>CM052973.1:11426821-13826821 GCA_028554685.1 Agrotis ipsilon | reverse complement strand
AACTCGCTGAGGTACTACGTAAGCGAGGTGGTCGGGGTACTGCGTTGTGATTGGCTAACTCAAGGTCTGTTCTGTCTCAAGGTATGTTTACGGCTCACAGGAGTGGTCGAAAGAAGACGGATATAAGACTTTTTAGCCTAATGTGTTGACAGACATCTGTCACCTGTTATTAGGAGTCTAGTAATATATCGTCGTTGTATGAAGCCTTCTCTGATACACGCTGTAGATAAAATTGATGTATGAGGCAGTTCCCATCTTGTTCGTCAGCTGTAAACACGACGTCAACGTCTAACGACGGTTTAATTCCAGCGGCTTGTTTCAGCCTGGATTCTGATTGCTTTGGGACTGATGTGGTAGGACCCGTTTTATTTGCAAGTACTTTATAAACATGTCTCAGTTTTGAGTTTATTTCGATTAGGTATCATTTGAATATTTTGAAGAAAAAAACGTGTTGCGCCGACTCCAAGTAAAATGCGATAAGGACAGGAAGATGATGATGATGAATATCTTGAATTTTGAAGTTTAAAATAAAAAACAAAATTAAAATCTTTCTTTCTTTCATAAACCGTTGCAACTCTTGAAAATCAGAATCAACAGTGGCGACTACTAGAAAGAAGACTATGAATCTCAATGTGTCCTGCACGCGTAGCATGGCGATTCTATCTCTATTCTACGAAGAAACGACAAAGCTCTTTCTATTCCACACGATATGTCTTCTGGCCGAGCATGGCGCGGCCTGTAGACTCGTGTTTCTATGAAGACAAGACATAAGATTTCTTTCCATAGCAACGGCGAATGATTGAACTGTGAATGAACTAAAACGTTTAGTTAACGAAAAAAACGTGTAAAATTCTCAAGTTATCAATACAACTAAAATTATTTTATTGGAATTAGACAAAATTATCCGTAATTCTAGAAATATGTGCATTGATTTGCAATAAAAAAACTTTTTGCACATAAATCAAAGCGACAACAAAACGTAAAAAGTATCCAAACCATAGACATACAGTATGGAAACGAGTCTTTCCTAGCCAAATGTCAAATAAAATTAACATACTTTCTAGAAACAGAGAAAAACAAGTTTAGAACATTATCTATGTGATAATTATAGGAGACAGATATTTATTATATGAAAAATAATGATCACAATTATGATTACGGCAATTTCAGGCAGATAAATGATAATGTTGGGTCCATGCTGCATGTATATGACTGATGACACGTAGATTCTTGCAAAAATATTTTTGTCTAGTAATAAACATTGGAAAGATTAGCTGTCTGCATTATTTCACTAAAGTTTCTCATTTTATATTTTTTCATGGAACTCGTATTAAAAAAAAAGTTTGATGGACTTTCCTTACAAGTTTCATTCAGCCTTTTTTATTCTAGGAGTTGGGAGGACCCTTACTTGTTTTTAAAACAAATTTAAGTCGATAAACATCAAGAATATTATAAAAAGAAACTTGTCTAGGTCTCATTTGATGTAGACAAGTTTCTCTTGTAGAGAAGAAATGTGTCTTCCCCCAAGTGTCAAAAGTAGAGAAAATATTGTCGGCATGCTCGACGTTGTAGACTTCTTTCTATCGTAGAGAAGAAACATTTCTTTTCTACGCGACAAACATCGCCGTGCTTAGGACGATAGAAATCTTTCTTCAATCTGTCAGTTTGTCGATTCTTCCGTCGATATAACTCGTTTCTACGGTGGTCATGCTACGCGTGCTGGAGAATGAATTTAACTGTCTTAGATAACACAATGAAATAGAATGTCCTAGGACTAGAATTTTGAAGACATGTGATATCTACCAAACTAGGTACTGGGCCTGTGTGGTGGATACAGCCGACTCTCTTTTACAAAGAGGAGACTTGTGTACCCAACTTTGGGAACATTATAGGCTGATTGATCATGCTAGACTATCTGTTGCCAGCGGCTGGAAAATAATTCTACGGGAACTTTATACTCGTCTGAGAGGTATCTTATGCATTATTGTGAACTGCAGTTTTTGTGTGAAAGAGTTTGAGAGGATCGATATCTCCACAGATTTCACATTTACAATATTACTTACTAGCTGTTCTCCATGGTTTCACACCCGCTACTCTGCTCCTATTGGTCAATTGGTCATAGATTGATATTATATATATATATATATATATATATATAGCCTATAGACTTCGGTAAATGCACTAACCAACACAAAAAGAATTTTTCAATTCGAACCAGTAGTTCCTGAGATTAGTGCGTTCAAACAAACAAACTCTTCAGGTTTATGATATTATATATAGTATAGATTTAGATAGTCTACTGGAATATTTCCCAGTTTCCCGTGTCCATAACTAATTAGCCATTTATCTGTACTTTTTCAACTTGATCTTTGAGGACAAGATCATTAGGTCATGTTTCCGCCATATTTCGTCCACAATTCCAATTCCAATTTCAAAGGCGTTTATAAAGTGACACCCAATCGTAATGTTCTTCATTGGACAGCCTTTCTTAAACGAGTCGATTCCATCCTTTTCAATAAGACTCTTCAGGCGAATTGATGAGTGCTTCACAATTCGAAGACTTTGAACATTCAATTGTGTTCAACACTGACAAATGAACGAATTCGACAAATGGACGAAAAGATTTATAGTTTTGTGGAGTGCTACTTGAAATAGGTACGTGATGTGACGGATTTTATCGTCTTGGAGAAGTATTTACGCTCAGGATAATGTGATATGTGATCTTGAGAAAGGTAAGTACAGATAGACAGTAGGTTGATTACAGATTAATGTAGGTTGATGTGCTGGCGCCTGTACCTATTATCTACCTAACTCATAGTGTGCGTCCACACTGAAAGCCTAGCGCGTCGGCGGTGGCAGGCGCGGTGGCGGGCGCTGCGGCGGGCGCGAATCGTGTCCACACTGCCGATCATTTGTTTCTGTTGCGGCGACTTCAGGTGTTGCAAACCGGTGGTACCTAGTAGTATCTACATGTCTTATTTAAAGATTTTTTTTACACGTTATGTAGGATTGAATACAACTAAATTATTAACCATTCTACATTTTTCTACTCAAGTACGGTAAAAATAATTTAAATATGTACAAAAACATCCAACGGTAGTACTTTAGTGCATGTTTTGGTAACTATATGGCGCTACTAAAAGACCGAAAAGGTTTGATACACCTGCCGCCCGCCCGTTGTATCGGTTGTTGCCTAGCAACGCCTAGGCTCGCAAAATCGCTCGTTTAACCACCGCGCTAGGCTCCCGCCTAGTCACTTCAGTGTGGCCACAAGCGGCGATTACATAAATTCATTATTATCGCCACCGCGCTAGGCTCGCAGTGTGTTTGAGCCCATAATTAAATGCATAGACGTGGTTGAATTAAAAAAAAAAACCGATTAGTGCAAATCCGACTCACGCGAGACGTTCGGCTAACTTTAAAAAGGGGAAAATTATGTGTATGTCTTTTGTATGGGAGCCTCTTTAGTATTTATTTTATTTTTGTTTTTCAGCAAACGCCAACCATTTTTTAGCAGCATTTGTATGAAGTTTACAGCACTTAAAATATTTGATTCTATCTACATTCCAAATGTCTCATAATGCACGATGTAATCTCAGCGTCATAACAGTCTGACTGTCAGATTTAACAGAGAATTATTGAGTAGGTCAGCTGCTTATGATTACGTGGTGTCCCACGCGAATCATACTCAACTAGGTAAACGGTTCAAATCACTGTACTTATGGTTTACGACTTCTTTAGATACTGTTATTACTCAGACATTGTTGCGTAATTCTATGCTTTTGGTAAGCAATGATACTACATGCGTTTATTTCAATTACACCTTTACAGTTTCTACTGAATAATGAAATCTCTTTTTTTTGCGTCGTAATATCATCAAATGAGTCCTCCCACCTCGGGCAGGACGGGAGGGACTGTCAGACTTGCACTGATTAAAATCCATGGTGTCCTTCAATAGCCCTTTATGTTCAGGGGTCACGGTGATGGAAATAAGTCACGCGACCGCGACGACCGATCGCGCAGGCTTTGGCCCTCTGTGAGGGGGCCCCGTCATTTGAAATTGCGTCATACAGTTTTCGAATAATGAAATCTACTGCGTTTACTGTACATAGCATAATCAGCATACAATGAGTCTTACCACGGGGTATGGTATTACCCAGTTACTGGGTTGTGGAGGTCCGATAGGCAGTCGCCCCATGTAAAATACAGATATCCAGCTGCATCTGTACCCCTAGCACGAGTTTCCTCTATTTTACTTTACAAAGTTTTTCCAGTATTTACAGCGTTTATTGAATGAAAATATGGTACATCGCCTCTGGTGTGCGAAGAAGGAACCAATTTTTCCCTTCAAAATTGTCAATTTGAAGTCGTCAAAGTTCCAGTTTACTTTACGTCTCAAATACTGAAAACTCGTGCTGACGGTACTGGTTTGACTGGAAGCCGGTTCCAATGTAATTGGGAAAAGGCTAGGCAGATGATAATGAATCAGCGTACAATAAGCCCACTGCTGAGACACAGCCTTCCTCTCTGTGAGAGGATTGGGATTTTAAGAAAATTTAAACATGGGAACTAAATTTCCCAAGATATGACTAGTTTTGTAACAAACTCGTCTAGGTTCTGTCTTTCATATTATATTCTATCAAAAAAGTATAAATTCAAAGAGTGACCGTCGTTTATTTTTGTAAATAAGCACTTAATGATTGATGCGAAGTTATATGCGTTTGTATAGAAACAGAAACTTTATTTCGAAAAAAATACCGTACAATAATGTACAACAATAATGTTCTTGAAATGATTTTAAATGGCGCCCGACGACGATAAATTACTAGACTCCGCATGCACGATCTAAGGAACAAAAACTATTCTGTCAACTCGCTGAGGTACTACGTAAGCGAGGGGGACGAGTACAGCGTTTTGATTGGCTAACTCAAGGTCTCTTTTGTCTCAAGGTATGTTTACGGCTCACTGGATTGGTCGAAATAAGACGGATATAAGACTTTTTTGCCTAATGTGTTATCAGACATCGGTCACCTGTTATTAAGAGTCTAGTAATAATAGTCGTTGATGGCGCCAATTGTCGCCGAATTGATTGTAATTCTAAACTAACGCAAGATAAACAGCGGGCAACTAAAACTAAAGACATGTAGGTCATGGTTTTCATGACAATTCGGGGATTTCAGGCGTAATTTCAGTCCGAAAATATCATCGTATAACATTTTCCATTTTAAATGTCAGAAACTGTTACATGTCTTATCTAAAACTTGAATAAAGGTACGTTTGAAGTCAAAGGCTGTCCGAACGTACCATCTAAGTCCGTTTCAAAATTAAAGATGGCCGCTTTATGGTATACTAGCTTTTCCCGTGGTTTCACCCGAGCTGCGCGGCTCCTGTTGGTCGCAGCGTTGATGTTATATAGCCTATAGCCCTCTTCGATAAATGGACTATCAAAAATAAAGAAATTTTTGAATTCGAAGCCGGTTCACTCCCTTGCCGCTGCGAGCGGTAACTTAGCGCGGGGCGGCGAGCGGCAAAATCAAATGTATGGAAATGTTTGACACACGTCACGAGTGGCGAATTCAAGTACTTACTACATTTAAAAAAAAGACGTGTCGTGGGTGCGTTTACAAACATAGAACTCACATACACAAACACCCAGAATCGGAACAACTACTTGTAGGGCATATAAATATTTGTTCCGTGCGGGAATCGAACCCGCGACACACTGCACAGCAGTCCAATCGCTCAGCCACTGCGCTAAATGCCATCACTTACAAAGTATCATATTATATCTTATTCTCGCCACCCGTCGCACCGCTCATAGCTTCACCATTAGCCTATAATGTTCCCACTGCTGGGACACAGGCCTCTACTCTGAGAGAAGAAGTAGGCCATAATCCACCACGCGGGCCCAGTGCGGATTGTTAGATGTCACATATCTTCGAATTTTTGGTTCTAGGACATGCCGGTTTCCTCACGATATTTTCCTTCACCGTTTTGAGAGCAGTGGTGATGAAATAAATTACACAAAGTAATGCGCCTGGCGGGGTTCGAACCCATGACCTACAACTCGTAAGTCGGGACCGATACCTCTGGGACACCACTGCCCTCGCTCATCGCTTAGACGTTAGTTAACTCTAGAATAGTTAGGACTATCACAATATTTATTTACGAGTACAATATTGTAATAATACAATTAGAAAATTACTGAGGTGTAACCCCCCTACCAACGTACAAAAACCCGACCCGAGGCAGCTATCCATTTTCACTTTACCAAGCTTTGTGCTACAGTCCGAATAATACGATTATTTAGCAGCGAGTGCCGTGTTTGCTAGAGCATACGGCCGATGCTCAAAATCTAAACTTCGTTTCCAATTTTATCCGTTGGAACAACAACAGGTTACGTTTTTAGGGTACTGTGCACAAGGGGTTCTAAACGAGAGTTTAAAAGTGAGAGCAATCGAATTGTAGTCAGTGCAGTCAAGCAGTTGCGAGGCATACATGGACTGCTTGTCGAAAAGACAACCTTCAAAAAAAATTAATGCACAAGTTCGGATGAGTCGTCGTATAGCTAATATTGATATGTTCATTTCGTTCATCCCAATATTACACAGGAAGAGTTGACACTAAAGTCGACTTAGAGACTTAGCTCGTCGCTGTTCTTCTGTCATAAGTTGGTAGGTGACATAAGTGTCTTTGCTAGACTTTAAAATTCACAGAACGTGTTTTGTCGCTCATCCTTAATAAAAAAAGATAATAACCTGCACTAGGGCTAGCGCAAGGAGGTACAAGAAAAGCGCTTCTGGGGGGCGATTCTCGGTTTTAGAGATGGTGTCGAACTCGACAAAAAATTCTATTGACGACAAATTTTAAAAGTTGATATGTCAAATTGGCCATCTGTCGAAGGCTAACGTTCGAGTTCAGTAAAATTTGTCGAAAAAATGACGTCATTAGAAATTTTTTGTCGAGTTCGACACCATCTCTAAAACCGAGAATCAGCCCCCTGTTTAGTTTTGGGGAAGGCCAATGTCTAATCAATGGGATAACATAGGCTAATTAAAAATAAAGCACACACAAAAAAGGTTCAAAGTAAAACCATATAAGAAACTTGTTAGTTCTGCGGCATTTTTCGATCGATTATTTTGTAGATACGGAACACTTTATTTGCGAGTCCGGCTCGCACTTGATCGTTTTTTTCTAAAACATTTTTGCTGTTATTTAAACAATATTGTGTTCTGAATAAACGTTATTCAAAGTAAATATAAATATTGACACGGAAAAGAAAATGTTTGCACAGAACAAATAGTATTTTTCGGTACGGAGAGTGTTTAGGCAAACTGACTGACTTTTTATCAGTGATAACAATGATGGAAATGTCACAAATATTTATCTGACTTTGCATACGCCTATATTGTTCCCCGTGGGGCACAGGCCTGCTGGATTACAGTCCACTCCTTTCTAAGTGAAGAAGTGGTCTGTAATCTAGCAGGCAGCACGCAGGCCTATTATTGGTTTGAAGGATCTTACAATCTTTTCCGCTCCACTCACGGCTGTATAGTTGGTGCCAGTTAAGATGTCAATAGCGGTCATTGATCTTTACCTAATAAGTCCTCGTATAATGACATAAGATCAGAATTAGCATTTTTCTGTGATATGATAGTGTTTACTGTTTACTTAATTGTGAGTCTTAAATATAAAAATAATATAAAATCATAGGTATAGGTGAAATATTTTTAACATTTTGATATCTTATGAATACTTAGATACTTAACTCCTTACAATGTACTTACTAATTTATTCGGTATTTTATAAAAATGCTAATTCTGAGCTTATGTCATTATACGAGGACTTTTTAGGTAGGGGTCAATGCTTGCTAAAAACATCTTAACTGGCACCAACTATAGGAAATTATGATTATTTTACCATTCACTACAAATTAGTATGGGTTTGACAGTACTGTTCGCTCCACTTAGGGCGGGACTCATTAGATCATTTTACCACCCAAAAAAAAAAAATAGATAACAGAAAAAAAACAATTTAATCGCAATTTATATTATGATACTTAAAATGGGCTTTTGAGACCTGAAACAACAGTGTCAAATATATCAGTATACATTAGCTAAAAGGCAACAACTGAAGGTTAAGAATGACTTGTAAGACGTATGAAACCAGACCTTGTGGTTGACACGCTAAAAGCTAAAATCTTAAGTGAAGACTGCTTTGAAACTAAATATCTTTAAAAGTGTTTGTTTTATTTCTACTCTGTGGTGCGCTGTCGAGGCGGGGTCTGGGGGCTTAGACAAAGTAACAATTTAAAAACGATAACGAACTTCGTTATGACAAAAATGTATGGGATTGACATTAGCCGCGTTAAGTCACGTGGTCAATCGTCATCGTTATCGAAAGTTGGTAGACAATGTTATAATTCGTAACGAAACGATAAAGTAACGAATCGTTATCATGTTTGTCCCGTACAAATGCGTAGACAAGTAGCGCGTTTAGTGTTCGCCTTCGCCTCGATCGCGATCGTCAAAAAAGATAACGAAACGAATGCCAAAAGGTTGTAGTTATCGTAGTTAACGAATCAAAAATGGTCGGATTTCATCATTCGGCAGCAGATTTTTGATATTGATTGATGACATAATCCATACTCATTGTTTTAAACAAATAGTAACGCATTAGCAAAAATTCTCTTCGGCGGTAAGTAAAGTAGTAAAGAGGGGTCTCTTTGAGGAGTGTCTGGATAGGTGTCACGGCGTCCAAACCTTCCGCTTGACGCAGGTCCTCACCGGACACGGATGTTTCGGGAGGTACCTGTGTCTGATGAAGAAGGAGGAAACGCCTGGGTTTCACCACTGCGAAGATCGCCCGGAGGACACAGTCGAGCATACGGTGCAGGATTGCCCCGCTTGGACGGAGCACCGACGTGTCCTCACGGCGGTCGCCTCCTTCTGCGAAGCAGTCATGCTCGCGAAGGAGGAGGCGGGCCGCGCGAGAGAGAGGACAATGTCCTCCCTCCGCCCCACCCGCGGTGGTGGACGCCCATGGCGTCTGACGTCGCATGACGATCTCCGGCCACCGTAGGCGCGGGCAACTCGCCGTTCGACCATGGATCATGCCCAGGTCGACGGCGCGTCGTGTTTCACGCGCGCCTCAAAGAGCGTCAGCATAATGACGAGGCCCCCTCTCAGAGGGCTAAAGCCTGCCGGGGTCGCGAGACTTATACCATCACCGTGACCCCGGAACATAAAGGGCTATTGAAGGACACCGTGGATTTTAGTCAGTACAAGTCTGACAGTCCCTCCCGCCCTGCCCGGGGTGGGAGGCCTCATCTGATGATTTTAAAAACAAAAAAAAAAACAACAATTCTCTTAAAATAAAGATTTATTTTGTTCTCATAGTAGGTATTTATTATTCTGTTAGAATCAAGAAGTTTAAAATATTTAATCTCCTTGACTATAATATAAAAGGGTAAATCATGCATTCTCTAAATGTATTGCGGGCTGCACACAATGAAAACGTCTGGGAGAGGCGCTAAAAGCGATTAAGACAGCGACGCAGGCGCTGCAAGGGCTGGTGTGGCTGGCGGGTCTGGCGCAACAGGCTGCCGTTCTTGAGCCGAAGTCTGAGTGAGCACGAGCGGAAGGGGTGATGGCGTTCGTGTGTGGAATGATGAGTTAGGCGGAAGTCAATTATTTGAGGGTTTTGAAGTAGAAAGTTGAGGAGATGAAGTCACTTGTGGAGTTCCTGAAAAAGAAAATTAGTGTTATTTTGGATAGTTTATCCTTTGTTCAAAATGGTTTCTTAAATCAGATACTGCTATTATTTTGTAAAATGTGAAGGTTTGGATGTTTGTTAGTTTCTTACTCAATCATGCAAAAAACGGCTGAACGGGTTTCGATTTAAATTGGCATACAGATATAATGGAATATAGCAAAAATGAGGTTCTTTAGGAATATCAGATAATTTTATATTTTAAATATTTATTTGTTATGTATAATAACAAATAAATATCCATCCATACAAAATTCCACGTTTATAAATAAATATGAGTAAGAAGAAGTAAGATTTTAAGTCTTTAGCCTTACCATCTAAAATTTCAAAAAATACTGAATCAGCTTGGTTGACGTGTGTGGGATCATCTTGTGTAGTACTCAGAGGTCTCTGAAAAAAAATTCCAGTGGTAGTTTTAATAAAAATAATGGTAGATGTAATGAAATTTTGTATTACTGAAATAGTGTATTTATTTTTTTGTGTAAAAATTATAGCAACGTTTTTTCAGTCAGAAAATAATATTTATTTTGTAAATAGATACCAATTATTAACCAGTTTAACCCTGTTAAAAATAATTTATCAAAAAATGAAATGGTGTCTTTCATGTCACATAAGTAACTTTTGTTGTCATCACAGACTTAGTAGAGTATACACTGTTGTCATTAACTAACATAAATGTTGGTTATTATTAACCAATGTTAATAGTAATATCTTATGAATCATGCAGCATCTGTCTAAGTATCTACTAGAGAAAACTAGCTCATTATTGAGCAGGAGCCTTGAAGGTACTTTAAGTATTTTATATGTATATTACTAGTGGCCCCTTAAGTCCACCGTTGTACATTTTTGTGCATAAAGTTTAATAAATAAATAAATACTTACATTAAATCCTAGCTCTCCTTTAAGGACTTGTCCTGCCACTGCTAAAGGACCCATTATAGCCAGCATGCGTTCATCATTAGCTGACAAGGTTTGCCCGCTTGCTGGCACACCTCCAGTCCCAGTTGCACGGTGCTGAATGGTCAATGCCTTTTTTTTGTCTTTGACTTCCAATCTGCCCACACCTATAATGAATAAAAATCAGTCATAAGTTCTATGTTAAAAGTGTAAATGAGAGTAAAAAGCCAATGTGGTAAGAACTTTTCAAATAAATTGAAAAATAACAATAAGATTGTGGGGCAACTTCTCTTATGTGGCTATCGGACACCATAGCTTGTACTGTACTATCATTTTTTATTATTTATTGATATTGATATTTAATTTCTTGTAGTAAGAAGGTTAATATTTAGTTGTAAGTTATTCTCAAATATTTGCTTTCTTTATTATTGTTGTGTGTTTTTATGGCATGTGCCAATAAACGTTTTTTCTTTCTTACTATGGGTGTCAGAGGTTGATCATCTTCATCATTATCAAAAGTCCCCAGTCTAGTAATAACAGAGAATTGATTACAAGCCAACCTTCATAACCGCAAGATTATGTCCACTTATACAGAACCCTTGAGAAAGTAGCTTGCTAGCCACTCTACCATCACACCAGTCTATCAAAAAATGTTCATTAGATCCTTACTTTTTTCCACTTGTCTGTAGTCTTCGATCTAGATCGAGCCATTGTTTAATTACTTATTCATGAATAAAACTTTGATTTACTTACGTTTCTTTATATTCAAGCAGCGAGCGTTGCCAATTATTGCTCAGGACTTGCTCGAACTCTTGATTCCATAGACTCCATAGTATATCACTAAAAATTTAATCATCGTTTGAACACTAGTCACATATAAAAATGAGTTTTGGAAGCGATTAAAAGTAATAACACTATTCACTTATTTGATTTTTTAAACTTCTTGTCTGTCACTGACAGCTGACAGCTAAATTTTCGATACCATAACCAATATTTATGTTTTTTAACGAACAAACAATTCGACACAACGATCGCGACCATAATGTTACATTGGCTACGAAATGTTTGTCGTTATCTCATAGACGATGACGAATTTAGATATCGTTTCGGTACAAAGCGATGTTACTTTGTCTAAGCCCCCTGTTTGCTGTGCGTGATGTATATATGTAGGTACATTTATATAATTACTATGTCTAAATAGTTATATATATAATATTGTAAAGCTGAAGAGTTAGGCATGCGGCCGGCGAGTAATGGGCGACTCGATGTCCGATCATAAACCATGCCCAGGTCGACGGCACGTTGCGTTCCAAACGGGTCGCGCGCCTCAAAGATGTTAGCATAATGACGGGGCCCCCTTAGAGGGCCAAAGCCTGCCGAGGTCGCGGGGCTTACGAGCTACAGTGACCCTGGAACGTAAGGAGCTGTTTAAGGTCACTGCAGGTTTTAGTCAGTACAAGTCTGACGGTCCAGGCAGAGGACTCATTTGATGATTTTACATTTGAGAAAATATTTTATGTTGGATAGTCCATTTATCGAGAATGACTATAGGCTATATAACATCACGCTAAGACTAATAGAAACTTAGTAGTGGGTAAAACCGCGGGAAACTGGTAGTATTACTTTATTTTGAGTAGAATTTATTTTAAGTACACATTAAGTTGTGCGCTTAATTAGACTAATTTTACGAAAACTGAATGACTGCTGTTGTTATAATGTTGGCTAGCGTTCCTTTACATGCCCTTTGCTTTCCAGAGTTTCTTCTACTCAGCCAGTTTCAGTCCTTTGACCCTATAGGGGTCCCCGAACTTATGGTGATAACTCGGAATTGAATGCTAAGGTATAGATTGACACTCTCAGAAATCGGCCAGTGTATTTTTTTAGATTTCACACGGGCAGGTTTTGATCGTATTTAAATGTACTCATAGCATTTATAGTTTCATGAATGAAACCGCTTGAAACTGCTAATGTAAAGGAGTGATTATAGCTGGGTACATAATGCTAATTACCAAAGAGGATTCTATGTAATATTTGAATTTCTTGAAACCTGTACAATGTAATCAGAAATCGTAGGAATAATAATAATAATTCATTTATTTTCTCACCACAATATTTAAGAGATTACATGGGAGGATATATCGCGCCACCATACATCCAGCAAGGGTAAAAACCACAACTTTTAATATACATATATTAATATTTACCCCAACAAACGTGTTAAACCGTAATGAATTAAGCATGGCCACTAAAAACCTGCATTTAGCAGCACGCTGATATCAGCGAAAATATTTTAAGAGAATTTTTTGAACCATCACAAAATAATAGACGCAGAAGGTTGTCTTCGTATAACACGTGACAAATTAAGACCTGAATATGCGTGTACGACTTCACACCATATCACGACACGTAAAGTAGATTTGGCTTAAAAAGCACTAGTGACTGGCAATAGCCACACTTATCTATCGATTGTCGATGGATGATAGGATGGATTAGTCTACTTCGAGTTGACGCAGCTCGCTCCGCCTATCATCCTGTCTTCGTGGATCGATGACGGACGGATGATAGAACGGCAACTTTGGTGATCGTCCCCCATCAGTCTGAATAAGCTAAACCTATCAACAATCAATGGATTGGTTTGATGACACCCTTAAGTTGCGTTGTTAGCACATTTTTTATTAACCCAGTCGTATGTCAAACTGTTAAACAGTCTTGTAACTGCGAAAAAAACAAAAATCATTTGCTTTTTCGCAGTTTCAAGACTGTTTTTGAGCATGTAACTTGTGGTAAGCCACAAGTAGATAGAGAAAAGATGCGGACATCTCAAATAAATTTTAGTCACAACTGTGCTTTCACCCGATGAACATGGAGCATAAATGTGTGTGCGGAAACGATGATATATTACTAGACTCCTAATAACAGGCGACCGATGTCTGTCAACACATTAGGCAAAAAATCCGTCTTATTTCGACCACTCCTGTGAGCCGTAAACAAACCTTGAGGCATAACAGACGTTGAGTTAGCCAATCACAACGCAGTACCCCTCGCTTACGTAGTTGAAAGAATAGTTTTTGTTCCTTAGATCGTACATGCGGAGTCTAGTAATATATCGTCGTTGGTGTGTGGTTTCCCTTAATGTAAGGAACTAACCTTCTGCATCTACCTACATTGTGCCATTATCCTACGCTCCATAATCGAGGTTGTTTTTCCCGAAGAAAAGAAAGAAATGTTTGCTATCCATTAGAGCTTCGCTTAGCCGTGATTGTCTTGTTTTAGGAGGCAAGGAGACAGTGCACATTAATCACGGGATACTGCTTTATTAAACCGTGTCTAATGGGTTTTTTTGTGAATGAAACGCGGGATTGAATGAAAATATGGATTGCTTAGTTCGTTCATTCGATTTTGAACAGGTTTGGTGTGAGAGTGTTTAATAGGGTATTTCACTGCATAAATAAATTGATAATCTATTTAGTCCGTCAGTAATAATATTGAAAAATAATGGACACGTATTTTTAAATTTTTCAAATCAATGAATATTGACAAAGATAAAAAGCTTCCGAATTCGGGAGTGGGGGCTTGTGACGTCATTGCGCTTGTAAAATTGTACCGACCGAGTGACGTTTTGTGATTTTTAGAAGCGTTGTATCTTAGTCAATTTTGGATTATGTGACAAAAGAAAAAATACAGGTCTAATATTTTTTAATAATCTATATTTCGGACTAATAATTTTTTTTGAGTAAAATATCGTATTATCGATTTTTGTGGGTTTTTAATGACACGTAGCTATAGGAAATTTGGTTGAAAATCTAATTATTTCGCCAGTTAGATGATCAAAGCATATTTTGTCCGTGCTCTTTTGGGGTGATAGTTTTTTTTTTTAACGTGGTATAATCACCAAAAAAGTTCCCACTTAGGGCAAGACGGGAGCGACTTTAAGGCTTTTACTGGCTAAAATCCAATTCTTCAATAATCCCGCGACCCCGGCAGGCTTTGGCCCTCTAAGGGAGCCCCGTCATATTGCTGACACTGAACACAACGCGACCGCCCAGTACTCACCGTCCGCATGCGGTGATGGTAGTTATGAAATAAAATTAATCTAATTTGGTCTGGTCTGGTCCAATATCAAGTTTTAATTATTTTTTACGTATTTCCTTTCGCTCTGAGTTTTAGCCCATTATAACTTTGTGCTCGTTAAAAAACTTCTGCTAACGAGTTCGAAACCTATATATAACTCTTCAACTATATAAAGGTTCGTATGTACAAGTGTTTGTGTTGAATGAAATAGAAGTTCAAGTTGATCAAGGTTTTGTGACTATATTTTTATCTATAAGAGTGTTCATTGGTTTTGGCCTAGACTTCTCTGTAGAGATAATATAATAAAGGTACGTAATATCTATATATAAAAATTAATGCCACTTTTCGTTGTAACTTGATAACTCAATAACGGGCTCACCTATCCAAACCAAATGTTTAGGCTTTGTTCTGACTCTTTAGTAGATTATTTATGTGTAGTTTGCACAAAATTGGTCGAGCAGTTTTTGTAACACGTAGCAAAGCACGGTGCGGGCCGCTAGTTATGTATATAGATACGTTTTATAATGAGAAACTTCAGTACTTTAAAAATTATAATGTATCATACAACCAGCTTCCAAACTCCGGGCTTCTAGTTACTGAGAAATGCTAATAGAAAGATTCAATACCCCTTTCTTCGCCTACGGTACTTTCATAAGTTTTTATGTCTTGTGACTGGGACTGTAGCACCATAACTATTTTGTAGCATCATAGCTATTTAATTGTTTTGTCTTTTGATAATTGTGACAAAAAGTGCTTGGACAGGCCTACTTGAATTTTTTTTTTTTTCTGCCCTACTCGGTAATCGGACCCAAGATTCTACGCTGAGCAGCCGTGCAGCCGTGGTAAAACAACTATCGAGATTTTCTCAATTTCCAAATGCAAAAGACCTACAAGGATTGTTTAACGAATTTGAATTGGAAAAAATATCCACCGGGGTGGTCAACATAAAAAAAACTAAAACCAGTGTGGGTATTACAATTGTTTTAAATCGACTTATTTATTCTATTTATTACTATTTTATGTTTTATATTAAAAAATAATGTAAAAAAATATATAGTGCTTCAGTCCCAGTCACAAGACATAATAATTAAAAAGTACTGTATTCTCCCTTAATGAGCTCCCGTTGTGATAATTAACAGAATATCATTAAGGTTCACTGAAGCAAGCTGGCTTGATCCGACAGATATAATGAATCATACAGTGTCGGGTACAGCCACCCAATTAAGAAGTCCTATGAGAAATTGATGTATTGATGTGGTGTGGATCTTCCTGTTTAAGTGGAGGGGAAAGGCGGAGGGTATGTTATGGAGGAGACTATACTTTGATTGGGTT
Source organism: Agrotis ipsilon (assembly GCA_028554685.1). NCBI lineage: Eukaryota > Metazoa > Arthropoda > Insecta > Lepidoptera > Noctuidae > Agrotis > Agrotis ipsilon. The sequence continues at coordinate 13,810,750 of CM052973.1, read as the reverse complement.
TTGATGTTTGATTTTTAATTTTGAAGTGATGTCGTAAAACGTTTGTGTTTAAAGTATAGGAAGTTTCATATAGCTTCCTTGTTTTACTATCTGACAGAAAAGTTAAAAAAAAATGATTTTAGACACTTCTGTCCATAAAATGTTAGTAGTGCATTGAACAAACTTAAAACTGAGTTAGTAACTTAAACACATAACCAAGGGCATGCGGGCAGCGAGTAAAGGGCAACTCGATGTCCGACCATGGATCATGCCGGGCCTCATAGAGCGTCAGCAAGATGACGGGGCCTCCTTCTAGAGGGCCAAAGCCTGCCGGGGTCGCGAGACTTATCTCATTACCGTGACCCCGGAACATAAATGGCTACTGAAGGGCACCGTGGATTTTAGTCAGTACAAGACTGACAGTCGATCCCGCCCTGCCCGGAGTGGAAGGACTCATTTGATGATTTTACCACGCAAAAAAAAGCACATAACGAGAGAGTTTACAAAACAAGCATTCCTATCCAATGCAGGTTGTATCAAAGTAATGAAATGTCCACTTTTCTGTTTTCCCGCTCTGTTTAATTTTCAGTTTTACCTCGGTCAGGTTCCCCATACTGCAAGATAATATGGTCCTAGAACCGGGCAACCGAAGAACAGGGTGGACTGGTATAACAGTCTCTTTCTCCAGGACTCCAGAATCAAACTGTTCCAGAAAAAGGATCCACTGTATTACAGCGAGGTCCACTTAGGTTTTTGATGGAAATCCGACCGCGTACTATTAATAACTAAACTATAGCTAACTGAACTAAACTATCCAATAGTGCCAATTTTTTTTTTTCTTGACGTTTTATAAGTGCCCATTGAGGCCCATGTAAAATAAAATATTTTGATTTTTATCTTTTATTGGTTCAAAATGTATATAAATCGAATTTTAAAAGTCAACTCCTAGAAGGACCAAGCGTTTACATTTTCGCACAGCGACTCTTCTACTCGGTGACTTATTTGATAAAAGATTTAAGAAAAAATAATAATCATCTAAGTACCCTCTGACATCATATTTTGAATTGTGCTTTTATTGTTTAGTTTTTGTGTTGAAAATGTATTTAATATTATAACCATTAAAAATGAATTTTAGTTATATTTCGATTTTAAAATTATTGATAAATTATTAACACAAAGAAAACTACTCGTCTATTAAGGATTGGTCAAATCGTTACCTAAAGAAAAATGGCGGAAGTGCTTCCGGCCACGGGAACGGAAATGTGTAACCTTGGAATGTATGGCGTGTTAAGTGAAAAGCTACGGTCGATTAAAATATGTTGAAGTTATTTATTTCATTCAGGGTTATAAAGATGGCTGTCAGACTTGTAGGTACTGACTAAAATTCACGGTGTCCTTCAATAGCCCTTTATGTTCCGGGGTCACGGTAATGAGATAAGTCCCGTGACTAAATAAGTCAGTTACGGATACTTTTGAACTGTCGAAATGAAGCCACAGTGCAATGCCAGTCCCGTGAAAATAAACGTAGGTACCACGTTTGGTTAACAACTATCTTCATACACACATTCTCGAAAAAAAGATCTAAGATGTTAATAAACGGCACGTTTGGCACAGTGGCTGAGCAATTGGAATGCTGTGCTGTGTGTCGCGGGTGCGATTCCCACACGGAACAAATATCTGTATGATCTGCAAGTAGTTGCTCCGGGCCTGGATGTTTATGTATGTGAGTTTATATGTTTGTAAACGCACCCACGACACACAAGAAATTCCTAGTGTGGGGCAACGTTTTTTTTTTAAAAAAACACCTCAATATGCTCTTCAAAAATTCTTAATACCCCTTATTGTACGGAAGAACAATAAAGTCGGTGAGTCCGATATACAACGATTAAATACATTGTATGGGACACGCGAGCGTACTACGAGCACGCGAGAACACTTTGACTTAAACTTTTAATGACATTAGCTATACGAGTGGCTGGCTATACAATTAACAGCTTGTATATAGCTTGAGATAAATTGGTATTATTGAAAGACTATCAGTCGCAACGTTTATAAAAATAACGTGTTTTCTTAGTTGAACGTTATCTTTTATTTTTAGCGTGGTGAAATCATCAAATGAGTTCTACCATCCAGGGCAGCGCAGGAGAGACTGTCAGACTCGTATTGATTAAAATCCACGGTGTCCTTCAATAGCCCTTTACGTTCCGGTGACATGGTAGTTCGTAAGTTCTGTGACCCCTGCAGACTGTGGGCCTCTAAGGGGAGCCCCGTCAAGTAGAACCTTACCTTAGAAGTATGGCCACAAACCGATCATTTTTATTTTAAGTTGACTACAAAAATATTTTATTTTAATAATTGTTGGTACAAAAACATACTACAGTCCCAGTCACAAGACATAATACCATAAGTACTATCTGTAGGTCGCCCACGGCAACGGACATCGCAAGACGATCTCCGGCCACTCGCTGTCCGATCATGGACCACATCCGTGTCGACGGCGCGTTGTGTCCCACACGCGCCTCAAAGAGTGTCAGCACAATAACGGGGCTCTCCTTTAGAGGGCCAAAGCTTGCCGAGGTCGCGGGACTAACCGAAAACCGTGACTCCGGAACGTAAAGAGCTATTGAACGACACCGTGAATTTTCTTGTCTGACAGTAACCCGGTAATCCGCGTTATAAACTCATAAGATTTTTAACCCGATTTTATGTTCTCATGGGATAATTTTCGAGTTGTAACGGGTGAAACCGCTGCCAACAGCTAGTATTACACCTATAAAGAATAAAACGCGAACCCGCGAGATGTGATGGCTTAGCCGCTGCGCCAACCATGCCAATACGTACACTTCTGCCTAACCTTTCGGGAATCATTGGCGTTAAGTTGTGAAGAAGTCAAATTCAAAATAATTGATAAAATTCCAAATAAACCAGCCAAGTGCGAGCCCGACTCCCCTTTTTTATTTTTACGTAAAAATCCTAATGCGTTCACATAACACATCTACTTACCAAGTTTCAACAGGATAGCTTTTATACTTTCGAAAAAAAGTGGCTGTGACATACGGACGAACAGACAGACAGACATGACGAATCTATAAGGGTTCCGTTTTTTGACATTTGGCTACGGAGTCCTAAAAAAGGCAATCGTACCTTTGAACAGCACCGCCTTTGTATCGAGGCTGTAGACGTCGATCGAAGACTTGCGTGTTCAAATAGTCCCCATTGAATTGCGATGATGAATTAATTGTAATTGAAAGAACGTTTCTTTTGGTGCTTCTTGGCAATAGTGTGAGGATTTCGTGAGTAAAATTGGTAAAAGGTAAACAACAACTGACAACAGAGCGATCTATTTCATATTTCATGTTTAGGGATTTTTGTTAGCATAGAAGTTTTACATTGAGTTAAAAAATAGAAGTTAGATGCGTCTCGGTTTCTTTCCATATAATTGGTTCTCAATAAGATTTTCATTCCTATCCATTTTGGTACATAGATAGTTTATAACCTGGTTGATAATCCGTGTGTGTTAACATAGGATATTTTTATACCACTAAAACGTTTCCACGGGATAAATAATTACGGAACTTTTAGATTTTCAATGCCGTGGTCATAAACTACTATAAGATTTTCTTGTTTCATATTCAGTAAGTTACAGCAATTAAACCAGCCACACATCTCCAACACCACATTTTAGTACCTTAAAGTTTCAGGGACACAAAACTTTAATGAACTTCAATAAGGTCGTCTAAATCATAAATGTGCCCAAAACTAAGTTTTAATAAGTCCCCCGTTGGCTCGTCTAATAAGCTTTTTTTCACCGTCAAGTTTACGGGGCCGTAACGCCAATAAAACTAAGGTGAAGGAACGTGCGAGCACGGGAACAGCTCTAAGGCTTAAGAGCCCACTGTTATATACCAAGAAAAACAGAATTACAAACAAAAATTTACTCTAGGAACCCCAAAATTTCGATCAGAAACAGGATGACTGATGACCCAAGTATCGGATTACAAGCTATCGATAAACAACAGCTATAGACTTTAGCAGTTCCAAATATAATGTTAACATAAACTTGCTTCACCAAATCAAGTCCCAGCCTGTTTGAAGTCGACCTACTGTATATTCGGGTGCTGTATTTCACGGAAGCGGCGGGCGAGGGTGAGGGGCGGGGCGTCGTTTGGTCGCGACGCTCAGTCGGGCGCCGGCCTCGTGCAGCGCCGGTCGCCGCCACTAACGCGGCATGCGGCCCGCGCTCGCCGCGATCGCGGCTTGCTGCGCGGTGACACGCGCCGAACCGTCTGCGCGTCTCGTCTCGCGCAACACTACCCCCCACCATGTCCTCGCATGTTCTGACGGGCTGGTCCTCCCTGCGTGGCAGCCCCTCGAGGATGTACCCACCTACGAGATCGCCTTCCGAGGCGTCATCTATTTCCTCTGTCTCATGTACCTCTTCATCGGAGTGTCCATCGTCTCCGATAGATTTATGGCCGCCATAGAAGTGATAACGTCGAGAGAGAAGGAGGTGCGCGTGCGACGGAATGGCAGCGAACAGATCATTGTTGTCAGAGTATGGAATGAAACCGTCGCTAACTTAACTTTGATGGCATTAGGTTCTAGTGCACCTGAGATCCTATTATCAGTCATTGAAATAGCTGGGAAGAACTTCGAAGCTGGCGATTTAGGACCCGGTACCATCGTGGGTTCAGCTGCTTATAACTTGTTTGTGATCATAGCCCTCTGTGTTGTGGTGATACCAGATGGCGAAGTTAGGAAGATCAAACATCTTAGAGTGTTCCTTGTGACAGCGACGTGGTCCATCTTCGCGTATGTGTGGCTTTATCTCATCCTCGCTGTCATTTCACCCAATGAAGTGGAGGTTTGGGAAGGATTTGTTACATTCCTCTTCTTCCCTGCGACGGTCTTAACAGCATACATCGCCGACCGTCGATTGCTTATGTATAAATATCTAAAGAAAGGCTACAGAGTGAACGAAAGAGGAGTTATTGTAGAAGGTGAAGGTGATGGCTCCGTTGAAATGGCTCTCAAACCGGGAGGAGAAGAGTTCCTCTCCGAAGACGAGGAAGGTAGAGAGCAAGAAAAGTCAAAAAGAGAATATGTAACAGTTCTCAGAGAATTAAGAAGACAGCATCCCGAAGAAGATTTGGAAACTGTAGAGAGAATGGCTCTGGAGACGTTGATGTCACGAGGACCGAAGTCGAGGGCGTTCTACAGAGTTGCAGCCACTCGCAAAATGACAGGTGGAGGTGACTTCTCTAAAAAAATATCTGAAAGAGCTCAAAGTGATCTGAGTGAGGTGAAGGCAGAGTTACAGCGAAGAGAGTCAGGATCCATGTCACTTGAATCTCGTGGACCGAATGTCCGCTTCGATCCGGATCATTACACTGTCATGGAAAACTGCGGGGCCTTCGAAGTGAGGGTCGTGAGAGCAGGCGACTTGAATGGAGAAGTGACAGTGCAGTACACTACTGAGGACGGCACAGCAGAGGCTGGGTCAGACTACGTCGCCGCTGCAGGATCCCTGACCTTCAAACACGGGGAGACAGAGAAGACCTTCAGTGTCCAAGTGATTGATGACGATGTCTTTGAAGAAGATGAGCATTTCTACGTGCGTTTAACATCTCCGAGAGGAGCTTCTATAGCATCTCCATCAACAGCAACAGTGGTTATTCTGGATGATGATCATTCCGGTGTGTTCTCTTTCCCGCAACGGGACTTCGAGCTGACGGAGTCCGTCGGGACTTACGACTTGAGGGTCGTGAGAACTGCAGGTGCTCGCGGCAAGGTCAGGGTGCCGTACTGGACCGAAGACGGCACCGCTAAGAACGGTGTCCAGTACGAGTCGGCTCAAGGCAGCGTCATCTTCGAGAACAACGAAACTGAGTGAGTACTTTTTCTCTCATAAATTATTTATCCTGAATATTGAACGTTTTCAGGGTTAAGTTCAAAAAACATCCCTCTGTTTTATTTACATATTTATTCGGCGATGAATGAGTCTATTTTATTATTTATAGATGGTAGTAGCTTGTCTATTACTCGATAATCAAACGTATTTTTCGTATGTATGAGTCGAAAATAAACTACAGTTGAAATACTTATATCGATTTGAGCTAAATTAGGAAATTATGGTACGTGTTCATGGGGAATTAGCGCATTCCACACCCCACTGGTTGCGGGTGTCGGAATGTAAGTCTACTAAAACTTTGAGTTGTTTCATGTATTATTAAATCAGTTGTGAAAGTGGCGGTCTACTCTTGAATATTTTAAGACATCGATAGGTAATTAGGGTACCAATTTTGGTAAGGTGTAATATTCTATTAATAGACGAAACCTTGTCCGGAAGCGTTGGTGGAGGTCATTATAACCGATTTCCTTATCAACAAAATTGACAAATGACTGGAAAATCGTAATTTTCGGCAATTAGCTTAATGTCTTTTTCCGCCTTTGCCGAATTCTGCTGGATCAAAGAAATATTAACGGGGGTCGCATTATGGGTAATTACCCCGACACGGAAGTCTCGTTAATCCGTTCTTGTACTCAATGTGCAATACCGAAAAAAGCAATGTTGTATGGTTTCTTGTGAAGCCGTGGAAGTGCCAAATGAGGTATAGATTGGACGGTCCGATTAGTGTCGGTCCGTTGCGTGATCCGACGGCCCTTGCTCGTCGATGTTATACTGAAATAATCCCTTTTAGATAATCCGGCGGTCTCGTCACCTTTGCTATCTAGTGGGGCAAATGTTTTTAAAACCCTTCGTGTCTTTTGAAGGGAAACTTTTACGTTGTTAAACTGTGTATTTGGGTAAATCAAAGCGTTTGTTATGCTTCGTAAAAGTCGCTGTGTCATGCTGTTTTAATTAGTTAACCTTGCCTACCTGTGACTAATTCACACTTATTTGTTAATATATTTGACGAATTTATGTACTAGTTACGTTTAATGTGACGAATTAGCATTTTGACGAATATAACCAGGATATTGGTGTTTTTGAATACTTGGAAGTTTTTAAATGCAATTTCGATTTTACATTTGATTGTAACTTCACTAATTAAATCGCACAGCGTCCATTAAAAATCCAAATTCATCTATAGTTTTTTTTTTGGTAATGATTTTAGTTCATTAATGGTTCCTTGTTGTATTTATGGTAACAATACACACTGGACCATGATTAATACCTATTGATTGATCTCTGAGTACCAATTCTGATGAGTTTCTGAATATCTCCAGAATGACAAGCAACAAAATTGATGACCATTGGATTATGTACCACACAATTCAACTAGATAATACCCTTTTTGCTAGCAAACCCTTTTTCAACCTGAATAAAATATATCTCGGAAAGTCATCGCTGTAAAAATCGGGTCTCACGTAACTTTGAATCGAATGGCTGTAAGAATAAAGTGGTTTTTGCGTTGGCATTAAACTTGCTGATTCAACTGTGTCACCGTAGGTCTTAATGTTCTGATCGTTAGCTATCATGAATTTTGTGATAGCAAAAAAAAGTTTGAATATTTTAAGCGACTTGTGCCCAGAAATTGCGTTGAACCCATTGTGAAATTAGGATATGCTAATTAATTATTTTTAAACGCATTAACGCATGCGATGCGCATCGTAAAGATGATTTTTGAGGAAAGAAAAATTTTAGATTGCAAGTGGGATTCGAACCCGCGTCTTCTGGATAGGTACTCCAAACGCTTTAACCAACTAGGCCATTGCAATCCACACTTGCAAGCCGAAATTCTCTATTCCTCGGATAAGGATAAGCTGATAAAATCGAATTACCTAGTTAAATCTTCAAAAAAGTATTTGAGCCTTATTTTTACTTTTTAACTTAAATTGAAGAAGATGATTATCTTGCTTTCAAAATTCACAATTAAAAACGTCACGCTAAATTGTAATTTTTTGTGCATTTTGACGTCACGATTATTCGCTCTAGAGATTTGATCCGTTTTGTCTTTGTAAAAATAAAAGATTTAAAAAAATACACAACAAAAATATGCGATCGTACTTTAAGTAGCTACGATTATTAATTCCAGTCAGTACAATGACAAGTGCAACTGTCACTGATACAATGAAATTTAGTACATTTCTTTAATGTACAAATGTCATTTTACTGACTCGAATTAAAAATCGTACTGTAGTGAGTATTTTTTTTTCAATACTCTTCCAGACTAAATAGATTAAGAATTTATTGCTAACAATACAAATTCGAGGTAGAAATATCTTTGGCATTTAAAATATGACTACCCTTTTCCCGTAAAGGGAATTGAATGAACCCAAAGGGAAATACTTCCGCAATCTTCTAATTTTGAATTGAGCTGAATTGAACGATATTGACGTTCGTTCCATTCGAATTGACAGTAATTTGAATGATATTCGACCTTCTTTGAAGATTTTGGGCTGGCAGTTGGTTTATTGAAACGTTTGCTCGATTTTATAACTTTTGTGTAGTGATTTTATCATGAGGAGCTCGTGGCTAAATAAATACAGTCTATATTTAATTATATGCCCATGCATAACCAAGCATTCTTGCACTGTATATCAATATATGCTTGGAGGAACTACCTACTGTGGTAGTTACCAGAACAACTTGATCATACAAAGAATTTCCTCCGTTTGGGAATCGAACCGCGACACGCAGCGTAGTAGTCCAATCGCTCAGCCACTGCGCTAATTGAGTCATCAAGTTTATGGGTATTTTTACAAAATATAGCTTATGGTGTATATATGACTCATAGAGGAGCTCGTGACTAAATAATAAAAGCCGAACAGACCGATCTTCCATGTTAATCCGCGCTTGCCGAGGTTAGTCTGTGGATGGGTGACCATCAATCATAGCGAGTTTCCTCCGTGCCTCGGAAAGCACGTAAAGCCGTTAGTCCGGGTGCCCTTTGTAGATCTTTGACACTCGTTACTGTTAGTCAGAAGCTCTAAAGCCAGACAACCAGTCTTACCATCGGTATCGTATTACCCAGTTGCTGGGTTTTGGAGGTCCGATAGGCAGTCGCTCCATTTAAAATACTGATATCCAGCTGCATACGGTTTGACTGGAAGCCGACCCTAACATACATAGTTGGGAAAAGGCTAGGCAGATGATGATGTGTATGACTCATACAGATAGGTATTGTTGATAAATATTCGAGAAAATTCTATTGCAAAAACAAAATGGCAGTGTTAATACTATTTTTGGCAACACTCCAAAAACATTCCTGTTCTATATTAGCTAGATTTCTATCTATGGATGTTAAATAATTGTCAATCACATTTAGTCCGAATGATCACGTTTATACAGGGTGAAATTTTATTAATGAGCAATATTCTAAATTAGTAACGATACGAATCGTATTATGAAACTCAAAAACTATTAATTGATGTTTGTTTACTTTTCTTTCCGCGCGCGGTGCTCTGTAGTTTAAAATTTCGATGCTTTAGGAATTTCGGGGTTTGTGTTTTTTTATTACTTATAGTCATTGAACTATTATTACTACGTATAGAGACGACACCACGTATCACCACTATGTCCCATACAGGATGACTGCGTGCGCACAAGTTCATTCAATTGTTTGACAGCTGTGGCGTGTTCTAGGCGCGCGCACTCATCCTGGATGGGACACAGTGGTGATACGTGGTGTCGTCTCTATACGTAGTATAAATAGCTCAATGCTTATAGTGTTAATTTGCAACAACAAGCCTTTGCAATGTGACACACTAAATTTTTAAAGGTGTCTACAATTGCATTAGCAATATTTTTGATTTGCGATTTATTAGCCGTAATTAGATTAAAATATTGCCCATAATTTCGATTTTCACCCTGTAGAAAGAGAAATTATTACCTGTTTATTCTTTAATTTGTCTAAGTGCTTGGTTTTCCACGCTCCGAGTTGTATTGTCATGATTTATACTCTAGAGTAAAATAATTTACGGCTTTGTAATATTATATCGTGGCTGTTTTTGTTGCCAATGCTTTTATAAACAGCGTGGACGTGGAGTTTTATTTATTCAGTTTCTTTAACATTTAGAGAATTCATTAATAATTTCTTCTTTCCTATAAATGGTAACTTTTTCTTCAAAAATCATTCATCAATCTGTTTTTAATGAGTCACTGATTTATTTTGTTGATAAAACCAATTAACATCTACGAGAATAAACATAATCAAACATACATAAACAAAACACAACTCCTGAAACTGAAACACATAGCGATTGTTTACTCAAAATTACGTTGATCCTAATTCAATAATAACAGCTGCCTAATTTCAGCGTTATTTACGGTCTCAGTTATAACCGTAACTTCTCGTTCGTAACGAGTAAAGTCTACCTTTGTATAAACCGTGAAATTTCGTTTTTGATGATGTTAACTTGCGTAAAACTTTGTACTTTGCAGGGACAATTTTATTTGCCCTTTTTCGATGTGGAATTAACAAATGTTTTTTGCTTGTTTGTTTGTAAGTTGTCGATGTGATTTTTTACTTTCGAAGATTGAGTTTTTGTGTGAAGACGGTTTTGAGTTTGAATTTTTTTTTTCTTTTAAATTCAGGTTCAGTTTTAGCTGGTAATTCTCCAATCTTAAGGAATCATAATAATTGTGATCACTTTATAATGTGTTCGCTGTTGAGACAAAGTCCTCAGTGGAGTGGGCTCACTACTCGGCTTTTGGTGGATGTCACAGTCATGTCTTCGAATTGATAGTTCTAGGATATACTGCTGTCCTGATGATGGTTTTCTTCGCTGTTATGAGAGAAGTGGTGACGAAATAAATACTTATTCTTCTTCTTAGCATGTAGACGACCATCAGCTCCTTTAACGAACAGTTCGCTGGGCACTCAGGGTACGATAAAGTGTCTTATTGTTTGTGGAGTAGCACATTTATACTCTAGAGCAGATTCTAAATAAAAGTCACAAAGTAATGTTGTTTCCACTGCACCACCTCTGCTTTCGTTCAAAATATCATTAAAAAATAATGAATAACACAAAAATATACATGTCGAATTGAAAACCTCCTCCTTTTTTCCATCGCTTAAAAAAGCTTCAATTTTGTCAGTTATGCTAATAAAGCCCATAGTCAGACTATGGGCTTCATTGGTAAGCTCAAGATAGCTCAACAAGCTATGAAGAGGGCTATGCTCGGAGTTTCGCTGCGTGATCGACTGAGAAATGAAGAGATTCGTAGACCAACCAAAGTTGCCGTCATAGCCCAAGACATTAGCAAGTAACAGTTGCAGTGGCTGGACAGCACGCAGAACTTATGAGTAATAAATAAATGTCATAAAGGAATGACATTTCTACTAGGCCACTATTGCCCTCGTTCAAAGAATCAATTAATTAAAAAGCTATGCCACAGAATATAATAGTGTGTCGTGCACGGATAAAGTCGTAGGCTGTACCTAGTTAATAATAAACAAGAGAGTGTCTAGACATAATGGAGAAGTTGAACGTGTCTTTGTATTTGTTTGACATAAACTGATTCTGTCACTATTTTATGAAGATAATAATAATAATCCACAACTATCACACAACGCCATCTAGTCCCAAGCTAAGCAGAGCTTGTGTTATGGGTACTAGACAACTAATAAACATACTTATATATTTCTAGATACATACATGTTATAGATAAATTACACCCAGACACAGAACAAATGACCATGCTCATCACACGAACATTTTTCCTGGGTGGGAAGTGGTGGGTGGGACCCCCGGCATAGCAGTCAGGGTCACTAACCATTAGACCAACAGGCCAGTCGAAGATGCTACTGTTGTTGTTGCTGTGTGAGGATGTTGCCACCTTCTGGTAACAGAGGTAATTTAGTAGCCCCTAGGAATACCATACCACCATACCATACCCTTTAACGTGGCTTGACAGGCACAAAAAGCGCACTGTTATGAATAACAAAAAAAAAACCAGCCAAGTGCGAGTCAAACTCGTGCATGAAGGGTTCCGTGTCATTATTTATAAAAATATTTATTTCATTCTTATTTTTAGTATGTATTGTTATAGCGACAACAGAAATACATCATCTGTAAAAATTTCAACAACCTAACTATGATGGTTCATGAGATACAGCCTGGTGACAGACGGACGGACAGCCAAGTCGCAGTAATAGGATCCCCTAAAAATTAATATAGCAACCACTAAAGATATAAATCAAATACCTATAACATTAAAAGGCCTAATTGAAGACCTTTCTAATACCTCCTGAGCTACTAAAAGGAAACTCCAAATGATTTATACCAAACTAGTTTATTTAAATATAAACCTATAATAATATAATTTATTGTATAATATTTCACGTTCGCAAAGCACTGGAGTGCGCTCCAGTAGCCGGGAAGCTAAATTATAAAATAAATCAGCCTGTATATAATGTGGTCATGTTATTTAGTGGTAGCTAGTACGCCACAGATAATATTGTCCACGGTTTCACAGTAAAACGGGTACTTATTGCTAGTACAATGGTAGACACGCGTTAATGTTGATTGAAATTTTGGATCATTAAGTTTTCATGGGTTGAATAAAATAGATTAGATTTAGATATTGATTCTAGTACAGGCACACACAACTACAATAATTATAATGATAAAAATCCACGGTGTCCTTCAATAGCCCTTTATGTTCCGGGTTCACGGTGATGGTATAAGTCCCGCGACCCTCGGAACACTCTGGTTGTGGTTGGTAATACTGTATCTAGCGTAAACCCCAAAACGGCTTGCGTGATTGCCTACGCAGTTAAAACTTTAGTGAAGCTAGCTTGCGCGTGTGTTTATGCCGTCCATGTACAGTTTGTGCAGAGGGAAAAGCTTGCGCAGTTAGAACTGTACCCTTAGCACGAGTTTTCAGTCTTTTACTTTACACCGTCTTTCCAATATTTACAGAGATTCTTGTATGAAAAAATGGAACAGCGCCTCTGGTGTGCGTAAAAGGAACTAATTTTTCCCTTGAAAATTGTCAATTTGAAATTGTCAAAGTTCCAGTTTAATTTACGTCTCAAATACTGAAAACTCGTGCTAAGGGTACTGTGGTGCAGCTTGTGTGTGTGGTAGGCCTATAAGGTATAAATATATTCAGGAAAAAATGTTACAAGAAACAGTAGCCACAATGAAAAATAATAAAACAATATGAAAATTTCTATTTTCTGTTCAGAGGGTAGGTAGGTAGGTAGGTAGTTGGGACATTCTTTGTCAACGTATTTTTTTACGTTTTATAATTATTAGTCCACCCACGGCTGGACAGGAGGGACCGTCAGACTTGTACTGACTAAAATCCACAGATTCCTTCAAAAGACCTTAGTATGTTCCGGGGCCACGGTGAGATACGTGTTTAGGTTCTGTAATGAAAAAATAATGAATGTAGACTCTATTAAAATATCGTAATTTTTCTTTAGCTTATCTACTATTGTTGTAAATCTCAAATGTAGGTCATTATAACCGATTTCCTTATCAACAAAATTGACAAATGACTGGAAAATCGTAATTTTCGGCAATTAGCTTAATGTCTTTTTCCGCCTTTGCCGAATTCTGCTGGATCAAAGAAATATTAACGGGGGTCGCATTATGGGTAATTACCCCGACACGGAAGTCTCGTTAATCCGTTCTTGTACTCAATGTGCAATACCGAAAAAAGCAATGTTGTATGGTTTCTTGTGAAGCCGTGGAAGTGCCAAATGAGGTATAGATTGGACGGTCCGATTAGTGTCGGTCCGTTGCGTGATCCGACGGCCCTTGCTCGTCGATGTTATACTGAAATAATCCCTTTTAGATAATCCGGCGGTCTCGTCACCTTTGCTATCTAGTGGGGCAAATGTTTTTAAAACCCTTCGTGTCTTTTGAAGGGAAACTTTTACGTTGTTAAACTGTGTATTTGGGTAAATCAAAGCGTTTGTTATGCTTCGTAAAAGTCGCTGTGTCATGCTGTTTTAATTAGTTAACCTTGCCTACCTGTGACTAATTCACACTTATTTGTTAATATATTTGACGAATTTATGTACTAGTTACGTTTAATGTGACGAATTAGCATTTTGACGAATATAACCAGGATATTGGTGTTTTTGAATACTTGGAAGTTTTTAAATGCAATTTCGATTTTACATTTGATTGTAACTTCACTAATTAAATCGCACAGCGTCCATTAAAAATCCAAATTCATCTATAGTTTTTTTTTTGGTAATGATTTTAGTTCATTAATGGTTCCTTGTTGTATTTATGGTAACAATACACACTGGACCATGATTAATACCTATTGATTGATCTCTGAGTACCAATTCTGATGAGTTTCTGAATATCTCCAGAATGACAAGCAACAAAATTGATGACCATTGGATTATGTACCACACAATTCAACTAGATAATACCCTTTTTGCTAGCAAACCCTTTTTCAACCTGAATAAAATATATCTCGGAAAGTCATCGCTGTAAAAATCGGGTCTCACGTAACTTTGAATCGAATGGCTGTAAGAATAAAGTGGTTTTTGCGTTGGCATTAAACTTGCTGATTCAACTGTGTCACCGTAGGTCTTAATGTTCTGATCGTTAGCTATCATGAATTTTGTGATAGCAAAAAAAAGTTTGAATATTTTAAGCGACTTGTGCCCAGAAATTGCGTTGAACCCATTGTGAAATTAGGATATGCTAATTAATTATTTTTAAACGCATTAACGCATGCGATGCGCATCGTAAAGATGATTTTTGAGGAAAGAAAAATTTTAGATTGCAAGTGGGATTCGAACCCGCGTCTTCTGGATAGGTACTCCAAACGCTTTAACCAACTAGGCCATTGCAATCCACACTTGCAAGCCGAAATTCTCTATTCCTCGGATAAGGATAAGCTGATAAAATCGAATTACCTAGTTAAATCTTCAAAAAAGTATTTGAGCCTTATTTTTACTTTTTAACTTAAATTGAAGAAGATGATTATCTTGCTTTCAAAATTCACAATTAAAAACGTCACGCTAAATTGTAATTTTTTGTGCATTTTGACGTCACGATTATTCGCTCTAGAGATTTGATCCGTTTTGTCTTTGTAAAAATAAAAGATTTAAAAAAATACACAACAAAAATATGCGATCGTACTTTAAGTAGCTACGATTATTAATTCCAGTCAGTACAATGACAAGTGCAACTGTCACTGATACAATGAAATTTAGTACATTTCTTTAATGTACAAATGTCATTTTACTGACTCGAATTAAAAATCGTACTGTAGTGAGTATTTTTTTTTCAATACTCTTCCAGACTAAATAGATTAAGAATTTATTGCTAACAATACAAATTCGAGGTAGAAATATCTTTGGCATTTAAAATATGACTACCCTTTTCCCGTAAAGGGAATTGAATGAACCCAAAGGGAAATACTTCCGCAATCTTCTAATTTTGAATTGAGCTGAATTGAACGATATTGACGTTCGTTCCATTCGAATTGACAGTAATTTGAATGATATTCGACCTTCTTTGAAGATTTTGGGCTGGCAGTTGGTTTATTGAAACGTTTGCTCGATTTTATAACTTTTGTGTAGTGATTTTATCATGAGGAGCTCGTGGCTAAATAAATACAGTCTATATTTAATTATATGCCCATGCATAACCAAGCATTCTTGCACTGTATATCAATATATGCTTGGAGGAACTACCTACTGTGGTAGTTACCAGAACAACTTGATCATACAAAGAATTTCCTCCGTTTGGGAATCGAACCGCGACACGCAGCGTAGTAGTCCAATCGCTCAGCCACTGCGCTAATTGAGTCATCAAGTTTATGGGTATTTTTACAAAATATAGCTTATGGTGTATATATGACTCATAGAGGAGCTCGTGACTAAATAATAAAAGCCGAACAGACCGATCTTCCATGTTAATCCGCGCTTGCCGAGGTTAGTCTGTGGATGGGTGACCATCAATCATAGCGAGTTTCCTCCGTGCCTCGGAAAGCACGTAAAGCCGTTAGTCCGGGTGCCCTTTGTAGATCTTTGACACTCGTTACTGTTAGTCAGAAGCTCTAAAGCCAGACAACCAGTCTTACCATCGGTATCGTATTACCCAGTTGCTGGGTTTTGGAGGTCCGATAGGCAGTCGCTCCATTTAAAATACTGATATCCAGCTGCATACGGTTTGACTGGAAGCCGACCCTAACATACATAGTTGGGAAAAGGCTAGGCAGATGATGATGTGTATGACTCATACAGATAGGTATTGTTGATAAATATTCGAGAAAATTCTATTGCAAAAACAAAATGGCAGTGTTAATACTATTTTTGGCAACACTCCAAAAACATTCCTGTTCTATATTAGCTAGATTTCTATCTATGGATGTTAAATAATTGTCAATCACATTTAGTCCGAATGATCACGTTTATACAGGGTGAAATTTTATTAATGAGCAATATTCTAAATTAGTAACGATACGAATCGTATTATGAAACTCAAAAACTATTAATTGATGTTTGTTTACTTTTCTTTCCGCGCGCGGTGCTCTGTAGTTTAAAATTTCGATGCTTTAGGAATTTCGGGGTTTGTGTTTTTTTATTACTTATAGTCATTGAACTATTATTACTACGTATAGAGACGACACCACGTATCACCACTATGTCCCATACAGGATGACTGCGTGCGCACAAGTTCATTCAATTGTTTGACAGCTGTGGCGTGTTCTAGGCGCGCGCACTCATCCTGGATGGGACACAGTGGTGATACGTGGTGTCGTCTCTATACGTAGTATAAATAGCTCAATGCTTATAGTGTTAATTTGCAACAACAAGCCTTTGCAATGTGACACACTAAATTTTTAAAGGTGTCTACAATTGCATTAGCAATATTTTTGATTTGCGATTTATTAGCCGTAATTAGATTAAAATATTGCCCATAATTTCGATTTTCACCCTGTAGAAAGAGAAATTATTACCTGTTTATTCTTTAATTTGTCTAAGTGCTTGGTTTTCCACGCTCCGAGTTGTATTGTCATGATTTATACTCTAGAGTAAAATAATTTACGGCTTTGTAATATTATATCGTGGCTGTTTTTGTTGCCAATGCTTTTATAAACAGCGTGGACGTGGAGTTTTATTTATTCAGTTTCTTTAACATTTAGAGAATTCATTAATAATTTCTTCTTTCCTATAAATGGTAACTTTTTCTTCAAAAATCATTCATCAATCTGTTTTTAATGAGTCACTGATTTATTTTGTTGATAAAACCAATTAACATCTACGAGAATAAACATAATCAAACATACATAAACAAAACACAACTCCTGAAACTGAAACACATAGCGATTGTTTACTCAAAATTACGTTGATCCTAATTCAATAATAACAGCTGCCTAATTTCAGCGTTATTTACGGTCTCAGTTATAACCGTAACTTCTCGTTCGTAACGAGTAAAGTCTACCTTTGTATAAACCGTGAAATTTCGTTTTTGATGATGTTAACTTGCGTAAAACTTTGTACTTTGCAGGGACAATTTTATTTGCCCTTTTTCGATGTGGAATTAACAAATGTTTTTTGCTTGTTTGTTTGTAAGTTGTCGATGTGATTTTTTACTTTCGAAGATTGAGTTTTTGTGTGAAGACGGTTTTGAGTTTGAATTTTTTTTTTCTTTTAAATTCAGGTTCAGTTTTAGCTGGTAATTCTCCAATCTTAAGGAATCATAATAATTGTGATCACTTTATAATGTGTTCGCTGTTGAGACAAAGTCCTCAGTGGAGTGGGCTCACTACTCGGCTTTTGGTGGATGTCACAGTCATGTCTTCGAATTGATAGTTCTAGGATATACTGCTGTCCTGATGATGGTTTTTCTTCGCTGTTATGAGAGAAGTGGTGACGAAATAAATACTTATTCTTCTTCTTAGCATGTAGACGACCATCAGCTCCTTTAACGAACAGTTCGCTGGGCACTCAGGGTACGATAAAGTGTCTTATTGTTTGTGGAGTAGCACATTTATACTCTAGAGCAGATTCTAAATAAAAGTCACAAAGTAATGTTGTTTCCACTGCACCACCTCTGCTTTCGTTCAAAATATCATTAAAAAATAATGAATAACACAAAAATATACATGTCGAATTGAAAACCTCCTCCTTTTTTCCATCGCTTAAAAAAGCTTCAATTTTGTCAGTTATGCTAATAAAGCCCATAGTCAGACTATGGGCTTCATTGGTAAGCTCAAGATAGCTCAACAAGCTATGAAGAGGGCTATGCTCGGAGTTTCGCTGCGTGATCGACTGAGAAATGAAGAGATTCGTAGACCAACCAAAGTTGCCGTCATAGCCCAAGACATTAGCAAGTAACAGTTGCAGTGGCTGGACAGCACGCAGAACTTATGAGTAATAAATAAATGTCATAAAGGAATGACATTTCTACTAGGCCACTATTGCCCTCGTTCAAAGAATCAATTAATTAAAAAGCTATGCCACAGAATATAATAGTGTGTCGTGCACGGATAAAGTCGTAGGCTGTACCTAGTTAATAATAAACAAGAGAGTGTCTAGACATAATGGAGAAGTTGAACGTGTCTTTGTATTTGTTTGACATAAACTGATTTCTATCACTATTATAAGAAGATGCTACTCTAATTGTTGTTTTCGTGTGAAGAATTTGCCACCCTCTTGTATGAGAGGTCATCAAGTTGCCCCTGGCAACAACACAAGCCTTTGACATGGCTTGACAGGTACATAAAGCGAAATGTAATAGAATTAAAAAAAAAGTCGGGCTCGCGGAGGTAGGGTTCCGTACCATTATTTATAAAAATACTTATTTTATTCATATTTTTAGTATGTGTTGTTATAGCGACAACAGAAATACATCATCTGTAAAAATTTCAACTACCTATCTATCATGATTCATGAGATACAGCCTGCGGACAGACGGACGGACGGACAGCCAAGTCGCAGTAATGGTCCCCTAAAATATAAATATAGCAACCACTAAAGATATAAATCAAATACCTATAACATTAAAAGGCCCAATTTCAAGACCTTCCTAATACCTCCTGAGCTACCAAAAGGAAACTCCAAATGATTTATACGAAACTAGTTTATTTAAATATAAACCTATAATAATATAATTTATTGTATAATATTTCACGTTCGCAAAGCACTGGAGTGCGCTCCAGTAGCCGGGAAGCTAAATTATAAAATAAATCAGCCTGTATATAATGTGGTCATGTTATTTAGTGGTAGCTAGTACGCCACAGATAATATTGTCCACGGTTTCACAGTAAAACGGGTACTTATTGCTAGTACAATGGTAGACACGCGTTAATGTTGATTGAAATTTTGGATCATTAAGTTTTCATGGGTTGAATAAAATAGATTAGATTTAGATATTGATTCTAGTACAGGCACACACAACTACAATAATTATAATGATAAAAATCCACGGTGTCCTTCAATAGCCCTTTATGTTCCGGGTTCACGGTGATGGTATAAGTCCCGCGACCCTCGGAACACTCTGGTTGTGGTTGGTAATACTGTATCTAGCGTAAACCCCAAAACGGCTTGCGTGATTGCCTACGCAGTTAAAACTTTAGTGAAGCTACATAGCTTGCGCGTGTGTTTATGCCGTCCATGTACAGTTTGTGCAGAGGGAAAAGCTTGCGCAGTTAGAACTGTACCCTTAGCACGAGTTTTCAGTCTTTTACTTTACACCGTCTTTCCAATATTTACAGAGATTCTTGTATGAAAAAATGGAACAGCGCCTCTGGTGTGCGTAAAAGGAACTAATTTTTCCCTTGAAAATTGTCAATTTGAAATTGTCAAAGTTCCAGTTTAATTTACGTCTCAAATACTGAAAACTCGTGCTAAGGGTACTGTGGTGCAGCTTGTGTGTGTGGTAGGCCTATAAGGTATAAATATATTCAGGAAAAAATGTTACAAGAAACAGTAGCCACAATGAAAAATAATAAAACAATATGAAAATTTCTATTTTCTGTTCAGAGGGTAGGTAGGTAGTTGGGACATTCTTTGTCAACGTATTTTTTTACGTTTTATAATTATTAGTCCTCCCACCCACGGCTGGACAGGAGGGACCGTCAGACTTGTACTGACTAAAATCCACGGATTCCTTAAAAAGACCTTAGTATGTTCCAGGGCCACGGTGAGATACGTGTTTTAGGTTCTGTAATCAAAAATAATGAAAATAGACTATTAAAATATCTTAGTTTTTCTTTAACTTATCTACTATTGTTGTAAATCCCAAATGTTCTAGTTTATTTGAAGTTTACTGAAGAAGATTATTCGATTTCAAGAACTTTAAAATTATTCAACCGGACAGAAAATTAACACCTCGTTTCAGAACTGAGTTTGAAGTTTCGATGACGTGATAATTACTTTATCATTTCAGGTGATACTTTAACAAGTTTCAAACAAGTTTCTTTGCGGTTTTTGTATGAGTAATATTTTGAGAAGGCGGGAGCGTAAACACAACATAAAAGGTTTTCGATCGCTTTGCCAAATCGAAACCTTTTTTGTTATAGTAGATTATATTATGATGATTTCTTCTGCTCTCGCTGTCGTTATCGCTTTAACAAAAAAAAGTATAATAAAATAAATACTGAAGTAGACTCCTTACGAGTAAAGGGCAACTCCATGTCCGACCATGGACCATGCCCGGGTCGACGGCGCGTCGTGTTCCACGCGCGCCTCAAAGAGCGTCAGCAAAACCGTCTGCCGGGGTCGCGGGACTTATTTCCATTACCGTAACCCCGGAACATAAAGGACTATTGAAGGACACCTTGGATTTTAGTCAGTACAAGTTTGACATTCTCTCCCGCCCTGCCCAGGGTGGGAGGTCACATTTGATGATTTTACCACGCAAAAAAAAAATAGACCCCTTACAAATTATTGACATTTTTTGCCGTTTATAGACAATGGTAAGGAACCCTTCATGCATGAGTTCGACTCGATCTTGACCGGATTTTATTACCTTACGATGATTTTTTGAGGCAAGTTACACCCACTAAATTTTACCTAGTGCATATAATTTACAAGACCATCTACTGTCCCAGTTTTCCAAAAAACTTTACTTTCCGACCACGTCGCCTGTCTCCACTAAAATGCACTTTCATCCCTCACTTTGCTAGAAAAATAAACTTAACATAAACAACACAACTTAAAATTCTAAGTGGCGACTCGTTCTCCTAATACTGCGGTGAAAACATTACATAATGCACTGCAAAACACCTGCACGGGGTTTAGTAACTTATGTAACATAATATCACGGTTATAATTTTTTAGGGATAAGCAGAGGTGTGCTTGTAATTTATGATTAATCGTACAGCAACACTTATCATCTACCTAGCCTTTTCTATATTGGGGTCGGCTTCCAGTCAAACCAGATGCAGCTGGATATCAATATTTTACATGGAGCGAATGCCTATCGGACCCCTACAATACCAGTAACTGGGTAATATGATACCCCATGGGAAACTCATATCAGACATCTTTGGAGCTTCCCAGATCATGGTCTGATCATGACAGTCGACTATCAAAGATCTACAAATGATATCCGGGACTAACGGCTTTACATGCTTTCCGAGGCACGGAGGAAACTCGCTATGACAGATACCGAAGAAGAAGTCACTCATCCACAGACCAACCTCTATACCCACGAGAACCCACAAATCTTATTATTTAGAGACAACTTTAATTATAATTCCATTGTTACTTTTTCACGCAAAAACTACTGGACAGATTTGGTGAACAGATAGTTTATAACCTGGATTAATACGTAGGATAGTTTTTATGTTCCTGTACGATCACTTTCGAGTTATAGCGGCTGGTAACAGTTAGTATTATAAACGCGAAAGATCGCGAGAATGTAAGAAAGAAAGAAAGAAAAAACGTTTATTGTAACGATGTTTGTAACTCTTTCACGCAAAAACTACTAAATGAATTTGGGCATTCTATCTCTATCTACTAAACTACTGACAGAAACAGACATTTTTCCAGCCTGGGAATCAAACACGGGACACAGTAATAACAGAACAATCAACCACTAAACCAGTAAGGCAGTCATTAAGTACTACTTACTAACTTACATTGTAATTAAGTTTAAGCGTAAATCTTGATTGGCTGTACGCAGATTGCTTAATCTAAGTTTAGATGTTAATTTTAACTGAGCTTAGTTATCTAGTTTGTGTAAGTGTATTCGTTTAGCATGATTGCGTACACACTTAAGACCTACTAGCTGTTGCCAGCGCCTTCGTTTGCTTGTATCTTGATCCACGGGAAAATCATACCGAGATTAACTGTAATGTATAATCTAAGACTGAATGTACTCGTAAGTATCTCTTGAGTCTGATTCAAGTTCCATTAAGCCGTTCTGATGTATGATAAAGAACATCGAGCCACGCTTTCGCATTTATAATATTAATAAGAACTATGGAAGTGTCAACACTATTATAAAAATAATAATGTTATTGATAAAGTTTTTATGCATGTGTCTCAAAATATCGGCTCAAAACAAAATACATTTATGGCAAATATCCGGTTTCAATTTCAAATAATAGTAGTAATCACTTTTTTTTTGCGTGGTAAAATCATCAAATGAGTCCTCCCACCCCGGGCAGGGCGGGAGGGATTGTCAGACTTTTACTGACTATCTACGGTGTCGGTCTAGGTGATGGAAAGAAGTCCCGCGACCCCGGCAGGCTTTGGCCCTCTGTGAGGGGGCCCGTCATTTTGCTGACGCCCTTTGAGGCGCTCGTGGAACACTACGCGCCGTCGATCTGGGCATGGTAGTCATCACTAATACATGGTAGTAATCACTAATAATAATTTACAATTCGTATATAGAAAATATGTCAAATCGCTATTTTTGTTCCACAGATAAAAGTTATGACTATTGAAAAATCAGCCCTAAATAAACTCCATATAATAGAAAATGAAGAATATCTCAAAAGATATATACTTACAAAAGCCTATATTTTTTACATTGTCGTATATAAAAACTTCTTTTTAAATAAAATGAACTTGTATAACTGAAACGAGCAACATTTTGACTTGATTACCTCCCCTCAACCGCAAGTATTTGGCTTGCAGACAACTAAGTGTGTAAAGTATAACTTTTTTGGCGTAAGTGCTTGTTACTTGGCAAAACTTTGTAACTTCAACCATAAATAGATTTTCTATGGTACCGTAAACTTTGTCGGAAAAATAATTGGATTGAGGTTTTAGAAAGTGTGTGTGGAATGTGTGTAATGAAAGAATTTGTAGATATCAAATGACAATGCGTAACACTGATTCACCATACAGCATAGGCTTTATTATAAGATTTCCGTATATTACTTGCAGCTTATTTGAAGTTTCTACGGTGTTTATTGTACGAAAAATTAAAGGCGCCCCTAGTGTACGAACGAGGAATTGTTATATCCCATCAAATTGACGTTGATGCTCGTTAGTTAGTGAAACTTTATGCTAGGATCTCAGATATTTTAAAAGTACCTTTATAAAGCTATAATATACGAACTGTACCGTCAGCACGAGTTTTCAGTATTTGAGACGTAAAGTAAACTGCAACTTTGACAATTTCAAATTCACAATTTTCAAGGAAAAAAATAATTCCTTATTCGCACACCAGAGGCGCTGTTCCAATTTTTCATACAAGAAACGCTGTAAATACTGGAAAGTTTCTGTAAAGTAAAATAGTGAAAACTCGTGGTAGGGTTACAGTTCTATTTTCTGTGTTTTCCTGGGACAGAGCTTTGAGATTTTCTCATATCTATCTCACCACCTTTTTCTAAACCTAATTCCTCTAGACCTCTGATAATTAAATAAAAAAAATCATTTATGCTTTAGTCAACTCCACCTTGACATAATTTCATAATTATGTCGTCGCCGAACACTTAAGCCACACGCTATATAAGTTTTAAAATAAAAATATTTTATTACACATAAACGACATATTTATGACGTTTCGTAAGTGCTAGTTCGGTTTCCCATGCTTTATTTAATGGGTAGTTAAGGTACATTGGACACTGAAATAGTTTTAGTTGCTTGGATTACAAAATTCTAGTGGGCACGTAAGAAAATTATGTTTATATCAAGAATTTTCGACGAATATTTGAACTAAAAATCGTAAAATAAAAATTTGAACTTAAAAAATGGCAGAAAGGGAATGAAATAAAAATACAAAGTCACCGACTTACGAAAGAGAAATGTTATTATACACTTTTTTGCATTGGTTTTTGAAGTCAGTTTATCATTTTTAAGTTTTACTATACACTGCTTGCTTAACACCTTCCAGCTAATTTATATGAAAATAATTTAATTACCTTTGTATTATTTTTTGGATCAATACCGTGTATCGATCGGTATCAATACAGTCACTAAGAAATAGGTCCTAAATTAATGAATAATTACAGATTTATAACCAGGCGGCGCCCTGACTTCGTCCATAATTTGGATTAGGCACGCTTTAGGGCTTATTCACACAGAGCATCCGTATTCGTATTCAACGGAAACCGTTGCTACTGGAAGTGATGTTCACACACTCGTCAAAAATAGTACATACTTAACCTAGGGATGAAAGTAGATTTAAGCGAGGAGGGTGCTAATAGTTCGAAGGATTAAATAAGTTTTACCCGAGAAAAACACTGTGCATTTCGTTAAGAATACAAGAAAAGTAAAAATTACAACATAAATTATTAACTACTGTCTTACCATGAGTACTGATAATATTTTTTTTTCAAAAAGGTCATACGCACACGTACATACTATAACCTGCCTATAAAACGGATCTCTGTGTGTACGAGCACTTAGGTCTTCGAAGGAGGTCAGTACTAAATAGAATATCGTCTATGATTACCTTGGCGAGGTCACCTTCAGAATAACTAGGCGGTTTCTGAGAAGGTAACTATTTTTACCTAGTTTTGCATTGGTTTGATATTCGGTTGCTTCCAAGAATTCAATTAAATCGGTCGCGGGACTTATTCCATCACCGTGACCCCGGAACATAAAGGACTATTGAAGGACACCGTGGATTTTAGTCAGCACAAGTCTGACAGTCCCTCCCGCCCTGCTCGGTGTGGGAGGACTCATTTGATGATTTTAACACGTAAAAAAAAAGAATTCAATTAAATAACTAGTTGTTACTAGTTGCTTTCGCTTGCTTGTAACTCGAAATTCCATGGGATTGCAATAGTCCCGAAACTGTCTTATCAAGCAACCGTGACCCTGTAACGTAAAGGGCTGTTGAAAGACACCGTGGATTTAAGTCAGTACGAGTCTGACTGTCCCTGTCGTCCGGCCTGTGTGGGAGGACTCAAGGCGGATCCTAAGACCGTGGGTATATTTTAAAATCATTTAAACTAACAACTACACGCGGAACAACTAATTGTACATACAAATATTAGTTCCGTGCGGGATTTGAATCTGCGACTCGCAGCTGAGTCACTGCGCCAACTGTACGGTCTAAATCGAAACAGCGCTGTCAAAAATAATGCTAATAAATGTACAAAATAAATAATTATCGGGATCAATAAACCGCACAATAATTTAACTACTTACAAACTTTCTGCTTGTCGGGATCCAATAAAACTTTTTCGTTCAACAACTTGTGTACAAACTAACCGTTATAAGTGGTTTCGGTGTTGCCATACTACCGCCATTTTGAGAGGATATTCCGTGCTTTTCCTTGTAATTGTAGCCAACCAATTAGTTTAGGGTCTGGATAGGGCAGGTCCTTGACCATCAAAGGGATCTAAAGTAATGTTACATTGTTGCTAACATGGGATTAAAAATACTGAAACCAGAAATTAAATATTGCTTTTAGTGTACTACAATGTGGCGTAGGCGTAGAAGCTACGGTATTGTAGCATGCTACAGTTTCGTAGCACGTTACGCATTCGTAGCACACTACGCAGTCACAACACGCTACGCGGTCACAACACGCTACGCGATCACAACACGCTACGCAGTCATAGTGTGCTACGAGCTTGAAACGCACTACGCGATCGTAGCATGCTACGTGCTACGCCGTAGCACTGCGCGTAGCACATCAAAATAATCGTAGCATTCGTAACTCGTATTCCTGTTGCGTTGTTTTGTTGTGTTATAGATAGTCGAATCATAATATAAACATTATTATTAGAAGTTAAGACGGGATATTTACCATGTTTTTATGTATATTGTGTTTCTAATATTTCAGCACTAAAACCAAGTAGATGACATGGTAAATATAGAAAAAATACGCTTTTTTCTTCTTCTTTTTTTTTCTCATCTTATAAATTACGGGTATTTACAGATATATTTTATACATAGCTATTCGCTAAAAGCGATCTTTTCAAGACAACCTTTGGATGGATAGTTTTAATAGTAGTGTTAGGTAATAGAAGTTTAACAAAAATAACACAATATCATCACGATCGTATATCCCCAAGTATTTAGTAAGGCAAAAATGTATCTTCTTTATCAATAACATTCTACTTAACAATGTAACCACAAAACAACAACTGAATTACAATGAATTAAATGCTTGTCATGTCTGACCACAGCCTAACACGACCGAATTCAAATTACTCAGTCGCTAACACAGTTATAACATCTCAGTAGATTAGGGGTGACTTAATTGGGATTTTCGGGTTCAAAAGACCAATTTTGAGACCAAAGGACACATAAGGAAGTGGTTTTGTTTGTAAGTTCCGGTTTTCAATATTAATTGAAGTAAAGCCAAAAGTTTGTTTGTTTCATATATGTCTGGCAATGTGAAGGGCTCCGTAGTCTTTTTTTACGTGGTTAAATAATCAAATGAGCTCCCCCACCCAAGGTAGGACAGGAGGGTTGACTGTCAGACCTGTACTGACTAAAATCTACGCTGATTCTACCTTCAAAAGCTCGTACGTTCACGGTAATCTGAAAAGTCAGTCCCGCGATCCCAGCAGGACAGTCCGCGGCCCCGGCACAGGATGGGCTTTGCCTGGTCCCCTTAAAGAGGCTAAAGCATGCCGGGGTCGTGGGACTGTCTTATTAGGTAGCCGTGACCCTGAAACTTAAAGGGCTTTAGAAGGATCAGCGTGGATTTTAGTCAGTACAAGTCTAACAGTCCCTTCTGGAACGTATAGGGCTATTAAAGAAGCCTCATTTGGATTTTAGTCAGTACAACTCTGAGAGAATGGGTACGAGGACTCATTTGATGATATTACCACGTTAAAAAAAATGGCCGTCAATCAAATCAAAATCAAATCAAATTTATTTATTTGCTTTAAATGTGGTATAAGTATAATGCCTCAGGTATACCGTAGTCTTTTGCTACATGTCAGTTTAACGTTTTTTATACATAAAAATCAATGCCACTTTTTGTTGTAACTTTATAACTAAAGAACGGGCTCATATATCCAATCAAAATTTTTAGGCTTTGTTCGGACTATTTAGTATATTATTTTGTGAAGTTTGCACAAAATCAGTCGAACGGTTCTTCATTCATCACATTTTTTGTAACACGTAGCGAAGCACGGGGTGGGCCGCTAGTCATTATATATTTTGTACTTGTTGATAATATTACAACTATCATCCTCACGAAGGCATCCGAAGGACTTACCTTGTACAAACAAAGTTGCAGTGTACAGGGTCCAATTACATAATTATTAACATGACACTTCAACCCTTACTGGATTAGGGTTCCGTAGTTAAATAACTTATAAACTATGTTTATGTTATAAACATTGGCAACACTAAGAATTGCTCATGTTTCGTGGGAGCGTTTATAAACATATAGAATTAGATATTGTAAAACTGTTTTTTATTACTATTTTGGTGTACAATAAAGTGTTTTTATCTATCTTCTATCTATAAACATTCTTAAAGTCACATACATAAACACACAGATCCAGAAAAACTATTTTTAGGTCATACAAATATTTGTTGTTGCCTCCGTGTGGGAATCGAACTCATGGTTAGTGCAGCAGCCCGTTACACGTATCTTGATGGTGATTATTAAAGAGCGTTATGTTAACAATTACGATAAGTCAAAAAAAAAATTGGAGCTCCGGCAAAATGCCATGAAAATATGCAGTTTCTTCACAAAAAAAAATAGTAGCGTTCAGGCTCTCGACAGTTCCGAGGCGAATTCCTGTGCGGGGATCGAACCTTTGACACGTTGTGAAGCAGTCGATCGCTAACCCACTGCACCAATCGTACCGTCAACAGTGAAAACACCTTTTTTATAGAGTAGTAAAATCATCAAATGTGTCCTCCCACCCAGGGCAGGACAGGAAGGACTGTCAGATTTATACTGACTAAAATTCACGGTGTCGTTCAATAGCTCTTTACATTCCGCGATAACGGTATTTAGTCCCGTGACCGGTGTACACACCTATAATAATTAAAATTTTAAAGTCCGGAACCCGTAGCCCATCCTCGCTCGCACTTGCCAGGTCTCATTTGGTCCTGCCGGCTCAGAGGACCTTACATTAGCAAGTTTATAATGGAGCCTGCGTAGTCCCCGCCCCTTGGAAACCATTTGTGGCTTCAGTGAGGGAATTGTGTCGGTGTGAGCTTTCAGGGCTTCTTTCAGGCTATTATGTAGGCTTGTTAGGTGCTGTAAATGGTGTTTTTAAAAACCTTTTAGTGTGAAGGGTTAAAATGTGTTGTTGAGAATTTATGGTCTAGCGTAGATATTTAGAATAGAATAGAATAGAAAAACATTTATTCAGTATTGGACACACACACAGAAATAATAATAAAAAAAAAAACATTAAAAATACAAAAATATATAATAAATATTAAATAATAATATAAATAATATACAATAATATACAATACAATATTTCAAAATTACTTTTAAGAAACGTTGCCCTACACTAGTAATTTCCCATGCATCGTGGGTGCGTTTGCCAATATAGAAACTCACATACACGTACACAAACACCCAGACCCGGAACAGCTACTTGTAGATCATACAAATATTTTTTCTGTGTAGGGATCGAACCTGCGACACACTGAGCAGCAGTCGATTGCTCAGCCACTGTGATAATCGTGCCTTCAAAAATAAAAAGTCATTATTTTTCCCACTGCTGAGAAAGGTATCCTCTCTTGTTATAGGGAGTGAGCTGTAAGCCACCACGCGGGCCAAATGCTGATTAGTAGATACCAAATGTTTACGAAAGTTTTGGTCGAAGACATACCTTTCTAAGACATACGTTTCCTCACGATGTCTCCGTTTACCGTTTTGAAAGCTGCGGTGATTAAATAAAAAAAAAGCTTTACTTTTATTTTTCCTAAAAATGTGTCACGTTTTTAGATATCATTCATCGTTCACAGAGTCGAATTTCGCAGAAATAATGATTTGTAGACTTTTAAAACACTTTGAAACGTATTACTACTGACGCAACCCTTCTATTCAAAGTTAACCTCACACTAGCACGTCCTAACTTCAAAATAACTTGAACCACTAAAATACAGTCAAAACGACGCGATGTCGGTAAAGCAGTGCGGCATCAAACTGCTTCATTTGAATCAAATTATTCAGGGCGTCTTGCAGTCGGCTCGGGTATCAAATTTGAAATAGCTTTGAACCGACGTTACTCCATTAAATTATGGTTGTACGCTGAGGATGTCAGTTCGAATTAGTTCATGGTGAATTTGCTCTCAAAGTGGTGAAGGAAAACTTCGTGAAGAAGATTTTAGAATAAAAAATTAGAAGACAGATTACGTGACACCACACACACTAGGCATTTTTAGACTGTCAGACTCGTACTGACTAAAATCCAGTGTTCTTCAATAGCCTTTTAAGTTCTAGGTCACGATAATTTGATAAGTCCCGCGACACTGGCAGGCTATGGCCCTCTCAAGGCTTTGGCCCTCCCCGTCATGATGCTGACACTCTTTTAGGCGCGCGTGGAACACAACGCGCCACAATGGTCAATGGTCGGACAGTGCAGAGCAATTGTGCTGTGGATTACAGCACAAATTGGTCTTGCAGAGGAGGTTATGGTATTTTCCACATATATAGATAGATAAATCCTGTAATATAATGCACTAGCTGTTCCCAGCGTCTCCGCCCGCTACAACTTATGTAAAAATTATCCCACGGGAACATGAAATCGACATAAAAACTTTCCTATGTGTTAGTACAGATTAATCCGTCCAAATCCGTGGCGTGGTTTATGCGTGAAAGAGTGACAAACATCGATCCGTCCAAACAATATTTCACGTTTATAAATATTAGTAGGATGTATAGATTCACAGTGGCCTCTCCCAATATCCACAAACTCTTATTCAACGTATCAATCAAGGCCTCGTGGGTTTTTTTTTTAAATCAAAGTCATCAAAAAATGAGTCCTCCCGTCCTGGTGGAGCGAATGGCACTATTAGACTGATACTGACTAAATACCACCTATTCTTTTGGTTGCTCTTTGCGTTCCAGGATCGTTGTACCCTCTTAAGGTAGATTCGGGCTCTCGGTATATATCCAATTTCATTTCCAATCTCTTTAAAAAAAAATTGCAAAACGATAACCCATTGTAAACACAACAAAGCATTGACATCGACAGAATTAAGTCAACCCTCTTCAACAATGTACTTACGTATTTTTGACCGGACTAAGTTAAAAAAGGAACAGTTTTCAGGAATATTATAGACTGGGGCAAAAATTGCAAATACAACAAAAAACCAGAGTATATTTTTTTGGTACAATTCCAATTACAGTTTAGAAAAAAAACGGAAATGGGTATAAATACTTTACAAAAATCTAGACTTCAGAAAAAGAAAAATCACGGCATGTAAATAGTTGGCTCAATATGGAATCGAACCTGTGGACATTAGCATAGGAGGCGGACATTCCCGCTCGTGCTTCAGAAGTGAGCTGTCGAAAAAGTTTAATAGACTTTGCATAGAGGCAAAAAGTCTATGCATAGAAATCGTAGTTTATCTTGTACAAAGGTTATACGGAATGTGACCCAAATGGCTTTTAAATCAGCCATTTTTTTCTTACGTAATCATTTGCCTGCCTGCCGGGGTCGCGGGACTTATTCCATTACCGGGAGCCCGGAACATAAAGACCTATTGAAGGACACCGTGGATTTTAGTCAGTACAAGTCTGACAGTACCTTCCGCTCTGCGCTTTGTGGGAGGACTCATTTGATGATTTTACCACGCAAAAGGTTTTTTCCAACGAAGTTGGGGTCGGCTTTAAATCTAGCCGGTTGCAGATGAATATCAGTATTTTAAATGGAGCGACTGCCTATCTGACCTCCACAACCTAGTCAGTTCCGAATAATACGATACCCCCTAGGCGTGGGCGTATTTACAGGCATTTTCCAAAAAGGGTCTGCCCATTGGCATCAAAAAAAAAAAGGAAGATTCCGCCGAATTAAGAACCTCCTCCGATTTTTGGAGTCGGTTTAAATTAATTAATTATTTAATTTATGGAGCTAGCCATGAATATTTTCCAATAATGTCCCTCAATCATGAACCCAAAAAAATCGTTGGAGTTCCTCACAAAGTTATTTCAAAAATGTGTCACCGAGTAATTGGGACATTCTTCAACAAAAGGTTCCCATCATTCATGGGGAAAATTCTATCCTTGAAACGACCCTATCGATTTACAGCAACAACACGATATCCGACATGTCTGACAAAATAAGAAAACCTGTCACAGACAGACAAAATATACTCAAACTAGCTGCTGCCAGCGGTTTCACCCGCTACAACTCGAAAATTATCCCACGGGAACATAAAATCGGGATAAAAACTATCCTATGTGTTAATCCAGGTTATAAACTATCTGTGTACCAAACAGCCAAATCCGTTCAGTAGTTTTTGCGTGAAAGAGTAACAAACATCCATACATCCATACATACAAACTTTCACGTTTATAATATTAGTAGAACGGATTTGGCTGAAATTTGGTACACAGATAGTTTATGTGTACCAAATTTCAGCCAAATCCGTTCAGTAGTTTTTGCGTGAAAGAGTAACAAACATCCATACATCCATACATCCATACATACAAACTTTCACGTTTATAATATTAGTAGGATAAGTCGAAAAAATGTTGGGGTCTCCCATATGGGGTACAACAGCAATCTCAAATCTTTCGATGGGATACAACACATTTGTTTCCAGATTGTGCCCCGACCTTTGCATAAGAGATGCAATATACCCTTTTCTGCCCCATTTCACCCCTCTTCATATTTCTCATTTATTTTATTTAGAAAATATCGCGAGATTTTTCGCGGCTTTCTGTGAAACTTTTTTAGCGAAACACCCAAATGTTGTTGAGTGTAATTTATTATGATTGTGTCGACGCTCTCTGTTTTTAGAAAAGCGTAACAAGGGTTGTGTTTAAGTTATTTTTATGTTTTTGCTTAGTTAATTTTAAAAAGCTAAAAATATGGAAAAGGGTTTCTATTTTTTGGTGGGTGTTAACGTGTTTTTCGGGAACAGCACTGATAACCTTTTAGAGAAAACGTACGTCAAAATCTACACAAAAATTCTTTAGGCTCTCATAAGGGTCGCAGGACTAACGAATTACCATGACCCTGGATAGTAAAGGGATATTGAAGGACAACGTGGATTTTAGTCAGTACAAGTCTCACAGTTCCTCTCGCGCTGCCTTGGGTGGGAGGACTCATTTGATGATTTTACCACGTAAAATAAAGGGTCTAAAAACGGTGATTTATCTCTTATTTTTTAAGTATTTTAGTTGGACCCATCCAAACAAAATCAAATACGCATTATATTTTGCGAATTTATTGTTGATTGTAACTAGCCTAATGTGGCACCATCTATTATTTATCATAACAATTTTTTTGCTGTTTGTTAAAAAATCACCTGTTTTCATGATATCGTCTTCTTCATAATAATTTATTATGGCAATTTCTTCTTTCATCTGAAAGTTCAATATGTTAACCGTCCGTAAAAGACTGATCACATATAAACTTGTGTCTCTCTGTACTTATGTACCGACGCCAGCTCATCAACCTACCACATTCTGTCAAATTTCTTTAATAGATTTTCAACCTTATCACAATAGTTGAAGGTTAAAGTTTGATTGGTAAAAATTGACATATTCGGGTAGGTAGACCTGCTGGCGTCTGTTCATAGGAGCAACGTAAGACCGCTCTCTTTACTTCTGTTCACACCGACCATAATTGATCCGAGCCCAAATTAAAACATTGCGTGCACATCTAAAATAACACGAAGGCCGATCCTTGGTAACTAACAATAATTCTTTCCAGACCTTTCTATAATTCTTCAATTATGTTTCACATGTTTTTCTTTACTACTGAGAAAAGTAAAGGTAGTTGTGGGGGTGTAAAAAGGAAAAATGGAGGTGTTGGCTTGATTGATGGGGGTCATAGGGGGATCAAGGGATCCCTTTAATATCGTCCGTCTCTTTTCGGTTTTATTTGGAAGTAGGGGATAGCGATATTTATGGTCTGTTGCTAGTACGTTTGACGATTGATTACGCTAGATAACGATTTTTATCTACAAATTATCTTTTTTACGGTCTAGTAATTTAGGTAATTTGGACAAACTCCTAACTACATTACTAGCTTATGACTGTTGTATTGTCCGCGTGATTTTTGGTAATTACTACACGGGAATGTCATTGATAGATATATGTAAATACACGTTAAAAACTATACGTCTCTCTTAAACACTCACACACACATTTACACGCACACTCTTCTATCACGCACAGTCTTCTATCAGGCACACTGTTACTCACACACAAATGACACAAATATAACATTGTCAAGTTTTAATATTCTGATTCTAAAATTAGAATCAGAATATCTTTTTTAATTGTTATTTTATTTTCTCTGTTATTGTCGTCATTACTAACCTACTTACTTACTGTATATAAATTTTTATCCAAATAAGTTTTAGTAGGTTATGTTAGAGAGGGTATTATGTCCATGCTCACACACTTTTACATTTATAATAGTACCTACATAGTTAGCTTATGTTTCATAACACTAGTTGTAACCCGTAGTTACACTCGCCGTTTTTCTCATTGTCCTGGTTCCTGAGGAACGTATCGTGATCTTTTATCTTATCTTATCTTCTTCCAAATCAGCGTCAGTTGGCAAACTTTGTGTTGCCATCTGGCATATATATGCTGAGCTGAGGCCCTTTGGCATTAAATTGTTAAGTTTTTTATTTCTTCTATTTATACTTCCTATTCTCTCTTTATAACTTTATGTGTATTGTTTAGTTTTAAGTTTGTGCCAATAAACATAATTTTCTTCCTTTCTTTCTTTCTTTTACTTCAAATCCGACCGGCAGTTTTAGAGTTTACCGCGTTCAAATAGACGAATATTCTTTAGTTTTGTAATTGTACTAATTGTAATCAGCGTGTTTGGTCACGTGTATCTTAAAATTATACCATAGGAACATCATCATCATCATCAGTTGCAGGATATCCACTGCTGAACATAGTCTTCCCCTATTGGGATCCGGAACAAGTATATGATCTGAATCGTAATGGGCTATTGAAGAATCACCGTGGATTTCGGCTCCACCTGCAGGCGTAGCATGGCGCCGTAGAAAGGGGTTTTGTCGACGGGAGAATAGACAAAATGACAGAACGTAAAAGTTTTTTTTCGATTTTAACATAGAAATGTTTAAAATATAGAAAAGATATGTTTCTATTCTTAAATGGTGTAAGAATCTTGTCATACTTGTGCAAAAAAACTGCCGATTTGTATAGAAATAACGTTGTCTTTTCTTGGTAGAATAGAGATAGAATCGCCATGCTACGCGTGCAGGGCGGGAGGACTCATTTGATGTTTTTACCTCGATAAAGAAGGCCTCCTTTATAGGTCCCCAATAAACTCAGTAAGAAGTCATTGATGTTGTTGGGAACGTCATACCACGATAAAATGTATCATTGTGTTAATCCAGATACCATAATATGTTATCAAAATCTGCACTATACTACATAGTTTTTGTGTAAAAGAGTAACAAACAATCGTCCTCATAAAATTACGCATTTATTAGTTACTTGGATATGTACCCATTATGTAATATTTTGTCGAACTATACATTTAATCGATGTGTGATTGACATTGTATTGTATTTCAAGGCCACTACAAAAAAGTATGTTACTATGAAAATAACCCTAACACAAATCGATTACGTCATCAAATAGTTCTTTTATCAGTGGTCGGACAAAATTGAGGTCAACAACCGGGAATTTTGAACACAAAAACTTGTTACGGTTTTCTCAATTTATG
Source organism: Agrotis ipsilon (assembly GCA_028554685.1). NCBI lineage: Eukaryota > Metazoa > Arthropoda > Insecta > Lepidoptera > Noctuidae > Agrotis > Agrotis ipsilon. Next base: position 13,775,610 of record CM052973.1, on the reverse strand, counting down.
GATAGACGGTCGGTTTTCTTAGAAATATAAGGGGTGCTTCTGACATGTTCGAGTCGGCATTAACCGGTAGAGCCGTTCGTCAAAATTAAAATAATATTTAAAAAGCTTTCGGGCGAAGCCGCTTAGTATTATTTCGTAAAAGTTTGTTAAAATTGGGAACAGTTTTAAAAAAACTTGCACCACAATAGAAATTTCTCCTGCATCATGCGTGCGTTTACAAACATTTAACTCACATATATTGACACCCAGACCCAGTACAACTACTTGTAGACCAAACAAATATAATTTCCGTGCGGGAATCGCACTTGCCACATGCAGCGCAACAGTTTATCTCTGGACCACTGCGCCAGCTGTGTAACTTAAGCAATTACTTAAATTTCAGCAGGGTTTAGGATGAAAACCCAAATTATAGCAGCCCACCTGACATAGCTATAACATTGAACGAGAGTCAAATATGAGGGATAGCCCAAAAGGGTTTATTGACGGTACAAGCCGAATTTATTGTGCAGTAATTTACTCGGGTCGGCATTATTGTTTAACAATGTCCTTTATTTATTTAAAACTTCATATAGGTACAACAGACTTAACGCCATAAGCATTTCTTTACCAGTCAACATAATTATGTAAAACAATCACCGCAATCGAAAATGCCGAACCGAAAAGTGTGTTGCACCCCTAAGAAATATAAGGCAGATGTTTGCCGATGCCGTCGAGCCAGCCAATATATATGTATGGATTTTCTGGCTTCCTCTGCTTTCATAGTTTCTCTATCACGTACCGTTTCAAATATTCCTGGCTCCACATTTTCTAAGATCACGTTCAGATTGGTTTGTCCTAGATTTCTTGGTCATATTTTCCTTCCTGGCAGGATTATAAAAGAAATACTTGCTTGCAGGATTTTATATTGTTTTTTTTAATGTAAGTGAGTTTTTGACTTTCACTAAAGTTTTTGGATTAAAATTGGTAGGAAAATAAAATATTATAATTGAAAATCTCATACGCAAATAAACAAATACCAACAAAAATAATGCGTTTTGCACTGTTTTTGTAGGTTCTGTTTATTTAAGTGTATCACATGAGAATAATTCATGGGAATTAAACCATGTAGGTATATAAGATAATATGAAGCTCAATTATAATATGCCTCTACTCAACCCTTCAGGGATTACTGGCGTGATGTTATAATTAAACAATGTTTATATTACGAAATAACTTCCCTTTCCGCTCACGCAGAGGTGTAAGATGCGGTTTTCATTATAATTTAAGGAATTTGTCCCGTAGCGGTTTTACACAGCATTGCCTATTATATTGATACGTATAGTTACGAAAACTTGATGTTTTGATATGCTATTATATCAGTAAATTGTATATGTACGAAGCAGAGCCAGCACGAATTTTTTTAAGCATAGACTTAGCATCATTAACCGATAGAGTTCCCTTTTGCAGGGACACAGGCTCTCCATTTTGTCAGGGTTTGAATCCATCCCGCCGGTCCACAGAGTTGGTAGAAGCCACATGCCGATTTTGCTACGTTGTTTTTCTTCATCGTTTAGAGAGCAATGGTGACTAAATAAATCACAAAAAATAATGCACTTGATTGGTTGCAAATCCACGACTATAAGTGCCTGTTAGCACTGGATCACAGCTATGTTTAAGTACTTTTAATAAACAGATTACATAAGAAATTAGAGTTTAATCTGAGATTTTATATCTTTACCTATAATACCAGTGCGGTCTTTTACGTACACGATCAAAGTTTATCCAAGTATTCCAATACAGTATGTCCCAGTGAGATTAGTTGCATGATTCTAGCAAACACTAACACAAAACCGTCTAATTTCCGAAGTTCTAACTTAGTGTTTGTACAACATCTGTACCTGAACACATGATGCCGAGTGTTGGGCGCCATCTGTATTGGTATTGGGGACTAAGTTTGGTCGTAGCAAGTATTACTGGGTACGCTACACAGTAATGGCTGATGCAAGTGAAATTGTTTTCTGTTTGTTTGAAAATTTTGTTTTTTGGAAAAGTTATGGCTTGAATTAAAATTGCTAGGTCTTTCCGGGTTTCTGTAGGTATTATTAATCCCCGACGGAAAAAGAGGGGTGTTATAAGTTTGACGTGTCTGTCTGTCTGTCTGTGGCATCATAGAGCCCGAACGGATGAAGCGATTTCAAATTAGATTTTTTTTTGTATGAAAGGCGACTTACCTGCGAGTGTTCTTAGACATGTTTGATGAAAATCGGTTGAGCCGTTTAGAAGTTGTGGGGGTGAAAGTGGGGAAAGGTAACCGAGGGTCTGCAAATATACTCGAGTTGGGGATCAAATGAAAGCGTACTAAAAGGGAATATTGACGACTTAATAGGGAGTACTCTTAGCAACATAAAATGATAAAAGTATGTACCTATAAAAAGTACAAAATAAATTAAAAACTTAAAAAACCCCTGACACAAAAACCAAGTTCCCTCTAAAAAGTAAAAAATAATAAAAATACGTCGCGTTGGGGCCTGCAAAAAAACAGGAGATGATAATTTGGAGCAGTCCCCCAACGCGACGTATTTTTATTATTTTTTACTTTTGAAAGGGAACTTGGTTTTTGTGTCGGGGGTTTTTAAAATTTTTAAGTTATTAAAAAATCATTGGAACTTAGAGTAAGGAATAAAGGTTAAGCTTTCAAGTAGTCTTAAGTAGAGTTTCAAATAAAAAAAATGGTATATTTTTATTTTCCGAAGAGATACAAATCTTCGTTCTTACTTGTAGTAGACCATAACCAAACGTCAAAGAGATGAAACCACGTACAATTTATAAGCTAGCCACGATCATAAACTCTCTTCAAGTTATTGTTGGAATTTTAAGCAAATTTGAATATGACAAGGGTACTGCGTGGTCCAAGCCATCCATCAATTAAGTTCAAGAGGGAAAAAAACAACAAAATCAGCCTTAATATTGTACGAGAAGCAACAACGACTATGTTAAATCATGGTAATTAACGACTAAGAACGTCGATCATTATTATGTTAATTTAATGCTCTAATTAAAGCCGCATTAATTATAGCAGTTTGTTGTGGCAGCCTTATTTCACACACAGTCGTTAAATAACATAGAAACATTAATCTTTTGTTGTTTACAATGTTTTAATGTGTTGTAAAGCTTTTTAAATTAATTAGATTGTTTATTTTCAATTATTGATAAAGCATTTCGTTTTATTTTTTTCCAATTAAAAGGTAAGTAGAATTGGTCACGCTGATATTATTTTTGAATTTATGACCTCAAAAAACGCTAATATTCTCAGTATCAGTACCGTCAGCTCGAGTTTTCAGTATTTGAGACGTAAAGTAAACTGGAACTTTGACGACTTCAAATTGACAATTTTCAATGAAAAAATTGGTTCCTTCTTCGCACACCCGAGGCGCTGTTCCATATTTTCATACAAGAAACGCTGTAAATACTGGAAAAACTCTGTAAAGTAAAATAGTGAAAACTCGTGCTAGGGGTACTGAGCTAAATCCGAGCTTGACACGCCGTGAAGCAAAAAGAATGTCAAAGCGTAGCACTAGGGGTTACGCCGTAGCCGCGTAGCATCTTTTGTAGCAAAGATGACGTGGCACAGAAATCTTGCTCCGTCGTTGTTAGGTTGCGTTAGATACACTACATTAGACAGATTGGCAAGCAATTTGCAAGTATTTGTAGTACAAGAGTCGCTTCGCAGTTTACTACAGTCCATGTCAAAGTATGTCTGGTCCAGTTTTACCATGGTGTTTTACCATGCTGAATGGTGCTGATATATGTGTCATGTTCGTGAACGGGCGCTGTCAGTTGGGACTGGTCATCTCTTAGCTGCCATGGTCTATTTTAATATTAACTTTGAATTGTCTTTTTTATATTTATTATGGACACTAATAACTTGCCACATCGTTCTCACATAATGTACCTACCATCTGATGATGAATGATGTAACCAAAGATCTGTAATAATTAACGATTAAAAAAGAGTGTCCATGGAGTTTCTTGCTCGTTCTTCTCCATAGAGATCTAAGCTTTGGAATGAGCACCTACGGTACTTTGACAGTTTTTATGTCTGTGACTGGGACTGTAGCACCTTAACTATTTTTGTACTAGTTTTATTTGTCTTTTGACAATTCAAAAGCGTTATGGCCTAGTTGAAATAAACGTTTTGATTTGATTTGTATTGTATTACGCGGTTACTTGGTTGTGGGGGTCCGACAGGCAGTCGCTCCATGTAAAATACTGTTAGGCTGTTATCATACTAGCGGTTTGGAAGCGGCTGCGGGGCGGAGCGGACGCGCAGCGCATCCGTCGCGAACACGCCGCGCATCCGTCGCGAACACGTCGCGGACGCGTGGCAAATGCGTTACGTTTTCGTCGCGTGTTTGTACACTCAGTAACAAAATGGATTCCGAAGAAGAAACATTGCTGTTGACGTTATTACTTCGAAAACGCCGAAAACGAAAACGAAAGCATCGACGAATTTGGGAAGATCCATTATTAGACTAGGCAGAGTAATTTTTCGCAGAGAGTTATAAGCAATATTCATGTTTTGGTAAAAAAAAAAACGTCTCGGCTATAAAAAAAAAATTGGATGATTATGCATCTATAATCTGTATCACCTACTCTTATCATATTATGCCAAATTTCAGCGCTGGAGGAATTTTTCGAAAGTCTTCATACAAAAAATTCCTCGTTGATCTGAGGTGGGGCGGATGTTTTGGCGTTTGTTCGAGGCAGTACAAAATGGCGTCCGCTTTGCTGTTCGCGGCGATCCCGTTGCACGTCCGCAACGAATTCGCTGCGCAACCGCGGCGTGTTCGCAACGCATTCGCTGTGCGGCCGCTCCGCCCCGCAACCGCTTCCAAACCGCTAGTGTGATAAGGCCCTTATCCAGCTGCATCTGGTTTGACTGGAAGCCGACCCAAACATAGTTGGGAAAAGGCTGGACAGATGATGATTTCAAAGTATTTCTGGAACATAAAACACTATTAGCGATAAGACCGCCATGGTAACAATAGATAAGCATTATTGTATAACAGTTTTGTAACAATTTTGGTGTACAATAAAGTAGATTCTATCTATCTAGCTTTCTTTATAAATTGACATAAACACCCACGATTGGATCCAAATAGTAATCCTCTGTCAATTTCGAGATCCACGATTCGTGGGTAAGAAAAAGATTTGGTCGGCATTTTGAACCGTTGTCATGGCAACTGAGTCTAATTGAATCCAACGACGATATATTACTAGACTCCTAATAACAGGCGACCGATGTCTGTCAACACATTAGGCAAAAAAATCTTATATCCGTCTTATTTTGACCACTCCTGTGAGCCGTAAACATACCTTGAGACAGAACAGACCTTGAGTTAGCCAATCACAACGCAGTACTCCGTCCCCCTCGCTTACGTAGTACCTCAGCGAGTTGACAGAATAGTTTTTGTTCTTTAGATCGTGCATGCGGAGTCTAGTAAAATATCGTCGTTGAATTGAGCTGTGCGTAATTGACTTAAGCCTGTTCTTGGAATACGGGTTACAGTCTATCTTCATCTAATTAAGTTATCCATAGAGTGACGTGATTTCGAAGCGGCGTGCGGTGACAAATTACCATAATTGGTGAATATGAGCAGATGATATTGTTGCTATCGAGGGAATAACTAGGATGACGCTGGTGTAGGATGCTTGGGCGTCCCAGGGGCCTTAGTCAAACAGCATACGACAGTAAACGACAATCGTTATCGTTCATCAGTCACCAATACATTTTCAACTTTATACTTCAGCGCGTAAAGTTGAAAATCTATTGAAGTTCACAGATCGTTTTCGTTTGTTTCGTTCGTTATCGATTAACAGTTTTTAATAGATTTTCAACTTTACGCGCTGGGGTATAAAGTTGAAAATGTATTGGTGATTGATGAACGATAACGATTGTCGTTTACTGTCGTATGCTGTTTGACTAAGGCCCCAGGGCTGTTTTACTCAGACAGTGCTGTAGAACATAAATATTTTTATGAATTAAATATTGAATACGGCACGTGGTGTGGCTGAGCAATTGGACTGCTGCGCTGTGAGTTCGATTCCCACAGGGTACAAATATTTGTACGATCTGCAAGTAGTTGTTGTCTGGGTGTTTGTGTATGTGAGTTTCTATGTTTGTAAATGCACCCACGATACAGGAGATATTCCTAGTCCCCACACTAGGAATTTCGTCTGTATCCGTGGGTGCGTTAAAAAAAAGAGTGATGACTACATTATCATTTTTTAATATTCAAAATCAAATAATATTATGAATTCAAGTAATCTGATATAAATTAATTGAATTGAATAAAGAGTAGCAGAAAAGAATAAAAAGGGAGAATGAAAATGTCTTTAGAAAACTAGTATATTCTACCACAAACTTTTTTAAATTTCTTTGAGGCATTGATGCTTAAAAATAATTTCACGATCCATTTGTGTCAACCAATAAATTACCATATTCTGTGGTAATGTAATTTAATTAAATTCGTACATGTACGGTCAGCAAAAGAGTTAAGTAAAAACGCAGTAAGTTTTAAAAAGTTTCTATAATTGTCAAGGCACTATTAGCCCTGTGTTTTGCATAGCAAAAGCGTTTGTTATGATAAAGATCAATTATTTTTTATATATTATAATATATTCCACAACTATCACACAACGCCATCTAGTCCCAACCTAGCAGAGCTTGTGTTATGGGTACTAGACAACTGATAAACATACTTATATATTTCTAAATACATACATATTATAGATAAATTACACCCAAACACAGAACAAATGATCGTGCTCATCACACAAACATTTGTCCTGGATGGGAATCGAACCCACGTTCCCCGGCATAGCAGTTAGGGTCACTAAACACTAGACCAACAGGCCAGTCGAACAATTAAATCTGTCTTTACTTTATCAGACGTATTGAAACTTACAACACAATTTCGGAATAACGTTTAAAAATAATTCACTCTTTTGACTGACTATACCTATCGGATCGGTTATTATCATATTCTGTTTTTCAATATTCTGAAATATTATATTAAAGCTGAATTTTATCAATACAGTAGGTATTGTTTGTGGGACAGATATGCATCTTTATTATTTTACGAAGTATTTTATTTCGGCACTACGCTGGGAATATGCCGTTTTGTGCAAGCATTATGATATTTTATGAATTTGGTTGTAAAAACTCTAGAAAAATCTTCATAATTTAACCAAATCCACGGTTGAAGTAAAAAATATTGCAAAATTACATATAATTAACATACAAAAAGCAGGTTTTTTTTATTAAGGTGTGAAATCATCAAACAGTTCCTCCTACTGTAGAAGAATGTAATTAAATGTCGAACTTGACTGAATATATAACATACCACCCTTTTTTTTTAAGGTTGTAAAATCATCAAATGAGTTCTCCCGCTCTGGATGGGGTGGAAGGGACTGTCAGACTCTTACTGACTAAAATCCACCCATGTTCCTTCGGATGCCCTTTACGTTCCGGGGCCGTGGTATCCTGGGTTAAGAAATAACCCGCGACCCCAGCAGGCATTTGGCGCGAAACACGACGCGGCACCGTCCCGGGCTTGGTCCTCCGCAAGCCCGCTCCGCCGCTGTGCCCTCTGCTGATCAGAGGGACACGCGTTGGAACGTCCACACGACAGACTATTCGTATACGGGCAAAGAGTTTTTGCATCCCAGGGTGCACCGGCCCGAAAAACTGGTCTTCCCCCCGGACGTGGAGGTTTCCTGTCTTAGCACCCTTAAATATACCACCCTGCTCCTTTTATTGCTCTTTGCGTTCCAGAACCTTGGTACCCCGCTTGGTTACGTGGCTCAATGCGTGCATGATTATTGTTACATCAAAATAATAAATAGAAGTTAAGAATTAAGGCGTGAAGTAGCGCAAAACTTTGTAAAGTTCATTCAGCATAATTTGCCGTCTTAAAAAGCTATGCAGTCTTTTATTTTGTCTTTACATTTACGTATTAAACTAAAAACGAATGTCGTCCAATATTCTTAAACCAACAAAAAAAACTAACACCATATAATTTTTCTCAAAACTTGAATTCTACAGTTATTTATTTTCCAGCTAGCTTATTTTTCTCAATACTTATATTCTACAGTTTATTTTATTTTCCACCCAGTTCCGGACACGTTGATTATTTCAATTGGCACAGCCAAAAACCTGCCCCGTTTGGGTTTTTACTTTTATTTCTGCCACGAGCAATGTTTGTATGTCGGACATGTGTCGTTAGAAGACCGGTATTAGGTGCCGTCCTAACTTTTCGCTGGCAGGATTCGGACACAAAAAATATGTGTCGAAATGTCCACGAGGCAACATTGTGTAGAATGTTAGAGGAACTGTAATTTGTTGGTACATTTTGTCCTGCAGATGTATTGTCTGTGTCTTTGTTAGTGTTCAAACTTCACTGTTACTGTTAGTTGTTGGAAAACGTGCTCTGGGAGAGATTTATAAATGACTCGGCATTACACGTGTAGCATGACACCTTGTAAACTGATTTTGTTGACGAAAATATAGATGAAATTATAGAATGTAGAAAAATATCATCATCTGCTTATCTTTTTTCTAATTTATTGGGGTCCGTTTCCAGTCAAACCAGAATATCAGTATTTTACATGGAGCAACTGCCTGACGGACCTCCACAATACGGTAACTGGGTAATACGATACCCAATGGTAAGACTGGTTGTCAGACTTTAGAGCTTCTGTTTCAAGACTAATAGAAAAATAAAATGATGATTAGTGTTGCAGAACGATGTCACGGAAAAATTGGTAATATTATAAAATGTGGGAAAACAATGTTTAATTCTTTTGGTCAGCCTCTACAGTTCATGCTACACTCATTCACATAATCAAATTTTTTAGAAATATTTTTTTCTATTCTTGATAGGATTGAGATTCAAAATATGCTAGACGTGGCGTATTAAAAATGTGGTAGCGAATCACAATCAAAATCAAATATTTTTATTTCACATATTACACATAATCAATCAGGATTCTTTATCGACTCTATGTTTGTTCATTACATTAACTGATTTCTCTATTGAGAGTACAATATTCGTGGCTCAGTTCCGCTAAGTAGAATAATATTCTAATTAATGATGATTCTGGAGAAATAAAATTTGCCCAATCTGGCAATATTGAGCGCTCGCGAACACCAATATGGCAGACTACATCATATAATATAATAATATAATATTCCACAACTATCACACAACGCCATCTAGTCCCAAGCTAAGCAGAGCTTCTGTTATGGGTACTAGACAACTGATAAACATACTTACTTATATATTTCTAAATACATACATATTATAGATAAATTACACCCAGACACAGAACAAATGATCGTGCTCATCACACAAACATTTGTCCTGGGTGGGAATCGAACCCACGACCCCCGGCATAGCAGTCAGGGTCACTAATCACTAGACCAACAGGCCAGTCAACTGCTACTTTTGCTTTACAACACATTGTTGTAACGTAAAAGTAGCCTGGATACTAAATTGCCTGTTTGACTTGACTATGTACACTTTATACCTAGAATCTAGGTAGTCTGCATTCTATGTACATTTTCAACAGGATTGGACAGGAGCTGAGCAAACAAATTAAAACTTCTTTGAGTGGCTGTCCGGTGAATAAAATACAGCCATTGTTTTTATTTTTTACAGAATTAGATGTTACGGGGTACACTTTTAGTTGGCGACGGTACGGTTTTTTTTTTCTTTAAATAGTCCTCCTACTCAGGGCAGGACGGGAGGGCCTGTCAGTCTTGTACTGACTAAAATTAACCATGTCCTTCAATAGCCCTTTACGTTCCTGGGCCACAGTTACCTGGTTAGACTAATCCAGGCAAGCTTTAGCCCTCTAAGGGGGCCCCGTCATGTTGCTGACAGCTTTTTGAGGCACTCGACTTGGCGTCGACCCAGCGACGATATGGGTGGCACACGCAGATTTTCGCTCTGAAAAAATGTTTGTATGACCTGCATGTAGTTTTTTTGGGTTTGGCTTTTGTTTATGTGGATTTAAATGTTTATAAACGCATGAAACACGGCGCGCTGCCGGACTTGGGCATGGTCGATGATCGGACGACCAGTCACCCATTACTGGCCCTCCACATGCCTTAATGGCGTGCTCATGTTGTCCCAGAAAGAAAAAAGATAGTGAATAGACCTCTAAGACTATCACGGTTAACTTCACAATTTAAAATGTCACTTACGGGATATCTTCCGTGACTGACGGGATGACTCATCCCGCGATCATGGCGCTTGCAACAGCGTCGAAATATCGGGAACTCAAAACAAATAATAATCACGGAAGATATCCCGTAAGTGACATTTTAAATTGAGACCTCTAAGATTCTGAGACATACTGGTTTCCTCACAATCTTTTCTTTCACCATTTTGAGATTATATTAATCTAGGTTATTGATTTATTAATAAAAGCTTAAAGCATGTCAAAACTTGGCAGACAGCCATCAAATCTGTCATCAGAGCTTTATTAATAATCATAAACTCAGTTTTATCACTGCTCCACATAACTAAAGTCTTTTAGGACCTTCTTCTTTACTTTTTATAGTTATCGGCCATCTTGATAGTTCCTTTCATTATAAAAGACAAGCTGTTTTGCTAAACTTCCCCCCTGTATAGCCTAGGGGAGGTAAGCCCAAGGCGGGTAGCCCGCCTAAAACGGGTATGCATTTTAAATTATGAATTATATAGAATGTAAAGATTTAGAATGTGTGCGTGCAGGACGCGTCACCTCTCCCTATGAGCAGTCACGTACTGCACGCACACATTCTCATTAACAAGAACAAAGTGTAATTTAACATGCATACCCGTTTTAGGCGGGCTACCCGTCTCGGCCTTACGTCCTCTACATAGTTTCTCCCCGCGCTTTCGCCCTTGTTGCTAGGCTCCTATTACGTGTAGCGTGATGTTATATAGCCTATAGCCTGCCTCGATAAATGGACTATGCAACACAAAAATATTTTTTCAATTCGAAAAAGTAGTTCCTGGATTTATTTCCAAACGAACAGACTCTTTCTTTACCTTTATAATATTGGTACCTATAGATTTTCAAGATTTTCACAAAAGAAGAAGGTTCATGTTTGATTGGGAAAATTTTAAGGTTTCTGATAGTCTATTGGCATGTCGGTAATTCGTAGGGAGGATCCCTTTTTTTTAGCGTGGTAAAATCATCAAATGAGACCGCTACCTAGGGCAAGACGGGAGGGACTGTCAGACTTGTACTGACTAAAATCCACGGTGTCCTTCAATAGCCCTTAACGTTCCGGCGCAACGGTTACCCAATAGTCCGGCGAACACGATTACCCAATAGTCCGGCGAACACGGCAGACATAGCATGGCAGCTCTTTGAGGCGCGTCAACCCGGGCATTGTCCATGGTCGGACAGCGAGTTGGCGCCCGACTCTTACAACTAATTTCAAAATGCCATGAGCTTTCTGAATCAATTTTAAATACGCGATAAAGAAGTTTGAGTTCAATGCTCTATTCAGTTCAGTCCATTATAATTCCTCACAAAACCCATGTCAAACTGAATTTCAATTACATCGTTTCTTACTGTATTCCTGTTTACGTAGATTCTCGATAGCCAAACAGCTAGCTAGCTGATCATTCATGAGTTACAAATACTGGCCACGTTGCCATTCTCTGGCAACATTCCATGGCTGAAGGTACGCACGTCGTATCCATTGCCAAAGTTTGGCATAGAATGCCAGACACGAGTCATCTTGATAAGGTGTCCAACCTGGCTGGCAGAGGTTCTATAAAAATGTATTAAGATTTTCAGGTTGGTTTTGAAACATAAATAGAATGCTGCAAGACTTTTAACTGCTACGATAAATATTTTGAAAATAGTTTTAGGAAATCACTATCACACGTCTGACTGGCCTGTTGGTCTAGTGGTTAGTGACCCTGACTACTATGCTGAGGGTCGTGGGTTCGATTCCCACTCAGGACAAATGTTTATGTGATGATCATTTGTTCTGTGTCTGGGTGTAATTTATCTATAGTATGTATTTAGAAATATATGAGTATGTTTATCAGTTGTCTAGTACCCATAACACAAGCTCTGCTTAGCTAGGGACTAGATGGCGTTGTGTGATAGTTGTGGAATATTATTATTATTATATTATTAACACTTTTTTTTAAAGATAGGTTCGCGTTTGACCACTATTTCTCCTGATGGTAAGCGAAGGTGTGGTCGACGGTGAAGCACGCTTGCCTAGAAGTAACCTGTTCACTCTAGACTTGAAGATCCCAAGGTTATATCTGTCGGGAAATACAGATGGCGGCAGGGAATTTCACTCCTTAGCTTTGCGAACAATAAAGGTATTGGCAAAACGCTTTGTACGTTACGGAGGGATATTTACAATATGTTTGATATTTTTTTTAAACTAGATTAGGTCGATGTTTCGTAACTACCTGACCAATCTGAGTAGAAACAGTTGAAACAAACTCAGAGGTCATCGTTTCTTTTAAAGTCCATAAGTTTTAATGGTTAAGACGAGGACTGCAGGTTTGTGTCTGAGATGGTCTTTTGAAGAAAGAGCCACATAGATTTGAGTGGACCTGTCCAGTCATTTATCAGTTATTTTATATACGAACTAGAATCCATCAAATGCTAAGATTAAATCAGAATACGTACTGTATTTATGTTTTGATTATCGTAATCGATATTTCTATAAAATCTATTTTATCTAAATACTAGGGTCCCGGCCCGGCTTCGCACGGGTGATGGTCCCTAAAACCTGGTCCTGATGGTGACAAATACAACAACAAAAAGAATTATCCGAATCGGTCCAGCCGTTTTCGAGTTATGAGATTAGAGACACATTTTGCGATCCATTTTTATATTTAAAAAAAGAAGAAGAAGATTACCCAGTTCTAACTGGGTTGTGGAGGTCAGATAGGCAGCCGATTTATGAAAAATACTGGTTTTAAGCTAGGGCATATTAGACTAGGAGCCAACCTCTTTATATCTGGGAGAGTCTAAGATAAGTTCTTTAGACCAGCCTGTAAAAAAATAATACCCCTTTTTTATTACAAACAAAATTGCCCTCTATTCATCTAGTCAAAGGCAATATAATTAAGTTTCAAGTCTTTCCTTTATCTAGACTCTAGTAAAACCTTTTTAGACTTTAGTAAATACTTGTATTATCTTTACATGGTTTAAAGCAAGGTCGTTTAAATATTTTTGTATGCGCTTAACTTCCGAACGAATATATCAAACCGTTTTTTTATTGGGTTCCTTATTTTCTGGACAAGATAGTAGTGCATTAAAATTTTCGGAGAATTAAGCCTAGATCAAAATTAAATCCTTGAGAAATCGGGGCCGGTGGTCATGGAACGTCGAAGGACTATTGAAGGACACAGTGGCTTTCAGTCATACCAGTTTGCAATCCCTTCCGTCCTTGGGTGGAAAGATTTATTAATTTTACTCGTATGATTCTACCACGATAAAAAAAGAAGAAATCGGGGTCTCTAAATAAAGCATAGAACTTGTAATAAAAACAATACTGAGGCGGAAACCAGCGCCAGCTGTATAATTTAATTCTTGCAAGACAAGATACGCGTTGTTTGTCCAAAAAACAGATGTTTCAAAGTCATATTTAGAAGCTTCATCTTAAAAAAAGGTCGCCATTTTAATCGGGCAAACTTTATGCGAGATTCGTCTTATACAAACAAGGACTAAACACACGCCCATAAAGCCTTTACTGCTCAATTTGCATCCTCCATTTCTGTATCAGTTTAAGGGCTCTCGCCCACCGCTACTTTTTGCAGAGATATAAATGCAAAATGGCCGCTATCTGTCGCGCGTTTTCATCGCTACTGTCGCGCGTTACAAATGTGTTTTTGCTTATGTATGGAGTTGCATGGCAAATTAAAGAGCCTGCCTTCGGAGTTTTGGTATAAACATTTAAAGTCACATTAACCATGAAAAACTCAGTCCAAAATATTCGAAATTGGAATTAATTGAAAACTAAAACCCAGCTACAATGACAACAGTGAATAGTTTATAAACAATGATATAGGTATTTTGTTTTGTAAACTAGTTTTTTTGAAGTTATGCATGGCCCTAACACAGCCGGGGTTATAAGTGTCTCGGAAACCGAATAATTTGAAAAAACACACCTGGAAACCATTATCTTTAACATAAATAATAAATGAATATTCCACAACTATCACACAACGCCATCTAGTCCCAAGCTAAGCAGAGCTTGTGTTATGGGTACTAGACGACTGATAAACATACTCATATATTTCTAAATACATACATATTATAAACATTATATTACACCAGACACAGAACAAATGATCATGCTCATTACACAACATTTGTCCTGGGTGGGAATCGAACCCACGACCCCCGGCATAGCAATCAGAGTCACTTACCACTAGACCAACAGGCCAGCCTAGTACATCATTATATACATCTTTAATGAATAATTTAAATATGTATAACTTTCTCAGAATTCAGAACGTATGCACGTAAATACGTCTAAAGTACGATTATTAATTCCAGTCAGTAAAATGACAAGTGCAACTGTCACTGATACAGTGAAATTTAGTACATTTCTATATTAAACAAATGTGATTTTACTATCATTTTAATGACTAGAATTAATAATCGTACTTTACAAAGTGTTCGCGAAGAAAAAAATTCCGTGGACGAAGGCCCTAAGGTGTAATAAAACCGCTTCAATACGATACTGCCGTAATACAAAACCGTTTTCAATAAAGGCCGGTCCTTCGGTACTTTTTCTCGGTGCTGTTGGTCCTAATGCATAATCAATGCACCGGGTATTAAGTACAGACTGTTGCCAACTTTACCCCCTGGAATTGTTTTCTAGTGGCCTTACCAACTGTTCTAGAGTTAACGTGGAAATAGTTTTAGTTTTAGGGTAAAAGTAGTGGATAGATTTAATAGAAGATAAAGGCAGGAAAACTAGACTTTAATACTTTAGACTAAAAACTCTATTTTTGGTATTACAAAGAGTTTAATTATGAGTTGATTGTTGTTAGTGATGACTATGATGGCGAAGTCAACAATGTATGTATATGAAAATTGGCATTCGTCACCAATGCACTTAAAACGGTGAAGGAAAAAAGGAAACCGGCACGTCCTAAAATTCGAAGATATGTGACATGACACCAATCTGCACTGGGCCCGCGTAGTGGATTATGGCCCACTCCCTCTCTCAGAGAGGAGGCCTGTGTCCCAGTAGTGGTAAAATTATAGGCTGATGATGATGATGATGATATTAAACAGATTAAGTTGTCATTTAAAGGCATCTAAATTTTTCTCGCTACTCTTATCCCAAAATGTGATAAATTCTCGAACACATCTCACCTCACCTGCGAAACTAGTGGTTCTTAGTAGAATTCTCGCCAATATCCTTTAGAATCGTTCATTGCACGTGTTGGCACTGCCTCTCAGTGGCCTGGCGCCATTGTGTGATGCACCATCATAGTGGCCCACTTGACTACCTCTTTTTGTTCGTGGCCGTTAATTCCTACTGTCTATATCAGTAAAGTAGGGAGTGGTATTTGTCTTTGGGATTTAAATGAAGGGTTAAACTGTCATATATCTTTTAGGTACGCTTTGTTTTGGGCAACTACCTTCACAGTTATTTATGTCTTGTGACTGGGATTTGAGCAACATATTTCTGTAGTTATTTTTGTTTCTATTGAATTTGCGCATTTCTAAAGTAATTGTAACTGGCCTACTTGTAATTATTTTAAAAACTTTTGGTTTATATTGCTTATTTTTAGCTTGTAAATACTACCCTATTTAAGTGTTACTAAGGGTGTGGCCAAAAGAACTTCGGTTGCATTCATACATGATTGTCGCGCGCGCCACCGTACGAAGCGCATGCAATTCTTAAAGCTCCGTGTTGTTATTTTCTTAAAGCTTAAAATACTTAAAAAGTTAGTCTAAACCTACATCAATTTATAGTAAAAAGTACAAGTGACAATAATAACATATTATTATAAACTAATAATTAACTGTGGCCCCTATATAATCAAAAAACTATCCAAAAAAAGTGAGCTACAAACAAAAGACTTGTGTTGTGTACGTGACCCAAAGTGACTCATCAAGTGTGAACGGAGTACTTCGATTTCGTTACCTTATATGGTCACGCAGGACACCGGATCATCCACTGGAATTACTTGTCTCAACAAAAAGGCCAACAATTTTGGAGACTATAACAAGTAGTCTTGTGGCGCGGGGGTAATCTACGGCAGTACTACGCTCGCAGACGCGGGTTCGAATCTCAGCTTGGACACACATTTCTTTTTAGTATTTGGATTTTTATTGTGACTGTTTTTATTTCTTTTTGGATCTTTTTTATTCATTTGTTTTATTAATTTGCCGAATTATCAAATTAAATATAATAAATGAACTCCTTTTAAATGGAATTAGAGAATAAGTAGTCTATTGAATTAGACGCCGAACGACGTGCATTGTGTCTCGAGTTCGATTCCACGATCAGCGATCACTTTTTGCCAAACCTGTGATTATGGAGGATAACAATATAACTTTTCGACAAAGGCAACAATTAGTTAATATGTCATGGAGTTCGCTACCAGAAACAAACGACAGCCCATTATCCTTGAGCCTAAAAAGTTTGCCAGAGTTGCCATCGAATAACGACATGGAGACAGTAACAATACTAAAGGATACAATAAATGACTTAAGGGCTCGTGTTGACAGTGCGGATGCCGAAATTCAAAAGCTATTATCAGAAAATACGTCTCTTCAAAACACAATTAAGGAGCAACAAAGTAAAATAAATAATCTTACGCGGATATGTACATCTAACAAAAAAATAAATAGAAAAAATGTTAGACGTAGCTCGGTTTCAAGACAAATTGACTTTTCTAGCAACAGTGGTACACCGGTTTCCTCGATACAAAAGAGCCCTAACAGAGGTGACAAGTTGAATACTTCTGAAACACAAAATATTGGTCCAAACACTAATTCATCAAAAAAGGGCACTGAAGGAGTACCCTGCTATACCTCAACAGACAAATTACACCTATTCAACGGCGACATGCAAAATACTGTAGATTGCCTGGATACTCCCACTGTTGCAGTATCGAAGACAAATAGTTGTACCAAAACAAAACATGAATCCAGCTCGGATAAAACCAAACAAAACCAAATCGACAAAAATTCAAGTGAAGCCCAAAGTCAAACGGATTTCGTTGTTAAATCGAAGCACAGAGTTGCTATATTCGCCGATCAAACTGGATACGGAATACGTGAAAATTTACAAGATTTAGTGGGAGATTCATTTCATGTAACTTCAATCATTAAAACAAATGCGACTTTTAAGGATATATTAAGCTCAATTTTGTCTATGTGTAAAGACTTCACCGACTCAGATTTCGTGATTTTAATAGCGGGATCCAATGACGACAATCCCCTACAAGTTTTAAGCGCTTTACATCATACTTTACAAAACTTGACAAACACAAATATCTTGGTTGGCAAAGTCTATCGTAACAATTATATAAATGTATTTAAACTAAATAATATGTTAAGATTTATTTGTAGAAATTGCAGTAATTCTAAATTTATTTTGATGGACAATGACTATGATAATTACCGTAGAACTTTTAATAAGCAAATTGCATGCAAGTTAATATATAGGGAAATACTACATGTCAGATATACAATTACCTATTCAAATTACACTGCAAATGTGCTCAATGCTAAGAAAAAAACAACTACGCGTAAAATGAAACCACGAGATGCGTGTACACAAACAGATTGTAATTTTGAAGGAAAGGAGAAGTTAGACAATAAAGCAACCCAATTATTAATAGAGCCTTCTACATCTACACAAATTAATAATTCCTCTCGTCTCAGCGATGTTATTTGTTTTCGAGAATAAAGTAGAATCACCAAATTATTATTCGCCAGAGAAAAGTCTTTCAGACCCTTCACTATCGGATACGATCTGTTTAAAATTGTTTCATCAAAACGTATGTGGTATAAACAATAAAAACTTGAACTTGAATCGTATATTGAAACTTTTTGTAATGGTTTAGGCTATGTTTGTTTGACAGAACATTTTTTGAATGATAAATCCATTGATTCATGTCAATTAAGCAATTATAACCTAGTATCATATAACACAAGGACGAACAAAAAAAGAGGTGGTAGTCTTATTTTAGCATATATAAATAAAAAGTGTGAAGATATTATTGCACTCCAGAAATTGTACAGATCCGAAAGCTTTGAGGTTTGTGGTGTGAAGGATCTTGAGACAGGGTTAAATATTTGTTGCTGTTACAGAAGCCCAAATGACAAAAATTTTGACAGTTTTTTGGAGCGCCTGGAAAAATTGTTAGAACATTTTATTGACAGGAAGTGCGTTATATGTGGTGATTTTAATGTTGACATACTTGCGGAGAGTAAAAAAACTTATGAATTTTTAAGTATATTAAAGTCTTACAATTTTAGGCACCTGGTAAATACTCCTACCTTTATTCGAGGCAAGTCATATTCTTGCATTGACAATATATTGACTAATCTCTGCGACGATGACATAGAGCAATGCTTGGTAGATCATAACGGTTTAGCAGATGGCCATGCGGGTCTTTTCTGTAACATAATTCTAGATAAGGTGGATGGAAAAACGAAAGAATCTGAACGTACCATATTGATTCATAGGAGAACTTTTAACAAAAAAAATAATGCTGCTTTTAAAAAGACCTTTCTAAATAAAAATAGGAATCCCGTAGGTATCAATACCTTTCTCAATCATTTTAATAAAACCTTTCGTGAAAGTTACCCAAGGAAAACTAGTAAGGTTAAACTAATAAAAAATAATCAGATAAAGTGGATTACTAAGGGAATTAAGGTATCAAGTAAAATGAAAAGAATATTATGTACGGGCAATAACATTGGTGTTTATAACTATAAAATAAATTACATTAGAATCTATCGAAGAGTTTTAAAGCACGCACGAAAATTAGCCATATCACATCATCTCAACAAAGCCAAAAATATATCAAAGGAGACATGGAAAATTGTAAGTGAGCAAACAAAAAGAAAGAAAAATAAAGTCAGAAGAAAACTTGTTCTAAACATTGACAACAAGGTGGTTACAGATCAACAAGAGATAGCGGACACTTTAGTTGATATGTTCGTGTTTAAATCCTCATTAATAAAAACTGACCAAGAAAGAGCAATGTCCTTTCTCAAAAACTCAACACCGAGAGTAGAAAATGAGATGACATTCGATGTGACGACACCACAGGAAATAACTAAAATAGTACGTAAGATGGCTAACAAAAAGTCTTGTGGGCACGATGACGTACCGATATCGGTGATTAAGGATAATTTAGAAGTATTAGCGTATCCCCTATCTGAATTCATTAATAAATGTATTGAAGAGTCGGTTTTTCCTGAACAACTTAAATTGGCAAAGGTGATTCCGCTACATAAAAAGGGTACAAGAACGGATCCCAAAAACTACCGGCCAATATCACTATTACCAATTTTATCAAAAATTTTTGAAAAAATAATGAAGTCTAGGCTAGTGGCTCACATACATTTAAATAGAATAATTAACTTTAGACAATTCGGGTACCAAAAGGGGATAGGCACTTCCGACGCGATAAGTAAACTTGTTAATGATATAATTCGTAAATTAAATGATAAAATGAAGGTAGCTGGCTTATTTATTGATTTAAGTTCCGCTTTTGACACAGTAGATCATGAGCTACTTCTAGCTAAACTAGAGCATTATGGTATTAGGGGCAAAGCATTAAAACTTTTTAAATCATATTTGGAAAACCGTAGAATGTATGTCGAAATAAGAGACATTAATGTAACTAACAACTTAAAGTGTATGAATGAAGTAATATTTAAGTCAAAAATGATCAAAATAAGTCGCGGTGTGCCTCAAGGCTCAATCTTGGGATCAATATATTTTATAATTTTTAATAATGACTTACTCAATTTTATGAATAATATCCAATCTGACACAGGGCTCGTAATGTTTGCAGATGATACGAATGCCATAATCGGGTCGCCAAATTTAAATGAATTGGCACAAAAAGTTAATATGTGTCTCGAAAATCTTTCTGTTTGGTTTACAGCAAATAATTTAATAATAAATCCAAACAAAACCAATGTTATGTTGTTTAAAACAACGTCATGTAACAAAGATAGCATAAATGTCGCACTCAAAGGGAATAATATTGTTTTAGTAAATGAAACAAAATTTTTGGGAGTTTACATAGATAATTTGTTAAACTGGAAAAAAGAGCTCACCGCCATTGACTCCTCAATATCTTCGGCTTGCTACGCGCTACGAAGCCTCAGGGACGTTATGGGCCTAGAGCAGCTAAAAGTAGTATATTTTGCGTTGGTAGAATCTAGGTTACGATACAGCATTATGTTTTGGGGCAGCAGTTACGGGTATAATTGCCGAAAAGCTTTTATATTACAGAAACGTGCATTAAGAACAATCGTCAGAATCCCACAACAAGAGTCATGTAAGGATTATTTTAAGAAATTGGGTATATTAACGGTACCAAGCTTATATGTTTTAGTACTGCTCAGCCATTTTGCAAAATACATACACGAGTACGAATCACAAGAAGAACGTCAACTTAGAGAGAGCACTAGAAGACAGGTTATAAAAAATAAAATTGCACCTAAACTCAATGTTGCTAAGCATTGCTCTAAGTACCAGGCGGTGGAATTATTTAATAGGTTGCCTACTGATTTGAGATTATTAGTTTATAAGGGTACTTTGTTTAAAACTAAACTTAAAGCATTCCTGTTAAATAAATGTTTATATTCAATATCAGAATTGAACACAAATAATGATGAATAGTTTTTTTATTAAGTAATTTTTGTACATATATACAATCATTTGACAGTTTACTATTTAAAATACATAATACTATTAATTTATATTCCAATGACATCAAAATTACTTATAAATATTGTTTAGTGAAATTCTTATTGATTATTATTTATTTTTTTAGTTGACTGTGTTTGAATTTTTTGTGTTAATTTTATTGTTCCAAATTTAATATTTATTGTTTTAGCTGTTATAAATGAATTAATGTATGACAATGATAATTAATGTAATTCAGACACAATGCAAATTGTTATATGAATAAATAAATAAATAAATACAAAAAAAAAAGACCGAAATTCTGCTACCCCACAAATTACGCTCGATTGGCCTCACCCTAAGGCCGCTGCCTCGAATCTTGCGGGCAGCGGGGCGGCAGCGGCGGCGGCGCGGGAGCGTCAGGATGTTATGCGTATAATCAAATGGACCGACCCTCGAAAACAGCGGCGCGGCAGCGGGGCGGGAGCGGGCAGCGAGCGGTGTACTAGTCAAGCGTTCACCGCCCGCGCGCCTGAGCTGTAGTGTTTGCCCACAATAAATCAAGCGTTAGGAATAAATAAGAATCAAAAAGATTTTGCCGCCATTGTTCAGACATTTCGTTCGCGAATAAAAACAAATATCTCGACGACGCTGCAATCACGAACACAACACTACGCGGCTATAGTGACGCGCGATCTGCCCGCTAGTTTCGAGAACTGGTCTGCGACGGCCGCGCCGCTCCCGCGCCG
The DNA here is from genome assembly GCA_028554685.1 of Agrotis ipsilon. Taxonomy (NCBI): domain Eukaryota; kingdom Metazoa; phylum Arthropoda; class Insecta; order Lepidoptera; family Noctuidae; genus Agrotis; species Agrotis ipsilon. Next base: position 13,753,942 of record CM052973.1, on the reverse strand, counting down.
CCGCCGCTGCCGCCCCGCTGCCCGCAAAATTCGAGGCAGAGGCCTAAGGCCCGTATTAATCGTCCCTTATGACTCAAGCGTTACTTAAAACTGGTTTCAACCAATCAAATGGCATGATTCTAGTTTTAAGTAAGGCTTGAAATGCTATTTCTTTTTTGAGTATTGCGCGAGATTTTGTAATATGAAACTAAGAGTTGTCATCGGCTTCGCAAGCTTTGAACATGATATTATACACTGCGATAACGACACACTGGGCCCCAATTTCACTAAGATTAATTATGACATGTTTGAGTGACTAACGTCTATTCATCGATTCAAACATCTAAAATTTTCGCATGTTTAACAACAGCGAATGCCCACGGACTTGTCTCGGGACTGTCCCATGATTTAACCATTACTCTGAAACGTAAAGGCCTATTGAAGAATAATCGTGGATTTTAGTCAGTACTAGTCTGACAGTTCCTCTTGTCCCTCTCTGGGTGGGACGAGTCATTTGATGATTTTACCACGATAAGAAAGGCTGTGGTCTTGTACCGCATCTGAGTTTTGCGGTTGGTAATACTTTTCGGAATTGTACCTTAATAAATCGTACTACAATGTAATAATATAAATGTATTATAATGCTAACTCATGAGTATGCTCTAGTACATACCGTACATTATTATTTCACAGAACTATTTACTTGTATTCTGAGCTGTAATTCTGAGTACGTTGTTAAAGTCGTAATATTATGTGGTTTCTCAGAACTGTGATGAAATTTCACTCTATTACACTTTCGTTATTAAATGAGATGTAATCAGGATAAAGAAATTCATGTTATTACTTGTACTGCCTTGGGAGATCGTAGAAAATTATTAAGATTATGCTTCGGGGTTTTTGGAATGAAAATTACTGGAAAGAAGCTAATAAATCTTTGTCAAAAATACTGACTTACTTTCGTTTAAGTGAGTCATTGACTTTCTAGGTATCTTTATAGTATAATGCTATTTTGCTATTTTCTTGAATAATCTGTAGGTCATAAATATTACTTACATATTTACATAAAGGAGATCAATCAGGTTTCATACATTTTTGGGCCTTTTCTGAAAGTTCTGGCTTACGAAAAAAATAGGACATATGGTCAGTACTATTCATTTGGAGCAATAGTTATTATGGCATAAAAGTTATAGGATTGCTCTCAGCCACGTTAAACAAGTTCAAAAAAATATTATGTCCTCTAGCCATTGAAAGACAAGCTCTCAGGGTTATAATATCTGTATTCTGGCGACCCGTCAAGTAAAGTAATTCATTGTTATGTATAAGGTAACTACAATCATATTTGATTTATTTCAAAACAGTTTTGTAAAATAACTATAGCATGTCTTCTGGAAGTTTGTTTAAAAGAAAGGTACCTACTAAAATAATAAAATTAAAGGAAAATAATTACGATAATTTACGCACCAAATTAGCTAGGTATCAAGCAACAACCATGGAGTTTCTTGCCAGTTTTTCTCCATGGATACAACCAACCCGTTTTTTACGTGCCTATTGAGCCATGTGATTAATAAAATATTTTGATTTTGCAAAACAAACCAATTAATCACTACCTAAACACCAACTCACGCCAGATTAAGTTGAAGAACCCAAATATTTGTAGCACACATTTCCAAGCCAACATCCAACAATTTGCTATCGATCACTCTTTTGTTACCATATGAGTGATAAAGCCAATATTGGCTCCTTCCCTTGATGTCCCCTCAGGGCAAACAGCGTTTCTTTTATTTTCCTCGCGTGTCCAATGAAATGGCGTCGAAAAGAGTAACTTACGCCTTTGTTTACTTATGTGCCTATTTTTCCTTTTAGTTGAGGAGTTTGGGAATTGTTCTGGTAAAATGGTTTCTTTTTTCTCTTATTTTAGACGGTGGGAAAACGAAGTGTCAACAGGGTAATTTACTGCATAAATAAATTGAAAATTTATTCCGTCAGTAATAATATTGGAAAACAATGGAAACGTTTTTTTTTTTTTTTAAATCAATGAATATTGACAAAGATAAAACGCTTCCAAATTCGGGAGTGGGGGCTTGTAAAGTCATTACGCTTGTAAAATTATAACGACCGAGTGACGTTTTGTGATTTTTAGAAGCATTGTTTCTTCGTCAATTTTGGTTTACGTGAGAAAAGAAAAAATACGGGTCTAATATTTTTTAATAATCTATATTTCGGACTAATATTTTTTTTGAGTAACATACCCTATTGTCTATTCAAATAAGAATAATCTGTGTGGTAGCTTAAAGCAGTTTTCCATTACTATGACTTTTATTTTAAATTAATTTGTCCACGCTTGTCGATTCCGACGATTGCAGTTAATTGTGTTGTATCTCGCAAAATTGAACAGCTCATTGGGCAGTCCGACAATTTAACAAAGTTATATAAAAAAATATATAAACAGTCATTTTCGAACGCGTTGTTGCTATAAAGCGTTGATATATTCCGCCTTATGTACCACGATTGTACATGAAAGTGTAAATAAATATATTTGAATAGTTTTTATTTACTAAAATTTTTAAAAACAACCTTTTTTTAAGCTATTGCATAGCTTCTATCGTGGGCTCTGAGCGCGGCACGGCGACCGAATCAAGAAATTCTCAAAAATTAACGAAAAGATTTAAATAAAAAAAAATGTTATGCAATAGCTTCACTGTGGCAGTTTCGGGAGTGCCACATGTATTTTTTTATTAGGTATTTAACTTTTATCGGTAAAATAATACAGTATTTTGCTTTTCATGGTTTCAAATATTACATTATACCTACTTACATTTTCTATTTGACATGCACAATTTTTTTTTACGTAAAAAACATCATAAGAGTCCTCCCGCCCTGCCCGGGGCGGGAGGACTGTCAGACTTGACTGACTAAAATCCACGGTATCCTTCGGTAGCTTTTTGTGTACCGGAGTCGCGGTGTACGTATGTCCCGCAACCCCGGCAAGGCTATGGCTCTCTATAGGGGGGCCCCGTCAATCTTAAATTACCTAGCTTTATTGATAAAATAAGACTGTTTTTTGATCTTCGGTAGTGTTCTATTATACTCACATTTTCTACTTGACACGCACATAGAATTGCTTTAAAACATCCAACCGATTTATTTCTCAACGCAAAGTAATAGCTAACGTAAAGCAAAGTTAGAAAAGTTAAATTCTTATTTTCTGAAAGTGTGACTTCCATACGGTTGTCAAAGTTTGACAGTTTCTCCGCTGCAGCGCTGAAAGTTTGTAAGTCAGGACTGAGAAATGTAGGGCACTAGGATTTCTTTACTGTAATGATTTATTACTTGAAAGAGTTTGCAAGAGATTGCATCTTTTTTTGCAAATTGTCAACTGAATAAAACAAAAAAAAAAACAAAAAAACTATAACTAATATAGGTACTAAAATCTGTCTTTAAAATACTATAATTCATTTTGAATGATTTTGAAAGTTATAATTAGAATTATAATCTCAGTACAATAAAATTTAATATAGACATAATTATATAAAAAAAAACATGTAAAGTCACGTACACAAACACCTAGATCCGGAATAACTACGTGTCAAATCATACAAATATTAGTTCTGCTATGGAGTGTATTAAGTATGGTGTTGCACCACAAACGATGAGGCACTTATATTATCGCGCCCTGCGTGTCCTGCCGATTGTTCGTTACAGGAGCTGATGGACTGTTCGGAGAGCGCTAAACTCGTGGCCCAATTCTGGGCCGAGTCAATTTAGATTGTCATCGACACGATAAGAAGAAGAAGTTCCGTGCGGGAATCGAACCCCACGACACGCAGTGCATCATTCTGTCGCTTTAACGCTGCGCCAATCCTGCTGAAGATACTTACATACAATGAAATTTAATATCATAGGTACACCTAAAATACCTGCCACTCGATATAACTAGGTACATGTAACTTAGGTACATGTAACTGTACATGTACCTAATTGTAGTCAGGAAGTCAGACTTAATGTTTGCAGCAAGAACAGAGTTCAAGAGTTAATATGATGATGTGGTTCCACATCCAGGCTCAAGTTGGAACCCTCATTAATGCGACAGTACGGCATAGTTATTGGAACAGCTCGGAATTAATAGAAGTTCTCTTCTACTTAGTTCTGGCGCACACTGACGATACGGCTTGGCAAATGATAGATAGATAGATAGAATGTACTTTATAAGGCCAAGTTTTGAAAACAAGTGTTTTACATTATAGCTAATTCTATTCCATGGATGCAATGGTGCTCTGTTGGGTGATAGCGATAAGTTTTTTGAAGTCGATGAAAAATACACCTTTTTATTTGCAAATAAAGACACATTTTATAAAAAAGTTTAAATTTTAAAGTTAATGGTCCCACAGATCCAAAGGGTTGAACACTATCGGAGGAGACCTTCACCCAGCATGAATGTAAAATATTCGTAAATCGTTGGAGGGAAGTAGGCAGGCTTCGAAATGCTTCGGCATCCTTAGAAATTCTTCGCCAATCTTAAGATAATTATAACTATGTGTATTCTATGGATACAGCGTCAATGTTACCATCAATTAACACGTACGGATGCTAAAGAATCCCCTGCCGTGTCGCCAGTGTGCACCGAAGCTTAGGCAAAGCTACGAATACTTGAGCAACTTCACTTATTAACGAAGTTCGTGTCGCGGTGCAAAATCTAGGTTTTTGTTTACATTAAAAAAAAAGTTTTTTCTTTCACGGTGTGTGCGGAATTTTAAGCAGTGTTAAGTTGGTAGTTGCACGATTAAGAATGTGAAGAATTTACGTGTTTTTCAATTATGTTTTGTGAGTAAAAAAATAGTAGTAGGTTTATATTTTATTTTACCTAATTTGTATTCAAATCTAAGTGTATGAAGCAGAATATGTGGATGGATATATTATGTAGGGCTCTTCCTACACAATGCGATGCAAGTCTCCGATACCTTACGACTTGTTTATCCTGGCGACTGCAATTTTGACGACAAGGTTAGCGTAGTGGATGAGCGGTTCGATTTCCGCACGGAGCAAGTATTTGTATGATCTACAAGTAGTTGTTTCGTGTCTGAGCGTTAGTTTATATATGTTAATATGTTTGTAAACGCACCCACAATACAGGAGAAATTATTAGTGAGGACATCGTTTAAAAAAAAAACTCTAGGTTCGTACACGAATTTTTTAATCGAAAAAAACCTATTGAAGGATAATTATTCTGATCATTTATTAAGTAAAAAATACCCTAGTTTAATTTAATTACCCTATAACAGTAGCCAGTTAACCTGTGGGCTTATCGCAAGGTTCAAAAATTGTTTCGTAATTTTTAGTAAGCCACTTTAAGCAAAGAAAATTACTCGTTTACACTGTAAAACTACATTATCTGTTAAGATATCTCGATTAAACATTTTGTAATATGACAAACGAAAGATTTTCTTGTGTAAACGGGACATAATTATATTTGCTCTATACAGCAATTTCATTATAAGCTAGTAAATATAGATTTAGGAAATTATTTATGATCTTTCAAAGACATACTGGTAAGTCGACCATTTTGTGGGATTTGTTTTTACATAATAATATTGTAGATTCGTTTTTTGTCATTATAATAAAGAATGCTTGTCTATCTAAAAGATGGATAGATATTATATGGCTAAAAGATGGCATGCTTGACGCAGTAGGTGAGAGATTGACTGCTACAGTGAGTGTGGTGGGTTCGATTCTTGCAGGAATTTAATATTTGAATGATCTACAAGAAGTTGTTCCCGGGTCTGGGTGTTTCTGTATCATAAAATTCCGTGTTTGAAGAAAGTCTTAATAAAAGGTGCGTGGATCGATGTTTGTTAGTCTTTCAATAAGTGAAAATAACTGAACGAATTTATACTACATGCAAGCACAACGATAGTTTATTCCTTGAATTTATAAACAAAATTTCATTTATTCCATTATCATGATCCCGCGGGATAATTTTCGATTTAGACGCGTTGAAGCCTCTGACAAACCAACTATTATACGCATAATACTTTCCAGCTATCTCGTTTTCAGAAAGAGCTCTTACTTATCTCCTTTGTCGCCCGTAAATATTACAAAGTGATAGGTTTACCTCTACAATGCTGTTACTGCGGCCATATTTTATTCAAACACCATTATTTTGGTCTGGCAAGCGAGCGCCATTATTTTAAGGCGGGTCTACACTTTGGATCTGAGCACGAGCGAAGCGAGAACCAAGCACAACTTTGTGTAGAACGACTTACTCGTACAAGGCTCGAACGAGCGCGCTTTTAGGGTTTGGTTCGTTCTCGACTGTGCCTTTAAGCTACTTTACAGAACCAATTAAATTGCTAATCTAATTAATCCGTTAATAGTTACAGTTTTGAAAAATAGTGAGCACGTAATTTCTTTTGAATAATCAAAAAGATTAAGAGTGTAAATGACACAACGACGATGACGTATTGTGAATTTTAAAGCGTTGATTTTTACGTAATTTTGATTTTCATAACTAAAGAAAATAGGTCAATTATTTTTTGACAATCTAAGTAACGGATGGTTTTAAACTTTTTTAGTACACTAGCTTTTTATCCTTTTTTGACGAACACAAAGTCGATCAGCACACGTAGCATGCCGCCGTAGAAACGGGTTTTGTCGACGGGAGAATATACAAAATGACAGAACGTAAAAGATTTTTATCGATTTAAGCATAGCAATGTTTAAAATATAGCAAAGATATGATTTTATTCTTTAATGATGTATGAATCCTGTAATGATTGTGCAAAAAAACAGTCGATTTGTAAAGAAATAACGATGAAATAACTTGGTATTTTCTTGGTAGAATAGAGAAAATGGTCGTTCAAGGAGTGTGAACATTTTGGGCTCGTTGTACGTCCACATTTGACACCGTTATTAGATCGGCTCGGCTTTTGCTTAGCTCGAGCTTGGCTCCTTAGCGTGCACCCGCCTTTAGATAAAAGTTTGTATTCGTGTGAAACATTGTGGCCACACTTTAGGTCCCAGGGTTTTGTTAGCAAATTGTTTTAATCGTGGTTTTGTATAAGTTCTGATAATTTCTAGAAGGTTTAAGTAATTTCTTAAACCCTATCCCGCAGAGCAGAGGTGACCCAGTGCTAATGACACCAGCTTATGATTTGTAGAATGTTAATTAGAACAAAGACTACTATGGTTGCAAATCACTCCATCATCAGCCGGAAGACGTCCACTGCGGAACATAGGCTCGGATTAGACCGCCACGCCGAACGACAATTCGCTACTTGCATCCATCGAAAATACTTTTGAATTGAGAATCTCCTTTCTTTTTGAAGTTTATTAAAATTATTGTAAAAATGTGTATTAATTCCTCACTAGTTGACGAGGCTAAGGAAGAAGTCCGGGGTTTAATTTCCACATTGAGCAAAAAGTTTTTAATTCAATGTGGTTTTTTCAATAGAAAAATTTCAGTGAAAGCCAAGGAATCTAGTTTCATGCTGGATTTGAGAGACTAAAACATAACTGGCGAAATGTGGAAGTACCGTTAGAGTAATTCTACTATCTTCAAGAGACCATTTAGCCACAACGGAGCAAATCCAACGTACCTACGTATAGTCGCTTAAATCCTGACAGCTAGCCTCCGCAGCTATACATAGATACCCGGTTATATCCGGGTTGCCCGTATCTATGGGTACTTACACCCGGGTCGCCTCTAGCTTCAACTGTTGTGACCGCGATGACAGCTCCTCCTAGTGTACACAGTATTACGAAACATAAGTTCTGCTAATTCTTGCCAACTATATAAGCGAATAAAAGTGTAGAATCACTTACTTGGAATTGATTCGGAATAGCTTCTTAAATAATAGAGTGACTTGTGTGTAGTTATATGATGTTGAAATACATTTGTGTAACTTAAAGTTGTTCTGTGTTCCCTGGGCGTCAATTTCTTTTCAATTGCGAGTGTGGTGTAGGATGGTGAAAAATACTTTACAACGTTTCGCAGAGCTGAATCATAACCAGACCATTAAATAATAGATTTCTATGTTTCTCTTTTTTTCGGATCTTGACTGTATAACATAATTATTTTGTTAAATTGCTTAATACTGTATGGTAAATAAATTGCTCTTAAAATGGCGAAGGAAAACCAAACATTGTGAAGAAGCCGACTGTCCCAGAACCAAAAATACGAAGCATTTGACATCTACCAACCCGCACTGGTGGCCCACCATGGCGTCTTAATGAGAGGGTAGGTCCACTGTGGAAACGAGACGGCGCTAGATGACTTGTATAGCTCTGTCTCATTCCCATAAAACTACTCCTGAGGCCTGTATCCCAAGAGTGGGCGGTGAGTGGTGAGCGGTGTAAGACTTTTCTTTTTTACTTGGTAAAATCATCAGATGAGTCCTCCCACCCCGGGCAGAGCGGAACTGACTCACTTGTACTGACTAAAATCCACGGTGTCCTTCAATAGCCCTTTATGTTCCCGGGTCACGGTGATGGTATAAGTCACGCGACCGTAAGACTTAGCCTTAATCATTTTGTACTATCAGCTGATGTTTTTTTATACATCTTTTAATACCTTTATCCCCCTGCAAAAGTGTTAAAAAGTAGCCTAGACTATCGGGGATAGTTAGGTTTCCCATTATTTTTTAAAGAGTTTTCGGATTTGAGTCAGTATTTTCGAAGATTACGTAAATTTTATCTTGTTTGACTCTTTCTTTTAAAATAGCATAAATCGGTAATTTTCTGGAATCTTGACCTTTTCAGCCAAGTTGACCCAAATCACTCTCAATTAAGCTGACCTTGTATCACAGTACGACTCACTTCTCGGGACCAACGTCATAAATAAAAAAAATATCCGTCGTCTATTTATAATTTTGTTTATGTACTTATAATATTCTCAAATTCGCTGTAGAACATAAAAAAACTTCGGTTTTCATTCATCTTGACTGGCCTGTTGGTAAAGTGGTTAGTGACCCTGACTGCTATGCCGCGGGTCGTGGGTTCGATTCCCACCCAGGACAAATGTTTGTGTGATGAGCATGATCATTTGTTCTGTGTCTGGGTGTAATTTATCTATAATATGTATGTATTTAGAAATATATAAGTATGTTTATCAGTTGTCTGGTACCCATAACACAAGCTCTGCTTAGCTTGGGACTAGATGGCGTTGTGTGATAGTTGCGGAATATTATTATTGTCAAAATAACCAAACAAAGCAAGCGTACTCTTTTCAATTCCCTCCACGTTCACAAAAATACCAGTTACAATAAAAAACTATACTTCTTTTTCTATCTAAACCGATCTATATATACTGCATGGTAGAACCGTTGATAGTCTGCACTTTTATGGCTTTAGGAGATTAACCGGTTAGCCCCGGGCGATACGCGTCCTAGCACTGTTGTTACGAGTATACGGCCCTGTTATTTTATACTAGGTATTTTATGTAGAAAATCACTGTTATTTTGTTTAGCTGTGTTTTTTTATGGTAATTGGTTTATGCCTGGCTGTAGGTATGGGTATTAGTTTTATGTAAAAGATGATGATGTGTGGATTTTAATTCTGATTATGTATAATTATGTTAAGCTTTGTTAATTATAATGAAAGTTAAGGTTAAAGGAACTTTGAACAAAACAAAAACTTGGAGTTTCTGAAATGTTTTTAAATTATCATGTTGTTTGTACATAGTAGTTGGAGTAATAATAAAAATAGAAGTCTAAAATGTCTTTTGAAAACTTCAATTTAATCTGGAGGCACGGTAGTGCACCAGCCAAGTCGAGCAAAGCCTTTCTTTTCTCGAAGCAATTCAGGAAGTTTTCGACTCTGGTCTTGAGCGTGCGCGTTCGCCACGTCATTGTTTTTATTATAATGTAATTAATAGAAATGTGTTAATTGGACCTCAATTAATTAGACCGTATCAATAAAATGTCACTTTAAAATTAGGTTTAGTTTGGTTCAATTGTTGTATAGACGATTCCATAGACAGATACTATATAAAGAAACCACCAAGGTTAGGTATACATTATATATCACAAACGCAATGCAAGACTGACACAGTGCAGTTTTTTTACTGTAAAAGTAAAAAAACTGCACTGTGTCAGTTTAGCATTTATTTGTTAATGCGATCCTTAGAAAAATAAGGTATTAAAATCGAATTCAGAATTTTCTGTTAAATCAAACCTCGCCAAGTCACACTTGGTAACAGGCATAAAATAATAAAATTCAAGTTAATTAGCCATTTTATTACGTTGCCTTGGCCTTGTGTAATAAATATTAGCCATTTAGGGATAATCAGTGGGGCACGCGACGGCAGTTACATTCGATGGCTCGTATTGATTTTCAAGAAAAATGTGCTTCTGGCGCGAATTACAGAATTGGGTGAGGCGAGAGTTTTTCGGTTTTTCAGGTTATCGTATGTATGTATTTTATGTTGTTGGTTCCATGACGTGTAAATTACTGAGTTTTTCATTAACTAGGCATAATATGAGGCTGGACATTTGTGAAACCAGATTTACTAGATAAATTCCCATCTTTCCTTTGTATAAGATAAAAAAGTTGATAAAACATGTTTGAAAAACAATGACTTGGTTGCGTTCAAACAAATCAGAATCACAAACAAAAATCTTTATTTTGAGAGTTTTCTTATATCATTATCATAGGATAATGATAAAAAAAAAGTTTCAGTATTTCATGTAACAAATCATACACAGTAATGGTGGCCCAGTGGTATCGGCCCTGACTTACAAGTTGTAGGTCCTACGTTCGAACCCAGCCAGGCGCATTACTTTGTATAATTTATTTCATCACCACTGCTCTCAAAACGGTCAAGGAATAAATCGTGAGGAAACCGGAATATCCTAGAACAAGCCTAGAACCAAAAATTCGAAGACATGTGACATCTACAAACACGCTCTGGGCCAGTGTGGAGGATTATAGGCCATTCCCTCTTACAGAGAGGAGGCCTGTGTCCCAACAGTGGGAATATTATAGGTGATGTTAAAAGCTAACCACACGTAAGTATTTCAATTCTAAACAAAACATAGATTTGTCGCGACATCGTGTTATTTGACTCCAAGCCTCCCCTTGGGGAAGCCGTGTAATGTACAATTTAATCTGTAACGTAAGTGGAATACAACGCGCGTGCCACCGCGACTCCACCTTATTACAATATTATCTGTTTACATTATATTTGGGATGTTCACCGCTGTTTTGTCTTTGAAATTGTAATCCTATTATTATCGTTACCGAAATTGGATGATATTAATCTTTTGATAAGTGAAAGACTTATAAGGAATAGTAATGTAGTTGGTGCCAGTTAAGATGTCAATAGCGGACATTGACCCCTGCCTAATAAGTCCCTGTAGAATGACATAAGCTCAGAATTAACATTTTTATAAAATACCGAATAGGTAAATTAGTAAGTATAGTGTAAGGATATAAGTATCTAAGTATTCATAAGAATATAAAAATGGTAAAAATATTTCACCTATAACTAAGATTTTATATTATTTTATAGTTAAGACTAACAAGTAAACACTATCATATCACAGAAAAATGCCAATTCTGATCTTATGTCATTCTACGAGGACTTATTAGGTAAGGGTCAATGACCGCTATTGACATCTTAACTGGAACCAAATATAACCTAGTCGCAAAAGCGACTGCGGAGCATCAGGTGCTGGATTCGATTCCCAGGACGATCGAAGTGTTATTTTGTTATAGAAATTTCTAACTGGTGTGTATAATTGGTGCGAAGTAATAGGTGGGGGTATCAGAATCGATTGCAGCGGTCAAAGTGGTAGAAAGTAGAAATAATGACAGCTCTGTCTCAGAGTACATTCAGCTCTGTCATCTGTTAATTTGGAATCAATCTGTTAAGCCTACTTTGTCAAACTGACAGGCGAAACGAATGCGTGCCGAAGTGTTCTTGTTTGTTACATTTGGAATTGTTTGAAGCCATAGACTATCGGATCGCTTTCGTTTTTCAATGTGACTCACATCAATGGATTCAAACTATTCTATACATCTATCTATCTATATCTTCTATCTTCTATCTATATCTATCTATCTATACATATAATAAAACTGTAGAAAAGTTATTTTTGTACATTAAAAAAAAACTCAAAAAATATAGCCAGGGTATTAAAGGACAACCAATAGAACCCATTTCTAGCATTTTTAGAATTTTTGTCTGTTTATCTGTTTGTCTGTTTGTATGTTTATTTGTCCAGGTATCACGTAAAATGTACGCAATTAATGTAGATAACTTTTACACACAACGATTAAGCGTAACTTGGAGAGGAATTTAGTTTTTGTTTCATTGGAATCGGTTCAGTCTATCAAAAGATATTTGAATTTAAAGTGTTTTGGGTGCACTTTGGTCTCACAATTTGATTTCGTACGTCAGTCGCGCGATCTAACTTCGAATTCGAATAGCAAAACTACAACGCACGGCAGATGGCGTTAAAAGAAAACCTGGAATAGACGTGTTTAAATTGAAGTAACATTATGTGTTTTGCTTCATCGTAATCGGTTCACATAATATAAAAAATATAAATTAATTAAAGCAATATTTAAAGGAATCATAGAGTAGAACAGAATGGTGTGGTGTGGTGTGGTGTGGTGTGGTGAGGTGTGGAGTGAGGTGGTGTGGTGTGGTGTGGTGAGAGCGGGCATTAGGAAAATAGTCCTACATAAACCTGGAATATAAGTGTCAAATGTTTTTGATTAATCTAAGAAAATTCTAAATACACGGTTTATATGAAAAACGTGGCCTGAATTAAGCGCTTGCAACTAAAAAATACATTGTTAAACGACATCCACGCGAACGAAGTTGCGGGCACAGCTAGTTACAAATAAAACGCTTCGAATCTTAAATTCGCCTCACCTGTCTGTTTGACAAAGGCTTTAGACATTTATCTATGACGTCATATTTTACAATCGCATTATTCCACAAAAAAAACAAAATATTGTTGCTGTGTTGTGCGATCAGAGTAAATAAAGTTGCGAACACCAGGTGGCGCTAAACTCGTGCACGGTGCCAGTAACAATGGCAGAAAGACAAGATTTTATTCATTCTACTTCTTAATAAAAACACCCAAAATAAAGCCCATATTTTACATAACCTAAGCCCCAATTCCAACAAGCAATCTTTAAAAAGAAAAAGAACACTTTTTCCTTTACCATAAACAGTACTTATGCAAGCAATAAACGTACGCACCTCCACGGGGCAAGTGATCACGTTCAAGAGATATACAAATTGTCCCTTAAGAACCTCGTTTGCGAGACATGATACTTGGAGTAGGTACTCGGTGGGCGGCAACTGGGAAAAGGGGCTTTTGATATCGCTCTGTGTATGTAAATTCTGGAGTAGGTATTGAGGAGGTATGAGAATTGGTGCTGGACAAGTGAATTACAAGGGTTAAAATTACGTGGGCTTGAGGACGGCGAATAATGGGTGACTCGCTGTCCGATCACGAACCATGCCACGACCATGGTCGACAACGCGTCGTGTTAGAGCTTTCAGAAATCTGACAGGCCTAAAGAGAGGACCAATATCTGCGGGGTCTCGAGACTGTCCTATCTAGTAACCATGACCCCAGAATGTAAAAGGCTTTTGAAAAATCACCGTGGATTTAAGTCAGTACAAGTCTGGCAGTCCCTCTGGTCCTACCCTGAGCGGGAAATTCAGTAAATGATTTTAACTAACTTTATCCTCGTAATGGTGACACTCAGGACTTTCTTCCTTCTCAATCAGAAACATGAACCTCCCGAAACATTCGTCTTCGACGTGGACCTGTATCAAGCTGAAAGTGAGGACGCCGTGACGCCTATTCAGCCACTCCTCAAAGAGGGGTCTTACCGCCGCGACCACGGCGTGCCCTATCCAAATGCATTGAGTAGTTTTGGCTTGAAAGAGTTTCAAAAACATCCATAAATCCATACTCACAAACTTTCCCGTTTATAATATTAGTAGGATTAAGTTAGGATAGGATAATTACCAAATTGTATAATATTATTACAGCAAACATTATTAAAGTTATGTAATGTTCCAGGCCCCGCAATATTACATATTGAACAGTCATCCATCATCTGCTTAGCCTTCCCAACTAAAATATTTTGGGTAACTTCTAGACTAACAACGTGTAGATTAATATCCATAAACTTCAAGGATAGACTGAGTAATAGATGTCCAAAATTTACCGCCATATTTAGAAAGAGAAGAAAACAGTATTTGCTTTAAGTTTGTACAAATAATTGGTTTCCTCTCTTTCTAGAGGAGCCAATTTTATCTGTCAGTTGGCTAGGAACGGCGCAATATATCCTCAGTCTATGTTAATACTTGCATATCTAGTGGCTGTATGTTAATCTTTTAAAATACTGGCAGGGCCCGCGCCCAAAGGCGGCGTAGCCCGACACGCTGTGGTATGCCGTGGACCATTCTTGTGGCATGCTACGTCTGGACGAAAAGCGTAACCGTTCGCCCTAACAACTGGGATTGGAACCCCGACAGGCTAAATTCAACCTAATTACTTAACACTCACATTCCTTAATCAATGCATTCGTCTAACGAGATGTAGTGGTGTGCTTTAGCATGCCATGCCACGTCATCATTCCGTGAGAAGGTTCGACTAATTCTTGTTAAAATATAAATGACAAAAGGGCGTTAATCATACTCCTATGAAATAAAATCACGGCTTGGTGATTTTTTTGGTACCATCTTTGGTAAGACAGAGAAAATTAACAGAATTTACAACTAACTACCAACAACGACATTCAAATATACATATCTACAACTACAAATGACAGTCAGGACTAACAGCTTATCGTGCTTTCTGAGACACTCGGTGTCTCAGTACATAATGGAAGGTCAACAATTTTCGGATCGAGTGATATTAGTTATTACCACACAATATTAGTTATTGAACAGTCACGTCTGTAATTTATTGCTGCCTCTGTTTCAATGTCCCTACGATTTGAATTACAGACACGAATGGATGATTTATTGTCCTATTTAGAGTTAGGGTAGATAAGTAAAAATTTAATTTATGCTCTAATAATAAATGGAGGAAAGATAAGCATAATCTGCCATTTCTAAATATCCCTTTGTGCCTATTGGCCTTGTTTTGTTCTGTCTCCTGCTTGCAAGGAGGGAAGTGGAAACATATTTTTCCTACTCCTCCACTATTCTTTTCTGATTAATTTCGTTGCATGATCCAAGACAGGTAAATTCATTCTCCGGGACACGTCGAGCTTCATTGACTCGGCGCTTTTCTGGTGGTTCCCACTGTTGATTCTGACTTTCAGGAGTTGCAGTGGTTTGGGAACAGTGTGGGGTTTGTCCCAAAAAAAAAACATAATCTGTCTGAGATTTTCTCACTGCTGGAACTCAGCACTTCTAGTATAGATGGGGAAGTGGGCTGTAATCCACCAGATTGGCCCAGTGTGGGTTGATGATTCTTCGCCTACGTTATAACGATTTTGTATGGCCTCAACGTGATGCTCTCAGGCTTCTGACTTGCACAAAGGCAACAAAACTGAAGCCCTGACGCCGCAGACAATTGTTGAACATTACTTGCGAGCTTCAATTGACGACATGGTTTGGTGCAGTGGCTGAACGATTAGGCTGCAGCGTTGCTTGTTGCGGGTTCAATTTCCGTACTGAGCAAATATTTGTATAATCTACAAATTTGGCGAATTTTGGCGTTTCTGTAGGTATGTCAGTTTATATGTTTGTGAATGCACCCTTGATACAGGAGAAATTCCATGTTTGGAGCTAAGTTTAAAATCTTCGGCGCCCGACGTCGCAAGACAATCTCCGGCCAGCACCGTAGGCGCGGGCATGCGGGCAGCGAGTAAAGGGCAACTCGCTGTCCGACCATGGACCATGCCCGGGTCGACGGCGCGTCTTGTTCCACGCGCGCCTCACAGAGCGTCAGCATAATGACGAAGCCCCCTCTCAGAGGGTTAAAGCCTGCCGGGGTCGCGGGACTTATACTATCATCGTGACCCCGAAACACAAAGGACTATTGAAGGACACCGTGGATTTTAGTCAGTACAAGTCTGACAGTCCATCTCGCCCTGCCCGGGGTGGGAGGACTCATTTCATGATTTTACCCCGATAAAAATAAAAAAGTTTAAAATCTTTCCTTCGCTTGTTGTTTAGTAAGACAACAGGTGACTCAGGTCATGGTCTAGGCGACTTCTTTCTTTTGTCTTTCCCGATACACTGTTGAAAGACGTAATTCACTCAGCCTATAACTCGTAACCGACAGGTAAAATAGCAAATAATCCACTTTATATAGGTTCAATAAAGTTTAAAATTGCAAACTTAACTAGCTAATTATAACCCAACATCTACACTTTACGACTTCATGATTTATTACCCAACCCTTTACCTACTGAGGGGTAACTATTACCCTCTACCCAGTATTTGTAACTAAAGACCCATTCACACAGGCAATTTATCGACGATTCGTCAAATAAAACGATACGTTATGACAGATGGACGTTCACATTGCATACGGAATCTTGTATTTTTACGGACCCGTCACAAAAGTTCAATGACACGAATAGCGTCATTTGAGGGACGTATTTTTAAAAGAATATGATGAGTATGATACGTTTTGAAATGCGTATTGACATTTTACAATGTGCCCTGATTAGTCAAAGAAGGTATTTTCATGGTCACTATTTTATGATGTGATTTTGAAGAAATCGAGCCAACTCTTCAATAAGTGACAGCATATCAACCGCAGTTGTTGCTATCGCATATTTCTGCATTGTTTACTCGATCATCTAACATAAATATCACGCCTCAAGCAATGTTTGCCATTGGTACGTCTCGCTACAAGCTAGCACTTGCTTTTTGCAGTTGATCAAAATAGCATTGACGTAACCGTCAAAAACAAACACGTATCGTCAAGCGTCATCGTGTGATTAAGGCCTTAGTGTAAACTTTAATATTGAGTGCAAAGCATAAGTGGAACCTATAAACTTTAATTTTTAATGTTTATAGTGGGAGAGAGGGAGAGGGATGAGGTTAGAGGAGAGTGAGTGTATCGTATCCGGTAAATTACTACTACCGGTACATCGGCGAACATGGTTATAAACTCAAAATGTATTTTACTAAAGTGGTTTCGGTATTATGGTTCCATATAATAAGATTGTCTTCTACATTTGTTTTCTTACTTTGAGATGCAGAAAATGATTGTTATTAGAATTTGTTCTGTCGACTGTTATACTAATTTTATTCATATACTATAATAGAATTTTCCCGCAGTTTCGCTCGCATATGACTATCGATTTGGATCGATTGTCTATAATATGTATGTATTTAGAAATATATAAGTATGTTTATCAGTTGTCTAGTACCCATAACACAAGCTCTGCTTAGCTTGGGACTAGATGGCGTTGTGTGATAGTTGTGGAATATTATTATATTATTATTATCGCACATGTGGCGCCACCTATTTATAAAAAAAGTTAAAAAGCGCAATATAAAAGCTTTCCGCCTTACCACAAAAAGATAAACATCAACAACACTGTAACTGCAAAACGACCCTTATATAAACGTGAAATGTCGTTTTGACGTTGACAGTTCATTTAGACTAAAGTACTATTATTAATTCGAGTCAGTAAAATGACATTTTTTCACTATAGAAATGTACTAAACATTGTAACAGTGACAGTTGCACTTGTCATTTTACTGACTGGAATTAATAATCGTACTTTGGTGTTTATTTTTTTTCTTGTTTTTAGTTTTTTTTTTCTTGTAGTAAGACCGTATGTTTAAACGAGATTTACCGTAAAATGGATGTCTAAGATATTATCAACTTATTACAACTAGATGATCGAGTTGACCATCCATCCTAATAGATTTAATCTCTCAAAGCTAAACACACTCTAGGGTATCACCGGAGGACTAGTTTCTATCTGGGGAAGCATTGGGTTAGTTAGATAGAGTCATATTCAGTGATGGCAAAGTTTTTATAAACAGTAGAAATTGTTGAAGGTAACTTTACTTTTTATTACACTGTCGCTTGAAAACCAGACATAGATAAATAGGTAATTAGTTATTTTATTGCTGACAGGCTACTTAGCATCCCACTGCTGGGCAAAGGGCCTCGCCCCATGACCTCCAGCATCTCCAGTTTTCGCGATCTAGGGCCAAAGTGGAAGTAGTGGCTGATCGTTACATTTATCCAGCTCATACCGCTACCTTCTAAGAGGTTTAGTCTTTTATTTTAAGAGATATAAAGACTTTGATACTGTCAGTAATGTAAAATTAGAGGTACTTAATAAAAAGTAAAAATAGTAGCTATCGAAACCCAAAGTTGAAAATTAATAATCTATCATGGCAACCAAGATATCACACATATACATTTTTGTCTGAAACCAATCATCAATGACCGAATTTGTCTATCCGAGTCTTTAAGCACCAGAAGCATTCGTCAAAAAACTAAGGAACGAGATTTGGATTTTGATTGAAATTTGTCGAAACTAGTTGCAGTAACAAAACGTACTTAGAAAACAATTGCATCGTGCCTTGAAAACAACCTAAATTGTCCCACACACTTAACCCCTTATAATGCATAGCCAAGCCACAGCTTCGATAACCCTCCATCTGCCACCGGGGGTAACTATCACCCGCCAACATTAATTATGGAACTTAGCCTGAACGCAATTTGTTATGCTAAACTCGAGCTGGAGTGCCGTCGCAGCGTACGAGCGTTAGCTTGTAAGTAGCTGTAGCTAGTGTGGCTGATAAACATGCTTGCAAGCTATTATAGACATCGCTATTATAGACTATAAGCGGTTAAGGGTTTAGAAGATAGCGTGATGAGCGGTCGTAGGTAATTTTATAGGGTACTTGATAAAATACCCGTAGTGGCATTTTAGGGTTAGGTCAGAAATTATTTGGAAAAATTGTATATGAAAATAGTTTTATGACTGTGTTGAAAACGGCGTGCGTAAAGCAGTAATAAAATTACTCAAGGCATATTTTTATACAGTAATTTGAAATGGTTTATTCAAAAGCTAGTATTATATATTTTTTTTTAATTACGGCAATTTAAAGTGATTTCACAGAATAGGTCACCTATAAAATAATTCTAATTGTAGTTCCGGTCGAGTTTCATTGTGTCGGCACTTTTCCGGTGGCTGCCACAGTTTGTTCTGGCTTTCAGGAGTTGCAGTGGTTTGTTAACAGAACGGAGGGTTGGTCTAAAAAAAAATACAGTAGTTCTGTAAAAATCTTAGGTTTCAAATTGTAAAAAAAGTAGGTCCCAAAAGTTCATTTGCATACCAAATTCCCTAGGTAGCTTGTGCTCAATACCAAAGCAAATCAAGTAAAGAATAGTTTCGATCAGAAACTGCTCATATGGCGTACCAAGCCACATAAAGTCGACCTTGAATATAAAAGTTTTTCGTACCGCAGAAAATTACAGAAGTCCGAATCCATGCAATCTGTGTAAAGAGGTGCAGGAGACGCACACATAGACGCGTGCATATGGTGAACTGAAACAAATGACAGTCGCTAGTGCGCTAGCAATCGCTATACAAGCTAAACAAAATCGGTGGTGGAGACTGTTTTGTGATTTTACAGGGATATGAATTAAGGGCACCCGCGGAGAGAAGTAAAAGTTCCTCGTGTCTCACCCTGGGTGGGAGAACTCAATGATTTTACCACGCAAAAAAAGGGTGTCTACTTTCTTAGACGAAAACACGGGGACGAATAAGGATGTACGACATTACTTACGTTTTAAATTTAATTTAGAGGTTAGATAGTACGAGTACCGCGCCACGACAGAAGTTTTTAGTACCACGAATTTTCCGCAGGTCATGAGTGGTATGACGGAGCCCCCCTCAGAGGGCCAAAGCCTGCCGGGGTCGCGGGACTCATTCCATCATTCCGTGACCCCGGAACATAAAGGGCTATTGAAGGACACCGTGGGTTTTAGTCAGTACAAGTCTGACAGTCCCTCCCGCCTTGCCCGGGGTGGGAGACTCTCATTTGATGATTTTACCACGCTAAAAAAGTAGCAATTTCGCTGCTAATACTTCCTATTATATAAACGAACGTCAGTAACCGAAACATTTACTAAAGCAACAAAAAGACAATCCACACATTTTTTTTTTTTAATTAAAAAAATATTTTTATTAAGTACAAAGGTAACTCTACAACTAAACCTAAACTAAAAAAAAATGGTTCAATAAAATTGTTCAACATTAATTGTGTTGATTTTACCACGATAAAAAAAAATAGCAATGAGCTTGAATATTCGCAGGTATAATAAAATAATTGTAATAGCTTCTTGAGAGATGTCGTCAATTGAACTGAATTTCATGCTATTCGAGAACGGTATGTTCAATATTCAGCAGTGGATTGCTGAAGGCTGACGAAACTGATTTTTTTGGCTGTAAACGAAGTTGGCCTTTTCCACCCATCTAAATTGTACCAGTCCCGAGGCCTATACCAAAATCAGATAGCAAAAGTAGGGTAGTAAGGCCATTTTCAAAGGATTTTATTCCCCAACTCGGTTCGTACATTTCCTAGGGGAAATGCGAAATTTTCATACATTTGATATTTTGTTTACGGTCCGTGAATTCAGCTCGTAGTTTCGGCACTTGAGATTATACGAGTTTTTGATGTATGCGTTTTTATGGTTTTTAGGTAGGCTTGGCATGTTTTAGTTTTCATGTTTTGCGCTTTGCTTTGCTAATGAAAAAGTTTGTGGATCAAAATATTCTACCAACTCATACCGAGTTGGTAGAATATTTTGTTTGTTAAATATTTGAGATTTTGTAAAGCGGTTTTTCAACGTTCTAAAATTGATTTCTTTAATTAAAAACTTTCCTTAAACTCTTTTTTTCTTTCCATTTTATTTAAAAACTTTCCTTACACTCGGATTTTTTCCTGTATCGTGGGTGCAAACATAATTATAAACTCAGATACACAAATACACAACCCCGGAACAACTACTTGTAGGTGGTTTCTCAGTCCATCCGCCCTTTTTATAGTCTTTGTTCAGGACCAACACCCAAGACCAATTTGACGGTACGGTTGGCGCAGTGAGTGTGCGCTCGGACTGCTGTTCTGCGTGTCGCGGGTTCGAGTCCCCTCGGAGCAAATGTTTTTATAATCTACAAGTAGTTGTTCCGGGTCTGGGCGTTTGTGTAAGTGACTTTCTATTTGTAAACGCACCCACGACGCTAAAAAAATATATTTTTTAATAATTTTCAGTGGTTTCAGAGATTACCCCATACATACCAATATAAATAGATTTTACATCTCTTTAATCTTGCTTTAACTCTTCATTATTTTACAATCGTTTCGCTAATGCGCACTCAACGTTTAAAACAAAAGTAAGCCATAAGAAACAAACATAAAGTTTCCCGACGAGCTGTCGCTACCGTTGATGTTTCAGTACTGTCTGAAAAGTGTTTCGTGAGAGATGGCACTTAGATAGTTTTCAGCAAAGTTTAATGTTACTCTTAGAGCTGATAATAGACACGCGATTGCATTTTTGTTAGCAATAGAGACTGTATTAAGCTCTCTTGTGTTTAAGTTCATTGCGACAATTTGTGTCAATAGTTGCTAGATGAAAAAAAAATACTAATTCCGAGTTAGGCTCCCCAGCGAGTGTTCCGTACCAACTTTTCGATACTTAGTAGTTCGATCGTTACTGACAAACTTTTTGCGGGCGTATTCACTATCATCATCATCAGCCTATAATGTTCCCACTGCTGGGACACAGGCCTCCTCACTGAGAGAGAGAGAGTGGGCCATAACCCACGACGCAGGCTCGGCCGGATTGGTAGATGTCACATATATCTTCGGTTTTTTTGTTTTTGGACATGCCGGTTTCCTCACAAAGTTTTCCTTCTCCATTTTGAGAGCAGTGGTGATGAAATAAATTTCACAAAGTAATGCGCGTTGCGGGCTTCGAACCCACGGCCTACAATTCAAAAGTCAGGACCGCTACCACTGGGCCATCAAAGCTTCACTATGGGGTATTCGAATCCTAACTTTAAATGAGTACTTTAACTTTGACGTTATACTTACTCAACCATATCAGACCGGCCATAAACTTCACGTTTACGCGTTACCGTATTACGATAGCGTCAGAATGGAGCAATCAAATGAGAGAAATTGTTTGCATACCATGATTCACTGCAGCAGAATTTGAAACAGGACACTACTCATGCGAAGGAAACAAGTGACACATACAAGTGTCATAAACGCATGACTTATCGTCTGAGGTCATGAACGGGGCATTTTATCTTTCTAGCCTGCTTTGATCCACTTCTGAGCACAGATTCTCTCCACTCCTTCCTTTTAGCGAAACTAATCATCCCTTTTCCAGTTCGGACGGAACTTGTGCTGGGTATAAATTGTAACTATAACAGGTTTTTTTTTTAACCTTGCCCCGCAATGGTATGTTTTTCTTGTTTCTTAAGTGTCTTTACAAACATAGATACACACACAATACGCAGCGCAAGAGTCAATTATTTAGCCATTATAGGAAGAAAGAAAATTCGTAAGATGAAGAAAGACGCACAACTGTCGTTAGACGCTTGCGTCTCTTCTTCGTTTTCTTCTTGAAGGGAGCATAAATGACAGTAATAGCTGACGAATAATAGAATACGCTGAACTATTCTATTTCTAAGCGCTGTTCTACTCCACAACTATGCTAATGAAGTGATTACCTTATCAGATAATCAGTAATCACGAAATTCGAGCCTCAGGCAAATCTAGTAAATAAACAGAACTAGGTTAGAATTGCGATAACAAAACGGATATTTACGATATCATCTAAATGGCATTGACGATACAAACTTATTAAATGCGTCTCCGAAACTCGACATTCCATACTAATCCTACTAACCCATCACTAAATTAGACGCAAATGTAAAGTTGTCGACTCGGCGAGCGTTTACAAATTTACAAAAGGAGGGGAGACAATCGAAAATCATTCGTATGTTGATTTAAATATGAGTTTACGTGACTGCATGTCGTGTTGTAAACTTGTGGGTTAGTCTAATGGGCACAGAATATCCTCAAATGGTTTAGTTCCTATTTACTGGACGCGTCTAATTCTCTGATTAGTTACGAAGTACTAAAGGACGGAGTGGATCTGAGTAATGTTGGATTAAGGCTAGAATGAAGGGAATGTTTTCTTTTTCACGTTGTAAAATCATCAAAATGAGACCTTCCGCCCAGGTCGAGACGGCAGGGACAGTCAGACTCGTACTGGCTAAAATCCACAGTGATCCTTCAATAACCCTTTACGTTCCAGGGTCTTGGATACCTGATGAGACAGTCTCGCGTTTTCGGAAGGTACCGTGACCTTAAAACGCAAACGCGCGCCCATTGTCGGAACTACTCGAATGCCAGTTGCTTCAGACGGGCGTGTAATTTTACTCGCCACGCTGATTTTTGTATGAAATACAAGACGCGGGCGTATGCGAGGCGTGACACGGCGCATGGCGGCGCGTGCCGTGTGAAGCAAGCATAACTTTTCGTTTTATTTTATCTTCTGTCGTTCACACAGTTATATTGTGCGCACTCCATGCGGCTCCACGCAGCACACAATCTTCTTCTATAATATAAAAAATCAATTGCTGTTCGTTACTTTCGCTAAAACTCGAGAACAGCTGGCCGATTTGGCTAATTTTGGTTTTGACTTATTACTGGAAGTCCAGGGAAGGTTTAAATGTAAGTTAATTTGATTTTGTGGCGGTACGAAGTTTGCCCGTACAGCTAGTTATTAACATTTTTTGGGGAAGG
Source organism: Agrotis ipsilon (assembly GCA_028554685.1). Lineage (NCBI taxonomy): Eukaryota > Metazoa > Arthropoda > Insecta > Lepidoptera > Noctuidae > Agrotis > Agrotis ipsilon. The sequence continues at coordinate 13,730,184 of CM052973.1, read as the reverse complement.
AAAACAATTGACAGTCTTGTTACTAGACTCTAGGTATATATTAACCCAACCTATGCTTCAGACAGTTCTAAGACGAAGAATGCAAATAAACGACATGACGTAAGTCCTTACAACTATTTATAGACTAAGTGACACTGGGCTAGACGCGTCTGAGATGACTGCAGATCAGTGATTCATCCTTAAAAGGATGATTAAATGCTGACGTCAATTTGGCTGGGCCACACTATGTTATGACGTGTCTCCTACTTTATTGTGAATAGTATTAGTATTCTACAACTATCACACAACGCCATCTAGTTCCAAGCTAAACAGAGCTTGTGTTATGGGTACTAGACAACTGATAAACATACTTATATATTTCTAAATTCATACATATTATAGATAAATTACACCCAGACACAGAACAAATGATCATGCTCATCACACAAACATTTGTCCTGGGTGGGAATCGAACCCACGACCCCCGGTATAGCAGTCACGGTCACTAATCAATAGACCAACAGGCCCGTCACTAGACCAACTGGCCAGTGAATGAGGCAAAATTACACATACTTAACTAATTATTCGTGATGCTAGGCAACTGGGCTTATCCCGCGACGACAGACATACGACAGACCCGTGACCCCGAAATCGGCGCTAGCGTGGCGTGTTTTATGTGACGACTTATATATTTTCATAGTAAGTACTTAAGCACGCCAAGGATACGCCACGCTACCGTCACGCCACGCCAAGCTCGCTGTTTTACAAAACCTTAAGAGAATACGTTTTATAATACACATAGTGAAGAGGTTACATCTACGTGAAGATACTAAAATAATATAATTTAATATACATACATAAGTCTCCATTTTGCAGCAGCGGTATTAAATTCAGTTAAATGTGGGTAGTTAGTCTTGTAGATAAACTTTGAGCGGAGTAGCTGTCATTAGCATACGTAGTAAGACTTTAAAGTCATTAATTTATATCGCTTTTGGTAGAAATGGTAACCCACTATAATTTGAATGAAGTCAGAAACTGGAACTCTGACAATCAGTTACCTAGAGGTATCGGATTACTTAGAAACTGGGTGGGGGAGGTCAGATGGGGAGTAGCTCCATGTAGAATACTGGTATTCAGCTGCATCTGGTTCTACTGGAAGCCGACCCTAACATAATTGGGAAAAGGCTAGGCAGATGATACTAGAATTGTATACAAATTATTTGCCATATGAATTATACGCTTTAAGTTTCCGATATTTCTGCACTGTTTCAAACGCCACGATTACTGATAAATAGGTCATACATGCACCATGGTTTAAAGCACTTAGCACCTCATCTTTCTGAAGAATATTTCCAATAAAAGAACCTCCTCGGGCACCCTCCTCCCAACTGTTTTCACTCACACCTGCCTCCTTTACATTTTATAGTGCGTTAAAAGTCTTTTCATATGCAGCGTTTAGAAATACAAAAGGCAGGTTAAGCCATTGTGTTTTCTTACCCACCTCAAAGTCTATGAAAGAATATTTTTCAATACCTGAACCACAGATATAGATGGCTCTAGATATCGCGAGAGCACCTTCTTCGCGTCCATTTAGGTGCCAAAATCGTAAAAGGCCGCCATTTTTGTACTCAGCAGGGCTATTGGCTAGGGCTATTGGCTAACTTGATAGTTACTGTCCAACAGTTGTCAACCTACACTTGGATGGCTTGATACCTGTTATGAGGCTTAGTTGATGAGTGGACTGTCTCAAGAGCGTTAGAATAGTTAATTTTCACCACACAGACATCGAGTTACGCAGTGGACCAGCGGGGTTATCCGCTGGTCGCATAGGTGAGACACGCTAGTCGGACACCAGTTCACTTAAAAAAACGAGCGATTCTTATAGTTGAACCATATGATATATTAAATCTGACATCTCATCAAAGCTTACGCTTTGACTTTGACGCAATAAACTTATCCACAGACAGATCTAGACAAGCGTTCTTTAATCTTGCTCAGCACTCACCCATCCAAAGACAGACCTAGGAAAGAGTTGCTACTAAATGAGGGCAAACTTGGCCGAATCGATTAAAGGTATGATGATTCTAAATAATGTTTGTGATGTCATAGTAGATAGTCAAAAATTGTAGTAACTACGTTTATTTTTAAACATATGTGATACTTGCATTATCTTTTTTACGTGGTAAAATCATCAAATTAGTCCTCCCACCCAGGGTAGGGCGGTCAGACTTGTACTGATTAAAATCCACGAAGTCCTTTGGTAGCCCTTTGAGTACCGGAATCGCGGTATACGTATGTCCCACAACCTCGGTAAGGCTATGGCCCTCTATAGGGGGCCCCGTCATCGTGCTAACACTCTTTGAGGCGCGCGAGGGACACAACGCGCCGTCGACCCGGGCATGGTCCATGGTCGAATAGTATACTTGCATTATCTAGCTCTATCCTATATCTGTGACTTAAACGTAGAATAAAGGCACATAAATATGCCTTTTGTGCAGGTTTTCTACAGATTCATACCATCTTGGATTCTACAGCTACATTTTCCGACGTATCTTGGAAAAGCGGTTTTATATTCAGATAGTAACAACTTGTGTTTCGTTTTTGTTGGATGCAAGTACGATTGTAGAGAGAGTACAGTTTAAAATGAAATCGAGGAATGTTTTTTCTCTTTCTTATATTCCTTATTTTTGAATTTGTTAGAGGATATCAAGGTCGGTTGTGGCTGATTGAGATTGAGGTTGAGGTGTGATTATCTGGTCACGTTTACAGGTTAAACAATTGGTTTCGATTTTCGCAAGGAACGAATATTTTAATATTTTGTTTCGGGTGTGGCTATTTTGTTTGTTTATAAATGTACCAACGATACAGGAATAACGTTTAAAAAAACAAAAGCGGCATCACTGAACTATCATTTAATGAAAAAAAAGAGACATTTTTTTGTGACAAAACGAAAATTTAGTTTGAAAATACTGTCTCCGCTCATACATACATAATAATGATCTAACATCTAATGTTATTAAAATTGCTATCAGAACATATTCTTATTCTTTATTGTACTCACATAATATATATATATTTTTATTATTTATGTATAATATGTATGTATTTAGAAATGAATTAAATATAATATAAATAATTAATTATTTAACTAAGTTTATCAGTTGTCTAGTACCCATAACACAAGCTCTGCTTAGCTTGGGACTAGATGGTGTTGTGTGATAGTTGTGGAATATTATAAAAAATAAATAACACTTCACATAAGGGTACCTTATATACAAAGGCGAGCTTATTATTACCATATACACCCAAAAAACTATCATACCCTCCAGCGCTCCATAAACACAGCCTTACAAAAACACCCAAATAATTCTTTCAACAGACCCAATGAACACTCAATCAATATGCTTTCACTCAATGCCTATCAGACGAGCTCGATGGAAAAACAACTGTTACATAATAATATAAAACTGTTTCAAGGGGAGATTGGGAAAAACAATGATTTGCACATTTTTATCGTGTGTTTACGAGTATTCGTGTAGTTAAATAAATTGCGTAGATTTGATGAGATGCTCCACGTGGCTGTGAGGTGGGTAGGTGTCTGATAGGGTGTGGTGCAAGGGATTGGCCGGCAGCGATTTTGAAATATTAATGGTTTGTTCTCACTTGTCAAAAATTTTAGTAAGAGTTTGCATGCGACAGTCTGTCTCCGTAAATAATGCTAGTGGACTAGAATTTGGTCCTATCAGTTGGGAAAAGAGAGGTACATTATAAAGTTTTCATTACAAAACAAATTATGTGACTAAAATTAATGAAATTAAAAAGCAAAGCCATCGACTTCCGTCACAAAAGTTATTTGATTCTTTTAGGTATTTGTTTTTGAAGTCAGTTCCATTTTTTTATCTTATTATATTTCTTAATAAATATTACAAAAGCGGGAGTTTTTGAGGATGGATAGATGGTAGGCTTTTATTCTTACACTCCAAAAATACTGAACGGATTTAAATGATATTTGGTAAAGAGACAGAAACGGATCATATAGACTATCATGTTAAGATATAAAGGAGGATTCGTGAACGAAGCCACTGTCAACAGGTAACTTTAATAATAATTTCCAGAAATCGCGTTTAAATAATAACTTGCACCAAAACTAGAGGTGTTTCTCGGAATTCCGCCAAATTCTCTTGATACCCGGGGTGACGACCTGACGCTGTGAAGTTACTTGTGTACCCATCTCAGTTGAGAACCGACTTTCTAGACAAATAGAGCCGCTATTTTGATGTTTGTACGCAGTCGATTTGAGAAATATCTACTGTTTAATTGTAAAATAAATGATTTGTTTGCTGAAACAAAAAAGAAAAAGAAACAAGGCCAAAAATGAGTTGTTAAAATGTTCAATCTTTTTTTTTGGTTTAAAATTATCAAATGAGTTCAGCTTCCCTGGGTAGAGATGAAAGGACTGTGAGAATCTTACTTAGGTACTAAAATCCACCTTCTTACAAACGCTCTTTGCTTTCCAAGTTATTTGATGGCGTTCCGCTGCAGCGTTTCCGTACGTTGCCGTGCGCGTTTCGTGACTGGGTCGTGAGAAGGAGGTCGTCCTCCTTTGTTAGCATGACTGCTTTGCAGAAGGAGGTGACTGCTTCCTATTACCCCTGCTCTGCATTATGATCTCTGTAAGAACACGGTGGGTGCTTAGACCTTAAAAACACAGATGAAACAAACATGACATCCATAATCACTGAAAGCATAGGCAGAGGTGTCTCACATTGAGCTCGTATAAGTCTCATGCTATGTTATATAGGGATATCCATTGCCCATAAATCTTTAAGAAGCAACGAAAACCAATTCCGGATTTTATTTCCCTTCTATAAATAACAAGGAAGTAAAAAATGGCCGCCATGTTTCCGTACAGCTCGTACATTTAGAGATTGCTGCGAAACACTAGAATTTTAAATGGCGTCCGTATTTGTAGGGGTGGAATCAAGAACTTGAAGCAAATTGAACATTTGTAAGTCCAGTATTCATAATGTATTGGGGTAAGTTTATTTAAGAGACTTTTTTTTTACTTTGAGATACTTTTCCTAATGTGCTACTCACAAGATTTCTGTATTTTATTTACAGCGGAATTGAAGTATTTACTGCGTATGGAAAATTGAAAAAAGGGTTTTTTTTCAACATATCGTCAAAGCTCCACTTTACGTCACAAAAACGGAAAAAGTCCGCGGCTAAAAGTCGTCGGGTTCTAATAACAAAACCGAAATTCGGATTTTGGTGCTAGCTGCAGTGCCAACATATCGAAAACTCAAAACAAAATAACCATGATATGTTAATACGTCTCATTTAAAATTCGTATTAATGTTCAAAAATAAAACTGCGTTCGAGTTACTACTACTACTTTGTCCGCTGAAATAATTTCAGCGGACAAAGTAAGGGGAATTGAAGTCTTTGACCCCCGAAATATTTTTCTTATAATATTAATATATCCAAACATAACATAGTCTCGAATATGGAAAAACACATTCACTCAAATCTAACATTGTAACTTTATCCAAAACTTTTGGCATCAAAACTTCGAGCATCCCAACTTTTAGCTTAGGACCAAATCTTTTTCCAAGTTTTCGACCTAAATTTGTCTCAACGTATCCAAGTCCTTACCCCTTGGCCATAAGTTACACGATTAAACGACATGCGTTTTGTGACTATTACTGCAGAGAAAACGAATGAAAGAAGTCATTTAAAGCATGCCAGTCAACAGTGTCACAATTAGCGCAATAAAGTTAGCTTCTCACGATTTGTGCCTTTACTAGCACAGTTCCGACATTTACGGATTGGATATGCCACCACAAATCATGCCGAGCCATTGCCTTCACAAAGCATGTAGCAATCATAACAAGTACAGTCACAAATCTTAATTTCATTCAAAATGGGCTGAAACTCTGGGGCCATGGGGTCCGAGCGCCCACAGCGTTTTTAAAGAATCAGGCGTTTAGTCGACTCTTCAGGTGACCAGAGGGCTGGCCTATTCCTTGGCCAAATTAGCATTGCCATACAACGTGGCAATGCTGCCAGCGTTCTGGGCACTGTTCCCGTTGACAGCGATGTGGACGTATTCTTTGACGCCTTATGAATAAATAAATATATTACTAATAGTTTTTTATTTATAGTTTGTAAATTAAATTGAAAAATTGGTAAATAAAGAAGAATGGGCTCATATTTGGCCGCAACTATAAGCGAGTTAACTCAATGTGAACGGTCGCAGAACTGTCTTAAAAGGGCACCGCGGCTCGAACGCAAAGGGCATGTGAAGAAACAGGGACGTATATTTTAATTTTTATTCAGTAAAGGTCTGACAGTCCTTTCCGCTGCACCCTCGGTGGGAGGACACAGTCTATGTTTTTATAACCCCAAAAAATTACTTGTCTGCTTTTCTGGCGGTTCGCTGAATAAATACAAAGTGTCATCGCCAGAGGTTGTGCACGGAGCCTAATCGGGTTTCTTATCGCAACATAGCTCACTGGTTCGCCGAATTCAGTTCATATTTCAGTGGCTCTATTTCCGGGAATTTTGTCGACGTAACATTGTTTATAATTAGAAGTTTCCATGGAAATCCATGAATTGTCAAAGTCGATCAAAGCCGGTCAATAACTAACATTGTTTGTAGATAGTTTGAGGTGATTGAGCCAATCATTGAAGCAATTTTCAATGAGCAAATAGATTTCTTGAAAGTGGATTGTTTTTCAGTCCATTTAAAGTCAGTATATTGCTAGTAACATTATTAGCATTCGTTTTTAAACTGATATGGTCAGTAATACTATTATTGAAGCTTGGACCGGTATAAAAAATTACTATAGTCATGTGTTTTTGATTCGTGGTCCACTTGCAACATTGCCGAAATATTAGAACTCAAAACAAAATTAATAAACATGGTAAATATCTTGTTTTAAGTTATAATGGTAACTATTATCATCACCAGTTATAGTATTATTGTAATGAATGCAGGTTAGTAGTCGATTTTTGACGTTCGGGACAATCATGTTTTGGAAAAAGTCATAAAATGAATTTTCCCGTGAGTTCGTGTGAGACTAGACTGACAAAAAGATATAAAACGACGTGTCCTGTGTATACTGCTCTGTGACCCTGGCAAGCCTTAAAGAGGCCTGACAGGCCAGCTGGCAGATCTGTGAGGTGCGCGAGCAACACCATATAAAGTCGACTCGTGCCTGGGTCTTGATTAGACGGCGAGCTATCCATTACTATTACAGAGACTTGGTAACTGTATTTCGTTCTCTACGATGCTTCTGTTCACCATTTCAATATAGAAATTAAGATATAGTGATATTTTAAAAAGGACCATCAAAATCCATGAATTTTAGACATAAAAGAATGTGATCAAAAACTTGTAAAATCTAGCAATAGTTACTCTACGCCATCGTAACTCCTTGCTATAGAAACAGTCCGTGTCTTCTCCCGAGTATAGTTTACGACTTGAAGTTGGACATTTAAAGTTGGAGAAACGACTGGAAGTCTTCGCATAAAATATACTTTTCTTCACGTTTTATGGCAATGTTTAAAAGATCATTTCGAGGGAATGTAATGCACTAACAAGCTGAGTGTTCTTGACAATTATATGAGTGATACGGGAAGAGGAAGGTAGTTTTATTTTATTTTGAGTTACATGTGCGTTTTATTTATCCGATCCTACTTGCTTAGGTTGAAATAAAAGAAAGAAAGAAATAAGTACAATAAGTAAGAAAAAACAGTTGAAATTAAAACTTAGTTAAAAACTAAGCAAGAGGGACTATGTGTCTTACGGCTGGTCTACTGATATTTGATAACCCGAGAAATCGATTTTATTGACCGTCACCGCGTCGTTTCGACGGCAATTGACGGTACGGTTAAGCGGTTGGTGATGTGCCTGAGTCATTTTCGCGTCTCATCTGCTGAAGTGAAAGTATGCGTATGTTGGTGTTTATTAGCAGCGGGTGCAAGTCTTAGATGACGAGCTGTGGTGGCCATGTATTGTCTGCCCCAACTTAGGAGTCGTAGGTAGTTCCTACCTAGCCAGACGCTATGAGTAATTTATTTCATCACCACTAATGTCAAAACGGTGAAGAAAAACGTCGTGAGGAAGCCGGTATGTCCTAAAACCAAAAATTCGAAATGTGGTTGATTATAGTCCCCTCCCTCTGACAGAGAGGAGGCCTGTGTCCCAGCTGTAGAAACATTATTAGGCTGATGATGAAGCTCTAAATAACCCAGCCGTCACCCGGATGTTTCGCGTATACGTTAGGCATTTTTTTACTGCATAAAAAACGGTTTAGTGATTCAGTGCTACGTTATAATAATTCTTATTCTAATACTTCAGTATCTCCCTTTTAATTATCACGACAGAAGAACGTGTCTTATTCCTAATTAAAAATAAAGCTATTCATAGAAAGAAAGCCTCTATTGTAAAGAAACAAACAAATATGAAAACAAGTAAATATAATACCTACTTCATTTTTTAATCTTCATCTTTGTAACGTCCGTTTAATCAGAACCACACACACATCTATACAACCTTTCAATTTCAGAATTTAGATTAAAAAGGCTCTTACAACGAAACCTCTTTGAACGCTGAAGCGAAAAATTTTCAGATAAAATATAAACCTGACATGTCTCGGTACAAAAAGGGTCATCTTATGAAAAATAGAAAAAAAAATATTATCCCCTAAAAGACGGATCCTGCGTCCTTCATTTTGATGACACACATCTTCCAATTTTTTTGGCTTCACACGTAAGGATTTTGTCCTGAGAGATTTGGTGGTGTGGTCTCAGTGTTAGAGGGATTAACACTGAGACCACATTTTTTTTGACGTTGCCCTGCTTTAGGAATTTCTTCTTGTATCGTGGGTGCGTTTACAAACATAGAAACTCACAAACACAAACACTCAGACCTGGAACAACCACTTGTAGGTCATACAAATATTTGTTCCATGCGGAGATCGAACCTGCGACACGCTGCAAAGTAGTCGATCGCTTATCTACTGCGCCAACCGTATCGCATATTTCAAAGGCAAGGCATTTAGTACAAAAAAATCAAGTTTTTACTATTCGAAATTATTGAATCTTCATACGTTAAAGCAACAGCAATAGGTTAAATTAACAGAAAATAATTATATTCCTTTAATTTTTCGGACATAATATCTGAGGCAAACCACAATTTCGTATTAACGTGCATGCGTGGTGATAGATGGCGCCACGTGTTGCCAAATTGATTGTCACATTATTAATCGTCATGTCAAGATTAACGCGGGCGAAGCTGCACGCAAAATCTAAGGTCCAAATTACTTAATAACGGGGCCTCCCTTAGAGGGCCAAAGCCTAATGAGCTACCGCTACCCCGGAACATAAAGGGCTATTGTCTGTACTAAAATCTATGGTGTAGCACACCGTAGATTTTAGTCAGTACAAGTCCGACAGTCCCTCTTACGTTGCCCTGGGTGGGAAGACATTTTAGTCAGTACAAGTCCGACAGTCCCTCTTGCGTTGCCCTGGGTGGGAGTGCATTTTAGTCCCTCTTGCGATGCCCTGGGTGGGAGTGCATTTTAGTCAGTACAAGTCCGACAGTCCCCCCCTACCTGCCCTGGGTTCCAGGACTCATTTGATGATTTTACCACTTTAAAAAAAAGCTCTCATGCTCCATTTCGTGAGACTGTTATCTAGAAAATCCTAAAAGGAAAACTTTGTCTAAATATTCATAAGAAAAACTTAATTAACTTAACCGCACTTAAACGTTAACTAGAATAAACTTAAAACTTAAACTCCCCTCTCAAGCGCAAATAAAATGGCGAATTTTAGTATTAAAAGGCAAGAAATCACTTGAATTTAATTAAGCGAGCTAGTAAATTGTGTTCTCTGTGAAGTTTTGTACTTTGTCTGTTTTATTTTGTATAAAAAAGCGCTTTCAGCGATGTTGTTTGAAGAAAAGCTATTCAATCTTGTTCAGCGTCCGCTTGATTAATGCTGTTTTATGAATCGCTTTAGTTTGTAATGTAATGCCAATTAAAAGGAACAATAGATTGTATGTCCTTGCTAGAGTTAGAAATAAAATGTTTAATTTGGGGCTTTTATCATTCTCGTAGACTTGGTGCTACGGCGTAGCTCGTGCTTGCTACGACCGCTACGCCGTAACAAGCAAAATACATGCTACGCATCGAGGCTCTAATTTCTCATTATAACTTTTCTTGTATCGTTTCCGGGTTTCCAAATTCAATTTCAATCAAAAATATTTTGAAAGTGTACAAAAATTATTCTTTAAATAGAGGATTACTACGAAAATATTTATGAATCAAAGAATGGTTGTATATAACGTAATCTTGTTAGTTTCATTGACCTGCATAGAATTTTAAGTATTTTTTAAAACTCAAGATATAGTATGTTTTACTGCTCATACTAACTATTATCTGCGGCTTCGCTCTAATTAGTTTATCCAAAAGACACGTGGTGACATCTTTTATCATTAGAAAGTTACATTATTATTTCTCGGGATAATAAGTACCATAATTATGTACACTTTTATACACCTTACGATGTATAGGCAAGTCTTTAAGACGGTGGTTTATAATATATTAGGGATTTTTCCTGTATTACTCTTAGTAAAATTACTTTAGTTAATAAGCTAATTTTTTAAGAGTTTTCAAAAGAATTTCTTCATCGAACGCTTCTCAAAATTGGAAACCATACCTTCTTCAAGATTAAACATAACTCACTCAAATGTAAGACTTTGAATTTAACTTGGTAATCTAATTATAACTCCGCTCCGTTCATTAGCGAATTCTTGAGTTTTCCTTCTGATTATTCCACTCAAACATGTACACTCAACCGCATGCATAACTGTGAACAATTTGATGTTTTTTTTTTTTTTTTTTGCTTTGTAAAATCATCAAATGAGTCCTCCCATCCCGGGCAGGGCGGGAGGGACTGTCAGACTTGTACTGACTAAAATCCACGGTGTCCTTCAATAGTCCTTTATGTTCCGGGGTCACGGTGATGGAAATAAGTCCCGCGACCCCGGCAGGCTTTGGCCCTCTGTGAGGGGGGCCCGTCATTTTGCTGACGCTCTTTGAGGCGCGCGTGGAACACGACGCGCCGTCGACCAACAATTTGATGTTAATGTCGCCTTTATTGTATAGCTGGGATGTAATTTTTGTTATACTAGGAGAGCTCGGTGAATTTTTTCGAAAGTGCTTGAGGTGCGTTCAAAACTTGCTCAATATTTCTTCAATTATTCCTAAACACTGTCTTCTTTTTTGTCGCAAAAAGACCTTGAGGCATTTTTAAACCTTTTAATTTAATAAAAGTTAGAGTGAACAAGCATCTTCTGGGTAAGCTCGCTCCATCGTCGACCTTGTCTTAGTCACTCCTAACCTCGACTAAGGTCAAGAGCAAGGCCATTACACAAAAAAAAGTTAAAAAATAAATAATATTTAAACATTGATATCGTAGGAAGAAGAAAAAAATCTAGTTTTTCGCTCTCATCATCATCATCAGCCTATAATGTTCCCACTGCTGGGACACAGGTCTCCTCTCTGAGAGACGGAGTGGGCCATAGTCTACCACGCGGGCCCAGTGCGGATTGGTAGATGTCACATATCTTCGAATTTTTGGTTCTAGGACATGCCGGTTTCCTCACGATGTTTTCCTTTACCGTTTTGAGAGCAGTGGTGATGAAATAAATTCCACAAAGTAATACGCCTGCCGGGGTTCGAACCCACGACCTACAACTCGTAAGTCGGAACCAATACCACTGGGCCACCACTGCATTTTTTCGCTCTCCTCCATATCAAACAAGATACAAAACAGAAAAACAGTCATATCACAGGTAAGCCTTTTTTATATTTCCACCAAAATTGCTGGCATTATGACCCTACCGAAATCCCCGATCGCTTAATAGGGGTTACCGTTTTACGCACCTTAGGGATTACCCGTGAACAGGGAATGTATGACACTTGTTTAAAAACGCAAAATAAACGACATTTTTTTCCGCTTTTAATCCCGTGGGGATTAAACGAGGTGTTAGGGAAGTATTAGCAGAAAGAGTATTTTATTGTAGGTATTTATTTTATTTTTTTGAGGTAATTTTCATCATTAATTAAGGATGAATTACGGTTAGGAGTCATTTTAGATATTCGTTTTAATTAAGTCGGTGGGTCTTGGGCTTGTGACATGAAAGTACTATTTTCAAGCGGGAATGCGGGCGGCGAGTAATGGGCGACTCGCTGTCCGTTTATGGACCATGCCCGGTGCTATCTTGGTTTAGTCTGCTATCTTGGTTTAGTCTTAGAGAGAAATTTCACATTCATAGAACATATTAAAACAGTTGGTGAAAAAGCTAAAAATAACTTTTATGCCCTAACTAGAATATCAAAATCTACTTGGGGTCTGTCATTTCTAACCTTAAAAACTATTTATGGGGCTACTTACTTGGGCTGTATGTGCTACGGAGCACCTGTTTGGGCCGATAGGGCCACCATACCATAAATTGCTCCAAAGTCAGCGCTTGGCTTTGTTATTCTTAAGTAAAGCGTATAGGACCGTCAGTACTGAAGCTTTGCCGGTGCTTGCTGGTGTACTTCCAGTCGATCTTGAAGTGCAGCGACGTGCTGCAATGTACTTTTCCGCACGGGAGACCACTGACGATGATTTTCTACCGCAACGTGACCGTGATAAGATATCTAGATTGTTCAAACCCCAGAGCGACGTCTGGGAGGATCTTTTATCCGAATGGCAAAGTAGGTGGGATAATTCTATCAAGGGGCGGCACCTCCACCAGTTCTTTCCATCCGTTCGTGAGCGGCTGGCTAGGACGTGGCTGGAGGTGGATCACTGTGTTGCCCAATTTCTCACGGGACATGGTAACTTTAAAAGTAAATTGTTTTCCTTTAAGCTAGTTCCCTCGCCTTTTTGTCAATGTTCGACCCCTGACTGTGAATATGAACAATCAGCACATCATATTCTTTGGGAGTGTATTCTTTGGCAGAACGAACGCAATATTATGTTGGATACTGTTCAGACTACATCCGGAGTCATTTATTATTCGGACCTTGTGGAAACTCGAACAAACTACCGTGCGTTCAAGCGTTTCTGCCATACCTATTATTGGAATCAAATATAGCAGCTCACAATTTAGGTCCCATTAATATTATTAGTCATTTTACCCGTGGTGCTAGGCAACTGGGCTTCTCCCAGTTGTAATATCCCTTTGTGCCTATTGGCCTTGTTTTGTTCTGTCTCCTGCTTGCATGGAGGGAAGTGGAAACATATTTTTTCCTACTCCTCCACTATTCTTTTCTGATTAATTTCGTTGCAGGACCCAAGACAGGTAAATTCATTCTCCGGGACACGTCGAGCTTCATTGTCTCGGCGCTTTTCTGGTGGTTGCCACTGTTGATTCTGGCTCTCAGGAGTTGCAGTGGTTTGGGAACAGTGTGGTGGGTTTGTCCCAAAAAAAAAAAAAAAAAAAAAAAAAGGACCATGCCCGGGTCGACCCGGTCTTCCACGCGCGCGTCTATGATTGTCAGCATTATGACGGGGGCCTTTACAAGGCCAAAGCTTGCCGGCGTTGCGGGACTTATTGAATTACCGGTACTCTGGAACGTAAAGGGCTATTTAAGGACACTGTGGATTTTAGTCAGTATCCGTAGTAGGCCGATGATACGGAGTGATATTTTCAGGTATAAAAATATCTTTAACGTAAAAAAACTTTACCCATAAACATTACTTTTGACACTTTCCTGTCCTATCTAGGTTTTGATTAATAACGTCTAGGTATTTGAACAAGACCTAAGTATTTGCTCACTTAGCTAAAAAATCAAAAGGAGCGGCCAACAAGATGTTATTCCGCTCCATTAATTTTCCAGACGATTGAGTCGTGGATGAAAAAATACTAAAATAAAACTAGGTCTAGAGAAGCTCAATTGAATAAGATGTTAAAAGCATCATCAAGGTCCTATCAGATAATATATTTGTCAAAAATAATCAGTACCCTCAGCACGAGTTTTCAGTATTTGAGACGTAAAATAAACTGGAACTTTGACAATTTTCAAGGAAAAACTTAGTTCCTTCTTCGCACACCAGAGGCTCTGTTCCATTTTTCCATACAAGAAACGCTGAAAATACTGTAAAGTAAAATAGTGAAAACTCGTGCTAGGGGTACTGGTAACATTAAAGCAACCAATTAATATCGTTTATGGTCCCTACTCTATGAAGGTGTCTATGCGCTTCCTACTCTATTGTTGTCTATATGATTCTCAATAAAACGTCACTGTACGTCATCTTCCTTTGAACGAAACGGTTGTTTCATTTGTTCATCTCATTAGTATCAATGTGGATGAGGCGAAAGAAGTATGCAAGTATCCAATTAGGTGGCGCTATGTGGTTTCTGCCGGCAAGTTCCAAGACGGACCGTTAGACAGTATTTTTTCTTCTTTAAATAAATTTTCACATTTATGATGTTAAAATCATCAAATGTGTCCTCTCGCCCTCAGTGGATTGGAAGGGACAGTCAGACTCTTAGACGCATTCACACTCAACAGTCGCCGTCACGTCACGTCACCGGCCCGGTTTCAAAAACAAAATGTTTCTACACTCCTATAATATAATAAAATGTTCCCACACGTCAGCCACCGGCACGTGATCTATCAGTTACGTCACCGGTCAGGCAAATTTCCATACAAGTTTCATCGGTGACGCGACGGCGACGTGTCGTGACTGAAGTGTGTGAATGCACCTCAAAATATCACTCTGTTTCTTCTAACCCTTTGCAATGCTGAAACATTGTTATTTTAAGATTATCCCGCAAACGTGACACAAAGTTGACTTACCATTCAAAGCAAACACCTCATACTTAACCGTCAGCACACATCTTAAGATTATTACACCACTTACGTCAAAATATAACCGACATAAGCAAAGGTACATAAGTAAGGGTAAGTATAGGTACTTACAAACTCCGTACATTAAGCATTTCGCCTGCCACAGCTGTCTTCTTAAACACAGGTGGTCTAAATCCCCTATTAATCTTAATAATCCGTAAGCCACGTCTTACGGATCCCCAAAAATATTTGGGGAGGCTTACAGACACGAATTGACATGAAAAAAGAGAAAAAAATATTGTTTTTTAGTATACAAAATCCGGACTTCGTAAAGTATGTTTAATTTCGGTAAATCGGATGTTTTAAGAAAAACGGAGTTTGTATGTTTAAAAACATCTAAGTCTGCCTTGACACGGACTGCTCGAGCAATCATTGTATTCTTGACAGCAGTTCGATTGCTCGAGCAGTTCAATATGTTTGTGCAGTCCATGTATCTGCTCCTTCGCGATTTTGGAATAAGCGATAAACGGAGTGGGGGCAACGGGCGGCGCGAATAAAACATGTACTACTTTGTAAGTACGGGAATTCGCTACTGGCGGCGCGTCGTGGCGTGTTTCAAACAATTGATCTCACTACTAGCCGCCCCGCGCTGAGTGAGTCATCGTTCACAGCGGCAACGTCGTGAACGGGCCTTATGTCCGCCTTTAAGGGGTCGAACGCATTGACAAGTTGTTTGCTTGTTCGTTATTTTGTACGCATTGACAGGTTTCTTGCTTGCACAAACGTTCTCGATATTTCGTAGAATCTAGGCGTACTGATCGCTTGGCGCTTTCTACCAAGGCCACCGTGTATACTAGCTAGTAAAAAACCATTAACTGACTAGATTTTAGACAATAATTAAAGCTCCTGTCAGTCCGTACGTAGCTGTTTTTGTCACGCACAGATGGTCCGTAAAGCATAAACGTTCTAACATCGGATACCTCTGTAAAACATTTACAAAACATAATTGAAATGTAAATTTTTATCATTATCCAACTTCCACGCGAGCACTGTCGTGGGAAAAGACAATATTTGAATATTATACAAAAAGAAATCTCTTAAACATCATTTGCTATGCGTCTCATGAACGAAATTATTTTTTACGATCCCGCATTTAAGATTATTCGAAAGCTACGCTCCGACATATTCGAGGTCGGATAAAATTGGTATAAAATATACGTGGTAAATAGGGACGAAAGTGAATTATTTATTTTAGGGTTACAAAGATTCTTGTGCGGTGTAACACGCACGATAGGGCTGTAATATATTGTGTAAACGTGTTTAAAAATCGTGACAATAGTCAGTCGCTCTTTATAAAAAACTTGGTATTCGGCTTTACACACGGTTAGACAACCTATAGTACTGTTCCTCCTTTACTTTTCAAATCCATCCAAAGGTTGTCTAGAAAAGATCGCTTTTAGCGATAAGACCGCCCATTGTGTCACCCTATTTATAAGATATTGATTGGATGTATCCTGTAATTTGTATGGTTTACATAATAAAGAGTATTCTATTATATTCTATTAGTCTGAGAATCGAACCTGACACAGAGAAAAGTAAAAGAACCATCAAATAAGTCCTCCCATCCAGGGTGGACGGAATTGCTGTCAGACTTGTACTGAATAAATTTCACGGTGGTCCTTCAATAACTCTTTACGTTACATGGTCACGGTTACATGATAGAGTCCCGCAGCCTAGACTATTTAAATAGCTAGAAACAGTTGAAGGAAAAGTATTCACTTGATAAAACAATACTTGAACATTACTTAATACACACGCCACATAGAAGTTAAGAGGCTTGACGAATGCGACTTTCCATTTTTAAAAATATTTAATTAAAAGTTATATGTTTTGAAATGACTTAACAAAACCGGTCATTTAAAATATAAGGGACTATTTGTTGTCCGCGGTTTCACTATCGCTGCTCGCCTATAGGCTTTCTATAGCCTTCCTCAACAAATGGACTACCCATCTCCAAATAATATTTTCAATTCAAACCAGTGGTTCCTGAGATTAGCTACCAAACAGTCTCTTCAGCGTTGGTAATAATAGTAAAGATGATTCAGTACCGCTACTTCCCAGCCAGAGTCTGTATTTATATCCAAAAATATACCTACATACCTATACAAAATTATCACCAGCTCTCCCACTTAGTATTCACTTCATGACTCATCCCTTTTATACAAATAACATGTTATACACAATCCAACTATCGTTTCTTTGGCCTTCCCCTAATCGCATTATCTACCGAGAGCCGAGACACAGTGCCTAAGGTGGTTGGGTTTTCATCGAACTGAAATAAAATAATTTCTGTAATATTGTTGAATGATACGGCTTTGTGGCTTTTAGACGAACACATTTTGTTGTCATAATTATAAAACAAAGTATAGCGGTCATCAGCATAGCCCGGACTAGGAAGATTGATTTGGGGCCAATAACCTGAAACGTATACATATATTAATATGAACATGCCTCCGGGATTCCGGAATTTTAAAGAGAATTTACCGGAATTTGAATATTGTTAGGAACATGATTGTAGGATGACGACATATTTCAAATTTCACCCAAATCGGTAAAAAATCCACAAATGATTTTAATTTCCAGGAAAAGGGCTTATCCATGTTATGATTACTGTGACAGTTCGAGATACAATTACATAAAATCAATTTCTGGGCTATGGTCATCAGCCAGCTCTCAAATAAGTAGAAGTGTCGTATTTTAGTAATGTCTTCCCAAAAACATCGAATATATTCTTCATTGTTGTCATCTATCAGTACTTAATCTAATGTAACGACTGGCCTGTTGGTCTAGTGGTTAGTGACCCTGGCATAGCAGATGCCGGGGGTCGTGGGTTCGATTCCCACCCAGGTCAAATGTTTGTGTGATGAGCACGATCATTTGTTCTGTGTCTGGGTGTAATTTATCTATAATATGTATGTATTTAGATATATATAAGTATGTTTATCAGTTGTCTAGTACCCATAACACAAGCTCTGCTTAGCTTGGGACTAGACAGCGTTGTGTGATAGTTGTGGAATATTATTAAAAAAAAAAAAAAAATGTAACATAGTAAATAAATGAAGGTTCTATTATCATTCGTCACTTACAAGTACGTTAGTCCCTACAGTTTCCTATCTAGTTTCTATCCTTCAATCAACTCGACAGCTCTTGATTAGAACCTAGATTTGTCGGCACCTATCTATTCTCTCATGTGCTACTGATTAATGGAGCTGGCATTCTATCTTTCTCCAGATGTGTATAAAGAAGGGTAGACGGGCTATAGGTATTATTTAGGGACTTTTTGGGAAAGTAAGTATAGTGCCAAATAAGCCCTTTTTACTGTGGTAAAATTATCAGATGAGTCCTCCTACCCACTGTCAGACTTGTACAGACTAAACTTGTAAAGTCTACGGAGATCCTTCAATAGCCTTTTAGTTTCCGGAGCCACCGCTACCAGATAGTCTCGCGACCCTGGCATGTTTCTGACAGCTTTTTGAGTCGCGTTTTTAGCCAAATAACCTCTTAAACTAAAAACATGGCCTGCACGCGTAGCATGGCGATCCTATCTCTATTCTAGCAAGAAAAAACAAAGTTATTTCATCGTCATTTCTATACAAATTGACTGTTTTTTTGCACAAATATGACACTATTCTTAAACCATTAAAGAATGGAAACATATCTTTTCTATATTTTAAACATTGCTATGCTTAAACCGAATCAAATCTTTTACGTTCTGTCATTTTGTCTACTCTCCCGTCGACAAAACCCGATGTGATGGCGATCTAGAGCGCCATGCTACGCGTGCTGGTGCGAGGACGTGGCCATCCTCTGGTGTCAGAGTTAAAAAACCGCCTCTGGGAACTCCGCAATATTTGATAAATTAAAGGTACGAGTTTCCTCACGATGTTTTCATTCACTAATGCCAGTGATGTCCACGATAAACTTCGAAAATACATAATATTAAGAATTGAACAGAAAGCTTGGTACTTGGCTAGCTTCGAACTCACAACTTTGTGCATGGGAGCCGAATTGCTAACTTCGGGGCCATCACGATTTCCAAGAAATATGACTTCAAATAGTAATTCCAATATTTATTCTGCAAATAGAATAAATATTTTGTTTCATCTCCTTCATTATGGATACATACATACTGAATACATCAAATAAAACTTTTTGCTACAATCGAGTCCCTCAGTTATCGTGTACTACGCCTTACTCCAGACGTACCCGTAAAATTAGGATAATGAGCCCTTTGCCTGTTTACTTTCGAAACTGGGTTAAATATTCAGATGTACGGAACTTTTATTGGATACCTCTTATTTCGTGAATTAATCAGTATATAAGGACTGTTCGATTGAGGCGGATCTCGATCGGTATTCGGGTCACGATTATGTTGCACGCATATGTTGATACAAAAAGGAAGTTATACGACAAATTGCGTTACAACTTAAATAAATTGAAAATATGTTTAGTATGTCAGAGTTATGAAGGTCGCCGGAAGACGCTGGATGCAGGTCGCTTCCAACCAGTACATGTGGAGATCAAAAGGGGAGGCCTATGTTCAGCAGTGGACGTCCTATGGCTGAGATGATGATGATTATGTCAGAATTTTGAAAATTAATGGACACACATTTGTTTTTAATCGACTAGAATTGACAATAATAAATAGCTTCGGGAGTGGGTGCTGGTGACGTCATAATGTCTGTTAAGTTATACCGACCGCGTGACGTATTGTGATTTTTTTTAGAAGCATTGTATCTTTAACAATTTTAGTTAACACAACAGCAGACTATTTATATATGGGTTAAATATTTTTCGAACGAAAGAGTGGGACGAATAATCTAAAAAAAGAAATGGCAGCCTCAATTCGTATAAGTAGACAAGCAGGGCCGTGGGACTGTCTAAAGCAGGATTTCATGGCTCTGGGACGCAAAAGGCAACTGAACGAGTGGCACCGTAGTCAGTACGAGAATAAATTGTTTATTCCGTTGCACCTCCTGTTTGTCCTCCCACCCGGAGGACTATCTGTATGACGATAAACCACCAAAAAAAAAAATGAAAAATACTTAAATAAGGTTAGAAATCTCACTAAAATCTGTTTCTATTAAACGTTTTTACCCAGCTAGAGAAAATTAAACCCTAAAATAAAAAGCAGACAGATTACAAGAGTCATTTTCATGCCAAAAATGCTACCAAAACCGCGAAGCACCGTTAGCACTTAATAAGCATTCAGTGCGAAAGAGACATTACAGAGGAAAAAGAGACGGAACATAAAGTGAAAAGAAATGATTACGTCATCACCCTTTAGACATGTTTATCGAGGACAAGGAACAAGGAACTAGAATAACTAGAAATGGCTGGAAATAAAGTCGGTTGTAATGTATGTGTGAGTGTCTCATTTTTCTTCTAAACCATGACACATTTTTGACAGAGCTAATTCATTCTAAAATTAGACGTTGCCAGCAACTTTGCCATCTACAACTCAAAATATTACCACCACAACATAAAATCGGTTTTAAAACTTATCCTATGTGATTTTAGGTTGTAAACTGTCTGTGTGCAATGTTTCATCCAATTTCGTTGACTAGTTTTTGCGTGCTAGAGTAACAAACATCCATTCATCCATCCTCATAAACTTTCACATTTTAATATTAGTAAAATTAGATAAAAAGTAAGACTAAGTAAGGAAGAAGACATGAACAAAATTTGTGTTTAGTTTATTTCGATGTCTATCTTAAAATTTTCTTAAAAATAATTCTTTTTTCGACTACTAAAACCGGACTTTTGTATATTTTTTTCTAGAGAGTAAGATAATCTTCATAAATAAATGATTATCATTTATTTGTCTTATTGCGAAGATACTGAATAAGATGGATGTAATAGAATAATTTTGTACTCTTCATTAATCATACTGTATTTTAAATAACAAAAGAGACCAATATTATGGAAAATACTTCGTTATCTTTAAAAATATCTTCATAAATTTTGCTAAGAGATACTTTTTTGTTTGTCTTAAGCAGTACCCAATTTTTTTGATGAATGGTGATCAATTGTGTTCTTCCACTCCTCGTGGAGCTGAAGGGACTGACTGACTATAAACTAACCTGTTCCATCCAACACCAACTCTTGGCGCGTGCTCGTGAGTAATGGGTAGATAGCCGTCCGATCGAGGTCCATGTACAAGACAAAGGCTTGTAGTGTTCCACCCGCGCCTTTAGGAATTGTCAGCAAATAGACGTGGTCTTATAAGATCAAAAACCTTCCGGGTCCGTGTCAATGTCATAAGCATATTGCCATGTGAATGTACGGACGGCTATCTACCCATTACTCGTCGATCACGAGCACGTGCGAAGAGTGTCTGGAAATAGGCCCACGTTGTCCAATGCCCAGGGTGTCTCCTGTTTTAGGGTTTAGGTACGAAATTATAAAAAAAATTAATATAATCATCATATGAGTCATACCTCCCAAAGCAGGACTTGAGGGACTGTCAGACTTGTACTGGCTAAAATCCATGGTGTCCTTCCATATCCCTTTACGATTAGTCTAATAAATAATTTCGTATTTCATATTTTTCCACACAAAGCTTTTATCTCAAAAAATGTGAAATAAAATTACTTTTGAATTTATTCCTCCTCCTCGCGTCGTATTCCTCATTGCTGAGGGTCGTGATTCCCCCGACGTGAAGTCATTTTGAGCTTGACTATGCTCCGCCATCTGCTTCTGTCCTTGGCAGAATGAAGAGCATCGTGAAGTTTCGTGTCCAGGGAAGAGCGAATTTGGTCAGACCACCTAAGTGGACTGCGACCCCTCGGGCGCTTGCCATCAACCTTGCCAGTAACCAACAATTGTTCAAGGTTGTGACTATCTTTCCTCGCAATGTGACTGAAAAACTCCAGGTTTCTTTGAAGACAGGTGGTAGAAAGTCTGGTTTGGATCTTAAGGTCGCGGAGAATGGACTCATTGGAGCGGAACGCAGTCCAGGGTATCTGTAACATTTTTCTCCAGCACCACATTTCAAAAGCATCGATGCGATCGCGATCGGCTTTTTTGAGAGTCCATGTCTCTGATCCGTAACTGAATATGGAGAACACCAAAGATTTGACCAGTTTAATTTTGGTTTTCCGAGAGATGTTACGGTCTTTCCATATTCGTTGAAGCTGGGACATCGCATTGAATTTATTACGTACCTATTTAAATTCACGTCAGATTTCTAAAATACTGTAAAATACTTTTTTTATCAGTCTATTTCTATCAACAATAGAAGGGCAGATTTTTACTCGTTAAATGCTTGATTTCATATCATAATATACGTTTATTAAAGTATTGTTTGCCGGGCTTATGTACTAAATCAGATCCGTCGTAAATTGTCTGGTAATTATCTTTATTACGCTAGACGATATTGTGTACAGATTAGGAATAATTTCATCTATAAAATATGTTACAGATGTTTTTTTAGGTATGCACCCTTTTTTTTTTACGTGGTAAAATCATCAGACTTGTACTAACTAAATTCCACGGTGTCCTTCAATAGCCCTTTATGTTCCGGAGTCATGGTGATGGTATAAGACCCGCGACACCGGAGGTATGTACCCTTGTTGGTCTATTGGTCGTTAGCCTGATAACTGATCCCGAATGTTTTATGATACATATTTTTCAGTGAGAAATTACTCAGGTCGACTTTTTTTATCGTAGTAGAATTGATTAAGCTCGTGCCTGAATTACAGCCGCGCAGGCCGGTCTTCCGAGTTAAGCCGCATGTGCCGGGGTTGGTCTTTGGATGGGTGACCATTTATGATAGCGAGTTTCCTCCGTGCCTGGGAAAGCACGTAAATCTGTTAGTCCCGGCTGTTATTTGTGAGCGATATTTGACAGTCGTTACTGTTAGTATTGATTTATCAGTCTCTACGAAAGCCTTTTAATTTGTTTTTACAAGAATACCTACATTCACTACTGTTATTAGTATTGGCATAACCAATTTTGAAGTTTCGATATTATCCTATTTGTAATGGCTTTTTGCAGTATTTCTAATCGTCAATAGAATTTAGGTAATTTTGTACATAAATATCTTGTTTGTTGTAGTGTACGCGGTGGCGCGGCCAGGAAGCATGCTTCCTAGCCGCGCCGCCGCGTACACTATCTAATATATTTTTTTAAATATCTCGCGAATCTTTCTAGTACTATTTTTATTTTATTTAGGACAATAATGAACAATTTATTCTTATTAACTTCGATTCAAAATGCGACTGTGGTGCGGCCAGGAAGTACCACACAATCAGAAGCTCTAAAGTCTGACAACCCAGTCTTACCATGGAGTATCGTATTAGTCTGTTACTGGGTTGTGGAGGTCCGATAAGCAGTCGCTCCATGTAAAATACTGATATTAAACTGCATCTGGTTCGACCGGATGCCGACCCCAACATAGTTGGGAAAAGGTAGGCAGATGATCATACTGCTATTTAACAAGTTTTTAATGAATATACCTAAAATAAAACAACCTATTTTAAAATAACACGTGCAGACAGGTGTAGTATTTAATTCATAAAATGAAAATTGAATTTCATATTATTACAGGTTTTGGTTTAATCTCTTTCATTTAATCAAACAAAATTAAATTAACCACCCATGATTACTATTAAAATATAATTATATTTAACTGTTGCCAGCGGCTGCGTCAACTAACGCTCAAAAAATGTCCCTCGAGAAGAAATAATCGGGACAAAAACTATTCCATTTTTAATCCTGGTTATATTAACTGTCTTTTTACCAAATTTCCTTCAAATCCATTAATTACTTTTGCGTGAAAGAGTAACAAACATTCATCCATCTGTCCATCCTCACAAACTTTCGTATTTATAATACTAACACTCCGTCTTGGACTTCGTCAATTCACTTCTTCTGTCTTCGCGAATTTCACTTTTCCTCTGTGAAATTCTTCTCCCGGTCGCCTCCTATAAGGGATCCTTATGAAAAATCTAAATAAATATCTAACAACAAATTGAGACTCCTGTCACGTGTAGTAACGATGTTTCATACAAACTTAACCCAAATACAACCCCTTACGGTTCGAATTCTCTAAACCCCGTTTTAGTGAACCTCAGTAGAAAATTGAAAACTGCTCACACTTGTATTTTCTGAGATTTTGTGATGAGTGAGTGACCCTTTGCTTTTATGTATTAATATTTTATAATGACATATTAAAAATATGCATTTTTCAGTTCAATAGAACTGCCGTTTCCAGCTCATTTTCTTACATCTGCGACGATGAGTATAACCGTAGACATGACAAGGAAGAGACAAGAAATAATCTCGTAAACCGATGACGTCATGAACGATGTCATGTCAAATATCGTGACGTCATATGTAGCGTGTATCACTACGGCTCTATATAATCGGCGTCCAAATTTCTTGAAGGTAAAAGGTAAAAGTTGTTACGCATATTGTTGGTACGCGGGTTGACACATGCGATTTGGTAATCTACTTTGTGTCGTTATAGCGAAATAAATACTATGTATAAATAAGTACTACATATAAATAAATACTATATATTCTGGGGTATCAACAACGCCAAAATATGTCCTCACTTGATGGAGCGGAATGGACTGCCAGTCTCATACTGAGTATAAATCAGTCTATTCCTTCCAAGACCGTGGTGCCCTTATATTTAAGTCCCGCTACTCCGTCGTTTGCTAATAGCTCCTTGCAGCGAGGGTGAAACACGATACCTGTCGATACGCGTGTCGATTTTCGTTGGAGCAGAGTAGGTATGTCGATAAACATTGAGTAAGACACCTCATGGCTAGATAGACTGATGGCCTTCTGCAAAGGCGACTAGGATATATTGGGTGCGGAAGACACAGTGAGGCGAGCCTCAAAGTTTGTTTGGATGTTTAAAATATCATATAATAATATTCCACAACTATCACACAACGCCATCTAGTCCCAAGCTAAGCAGAGCTTGTGTTATGGGTACTAGACAACTGATAAACATACTTATATATTTCTAAATACAAACATAATTATTATAGGTAAATTACACCCAGACACAGAACAAATGATCATGCTCATCACACAAACATTTGTCCTGGGTGGGAACCGAACCCACGACCCCCGGCATAGCAGTCGGGGTCACTAACCACTAGACCAACAGGCCAGTCTGTTTGTTACTCCTTTCCGCAGAAACCACTTAACGGATTTCGATGAACTTTAGTACACGTATAGTTCATAACTCAGATTAACACATAGAACAAATAGATGTATAGGTTTTCATTCCGATTTTATGTTCCCTCTCTCAGAGAGGTGGCCTGTGTCCCAGCAGTGGGAACATAGGCTGATGATGATGATGATGATTATGTTTCCATGGGATGATTTTCGAGTTGTAGCGTGCGATGGCGCTGGCAACAGCAAGTAATTTTTATGTTGCATTTTGCCGCCGGCTGTAAGAACAGCCGAGCGGAACACGTGTGTAGCGCCCCTAAGTTATGTAAATATTGTTAAAGAAAAGTGTTAGGAAAGTAGGTTACGTACAGAGGAGTTTGTAGTTGATTATTTACGGAAATATCGGTTATTTTTCCCATAAAGGTAGGCAGAGGAGTAGGATATAGCTATATTTCGTTAGTTTTTTTTTTTGCTTTTATTTAACATATAGTGATTTTTGGGACACCTGTACTTAATTAGCAGTGGGTGTTTTAAGGTACAAAATGAAGAATGATAATGCAATAATTTTGTTATTTTCCTAATCCAAAAATTCGAAATCAATTTAGCTAATAGCAAGAGCTGATAGCTCCTGGAGGCAAACGTGGACCACCAGGCGCTGTCGATTGCGACTTGGACCTTGATTGGGCGGCAAGCTCACGTTAATAAAAATTTCTGTGATAAAATCACAAAATGAGTCCTCCCACAAGCAAGGCAGGGCATGAGGGACTGCCAGACTTATACTGACTGAAATCCATGTGTCCTTCAATACTTTTTGACCCTTTATTTTTGACACCATGGTTAGTTGATGACCGCAAGAGGTCGCCGCCTATTGCCTCCGTGAGGACACGCGCGTTACTCTGCCTAAGCAGGGCAGCCCTGCACCGCGTGCTCCGAATGCTGAACCGTATCCTCCGGGCGATCCTCGCAATGGCACTCCGGTGTTTCTTCTTTCCCTAAAAGGCACCAAGGGGACGATTATAGGGACCTTTTTTTTGATTAAATATGAAGAGGAGAAAGAAGGAATGTATTTAGTACTGCTGATCGCAACTTTAAACTCAAACCATTGAATTTCAATACTTAAAGTACCATTCACAAAAACTTGAGAATTTTGAGTCGGTCAGTTAGAAAGTTGAAGTTAGTTAGCCATTTCAATGCGTAGATTTCTATAAAATGGTCCAAGAAACTTTACAAATCGTCCACATTTATTAAAGTTGCTCCAGTTTAAATGTGATTTCAAAATGGCCTTTTTATAGCACTTTAACTTTGATATTAGTTTCTTCAATTGCTCAACCTTTTTCAATTACATTAAGGTCGAATTTCAGTCTAACAGGACGCAGCTGAGTCAGAGTTATAATTTTTATAATGACTACAGAGGGGTTTGCTTTTGGAGGAGCTCGTGGCCAAATAATTACAGCCGCACAGGCCGATTTTCTGGGTTAGGCAGTGCTTGCCGAGGTTGGTCTGTGGAAGGGTGATCATCTCGGAAAGCACATAAAACCGTTGGTCCCGGCTGTCATTTGTAAACCTTTGACAGGCGTTACTGTTATTCAGAAGCTCTAAAGTCTGACAACCAGTCTTACCATGGGGTATGGTATTACCCAGTTACTGGGTCGTGGAGGTCCGACAGGCAGTCGTTTTATGTAAAATACTGATATTCAGCTGCATCTGGTTTGACTGGAAGCCGACCACAATATATTTATACACAAATTTTCTATAATATAAAAATGGATCGTAAAATGTGTAGCTCATAACTCGAAAACGGATGAACCGATTCAGATAATTCTTTTTTTTTTGTATTTCTAACCATGGGGACCGGGTTTTAGACAACTTTTACCCGGGCGAAGCCGGGACGGGCAGCTAGTACTAATACAATTGGGAAAAGGCTAGGTACATGACAGAGGGGTTTGCTTTTGACCTCAACTTAGTCTAAAGCAAAGATGAGACTTCACATGTAGCCAGTTTAGTCAGAAGGAATTGGAACTGTTACGCACCAATAAAATATATAAAAACTGTTTAACAAGATCCTAGTGGCCTGGTGGGGTCAAGCAGGCAGCCCTGGTGATCGTTTGGCCTTCATTGCAAGTTACACATAGCTACAGTTAAACCCTGTAGTGCTTCTTGGCTATAAACTACCCTATTCATGCTCAATACTCAATAACTAGATAATACGACATCTTAGTACATAATTAGACAGTGGGATTATTTGTCACACTTTCATTTTTACGACTAGGAATTTCTCCTGTCCTCCGACTTTGCCCCAAACTAGGAATTTCTCCTGCTCATGGGTGTGTTTTATAACATTTTAAACTCACATACACAAACAACCAGACCCAAAACAATTAAAACCTGTTGGCGTCGTGGGACACACGTATACCGCGACTCCGGCACATAAAGGGCTACTGAAGAACACCATGAATTTTACTCAGTACGAGTCTGACAGTCACTCCCGCTCTGCCCTCGGTGGGGGGACTCATTTGGTGATTTTACCAAGTAAAAAAAAAGATAAGATACGAAACAATTCCTTGATCATATAAAGATCATATAAATATATTTGTTCCTTTCAAGAATCGAACCCACGACACGCAGTGCAGCAGTCAATATCTCGACAACTACTTTATAACCTTCAATATTATCAATAATTGAGTCTTTTACAATAAACACCTCAATCAAAGTTAAAACAAACAAACAAAATACGTTGAAACCCTCTTTATCTACTTATCTACATATTTTCAATACAAACACAAGTAAATTACCAATAATACTATAATATTATTGTCTAACAGTACACACGATAATAGCATAACAACAATATAAAGGCGGACACACACGATTTAAAATTAACGGTCGCGTGCGGCAGACGGCTAATTATCTCGTTAGTGTGCACGCGACTTGTCTTTACTTTAGGTTTCTTTAAAGAAGCCTGCCTATAAAGTCACGTTTTTTTTTGTCTTGAAGGACATACATGTTTGTTTAAACAATGGTAGTAGTATATTATTGGGCATTCTAGACCACTTTCGGCGAATCGCTCGGCGAGTACGCCTCGCTGCCGAAAGTGGTCTAGAACGCCCAATAATCGGTAATCGACTCAACTCGTTCATTTGTTCATTCGTTCGAGTATTTAAAGCACTCTAAATCTACCTATCGTTCGGCGAAGTAAACAGTGGTATAGAACGCTCAATAATCGACCGATGAGCGTTCGAGGTTTTCTCAATTCGGATTAAAGAAACGCGAAATCTGTTAGTGCTTCAGTTTATAAATGATGTTGTAATAAACACATGCACTCATTGTTAATCAGTTTTTTGACAACAGTAATCATGAAATTTGTAAAACAACCACAATCGCTGCATGTAAGCACTATTTGCGATGATTTTTGTAAAACTAGATCTCGCCATGGAGAATTGTTACCTAATTCAGTACGATGTATCATTTGTGGACCATCTAACTGTGGAAAAACAAATTTACTTATTGGACTTCTTATACATGAAAATGGTTTACGGTTTCAAAATGTTTATGTCTATTCAAAAACCCTACACCAACCAAAGTACATTTTTTTAGAAAGAGTTTTACAACGGGTACCAATTATCTCATTCCAGAAATATCAAGGGAATGAGGAAGTTATAAGCGTTCAGGACGCTAAACCCAACTCTGTGATTATATTTGATGACGTTGCTTGCGAGAATCAAACTAACATGCGTGATTATTTTGCAATGGGAAGGCACAAACACATCGACTGTTTTTATCTCAATCAAACATATAGCAAAATCCCTAAACAGTTAGTAAGAGATAATGCTAACTTAATTATATTATTCAAACAAGATGACATTAACTTGAGGCATGTTTACGAAGAACATGTTAACACTGATATGACATGGCTTGAATTTCGTGAAATGTGTTCTAAAATATGGAGAGAGCCCTTTAATTATGTTGTAATTAATAAAGATTGCAACAAAAATAACGGATGCTATAGAAATAAATTTGACACTTTCGTAGTCTTTGATTAGAAATGTAATATTTAAGAT
The DNA here is from genome assembly GCA_028554685.1 of Agrotis ipsilon. Lineage (NCBI taxonomy): Eukaryota > Metazoa > Arthropoda > Insecta > Lepidoptera > Noctuidae > Agrotis > Agrotis ipsilon. Next base: position 13,701,098 of record CM052973.1, on the reverse strand, counting down.
ATGGTACTTACATGATATCATTATTCCTTGGTCAACTCTTCATCGTTAACTATTATAGTCCGCAAAATCGTAATAATGGAAAAATCACTGAAAAGACAAATTGTTGATGCTGCAGAAGCTGTAAAGAAAAAAGTACGAAAGATGCGAGATTTGGAGACTGAAAATAAGCAAGCATTGGAATCAGTTTTTAGACCTGTAACAGAGTCTCTTAATTTTTTAGCTGACACCAATAAGCAAACTGACCTCTTGCGATCTAAAGAAGTTGAAGAAACAGAAGTTCCGTTTAAAACCAATACTTTACAGAAAGACAGTTCTAATAACGAAGAAGATAGTAATGTAGAAGAAAATGAATGTGATTCCGACAGTGATGAGTCGTATCAATCATTAGGAGATAATAATCAAGAGCGTAATACATCATCCTGGTCAGTATCTACAGAAGCACTAACAGATATTCCATTTGGTGTTCGAGCGGAGCGAGGACAATTGATGTTAGGTTCTGCTGTCATAACGATCAGCGATGATTACATCACCGTTAGTGGACGGAAATATCGAAGTACTCCAGGACTGAAACAATTATTATTGAAAAAGGACGTAGATTTAAGCACAGTTACAGAGTCTGATAAGCAAAATTATAAAATGATGTTGATTGCCACAAACGCACATCGTCGAGACTTTGACTCAAACAAACCGATAAAAAGTAATAAGGGACAAAAATATTTGCAAGTTATAAAACCTCTTTTCAAACTTCCGAATACTATTCAAAACAGTCAAGCAAAGGGGAAAGGGCTACCCTTGACAAAAATGTGGAAAAAAAATATAGATTTTGTTTATTGGGATGATCCTAATGAACTTGTGGATAGGTTAAAATTATTAATTGCATCTCGAGACGCTGGTAACACTGGATTAGACAACGAAATTATATCTATTATTGAAGAACTGCGTGAAAGTAAAATTATTAAGTAATAAATAATTGGTATAAATTTTTCACCGTTCATTTTATTATCAACCTTTAAATATAGTACACCTTAAATATGAATGTAGATAAATTTGGACACCATATTCATAAGAGAATGCGTTTCTCTGAATTATTAGAGTTCAATGAAAATGCATTGCTAAAATCTGAAAGTGGCGATTTTGATTTGAAAAAATCAAGATTAAGAGGAATTAGATCTCCTTTAGACATAGATGATGCTGTAAACAAGGATTACGTCGATCGATTGCGCGATCAGATAATAAAGGAACAGAATAGAATGATTGGATTGTTGCGTGCTCAAATCATAAAAGATGTACAAATAACAGTCCAAGCCACTTTAAAAGCGAAGATACCTGAAGTTTTAGTTCAGTTGGAAGATAAGTTTTATAACAAAACAGAAGTCCAAAAATTACTTGAAAAAACTCCGTGATGGCGAAGCAACAAATTGTTAATGAACTTCACAAAGCAGCACGAAGAAACTTTGTTAGACGTTCAGTTATTTTAAAAGGCATTGATGACTTATGGCAAGCTGATCTGATAGATATGCAAAATCTCAAAAAGTTTAATAAAGGATATAATTATATTTTAGTGGTAATTGATTGTTTCTCAAAGTATACCTGGACAGAACCACTAAAATCCAAATGTAAACTTGATGTTACTCGTGCATTTGAGCGAATACTAACTACGAGTAATCGAAAACCTGATCATTTACAAACAGATTCTGGGACGGAATTCTATAACGTATCATTCCAAAAGCTTATGAAAAGCTACAATATTAACCACTACTCTTCCTATTCTACCAAAAAAGCTTCGATAGTAGAACGGGTTATTAAAACGATTAAAAATAAATTATATAAGTACTTTAGTCTCATTGGGAATTACAAATGGTTAGGTTTACCATTAGAAGTCATTCTAAAAACCTATAATAGTACAAAACATCGTACAATCAAATTGAAACCATTCGAGGTAAATAAGTTGAACGAGTCAAAGATAAGAGAAAATATTCAAAAAACTCAGAAACTTACTTCACGTCGATGTCAACCTAAGTTCAAAGTAGGTGAAAATGTTCGAATCAGTAAATACAAACATATTTTTGATAAAGGTTACACGCCTAATTGGTCAACTGAAATATTTACTGTTAAAAAGATTAATAAAACCATACCAGTAACATATCATTTAGAAGATCATCGAAAGCAAACCATTAGAGGATGTTTCTACGAACAAGAACTTCAAAAAACTAGCTATCCAGGTGTCTATTTGATAGAAAAGGTTCTTAGAAGGAAAGGTAATAAAGTTTACGTGAAATGGCTTGGCTTAAGCAACGAAGAAAACAGTTGGATTGATAAAGATGCAATTATGGATTAGGATTACGAATATATAACCGTGTTTGTAAGGAGTTTGTCATTCATTACACTTTTCACTATGCAAGGCGGTGGACTAGTTAATAGTGTGATTAATAATCTGCCGTTCGAACTTCATTTGCCTGGTTATAACTATTGCGGACCGGGAACAAAACTCGAGAAGCGATTGTTGCGAGGCGATCGAGGTGTGAATAAACTAGACGAAGCTTGTATGCATCACGACATTGCATATGCAAATCACACAGACTTATCTAATCGTCACAAAGCGGATTTACAACTTTTAAACATGGCCAAACAAAGACTAAAATCAAAAGATGCAGGGAAAGGTGAAAAACTTAGCTCATGGATAGTGAGTAAAGTAATGAAAGCTAAACTAAAGTCGGGTGCCGGCATTAAAACATTCAATGCTTTTGTGTCAAAAATTAAGTCAAAAATTAAGAAACTAAAACCTAAAAATAGTAAAACATTAATCAACATTGCTTACTCAGCTGCGAAAAAGATATTCCCAGACATTCAGAAGTTTCGCATACCACGAGTTATACCCATACCAAAGACAGGAGGAGTCTTACCTTTAATTCCAATTTTCGCTGGATTATCGGCTTTAGGAAGTTTAGCAGGCGGTGCAGCTGGTATTGCAAAAACCGTAAACGAATACAAGGCAGCTCAAAAAAACTTGCAAGAATCAGAACGACACAATAAGACCATGGAAGCTTTAGCGTTGGGTAAAGGGTTGTATATCAAGCCTCATAAAAACGGTAAAGGGCTGTTTATAAAATGTTCAAAAAACTAAATAAAAAGCTGCCTAATCGTCCTTTAACTAATATCGATATTAGTGAGCATGCACGTGACATCCCATACTTTCGAGGAGTCTATATGAAGGATCGGTTACCAAGAACACCAAAACGCTTTGAATGTGCTATCGTCAACTTAGACGATTCACGAAATGAAGGAACGCATTGGGTAGCTTATGCTAAAATAAACAATTATTGTGAATACTTTGATAGCTTTGGGGATTTGAAACCTCCGATGGAATTAATGCACTACTTTAAAAATTGTAACGTTTTTTATAACTATACTAGATTTCAACAATTCAATACAGTAAACTGTGGACACTTATGTTTAGAATATCTACGGAAGTTTTGGAATAAATACGTATAAATATTATGTATTTCTTTTATTTCAATCATTTTCATCATGTCACTCACCTTATCGATAACTGCAAACTCGTCCGATTTATGTACATATTATCCTAATACATTACAACTTTATGGATCTTATGAGTGTGCCTTATTGCATTTCTCAACATTTAATTCAATTCCAAACATTGACGAAACGAATAATAAGTTATATTACGGCTCTAACGAAGTTCTTGAAATACCTGAAGGCACTTATGAATTACAAGATATCAGCGATTATTTAAAATCGGAAATAAAAGATTGTTCAATAAAAGTACAGTGTAATAACAACACTCTAAAAACTTTGATATACTGTACCAAAGATATCAATTTTACTAAAGAAGGAACTTTTAGGAGATTATTAGGGTTTAATAAACAGATTTTAAAAGCCAATAAATGGCATGTGTCTGAGTTACCAGTCAACATTTTGCCTACGACTGTGATCAGGATAGAATGTGACATTGTAAGTGGTTCGTACATAAACGGAAAACCCAGTCACATAATACACGAATTCGCACTCAATGTGCCACCTGGATATAGAATTATAGAAATTCCGAAAAACGCCATATACTTTCCAATCAACCAAAACAACATAAGCTGTATACATATCAGGCTATTAGATGTAAACAATCGATTAATTAACTTACGTGGTGAAGAAGTGCAGTTATATTTACACCTTAGAAGAAAAAATGATTGACTACAATAAAAATGTGCATCATCAAATTGAGAAGGCCAGTTCGACTAAAGTGATCAAGCAATAAGACCTCGGTCTAAGAAAAAAATGATCAAGCAAATAAGACCTCGGTCTAAGAAAAAAACCGTTAAAAAATTAAATTAACAAGAGACAATAAGGAATTTCTTAAAGCAATTGGTTTGCTAAAATGAATATCTTAGATGTTTTATCTGCTCCAACTTACGACAACACTGTTGAGGGCATTGAATTTCATTCTTACAAACCCTACGTAACAAGCTTCAACAGGAACGATGAAATCCGTATACCAATTAATCAACAGGATCTGTATATATTACCGTCAGCAAGCACTTTGTATTTGGAAGGAACTATAATCGTTAGCAAAAAAGATTCAAAAGATAAAGCGAGTAGTGTTTCTTTAACAAATAATTTTCTCCTCTACTTATTTCAAGATATAAGATACGAATTAAATGGAGTGGAAATTGATAAAATAAAAAACGCGGGTGTGACTACTACGATGAAATCATTGGTGTCTATGAATGAGAGTGAATCAAAGATATCTTATGCCTGGGGTTGGAATATCGATGGCATAAAAAATATTAATGGAGGTAATTTTTCTGCTTCCATACCACTTTGTAACATTCTCGGATTTGCAGAAGATTTCAAGAAAGTAGTAATAAATAGTAGACACGAATTGATATTGTTACGAAGCAATACAAACCTTAACGCTGTAAAACTGAATACCGGTGAAGTCGTAGATGATGTTCAGATAAATAAAATTGTTTGGCGTGTACCGCATGTTAAAGTGTCAGATAAAGAGAAAATAAGTTTGTTAAAACTATTAGAGAAAGACCGACCGCTCCAGATGATTTTTAGAAATTGGGATCTCTACGAATATCCCACTTTACCTAAAACAACGAAACATACTTGGTCGATTAAAACTTCATCGCAAATAGAGAAACCGAGATATGTCATTATCGGTTTACAGACAAACAGAAAAAACAATGCAAACTCTGATATGTCTCTGTTCGATCACTGTCACATTCGTGATGTTAAAGTATACCTCAATTCAAATTACTTCCCATATGAAAATCTTAATGTGAATTTTGCTGATAACAGAATTGCTTTATTATACGAGCAATACACTAGATTTCAACAGTCATATTACGGACGCCGCGCGGAGCCTTTGTTAAGCGAAAAACAGTTTAAGGACTTGGCTCCGCTCTTCGTTATTGACTGCTCCAGGCAAGCAGATAACTTGAAAGCAGGCCCTGTTGTGGATGTAAGAGTGGAAATCGAAACTGATTCGGTTATACCTGATCAAACTTCGGCATACTGCCTTATATTAAACGACTGCATAATTGAGTATAAACCGTTAAGCAATACCGTGAGGAAAATATCATGAATCCTGAAACTATAATAGTAGACGTTCAAGGGTTTAAGGACCTCTTCAACTTTTTTATAGTAAAAGAATTAGCTTTGGCAACTCGTGATTACACCCAAACCTTCTTAGTTAAGCCTCCATACTTGTTCAGATACTTAACAAGCAATGAACAGAAACGAGTCAAATGGTTAGAAAGAAACAGAGGCATTTATTGGAATGAGGGAAATATTGACTATAGGGAATTCCATCGTATAATCGTTCCATACTTACAAAATAAGGAAATTATTGTGAAAGGCTTGGAGAAGGCGCAGTGGATAAAGGAGCTATGTGAAAATTGTAAAGTAACAGAACTTGATGAGAGTCTATGTCCTAATTTATCTATTTTGCATGAAAAATACTGTAATATAGATTCGAATTTAAATTGTAATAATCATTTAAAGCAATGTGCACTTAAAAATGTATTATGTTTGAAAAAATATTTAGAATGGTAATGCTAATTAATATGTAACTAACAAAAGGTTATTGATGGTTTATAAATAAAAAATGGTTCTCTGTGTTGTATAACAAGTACTGTGATGGTACCTAACTGTGGGAGAAAAATTGATTTGTAATAAAAATGTATGTTAGGTTTATTAAATAAAACAATAATTTTATTTTAAATATGTGTTTTTTTATTTAATTAGTTATCCTATCTTATTTTTTTAAATTTAGTCTAATTACATTATTCCATAATTAAAATAGTTAAATTAAAAGAGTTTATCAAAAATAATTGGAATTACAAAAACCATAAAGATTCAGCATACACATATAATTAAAAATACACAATTAGTAAATACAAAAATATAAAATTAAAAATCACTATCTATCAAAGTTTTTGAAATTTTTTTAACTAACGATTCCGTATCGTCCATAACACTATCCATAGCATCTTTAACAATGTATTGCGCATTTATTATCACGTTCTCACTTTCACTGTCACTGTCACATGTATTGTTATTACAAAGATCAACAACTGATATTTTTATCAGTTTTATCCCGCGTCGATGCAGTTTACTCATCACGAAAGATTTTGTTGGTTGTTTCTTATGGGAAGGCTTTTCCCGACGTTGTCGCCTGGACTTCTTTTCTTTTGGGGTTTGACTGCAGTGAGGGGGTTCGTTGTAAATCATCTCAGAAAGTCCTTCGTAAGGATCCTGAGCGTACTGGCTGAACTGAACTTCTGAGTCGCAAATCTGAAACAAAATGATTAACATCTTAATCAGTGAAACAATATTCGGTGCCTACATTAAGATTTTTATATTAGCTTTAATATTTAAATATATACATATTTTACTTACCGATGCCATGATTATGTCGTACACTGTTAGACCAAAAAACTATAATATTGTATACAAGTACTCGGTGTGAGTAATATTTTATAAATAACCAGAATATGTGATGGTTTTAATTATACTGTATATGTAGCACATTATGATCATAACACATATTGTGGAAAGTAAATCTTATCTACATACCAATAAAGGCGAAGCTTTGTGGAAGCATGTATAGACTTGAACCTCAACAAAATAGCACGCTTGCATTTATAATTATTATTGAAAGTAAATCTTATCTACATACCCCTAAGGTGTAGCTTTGTTGCAGCATGTATAAACTCGAGCCTCAACAAATAGCAAGCTTGCATTTATAGTGTTATTAACATTCACATATCACATTTCACTATTTTAAACTAGCATCGCCCTGCGATGTTACCTACGAATTATTGATATGAACCTAATTCGCTCATAATAATATGATTAGTCAAAATTAATTAAATAATTGTTATGATTGGAAATAAAACGACAATACATATAAACAGCTTCGAGTTTGTTTTAATTAATAATATAATGACGAACGTCGAAACGGATGTTATGATCATATTACATTCAGGATGACGAAACTTCAACTAGTCGAGGTTTCATTATCTACATATTTAACCAACTTCAAAACGGAGGATGATGTTTTTGAACAAGTTTCTGATAAATAAAACAAGTACATGGTCACACATTTTATTTTTATTTCTGAAATCAATAACTTATTAAAAATATACTAAGTATATACACTTAAACTTACATTTATATATAAACTAGCAGACACACGTGAAGTAATTCAATTTTTTCACATTTTTGTTTTCACATATTTAAAAAATCTGAGGTTTTTTATCTGTTATACAAATAAAACAAGTAAATTGATATAAAAGACACATTTAGTACAATAATAAGAATCTCTTTTAATTTCCCAAAACTAAAGCTAAATAATATATGGCTAATTAAAACTAGTAGGTACATTTATTTACTTAACTAAGAATGTTATAATACAGGACAACTCTTTTATTTTATCAATAATTTATACTTAGTAATAATTCCAAGTTATATGACGTGTTACATTATTGTTTACCTAAATACATGAATGACCCCAAGCTTTCGTTGCTATTTTGTCTTTCGAAATAATTCGTTTGTCATCGTTATTAGATAAGGTAATTTTATTAACATTTTGTGTAAAAATTTCGTGTTTCAATGATTTAAACATTATATTTTTTCTTCTAATAACTCCACCATCCAATAAAATGCTCTCGTAGTCTGTAATATCTAAATCTCGGAGCACATATGACTTAATTCCCTTAGCTTTTTTGATAACTGTATTTGAAGTCTTTAAAGAATAGAGCTTTGACCTCAACCCAACAAAATTTGAGATATATTTACCACCCATTTCATCTTTGAAAAGGCCTGGAATTTTTTTTATTGATTAGAGGTATTGCAAATTCGTTTCCATTATCATAGTTACTGCTATCGAAGTATTGCAAGAAATGGTACTTCAGATCATTATAAAAATCGTTAGTATATATTTCATACACAAAAGAATCGGTATCTGTATAACATAAGCGTACTCGATCATGATAAAAAGGTTTAATAACATTGTAATGAAAATTATACATATGGGACTTTGAAAGATCTAAAACTGTGAATCCTATGTAAATAGGTTTATCTAAGATGATTTGATCTGGTTTCATTTGTATAGCAACTAAATTTTCAGTCAATATTGTTGCACTATGAAAATATGGATTAGCTATAAGCCTCTCAGCGGATATTGATTTGTTCGTTTTATTTGTTTTATCACACCATTGATTAACTAAATGTACGGTGACTCTCTTTTCAGTATTTTCCAACGTTTTACCAAAAACACTGTTGTTTAATAATTTAAAAAAGTCTTGCTCGAATGTACTTTTTGCTTTCTGACGTAATCGAGTGTTTAATTCTATGTATTCTTTTAAATAAGGTCTTTGTTTGAAACTAATAACTCTGTGAATCTTTCGTAATATTAAACCATGCTCCAGGCACTTTTTTAAATGAACATAGTGAATGACATAATTGTACTTATTGTATAAATTTGCGATAAGTTTTTTTGTTTTACCACCTGGAGGAATGCATTTTTCAGGACAAAAAGGCAAGTCATTATGGTAATTGTGTAAGTGGTCAGGATATAAAAGATCAACTTCTAATATATATCCCCAGTCAGCATTATCTTCAATATTTTGAACGCGTAAATTAATTAACTCATTTTCATTAAGAAACCGGAAACTAGAATATGGCAAATACTGACACATACTATAACCATATAAATTATTACAGTCTAGATAGGCTATGAAACAATCCGGCTTTGCAGCATTATATTCTAGCATATATTTATGATTGGCTTTTGCGTACCGGTGCGAGCACATACACAAACCTCCTCTAATACCACTCTGAATCATTTTAACTATCGCCAAATCTGTCAAAAGTTCTAATTGAACGCCTGTTTTAAGTAGCATAGCATCGAAAGATAGACTAGGAGTTGTTATATAAAATGCCGGGTCAAGTTTATAATATTGTTTACAAGTTTTTCTAAAATTTTGAAAAATATCTGTTAGTAAGAGCACATCTGTTTTTAAGTACAGATCAGTGTATTCTCCTAAATTATTGATATTAAAACAATTCCAGACAGTGTTAGCATGATTATAATCGTCATCGCTGACGTCTTCGTTTGTCAAGGAATTGTGAAAGTAACACTTTAGCGGTAGCGCCTGTTGCTCGTAACATTTCCAATTTGTCATATAATCGTATGGATAAACACCTTTTCGTGTCAGCAAACTAAAATGTTCATTATCAGAAAAATGAGATCGAAGACTAACAAAATCTTCTATCTGCATTGTTTTAGCTAGTTTGTCTAAACTGGTGCCTAAAAAATTATAAGAATCTAAAAATCTTAATTGTACATATTCATTATCTGCAACGGGTATAAACTTTGAAAATGATATATATTTTTCTTTGGTCTTAGGTATAATTTTTATTTGACCAGGTATTTCACCTAATTTTTTCACAAATAAATGACAATCATACCCTGACAAGTTATGAAAAAATATGGGTATGAATTTTGGTACTTTATGTTGGAGGTTACAATGTCGATGAGCTGCGCCGCGATACTTACCTGTGATGTGACAGTGATCTCTAACTCTGTCAGACCACAGCAAGTTTTCACATATATGGCACTTAATTGCATTTCTAAAATCCACATTATCTTTATCAGTAAATATCATAGGGTTGTTTTTAGTTAGTATTTTATATATTTCAATTACATCCTGAGTAAGAAACTCTATAAACTTGGTAACACAATCCTCACCACGATAACTTCTATACCTTTTATCATTATCAAAAGAAGATACTATGTTATAAGCAAAAGCGGCTGGCACGTGTCGCTGGGTGTATGTTGTATTAGCAGTATCAAATTCATCGCTGGAAATTGGCATTAACAGTGTTTCAAAATCGGCATAAATTACGAATGGAATGTCTTGTTTTCTTTGAAAGTTCTTAAACTCTAGCACAGATCCCGTATCAGGCAAAATTGTGACAACCCCTCCACACAGATGTGTTTCAAGTTGACTAAGAGTAGGAAAAAACAATAAACAAGATTCGCAATAATATAATTTACCATGATGTTTAGAAATTTGAGTTCGAACTAAACGAGGCAAATTCTTTATAAGACAGTAATGGGAATTTGTATCATTTTCTAAATGCAATAAGTGAATGCTCCTAGATTTTTTATTAATTGTTTTATATAATGGTCCTATAATGGTTTTATTATTTTTCAATCCATATACATAAATATTTATATTGGGATTATTTTTTTCAAAATTGGCTATGTCCGTGAATGTGATGGGAAATGATAGATCATTAATATTTAAAACATCCTGAAAACGAGGATATGATGTAACTCTGTCGGTATGTTGGGTTGCAGGATACAAGGCTGCCACAACACACCAAAGAAAGCAGTACTTGTCGTTGTTCTTAATATTCAAGCAAGCCTTTTTATTTTTTAAAAAATTTGGTAAAGGAATATATTTTGATCCACTGAGCGGCTGATATTTATTAATATTTATTTCAAAATAGGAGTTATTCAAAAATGTCCAACCGCTATCTCTTTCCTGAAACTCTTCTATTTTTTTGAGAAGTAGCGAAATTGTTGATTTAAAAATTGTATCGAAATCGTAATTTAAATTAATAATAAAGTTTTTTGTAGCAAATGATTTCATTTCTTGATGATCATTTTTAAACAAAAGAAATATCAAAAATAGTTCAAAGTTAACTTTAACAGACGTGTGCCTTTTTAGTGAGTGTTCTATTAGATCCTTGACTTGTTCTCGGATTTTTATTAGAAAACTCTCTGGAAATGTATGGACTAACTCCTCAGTTGCAATAATCCTATAACTTACAATACGTCCTTTGAACGAGGAATTGATTATTTTTATATTACTACTGAAGTGAACTACGCTATTGTTTTTATGTGTATTACTGCGTAAATGACCAGACCACTTACGATTATCTACAGATACATGACATACCGTGCAGTAAGTCATTGTTATTGAGTACACGAATTAGTATGATGTACAAAGATTAAGTAATAATTATTTTGCAGCGTTTAGACCCAAGTATCAATTATTAAAAGTGTATAACAATATGTTGTCCTTAAATATAAATATATATATAATAATATACCTTTCATTCAGATTTACAGCTTCGAAAATGCGTTAGAACCACTATAAATAAAAATCTTGATCAGTTGTAGCTCCCGTTCCTCATTTTTTATTTTGTTTGTTTGGATCATATTGCATACATCCTTATTCTGGAAATAAAATGCAAAGATTTATTAGATAGGTACTTAGATTAATAATTCAACAAAAACTTACAGTTAACTTACATACTTAATATTTTTACCTGTTAATTATTTGATCTTACGCACTTGTAGAAATTACCAAATAAAAATTATGTGCTTCTAAATATTTTGCTTAAGAATAAATCTTCAATCTCATCGTCTTGGTACAATTGTAAATTGTTATGCATGTGTAGCTGAAAAATAATAAAAATATTGTTATTTAAATTATAAATAAAATAACCAGTATCAAAATAGATTATTTTTAAATGATTTATTAAAATAATAATTACCTGTTTAATGTTCACAATTTCAATATTACATTTGTAATATTACATATTTAGTACTGACATTTATTTACCGAAATACCTAAATCGTCTTTACAATTTCAGAATATTCCACCACGTCAATCGTTCGTAATAAGACTGTTGCTACATATCAACTTTCAGCGTTTCCGATGTCCCTATTGCGAAATTTGTAGTCAGTTATTTTACACAGGGCTGTCATTATACTGCTTATATAACTACTGTTGTATGAAAATTGTAACGAATTGGTGTGTAAACCCTGAGTGTTTTCGATGCATCAGCAATTAGTTGTACTTTAGTTTGCCTTAGTATTAACTTTTTCAAGGTTTAAAATACGACCAAATAAAAAAGTTCCATCGCACATTAAAACACAAAGATTTTAAGTATCTTTTCATGTTAGACATTTCCAGCCTTATAAGTCACTACGTTTTTCATTACGATCATTGCAATTGTTTCAAGTGAACTAAGTAATAGTAAATTGTGACTCCGGACTTCAGTCGTGCACTCGTGATCCGCAATCGGTAAATTGCTGTACTCAGTCAGTAAAGTCAGTGTCGTCAACCGCTCTCACCAACACCAGTTGAAGATCATCGTGTCTGCTGGCGCTGCTATCGTCTTGAAGTTGAGTAAGTCCTCTACAAGTCAAGGAAAAATGTGAGTATAAAATATTCGAAACTCTCTGACTCTGAACTTCAGAACCACCGCTCACTTTTTAATTTATTTGATTTAAACGTATGTGTCACTTTTTTGTTTCAGGTCCGATTCTGAGGGTTCATTCTATCAAACACCGCCAACCATTGAACGAAAAACGAAAACTGGTCGTAAACCTACAGAAAATGGAAAACGCAAATCAAAATCGGACCGTCCTAGGTAAATTACATTATTATTGTTTTCCTACATGTTTCATCAAGTAAATTACAATATTGTTTTACATGTTTCACTATGTTTGTCTCATCAAGTCTCATGAGTGTAGTTACTGTTGTCGTTACTGTTAAGTAGTACTTACAAGAATAGAACATTAGAAAGTATTTCTCTACGAATAATAATTCTTTAAGTTTTACACTCATCGAGTTTATTGAAAAGCCTCATTATAAATATCAATTCTTGATCACCCAGTTCAGTATTCAATATTATTAGGCTTGTAATTAGTGAATTAACCAGGTTACATAAGTAGGTATGTTGTTTAAAAATTAAATAGTGTAATTGGTTTCTGCCGACTTTTAAAATAATTAAATTTAACAAGTTGTTTTCTTTTTACAGTAAAAAGGCTACGAGTATCAGCGATTTATTTGGTATCAGCGGGGCCCGCGAGACCGGCGCGGAAGTCGGAGAGGGATCATCGGGTCAAGCAAGCCTGTTGTCGCTGTTTGTGAACCGAGTGGCTAACGGGTGCGAGCGACGCACAGCTCGCACCGAGGGCGAATATTACATAGATTGCAAGGTGTACCGAGCTGACGACGCGCGCAACACCGACTCGATGGAGCTTTGGAAAAGAGCACTGGTACGAATCAAGCTCCAGGCGGACACTGACTCTCCTCAGTGGAAAAAACTGCAGGACTTTGTACGTTCTACAGATGTTTTGTTCCCCGACAAACCGGTTTTTTACGATAAGTAAATAAATATGGTTTTATTTCAATGATTGTTTTTTTTTTTTATTTCCCTTGTATGTATACCCACACTTCATTTCTCACACATCTCACACATACATAATTAAATATGATATTATTTTATGTGTATACACAGTAATACCACTGTTTAGCTAGAAAAACACGAAACACATATCATTAGCACGTGACATCTTTATAAACCGTACCACTACCACTATTTTGCATTGCTAACTACTGATCGAGTCGACCGTTCACGATTGGGCATTCTGGACCACCGGAGCGATGGCGAAGCCGAGCGAAAAGTGGTCCAGAATGCCCAATAATATACTACTAATGGTTTGACTAAGAATTGTCCTAAGTCAATGACCTCCCTCCGTATTCTGTCACCTCATCATGTGCCTACTTTTTCCTTACTATATTGAGGTCAGCGTTCTGTGGAACCAGATGCAGCTGGATATCAGTATTTTACATGGAACGACTGCTTACCGGACCTCCACAACCCAGTAACTGGGTAATATGATCTTATTCTTCGTCGGTTCGCTCTTGACAGAGTGGTCGTGGTCAGCATGTTGCAGCGAGAAATCGTGCTGCCATAATTCACGTCACAATGCGACGCCATTACTCCCTGTCGGCTGTAACTCGTGTGCACTCATGTAACGGACCACCAACTCCAGACTTGATCTCGTCAGTCCATCGCATGGGTGACAACAAGCCGCTCAATAGAGTTGTTGCCTCTTGGGGACACGTGACAAAAGAACTGAAGTATTCGATCGTGGACCGTAGCTGATAGACGCTGCTTGATTCCGAACTCTTGAAGTGATACTACGATATCCCATGGTAAGACTGGTTGTCAGACTTTAGAGCGTCTGACTAATACTAACGACTGTCAACGACCTACAAATGACAGCCGGGACCAACGGCTTTACGTGCTGTCAGAGGCACGGAGGAAAGTCTCTATGACAGATGGTCACCCATCCACAGACCTGGGGAGCACGAACTCCTCAACCTATAATTGATCTAAATTTTACTGTGCTAACCGTGCTGTCATGTCGTCATGTTTGTTAAGTAAAAGAAAATGATTTATTTAAAGAAAATTCTGGAAAATATAAGAACCCTCTTTGGATTTTATAACATTATTTATTATTTATTGTCTTCTCCCTTAACTGCGGCTGTTTCTAATTCAAAACATCTTTCCATTACATTAAATTACAGAGATAGATAGGAGATACTTTTCGTCCATCTTCACTAATTAGCTGGCGTCGTATTATTTTATCCTCTCACCATCCTTACACAAAATAGGTGAAAGACAGAAGGTCAGTACCATTATAAAAAGATAACTGATTAAGTTGTTTTTAAATAACATATTATATGACACGAAACTATGGTTTTTTAATTGTTGGAACAATGTTTATTCCCATTTTCTACACATCTTTATAAAACGTGCGAAAAAGTACCTCTGGTGTTACAAGCGTCCAAGGTACGGTGACCGCTGTCTCTTATTTCGGACCGTTTGCTTGTATGTACCCTTTATTGTAGTTAAAAAATTATAAGTCTATTCGTTTAAGAGCTATGATACCACAAACAGACACTCGTATACACAAACAAACAAGCCCTCTTTTTGTATCGAGGGTTTAAAAGAGACACTCCCTAAATAAAGCTGGCAATTAGCTGGATCCAGGTTCAACTAGAAATCGACCCCAATATAATTGACAAAAGACTAGGCAATTTATAGTACGGAGTAGATCTTCTGCACTTTCCTACCAAATAATACATTTGTATCCGTTTCATCAAGAGCCCGCGGCATTAATCAGCGTCTAAAGAACTGTTACTACAAAGCTACATCACTGACTAGCTAGTGCTGTGACTAAATTAGTTTAAAAGAAAGGCTTTCAAGTGAATTAAATACATTTTACGTAAGTTTACTTATGTTTTGAGGAGTTCGTGACGAAATAATTAAAGCCGCACAGGCCGATCTTCTGGGTTAAGCCACGCCTGCTAAGTGTGTGGATACCTGACCATTTGTCATAGCGAGTTTCTGTCAAAGCACGTAAAGCCGTTAGTTCCGGCTGTTTGCTAGATCTTTGACAGTCGTTACTGTTAGGCCCTTCGTACACAAGGCGACTCCAGTATCCGATACCTTGCGACTTCGGTATCCAAGCGACTGTCGGAATACAATCCATAGAGGTTCGGACACAGGCACGCGTCAATGTATACCAATATCGTAAAGTATCGGAGACGGTGTACGAAGGGACTTAGTCAGAAGCTCTAAAAGTCTGACAACCAGTTTTGCTATGGAGTATCGTATTACCCAATAACTGAATAGAAAGAAAATAAAAAAAACGTTTATTTGAGTAGCCGGTACACACAACATAAACAAATAAAAGCAGAAAAAATAGAAGGTAACGGATTAAATTACATAAGATAAAAATAAATATACAGCAAATATAAAATGTTGTGTCCTACGGCTACGACAAAATATGGGGTTGTGGAAGTCCGATAGGCAGTTACTCCTTGTAAAATACTGATATTCAGCTGCGTCTGGTTCGACTGGAAGCCGACCACAATATACAAGGCTAGGTAGCTGATTTGTTTACTTGTGTTCCCGTTATGTATATAATTTGTCTTTGTTTCGGATCGTCAATAGCTGCGTCCAAACAGAGCGAGCAGCCTCACGAGGCATTAGCTACGCGCGACAAATACCTCGCGAGGCTGGTCGCTGTGTGTGTGTGTGTAAACGCACCTAACAATAATGCAAAGTAAATCAAATAATAAAGTAATATTTAATTAAATTGTTTAACAAAATACTTTGAATTGTAACATTAATTAAACCGTTTGAAATTAATTTACAGATCTTAAATGTGATGTGTTAAAATAATTGAGATAGTTGCTCAGAACTATATAAATTAAACCGCTATCCCAACCACATAATTCAATTAGCCGATACGTCCCTTAAAGGTACCGAAATTACGTTCAAGTAATTATAGCAATACGGGAAACGATACCACTTCTGTGAAAGGTTAGTATCGCTAGGATGTTTTTAGATTTGACTGTTAGATCGTTCGTTCAATATTGATAATAGTAAAAACTAGCTTCTGCCCGCGGTTTCACCCGCGACATGTTAGGCGTTTGGTCCTATGGTCCCATCTCCATCAGTTCTCTTGAAGAGCGCGATTTCCGACGTCGTGGGTATCTTCAGTTGTGGCTGGGGCGAGAGGTAGACGATGTCTTCATTCATTCCCCTTACATGCCACTGAATCTTGAGGTACCTCCCGAAACGAAAACCGGTCGGACTGCGTCAGACTGAAGGTGAGGACGCAGCCCGTAGCCTTTCCAAACGATCCTCAAAGTAGGCCGGTCAATATCCACATAAAAAACCAAACATTGCAAACGCGCATGTAACTACGATTCTTTTATAGGTTGTTGTTATAGCGGCAATAGACACACATCATACGTGAAAATTTAAACTATCTAACTATCACGTTTCGTGAGAAACAGCCTCCGAAACATTACATTACATACATACAAGGGGGGCCCCTTTTTTTTACGTGGTAAAATCATGACATGAGTCCTCCCACCCCGGGCTGGGAGGGACTGTCAGACTTGTACTGACTAAAATCCATGGTGTCCTTCAATAGCCCTTTATGTTCCGGGGTCACGGTAACGAAATAAGTCCCGCGACCAATGAGAGCCCCCCGTAATATTTATTGTATTCTGGCTTTTAGTATGTTTTGTTATAACAGCAACAGAAGTACATCACCTGTGAAAATTTCAAATCTATAGCTATCACGGTTCATGAGATACACACGCAAAAACTACTGAATTGACAGCACAGGGTTTTCAGGGTTGCAAATTATAACAAAATGGTAGTTACATTGCGCGTTTGCAATGTTGGATGTCGATATTGACCGGCTTAAAGAGGGATTTTATAGACGCAATTGTGACATATTACCCAGCCCGTCATTATTTTGTCGCGGTATTATTTTGAAACTGTGATATCTCCTAAGATATTCATTGAAATCAAATTATGTAAAGGGCAATTTCGTTCAAAATGAAATGCTTGTGATGATTAACGTATTTATACGGATAAGGATTAATATCATGTTAATGAAAACACCTTCGCAAATAATGCATTACTTAAAAACAAATTTGGTTTCCATAAAAAAGGTTATAGTGACTTAACCTTTAAAGATAGATATGCCCTTGCGGACTTTATTTTAGTAAATTTTATGAGGAATAATTCCGTAGTACATAATTTTTGCGAAACTCTAACCGTTTACGCAGCGCACGCAACGGAAGCTCTAAAAAGGAATACATTTTCCCGATTTTGAAACATTTCTCATTACTGCTCCGCTCCTATAGGTGATAGCGTGATGTTATATAGCCTATAGTCTTCCTCAATAAATGGACTATCCAACACAAAATCCAAGAATATTTCAATTCCAACCAGTAGATCCTGAGATTAGCGCGTTCAAACAAACAAACAAACAAACTCTTCAGCTTTATAATATTAGTATAGATTAATTAAGAGCTTGAAAAGGGGTATTTCCCTTTTCAAGCTCTTAATTAATCTATTCTTCAAGCTAGTCTAGTACCCATAACACAAGCTCTGCTTAGCTTGGGACTAGATGGCGTTGTGTGATATTTGTGGAACATTATTATAAAAAAAAAAAAAAAAAATTACCACGCAAAAAAAAAGGTTATAGCTGTCGGGAAATACAGATAACCGGCAGGGAATTCCACTCCTTAGATATGCGTACAATAAAGGTATTGGCAAAACGCTTTGTACGTACCGGAAAATGGTTATTTCTAGGCAGTTGTGTAATAATGGATCGGTGATCAGTCGAGACGCAAACTCCGATTTATTCCAGGGCCTCTAATTAATATTTGAACAATAGACGAATTAATTCCAAACTAAAATCCTTTAAGACATTCAGATTGTTGAAATGAAAACGACGATAGACTTATGAATATTTTTTAATTATTCAATTTCTTAGGATATACGGCAGGATTATTACTAAACAAAATTAATATTTATATTCGTACAGGGTCACTTTATCACCCTTTTTCAGTCGAGTAGATAATTATTACGTAACTACCTGTTTATTTTTTGTTTGACAACATAATTTTATGGATTAGCCTTTCCTTCCTAAGCGCGCTTACTCATAGGTGACTTGATGTCCGACCATGGACCACGCCCGGGTCGACGGCGCGTTGTGTTCCACACGCGCATCAAAGAGTGTCAGCACAATGACGGGGCTCCTCTTAGAGGGCTAAAGACTGCCGGGGTTGCGGGACTTACGAATTACCGTGACCCCGGATTGTAAAGGGCTATTGAAGGACATCGTGGACTTTAGTCAGTACTGTACAGTCAGTGCCATCTGATGATTTTACCAAAGTAAAAAATAACACGCTTGTTCATAACACGTTATGGGTAGATAGCAAAATAAAACAGGCTGACCGCGACAATGTCACTCAGTTTTGAGTAATAAAAATGCATCATTATGTCGTAGTAGCAAGGACGATTTTCATTTTTAGTGGCTCTCATCCGGTGTCAGAGTATATAAAACAGCCTCTGGGAATCCCACAGGCCTCTGACATGGCTGGTGACTTTCTTAATGGTTATACATATAAGTCTAGTTTTATCACGATGTATTTCTTAATATGCATTCATCGACTGGGCACAAAGCATAGTCTGAGCTGGTCCAGTGTACGATGGAGCAAAAAATTCAAATTTATCGACTTAGGGTCGTAGCACACATATCAAAACGGAAATTGATCGTCACTGTATCAACTCGAGCTGTTCAGTATTATTTGTATGAAACTCGTTACTGCAACGCACACTAATCGCAATCGTAACGTAATCGCATCGCTTTTAGGAACCAAACACAACACTTTACCAGCAACAAGACAGTCTCCAAATCTAACAAAAGAACGGAATATTACTTATTTTTTTTTTAAAGTAAATAAATTACCCTTTAAACAAAAATAAACCATGATAATAAAGCCTTAGGGTGTTTATTAAATTACCCGCCGTGAACCAACCTATGAGGGATATGAACTGACCCTTATTCTGATTAACTTGTAAACAGGGTTGACCCTAATAAATAATAATAACGTTTAAGTGTTATTTATAACGTATGCCATAAAGATCAGCGGCTGAATATTTTCGGTATACAACGAAATAAAGCAATTTTGGAGGGTTTATTGTAACCTTTTTTCTCAAATACATTGGATAATACATAACGAGAAGAGCTCGTGGCTACATTATATCAGCTTTCAGTCGAACAGTAAAGTCAAGCCGTATTTACTTAGGGTACGACACAATTGCGGCAGTAACCCTTACCTTTGAGGAATAATATTTCACAAATATCACACAACGCTATCTAGTCCCAAGCTAAGCAGAGCTTGTGTTATGGGTACTAGACAACTGATAAAACATACTTATATATTCCTAAACACATACATATTATAGATAAATTACACCCAAACACAGAACAAATGATCACGTTCATCACACAAACATTTGTCCTGGGTGGAAATCGAACCCACGACCCCCGGCATAGCAGTCAGGGTGACTAACCACTAGACCAACAGGCCAGTCAAAAGGAATGGCTGGATAGGCGTCGCGGCGTCCTTGCATTCCGGTTGACGCAGGTCCTCACCAAACGCGAAAGTTTCGGGAGGGATCTGTGTCTGATAGGGAAGGAAGAAACGCCTGGGTGTCACCAGATTGCGACAGGCCTGTTGGTCTAGTGGTTATTGACCCTGATTGCTATGTCGGAGGTCTTGGGTTCGATTACCACCCCGGACAAAGTTTGTGTGATGAGCACGATCATTTGTTCTGTGTCTGGGTGTAATTCATCTTTAAATAATATTTCATCATTATCATCATCATCATCAGCATCAGCCGGAAGACGTCCACTGCTGAACATTGGCCTCCCCCTTAGACCGCCACAAAAAATATAATACACATACAATAAAATATAATAATAAAATACACAAATAATATTTAAATATTTAGAAATATATAAGTATGTTTATCAGTTGTCTAGTACCCATAACATAAGGTCTGCTTAGCTTGGGACTAGATGGCTTTATGTGTATGAGATTATGGGTCATGATTTTCCTGCCAGAATAAGTATTCTCAGTCTCCATGGAAAAAATTGAGTATAAAATTTAATATGAAAATTCCTCATATCCGATGAGAAATCTAATTGGGCATACAGCTTGTAATAATATTTTACTGTATTACTTAATTGCCGAACGAACCAGTAATTAATAAAATTAATAAACGCTTGACTACTGTCAATAACAATCGGGTTATTACTAATTATATAGTTCGGACGCAGTCAGTGTCCGTAATGACCGGCCATTACTGACATCTACCGGACAATTATATGGACGTGGTTATTGACATGGAATTTTGTTAGTAAATAAATTGGTTAGTGTTGTCAACAGTAATACATTTAATGGAAACATTTTTTTTATGAAACTTATTTTTAACCGAATCAAAAAAAAATGAGTAATTTCTTTGATAGTGATTTAGTTTAACATACTATAATTGAACAATTTTTTTTCCTCATACCTCAACATTATAATTTGCTACGCTGTAGCTCACACTTGCTACGCCGTAGCTCACACTTGCTACGCCGTAGCTCGTATTTGCTACGCTAGCTACGATCTCGTAGCAGATAACGTCATCATAATCATCATCATCTCAGCCATAGGACGTCCACTGCTAAACATAGGCCTCCCCTTTTGATCGCCACAAGTACCGGTTGGAAGCGACCTGCATCCAGCGTCTTCCGGCGACCTTCATAAGGTCGTCTGTCCACCTGTGCAGATAACGTACCCACAGGTTTTCGCTGTGAGCGAAATAACCGCATAACCATAAAATCTGTCAATTGTTCCCATAATATCTTGATACATATTTTCAACTTGTCTACACTAATTTAGTTAAGAGGAAAGATTTGTATTTTTGTGTTAATTATGAACAAACTCAAAAAAAACTGTCGTCAGTTGGAAGCTTTGGTTCTGAGTGACATAGGCAATAATAAGATTTTCATGATAAAAACTAAAAAGTTGTGATGTATAATAACTATGACGCGTAAGTCACTCCACGGGTGAATAACGTGTCACTTCCTATAGATTCAAATGTCTGTCACATTTTTATTTTGACTTCATTTTAGCAACATGCAACCCAGACTCTTATTTTTTTCTTTTCTTATCTTTTGGATAAACGTTGTCCCACATTATGAATTTCTTCCTGTGTTGTAGGCGGGTTTACAAATATAGAAACTCACAAACACCCAGACCCGAAACAACTACTTGCAGATCATACAAATATTTCTTCCGTGCAGGAATTGAACCGCGACACACTGCGCAGAAGCCAATCGCTCAGCTACTGCGCCAACCGTTCCGTCAACGTGCCTATCTCTGCTAACAAGAAACTGTTGGAAAAACCCTATTTAAAAGGTAGGTATGATTGAAAATAATTATAAATGAAAAATGATAAACGTCACCTCCACCCATGCTTATATGGAGTTTCTTGCCGTTTCTTCTCCATAGAAACGACCAACCCGAACCGTGCCAATTTTTTTTTTCGACTTTTTATAAGTGCCCATTGAGGCCCATGTAAAATAAAATATTTTGATTTTGATAGGATTTATTATAGTTGAACTGGCCCACAAAAAAACTCTTATATTCAGAACTGCGTTCTTTAAAAGCTCAGTTCCCCAGTTCACCAAACAGTCTTCATCAACTCTTATACGGAATTCAAAAACTTTTGTTTTTACTCCTCTCGGGAAGTTTTGGGTTGCCGAATAACTTGTGCAATCTTTTGTGAAAATTATTCGCGTTTTTTTCTGTTTACTACCATACCTTTATGGTTGTATTATATTGAGTTTTAAGTTAAAGAAGGAAATGATTAAGTGAGGTATTCATAGAATACGGTATTT
The DNA here is from genome assembly GCA_028554685.1 of Agrotis ipsilon. Classification (NCBI taxonomy): domain Eukaryota; kingdom Metazoa; phylum Arthropoda; class Insecta; order Lepidoptera; family Noctuidae; genus Agrotis; species Agrotis ipsilon. The sequence goes on along the minus strand of CM052973.1, from coordinate 13,678,426 downwards.
TACTGTATAAATAAATTGAAAATCTATTTAGTCCGTCAGTAATTTATTTGAAAAATAATGGACACGTATTTTTTGTTTTTTTTTTTAAACAATGAATATTGACAAAGATAAAACGCTTCCAAATTCGGGAGTGGGGGCTTGTGACGTCAATTAGAGAAAGAGAGAGAGAATAGATTAATTAAGAGCTTGAAAAGGGAAATACCCCTTTTCAAGCTCTTAATTAATCTATTCTTCAAGCTAGCAAGAGAAAGGTTAAATCATTACTGGTTTGTTAGAAAACAAAGTTATTGCAGAGTATTTTTTTTATGTACTATGGGTTTGCTTTTCACTGTTTATTTAAAAACAATCATGCTTAGTTACCTAACTCTCTCAGAGAGGAGGCCTGTGTCCCAGCAATGGGAAAATTATTGGCTGATGATGATGATGCTGATGCTTAGTAGCTGGGCGATTGACTGCTCCAAAGCATGTCGCGAATTCGATTCGCGCACGGAACAAATATTTTTATGACCTACAAGTACTTGTACCGATAGGTTGTAATTAGTAGTAAAAAATATTATAATAGGGTATTTTACTATTTTTTTTTTATTAGGCCGAAATACAGATTATTAAGATTAGACCCGTATTTTTTCTTTTGTCACACAAACCGAAATTGACGAAGATACAACACTTCTAAAAATCACAAAACGTCACTCAGCCGGTACAATTTTACAAACGAATTGACGTCACAAGCCCCCACTCCCGAATTTGGAAGCGTTTTATCTTTGTCAATATTCATTGTTTAAAAAAAAAAACAAAAAATACGTGTCCATTATTTTTCAAATAAATTACTGACGGACTAAATAGATTTTCAATTTATTTATACAGTAAAATACCGTATTCTATGAATACCTCACTTAATCATTTCCTTCTTTAACTTAAAACTCAATATAATACAACCATAAAGGTATGGTAGTAAACAGAAAAAAACGCGAATAATTTTCACAAAAGATTGCACAAGTTATTCGGCAACCCAAAACTTCGCGAGAGGGGTAAAAACAAAAGTTTTTGAATTCCGTATAAGAGTTGATGAAGACTGTTTGGTGAACTAAGGAACTGAGCTTTTAAAGGACGAAGTTCTAAATATAAGAGCATTTTTTGTGGGCCAGTTCAACTAGGTATAATAAATCCTATCAAAATCTAAATATTTTATTTTACATGGGCCATAAAAAACGTCGAGAAAAAAAAATTGGCACGGTTCGGGTTGGTCGTTTTTATGGAGAAGAACCGGCAAGAAACTCCATAGATCCGGCAAGAAACTCCATTTATGCATGGGTAGGGGTGACGTTTATCGTTTTTCATTTATAATTATTTTCAATCATACCTACCTTTTAAATAGGGTTTTTTTCCAACAGTTTCTTATTAGCAGAGATAGGCACGTTGACGGCACGGTTGTTTCGGGTTTGAGTGTTTGTGAGTTTCTATGTTTGTAAACGCACCTACGACACAGCAAGAAATTCTAAAGTGCGTTTTTTAAAAGAAAAGTAAAGGAAAAAAAAAGAGTCTGGGTTGCATGTTGCTAAAATTAAGTCAAAATCAAAATGGGACAGAGATTTGAATTAACACGTTATTTACCCGTGGAGTTTTACGCGTCATGGTTAATATACATTACAACTATTTAGTTTTTATTTTTACTTTACTTTGAAAATCTAATTATTGCCTATGTCACTCAGAACCAAAGCTTCCAACTGACGAAAGTTTTTTTGAGTTTATTCATTATAAACACAAAAATATATATCTTTCCTCATTACTATCATACTCCTCATCACCTCATATTTTGGGAACAATTGACAGATTTTATGGTTATGCGGTTATTTCGCTCACAGCGTAAACCTGTGGGTACGTTATCTGCTACGAGATCGTAGCCAGCGTAGCAAGTACGAGCTACGGCGTAGAAAGTGTGAGCTACGTCGTAGCAAGTATGAGCTACAGCGTTGCAAGTATGAGCTACGGCGTAGCAAATTATAATATTGAGTTGTGAGGAAAAATAAATTGTAAAATTATTGTTAATGTTAAATTAAATCACTTTCGAAGAAATTACTCATTTTTTTGATTCGGTTAAAAATAAGTTTCACATAAAATATATTTCCATAAAACGTAATACTGTTGACAACACAAACCAATTTATTTACTAACAAAATTCCATGTCAATAACCACGGTCCATATAATTGTCCGGTAGATGTCAGTAATGGCCGGTCATTACGGACACTGACTGCGTCCGAACTACATAATTAGTAATAACCCGATTGTTATTGACAGTAGTCAAGCGTTTATTAATTTTATTAATTACTGGGTCATTCGGCAATTAAGTAATACAGTAAAATATTATTACAAGCTGTATATCCAATTAGATTTCGGATCTGAGGAATTTTCATATTAAATTTTATATTCAATTTTTTCCATGGATACTGAGAATTCATATTTTGGCAGGAAAATCTTGTGCAATGCCGGGTGCGATAGCCCCGATCAGCCGCGATGCCGCCTATCGGCTACGTGAGGACATGGCGTTGCTCTCATACACAATAACGCCATCTAGTCCCAAGCTAAGCAGAGCTTGTGCTAAATGAGTACCTATATATTGTCTAGTAAGACGTGAGTAAGACGTGTAACGTTAATAGCGCAAAACCTCTCGTCCCCACGAGAGGTTTTGCGCTGTTAACGTAACTCAGCTCATGTTACTGAACAATGTTTGTTCCAAGACAATTGGAAATTCGCCAAAAAAAAAATTTGCTTTTTCATACAAAATGAGAAATTGATCGGGCCCATCAGTATTAGAAATCATTTTATTTTTTTGCGTATTTCCAAAAATTTTAGAACCAACATTGTTCAGTAACATGTACTGAGTTACCCCACGAGAGTTTTTGCGCTATTAACGTTATACGTTATATATTTTTAAATACTTAAATGATTTTAGTCAGCACAATTCTGTCAGTAGGGAGTGGGAGGACTCATTTGATGATTTTACGACACACAAAAAATGTAGCCAAGAGCTCTTCTCGTTATGTATTATCCCATATATTTGAGAAAAAGGGTTACTGTAAGCCCTCTAAAATTGCTTTATTTCGTTGTTTACCGAGAAAATTCAGACGCTGATCTTTATGGCATACGTTATAAATAACACTTAAACGTTATTATTATTTATTAGGGTCAACCCTGTTACAAGTTAATCAGAATAAGGGTCAGTTCATATCCCTCTTAGGTTGGTTCATTGCGGGTAATTTAATAAACACCGTAAGGCTTTATTATCATGGTTTATTTTGGTTTAAAGGGTAGTTTATTTACTTTAAAAATCAATTAAGTAATATTCAGTTCTTTTGCTAAATTTGGAGACTGTCTTGTTGCTTGTAAAGTGTTGAATTTGGTTTTTAAGTCGACAAATTTGATGAGAGTCACTAAAAATGAAAATAATTCTTGCTACTACGAAATAATGATTCATTTCGACTGTTCAAAACTGACTTACTTACGTCGTAGTGGCAACCTTGTTTGTTTTTCTATCTACCCATAATAGACAAGCGCACGTTTTATATTAGCAGAACCTTTATGTCGTAGTAATAAGGATGATTATCACTTGTAGTTGATTGGCTGATAGGAAGGAAAGGCTAATCGACAAAATTAGATTACACAAAAAAAAAAAACAGGCAGCTACGTAATATCTACTCGACTGAAAAAGGGTGATAAAATGACCTTTCTATGAATAAAAATATTAATTAAATTCATGAACACATTTTCACCTAAGTTTAGTAAGAATCTTGCCGTATATCCAAAGAATTCGAATAACTAAATAATATTCATAAGTCTATCGTCGTTTTTATTTCGACAATCTGAATGTCTTAAAGGGTTTTAGTTTAGAATTAATTCGTCTAGTGTTCAAATATTTATTAGAGGCCCTGGAATAAATCGGAGTTTGCGTTTCGACTGAACACCGATCCATTTTATTGCACAATTGCCTAGAAAAAACCATTTTCCGGTACGTACAAAGCGTTTTGCCAATACCTTTATTGTACGCATAGCTAAGGAGTGGTATTGCCGGCCATCTGTATTTCCCGACCGATATTTTATCATCAAATGAGTCCTCCCACCCCTTACTGTCAGACTTGTACTGACTAAAATCCACGGTGTCCTTCAATAGCCCTTTATGTACCGGGGTCACGGTGATGGAATAAGTCCCGCGACCCAGGCAGGATTTGAGAGGGGGTCCAGTCATTATGCTGACGCTCTTTGAGGCGCGCGTGGAACAACGTCGACCCGGGCATTGGTCCATGGTCAGGCAGAGAATTGCCTTTTACTCGCTGCCCGCTTGCCCGCGACAGCTATAACCTTGGGGTCTTTAAGTCAAGAGTGAATAGGTTACTTCTAGGCAAGCGTGCTTTACCATCGACCACATCTTCGCTTACCATAAGGTGAGATGGTCAAACGTGAACCTATCATTAAATTAAAAAAAAAAAACCTAATCCATGTTTTTAACTATCAGAAAACAAAGTCATTTTATTTGTGTTCACACTTCAGTTTCATTTCGTTCGAAAATTGTCCTAAGTCTGCCAAAATCTTGATGGGGCCCCCTCTCAGAGGGCCAAAGCCTGCCGGGTCGCGGGACTTATTTCTATTACCGTGACCCCGGAACATAAAGGGCTACTGAAGGACACCGTGGATTTTAGTCAGTACAAGTCTGACAGTACCTCCCGCCCTGCCCGGGGTTGGAGGTCTCATTTGATGATTTTACCACGCTAAAAAAAAAAAAAAGTCTGCCAAAATCTAAACGTTTCAAAATTATTTTCTTCTTTGCCATTCTAAGAAGTAAATAATTAGCATGGCAAAGAAGAAATTCATTTTGAAAGTTTAGTAAACACAATGTGTAGCGTTTTACAGCTAGGTTTAAAGATAATTGTATTCACTAAACCTTCAATTTACACTAATCTTAAATACCTATTTCAAACCAAACACCCAGCAGTTACAGTCTGAAACGACCTTCCATTCCTAGAAATAATCACTTCAGCACAATCAAACTACAAATTATAGCTTAAACAGTAACCGCTTCCATTGTAGTCACGCCACTTGAAAGGCGCGCCTCGTCCGCACAACGTGACGTCATTACGGTGACGTCAGGAACACGTCATCATTTGCGAGATGAGTGTCATGAGTGCCTAATTGGATAGGATGCTGATAGACTGGTGTTTATTGGTTTTGATTTTGGACTGTTAGCAGCTTCGTACGATTCTGCAACGATTCGCCGACGACCGGTTCACCATTGGACGTTTCGTCGATAGGACGATTCACTTATGGACGTTTCACCGATAGACTCTTTCACTTTTGGACTTTTCGCCGATAAGACGATTCATTTATGCCCGGTTCATCGATAGAAGTTTTCACCTAAGGACTATTCGCCGACACGACGATTCGTTTATATCCGTTTCATCAATAGACTCTTTCAACAACGGACTTTGAAAGAATCTATCGGTGAAACGGCCATAAGTGAATCGTCCTGTCGACGAAACGTTGCAGAATCGCTTCGCACAGTAGGCGACTCAAGTCTCCAATACCTTACGGCTATGGTATCCATTGACGAGTGACTGTGTGGGAACCTCTACGGCTTTTTATTTCGATAGTCACTTGGATATCAAAGTCGTAAGGTATCGGAGACTTGCGTCGCCTAGTGTACGAAGGGGCTTAGGGTCGATTCACGCTGCCCGGGTCGACGGCGCGTCGTGTTCCACGCGCGCCTCAAAGAGCTGTCAGCAAAATGACGGGGCCCCCTCTCAGAGGGCCAAAGCCTGCCGGGATCGCGGGACTTATTTCTATTACCGCGACCCCGGAACATAAAGGGCTACTGAAGGACACCGTGGATTTTAGTCAGTACAAGTCTGACAGTACCTCCCGCCCTGCCCGGGGTTGGAGGTCTCATTTGATGATTTTACCACGATAAAAAAAAAAAAAAAAGGGTCGATTCACGCGGAAACGCGACTATCGGCGCACGTTTCAATAAGGCGACTCAAAATGTAATTTTATTTATTACACGAAAAGATGCTTATTTCACTGATAACGTGACGCAGAGCATTGCGCTGCGGCGCCGTGTTAATTTTAATAGCGATTCAAAATCTAATTTTATTTATGTACACACAAAAATGCAAATTTCCAGTATCGGCGCGTAGGAAATTTATTATTAAAAAGATGTTATGTTAATTTGGACTATTTCTTTTTTAACCGCTTTCAAATATGTTTATTATGTGTGGAAAAAAGGAATTTACATTACATATAATTATAAATAAAACTAGAAATGTACAAGTGTCACTAACGAAATATTTATAAAATATATAGATTCTATAACATTTGACCTCTGTATCAGATCACTTTCGTCCGTAATGCTAGGCAAAGGAACTTACCGAATTGCCAAGTATGACGGATAAAGATTATTCATTAATATTTATGGATCCTAATATTCAGAGCGTTTATATTTGATTCCAATAATAGGTATGGCAAAAAAGTTTTTTTTTTTAGTGATAAAATCATCAAATGAGTCCCTCCCGCCCTGCCCGGGGTGGGACTGTCAGACTTGTACTGACTATAATCCACGGTGTCCTTCAATAGCCCTTTATGTTCCGGGGTCACGGTGAAGGAATAAGTCACGCGACCATGGCAATAACGCTTGAAAAACAGTTCAACATTATGGTGGATGTAAATGAGAGTCCTACGAAAGGCTCACAGAGGATTATAAGAGTTTAAAAGGATGATATCTGCTCTTAGGTGCTCGTATCAATCATTTAATTGGGTACGATTGATAGATTGATATGTCTCTGAAACAGACTACATCCATTTGTGTGACTTCGAAACAAATTGATTGATAACGTCTGTTAGATATGTTTGAAATATTGAAAAACAAAAATTTGATTTGTGTTTTGTTTTTTATTTGTGTTTTCCCCGATACTGTACAGTCTACAGAATAAAATACTTAACAAAATGAGTGACCCCTAAAGTGCTCATAGACTTGTAAGAGAATAAGCATCGAGCATTCGCCGAACAGTGGGGGTCCCAGTAGTCGGCCTCGACTTACGAGTTGTAGGTCGTGGGTTCGAACCCTGCCCGGCGCATTACTTTGTGTAATTTATTTCATCACCACTGCTCTCAAAACGGTGAAGGAAAACATCGTGAGAAAACTGGCATGTCCTAGAACCAAAAATTCGAAAACATATTATGTGACATTTACCAACCAGCGCTGGGCCTGCGTGGTGGATTATGGCTTACTAGTAGTAGTACTAGAAAACTTACCCAAGACACAGGAGAATTTGCTAGTGTGGGGCAACGTTTTTATAAAAAAATAACTGGCAGCAACTACCATCCATAACCATCGTGATCATTACAATTGAGCAATTTTATTCCCTTTCTGTTAACGCACTTCCATCACATTTCATGAAATCACTTTCACAGAAGATAGAAAAAATATTACACTACAAAAATCCCCAAATAATGGATCTTAAAACTGTTTTAATGTTCAATGGCGTGAGATTAAACCTCAAAACAAAACATCACTGCCGAATAGCCGATCTATAAAACGAAATAGTTCAGTTACAAACACCATTATTTTAAGAGTGTTTACGCCGAACCGTTTCATACAAACTTCCAACTAAATTATTTTTCAAAATAAGCAACCGATTAAGCAGGTTTTTTTTTAATTTCGTTAAGTCATTAGATAATTCCTCCCAGCCAGGGCAGAGCGGGAGGGACTGTCAGACTCGTACTGACTAAAATCCACGATGTCCTTCAATAGCCCTTTACGTTCCGAGCTCACGATAATTCGCGAGTCCCGCGACCCCGGCAGGCTTCGGCTCTCTAAAGGGGGGCCCGTCATAATGCTGACACTCTTAGCCTGACACCCGGGCTAAGCAGGATACATAAATCAACAAAGTTAATTAAAGTAAGATAAATAAAATAGTTTCAGGCTTTATTTCCTGCAAAGCTTTCCATTGTGCGTATTAATAAACATTATGTTCTACATAGCACCATACTGCGACGCACACTAAATTACTATTTCTCACTAAAATACGTAACCGACTGTACGTGACAGACGTCAACGTAACAGGGATAGGTGACTCGCCGTCGAATCATGGACCCTACCCGTCATTGCCCGTGTCCACGGCGTGTCGTGTTTTCACGAACACCTCAAAGTCCTGTCAGCAATCTGACGGGCCCCCTTTAACTGTGATCCTGGAACGTAAAAGGCTATTGAATTTTAGTCAGTACAAGTCTGACATTCTCTCCCGTCCGTCCTGGGTAGGATGACTCATTTGCTGTTTTTACCATGATAAAAAAGGTAACAGGGATTAAAGTTTGTAAAGAATGTTTCCATTATCTTTTTTATTACAATTAGTTAATTAATTTCAAAAAACAAATACTCGAAAGTTTGTATGAGATGTCGTGCGTACGCGCTCATAACAACACTATTTAATTGTAACTAAAACTCCAAAACACACTAAAACCCATTCGAGAGCAACGGAAATAACATTTGCCGTAACATTTCACTTAATAGACTCACCAACATTTTGTTAAAATAAGCTACACTCCCGTTTTATGCCACCTTTAGAGGTTGTTAACAAAAATGGCGGACATTATGTCTGTATTACCGTAATAATTGAATAGAATACGCAGTCCGCAGTGCGGAGTCATAGGAATTAGGTATTTGGTGAGAGGAGACTCAATTGGGCTTTGTTCTTACAAAATGAGCTGAGCTTTAATAGCTTAGTAATTCAGATACGTTAAACTTATCCGACGTTCTTGATAATTATGGTAAACTAGCTTTTACCCGTAGCTTCACTCGCGTTTTTTTTTGAATTAGCATGTTGACAGCAGCAATTCAAATTGAACATTGACATCAAGGTAAAACTGTACATGCTTTGGCAATTTTTAAAGTGTATCTTCGAAAATTTTGGTTAACGTATCCAATGAGAGAACTAAACGCGGTAAAACGTTACTATCGCGAAAACGTAAAAAAATCGCACTGAATACACTGTTACACCCCTGAATAATAATAATTAATTATGACTGAAAATTCACAATAAAAGTGAGTATTGCTACCCTTTTTTTATCGCGGTAATATCATCAAATGAGTCCTCCTACCCCGGGCAGGGCGGGAGGGACTGTCAGACTTGTACTGACTAAAATCCACGGTGTCCTTCAATAGCCCTTTATGTTCCAGGGTCACGGTGATGGAAATAAGTCCCGCGACTCCAGCAGGCTTTGTCCCTCTGTGAGGGGGCCACTTTGCTGACGCTTTTTTAGGCGCGCGTGGAACACGACGCGCCGTCGACCCGCGGCGCATGGTCCATGGTCGGACCATGCGCGAGTTGCCCTTTACTCGCTGTCCGCATGCCTGCGGTATTGCTATCCTACGTTAGGTCACTGAACCCATAATCCGGTTCTAATCTCTTTTGAAACCAGGATTAACGACTCAGTTTGCCAAAAAAGGGGGTGAAACGAAAGAGCGCGCATTAATTTCATAGAATTTCAACCCGCGTTTTAATAAAGTCCGCAGACTAATTTATTACAGAGACGGAGACTTGGAGACTTGTCTCTGGGGTGTAATGTGTTAATTTTTGAATCTAAAAACAAAGTTTGATAATTACTGGGGTTACCATTTTAGATTTAATTAGATTATTTTCTTTATTGTTGAAAGTGTTGCCAAGTGCGTGGCAAACTACTAACAATCCCATCCCAAAATTATTTTTATTAACTACTGCAGTTAACAAATTACAGACTTTAGCAGGCGTGTGCACTCCTAATGAATGAAAATATAAATTCATATTTTTTGTGCAAAAGCCTTATACATTTATTTTTACCGTACGTTCTCACCTCTTACCAAATTTTATTGTTCTAAGTCAACGGGAAAAACTCCTCCCGTTGACTTATCGGCAGGTTTAACCTAGTAGATTGATAACGTGGCGGCAAAAATGAGCAGAAACGGTAAACTTAGATTTTGTCGGCTCTAAGGGATTATAGACTTGAGTATAATTTGTATTTTATCAGGAGAAGTTCTTGAGAAAAACAGTCTTGACAAATGGACAGACGGACAAAAAATGGACCCTTTAGGGGTTCCGTTTCTTTCCTTTGAAGTGCGGAATCCTAAAAATCATTACATTTAAAGCAAAAGGTATGAAAATAAATTCATGAGCAACTCCTTCCGAAATTACTACCGTTTCATGGAGAACAGGTCTTAAATTGTCAAGATTATTTCATGTCGTGACGCTAAATACTTTCTCTTTAGCTAAAATAATTTCATTTCAGGAATCACGACGACATTTCAGTTGCGAAGTCAAATTAGTAGAATTTTATTTATTTTTTGGTTGGAATTAAAATAATTTACTCTGTACTATACTACTGTATCGCGTGTTTGATTCCCGTATGTAGCAAATGTGTGTATGATCTAGAAATAGCTGTTCCAGATTTAGGCGTATGTGAATGTGTTTTAAACGCACCCACGATACAGGAGAAATCCCTAAAGCGGTGCAACTTAAAGTCTACCAGTAGTTATTATAGGGAAAAGTTGTAATTTAATTCCAAAATTTTAAATAATTATGAAAACATATAATATAACTAGCGGCCCGTCCCGGCTTCGCACGGGTGGAGGACCCGGTCTAAAATTTGAGATTTAAAATATCCTATTTCTCAAGTTGGATCGAACTGCACATGGTGTGCGAATTTTATTATAATCGGTTAAGTGGTTTAGGAGTCCATTGAGGACAAACATTGTGACACGAGATTTATATATATTAGGATATGTCACGATGCCGGAATTTTGAATTTTATTCTATTTTTATGCTATAAAAATAGAATAAAATTCAAAATTCCTTGCATAACAGAGGGCTCATTCTAATAGGGAAATAGACCGTAAAGATAGTCATTTCAAGCTTAATGACATCATCATAATGTGACGCATGCGGCCCTTTCAGACGTCCTGAAAAACGAATAGCGGTAATCATGTGCAATTTATTTAGTGGGTCGTGTCAATGACTCTGTGATATCATGACCCAATAACCGGCATTTTGGGATAACCCAGGGGGGTGGCATGTGAGGATATATGTATAAAATTTGTGATTTTCTTTCTGCAAATATTTGAAAACTTCGGTGCAGCGCAAAAATATTCAGTTAGGGTACATCTTGCCTACCCAAAAACTGGCATGTGAGCCAGATTTCCACTTCTCTATCTTATTACTTCAATGTTACGAGAAGAATATCCTTAAAAAATAATTGTCTAGATTTCCCCCTGCTCACTGTGCATCTGATTGTCTTGAAAGGTAATTCGGAACTTTTACATATATTTAAAAAATTGCCGTAATTTTTCACCCATAGCGGCAGATAATACATGTTTGGTAATTTTCCAACTACTACAACTAATAAGATACACCATTTTTTTTTTTTTTTTTAAGTGGTAAAATCATCAAATGAGACCTCCCACCCCGGGCAGGGCGAGAGGTACTGTCAGACTTGTACTGACTAAAATCCACGGTGTCCTTCAATAGCCCTTTATGTTCCGGGGTCACGGTGATGGTATAAGACCCGCGACCCCGGCAGGCTTTAGCCCTCTGAGAGGGGGCCTCGTCATTATGCTGACGCTCTTTGAGGCGCGCGTGGAACACGACGCGCCGTCGACCCGGGCATGGTCCATGGTCGGGCGGCGAGTTGCCCTTTACTCGCCGCCCGCATGCCCGCGCCTACGGTGGCCGGAGATCGTCTTGCGACGTCCGACGCCGTGGGCGTCCACCACCGCGGGAATAAGATACACCATAGACTATATTAAAAAACAATGTCTTTTGTATTAGCAAAACATACAGCACAATAAAACATATTTACAAGACGATCACTTTTATTAAAATACGGCTTTTCACTGATAATAATATACGGTTGCCACATCCGCCTGAAAAGGCACTAAACCATCATAATACTGTCACTAATGCGAATTGAACGATGTGGACGTTGTGCGGTTAGAATAAACAAAATATGCTTCAACGAACGAATGCAATTAAGCATACTATGATAGCGGATATTTATATAGAGTTTTCATTAATTTGCTTCTGAGTTTGTAGCAAATCTTAGTTTCATAGCAGCGCGTAGCAGATCTAAGATCCGTAGAAGCGTAGCAGAGCTAAAATTCGAAGTAGAGTAGCAGATCTAAGATCCGTCGTAGCTTAGTAGGTCTAAGATTAGTAGCGGCGTTAGCAGGTCATTCGTAGTAGTGTAGCAGATCTAAATACGTAGCAGCGTAGCTATTCTAAGATTCGTAGCAGCTAAGCTGATTATAGATACGTAACAGTGTAGCAAATCTAAAAAAGGTAGCTGCGTAGCAGGTCTACGATTCGTAGCAGCGTAGCCGATTTTAGATTCGTAGTACCGTGGCAAATCTAAGATCTAAATCTAAGGCAAGTGATAAACATAATCGCACAGTAGTCTCTTAAAAAAAAATCAACTTTATGCACTTAGGCGTTAAGTTTATAATAATGGTATTTTATAAAACAATTATTTTATTTTTACAATAAAGAAAATAATAATTTTAACAGTGACATAAAATTAGAAGTGAATATTACTTAGAAAGGAGATGGCATACTGTATCTATGTAATATCCACGAATGTTGGTTGTATGGTCACATACGTCGCCATAACGTGTGATGTGTCACCCGCCATGATACATGATGATTTCAATTCACCACGATTTGTTGCCGTGCTGAAATATATAGGTCAGGTGTGTGTGTTTATTTCCGTATTCCGCGATGTCATATTTTCCTCTTTTGTGAGTATTTTGACATATTATTTCTTTTATAGAATAGCGGGTATTTTTATTTGTTATGTTTATTTTATTTATAGAGTATCGTGTCCTTGGTTATTGACTTTTACTTGTTAGATTTCTTCTGTAGCATCGCTGCAACAAAAGGGTTTTTTTTTTGCAAATGAGTTTTGTTTGTCATTTGAAGTGTGCAGATCGGTTTATTTACTTAATAATGCATTGCTTATTCTGTAAATTAACATACACTTTGCTGTTTTTTTTTGCACTATTTTAAACGTTGACGACACTGTTGTGCATTTACAAACATTTCAAACTCACATACATAAACTTCCAACCCAAACGTACAAATACTTATTTCGTGCGAGGATCGAACCAATGACACACAGCGCAACAGCCAAGCGCTCAAGCACCGCATCAACGAAAAGACATCATCATCATCATCAGCCGGAAGACGTTCACTGCTGAACATAGGCCTCCCCCTTAGACCGCCACGCCGAACGGCAATTCGCCACTTGCATCCATTGGTTGCCCGCGACTCTCACGATGTTGTCGGTCCACCTAGTGGGAGGCCTACCTACGCTGCGTCTTCCGGTCCGTAGTCGCCAAAAAAAAGCAAAGACATAACTAAACGCATCTCATAGTTTCCTAACTTTCCCAATATCCAAAAACTATGCCAACTTTAACAATAAACTATGATACAAATAAATCCGTCATGTTGTTGATATTACTCGTAACATCAAGCAATACCGCCTCCCCCCTTCCCCCCTCTCACTCCTAATGCGAAACGAATGACGCGGCACATTGCAAAAAGGACGCGCTGTGACAACGTTAGTGGAGGCGCATATTATTATTTGATCACACAAAAATATAATAACGTGTCATCTACATTTATTCGTAACTTTCTAACGCATTTTACTGTTAGGATAAACGCTATAAGTGGCTCTTCCCGGCCACCGATGTGAGTAATGAGTGTCTCGCCGTCCGATCATGGACTGTGCCTGGGTCGACGGCGCGTCAAAAAGCTCTGAGCAATTTGACGGGGTCCCATTACGCAGCCAAAGCCTGCCGGGGTCCCGGAACTGTTTTATCAGCTAAAGACACCCTAGAACGTAAACGACTATTGAAAGATCGCCGTAGATTTTAGTCAGTACAAGTCTGATAGTATATGCCTATGTTCAGCAGTGGACGTCTTCCGGCTGATGATGATGAAGTCTGATAGTCTCTTTCGCACTGCCCTGGGTGGGAGGACTCATTTGTAGATTTTACCATAATGAAAAAAAGTTAAAGCTACGTCTACGTGGTCCTGGTCTTTAGTTGATCAAGTCAATCGAATCAAGATCAAGTCGTCGTTGATCAAGTCAATCGAATCAAGATCAAGTCGAAAATTCACTCAAACAAGAAACACACCTACATGTTGATTGAATAATCCTATCGATTCGATACCCCACGCCACGAGCGTCGTCATTTTTTTTTTAACTTCAATGTCGCGGCCACACAATAAAAACCGCAATCATGTAAACAAACATAAATCATTATAATAGAAACTAATGTTCAGTTGCCATCATTTGTATGCAACACTGCACTCTGGTATACCATAACTCTCTGACAGAATAAAGTGAACTCATAATAAAAGATGTAAATAAATAGCAGTCTTTACTTTCTTGTGAATGAGATCATGAATATTTTAAACTAGATAACAAATCAGGATTGCCATACATTATAACAATGCTACCAGTCTTCTGGTCATTTTTTTATCATGGTAAAATCATCAAATGATTCCTCCCACCCGGCAGGGCAGAGCGGAAGGGACTGTCAGATTCGTACTGACTAAAATACACGGTATCCTTCAATAGCCCTTTACTTTCCGGGGTCACGGTAATTCGTTAGTCCCCGGCAGGCTTTGGCCCTCTGTAGATGGGCCTCGTGATAATTCTGAAACTCATGAAGGCGCGCGTGGAACACAACGTGCCGCCATCAACCCGGGCGACAGCAAGTCGCCCATTACTCGCCGGCCGTATGCCCTCGCCTACGGTGGCCGGATATCATCTTGCTTGTTTGACTCTTCTGGGCATAGTATTTCACATAATACGATGCTTATGGGACCACTAAAACCCAATATTCCTTCTTAAGACTGCATGGTTGTCAGATTTTCAATGACAGATGGTCACCTATCCATAGACTAACCTCGGCGTGCGCGACTTACCTTTGAATATCAACGTATGCAGCTGTAATTATTTAGTTACGAGCGTTTCCAAAAACGAATACTGAATAACAGCAACCATCAATCGATAAAACCCATACTATTAATAAAAATACTCCAACAAAACATTGACCTCAATAAATTAATGAGCTCACACCGTAAGAAAAGACATTATTAAAGCGATGACGGCTATACACTTCATTAATACCACATCACTCCATGTCTACATAATTAACTACAATTTACCAAACAAAATTCAACCTTAACACTGGAAGCAAGGGTTGAAATTCCATCGTTTTGTTAGCGATACAGCCATTCATCATAGACGCTGAGTTTACGATGGTTTTAGAAAAAAAAGCGCTTCTCGCTTTATTCGTGGAGGGTAGTATTGTATGGTAAGCCTCTCTTGAGGCTTTGTTTATCGCCATGCTGTGATCTTGGCTTGAAAGGCATCTAATCGAGGTCGTTTAGTTATTGATGCGGTGAGTGCCTCGTTAAATGAACAAGCTGTACCTACCTTTTTTCTCTGATGTACAATCACCGGCTAAAAAAATACCCTGTTCCTTCACATCCTCTTTGCGTTCTAGGGGCACGGTACCCTGCTCAGATATTCCAGCGACTTAGGTAAGGGTTTAATTCAGCCACACAGAGCGGTCAACAGGTCTGGTCCTTATCAGACGGCAAGCTAGGTTCTCATTACTCACCTTCCACAATCCCGCAGTGGCCGGAGATCACCTAAGCTCGCGATCCTCAACGCTCTGGTCGATTGCAAGAAGCTCTTGGTGAAGCGAAAGGGACTTTCAAAAGCTTAATGATTAAAGACCACCCTGTTACTTAATCGGACGGCAAGTTAATCCAAGGAGGCCAAGTGGTTGTTGTTGGAACGAGGCGTTTTTGTTGGGTCGTGTGTTCATTCCCAGTCTATTACAAGGGACTTACATTATAACTGTATGTTGATTTATTGGCACTCCGTGCAGGTTTGCGAGTGGTGCGTCAATCTCGGAGACTCGTAATCTTAGCATACACAAGGCGACGCAAGTCTCCGACGTCTTACGTCTTCCATTGACGCGTGCATGTGTATGAACCTCATAGGATATGATTTGCTGTAGTCGCTTGGATACTCAAGTCGTAAGGTTTCGGATCTTGCGTCGCCTTGTGTACGAAGGGGCTTAAAATAAAGCGTATTGCCAATACTTTTATTGTACACACACCTAATGAGTGGAATTCCCTGCTGGTCTTTGTATTTCCTGATACTCGTAGCTACAACCTTGGAGTATTTTAGTAACGACTGAATAGATTACTTCTAGGCAAACGTTCTTCACCATCGACCATTATGTTCGCTTACCATAACGCGAGATAATGGTCTAACGCGAGACTATCGCTTAATTAAAGAATACTACACACAAACGCTCGCAAAGTCGTTTTCATTTGGTCACTGTGCTAACTACTCGCTGGCGGTGTGACAAATGCCTAAAATCCTCGGAGAGACTAGGTGTCAGACTGTCAGATGACAACTAGATTTATATTGCGTCATTAATTTTGAGTAATCACTTTCATTTCTCTACCAGAAACTGGTGCTATAAGAGATACAAGAGCGACCACAAATCATTTTTAAGTTCCCCTTTTTCAATTTATTTCTTTTCGTAGCTCTCTTGGGGACAATATTTTATTAAAACAGTAACAGTATAATACTGTCATTTATATTTTATTTCGTTAGTCAACGAGGTAAATTGATATTGTGGTTGTTGAATAAAAATAGGGTATTTTTTTTAACATTGGATCCTATTGTAACTTTTTTAGGGTACCTATTGATTGATTTAATTATCAACTTTTTAGTAACTGACCTTCTATTTTTTTTCAGACCTTTATGCCTTTGTCAAACTGCCAGGCGAAATGAATGCGCCCCGAAGCGTTTCTGTTTGTAATTGGAATAGTTTGAAGCCAGTTACATAGACTATCGGACCGCTTTCGTTTTTCAATGTGACTGGCTTCAAACAATTCCCTACATTACAAATAAAAAGTCTCCAGTCTGTGTGACAAAAGATTTTAAGAAAATTGATGGATCTCTTTTCATTTTTAAATTATTTTGAAAAAAATAATAGAATTTTGATGCACTTTATTTTCATTAAAGTAAAACAAAGTTGTGCTCAAAATAATCTTCTTCTATAAATATAAAAATGAAACCCTTTTTCAGTTGTCACGACATAACATGAAAACGGCTTGACCGGGTCCTCCACCCGTGGGAAGCCGGGACGGGCCGCTAGTATTATATAAAAATCAATTGCTGTTAGTTAGTCTCGCTAAACGTCGAGAACGGCTGGGCCAAATTGGGTCACTTTAGTTTTGAACGATTTCTGGAAGTCCAGGGAAGGTTTAAAAGGTGGGAAAAAGAGCCGGTACGAAGTTTGCCGGGGCAGCGAGTGACACATAAAAATAAATATAAGACCATACTGGAACTGCTGTCCTGTTGTTAGTCATCCTGACTGCTATGCCGGGGGTCGTGGGTTCGATTCCCACCCAGGACAAATGTTTGTGTGATGAGCATGATCATTTTTGTTCTGTGTCTGGGTGTAATTTATCTTTAT
This sequence comes from Agrotis ipsilon, assembly GCA_028554685.1. Lineage (NCBI taxonomy): Eukaryota > Metazoa > Arthropoda > Insecta > Lepidoptera > Noctuidae > Agrotis > Agrotis ipsilon. The sequence goes on along the minus strand of CM052973.1, from coordinate 13,660,841 downwards.
TATGTATGTATTTAAAATATATAAGTATGTTTATCAGTTGTCTAGTAGTAGTAGTAGTAGTAGTAGTAGTAGTAGTATCTTTATTCAAGAACAACATAGTTGTGTAGAACATATTGATAATGGAACATAATAATAAAATTGTTAAACTAAACACAACCACAACAAAATAAATAGAATTAAATTTTAAATAAATAAAATGTTACATTCATGGAATCATCACAAACACATAAGTTAAATCATAATGTCAATATTGCATAAATAATGTCAAAATTCAATAGTAATGTCAAAATTAATAATTAAGTACAGATTAAATATCTTCTCATACAATTATAGATCACCAACTGAATATAAACATTTTTCTAGAAGAAACTCTTTAAGACTGGCTCTAAAAGTACTGCTATACAATTCCTGTTTTAAAGATACCGGCAATTTGTTAAACAATTTTATTGCATTAAATTGAGAACAATGACTGACTTCTTTAAGGTGGGGAGTTATGTTCGACGATAGATCAAGTCTTCTCGTTTTCTCCCTTTTTATTCTACCCTCATAAGTTTCAACTTTGTCAATATTTTTGGCCAAGTTCATTAATAAAACCATTACATACAAACCAGGTACAGTCAAAATATTTAATTTTATAAAATGCTCCCGACATGATTCTTCTTGTTTTATTCGTACCATAGTTCTGATAGCACGTTTCTGAGCAATAAAAGCTTTGTCAATATTATACTGGTAGCTCCCCAGAAGAGTATACTAGAACGTAACTTAGATTCCACCAGGGCATAATAAACAGTCTTTAGCTGTTCTATGTCAATCACGGCCCTCAAACTCCTCAAAACATAACAAGCTGAACTAATAGCGCTAACCAAGGATGTTAGCTCGTGTTTCCAATTTAGTAAACTATCCATATAAACACCAAGAAATTTGACCACTTTCACCGTGTCAATTTTTTGTCCATTTAAAATACCACTAATATCGTCAGTTGTCTTTGTAGTTGACTGAAATAGTATTATGTAGGTTTTATTGGCATTGATTTTCAAACCATTTACAGTAAACCAGTCATCAAAATATTTTAGTGCCTCATTAACCATTAAGTTAAGGTGGAAAATGTTATAATCAGAAACAATAGCATTTGTATCGTCCGCATAAATAGTCAATTTAATGTCAGGTATTTGATTAAGAATATATTTAATTATGTCATTCATAAAAATAATAAAAAATGGCGGACCTAGTATGGATCCCTGCGGTACACCTATCTTTAATACATTTTGTTTGGATTTAAAACCTTTTCTACATCGGATTTCCTTGTTACCATTATTTTCTTCATATTCACAATTAATTTCTACAAACATTTTCCTATTATGTAAATACGATTTTATTAGCTTAAGAGCTGGTCCTCTCACCCCGTAGTGCTCCAATTTAGCTAATAACAAGTCATGATTGACTAAGTCGAAAGCAGAACTAAGATCAAGATAAATCCCGGCAACCTTTTTTTTGTCATTCAGATTTGTAACTACGTCATTTAACAAAGTGTCAATAGCATCAAGAGTCCCCACATTAGTCATATATCCAAATTGTCGTCTATTAATTACTTTATTTAAATTAAAATGTCTAAATAATCTATTTTTTATCAATTTCTCAAATATTTTCGATAGATTCGGTAATAATGATATTGGCCTATAATTACTGGGGTCTTGTTTTGTACCCTTTTTATGAACTGGTGTGATTTTAGCAATTTTAAGCTGATCAGGAAAAACGCTTTCAGATAAACATTTGTTAAAAAAATTACTAAGAGGTTCTGCTAATAAATCAATGTTTTCCTTGATAATTGTTATCGGTACATCATCATAACCACACGATTTCTTGGCTTTCATTTTATTTACAATGTCATAAACTTCCTTAGGTGTGACGAAATCTATTTTCATGTCATTATCTACTCTATTAGTGTACTTATTAAGAAATTCCAAAGCTTTGCTAAAATCAGTGGGATACTGATTAGAACCTAAATTGAACTGTGAAGCAAATATATTAGAAATAGCATCCGGATTAGAATGAATTGAATTTGCTGAGCGTATGACCCAATTACGTCTTTCTTCAATTATCTTATTTCTATGCTTGTTAACAATTTTCCAGATATCCTTCGAAATGTTCATAGCCTTATGTAATTCATTCTGTACTGATAACTTTTTAGCCTTATTGATAACATTTCTGTATATTTTTATGTATTTATTTCTATATGTTTGTATTGACTCATGGTTCCATTTGGTTTTACCCACACAGAGAACGCGTTTCATTTTGCTAGCAACTTTTATTCCCTTGGTGACCCAATTGAGGCCAGAGGAATGTCTGAGTTTAACTTTTTTCCTTACCTTTTTAAAACATTGATGGAATATTTTATTGAACTTATTCAAAAAGCTGTTTATTCCCAAATCATGCCAATTATTTATTATTAATTGTGTCCGAAAATTTATTTTATTTTTCTCATTATATATGCGCCTAAATATGTAAATAACTACGTTAGAAGATGCCTTGGGAAAGGCATTATTATGGACAGAGGTACACACTACACCAGCGTGCCCATCCCCAATTCCATTAAAGTCTACAACGCACTCTAGATCACAGTCATCATTCAAATTTGTTAACACATTGTCAATACAGGAGTGTGAGTTATTACGAATATAAGTTGTCGTATTAACAGTAGCCTTAAAATTATAACAACCCTTAACACAAGCTCTGCTTAGTTTGGGACTAGATGGCGTTGTGTGATAGTTTTGGAATATTTATTTAGGTGAAACTTTGTGTGGTTTAGAGTCCAATTTTGCACAGTGAATATTGTCTAATAGCCCGAAGCACCAACTCTTAATAAACGTATGAAACAGAACTTCAGCTGTTCTTTAACGTGAAATTTTGTAAACTTTGCGCGTCTCTCGTTGTTTTAAGATAACATTAGAAGTTGTACGAAATTAAACGTTCCATTGTATTTACTTCAGTTAAAATGTTTGTTACTTCTTAGGAATGTTTTTGTTTTAATGTTCATTGTGCATTTTGGTAGAAAATTAGAGAAGTACTACTGGTTTTTTTTATCGTGGTAAAATCATCAAATGAGTCCTCCCACCCCGGGCAGGGCGAGAGGGACTGTCAGACTTGTACTGACTAAAATCCACGGAGTTCTTCAATAGCCCTTTATGTTCCGGGGTTATGGTGATGGTATAAGTCCCGCGATCCCGGTAGGCTTTAGCCCTCTGAAAGGGGGCCTAGTCATTATGCTGACGCTCTTTCAGTCGCGCGTGGAACACGACGCGCCGTCAACCCAATTACTACTGGGTTGGATGTATTTTAAAACTTATAAACTTTATGGGGTTAGATAGAAATGACAGAACACCTACGGTACTACGGTTTTACTTACGATCTGTTTCTATAGCAATATAATTCAATTGTTATCAAATTTCGTTCATTTACATACAAATAATGTCGAGAAAATGCGCAGTTTCAGAGATCCAATATTTAAAAAAAAAAAAATTTTTGTTTTATGCTTTTTTTGTTACAATTTTTACATTTCAGACAAAGAGCATGATTATACAATTACTTGTAGGTACAAAACAATAATATAACCAAGCCCTGCAATCAAAAGACAGTTTTAAAGTAAAGCCATTAAAAGTTATAACACAATAAATAAACACTCCATAAAATATATATTTAATGTACCCATTTTCAATTCTTGGTAATAAACTGGTTAACGAGGCTGACATTATTAATAGGCTGAAGTTAAAATATCGGTATCGAAAATTCGATACTTGAAAAATTTTAAAACCTTTCTCAAGAGTATCGGTTACTTAAAATAACACCTTTAGAAGTTTATGAAGGCCTTGAGCCGTATTACAAAGTCTTAAAACCAGGCTCATTCCGGCGAGTGAAAGTGACAGAGCTATACAAGTCGTCTAGCGCCATCTCCTTCACTCACTGGAACAAGCTTCATTTGTGTTTTCACGTTTTTGCGACGTTAAGTAAACGAGGACTTTGGAATATCTTTGATTAACATTTTTTTTTTTTGCGGAGGCCAAACCGTCTCGCCTTCAGCTCTTTCTGGGTTGACCTTGGCGGCGACGTCTATCACCAGGCACCATTAATGTGGCGTCCTTTGCCCAACACATTACTATGTAGTTTATACTGTGGAAAAAATCATAAAATAAGTCCTCCCACCAAGGGCAGGGCAGGAGGGACTGTCAGACTTGTACTGATTAAAATCCTCGTTGTCCTTCAATAACTCTTTACGTTACGGGGTCACGGTATTCAGTCAGTCCCGCCGTTTATTGTTATGTAGTTAGGAAACATCTAGGCAGTTACCGACGTCTCCTGGCACAGGCATCATGATTATGCTTAAAAGGAGACGCCACTAACTGTTATAACATGATTTGTGTAATAAAAAATAAAAAAGATTTTCGATTTTTTGAATTGATTTTTGATCGAATACTGAAAATAGTAAGCCATTGTTCAACCGCGAACTTTTCCAATCTCTTGTAAGGACATGGCTGCCTCCAATTTAAATCTAAGCAATCCAATCTCTTAAGTCTTATGCATTTGAAAAAACTCTTAGCGCTGTACTAAGCTGGACCCGTCTGTCCAACTTGGACAGACTGAGCGTGAAATTGAACTGAGCCCGGTAGTAATCTTGCAAGTGCAGGCCAGTTTGAAAATATTTTGGTGCAGTAAAAACCTTTTAAAATTAAAAATAAGGTAGGTTAAGATATTGTATTGTATAACAGGCAGGTGACAAATGATTTCTTGAACAAAAATAAAATCGTCGCTGTTCTAAGCGACTGTATGACTTCCATGAAACATCATACAGCATAAAATATGATATTCTAAAACCACATACTTATTAAAAAAAATGTTATGCATGTGTAAGACTGTGCAAGTAGCATAAAATACAATAAATAATGTTAAATGAAAAGTCAACTTTTGTGTTAATTTTTCGACGTATACTCTCAATACCATTCGATAATTTTTTCAATGTAAGACTGAAAAATAGAAATAAAATCTTCCAGGGTGCAGCAGAAAGTTTGCTGGCTTATACCTCGCTGTAAGCCCACTCTGCAGAAATGGCTCTTCGAAAACTGCAGAACCTTTCCTAATTTTAAATCTTTTTTAATTTACAGGACTCAATACGAGTACCATTTCACAATAAGCATCGAAAAAAAACACAAAACTCCATTCAAATCAATTTAAGAATATGTTGTTTGACTTATTAAAATAAATAAAGACACAAATAAATAAGTAGAAGTTATACGAGTATACATACTCAAGCAACACAGCCTTAGATTATAAATATCTCTCCATCTATTGACAAAACGATAGCCTATCAAAAGTGAATAGGAAAAAGTGAGACATACAAATAGTGAAGTGTAAAGCCCTCGTGTGGAGGGGTGTGTGAAAGGGCCGCGGGTAAACAGTCGCGTTGAACGGTAAGTGTGTCGACTTAAGGCCAAGATGGCGACGGGTTTGACAGTTTTATTTTTAACTAGCGGACGCCCTTGCTACGCTCGGGTGCAATTAATGTTGTTGTATTACCTATCTATACTAATATTATAAAGACGAAAGATTTTATTATTTATTTGTATTGAATACGCTCGGAAAGTACTGGACCGATTTCAAAAAATCTTTAACCAGCTGAAAGCTGCTTAGGTCCTGAGTGTAATAACGTACCTGCTCTTGCCAGTGGCTTCGCCCACTTCCGGAAGCAAAAAAAACTCTCAAATAAAAGTATGGATCTTGAGGACATAATAATTAGTTAAGAATAATAAAAATGGTACCACCTTAAGGGTTTAACTGTTAACTTTTGATTGATACCAAATTCATTCAAATCACGCAACAATTGAAAAGATCAATTCCAAGTAACTTATTCAATACTTTTGTTCGATGGTAAACTTCGGTCAAGTTGAGAGGATGAGTGAAAGGTGTCCAACAAAAGGAATTTATAAGGATACCCTAGAAAGACCTACACTGACTTTATTTGTGAAGTGCTTGAGAAAGGTCAGTTGCGTAAAACTCGGTGGGCTTGTATCACCAGATTATATGTGGACGATGCGAAAGGAGTACCTACGTGGATCTTCACGTAGGTACTCCTTTCGCATCGTCATCGTCGTAAGATCTCTTAGCAGGGTGAGCTCTATGGTTTCTGCCTACCTCCATGGGAAAGGCCTCCCACTAGGCCTTTTCCAGGTCCCCGTCGACCTAGACCGACGAAATCGTGAGAGTCGCGGGCAACCGATGGATGTAAGTGGCGAATTGTCGTTCGGCGTGGCGGTCTAAGGAGGAGGCGTATGTTCAGCACGTCTTCCGGCTGATGATGATGATGATGAATTACTATTGGTTCAAATACTTCTTTCCTGTATCGTTTCGTACGTATTTCATTAGAATTATTTATCATTTTTCAAGATGACACAGGCCAATCTCTTGTGATACTCGTATGTATCTCTAGGTCATAGAGCAATTTGTATCACAGTTCCGAATCTACTATTATAGCGAGGCGAATGAAAGTTTTTATTTTTTATACGTCCTCTGAGAAATACTCGCAAAACTACGTAGATTTCGTGAAATGACTTCACTTTATCGATACAGAAACGAATTTATCAAAACGGATCGTTTTACTGGTGAAATGTGGATATATTTTACTTGTAAATACAATCCGAGCAGGCCTAACCCTCTGGGGATAGAAGGCGTGGTTTTTTGGGTTGATTCAACCTTTTAGCTGCCTTCCAACCAGTGAGGTGGGTGATAAATTTTGACTTTAATAATAATAATAATAATAATTTATTTAATTAATTTGGCAACATTGGCCCAATGGTTAGTAAAACTTATCAACTAAGGGTTAGTAGTTAACCTAAGTACAATATTTTCAGCCTTGCCGCACGAGCAACCGGACACAGTGCCTTAATATTGGTGCATCATGTTGTTCGGCTAGGACTTTCAAGATACTGTTGGTGCTACCCCTCATTCTGCTTATTAAGGATGCGCTCTTCTTCCTCATGACGGCATAAAAGTCATCTGTTCGCGCTACAGCAAACATACTAGAGGCACTGCAGAATCGGGGCAACCTCAACAAAAGGGAGGATCTCACTGTTTGGAAGGCAGCTGTTAACAACTCACCCTGAAACGCACCTGATGCTCGTAATGTGAGCATCACTAAAACGGACCGCACCACACGTTGGTGTGACATCACTAGCCGCCTATTTCTTCTCTTCTTTGACGTTTCTTGTGCAATACGCATCCAGTCAAATGGTTAATACTTTTTTTTTGTTAAAATCGTCAAAACTGAGTCATCTCACCCACGGGTCCCTCCCGCGGTTGTCAGACTAGTACTATCTAAAATCCACAGTGATACTTCAATAGCCCTTCCGTTGTAGGGTTATGGTTAGTTAATAAAACAGTCCTGAGACCAGATGGTTACTATACTGTAGCTTGGAATATCTAAATATACCGTGCAAAAAAAATTGACTTCAATTAAATTTTACATCACAAGAAATTAAATTCTTCCAGTGAAAAATGTTATACCCGTACAACAAACGTAGTAAAGATTTTTTTTCATTCTTCCCTGTAACTGGTTGTGAACAATGAAAGTTTATGTATATGAAGAAATATGTATAACTAAATGTTTATGAAGCTCGTACTTTTAAAGAAGAATTCAAATCAATAACAAGTCATAATTTAACAAGTTATTTGGTAATTGACATAAGATGTAATTAATTCCGGAGGACACGGTGGAAAAATACGGTGCAGGAATGCCCTGCTTGGGCGGAGCACCGCCGTCTCCTCACGCGGGCGATAGGCTGAGACCTCTCACGCCCTGCACTTGTCGCGGCCATGTTGCGGGGCGAGACGGAGTGGGAGGCGGTCGCCTCCTTCTGCGAAGCAGTTCTGCTCGCGAAGGGGGAGGCGGAACGCATGAGAGAGAGAACACCATCCTCTCTCCGCCCCAGACGCAGTGGTAGGCGCCCACGGCGACGGATGTCGCGGGACGATCTCCGGCCACCGTAGGCGCGGGCATGCGGGCGGCGAGTAAAGGGCAACTCGCTGCCCGACCATGGACCATGCCCGGGTCGACGGCGCGTTGTGTTCCACGCGCGCCTCAAAGAGCGTCAGCACGCTGACGGGGCCCCCTGCAGGGAGCCATAGCCTTGCCGGGGTCGCGGGACATACGTACACCGCGACTCCGGCACACAAAAAAGGCTACTGAAGGACACCGTGAATTTTAGTCAGTACAAGTCTGACAGTCCCTCCCGCCCTGCCCGGGGTGGGAGGCCTCATTCGATGATATTACCACGTAAAAAAAAAAAGATGTAATCAATTGAATTTAATTTAGACATAAGTTGCATTCAATTTTGTTTTATTCAATTTAGTTTCATTAAATGATTTATTTAATTTAACGTATTTTTATGTTAATAAATCTGTATCAACTACTTAATTACACTTCATACCTATTGTAATCAATTAAGCTATAATTTATATTATGTTGTACTTCTGTTTTTTTCAAACTACTAATAAAATTTATTATGTTATTAATTGCGCATAATGCATGATGTGCTTTTCTATAAGTAAAGAGACGCTAACACTTAAGTTTGCAATGGAAAATGATAAACTAATAGTGTACTCATTGTTGAGAAGCCCAAATAAATAAATAATAAAGTCTTGTAGGTAGGATAAATAAATCGTTACTATAATAAGTGAAGGTCCTACATTAATTGAATCATAAAGTGTCATTGAAGTAGAAAACTAGCTCAAAAGAAAAGGACAGACGCGTGCCAGTCGTAAAAATCGTTCGTGATACCATTATAGTGCTGGCGTTGTAATTTCCGTTCTAGCTGTAATAAAACAAAGTCCATTTTCAAGGTGATAGTTGGTCGTAGCAGGAAAATCTATATTCAACAAAATATTCATGCTGTTTTTGACTAGTGGTTGTAAGTGCAACTACGGAGTATAAATACCCAGGCTTGATTTCCAGGTCGGGCATTGTTATTAGGTTTTTCAATTAGGAATTTCTCAGTAGCAGCCACGGAGCTTAGACTCGTGCCCAACTGATGGTATTTTTTCTTTTTTATCGTGGTAAAATCATCAAATGAGTCCTCCCTCCCCGGGCAGGGCGGGAGGGACTGTCAGACTTGTAATGACTAAAATCCATGGTGTCCTTCAGTAGCCCTTTATGTTCCGGGGTCAGGATAATGAAATAAATCCCGCGACCAACTGATGGTAATAGGGTCGTTCTTTATTACCTATATGGGACTCAAAAACACGGCTGGCTTAATATGGATGTAATATGGACCTTTGTCTAATTTTGTAGGTATCACAAGCGTGACGTTACGTTAAATCTAGTGGTCTAAAAAGTCGCGGGCTATTGAAGCATCACCGTGGATTTTAGTCAGTACTTGTCTGATAGTCTCTCCAGTCCTCCCTGGGCGGAAAGGACTCATTTGATGATATAACCGCGTTAAAAAAGTGGTCAAAGGTGAGTTCGTAATGATCTATTCTCATTCTTATTATGGAAAGCAATACGTTAGAAAAGACTATGAATTTTATCGCAATTCTTATCATAATTCTGTTAAAGCTGCCTTTTTAGGTCCTTTGTTCCCCTAGCACGAGTTTTCACTATTTTACTTTCCAGTATTTACAGCGTTTCTTGTATGACAAAATGGAACAGCGCTTCTGGTGTGTGAAGAAGGAACTAATTTTTTCCTTGAAAATTGTCAATTTATAATTGTCAAAGTTTCAGTTTACTTCTTAAATACTGAAATTTCGTGCTGTTAGTTCCCATTGACAGACTTCATCGATACGAATGTTCTCTATGTAGGCAATTCTGTGAAAACGTTTAATTCCGATTGGCGGCTTTGTCGCTGTGGTTTGCGGTTGTTCTCGCCTTCGGAATTGAATCTTAAATCCATTTAATACAGGGTTGCTTTACCATTGTAAATAGATGCTAATTCGCTTAGGATATTGTTATTTACTTTGAGAGATACTTTTTTCGAGACCTCCAAGCAATGGCGGGACGGGATGGACTGTCAGACTCGTACTGACTAAAACCCATAGTGTCTTCTAGTAGCTTTTTACTTTCCGGGGTCACGGTGACCTGATAAGACAGTTCCGCAACCCCGGCAGGCTTCGGCCCTCTAAGGCTCAGCAGCAATCTGATTGACCGCCGTCGACCAGAGTATGGTTCATGATCGGACGACAGGTTACCCACTACTCGCTGTCCGCATGCCATTAAAGTGTATCTTCTCGTTTAAAGTAATACCTATGTACGTATTAAAATCAGATTGAAGATGGACATTTCTTTATTAGAAAGGAAATGCCTTTCGATCCTAAATATTATTGACTGGCCTGTTGACTGGCCTGTTGGTCTAGTGGTTAGTGACCTTGACTGGTATGCCGGGGGTCGTGGGTTCGGTTCCCACCCAGGACAAATGTTTGTGTGATGAGCATGATCATTTGTTCTGTGTCTGGGTGTAATTTATCTATTGTATGTTTTTATAAATATCTAAGTATGTTTATCAGTTGTCTAGCACCCATAACACAAGCTCTGCTTAGCTTGGTTGGGACTAGATGGCGTTGTGTGATAGTTTTGGAATATTATTATATTATTATTACCTATATTTTTTTCTAACAAAAATATCAAACCAACTTAAACATAGAGACTTTAAACAGTATTCCTGTAAAATTCACAAGAATTGAAACCAAATTAAAATAAAACGCGCAGACTTACGTTAACGAATGAATTTTATTCATTCAGAATTTCACGGGGACAGTTAAGTAAAATTAAACATTCACAAAATGCAAAGCTACGGGTTGAATGCTGGCTCGAACGTTAGCTCGAAAGCTTGGCTCGAATGCTTCGCGTATGAAAGGCTCGAGTGGTTCGCAAACAGTCGTAAAAGAGGCCCAGATTGAGTGTTACTAAGTTAAGGCGAAGCGCTATCCAACACGGATCTATGTCGCAATAGGTTATTTATCTAAAAAAAAATACTAGTCCAGAAAATTAATTATCAACGATTATAAGATTCGTATTTTTTCTTCTCTTAGATAACTGACAATTATTACAGATTATTAGGTTAGTTAATTAAGGATATAAAAAAGTAAAAATATTTAATACTTGAGCATTATTTTTCAACACTTTAAGGAACTGACGGACTAAATAGATTTTCTATTAATTTATGGTGTAATCTACCTGGTTACTATAAAATACGTTAGCTGACCCGGCAACCTTCGTACCGCCACAGAAACAATTAAAAAAACCTTTTAAACCTTCCTTGCACTTCCCAAAATAAATCAAAATTCACCCAAATCGGTCCAGCCGTTCTCGAGTTTTAGCGAGACTAACGAACAGCAATTTATTTTTATATAATAGAGAAGGAAAAAAGCGATAAGACACTGAAAACGATTATCTTGTAGCACTTCGCTTATTTGAAGTTAATTTATTCAATTTAAAGATTGTTTGGAAGATTTATCGCTGTCAGTGATAAGACCGCCATTTGTACCTATCCTAAGGCCGTTATCATACTAGCGGTTTGGAAGCGGCTGCGGGGCGGAGCGGACGCGCAGCGCATCCGTCGCGAACACGCCGCGCATCCGTCGCGAACACGTCGCGGACGCGTGGCAAATGCGTTACGTTTTCGTCACGTGTTTGTACACTCAGTAACAAAATGTATTCCGACGAGGAAACATTGCTGTTGACGTTATTACTTCGAAAACGCCGAAAACGAAAGCATCGACGAATTTGGGAAGATCCATTATTAGATTAGGCTGAGGAATTTTTCGCTGAGAGTTATAAGCAATATTCATGTTTTGATAAAAAAAACTTCTCGGCTATTCTTATATCATATTATGCCAAATTTCAGCGCTGGAGGAATATTTCGAAAGTCTTCATACAAAAAATTCCTCGTTGATCTGAGGTGGGGCGGACGTTTTGGCGTTTGTTCGAGGCAGTACAAAATGGCGTCCGCTTTGCTGTTCGCGGCGATCCCGTTGCGCGTCCGCAACGAATTCGCTGCGCAACCGCGGCGTGTTCGCGACGCATTCGCTGTGCGGCCGCTCCGCCCCGCAACCGCTTCCAAACCGCTAGTGTGATAAGACCCTAAGGGCTCAAACACACTGCGAGCCTAGCGCGACAATAATGAATGTATGAAATCGCTGCTTGCGGCCACATTGAAGTGACTAGGCGGGGAGCCTAGCGCGGTGGTTACGAGTGATTTTGCGAACCTAGGCGTTGCTAGGCAACAACCGAACAACGGGCGGGCGGCAGGTGTATCAAACCTTTTCGGTCTTTAAGTAGAGCCATATATTTACCAGAACATGCACTAAAGTACTACCGTTGGATGTTTTTGTACACATTTAAATTATTTTTACCGTACTTGAGTAGAAAAATGTACAATGATTAATAATTTAGTTGTATTCAATCCTACATAACGTGTAAATAAAAAAATCTTTAAATAAGATTTATAGATACTACTGGGTACCGCATGTTTGCAACACCCGCAACAAAAACAAACGCTTGATCGGCAGTGTGGACACGTATCGCGCCCGCCGCAGCGCCCGCCACCGCGCCTGCCACCGCTAGGCTTCCAGTGTGGACAAACACAAGGGTTCAATCATATTGTTTAAAGGTAATAACACTATTTGATTTTACCAAAATTATGCGATGAATTAATATTAAACTCACGCATTTTTCTTGGGGTAGTTTGAAATCTCAAAACATGATACGATCCATACATGCTCCAGTTTTTTAATTTACTTTCGGCCTTATGTACTTATTCATTCAAAATATTCCCAACAGTGCAGCTTACAACTAAGTGTTGAGTTTTTTTTTGCGAATTACCAACGAGAGAACATTACATAGATCGTTTCAAAACATTAATTTATAATTAGTTTAAATACCTATATGTTTTTATATAAATGTACACTATTATATGGATATCTCATAGGTGTGCAATCAACACAAATTACCTACCCTTCAGAGACCCCAATTAAAAGAAACATTAACAACACAATTATCCCAAAAATAAATACCTACTTAAACTTCAACAACGGTTCTCAAAAGCAATGTACATTCCGAGGCTCTTGGGTCGAATCCTCAAAGGATTTGAGGGCCCTCATAGCTCCAAGCTCTTGAAAATTTCTTACAATATTAGGCCTCTTACGCCTGTCAATATTTGGGCTCTAAACGCCCCTATTCTCGGCTTTGCCGTCTAATTGCGAGTTTTCTTTTGTTTCACTGGATAATTGTTGGAAATTGTATGCTAAATACGGGTATTTAGTTGATACAGATTAGTGAAAGATATAAGAAACAATTAGGCTTATTAAATGGAATATTTGTATTAACTTAATTTTAAAAAGAAGTTTGTTTCGGTGGCAATTATATGGTGCGAAGGGTGATTTGGTATTTACTGCTAGTATTATTTAAATAGACTTTTGACATTGTGTTAAAAATTTAAACCAAAATTTTTACACAAACGTTTCACAATGGCGGTCTTATCGCTAATAGCGATATCTTTCAAACAGGCTCTAAATAGACTAGTTTGGTTGAACGTGCTAATCTCAGGAACTAATCGTTTGAATAAAAAAAAAATGTCTAAGACAGTTCATTTATCAGAGAAGGCTTTAAGGTGAGCTAAGGTGAAATCATGGAGAACAGCTATTAAAAAAAATTTAAAAGGCTTGGTAGACAGTTTTGCACTAAATATGTTCCGGTAGCTATTCTATGCAGAAAACAAACATTTAGTAAAGACCTCAAATTTTGTCACATCGTCCTAAAAACCGTGCAAAACAGGAGTGGGTCACTAGTCCAGCAAAAAGCATAGAAGACTACCCCTTAACAGGTCAAATAGTGGGTCACGTGTGGTGACTAATAGAGGAATATAGAAGAAGAAGATATCATGCTGTGTTTATGGTGTGTGTTCATAGTGAACACGCGGGGTCCTAGGCTTGTGGTGGGCGCGATGGAGGGGGGGAATCAGTGTCCATAGTGACGTTCAAGCATTTGTTTTTGTGGCGGCGACTTCTGAAGTTGCAAACCAGAGATACACAGTAGTTCCTTTTGATTTTTAAAATGTTTTATAGGTTACTAGCGGCCCTCTCGGTGCTTCGCTACGTATTACAAAAAATGTGATAAATGAAGAACCGCTCGACCGAATTTGTTCAAACGACACATAAATAATCTACTAAATATGCCAAAGAAAGCCTAAACATTTGCCTTGGATAGGTGATCCCGTTCTTGAGTTATAAAGTTACAATGAAAAGTAGAATTCATTTTTATATATATATATGTATAGATTATGGATTGTATGCAACTGAATTACTAACCATTTTACTTTATTCTACACAGGCATAGTAAAAAAAAACAATGTACAAATATCTACTACGGTAGATCATAGGCTAAAAGCGTAATAAAGCGCTCATTTTTCAGAGTTATCTCGCTTTTCTGACGTGAACTAAACTGAAACTTTGTCGGTTTTGAAAAAAATGGTCTCTCATTCGTACACTAGAGGCCTATTTTCATTTTTCCATACAATAAACGCGGTAAATACTTCAAGTATACTGTCAATAAAATACAAAACTCTTGTGATAAGGCCTCTGTATTCGCAGCACACGTCTTATCATGAGATCTATAATACGAAAAGAAGGGAGTTATACAACAGACTTATAGGACATAAAACATGATACGAAACTTTGTCGTATTTGCTCAACATACGACGTGTAATAATAACGTTGACGATAAATTCAATATACGTTACTTCATCACATCGTTTCTTATATCTCGACCTCTGCGCACTTTATGACCTATAAAACCACCAACCATTTTATATGACCACTTTTATTTGCCTTACCCCTCGGCCACAAGCTATGCGTTTAAACGACACGCGACTACGACAAAACTGAGAGAAAAACATACCGTATGAAAGAAGTTGATTACAGCGTGTTACGAGTCTTCGTGAATCGAATCGCGTGACGGGTGATTTGGTCCTCGAGTGAATCAAATGATTTTATGTTTTTGATGACACACAAGTTCTTCCTCGGCATAATTACTTATCTTAATTAAATTAATATAGTGTTTTAGTTAATAAGATAAACATTCGGTTATTTACGAAATGATTTAGCAAAAGCACATAGTACATGTTAAGTAGATGCTTAGTTTTGGAACGTTAGTTTTACATATGATATAGTTACATATAGTTTTTTTTTATGATCAAATATTCTTTTCCTGTCTATGATGAATGATTGAGCACCTAACTTTATATATTACAGATTACAGTTAAATATTTTTTGCATATATGATGGTAGTGCGAAAGCCATACTAACTCCGGTGATCATCTTAACATTGTCCTGTCGTAGCTTGCCACGAAGACGCACGTGCGTTTTGATTAGCGCATCGCCCGAAGTCGTGTTCGTAGCTTTTACTTTACTGCCGCAATCTTTCGATTAATACGATACTTTACCGGCCTAATAATCCGTAAAGTATTTTCGTAAATGGAATCGTCTACAGATCTACTTTAGTCACCTTTTACCGATCGGTGACGATTCCGATATCGGTATTGACTGCGAGATCATTAATTTTGAGTTATAATGCTACCTACTTAAAGTTCTAAATTACTAACATAATTACTTTTCCTTTGCGGAAATGAAATGGAATACTTTTTTGTATATATCAAAAATATTTTTTTTTATGTGAAACAATCAATTCAATCATGGAATGAGTCAACCCAGGGCAGGGTAGGTCTGTCAGAATTGTACTGACAAAATCCATGGTGTCCTTCAATAGCCTTTTACGTTACGGGGCTACGGTTACTCGTTAGTCCCGTGATCCCGGCAGGCTTTGGCCCTCTAAGCAAGGGGCCGTAATATTGCTGAATTCCATTGAGGCGCGCGTAGATCACGACCTACGTCCAGTAATTTCGACGCCAGCATGCGTCTACGGTTCGTGGCCGGAAATCACCCATCATTTGATGATATTCCATCCAAAAACAGGCTTTTGAATGTTTTTTGTTAACGCAATTTTCACAAGTAAAATAAATCACACCTCTTTATTAAATTCTATCAAACTGTTTAACTGCCGTAAATTTCTGATCCCTCCATAACAAAACCTCATAACTTTCACGCCTGAACCTTTATATCTTAACTTATAAAACCATTAAATACCCATAAGAATAATGTCTGATGATTTACAGCCTATTTTGTTGGCGATAACTGGCGTGCGTTTTAGTATATCTTCTTCTGGTGGTAATAGATTTGGCATTCAAGGAATTATAGAAAAGTTTATGTATAAATTCAGATATTTTTCGCGTGTGGGTAAACTTCTTACACGGTCATATAGGCACTTCTGTTGTAAGTACATATTATCATTATAGTTTCCGCCAGATAAGTGTGGAATAAAGGTCGTTGACCCCCGTGTACCAATGTATTCCAATATTTCAAAACCATTCGAAAAAATGTTCAGAAAGTATCGTAACACAATCAAAGTAAACGTATCGTGGTAAGAGGTGACCTTGACCTTATACATATTATATTTTGAAATTCGAACGATGGTATTATGGAATTGTAACGATGCATTTCAGACTTATCTGGCGGAGACTATAGTATCGAAATGATTCTTCATCATCAAATCAGACGTTGGATATCCAATGCTGAAGATAGACCTCCTCTATAGGTCTATAATAGAACTGGTTTTGGATGTGGCTTGCATCCAACGCGATCCTGTTGTCTTCATCAGATCGTCTCTCCACCGTGTGGGTGGAGATCCTAAGCTGGACTTTTAAGTTCGTGGTCTCCATTCAAGAACTTTACGGCCTCTTCAGATATAGGGATTGCTGTTGATGATTTATTCATTGGAAAAATGTTTATAGTTAGTTGTAAGATAACTATATTCAATCAATTTAAAACGTTGGGCATTTTTACTGTTTAACCCTAGAGTACTAATCATCGCCTGAGAGGCCGCCCGTGGTCAGTTTTTTCTGGTTATTTTGAAATTGCGGGGACGTGTCGGGCCCTGCTTTCGCGCCAACTCAGTGTAGCCCACGACGCGGCGGGGAGAGCTTTCGCGCTCGGCGGGGATACAGCGTTCCCGAGATATTGCCTACAAGATCGCCTGGGAGGCGATCATTGACTGAGTTCGACTTAGTCTGCAGTAAGCTATGTGATGATTAGACTAGTTTTTTGTTATGTTTTTCATACTTTATATATTATATTGTAGTTTTTATACCAAAACAGTGGTCCAATGTCAACATTAAAAAAAAATATAATATCCCTTAAGGCTGTGTTAGAAAGTTAAGTATTATGTGTAAGGCTGATTTTAAGACAAATAAGAGTTTCTCAGATATATATTTTTTTGCATTTCATAAAGGCAGAGGTATGCCTGTTATTTGTTATAATTTTGTTACATTTTAATAAAAGTTTAGTACTAAAATTTTGCTTTATTTATAAAGTAGCCTCCCAGGCGATAATTAGTATTAAGCAGTAATAAATTTATATTAGTACTCTAGGGTTAATGGATGTATTTACAAATGATTACATGCATACTTACAAAAAGCCAGACCCAGAACAATTCGCTGCTTAAATTCAAAACGGCCACAATTCGAAATTTTTTGAAATCGTTTTTAATGCAAAAATCGTATCAATTCTGCCTATATTTTTATATTCCAAAAAGACACCTAGTATTTTCGCATTAGAAATGAGCAAATCGCACAACCGCCCTTTTTCCATTTTGTCACTTAGGTGGTTAACTTCAGATCAAAACCGCCATATTTCGGGTTGCGACCCTGCAGTCAGCGGAAGCGCACGTTAGTTATGTGAAAAAGGGCCACATTTCAAAATACAACCGTATTGTTTTAAAATTACATGTAAGTGTATCATAGTCTTGTAAGGAAAAGTGCCGTATTTTGTGATATGTCCATTTTGAGTTTGAATAAATCGTGTTTTATTATTACTCTTTTAAGGAAAAGTGCAGTATTTTGGAATGCTTCTGTTTTGCATATAGAAGTATGGTGATAGTGCCAGTATTTGCTTAAATAAATCTACAAATTATATTTAAATTTTAAACTTAACACAGTAATTACAACTTAAACCAGGCCTGTCTCACTCCCTTTATAAAAACATATCGAAGCGCGGTAGATCCACCCGAGTAGGCGATCGAGAATGGACGCACGTACTCTTAGTTCACAGTCTTAGTTTCTTTGTTGATACGCACACTATTACCTCTTTGTATTAATGATATAATTTTTTATTATTAAGAGAGCAACTTGTTTGTTGAGATATTTTAACGATATTTTATCCTTTTGAATCATGTAATCGATCTGCGCATTTAGGAAATAATCAAGAATTAGTTGTATTCGTGAAAATGTAAACAACGAACTTTTGAATTATTACAAAATGTGAAAATATAATTATTGTAAGTTATTAGACGTCTTCTGGTCCGTGGTCGCCACTGGAGGTCTTTTCTTCGCCATAGGTTATCAGTACTATAAGCATAAATGCGGCTTACCCATTATACCCATTGCCACTTCAACTCCCAAATTTTACGATCTATTTGGATGACTCTGATTCTTTGCCGAATATCGTTGTTCCGGATTTTATTCCGTAAAGAAACTTTAAGCCTAGCTCTTTCCATTGCTCGTTAAGTGACTCTTAGTCTCTATCAACTACCACTTTTCAGAGCCGTATGTCCTCACTGGCAACATACTTTTTTAAACACCCATATCGTAAGACAATGTGAGATACTCGACGAGAAGATAATATAGCTTCCCAAACACTGTCCATCAGAGTTGCATTCTTCGGGCGCCCTCTTTGTCGAAGTTAGATCTACCTAACTGAACAATCTGTCCAAGGTAAGTATATTCCCAACAACAATCGGTTAGGGTGCCACATGGACATTTGACATGATTTTTGTCTTGTTCATGTTCATTTTAAGGCCGACCTGTTAGGAAACGTTCGTGACCAGTTTCGGAGAAACAATGTCTCCCTGTCTCACCTCTTTCTGTAATTGGATTGGGATCGTGCTCTTTTCCTAAAGTCGGATGGACATGGTGCCATTTCCAAATAAACACTCCAACTCTTCGATACACCAATAGTCGAAATGAAATCGTTGGACTGCAATACTGCCCAGGTTTCTCATAGTCCACAAACGTTAGATATAATAGCCGATATACTCCTCTGTCTTCTTTATAATCTGGTGGAGCGTGTGTATGTGGTCTATACTAAAACCTTTTTGTAAACCGGCTTGTTCGGGAGGCTGGAAGTCACCAAACCTGCGTTCGAAACGGTTCGTATTGACTCTCGATAACATCTTGTTGTGTGCATGGGACAGAAGTGAGATTGTTCTATAATTCTTCAACCCTTTGTTATCCTTGTGTTATCACCCTTTATAGGGTTCCATAGCGAAATGGCAAAAAACGGAATCCTTGTAGATTCGTCATGTCCGTCCATATGTCACAGCCACTTTTTTTCGAAAGTATATGAGTTATCCTGTTGTAACTTGGTAAATAGATGTATTATGAGAACCGTATTAAGATTTTCACACAAAAATAAACAAAATATAAAAAAAATGGGGGTTCTCAGTACATAGAATTAAATGTCAAAAAAAAAAATTCACCAAACCCATACGTGTGGGGTATCTATAGATAGGTCTTTAAAAATGGTATTGAGGTTACTAACATCATTTTTTTCTAAACTGATCAGTTTGTGCGAGAGACACTTCCAAAGTGGTAATATGGCTGCTTTATTTATAAAATTCATAAATATTAAATATCTTTTTTTATAATCAAAAGGGACTTAATGTGATTTATTTATTGACTGGGTAATCTTAAAAAAAATATCAAATTGCAATCAAATAGAGGCTTGAAATATATATCCGATGATATACAGGGTGAATTTTTCAACTGGGCGTGGATGGCTACTTTCGAAACTATGAGGAATATCGAAAAACGTTGAAAGGAGTCTCGAGGCCGATTTTGACGAAAACTAAAACTGCATCATCGGATTTTAGAAAAATCAAAAATCCTGGCCAGGAATCGAACCCGCTGATTTTGGAAAAAAAATCACACCCTGTATTATTACACCGTTCGATAGTGTTACTAATAAGGATCAAATTCTGGGAAGTAATCATATACGGCAAACTTAAGGAAATGGCTGATTTTTATGAAATTGCTATTTTTCCATGTTACTTTACATCTACTGAGCCATAATTTATTCGAAATTATAAAATTTCATTGTTTTCAATGTCTCACTGGGTTTGACGTTTCAACAATTCCGCTGTGCTTAGCAATACGACATTATTGAGTTGAACTAAAAATAGCATTATTTTCAATAAGAAACGGTAACTTATGTTTCAAAATACAGTCTTTGCCTTGAAGATTAATCAGTTTTTTTGTAATTATACGTTTTCCTTAAGTTTGCCGTATATGATTACTTCCCAGAATTTGATCCTTATTAGCAACACTATCGAATGGTATAATAATACAGGATGTGATTTTTTTCTCAAAATCAGCGGGTTCGATTCCTGACCAGGATTTTTGATTTTTCTAAAATCCAATGATGCAGTTTTAGTTTTCATCAAAATCGGCCTCGAGACTCCTTTCAACGTTTTTCGATATTCCTCATAGTTTCGAAAGTAGCCATCCACGCCCAGTTGAAAAATTCACCCTGTATAGTACATAGATATACGACGTTTATTAATAAAAATAATAAACAAAAACCGAAATGAAAACTTTGATGGGCTCTCCTGTAAAAAAGTGAAATTTCGATTTGCGGCCGTTTTGAATTTAAGCAGCGAATTGTATAGGACATTAAAATATTTACCATTTTGCCAATACATATACATACCAATTTGAACCATCTCAACAACCGTATCGCCAAATATTTCAATTGTAGCGATACAGACGCGATGCAAACGCGCGTTTGACACATTGTACCGTGACAACAAGCTGTTCTGTTCTACATAAACGTGCCGTCGACGCGCGTTGCCAAAACGCGCGTCGACGGCGCGTTTATTAAACGTGGTGTGCATAGGCCCTTAGACATAGACGTCTTTGAGTGTGATATTCACGTGATACCAAATCCCTGCTCTGTGCTTGAACTTCCACTTTATACGTAACATTTATGTCACTCTTATGTAGATTACCGTAAGATAAATAAAAGTATGTACATGTACAAAAACATAAATACATAAAATAAACAACTTTAATAAAAAGGGAGAGACACTTAGATCGAGTCAAGACATACCCGTATCTCACGCGTAATAGTGTCACGAACAAATCGGATGGCAGCGCCTGAGAACTTATTACTCGAGGGCATTCAGACTATGTTTAATATCCTGGGATTAATCCAGGGACGGAGTTGGGACTGGGTGGTAATTCCGCCTAGTACATAACCTAACTACGAGGAAAAGTAAATAATAACAATGGGGGTCGGATTTTTGATGTCACGGTTACCGCAGTAGCTGAGTAATTGAGGTTGAGTACAGTACTGTAGGTTTGATTCTTGCATGGGTAAAAACATATTTATTTGGTTCTCCGGTAGTTGTCTCGGCTGTGGCTGTTTGTGTTCTATACGTCTTTTTTTAATATTTCTAGGGTCTGGAATAGTTAAAATAAAAAGTTGAGTGTAATTCTAAAGGATGTGGCGTCACCGCAGCAAACATGACTGCTGGAAATAATGTCCTGGATTTGATTTCCTTATCAAGAAAAGTGTTTTTGAATTTTAGGATTGAGAATTTCTCAGTACTTAATATTTAAACGTGTCTGCATTCGTACCCGGTTTATGGTAATTTTCTTGGGCCTGTTGCATAGGGGTCAACAAATTGCATTTTACATTGAACCCATAGCGAGGCGGCTAGGCAGAGCCAAATGTAACCTGCTCTATAAATCTGTGCCGCATATCATCAGGAAACAGAGACCATTCCTTTCTTGGCATTTAAAAATAAAAAGTATTTGGGTGCTAGAACTTATTCTCTACTCTCAAGTATTCTGACAATGTTTAATATCCCGAGAAACTCCAGGCCCGTATCAGTTAGGTAAGAGGTGCATAAAATGTATGCCATTGTGCCGTGATTTAGGATGCAATAAATATTTTTATTGTATTTCGTGTGTGCATTTTATGTGTTCTTATTGTCTCCTATGGATATAAAATATTTTATGAGATATGAGACCGTTATTGGTGTTTCATTGTTGCAATTATATTCGTGTTGGGGTGTAAAAGTGGTGACTTTTTTATTAAAGGTCATCTGTCAGAAATGACGTCGTAAAGCTTGTAAGCCGGCTACGCGGGGGATTGTTTTAAAAGAACACCTTAGCCCTGGAACGCAAAGTGCAACTGAAAGATTAGAAGGAATTTCAGTCTGTAAGACTCTCAGACAGTCCCTTCTGCTTCAACTAGAGTGGGAAGACTAATCTGAAGATTTTACCATTATATTTCTGTAAGGTTAGGCAGAGATGTAAACAAAGTACTAGTCTCTACTTAGAAAATGGTGTAAAGTTTCATATCTCTTATTTTAACGGGAGTTCTCTTTGACCAGACGATTGTTGTGTCTGGTGGACTTTGTAGCTACAGTTGTTTTTATATTGCACATCTGGAAAGCCACGAATAAATACCTAACAGAAAAGCCCAAAAAAACAAAAAAAAAAGTTTTATATAGACCCTCTCAAAAATAAATAAAAATAAAACTTTTTGAACACAAAATCCAAAGACAAGACGTAAAAACGGCCACGAAAGCTTTAGAGTGGTGCACACTTTGCTAGCAACTCGTGGATATGAAGTGGCTGCTAATTGGAACACTGTGCCAACAACATCGTCTCGTAGATATGTGCAGTTGATACTTGAGATGAGATTTTGTATCGTGTATTTACATAAAATAATAATATTTATTTTGACATAGATAGGGGTATACAGTACATGTGGAACTTATAAAGTATGCATAATTATAAATATGCCATTGAGTATACAAATATGAAATTGTCGGGACCTGCTCTCCTAACTAGATCACTAAGTGATCTGTTATTAGCAAATATTCACCTATTAATGTTCATTAACTTTTTTATACTTAGTATTAATATTCTCTCAAAATACAAGCTCTCAAAAAGATAATCCTAATTATTGCACTATCTATCCAAAAAAAAACCATATCCATGTATCTCAATCATTTCCTAGACCCTCCATCCTGGACAACTTAATACTTACTTTTTGTGCACCCCGTCCCTAATCCGGCCCTGGCGTATGCTAAACTATGGGACCGGCCACTTTTTGCTTTCAATTCTTAAAGTGACGGTTGATAAATGGTGGACGTCTAAGCGTGCTGAGCTGTGCATCTTTTAAATTCTTTTTAAGGTTCCGTGAGTGGTGGCCAGCGTTGGCGAACCCGCACTCTTAATTTGAATTTCTACACGTTCCTTTTAGAAGAAGTTAAAAAAAAATACAGTTATTCGCAGTGCCTTAGTAGTAACGATCCTGCTTTCCAGATTGCATTTGCATTCGGTCTCAAAAAAGCGTATCTACTCTTTCGTAATTTATTTAGTCATTGATGCTTTCAAAAAAAAAAAACGATGGGAAAATGTGACGTCTACAAACCAACTCTGGGTTTGAATAGTGATCAACCTACCTCAATCTCTCAAATTTATTTAATAGATTTTCTACATAATCACTAAATTGGAAGGTTAATATTCGATTGATAAAACTTGTCAGATGCGGGTAGGTTGAATGCTGGTATCTGTACATTAAGAACAGGCCTGGGGCCTTAGTCAAACAGCATTCGATAGTAAACGACAATCGTTATCGTTCATCAGTCACCAATACATTTTCAACTTTATCCCCAGCGCGTAAAGTTGAAGTTCACAGATCGTTTTCGTTTGTTTCGTTCGTTATCGATTAGCAGTTTTTAATAGATTTTCAACTTTAAGCGCTGGGGTATAAAGTTGAAAATGTATTGGTGACTGATGAACGATAACGATTGTCGTTCACTATCGAATGCTGTTTGACTAGGGCCCCTGTATTCCAAGCAAAGCAACATAAGTACTATGTCTATTTTTAAAGTTTCTTCATGGCCTCCAAAGAAAAAATCTAGATCTAACATTTAGACATGATAACCCTATCATGTATAGATGTTAGATCTAGATTTTTTTAAATTTTACAGCACAAATAAATTAAAAAGCTATTAAGTCCGTCAGTAATAATAATATTGAAAAATAATGGACACGTATTTTTTGTTTTTTAATTCAATAAATATAGACAAAAATAAAACGTTTCCGAAGTCGGGAGTCCCCGGCTTGTGACGTCATTACGCTTGTAAAATTGTAACGACCGAGTGACGTTTTGTGATTTTTAGAAGTGTTGTAACTATCTTCGTCAATAATTTTCGTTTACGTGACAAAAGAAAAAAAACAAGTCTAATATTTTTTAATAATCAACCGTTATTTCGGACTAATAACAGTTTTTGAGTAAAATATCCTATTAGATAGGATCACTTTGGTAGCCATTCTCTCAGTAATTTTCGGCTTCATAGTGAGTAGTTAAGAACGTAACAACTTAATAACGGAACCCCTCATTGTAAATTTCGTGTCGTTCTTGGCTGGTTTTTTGGAAAGTGCTATGATTTACGGTAAAAGAGATTTATAGCATTTTCTTTGGCTATAGGGATTTGAATATCCTTTAGTTTGTGCAGTTTACGGAGTGAGTGTTAAATGGGGATCAGGGATGATCGATGTTTTATACTTTTGAGTGTTTCTGGGGATTGTCTCGAAAGTTTTGTTTTGTTAGGTTAGGTATTTTTTAAAAGCTTATGCTATTAATTCCTGAAAATATTGAAAACTATTGTTAAATTCCTAATGGATTACCTAATATAAAAATGGTAAATGTATATTTGTTCGTATTCTATGCCACGATTAATATTATATATATAATATTATATGTTATATATATAATGAAATACTTCAAAATATTTCAATCAGTTGTTACTTAACAATTTAATAAAATTATTTCAGTTGACTTTAGTGGTTATTTTTATAGGTACCTAACAATAATTTATTTCTTGAATAAATTAAAAAATCTTTTACGAGATTTTCCATTGATAAATAACGCATTGCAAATAATCTAAACGAGTTCTATAGAAATAACAATTTAATATTTCCCTGATCATTATCAGCACTTGAAAGTAACCAGTTTAGATCAATGTCATTAAGTTTTTAAAGTGAAATTCGCTGTAAAAAATTTCTGTACAGCATATAATTTTATATTATTTCTTCTCAGCTATAATATTATTAAATAAGACCCATGAGACTGCAGCGTAATATAATGTCAGTTGCATGCAGCGTTAAAATATTGCTTTAAGTAATTTAATTTTATGTATAGACTACAGCGGCTTCAGTTACTGTACAGACTTACCTATATTGTATATTAGCTATTGCATCATCGCCTGCTATTACTTGAAAATTATCCCACGGGCACATAAAATCGGAATAAAAAAAAACTACCTGTGTTAATCCAGGTTATAAACTATCTGTGTACCAACGTTCAGCCAAATCCGTTCAGTGGTTTTTGCGTGAAGGAGTAACAGACATGCAAACACACATACAAACTTTCACGTTTATAATATTAGTAGGACTAGCTTTTGTCAGTGGCTTCGCCTGTTACAGCTAGAAAATTGTCCCACAGGAAGATAAAATCGGGATAAAAACTACCCTATGTCTTAATTCAGTTTACAAACTACTACGAGTATCTCTCGTGGGACTATCACCAGGAACTTAAAGGGCTCTGGAACGTAAAGGGCTATTGAAGGATCATCGTGGATTTTAGTCAGTACAAGTCTGAGAGTCCCTCCTACTCCGCCCTGGCTAGGAAGGAAGACTCATTTGATGATATTATACCTAGTAGTTGATGCGTAAAAAACCTGCATCCGTACATCCTCACTAACTTTCGCATTTATAAAGATTTTGCAATATTCGAATTTGTTTTTGGGGTTGATAGAATTTTGTTGTATATGGATTTAGATTTTCCAAAAGTATCCCATAAAGAACTGGCCGGGTGTAAAAATTCAGAGAGACAAAGATAAAATTCGCGCGGACGACGTCGCGGGCGGAGTGCTAGTTAGAGTATAAAGTGAAGCGATGACAACGTGCACGGGGGACCGGCAATTTAAAAAGAAACATGAATCACTTATGAACTTACGGTGGGTTTTAAACTACCACTTTTATTAAGGACACTGAATCACGTCATATTTTTTGAAACTGAATTGCTTTCTTATATATGAATGTTACTAATAAACCCCAACAAGTAACCGTGACCCTTGAACGTAAAGGCGCTCCCTCACCATTAAAGATTCGAATTTAAGCATTACATTACAATACTGCCTACCTCCCTGACTGACGAGCATTCGCGTACATTTAGTATAAATTTGATACAAGGTGCGCATTGTGATGCTCGATTGCTGCTTTACGGTACATCCTATCCCCTCAGGACTCATTTGATAATTTTACCATGATAAAAAAAGCATAATAAACAACAAAATTCGATTAAGATTCAGTTTGAGTA
This sequence comes from Agrotis ipsilon, assembly GCA_028554685.1. Taxonomy (NCBI): domain Eukaryota; kingdom Metazoa; phylum Arthropoda; class Insecta; order Lepidoptera; family Noctuidae; genus Agrotis; species Agrotis ipsilon. Next base: position 13,634,300 of record CM052973.1, on the reverse strand, counting down.
CGACACACGAGTTTCGCACACGTTTTTAATCTCATTCCACAATTTCGACATTGGCAAACTAATTGGACAAACGCCCCTTTAACTGAATTACGGAATAATCCGAAGGTTGGAAAAAAAATCTGTGTAAACGTTTCCGTCCTTGTGTAGGATTAATCTTAGCATAAAAGGAATTATCGATGATAAGGCCTTCTTTAGAAGATTATCTGTTACGAGATGCTTAGAATTTTCGGATAAGTGTTTTTAAGGATAAAGGGCTTTGCTCACGAGAGTGACGTCATCATTATCTACAGCTTGATTTATATTGATTCGGCACGACATATTGTGTCTTCGCGGGACTGTGTTAAATAGGGCACGGTGGACCTGGAACGCATAGGGTAATTAGAGGAACAATGGTGGATTTTGTGTCAGTAAGAGTCTGATAGTACTTTCCGCCATTCGCAATTTAATAAGTCTTCATGGTGGAAGGATTCATTTCACAATATAACCACCCCAAAAAAGAAAAATGGTAGGTATACGTTTTCTTCTTCTATGATTTTGAGATGGGTAGACCTTCGAGTAGTCCACCCTGGGCAAAGACAGCTGTAGTGAAGGTATCATGGCATCACCAGCCTAGACTGCGCTAGCGACTAGCGCTAGCCTGGCTCGCGACCACCATTCAGTCAGGGTCTGATGCAAAACAGTTTTTACTATGTTTTGTCGGTCTGTGCGCAGGAGTTCCTGTAGCTTTTGGGCAACCCCGCTGCATCGTAGACGTCATCTTTGCTTTTAAAAATCAATTATATATTTTTTAACTTCTCTATTGGTCGGCCATCATTCTATCCGTATTGAATCGTATTTCAAAAAGTCCATCGATCGCTAATTATTTTCCATTACATAAATAATATCTTGAATTTAAATGTTTGTAAACGCACACAATAATAAAAAAGAAATTCATAAAGTTAGCAAGTTAACTAGTTATAAAAAGAATCCCAGAAAGATCAAAACAAAAGAAAAACGGGCAAAAAAGTACGACAGCGTAATTATCTACAAAGTAGGCTGCCGACTTACCGACTGTAGTCTAGACGAATAATTGGGTTACCATGGCGTCAGTGTACATAAAGAGCTAGCCTAATATTATACTATCGATTACTTATCACTACGTGAATCACCTTTACTTTTACTAACGTCTCCATAATGCAGGAACTTGACATCAAGCAGCGCCTGTCTTCCATTGTGCAAACTCGAATCCTGACATTCTTTGGACACGTATCCCGGCGTGGTGACGAGTCCATCGAGCACCTAGTCGTGCAGGGCAAAGCTGAAGGCACCCGAGCACGAGATCATCATCATCATCTCAGCTATAGGACGTCCACTGCTGAACATAGGCCTCCCTTTTGATCTTCACATATACCGGTTGGAAGCGACCTGCATCCAGCGTCTTCCTTCCGGCGACCTTTAAAAGGTCGTCTGTCCACCTTGTTGGTGGACGTCCTACGCTGCGTTTGCTAGTCCGTGGTCTCCACTCTAGCACTTTTCGACCTCATCGGCCATCTGCTCTGCGGGCATTGCGAGCACGAGATAGATCGCCTATGAGATGGACGGATCAGATAAAAGCAGCTGTGGACAGTTTCCTGCACGTCTGCACCAGAAAGGCGGCCATCAGACAGAAATGACGGCGTATTGTTAGGAGAACCACTAACAGCTGAAATGACGACCACGACCACTCTGCCAAGAGTGCGACGACGACGAAGAAGAAAATGATCAAACGAGTCCTCCTACCCAGGGCCGGGCGGGAGGAACAGACAGACTAGTACAGTCACGAGCACTAATATATATACATTGGTCACGTTTTCAAAAATATCTTAACTTATACTTTTCAAAAAATATGTGTACAACATGGTTTTCTAAATAACCTAACCATCAAACTGTGGCAAAACTGGGTATACATTGGTTTCACAGTAATATAAACGAAGCAAAATCAGAAAAAAGTATACATTTCTAATGTTACTATTAACTATCCATGACAATTTCTATAACATATATACAAGTAAAACAAATTGTATACGTGTTATAGAAATTGTCATGGATACATTATAATGATAATGGAAGTGTATACCTATTTTTTCCTGTTTTTGTTAATAAGTTTATTACAGCAATGATTAGAGTTTTATAAATAAGTAGGTAGGGGCTGGTTATTACTGCAATAAATCAACGACTTACGAAATCAGAGTTGTAATTCATTACCAAAAGTAATGATTATTATTATTAATAAAGCCTATTAAATATACTTAATAGTTATGCATAGTTTTTTTTTTACTTTACCCCGCAATTAGTCCTGTATGGTGGGTGCGTTTACAAACATAGAAACTCACATGACACGAACACCCAGACCCGTAACAACTAATTGCAGATCATACAAATATGTTCCGTGCGGGAATCGAACCCAGGACACTCGGCGCAGCAGTCCAATTGCTCAGCCACTGCACCAAACGTGTCGACGCATTATTCAAATATATCGTGATTAACGGACACCCGCTTAAGGCTTAAGGGTTTATTGTATTCATCATTATGAACAATTTTGGGCTCTCAACTGTTTCATAAATTTTTATTAAATACGAGCACTCCGCCCGCGACTTCGTCCGCGTGATTTTCGAACTTTGCTTTTGTGAATTTTTACTCCCAGCCACCCTCTCTAAGGGATACTTTTCGAAAATCTAAATCACTATTCAACAAAATTTCTATCTACTCGCAGTATTCCGTCTTGGGTGGTACCTACGTTCTTAAAATAACCCCAATGAATATATTAGGATTCCTTGCTAACAACCCCAAAACTACTCTTACGGGGTTGAATTTCGCAAGATCCGCACTTAGTGAGAACCTATGTCTTAAGTAACACCTCCTGTAAGAGACCTCTAACTATCAATACATCAATCCCGATTTAACTATCACTTACGTCTTGAGACTCCTAGCACTCGTAGTAACAAAGTTTCATACAAACTATCAACCCCAAAAACAACCCCTTGGGGGTCGAATTTCACAAAATCCCGTCTTTAGTATCACTTACGTCCAACAAAGAAACCAAATGTAAAAAATTAAGTCTCAAAACTATCAACCCCAAAAACAACCCTTTTTTTTTTTATCGTGGTAAAATCATCAAATGAGACCTCCAACCCCGGGCAGGGCGGGAGGTACTGTCAGACTTGTACTGACTAAAATCCACGGTGTCCTTCAGTAGCCCTTTATGTTCCGGGGTCACGGTAATAGAAATAAATCCCGCGACCCCGGCAGGCTTTGGCCCTCTGAGAGGGGGCCCCGTCATTTTTTGCTGACAGCACTTTGAGGCGCGCGTGGAACACGACGCGCCGTCGACCCGGGCATGGTCCATGGTCGGACAGCGAGTTGCCCTTTACTCGCTGTCCGCATGCCCGCGCCTACGGTGGCCGGAGATCGTCTTGCGACGTACGGCGCCGTGGGCGTACACCACTGCGGTTGGGGCGGAGGGAGGACGCTGTCCTCTCTCTCTCGCGGCCCGCCGCCTCCTTCACGAGCATTACTGCCTCGCAGAAGGCGGCGACCGCTTCCCACTCCGTCTCGCTCCGCAGCATGGCCGAAACCAATGCCGGGCGCGAGAGGTCTCCGCCTATCGCCGCCGTGAGGACACGTCGGTGCTCTGCCCAAGCTGGGCAGTCTTGCACCGTATGCTCTACTGTGTCCTCCGGGCGATCTTCGCAGTGGTGACACCCCGGCGTTTCCTCCTTTCCCATCAGCCACAGGTACCTCCCGAAACTTCCGTGTCCGGTGAGGACCTGCGTCATGCGATAGGTCAGGACGCCGTGACGTCTCTCCAGCCACTCCTCAAAGAGGGGTCTTACCGCCGCGATTGCGGCGTGCCCGGCCGTCGGTTGCGACAGTCGTCCAATCCATACTACCCTGAGCTCGCGCCGGAGCTCTTCCCGCCACGCCTCGACTTCTCGAGGCAGCGGGGTTTCGCCCCGGCGCTGCGCCTCCACACGCCACTCATAGACGTGCTGGAGGGCAGTCGCCTCCAGATCCCAGGGTAGTAATCCGGCAAGCAGGTTCGCCGCTTCGCCGGCGATCGTGCGGTATCCCCGGATCATCCGGATAGCCATGACCCTCTGGCATGCGACCAACTTCAGTGGTCGCGTCCGGATGCTCAGGGCCCACACGGGGGCCCCATAGAGGGCCATGGACCGCACGATACCGGCAAAAAAAAACCCCTTAGGGGTCGAGTTTCACTTTTTTTTTACCTTGTTGAGCTTTTACATCTTAAAAAAAACCCGGCATACAAGATTTGAGACGCGTAGCACTTGTAGTAACAAAGTTTCATACAAACTATCGACCCCAAAAATAAACCCCTCAGGGGTCGGATTTCGCAAAATCCCGTCATGGTGAGCATCTACGTTCTAAAAAGACACCCCATGCAAAATTTGGAATTCCTAGCACCTGCAGTAGCGAAGTTTCATACAAACTATCAACCCCAAAAACAACCCCTTAGGGGCCGAAATTCGCAAAATCCGTTCTTAGTGCTCACTTACGTGGTATAAGGAAGGCTTATGCCAAATTTCAAGTTTCTAGGCCCAGCGGTTTGGGCTGTGCGTTGTCAGATCAGTCAGTCAGTTTTGAATTTTATATATATAGATAATTTTCGCGATTTCAGGTCCCATAGTAAAAGAAAAATTAATCATACTTATTTATGAGTACAATAACCTCTTAAGAGGGTGTGTGATAATTTTATCCACTTTTCGTAGAATCACCCAATAGCACAATAGATCCGCGAGAGAGAGAGGACAGCGTCCTCCTTCCGCCCCAACCGCAGTGTTACACGGCGTCGGACGTCGGCAGACAATCTCGCGGGCCGTAGGCGCGGGCATGCGGACAGTGAGTAAAGGGGGGCAACTCGCTGTCCGACCATGGACATGCACGGGTCGACGGCGCGTCGTGTTCCACGCGCGCCTCAAAGAGCGTCAGCAAAATGACGGGGCTCCCTCTCAGAGGGCCAAAGCCTGCCGGGGTCGCGGGACTTATACCATCACCATGACCCCGGAACATAAAGGGCTATTGAAGGACACCGTGGATTTTAGTCAGTTCAAGTCTGACAGTCAGTCCCCGGGCAGGACGGGAGGACTCATTTGGTGATTGTACCAAGATAAAAAAAAAATAGCACAATAGATTTAGGACGGACACGGAAATAAAAACAGTCGACGGGTGAGTCAATACACTCGATGATGACTACTTTTACCTAACTATGACAAAATATGTAGGTATAACGCAAATTAACGAAAAGAAGTTATAAATAAATAATACAATAAGATCTTATAGCTATGTATTTGTATTATACAACGTGTCCCAAAATTCAACGATAAGCCGGCACCAGAGGATGGACCTACTAATGACCACTCGAGAAAAAAAAAGAAAAAAAAAAATACCTCTACTTTTTTTTAAATTACTTAAAAAAATGGAAATTCTTCGAAAATGTATACCCCTTATGACACTTTTAACTACCATGACCATAATTTTTTAAATATTTCAGTTTTTTTGTTTGTATCGGCAACCTAAGTAGTACTACTATTCACCATGATCTTTGAAAATTACAAAATTTTCGTAGTTTTATACAAAAAAACAACCAAAAAAAATTATTTCCCTAAAATTTTGAAAGATTTTAACGTTCAGTACACTTTAACTCATCGTAGTGTAAAAAAAAAATATGGACACTACTATGGCAAGTTTTTTAAAAAATTGGCGCAACTAACCTAGATTTTAAAATGGTATAATACTTTAGGAAAACTAGCCACAGAAAAAAAATAATGACACTTTTTCTAATCAAGAACCAAATTTCATAAGTTGTTGTTAATAGTAATCACTTCTACTATGTGCCCAAACTATGAAATTTTTTTTTTTTAAAAAGGTAGGTATTTTTTTTTATTTTTTTTTTTCTCGAGTGGTCATTAGTAGGTCCATCCTCTGGTGCCGGCTTATCGTTGAATTTTGGGACACGTTGTATACCATTCTTTTTTCAATAAGGTTAAATTGCAATTTGTTAAATTAGGACTTATTTCCGACATCAAGCTCCTTGAAACTGCTGCTTTGTAATTGTTTACATAATTTCGAAACTGTATTGTTTACATGTTTTTGAAAATTGTGAATAAAAACCGATCTCAAGCTGCTTGAAACTGCTACTTTATAATTGTTTACATAATTTCGAAACTGTATTGTTTACATGTTTTTGAAAATTGTGAATTAAAACCGGTCTCAAGCAGATTGAAACTGCTGCTTTGTAATTGTTTACATAATTTCGAAACTGTATTGTTTACATGTTTTTGAAATTGACTTGGTACATAATAATGTAACTTGAAGTTGATATTATTTTTTGGCAAACTATCGTTAACGAAATTTTGATAAAAATGTGTAGTTAATTTTGACTTAGTTTAACGTTTACATAATTATTGGACACAGTTGGCAGAACTTATTTTTGCAATTTAATATTGTTACATTAATTTAAATTTTAAGGTCGTATCTATGTCTTTGCTCGTGACTGTACTAACTAAAATCCACGATGATCCTTCGATAGCCCTTCGTCGTTCCAGAATCAAGGTTTTCCTTACCTGATGAGACAGTCCCGCGACCCCGGCAGATTTTGACCTTGTAACTCTTCAGATCAGAATGCAGGGTTAGTTTTTAATTATGACCTAAACCTTGAATTTTAGTCAGTACGAGTCTGACAGTCTCTTCCACTCTACCAAGGATGGGAAGACTAATTTGATTTTACCAAGTGAAAAACTTCCCGCTAATTACAGTTTTCTGTAATCTACCACGGTTAATGTTATTTTCCATAAATATTACTTCAATTTAGTAGTTAATGTGTTATTTACGACCACAAGCGTGTCATAAATTATATTATCACGACGTTAACCTCATTATAGGGTGGGCTGTTTGCTGTTATAATGAACTCGAAATGTTATGACAGCGTCCGCAGATGGTCGGAATAATATCCGAGGAATATTAGGTTTTTTGCACAGTAGGCGCGTAGGCTAATTTTATGGATATCTTAATTTTTATTTTTATGATTTTTTTTACTTAGTATAAACATTTTCAAATATAAACAATAGTGGCCCACCGGTATCGGGATCAGATTCCAAGTTACCGGCAGTCAGGTCTCCAGAGAAAGGAACCTCCTAACAATGCGCGCCGTGTCCAGAAGAACTGCTTTTTGAATCAGGCCTTTGATCCAGCTGCCTAACGAGAGCCTCCTTAGAATAGATGTTGGCCGAGGCTATCTATAGAATAGATGTTGGCTAGATGTTGGTCGGCACAATGATATCTGAATCCACATCCCAAATATCGTATTTTTTATTGTTATTATTATTATTTGTAATGGGTTGGCTCTACAGAGCCTTTTTTCTTATTTACCTAAAGTAATATTGCCAAATCAATCGAAACTTGTAAATATTTGACAGCTATTAGCAACGTGGCCAAGTTTCTGGTTACGCGCCCTTAACTCTAGTCTGGGTCAGAGGTGACAAAGGCAAAGTTTACGATAGAACGAGCTTACCCAGAAGAAGCTTGTACACTCTAACTTTGAAGAGATGCAGGTTGTATGCGTTCGGGAACGCGTGAGTTCCAATCCTTTGCTGTGCGCATTGTGCAGAATGAGTGGAAAGTGTTAAGTGCAAATTTGTGGAATGGCAACTTTGGAATCCGCCTGGGAATCGAACTCGCAACACGCAGCGTAGCGGTCAATTGCTCATCCACTGCACCAGCCGTTCCATCCGTATATTGTATATCCGTTTTTTTACCGTTGTTATATCATAAAATGAGTCAGGACAGGACAGGAGGAACTGCCAGACTTGTACTGACAAAAATCCACGGTGTCCTTCAATACCCCTTTACATTCCGAAGCCACGGTTAATCGTTTGTCCCGCGATCCCGGCAGACTTTGGCCTTCTAAGGCGATAAGCTTTTTTTTTTGCGTGGTAAAATCATCAAATGAATTCCCCCACCCCGGGCTGGACGGGAGGGACTGTCAGACTTGTACTGACTAAAATCCATGGTGTCCTTCAATAGCCCTTTATGTTTCGGGGTCACGGTGATGGGATAAGTCCCGCGATGCGGCAGGCTTTGGTCCTCTGAGAGGGGGCCCCGTCGTTATGCTGACGCTCTTTCACTGAGAAAAATGACCGATGATTCCATCTGAATTTATCCTCCCAAACAAGTTCCTTCTAGGGGTCCTTCTAATATTTACCTGCCCAATTGGATGATAAGGAGTTTCCCTCCAAAATAAGGAAGGATATATATTTTTTTCCAACCTAAATAGAACGAATACTTTGAAGGAATTTATTTCGTAGGAAAATCCGTCCAATAATTTAGAAGGAATTTCCTTCTTTATTTTGTGAATTTAATTGAGAAGGAAAAAAATATGCATTTTTAGAAGGACTCCTGCCTTTCGGAAGGAACTCAATTGTACCTTCCATGTTTAGTCCTTCTAAGTCAGTCGAATTTAAATTTTGGATGGTAATTCTCGTAGGTATTTCCACTCATGATCAAATAGATCTTTACTGCGACCAAAGTAGTAGGATTATTTGGGAGGAATAAATTTGAAAGGTATAATTTGTAGATTTTTGAGAAGGAATTTCCTTGAAGTTAAGCACTTGGTAGGAACTCCTTCGTACCTTCGAATCAAAATCCTTCTTATTTAGTAGGATTTCAATAACGTTCGGTAATTTCAGGTAGTAGTTTTGTTTTGTAACTTTTCCCATCAGTTTAGAAGGACTATGTGAAAGTAATCCATTTGAAAGGATTCATTTGTGTGGATTTTTGAGATGGAATTTCCTTCTGAATTCTCTAAAATAGAGAACGCGTTTTTACCAACTGAAATAGAACAGATATTGAGAAGGAATTTATTTTGTAGGAAAATCCGTCTCATAATTAGGTAGGAGTTTCCTTCAAAATTTTGTGAAGTTCGTTTAGAAGGAATAAAATATGGGTTATTAGAAGGACTTCCGTTTTCAGTTTAACTATAGGAAGGAATTCAATTGTACCTTCCATGTTTAATCCTTCTAAGTCAGTCGAATTTAAATTTTGGATGGTAATTCTCGTATGTATTTCCACTCATGATCAAATAGATCTTTACTGCGACCAAAATAGTAGAATTATTTGGGAGGGATTTATTTGGAAGGAATAATTTGTAGATTTTAGAGAAGGAATTTCCTAGAAGTTTATCTTTTGGTAGGAATTCTGTCATACCTTCCAATTGAAATCCTTCTTATTTAGTAAGATTTCAATTACGGTTGATAATTTGGAGTAGGCAGTAATTTTATACTCAAACTTATTTCTCATCAATTACTTCTCATCAAAAAGAAGGACTACTTGGTAGGAATTTTCTTCGAAATTAGAAGGAGTTTGTTTATACATATTAGTTTTTGAGAAGGAAATGTTTTAATGTAAATATTTCGATCAGATTTAGAAGAAATGTGTAAAATCCTATTTGATCGATTCCAATATAGTTGTTATTTTTTTTGGAATGTTCAATCCAAATCACAAAGTATTTTTAGTCCTTCTGCAGTAAAAGGTCTTTTTGGAAGGAATCTCTTTTAAAGTTGTAAGTTAGTTTGTTCAAATGTATGTTATTGTGAAGGAACTTTTTCAGAGTAGGTATAAATAGTCTGTTTAGAGTTTTAAAGCACTTATTAAGATTTCAGTGGGGTCAGTAAGTAAGGAATTTGCACTCCTTAAAAAGTGCACATTAGCGCTTCCGTTTGGCACTGATTTGAATTAGTTGAGCTATCTCTAGATCGTTTGCAACGGTTTGCAGACTTAGTTTTTAATTAACCCTTGCATGAGATCTTAATAATTGAGAAAACAAAAGCATAAAAACAAAAGCGGGATGTTATACCTATACCTACTATAATACCTAACCTAGTGCCTAGGTGGGACAGGATTTTAAATGAAGTAGGCTGGTAGGTACCTATACCTACTTAACCATCCTCCTCACAGCCTCATCGGCCTAGGCTAGGGGCCGAAAACCATAAACAAAAATCATAGTCGGCCTAATAAACCCAGCAGAAAGGCATGGTCAATACATGCAGGTGCAGCTGACTTTAATTTTTGTAGATATAGAATTGAGTACCTCTATAATTATATTTTGGACGGATTACTGATAGGAAATTTCAAGAAATACCTTCCACGGTTCCTTTTTATTGTGGGTGAAGGCGTATGAGCAGTGTGACCAGATTAAACTTAACGAAAATACCGAGGAAGCTCAAAAAATATAGAAAAATACCGACCTACACAGGGCAAATAAACCAATCAAAATACTGATTTTCCTGACACATTTCATTTACTAATCATCATCAGAATAAATGTTAGACAAGGATTTTTTCATTTTTCTACGCAGTGTCTGAAAACCTCAAGAGGCCACGAGCGGATTTATATTCATGATGACAGAAGCAGACATAGATATAGTGGAAGCAGATATCTTGTAAACTTTTCCAGGCATTTGTCGTTGATTTGTAATAATAATACTTTAAATATGTAGGTATATAGTAAAACAGCATGTTGACGGTGGCGGGTTGATGAAACCGTACAGCTTGCGCGACCGATGTAGACATGCTGTTTAGTTTTCGAATTCTCATCTTTCAATGTCTAAAAAATGCTAAATTTATTTGATTCCGAAAATGTGTACAACAATCAGAAGAAAATGAGACTGAAGAAGTACAAAATATTTTTAATGAAACTTAGATAGTACAACAAACCTAAATAGTACAAAATATTAAGTAAAAATATTTAATACTTCTTCAGTCTCATTTTCCTCTGGTATTTCGTCTGTAAATAAAATAAAAATAATTTTATTTTGTATTCGGTTTTTTTCTGTAACTTAGCGATTGGGTTTTTTTAAACTTATCATTTTGGGGAAATATAAAAATCAGTATGGGGGAAATTGAAAATAGCATCTGGCAACCCTGATCATTGATGACACTGTAGAGCGTTGCGTGCGAGTATATCTCTTGAAATTTCTTCTTTCTTTTCATTTCGGGCTTTCGGGTTGAGTGCGTGTGCGTCGTATTGAGATCCCGTTCCCAGAGGAGGTCGTGTGTTGTACCTCATTGTGTGTTTTATGGATAATAATTTTCTTTGGTGATAAAAACCAGAGCAAAGTGGTAAGTGATCTATTTAAGTATTCCATATTCATTCCGGGCAACGAGGTTATTGTTCAGAATAAAATAGATGTCGGTGTTCGCTCGTTTGTATTGCAAATGGCCGGCCTGTAAACTTGCATTGCTTAATTGTTTCGAATAATGTACTAGTTTCTAATCACCTTGCCTACATTGCCGCAGGTAGTTAGGTATGCATATACCTACCTACACGAAAAAAAAATAATTTCTTGTTGGTAGGTAACCACCTATTGTCTATATCTGATAATGATTTCCAAATCCAACAGACGATCTGTTTGTGGATGGATGGACGAAAATTTTATTGGTATGTCAGAAGTACTGTGAGAGGAATTTATGAAAGTGTTGTTACCTTGGTTTATTTATGTTTCCAGTTAAATTAATACTTTGTTATTTTGTGTATTTTAACATGTATTATAATTGTCTCTTTTATTACACACAGGTTTTATTTTAATAAAATAGAAGAATACAAAACAAAAAGCGGAAAACATGTTAACAAAACACGTCCCATTGGAGCTTTTTATACCTACGCAACTAAGTTTACTTCGAAAAAAACTATTGGTAAAGGATCCGTCAGCAAAGTTGCGTACAAACAGGACCTCGCTACCGACACCACAGAGTACTCCACAAAAAGTTACTCCACAAAAAGTTACAGGGCATCCTGCCACTGGACAGCTGAAGGTATCACCGACTATTGCCCTCCAGGTATTTACAAAATTGTTATTGTTAGGTGCTTGCTTGAGATTATAGCCAGGGGATGAGAAGTGAGAAAGTGGGAATAAACTATGCAGGGCCGCGCCGCCCCTGTGTGCGATGTGTGCGGCGCACACAGGCGCCAGGGCTTTAGGGGCGCCGGATGAAATGCCAAAGCCAATTAATGAAATTATTTTTTCAAGTAACATTTTTGTTACATTATACCTCACCTCAGTATCGATAAGTAAGTAGATACCTACAAGTCTCCCAAGAAATAAGCACTATTTGAATTGACCCACTGTTTATATTTCGGGTAAGTAATGAGTTTATACGAACTTCAAGCGCTGCGTCTACGTTTTAAAATCAAAAGGAGCGCCGCAGCCAATAGCTGACTATTATATGTAGTACAAATCCGAGCCGTAGATTATGAGTTTATATTAACGCCACTTGATAAGACCGGAGACAGCAGACTTGCCAATTCCACGATTTTAACCAACGAAAAATAAGTATAAACAATTAGATACATTTTATCCAAAGTGGGTGCTTATAAGTGCGCATTGAATGAACGTCCCGTGCTATAAATTATATAAAAAAAATAAGTTTAATTTCTAACACTAATAACAATACTAAGGACAACATTTAAAGTGTTTTCACGATAAGTGGTAGACTGGTAGTGTACAAGAAAATAAAAGAAATTATCTGGATACAACGTGACGATAATTATACGTAATAAAAACACTAAAAATACTAGTAACAAATTTACGGTTCTACGTCTACTTCCAAGGATTTTGGGAATCATTGAAGTGTTATTTGAAATGATGAAGGTGTTAAAACTGATCAAAAAATGTTTTAAGCGGGGGTATGTTCTTTTTATGTAATTTCTTTAACAATATGCTACAATAGCCCTGATGTTCCTTCTGAGTTTTAAATAAAATAAATAAAGCAATAAATCTGTCATAATTTATAAAAATATACAAAAAGCAAGTTCCCTTTAAAAAGAAAAAAATAATAAAAATACGTCGCGTTGGGGGACTGCTCCAAATTATTTATCATCTCCTGTTTTTTTGCAGTCCCCCAACGCGACGTATTTTTATTATTTTTTACTTTTTAAAGGGAACTTGTTTTTGGTGTCGTGGGTTTTTTTAATTTTAAATTTATTTTTTATTTTATACTTTTTATAGGTACATACTTATATCATTTTATGTTGCTAAGAGTACTCCCGATCAAGTCATCAATATTCCCTTTCAGTACGCTTTCATTTGATACCCAACTCGAGTATATTTGTAGACCCTCGGTTAGCTTTCCCCACTTTCACCCCCACAACTTCTAAACGGCTCAACCGATTTTCATCAAACATGTCTAAGAACACTCGCAGGTATGTCACCTTTCATACAAAAAAAACTAAATTGAAATCGCTTCATCCGTTCGGGCTCTATGATGCCACAGACAGACAGACAGACAGACAGACAGACGGACAGACAGACAGACACGTCAAACTTATAACACCCCTCTTTTTCCGTCGGGGGTTAATCAATATTAATATAGTCGACACGGTTGGCGCAGTGGCTGAGCGAGGGATCGGCTGTTGCGCTGCGTGTCACGGTTTCGATTCCCTCACGGAACAGTATTTTGTGTATTGTGTATGTTTTTTTCAAATTACTGTTACTGTAAAAATATACTTGTATTAGTTATAAAATTGGGCGTTACGTTGCGGAAATCCGTTACATCAAAATTAGGAAAATTATTTAAAATATTAGGGGGGGGGGGGGGGGAATTCTGCGGTCAACAGCTACTGTAAAATAAAACTGAGGAAAACATTATTTTTCAAATAATAAAAATGTCGAACCCAGGCAAAAAAAAGAGGCGCTTCCAAAATTTTGCACACAGGCGCTGCTAGGGCTCGGCGCGGCCCCGAAACTATGGGAACTATTCGAATTAAATTGCTTTCATTTTGTTTCAGAATCTGACCGTGAAAACCCAATTAACGAATTTGCGTAAGCTTGTTCCGTCGCATACATCCAATGACCTACTGCAAGACTGGGACGATACGCATGACTTTCGGATGAAGGAACTGAAAGAAACGCCGGGAACAATGTGGGATTACTTCCAAACTTATAAAGGACTCGCAGTACCAAGTGTTGGCCGGCTCTAGTGAGTATTTAATATTTAGGTACATTGACATTGAAACCAAGAAGCCGGAAAATCAAATGCATATTTTTTCTTGCAGATACAAGAAGTCTTCCAATTGCTATACAAAGATTTGCCGCAATTGAACCAACTGCAAGACTTTGTACTATCGAAAAAGACTTCTCTGAAAGAAATAGCGCTGCAAGTGCTTTGTAGATTAACTGCGGAAAGACAAAAAGAAATAATTTCACTATTTCTTTCTTTGGTTGAAAGTAAGTAGATACCGTCACGTTATGCCATAATAGTACTAAGAGCAAATTTATGTATTGTATTTAAGTTTTACATTGTTTGTACATTTTTAGGTGACAATGTAACACAACAAACTACCGGATTGCTCTTGCTGCTACCTTTCCTGTTTCCTGGAGTCTACCAAGTAAATAAACATTAGAAGCCGACAAAAAGTGATGGGATTCATTTATTTTCAAAGTCGATACCGAAGCTGACGTTCAAGACGGAATCACTCGAATGCGTGATCGCCTTATTAAAAACTTTGCTTTTTTTAACCATATTGTTACAGTGTGCAACAATAAACACTTGCTTGAACCAAAAAGCACTATTTAATTGATAAAATACCTAGTAAAATATAGTTGAATATTGATTTTTTATTCAGAATAAACAAATTTGATAGTTTTATAAACTTTGTACTCGAGCAGAGTTTTTGTTGCATTACTGTCTGTCTAATAGTTATTGAGTGTTTGTATCTGAAGTTATTTGTGTTTGATTAATGAATTTATATAATTTTTGGTTTCATTATGTAATATTAATCAGGTAGTACTTAAATTCAATATATTTTATCTATATTTTTTCGATATCTGTGTTTTATTAATCTTCATGTTCCTTAATTTCAGAAGGTTTTGCTGTCTCAACTCGGAGATTATAGGCTCAAAGTAGCTTGATTTACCTATCTACGACGAGGATAAATACCTGAGTTTTCCCGTTCAAGACCTCAATACCTTGTGATGAAAGATGTGTCTGAAGTTTGAAGATTTGGTTCCCGATTCCTGAATTACCTACCTACGACCGAGGAAAAGTTCACTCTTCTCCTCCATCTCAGATGGTTGTACTGTCTGAAGCTTGAAGATTTGGTTTCTGATGCCTGAATTATCTACCTATGTACGAGAGGAAAAGTATACTGGGGTGCATTAGCATTTTTTTTCCATCTCAGATGTAACCCATGCACACCATACTTTTTCTCTGTAATAGGTAGGTAATTCAGGTATCAGAAGGTAAATCTCTGAACTTCAGACGGTAAAACCATCTGAGATAGAGGGAAATTCTAGTATACCCCCCGTACTTTTCCTCCGTCGTTGGTAGGTAATTCAGATATCAGAAGGAAAATCTCTGAACTTCAGACGGTAAAACCATCTAAGATTGAGGGAAATTCTGGTACACCCACCGTACTTTTCCTCCGTAATAGGTAGGTAATTCAGGTATCAGAAGGTAAATCTCTGAACTTCAGACGGTAAAACCATCTGAGATGGAAGGAAATTCTGGTATACCCACCGTACTTTTCCTCCGTAATATGTAGGTAATTCAGGTATCAGAAGGTAAATCTGAACTTCAGACCTAAAAAACCATCTGAGATGGAAAGAAATTCTGGTATACCCACCGTACTTTTCCTCTTTATTAGGTAGGTAATTCAGGCATCAGAAGGTTAATATCTGAACTTCAGACGGTAATGCCATCTGAGGTGGAAGGAAATTCCGGTATACCCACCGTACTTTTACAAGCATCGGAAGGAAAAACCATCTGAAATGAAAGGAGAACGCAGACCACCTACCATATTTTTCCTTCTTTGTAGGTAGGTTATTCGGTAATTGGAAGGAAAATTTATCAATATCCTTCCCTGTCAATCCACCTGATTTGGTAGGTAGGATTGGCAGGTAATAAATATGGAAGGAATAAAAGATTTTCAGTTACCTTCTAAACTGTGTCCTTCTGTGTTGACTCACACGGAAAAAAGTGGTAGGTAAATATGTTGGATGGAAAAAAATGTTTTTATTTACCTTCCTTTAATATCCTTCTTTGTTGACTCAGACGGAAAAACTGGAAGTTAATTATTATTGGATGGAAAAATAATTTTGTGTAGCTTCCAAAACATTACCGTCCGTTATATACCTTCCGTGTTGACTCAGACGGAAAAACTAGAAGGTAATTTTAATCAAAAGGAATTTGCTTTGAAAGGAAGGATAATATGGAAGAAAATTATAAGAAGGAAAATGTGGAAGGTAAAACTTTCCTTCGAAACTGGCAGGAAAATTTCCGTGTGAGTCAACATGGCAGGTTATTCCGTCCCTATTTCGGAAGGTCTTTTTTCTCAGTGTTGTTGCGCGCGTGGAACACGACGCGCCGTAGACCCGGGTAAGGCGATAGGCTATGCCCTATATTGTATATTATCCTAGTTCTGGAATATTTTTCGGTCAATATATTCTCTTCAGGTAAACACCGACATTATTCTTCATGAATAATTCATGTCTGATTTAGATTTATTCGTATCTTCGCCTCGCTTGTCACCTTGTGGGCTGTGGGATGCCTTACAAGTGCCGGGTGACGTGGCTAAGCGAAATAGGTGAGCTGTTTGTGAGACTACGACCTTGTGTTACTGTGTGGGTGATAAATCTATGTTAGTTAGGTGGTTTATTTTTTTATTTTAACCTTCTTGGAACAAAGGTGGAGGTGCAAAATTCTTCAACAGAAAGCCCACCAGACACAACACAAATCTGGTCGAAGTTACTTCCCATTTTGTATGATACTTCCTGGCCGCGCCTCAGTCGCATTTTGAATCAGAGTTAATAAGAATAATTGTTCATAGATATTATGTTCATTATTGTTCTAAATAAAATAAAAAATAGTACAAACTTTTTCAATGGGATATCAAGGAACTTTACAAACCCTCCTGTTCCTCAAACCATTAATATCAAAATTTCACATGGAGCGACTGCATATCTGACCTCCAAGTAGGTATCTGAATACCCTGTTACTTGTCAGACAGCCAGTCTTAGACTGGCTGTCTGACGAGTGACGAGTGACATTCGCCCATCGACATAGCAACTTCGGTAAGCGCGACATAACCTTGAACTTGTACAGCTATTATTATTTAGCCACCAGCTCCTCATATCATTCACATATCAACGCTGCAAACGACCTTCTTCCAAAAGAGTTCCAAGAAAATTCAAGACCTGCAAAGCAGTGACGCACATCCGATTACCTATGAACCGCATAATATGTAGATACATTTTCCATACCGCTTAAAATGAAGGACGCTTCTAAACTTGGAATATAAACGATGGGCTGGCCACAAAATCGATAAGACTAAGCGATGCAGACATAGGTACATAGCTACCATAAATTGATGGGGAAAAACTATATTAGGTAATTTAGATACTGATAACTGATTATATTGTTATTTTGTTTATGAAGATCGATTGGAAAATTAGGTGGTGTTGGAGGTTGTTGTTGATAGTCTATCGAGGACTGGTATAATCAAATTATCTATGGTGATGACAATGTGTTTTCGGGTAGGAACACTTGGTTTTATAAAATCATTATTTTCAGTTGGGCAACAGGGGGATATATCACTATTTTACTTTACAGAGTCTTTCCAGTATTTACAGCGTTTCTTGTATGAAAAAATGGAACAGCGCCTCTGGTGTGCGAAGAAGGAACAATTTTTCCTTGAAAATTGTCAATTTTAAATTGTCAAAGTTCCAGTTTACTTTACGTCTCAAATACTGAAAACTCGTGCTAAGGGTACAAATTGAGGCAATGATCAAACGCAAGCCAATCGCAAAAAAAAAACATTATCGACAAAATCACGTTACAACGAAAACATGGACTACTTATATGGTTTCTTCATAAATTAATTACTAAAAAGAAGTTATTCAAAGATATAACGAGGAATTGGGCGGGTTTCCCAGACGTGAGTCCGACTAGTTTTAAGCCAATGAGCAATGATAGATGAGCAGTGGTGGCTCAGTGATATCGGTCCCGACTCACGAGTTGTAGGTAGGGGTTCGAACCCAGCCAGGCGCATTACTTTGTGTAATTTATTTCACCACCACTACTCTCAAAACGGTGAAGGAAAACGTCGTCCTAGAACCATCAAATTCGAAGACATGTGACATCTGCCAATCCGTATTGGGCCCGTATGGCCCACTCCCTCTCACAAGAGAGGAGGCCTGTGTCCCAGCAGTGGGAACGTTATAGGCTGAGGATGATGAAGTGATAGATCTGCTATGGATGCTTTTCTTGTCAGCACACATTTCTTCAACCATATCAAAAACAACAAAAATAATTCTCTTCAGAATTCCCCTCACACTATCCTTCCCTAAGGGGAAATGGTTAAGTTAACTGAGTAAGTCTATACTAGCAACCGGCTAAGTTAGGGAACGTACGGGGACGTTCGTTAACTAGCACGATCACGTGCGATCCGTAATTGAGAGTGTTGGGCTCAACACTACACACGACGTAAAAACGCCAAGTTCTCTCTACATTTTAGATGTTCTGGAGAAAGTTATAAAAAGGTTATTTTTTTCGTGATACGCTTCATTTATTATTCACAATTAATTTAAAATAAAAATATAATAATATTCCACAACTATCACACAACGCCATCTAGTCCGAAACTAAGCAGAGCTTGTGTTATGGGTACTAGACAACTGATAAACATACTTATATATTTCTAAATACATAAATATTATAGATAAATTACACCTAGACACAGAACAAATGATCATGCTCATCACACAAACATTTGTCCTGGGTGGGAATCGAACCCACGACCTCCAGCATAGCAGTCAGGATCACTAACCACTAGACCAACAGGCCAGTCAAAATAAATCACCTGTATGCATTTTAAGGTTTCAATTGTCAGAACAAAAAAATCAAGATTTTAGTTCTGGAAAGGGTTTTATGCAATAAAAGATTCAACTGTAAGCAGGACTTAAACCTGCATCGTTTTGGTTAGGTACTCTATACGCTCAATCAATTAAGCCAAGTCAGCTTTGCTTGGCCAGAGCGATTCTTTCATTCCATTAATTAATTGTCTTGCAGTGACTGCGCCATCTATCGCAGCATTGTCAAACTACTACACCAATACGTTGACATTACCGTCAAATCTTTGTATTTAATAGCGTCAACGTCGCTAGACGCTATATAATGATTATTATAGCGTGATAATTCGTCAGTATGCGTCAAAGTCTATATTGATAAGACGAAGCCCCCTCTCAGAGGGCCAAAGCGTGCCTTATTCCATCACCGTGACCCCGGAACATAGAGACATAAAGGATACCGTGGATTTTAGTCAGTACAAGTCTGACAGTCCCTCCTGCCCTGCCCGGGATGGAAAGACTCATTTGATGATTTTACGACGCAAAAAAAAAGTATTTAATGATCCTAATAAACAGCTATTAATGTCCTAGTTGTAATTTTCCTAACTTGGCGTGCACGCTACCGTGCTTCCAACTAAGTACTTTCAATCTATAGAATCGCTGAATGAAGTTTCATCTCAGTAATGGCTTCCTGACTCATCTATAGATATTATGAGTTTTGCATACCTACTATTTCTTGTTCCAACTTCACTGGTTTTCTATAGCGAAGTAACGCGGGACGGAAATGATGTTTTTTTACGTTATAGATAAGATAAAGATATATTTATTTTGTAAAACCGACTTTACGAATGTTTACAGTGCAGTGTCGGCCAAGTTTGTGATGGTAATGACAACCATCATCACACTTGGTCAACGCTTCTGTCATGGCTAGGGTTTTTGTTTTGTTCTTTATTTTATCACAACTACTCTTAACTATGACCAGATGGCCCTCGTGAGAAAATTGAGTGTCCTCGAACAAAACAAAATTGGAGAAACGAGGTATGCAACGGCAATAACTTGTACTGTGCCTAAATCAATATTTTTGATCATCATAATCTGCATAGCCATTTCGTAGCTAGGTTGTGGTTGGCTTAATCTGGATCCACCTGAATTTCCATATTTTTCTAAGAACTGCTGCCTATCTCACCTCCTTAACCCTATAACTATCTAATATATTGCAGTGAATGCACCACCTCGTCTTCGAATCGTAGCATTGTCAAACAGTGGATACTCTTTGGTAACACTGGTTATCAGACTTTCGAGCTTCTGATTGAAAGTAACGATTAGTGTAAATATTAAAAGGTATATATATACCTTTTTTATATATACAAAAATGTAGATATATACTTTTAATGTTAAATCAATCAGTCAATCATTTGAGCCAATCCGTTCGAGCGTGAATCAACCAACTTCGCAATAACACAATTTATTTCTTTTCACGTTATCTTTTTACAAAATCAATAAGAGTGGAGTTGACATCTTGTAATGGATTCAAAAGAATCCGGTGTCTTTGACGAAATAAAAGCTTTTTAATGTTTGACGTGTCTCAATTTAGCTTGATGTAAAGGGTGTTCAATTTTAGCTTTTCGCTGTTTTGTTGTTCTGGCTATGTATTGAGCGAAAAATTTTGTGTTTTTTCTTTCTTAAAAGGTATTATTCTATCACAGTATTTTACATATATTTTGATTTTGTGTAAATCAGTAGAAATTAGAGGTAAACCTTTAATTTTTTTTCTTCATCGGAATGGTTGTTTAATATAACCTGTGCTGATCGCCTAATTAAGCTTTGATGTTCTCACATTAATTAATTAAAAATTATATAAATATAAAATATTGTTCGTTGTAACTCAGCAAGTCATCAGTGTATTCGTAAGCTCTGACAGTATAATTAAACAAAGTGGTAAAAAGTGACTTATCCTTGTTTAAATGATAAATGATGTTTATTTAACATTTATTGGTTTAGGCAAACTCTTTTACACGTCATAAAGACACTATTTTTAAAACTAGATGAGGTCGGTGTTTCGTACCTGACTACTCTGAGAAGAAACATCCGAAACAAACTCAGAGGTCACAGTCTCTTTTAAAGTCCAGACAATTTTGTATTAGTTAAATGAGAACCATGCAGGTGTCTAAGGTGTTATTTTGAAGAAAGAAACACACAGATTTGAGTGGGCCTGTCCAGTCAGTGCAAGCATGTGTCAGTTACCGTGTAGCTCAACTCATAACAAAAGGAGCTCAACGATACGACGATCAATACCAAAGAAAGGACATTTGGGTAGGCCGCATAAATAACTTAAACTGTCAGACATTTTAAATAAAACGCAATATAAAAAAAAGAATAATGTGTAACCCAAAGTTACACTTTAAAGTTACACCATAACATGAATAAATAAACTACCATAAAATAGATAATATTATGGAATCAATGCATGTACAAGTGCATATAATCGATAACTACACACACATAATTCTAATATTCTAACACACAAGTAACTAGACATTAATTTTTCCAAAATACAGAAATACATAATGGCAGAATTTACACACAAAACGGGTAGACACAGAACCTGATTTATTATTTAATCTGTGGGGGAATGAGGAAGCGCTGGCTTTCATAAATGAAACAACTTTTAGCGCGAAACACGATATACACGACGTAAACCGTTCTAACTTGGTGGTTTTTGAAAAAAGAACAATAGTATTCTTGGGATTGTTTGAAAAAGTTTTTTTTTTTGTACTTAACCTGGTTTTATAGAACTGTCAGACTGACAGTTGTGGTTTTAATCAAGACATCCGGTTATGTTTTAAATATATTTTTTATTTGTTTGATCACTATGACTCTGATAATGCTGATAATGTGGTGTCTACGGCACGCTTGCTGTCGACAGCGAGTAAAGGCAACTCGCTGTCCAACAATGGACCATGCCCAGGTCGACGGCGAGTCTTGTTCCACGCGCGCCTTAGTCAGTACAAGTCTGACAGTCCCTCCCGCCCTGCCCGGGGTGGGTGGACTCGTTTAATGATTTTACCACGCAAAAAAAAAGAAGTAAAATGTACATAATATATGCTATAGTTAATTTAATAAATATATTTTTGACGGCTTCTAACCAAAGGTTTTATCCTTGTCCACAGAAAATTCATCCCTCTACACATAATAGAAGAAGATAGTTATGAGAAAGATGTACTCTTCTACGTCAACCTCGGCGACCCGGAATTACTCGGGGGTAAGACTTATTTTCTTTACATTTCCATTTTTACATATAACTCTTAAGTTTTACTGGCCAATGATGGTTCATTCAGACTTCCATTGATTTACTTGTCATTATATACAGGGCGATTGATAAAACGTAGGCAATACTATAAAGGAGTGAAGTATCTATAAAATAAATGAGCAATTTTTACAGCGAAACTTTCTTGAAATGGAAACATAAACATTTTCATGTATTGAACATCATACATTTTCATGTATTGACATCACGAATGTGTCTTTTCGTTTATTAAAATTCTCATTTATATCGTAAAAAACTGAGGATCTAGCATTTCCTAGTTTTTTTCAAGTACTACAGGGTTATTTGTAAAACACTAAAAATGTTGTTCATGTTTTACAAGAAACCCTGTATATAAAATCAATGGAAGTTGGTCATTAGGGACATTGTACAGAAATTTTGTATAAAATTTAGTAGGTAGATACTTTTATTGTATGTATGACAGTCCCATCTAACTAATTAATTAGAGTGTAGAAGAAATAAATAAATCATTTCAGTAATATAGACGATGGCATAGACAAAAAAGTTTGATTGACATTAAGCTATCGATAAGTTTATACTAGAGCAGTGGTGGCCCAGTGGTATCGGTCCCGACTTACGAGTTGTAGGTCGTGGGTTCGAACCCAGCTTGGCGCATTACTTTGTGTAATTTATTTCATCACCACTGCTCTCAAAACGGTGAAGGAAAACATCGTGAGGAAACCGGCATGTCCTAGAACCATCAAATTCGAAGACATGTGACATCTGCCAATCCGGACTGGGCCCGCGTGGTGGATTATGAGAGGAGGCCTGTGTCCCAGCAGTGGGAACGTTATAGGCTGATGATGAAGTTTATACTAATTACAGTTTTAGTACAAACCTACCAACTATTGGCGGCGACGCTAGTGGTGAATTTGGTGCACAACGGAACGTTTCCAATTTGATGGGTGTAGTTCTAAATTTGCCCGTTGGAACAAGTAAATTGGTGGCGCATAAATTGTTTTAACTTTTCGATAACTAATGTCTAACTTACTTAAAAAAAACTAGACTGCACGATCTAAGGGCCTATGCACACCGCGTTTTTTAAACGCGCCGTCGACGCGCGTTTGTAGCGATGCAAACGCTCGTTTGACACTTTGTAACACGACAACAAACTGCTCTGATGGACAAAAAGGCGTCGTCGACGCGCGTTTAAAAACGTGGTGTGCATTCTAAGGAACAAAAACTATCTGTCTCAAGGTATGTTTACGGCTCACAGGAGTGGTCGAAATAAGGCGGATATAAGACTTTTTTGCCTAATATGTTGACAAACATCGGTGGCCTGTTAAGGAGTCTAGTAATTAATCGTCGTTGTACGAAACGATTCGAACGCGATTGTCAATTGTTTAGCTACAAAGTTAGGTGGGACTCTCAAATACAAAACTGTAAAGTAACATTAATCTAGTCGAAGTAATATAGACCTTTTTAAACGTAGACTTAGAGAAACATTTCGAATGAATAATTTATTAGTCATTTCAGTAATTTGAATTGCAAAAATTAAGCTTCTGTGATTTGGCCTGTCAATTTGGTTCGTGATAAAATGAAATGAAAATCTTTAGAGATTGAACGAAAATATTTTTTTTCGTTCTTTTCATTCGTTGTAATAACTGAACTGATCGTATTGATTGGGCTATTGAATTTCATTGAACAATTGCTCATTGTTATGAAAGGATTCATTTCATTTCATTTGTTTTTATTTGACACAGTCGAAAGTAATTGAAATGAATTAGTGTTTTTTGGAGTTTGTTGATAACATTGATACTTAATGAGAAAAAAATATGGTTCCACAAAATCAGCTTTACAATTAACCAAAAAAAGCGTGGATTTGATTTTGTTTTGTGTTAAAGATTAATTTTCATTTTTTTCAATAATTCTAACATTAAACTCGTTGTCCATGGTCAGCCAGGCAAAAATGAACTTGATTTGCATCCGCCATTTTTCATCAGATATTATGTTTAAAATAGAAACAAAAATACAGGGGAAAAAATCCTTGTTTTAATTTACAGGTCAAATTGCTAAAGCATTTAATTATATTAGTTTATACTAGTTTGAAACCATAGTTTTAAACGCATGTTTACTAATCAGTAAATTATTACTCTTATTTATTTTGGAATAGCATGATATTTAACCACTGGTTAGCATGTTCATATTTTACAATCAGGCTTATTAATTTTGAATCTAATTATCAACATTTCCACTACTGGATATTATTATGGATTCAGTTGTAATACTGTATATTAAATGAATGATTTTCATTAGTAAGTTAGTTGTTAATATTTAATTGGAATGTATTGTTTTGAAAATTTGGTCATATTTACACGAGAATTTAAATAAGCACTGTGTTTAATTAGGTTTGCGTTTTTATACACAGAGATACGCCAGCCCCATTTTCCAATTTGTAGGTATATTACTTTTCAAAGAAAAAGATCAGCTTACTAAGATTTATTTACGATACGATAATTATGATCTCAAAAGCGTGAAAGATGACCAAATTATTTTATCGCACAGCAAAATATTGAGATATATAAATATTATTTCTATATAAGTGGTACTCTTGACACTGTAAAAGTACCATTCTATAAACGACCGCAAACGCTCACCATAGCGGCAAAGCAAAACCGCAGTGGCAAAGTCAGACCGCACGTGCAGCGGCAAATTCACTGGGCGTAGCGGCAATAGAGACCGTAGCGACAGAGCCAGAGCGCAGTGATACAGGTTTCTATGAAACACTCCGCTTTTCACAGAAATCAACGATATCGCTGCGGTCAACTCATTGCCGCTGCGGTCTACAGTTAGCGACACTTCAAAAACTAAAATATATTGCTGTGCGTTAGTATCTAGAAAATTAGATCTCCATCGCTTATTCTACCCTTTTGTTTGTGCATGATATAACCCTAATTCGGCAGAGGTGTTTGAAACGTTCCTACCCGACGCGTCTGCATCGGTAGCCGTACAATTTTCTCCCGGTAAGTAATAGCGTAGCAATTTATGTAATGGACGCAACGTACGCAATCGTTTTGTGGGGAGAGCATTTTGCTGGAGTCATTTTAGGGTTGGTTTTTAAGCATAATATGGACGAGGTGTCAGGCGTTTTTGTTATTTCGTCCCGCTTTTTTTAAATGAATATATTCGCAGTGAAAAAAAAATAGTAATGTAATTGTAATTTTTGGAAGAAAATCATCCACATATTATATGTGTATATTCTTCAAGTGCTTATAGCAAAAAAGGAACTTTTACACTATCATAAATTAATAAATAATTTGAAAAGAACCTTGGTCAATTTAAATGTTTTATGGCCTGCGTCGTACAACTCACAGTCCTGCCCGGCAAGATTTAATATTTTATTCCATTTTATACTCATCTTACCTTTACATTGGTATCTTTTAAGTTCCAAGAATTAGGTTTCAGGGTGGAAGGTTTCTTGGAATATGCTGGCAGGTAGCATATTCCATAACCATAGCTCTAATAAATGAAGCTTGCACCGTAAATATGTCATCATGGCCGACATTGCGTTCATTACTGTCATTTGTCACCGAGAATGGACTGGTGTGATAAGCACTTAGCTTGACGCTAATAATGTTAGCTATCTGTAGAAGCAATTGTGTTTGTCTGACCTAGATAGCTGCGTAAGGTCTGTTCTGAAAGTATTTAGTAATAAGGTGAACTAGAGAAAATATGTCGTTGGTATTGTGAGAATTTTCTTATTCTAAGAGTTATGTTGTCTACTTTAAAAAGTGTTGTTTAATCAAAGTAATTTTTTTTTTTTTTGCTTGTACAGTAAAAGCTACTCAGTAATAATTTTGTTAGTCGTTTTAAATGAACTCGGAGAATCTTCATCTCTGTCAAAGCAATTTAGAAATTTTTAGGAGGGTCTCAATTTTGGATGAAACTACATACATTCGATCACTAAAAGTACAATGCCCAAACTAATACGGATATCTGCCCAGACACGTCCAGAATGCAGATCTATGCCATATAATAGCTTATTAACAATACTTTTAAAATATGTAGATTGAATTACTTATAAAGCATGGATTCAAAAGTTCAGAGAAAAACATTGTAATTTTTTTTTAAAGATGTACTTTATGAAATGGAACGTTTTTTAAAGCGTAACAAGGAGATCTATTCGCAGTTATATCAACATTAGATAACAAATAGTTTTAGAGCAGACCTTAATTCCGTAGACGCCGTACAAACGAACTTCGGAAATATAAGATTATACTTGGATTGCAGAAAAAAATGGGATTGTTAAATGATCCGAGATATGGATTTACGATTGGTACGTCCGATTTAGATAAGTTTTCCAACTCGATAACTCCTCTTTATGAAGAAAATGAGTTTCTGAATACGCGCGAAAAATGCTAAGATGTAGGGATCTTTACGAGTAGTAGGATTTATTTTGATAGGGCTTACAGAGAGTGATTTGGCTTAGCTATCTTTTGTACAGTAGGCCAAAGACAGTTGTTGGCAACTGGCCTCTTTGCTGTA
This sequence comes from Agrotis ipsilon, assembly GCA_028554685.1. Classification (NCBI taxonomy): domain Eukaryota; kingdom Metazoa; phylum Arthropoda; class Insecta; order Lepidoptera; family Noctuidae; genus Agrotis; species Agrotis ipsilon. The sequence goes on along the minus strand of CM052973.1, from coordinate 13,607,616 downwards.
GATTGTTTCCTTTTTATTTGATTTTGTGTTCGATTATTTAAAAATATGATTGTCATGTGGTGTCAGCTCTTGTCTGTATTATAACGTAAATAAAAATACTGAATTATTGATAATCTCCTGTTTCCAATCATTTTCCTCTATTACAGTCCACCCGCTCGTTAATAAGAACAGTAAAAAATTACCTTTTTTTCTATTAGATCTCTGAGCTACGCTAAGCCAGCTTAAGGTCAAAGTGTTACAACTATAATGCGGCCAATTGTACCTTCTTATTTCGAGGTGTTAATCTTCATAGACATAGGCCTCAGACGGGGTAAGGGACTAGTCTGTCTGACTGACTGATACCACCTAATACTTCCGACCTTGAGCTGGTCTTACTTGGCACACAATGAATAGATAAAGAAGTTGACTCGCGTTAGTATCAACAAAGATTCTTGGTGTTTTATTTGAAAAGGGTAGTTCACTAAATAAATAAAATGAAAATCTGTTTAGTCAGTTAGTAAAAGTATTGAAAAATGATGGCACGTGTCCATTATTATTTTTTAGGTTTTTTTAAATCAATGAATATTGACAAATATAAAACGCTGCGAATTTCGGGGGCTTGTGATGTCTCAATGCTTGTCAAGTTATACCCAGTTACTTTTTTTTTTACGTAACGAAAGCAAAACGGGTCAAATATTTTTTGAGTCGGTCTTCTTATGCTTTTTTAAATAAAATAGCCTTTTATGACGGTAAGTTAAATTGCACGAAACGAAAAATCAATCGTTCATAAGTTTTTGTTTTGTGTGCGTTTCACGTAGCTTAGTTGTAGTTATGCTTGTACGAGTATATGCAAGTTTTAGTGTCTTTATAATAGCCGGGCCACACTAATGGTATTTGTCGTCGATTTTCGCGAAACTTGTTTTTAAATGTTCATGTAAACGTCCTTTAACGTGATAATTAACGACATTTCCCGCTATTGTGGCCCTAGTGTCACTGAGACGTCGCCTGTGCGGTACGAGATTGTTAAACATTTTTGTGATAACTTCTAGTCTGTTATCAGTTTTTTGGTATAACTTTTTTGTAGAGTTGTCCCCCTTCCGCACCGCGTCAATGGTCCGTTCAACGGTGAACCTGTAATTAATGTTTTTATTTAGATATTTTTGTATGTACATATAGCTTAATGTTGTGTTTACGCTATTTAAGGCACTTAAATGACTTCATATTGGTTTAATATTGAACATGTTCTTCTAAAAAAACTTCACTTATAACCAAATTCACTACTTCACGCTGACTCTAAAGCTTTAGTTTATTTTCTCGCTTTTTTGGGTTACAAACGAGAAGATCAAAACATCGTCTGCCTAACCTTTTCCCAATTACATTGGGGTCGGCTTCCAGTCAAACCAGATGCAGCTGGATATCAGTATTTTTCATGAAGCGACTGCCTGTAGGACCTCCACAACCCAGTAACTGGGTAATTCCATACCCCATGGTAAGACTGGTTGTCAGAGCTTCTGACCAACAGTAAGGACTGTCAAAGGTCTACAAATGACAGCCGGGACCGACGGGTTAACGTGCTTTCCGAGCTATGGAGGAAACTCGCTATGACAGATGGTCACCCATCCACAGATCAACGTCGGCAAGATCGGCCTGTGCGGCTGAAATTATGTATTTTTAGCCACGAGCTCCTCAAAAAACGAGAAGATCCAAACAAACGTCGAAAAATAGGTCAAACCGTATAATTTAAAAGTGAATTGAAGTACAAATTGTATCCCATTTCCATGAATCGAAATAAAATCGTTCGCTGTAAATCATCGATTCGATTTGTAATATTTTACGTACATCCTGTACTAGTGATGTACGATCCGATCCGATATTTTACTGTCTGAGTCGATAGTTAGATACTTTGGATCGATAGAGATGTACCGGTATCACAATTAATGGATCGTATTGTGCGTCTATATTAATCATTGTGTTACCAGGAAATTTAAAAGAATCACAACCGTTGCAAAAAGTGAAGATGTCCTAGCCTTTGTAAATTTTCTGTGTTACATGCAATTTAAATGAATACACAACTGTTGCAAAAACTAAAAGATGTAAACTCTTATCAGAGCATTAATAAGATACTATATAATGCGTACCGTGCATGAAAAATCACATAAAAATTTAAACAAATTAAAACTATTAAATAAACCTTTATTTGGTACCTACAAAGGCGTTCCCTCACCGCGAACACTTGTGATGTAACGTTACAAATTAGAAAATTTCATCTGTGACGGAAGACTATCGATCACAATGCGCTCTTTGATGTTATATTACACGCGAATGCTCGCGGTAAGGAAGCGCCTTCGATATTTGGACAATCGGATCGAGTCATTCGATACGACCCAAAAATACCTATTGCCTAGTTGCGATCCGGATCTGCAATTCAAAACATCGATAAAAATGCAAGCGTCGCGCATCCCTAGCAAATGGATGTCGCTTACAGAGTGTTAATTCAGCTGTTATGGACAACGCCTAGGTTTTGGATGAAACCACTGATTAATTTGGGCTGCAACTATTAAATTGGTCCTTTTGAATACGTATGTGGTTTGTCAAAAGGCTCAATCATGCGAAAGGGTTAGGCGAATTTAATATTTGTGAAATGCATTGGATCAAATTTATTTATCTATTAGTTCCTGATTAAAACTGTAATAGGATCTCGTGGTTTAGTAGTAATAGTCGCACGGATCGATTTTCAAGGTTAAGCCGCGCTTGGCTAGGTCAGTCGTTGGATGGGTAACGCTCATTACCTACCGAATTTCCTCCCTGTTTTCAATTATTTTTATAACAGTGAAAACAATTAAAAAAAAAAGTAATGTAATTGTCTTATGTTGCATAATTTTGAAATATTAGATTAATTATTATTTTATTCTGGTATAAAAAGGCAAAATCATTCGCATCACTTTTCGTTAATTTTCTTAAGGCAAGTAACAATCCTACTAATAATATTATAAACGTGAAAGTTTGTATGTGTGGATGTTTGTTACTCTTTCACGCAAAAACCACTGAACGGATTTGGCTAAAATTTGGTACCTACACAGATAGTTTATTACCTGGATTAACACATAGGATAGTTTTTATCCCGATTTTATGTTCCCGTGGGATAATTTTCGAGTTGTAGTGGGTGAAGCCGCTGGCAACAGCTAGTCTAAAATAAAACATGTTAAAACAAGGAATCGATTTTAAACATTCATTACTTAAATTCTTGAACCATTTCAGGAATGTTGGATTTCAGCACTCTGTTTAATTGTTTTCCGTCACTTCGTGTTTATTACAGCCTCGCAATTAAATTAAATGAGAAGACAAACGTTTAATCCCATTTCGTAATATAACATCAGCTTTTTGTACTAAAATCATCAAATGCATAGCTTTCCACTCTGGCCTCTGACTGACTAAAATCCATTCTATTTCTTCTGAAAAATGCATAGATTAGGAGATATAGAGCAGAATTTGCAAGTTGTACCAAAAAAAAACAAATCACAACTTTTTGGAGTTGCTAACTAACTTATACATAGATGTCATGGTTTCAAACAACATACAAAAAAATCAGAGATACACCATTATTTGTGAATTTAGCGACTTTTTTGTGTATTTTGACTGGCTTACACAACGACGATATATTACTAGACTCCGCATGCACGATCTTAGGAACAAAAAAGCTAACTCAAGGTATGTTCTGTCTCAAGGTATGTTTACGGCTCACAGGAGTGGTCAAAATAAAACGAATATAAGACTTTTTTGACTAATGTGTTGACAGACATTGGTCGCCTGTTATTAGGAGTCTAGTAATATATCGTCGTTGGGCCTACACGTAATAAAGGTGAACGCCATTTGCCATCAATCAGGCACAAAACCATGAGTCCGGTTACCCCAGGACTCTGCTATCCATAAATTTCTAATGAGAAAACCTAATAACTCAGTAACAGTTGCTATTGCTGACCACCCAATGACGAGGTTAATTCCACTTTGTTCACCTGGGTTATATCACCTGGGTGAACAAAGTGGACAACTTTGAACAACTTTGGTTTCCTTTGTTCACTTCGGAAAAATATCACCTTGGTGAACAGAGGTGACTTTTCTTCTACGATCTTGTGGATCTTTACCGATGACGAGGCTATATCGTGTATATTATTACCTCGTTTGTGAATCAAACAAACAGACATGAATATTGACTCAAGTGTCAATCATTCACTCGAGTGAAACATTCGATATTACTTCATAGCATTGTCCACAACACATAATCCGACGTTTTCGGTCGAATAACCAATATTTGCGAAAAGGAAAAGTCAAATAAAACCTTTGATAGAATTGGCGGACAATTTATTGATTCAACGACACATTTTCCTTTTATGTTGGCGACAAATAAGGAATTATTTTGGATAGAAAAGTCAGGGGTTTTTTTTTTACGTGGTAGTATCATCAAATGAGTCCTCCCACCCCCCACTGTCAGACTTGTACTGACTAAAATCCACGGTGTCCATCAATAGCCCTTTATGTTCCAGGGTCACGGTGAAGGTAAAAGTCCCCCGGCAGGCTTTGGCCCTCTGAGAGTGGGCCTCGTCATTATGCTGACGCTCTTTGAGGCGCGCGTGGAACACGACGCGCCGTCGACCCGGGCATGGTCCTTGTCCAGTTTTTTTTCTGCTATTTAACGATTCTTATTTGACCGTACTAAATAAGTAGTACTAGCGTACTAGAAATAAATGTTTTGATTTTGATCTTGGTATTATGTATATTTCCGCGGCGTTACCCTCTTACATCGGTAATCCTCCCACGGGAACTTAAGAACCATCGACTAAAGCGTTCGCTGCAAAGATCTGGTGGAAATATTCGTAGCGTTGTTGTCTCTATCTATGGTAGGGCTCTGTTCGTTGTTCAGTTTCACAAACATAAAAGCTCGAAGTTCTGTTACAAATGAATAATCAAACCTATCATCACCCCGCCCCGCTGTAGATATTGGGTCAACCCATTAGGCCAGCGTGTACAGACCTACTTGGCGGTAATTTGGTAGTTGGCGGGAATAATGGCCGGCCAACCGAAAGTTGTCGGTTTTTCATGCACCAATCAAAGCATTTTAGCGTCCTTTGCATACAGTGTTCACACGTTGTCCCAATGTGTAAACAGTGACATTTGGAATTCATATTTTGGCCCAACATGCTGGCCCAATGCCTTGGCCCAATGTATACAGCGGGCTTAAGGGCTAACAATGCATCCATGCATCCTCACAAACTTGTTGGTAAGGCTTTGGTATTATTTCTGGGCAAGCGTCTGTCGATGACAACATCATTTCTTGCATAGTGGTCAAACACCAGCATATCTTAAAAGAAAATTCATCTCCCCTCATCACCTGAATTTAACGAGGAAACATTATCCTCCCTTTGGTTACGTTGGGAAAAAAGCTCGATAGATCAACGATCCAATGCTCCAAGCAATCGTATCAATCTATCACATAGCAAGGAAATGGCTTTTTGCTATCTTATTCATTTAATACTGAAGAGAATTTCTCATCAATCCTTGTGCACTGTATCTTGTAAGAATGCGAATAAATAAGAATAAATTTTACTGATTTAATAATAAATCAGTAAAATTTATTCTTATTTATTCGACTTCTGAATTTGATCTGATTTCGATAACGAAATCAGATCAAATTCAGAAGTCTCAACACAGACTATTATTAAACAGAAAACACTGCACCATAGTCAAAATAAAATAGTTTATTTCAATTAGGCTTGTCACAAGCACTTTTGAATTGTCAAAAGACAAAAAAATAAAATAGGTAATATAAAAATAGTTACGGTGCTACAGTCCCAGTCACATGACATAAAAACTGTGAAAGTACCGTAGGTGCTCATTCCAAAGCGTAGATCTCTATGGTGAAGAATGAGCAAGAAACTCCATGGACACTCTTTTCAATCGCCAAAATTATAACAGAATCTTTGTTACATCATTCATCTTGAGATGGTACATAATGTGAGAACGATGTAGCAAGTAATAAAAAATAGACAATTCAATAAAATTATAAATCGTTAAAATTGACCGTGGCAGCTAAGAGACGACCACCTTTTACTTTTTTACGTGGTCAAATGAGTGTCGGAGAACTCATTTCACATTCCAAAACCATGGTTACCAGGTTAGACAGTCCCACGACCCTGGCTAGCGTTTGGTCTTCTATGTCTCCGTCATAAATTATTTTGCCCCTGACTGGGAACTTTTCCTGTGTTGTAGGTGCGTTTACAAACATTGAAGCTCACATTCAGAAACACCCAGACCTGGAAGAACTACTTCTACACACATAGTTTTTCCGTGCGGAAGTTGAACCCTCGGCACGCTGTGCAGCAGTCAGAGTGAAGCCACACTGGTCGCGGGACTTATACCATCACCGTGACCCCGGAACACAAAGGGCTACTGAAGGACAGCGTGGATTTTAGTCAGTACAAGTCTGACAGTCCCTCTCGCCCTGCCCGGGGTGGGAGGACTACTCTGATGATTTTACCACGTAAAAAAAAAAGAGTGAAGCAACACAACACAATGTTTGCGGTGCGGCGCCGCACTCGGTGAACATTTTGCGGCATCTCTGTACACATGAGGCATGCGGCGCCGTAATACGGCAATGGATCGGAATGGTGTGTCTGCGGTGCGGCGCCAGAACGCACCGTCTGGCATATCATTGATTTCTATATGCAGGACGTTGGAGCGGCACCGCACCGGTGCCGTGACCGCACCGCACCGTTGACTTCACTCTGAGTTGGACCGAACATGTGACCGTACATATTTAATTTCAATGTTGGAAGAAATACCATTCAACCTAAACTATACCGGGTACGAGAAGTCGCGGATCTTCATAAAAGAGTAAAACTTTGTGACCCAACCGTCAAAATAGAGGTCGAATCTCAATAACCCAGAAATCTGTGGCTCCACAAATATTATGTTGATCTCGTAAGGAACCCACGTAGCCGTTATCCGTACGCGTCTCTTGAATACTTTATAACGGTACCCTAAGATGTGATGTGGGGATTTTTATTGGTGACTTTTTCGGGGAGTTCATAAAACGTTTCTGGAGTTACCGAATGCGATGTTAAGGAAATGCGGGAAAAATTTGGAGTTCTAATATTTGACTGGGTTTTAGTTTTTATTTACTACTAGCTTCTGCCCGCGACTTCGTACGCGTATCCTGTTGCTTATGCCAGCGGCAACGGGATCGTCAAAATCTAAGATCTGAACAGTTTATTACCCAACTCCAAGAGCCCGGCAAAAAAAATAATGGCTTTTGGCCAGTAGAGTACAATAATATTCATCGTCGAAGTCAATGACGTCATTCCTATATGTTATAGTGTAGCTGGGCTCTTGGAGTTCCACATTAGGTGTTCCAGATTTCCAATTTTTACACGTCAACAGAGAATGCTCATCAGGCTGAACAACTCTTTCTAAGACGTCGATTCTATATATGTTATAGTTTAGCTGGGCTTTTGGTGTTCCACATCAGGTGTTCCAGATCTTCAATTTTTATATGTCATCACAGAGTGCTCACCAGGCCGAACAACTTGGCTAAGACGTCATTCCTGTATTTGTCATAGTGTAGCTGGGCTCTTGGAGTTCCACATCAGTTGTTCCAGATCTTCAAATTTATTCTCTCAGCAGAAAATGCTCATCACGTGGAACAATTTTTGCTATGGCACCATTTTTGTATCTCTTATAGTTTAGCTAGTCTGTTGCGGTTCTGCACCAGGTGTTCAAGTTTCCAAAATAAATTATAGCCTATGTTTTGACCAGACTTAATACCTATAAAACAAAAAAAGAATCATTCAAATCCGTCCAGTACTTTTTGAGTTTATCCCGGACATACATACAGACAAACAGACAAACAGATAAACAGACAAACAGACAAAAATTCTAAAAACTATATTTTTGGCTTCGGTATCGATTGTAGATCACACCCCAAGTATTCTTTTAAAAAAATATTCAATGTACAGTTTTGACTTTCCTACTATTTTATTATATGTATAGACTAGCGGCCCATCCCGCCTTCGGACGGGTGGAAGTCCTCTAAAACCCGGTCCCGATGGTCACAAACACAATAAAAACAGAATTATCCGAATCGGTCCAGCCGTTTTCGAGTTATGAGCTTAGCAACACATTTTGCGATCCATTTTATATTATAGAAGATATGGGTGTATGGAGAGGAAGAGGAAGGCCAAAGAAAAGATGGATGGATTGTCTAAGGGATGATATTAAAGAAAAAGGAGTAAATGATACTGTGACGTCTGACAGGGAAGAATGTAAGAAAAAAACGTGTTGCGCCGTCCACAAGTAAAATGAGATAAGAGAAGGAAGATGATAATAGTTTTTTTTTTACTATACGGTTAGAAACTAGCTTATTTAGTGATAATAATATTCACAAATCGAACTAGCTTTGAACTAGCATTGAAAGAACACCAAAAAAAAGCATAGCATTGTTTGTGATACAGTTAACAATCTATAAAAGTACTTTAACAGATTGGGCTAGATTGATATGCTAGCGTCTGTACAAAAATAAACCTATCTGCACTACGCGAAACAAACAAGAGTATGTACAAACTAAAAACACTTGTTTCATAAAACTATCACGGACAACATAGCCTAAGGCGCACTTAACAAACTTGCTGAAAACAAGACTTGTTTCCGAGAAACTTAATAGTATGTTGCGAACTTAAGGCGGTAGGTAGTTAACTTGTAGTTGCTACAATTATTTTTAGTCTCTGTTTATTTTTTTGGATGTGCATTCGCAAAACAAAATGCTTCTGTACTGTCAGCACGAGTTTTCAGTATTTGAGACGTAAACTGGAACTTTGACGATTTCAAATTGACAATTTTCAAGGGAAGAATTGGTTCCTTCTTCGCACACCAGAGGCGCTGTTCTATATTTTCATACAAGAAACGCTGTAAATACTGGAAAAACTCTGTAAAGTAAAATAGTGAAAACTTGTGGTAGGGGTACAGATTAAGGCTTTTTTTTTTCGTGGTAAAATCATCAAATGAGTCCTCCCACCCCGGGCAGGGCGGGAGGGACTGTCAGACTTGTACTGACTAAAATACACGGTGTTCTTCAATAGCCCTTTATGTTCCGGGGTCACGGTGATGGAAATAAGTCCCGCGACCCCGGCAGGTTTTGGCCCTCTGTGAGGGGGCCCCGTCATTTTTACTGACAGCTATTTGAGGCGCGCGTGGAACAAGACGCGCCGTCGACCCGGGCATGGTCCATGGTCGGACAGTGAGTTGCCCTTTACTCACTGTCGGCATGCCCGCGTTCTGATTAAGGCTTATAACGGAAATCTTTGGTCATAGATATTTTTTACAAAACTAATAATAGTTAATTTTATTACACAAAATAAAATTTACATCCATTGAACTAGTATTACTACGTATAGAGACGACACCACGTATCACCACTGAGTCCCATCCAGGATGAGTGCGCGCGCACAAGTTCATTCAGTTGTTTGACAGCTCTGTGGCGTGCTCTAGGCGCATGCACTCATCTTGGAATTCTTGGATGGGGCACAGTGGTGATGCATGGTGTGATCTCTATACGTAGTAATAATACCTTAATGTTTATATCTTACTTATTTTATTTTATGGTACTAATTAGTTGGTACTAATTTATATCTCACTTATTTTATACTTGCTGTTGCCAGTGGCATAGCCCGCATGTCCAGACTTCATTCTATAAGTTTCATCTATTCAGTCGGGTCGACGGCGCGTCGTGTTCCACGCGCGCCTCTAAGAGCGTCAGCAAAATGACGGGGTCCCCGGGACGCGGTCGCGGGACTTATACCATCACCGTGACCCCGGAACAGAAATGGTTATGGTACACCGTGGATTTTAGTCAGTTCAAGTCTGACAGTCCCTCCCGCCCTGCCCGGGGCTGGAAAAAAAAAAGATCTGTTCAGTCATTTTGACTTGATTGAGTAACAAATTAACAAACATCAATCCAAATATCGGAACTGTTGTATTTAAAATATTAGTATGCAATTATTAGTTTCTTTGTTTATAATCTCTTCTTTACGAAAAAAAAACAAAACATACAAGAAAAAGGTTTTTTATATGCAAGACTTCAATTCAAGAAGAAATAAAACACTTTAAATTTTTGAAACCCATCATAACTCGGAAAATTGCTTTAATCATTTTCGAATAAATTCGTTATAAAAATACAAACATTTCCTATTACTGTTAAGATTAATAAACTGCTCATCTACAAAAAATACAGAAAAAACACAACACAAATAATCCGCCTTTAGTCTACATTAAAACATTTATTCAGCACATTTCAGCACTATACGGAAATAAAGAAATCAGGTTAAAATTTGTTATGCAAACCATCACCTTTGTATATTTCAGGCAGACATTTTGTTTCACTTTGTGGAACATTATTTTATTTTGATCGGCATTTACTTCTGTCGTTTGTAACGTAATTTTTTCACTGATTATTGTACATTTTAATATATAAGGCACTATAGCATTTGGCCTGCGACTTCGTCCGCGATTATTTCACATTTTTTTCTTCAAGGTTTAATCATGACGAAAAAAAAGAAACCGTTAGCGCAGGCATGCGACCGGTGAGTAATGGGCGACTCGCTGTCCGACCATGGACCATACCCGGGTCGACGGCGCGTTGCATAGAGTTGGCGCGTGGTGTTCCACGCGCGCCTCAAAGACTGCTAGCCAGCGTGACGACGGGGCCTCCCCCTCTAGAAAGCAAAATCCAGCCGGGGTCGCGGTACTTATCTCATTACCGTGACCCTGGAACGTGGGGGGCTATTGAAGGACCCTCTGGATTTTATTCAGTACGAGTCTCAAGTCTACAGTCTGCCCTGGGTGGGAAGACTCATTTGATGATTTTACCACGTAAAAATGTTCCAGCACGATCGTGTTTTTTTAAAGGGACAATATAATATTTCGAAGTGCCCCATCGTACCTTAAAAATCTATGGATTGTGAATGTAGGTATATCAGATTCCTCCCCAGGCAAATCGTCAATACCTGTTAGGGTAGTTTAAATTTATAGGAATACAACATTATAACATAACTGAAGGACAGTTTAGCAAAAAATAAAGTACTATAGTTTTAGTTTGACTTAAGAACTTCATGTAATATATTGGAGACATAATATTTTCGCCATTATGAAGTCATTTTAGTCCATTATTTTTATTTATTTATTTATTAAACTTTATGCACAACAACGTACAACGGCGGCCTTAATGCCGTAAGCATTTAATGTCTAATAGCTTTTTTTTGCTTGTAGAATTTTCTGGAGTATTAATTAGTTTTGATAGATAGATAGAATATATAGATAGATAGAATGTTAATTAGTTATGGTTAGGCACCTAAATAATATCCAGTAGTGGATGTAATTAAAATAATTATAACACACAAACATTTAATTTAATATAACACAATAATTTACATTCTGTCGGTTTAAAATTTAAGTTATGTTTTAAAGAATTCAAGGCGACTCCATTTCTTTTAGTTTTAGAGATATACTTAGCATTCACTAGACTATAGAATTCAAGTAGTAGTTATAGTAGAAAAGGAGTAGAGTAAGAAAATTTATAAAACTGATGATGTACCTATTTAAATAAACCATAGTTAATAGAATTCGAAATTGAAATTTTATAAGAAGCATAAAAAATAGTAAAAATAATGCTAAACATAAAAATAAATGATAAAGATGATGACGATTACCCTCTTAAGTAGTTTAGAGGCCTCCGAACCTCTTACCTCGCTAACTTGATGCTATAACGTAAAGAGCAAGCAATTGAGGGAACAGGACAGTTCTTAGCCAGTAAGAGTCCGACAGTCGTTCTCTCATGTCTATGTATACCAAACTGTAACAATAACATTGTAAAAGCAATTGTTTTTAAAGAGTAACCAGGAGTTTCTCGACGGTTCTTCTACATGGAAACGACCAACCCGAACTGTGCCAATTATTTTTTCAGAAAACAAAATAAAATATTTTGAAAAGTCCCCTTCCACTTCACCAAAATGTAATTAAGATTCCGATTTGGTTACAAGCAACATTTTTATTTTTTTAAATAAAAACCAAAGCGCTTTGAAGTTTACAGCTTAGCCGTGTGATGTCGTAAAGCGGCGCCTTTGATAACGTGCCGCGTACTCCACACTGATTACATTACTTGTACCTGCTTTGAAAATGTAGTTTCCCGAGGATTATAAAGGTTGAGCGGAAGTCTGTAGTCAATGATATTAGTAAGCTGTAATATTGATAGTACTTGGTCATATATAGTTCGATAGTGTATGGACAACGACGATGTATTACTAGACTCCTAATAACAGGCGACCGATGTCTGTCAACACATTAGACAAAAAAGTCTTATATCCGTCTTATTTCGACCACTCCTGTGAGCCATAAACATACCTTGAGACAGAACAGACCTTGAGTTAGCCAATCACAACGCAGTACCCCGTCCCCCTCGCTTACGTAGTACCTCAGCGAGTTGACAGAATAGTTTTTGTTCCTTAGATCGTGCATGCGGAGTCTAGTAATATATCGTCGTTGTGTATGGATTTGTATGTACTCTTATGTTCCGTTTTAAAGTCAAAGGATTGAACAGATTTTGCCACATAGCGCGAAGAAACGTGCAGGAATTTATGCATAGTTCCAATTTGAATATATACTAGGCCTTTCCTCCAGTTTTACTTGTCTTAAAAGACTTGATTGAATCGGGAACTTCACTGAGTAAGTCGACGGAGCCCCGCTTGACGGGGCTCCTACTTCTGGGTGGTTTAAAAAAATATCTCTTCTAGCCTTAATTGTCCGAGTCAGGGTGCCAGCAAGGCTATGCTAGTTTGTCCAGAAATCGGATTTGGTCGGTAACATAAATAATGTACCCCGATTTTGTCGGTTAAAAAGCTAAAAAGGCCGCCATTTCAGGGGTAGTGGATTCGGATATTTTTGTCTCAAGAAATGAGAATAGGTTTAATATAATATACTCTAAAGAATCGGTAACCATTCCATTAACCAAACACTATATTATACAAAAAATAGTACTCGTTTAATTATATAGAATAAAGGCTTAAATGCAACCGCGTCGGTATTCAGAATAATTCAATAGCCACAATTTAGGTCGAGAGTCCCCCGTGATGTTGTCATTCAGCTTCGAACAGCTCAGCTCCATTTTAATTTCTCTTTTGTTATAATAATTGGGTTTATTTTGGCGTGTGCAAAATTGTACTGTATTATCTATAATCTAATTGCGCCCCGGTACGTGCTTCGCTACGAAAAAAAATGTGATAAATGAAGTACCTCTGTACCGATTTTGTGCAAATTTCACATAAACTATCTACTAAATAGTCCGAACGAAAGTCTAAACATTTGGTCTGGATAGGTGAGCCCGTTCTTGAGTTATAAAATTACAACAAAAAGTGGCATTGATTTTTAGATAAACTGATTTTATAAATTTCTTATTTTTTGAGATCTTAGAAGTCTTACATATATCCAAGTACTTCATTTAGTCCAGTTTCGAGGAGGCAAATAATAGGATTAGAGTTTCTGGAAGGTACTGGGGTAAGTCTTACCCCAAGTGGGATAGAATCGAAATAAATATCCAAGTTCTTGTGAAGCCTTCTATATTCATATTCATTTATTTGCATTCTACAAGGTAATAAGATGTTCACAAAGCTTACAGCTAAGAGCCATTGTAGACCCTGTCAGGGCACAACAAAACAAAAGTATTTATAATACATACCTGACTAAGTTTCTAAATCTACATTATCACAAAAATTATACATGCACATTTAATAAAGTTTAGTACCTAAAAAAAGCATTAAAAAAATAAATGATAAATTAATAAATTCTACTGAGGATGAGGGTTCAATTTCTTAGATGGACACTGATATCAGCCTTTTAGTCTCACAATGGAACTTGAGCATGGAACTACTGGGATACGGCGCTTTTTGTTGGCTTAATAAAGTCATTAAATGACTCTTCCCGAATTGGGAGGAACAGAAGGAACTGTCGGACTCTTACAGATGATCAGAAACTTTCTCAACTGAGTCTGTATGTCTGCCCGGATAATGGCTATAGATTTTTGCTACATTACACATGGTAAACTTTACAAGTGAATTATTAGAGAACGCATCTGCTTAGTCATTCGGGGATCGCAGGTGTGATTATATGTATATTCCTCTGAAATCAGTTTTTTTTTTTTTTGCCTAACCTTTTGAAAAAAGCCTAAAATAAATGGAGTGGCCTTAACCGTTAGGTTCTTGACCGATCAATAGCTTTGTTGATTTCACTAACGCGACAACCCGTTGGATTTTAAACACTCCGCCCAGCATTGAGAGTTGAAATTCAACGTAATTAATTGCATTTAATCAATTGCTTACGCGATGTCCAACGAAGGCGATTCAACGCGAAGGCGATTGCAAAGCGATCTGATGCGGTTCGTTTCAACGGCGACGGGACAAGAATTCAATGCGACGCGATGGTTCTAATCTATGTGCATGCGAACTCATTGCTTGAAGATCTAAAAAAGAAAAAAAAAACAAAACAAGAGTTCGCATGAAATACTGAACATCATGAACTCATCGCGTTCGCTTCGCTTGTCACCGCAACCACGTGCAGTTCGTCACGCAGGCCTATATATACTACCGTAATAGCCTACGACACCGCTTTGCGGCCCGTTCACGACCTTGCCACTGTGAGCAGTGACTTAGCGCGGGGCGACGAGCGGTAAGATCAAAATAATGTATTGAATGATGATGTTTGAAACACGCCATGAAGCGCCACCAGTGGCGAATAAATATATTTAAAGTAATTAATGCCTTATTCGCGCCTACCGCTCAAGCATTGCTTAAAATTCGTGAACGGGCTGTTAGCAATAACTGAAAACACTTTAGTTTCTTGCCTGAAATAAGCAAAACAGTATTTTTTCTTATCTTTCACAATTTTCTGCATTAGTTTACTTCACCATAATTATTGTACTTTCTTATCATATACTTATTAATAATTATATAAGTATTTTATATTCTTCTCTTTTCTTCTTTCTGCTTTCTATCGGAACTGTATCTATGTGTGCACAAGTAAGATTATATGGTTTGTTATACTTAGCGATGCAACCGATGTTAAAGTAGATAGCTACTCTGTGTAATAGAATTAGAGTTCAAAGTTGAATTACATAAGAAAACTACACAGACGTGATAGTTTTGATATATACAATTATCATGATTTCATCATCTTTTCAAAAGCCCGGTAGTATAAGGCCACGAGTTATGAGTTTTACCTAGATCACCACTGCTCTTAAAACGGTAAAGGAAAACATCGGCATGTCCTATAACCAAAAATTCGAAGACATGTGAAGTCTACCAACACGCACTGGCCCCGCGTGATGGATTATGGCCCGCTCCCTCTCACAGAGAGGAGGCCTGTGTTCCAACTGTGGGAATATTTATAGACTGATGTCGACATCATATTTCTGCCCTTATCTTCATTACAATAATTGTGGTGGTAACACGTTTTCTTCTTCTATTCTTTCCTGTTATACCTACTCATTTCTTAGAATATTTTTTTTTTTAAGTTTAAACCGCTTATATTTTTGATAGACGTAACTATCTACTTTAACTAATTAATATAATCTCTGAATGTAACATAGTGCTTCATACCGCTTCGCATTGAGCTAGTTCAGTTTTTTGTGTAAAAAGCGCAATTAGCATATTTGCTTTAGCACATTTTGATGCTGTACAACGCTTTCATTGTTTTCAGACAATTTTTAACCAAAATAGGTATATCATTAATAACTTCTTAGGAAAATATTCTTTTTGTGTGAGTTTCTGGTTTAAAAAATCAAAATACAGCAACAGCGCAAAATAAACGTAGGGAAGAATCTGTAATCTCATTGGTTGCGGGACTTATTCCATCACCGTGACCCCGGAACATAAGGGCAATTGCAATTGGCAATTAAAGGACACCGTGGATTTTAGTCAGTACAAGTCTGACAGTATGGGTGGGAGGACTCATTTGATGATTTTACCACGTTAAAAAAAAACAAGGGTAGAATCTGAAATAACGGAAAGAACTATGCTATGTGCAATTTTCAACTTTCAACGCAAAAACGAACGTTGCAAGTCCAAGGCCCCTTGAGCTATTTAAAATTTAATACTGTCAATGTGTTCCTAATTTCATCAGTACGTTACCCTCCTAATCAGAATAAAGCAATGATGTTTGACAGATGTACACACGGCTACACGTCAAGCTATACAAAACCAGTTTGTCTTGGTCTCGCTTTGTACGATTTTTGCACTCAATAAACGGTCAGCTAACACTGGTTTTGTATAGAAAGAAAGAAAGAAAGCTTTATTTGCATAAATTGTAGGTACGTGACATAAGATGTTAAAATTAATAAGTTGTGATCCTTGTACAATTTACCTAATAGGCAGGCAAAAATAATTGGTAATAAATTATAACGATCATGGAAGTAATATTATTGATCATGAATAATATAAATATAGCTTGATGTGTAGCCGTGTGTACAAACACTAGCACATCGTCCTACCCAATCTGTCAAACCCAATCCAAAATAAAATAAACCTTCTATGCACTTTTGTGATAAAGTTAGATTTTGATAGATTGGATGTTTCAGACTGAAACATTTTTAGATTTCATGGCTAGTACAAAAGAAAAAAAAATAACTTTGTCTGTCTGTCAAAGCCAATTTGCTCCGATTCAGTTGGTACAAAATAAACTAGGACGTAAAATGTTATTAAAAAAATCAAGGGGATTATTTTATAATTTCTGACTTTTCCTGATACTATAAGGAATTCCGTCGTGTATCGGTGCGCTTACAAACATTTCAGTTCACACAAATATTTGTTCTGTGGCCATACAAAATGTTTTATACTGAAACCCGCAACAGCCACAAACGTACCGTCGAATTTTAGGAGAGAAACTTAAATATCTGGATCATCACCATCATCAGCTGTAAGACGTTCATTGCTGAACAAAAGTGGCCTCGCATTTTTTTTATACGTTGAAAAAGTCAGACTTCCACTGACTAAAATCCACGATATCCTTCAATAGCCCTTTACGGTTCTGAGCCACGGTTACCTTGTAAGACAGAAGCGACCCGGCAGACTTTGACCCTCTAAGGGGGGCCTCGTCATATTGCTGACAGCTTCTTGAAGTGCTCGTGGAACACGACGCGCCGTCGACCCCGGCATGGTTCCATGATCAGACGTCGAGTCGAAGGTCTCCCCCTGAGGCAACTACGACTTAAGGATATGTGCTAGAAATTGTACCGTGCATCAACTCAAAAGGGTTTCTTTTTTGTACTACAGCGTTTCAGCTTACAAATGCAGAACGCTACTTCCCAATTCAGTTCGCAACCAAAAATTTCTGAATCAGGGCAATTGAACCGACAAAATTGTGTTAGTAGATCGAGTGCCGTGCAAATACACGCGGCCGCATAGCGTGAAATTACAGCCTCAGTAAAACGGATCGGAATGGAACGTGTTAATCTAACTGGTAGATATGATCCTGGTTTTAATATTTTTATTGCCGAATACAACTCGGCTGGGCAGCCTTCGGGAAATTACGTAATGTTTTCTCGTCCAGAATGACTGGCCTGTTGGTCTGGTAGTGGCTGGCTGGTTAGTGACCCTGATTGCTATGTTTTTGTGATGAGTATGGTCATTTGTTCTGAGTCTGGGTGTAATTCATCTATAATATGGATGTATTTAGAAATATATAAGTATGTTTATCAGTTGTCTAGTACCCATAACACAAGCTCTGCTTAGCTTGGGACTTTAATGAATGAATGAATTGTCCTCCCTTTGAGTTATGTGATGGTGAATGAGTGAGTGTGAGAGGGTGTCTGAATGTGATGTGTGTGTGTGTGTGTGTGTGTGTGATTGCGATTTTTGTTAGTTAATATATATATATATATCTGCGAAAATATCTGCGTAAATATATATATTTTGACTCTGTACAATGAAGTTTAGAAAACATTTAATCTAACTTGCTACATCCAGAAGCTGCTCAGTGTCATCATATGTAAGACCTTGTAGGTATTCTAATACCTTTCTCTTACAACGATCTGTACTGAGTGGATAAATACATAGTTTTTTATTAAGCTTATTGTAGACGTGGGGACCGATGAAGTTAAAGAATTTAGTACCGAATTTAGTGCTACATGACTTATTTTGTGTACAAACCATATAACTTCTGCGTGTACTCAAGAACTGGGGATCGTAATATGTAGACGTGTGTTGCATTAAAATAATTTTTAATATAAATAACTGTCTCACAGTTAATACACCGCAAACCTGGTAAAGTAAAGTTGTAGGGAAAAGTACAGTTTTAAAAGTACTGACTTTTAAAATAGCCCGTTGGGCAACCTCAATTGATTTGAGTGTGGTTTTAGGAGCACCTCCCCAAGCGGAAATGCAGTACGTAATAAGTGACTGACACAGAGCATAGTATATTCGCTTCAAGATATGAGGATCAGCAATGTGTCTAAGATTCTTAAAGACATAAATAAGTTTTCGAACGCGTCCTGATAAAATTTTTATATGTTCCTTGAAGTTAAGATGTTTATCAATAGTTACACCCAAATATTTGATGGAGTCAACCTGTTCAAGTTTAGTACAAGCGCAGAGATCACGTAATGCACAGTCATGTGGAAAAATTGAATGTTCGTGGGTAATACCCATGTCTGATCTAATACTAAAGGACATATACTTCGTTTTAATGGTATTTAAAGTTAAAAAATTATCATGTAGCCATTTTCTCACAGTATCGAAACCGGACTGAGCATCACCAAATACTTCATTCCAACTTTCAGCTGAAAATAAAAGAGCCGTATCGTCTGCAAAAGATATGACTTTGCCCTGGGGCAGAATTATATTAGTAAGGTCATTTATATATGAAAGAAACAAGGTTGGTCCTAATATGCTACCCTGTGGAACCCCATGAGTGACTAGGCGGTCAGAACTGGTAAAATTACCCACCCGTACACACTGGCGGCGATTAGTAAGGTAGCTTTCGAAGAGTTTTAACTGTGTACCTCTGATTCCCAGCCTATCTAGCTTGTTCAAAAGCACCGAAACAGATATTGTGTCAAAGGCCTTTGCTAAATCCAAAAATATGGCCAGACACTTCCTTTTTTTATCCAAATTTTCACTGATATAACCTAAGACATTGTTAACTGCTTGTTCAGTTGATTTACCAATTCTGAAGCCGTACTGATTGGCTGATAACAAGTTGTTATTTTCGAGGTAACTAGTAAGTCTCTTATTGATAATTTTCTCCAGGAGCTTTGAAATAGATGGGAGTATGGATATTGGTCTATAATTGTTTACAGAATCTCTATTTCCACCCTTATGTATAGGGCAGATCTCAGACTTCTTCAACAATTCAGGGAAAACACCATTTTGGAGGCACGAATTGAAGATAAGGGTGAGGGGAGGGACTAAAATGGACTTGAATTTCTTTAAAAATTTGTTGCTTATCCCATCAAATCCCGTTGCGCTATCTGTTTTCAAGTCAATGATGAGATGATCAACTTCATGTTCATCAGTATCCTCCAGTACAAAGGAATTAATGGGAGTGGGTTTGACAAGACTGGCATGTACACTAGTGACGGCTGGGTTAGAGTCAGGATGAAGCTGGAACTTACCGATCAGAGAACCACCCACATTCACAAAAAAGTCATTAAGTTTATCAAGGGACTTTTTCGGATTGGCATCAAGGGTTAATAGTTCCTTTGGGTAGTTAACATTTCTAGAAGTGTTAGTGACGTCTTTTATTACTTTCCACAGTTTCTTGCTGTCATTTTGAGCTGATTGGACTAGATTTTTTTCGAAAGCTCTTTTTACTTTTTTAAGTATTGAATTACAGTAGTTTCTGTAACGAGTATAAGTCAATCTCAATATAATGTTATCAGGTGAAAGTTTTAATTTATTATGCATTTTGTCTCTATTTTTCATACATCGTAGTAAACCAGGAGTTATCCAAGGTTTTATAATCCTCTTCCTACGTGATAACTTTATTACTTTAGTATGCTTCTGAATTGCAGTTTGGAGATTAAGAACAAGATGTCCCAAAGATATGTTTGGATCCACAGATTCATACACTGGAGCAAAGTTAATATTAGACATTTCCTCATTTAAGCCATCCTCGTCAATTTTTTTAATGGTCGTTTTCGCATAATATTGAGGTTTCTTACAGTTCATAGATAGCAAAACTGGGTAGTGATCAGTCAACGTTGTTTTTAAAACCATAGTGTTACAAACATTTTTAGTTTTAAGTAATATTATGATCTATACATGTTTCACTCTCTGGCCTAGTAATTAAAGTATGTGAAGGTAACAGGCCATGACTAGCAGCCAAAGTAAGATAGCGCTCACCCTGGTGGTTTATTTTGTCAGGATGTATTTCAATATTTATGTCTCCTATTACAATTATGTTTTTGAAGGAAGAGTAGTTTATTAAAACATCGTTAAGAGATTCAAGAAATAAGTCTAAGTTTGTATATGATGGTGATCGATATACTGCAATAATTACAAATTTATTTTGGAGTGTTACTATTATACAATTTCCCTCGCGAAAGTTTGGTTCGTCTATTTTGCAATCAAGGTGGTCCTTATAAAATAAAACAACACCATCATTCTGTTTAACATTATTTAATGTCATCGATGAACGAAAGCCCGACAAGTTGGGTATTATAGTTTTGGACGATAACCAGCTCTCAGTAAGGACGAGTACATCACATTCCAATTTTAATCTTGTCAATAATGTTTCAAAACCACTGAAATTGCAATTTATACTGCGAATATTCTGAGTGAGAACTACGAGGCTATCAGTAGAAAGCGAAAATGCTCTGTGACAGTCATCCACACAAACATACTGCGATTCCGACACCGTTACACCATCAATTTCATCTGCTAAATCATTCACATTATCGAATACTAATGGGTTTTATTATATAAATGTCAATACAGTTTGGATAAAATAGTCTTTCAATAAACACAAATGAAAATATAGTCCGAGTCAAAGTACCTAGTAAAAATAAAAGAGCAAAGTTGTAGCTGTACAATAAGGTTATAATAGTAACAGGCTGCAAAAGTATCTCGCTTTTTGGCGATATAATTACAATATAGTATCTCCGTGAATTGAATGAGTCATCGTGGTTTATGTGTAATAATAGGATTGTGTTATATATGATATGATATGATATGTGTTGTTGTGATATTTTAACAAAATCATTGATATTATGTAATAATATAGATAGTAAAAAAGTAAGTGTATTGTTGTGTGTTATGATAAACAATAAACAAAAAAGATAGGCATGCAACAGAATAACAATAGATAGTCATTGTGACGTTCTCAGCTTTTCGATATCCAGTTCTGTGTTTATACGGATTTGGGCAGAGTCGGCGTTTTTCTTTAAATAAACCATTCCATTTGAGGTCCAGCAAAATGCATAACCATATTGTTTTTGAAATGATCTGGCGAGATAAAACATTCTGTGTGTCTTATGTGTCAAAGTTTCGGACACATAAATAGGCTTAATCAGTTGATGAGATGAATTTAGGTGACCCGTGTTTAGTTTTTTGGTCTAGATTTATTAAAGTTTTTAACCCCTTTTAAAACCTTTTCTTTGTTCAAAACTGTTGTGAAATCAACTATAACTGGATTTGATCCGTCTTTAGTATTAAGTCTGTAGATATCCTTGACATGCGATTGTTTAATTTCAACATCTATGGTTTTTCCCAATTTCACAAACACTTGACATAAGCTATCCTTATTTTCGCCAATTTCTTTTGGAATGTTACTAAACTCAATGCCGGACATTCGCGTTTTGCGTTCAAGAAGATCTAGTTTATCCTCAAGCAATCCAATAAGTTTCTTGTCGTCCTTTTTTTCTGACTCAAGGCGTGAAATTTGATCGTTGTGGAATATTAATATTATTGCAGAATACCTCAGTGCCTCAAGTTGGAAATCTATAGGGGAGGCCTATGTTCAGCAGTGGACGTTCTACGACTGCTCAGTTCACCGAAACTACTTTTGACTGCCAGCACAACGCTCCGCTTTACTTTCTTCACACCCTTGAAAAGGGCGTGAAAAAGTCCAACAGTCGACGATACCTCTGGTGTAGCAGGCGTCTAAAAGTTATGGTGACTGCTTTCCATCTGACGGGATGTATGATTGTTTGTCATCCTTCTTTTGCTGGCCACACACGTTCCAGTATAGGTACTTGCGCAAGTCCGGACTTGCATAAACACAGGACAGTGAAAATATTAGAAATTTGTGCAGTTATGTTCCGACACACGTTATGGTATACTTGCGCAAGTCTGGATTTACGCAAGTATACTTGTACCGTGTATGGCCGGCATTACTGATTAACAAAAAAAAAACTCTAGACACTAGGTTTTTGGCTTGAATTATACACTATGCCAAAAGCCAAGTATTAAGGTAATCAGAATAATAATATCAATTATCCTGGGTAATCATAATGTGAATAACAATTTCAGGAAAATTGATAGTCATACGTGAGACTTCTTGCCTCTAACACGATTCTCTAGGGATCTCTCAGCATTACTTCTTCTTACATACTTCTCATTATTAGCCTGTATTCGTCCACTGCTGGACATAGGCCTCTTCCAATGTGCGCCACTGAGCCCTGTCTTGAGGATTCCTCATCCAGTCTCTGCCTTTCGTAGGTCGTCACTCCACCTGGCCGGCGGGTGTCTCGCACTACGTTTGCCGAGTCGTGGTCTCCACTTAAGGACACGTCTTCCCCAGCGGTTGTCTGTCCTTCGAGAGCTGATGTGGCCAGCCCATTGCCACTTCAGTTTATTAACTCTTTCTGCTATGTCGGCAACTTTGGTACTCTGACGAATTACTTCGTTTTACATACTTCTATTACCCGTAATTTTAGTAGTAACATCATTACAAGTATCTCGAATATTCATTAACATTCATAAGACGAACAGACTAAAGATAACGTACCTAATTCACCTTTACGTTTCACAATCATAATAACTGAATCACTCAATTTGTAATCAAACTAAATTACATTTTCATTACATCGTCAAAGGGTTTGATTACATAAATTAAATTTTAATTATATTCGTTTTTACATTGTAACTCTACTTGGTACTTAAAATGTTACGGCTTTAAGACGTGACTCCGTTCCTATTTAATTTAAAATGGTGCTTAAGTTTTTAACCGACTTCTATAAAAAGAGGTTCTTAAATCGACCTGTATGTTTGTACGTATGTTTGTCCGCGATTATCTTGCATTTGTATGGACCAATTTTGATGCGTTTTTCAGAACAGCGAGAAATGAGGATTTGCACTAATTCTCTGCTCCTCTTTAGAGGCATTCACAAAGGGGCATTTTCAACTGTAACTGAATTATAAGCTGCTATTTGTTTAGTGTGATATTATGAAGCATTGTCTGCTTTAAAAAGTGTAACTGCTAAACGATGCTTACGTCATTGTTAAATTTCGTTTTGACGTTGACAGTTTATTAAACAAGTGTCCAACAGATGTTTTTCTTTCTTTTGGTAAGACGGTAGTCCAATCTATACCCTTGGCACGAGTTTTCAGTACCCTCAGCACGAGTTTTCAGTATTTGAAAGGTAAAGTAAACTGAAACTTTGACAATTTCAAATTGACAATTTTCAAGGAAAAAATTAGTTTCTTCTTCGCACACCAGAGGCGCTGTTCCATTTTTTTATATCTACAAGAAACGCTGTAAATACTGGAAAGACGCTGTAAAGTAAAAAAGTGAAAAGTCGTGCTTTTTTTTTGCGTGGTAAAATTATCAAATGAGTCCTCCCACCCCCAACTGTCAGACTTGTACTGACTAAAATCCACGGTATCCTTCAATAGCCCTTTATGTTCCGGGTCACGGTGATGGAAAGAAGTCCTGCGACCCCGGCAGGCTTGGCCCTCTGTGAGGGGGAAAAGTCGTACTGTTTCTATTCATTTTCTAATATACTTCCATACGTCATGTCGTCCGGATAAGGCCCAACCCATGCACATCTTATTTAAAATTCTAGTCAGACAAGACAATATAGAACGGACGTTGCATATATTATACAGATCACGTCGTACCCTTATATAAGTGGGTTTTAAAAGACCTACCACAAAGCTTGTTCTTTGAACGAGATGACTATACCGATAAACGACGAAAAGTTAAATTATTTTGATATAAAAGTTTTCAAACTAAAAAAGGGATGATTTTCGTACTTTGTTAAGATTTATATAGATGTTCTCCGGATAATAATAATAATATAATATTCTACAACTATTACAAAACGCCATCTAGTCCCAAGCTAAGCAGAGCTTGTGTTATGGGTACTAGACAACTGATAAACATACTTATATATTTCTAAATACATACATATTATAGATAAATTACACCTAGACACTGAACAAATAATCATGCTCATCACACAAACATTTGTCCTGGGTGGGAATCGAACCCACGACCCCCGGCGTAGCAATCAGGGTCAATAACCACTAGACCAACAGGCCAGTCAAAAGGCGGATGTACACTGCTTTATTTCATAAATTAAATTACTATGCGCTGCTTCGGTTCGATATGTTAAAGCCGACCTGAAACTTGTACTACATGCTGTTCTGCATATGAGAGCAATTAGTAGTAGGTATCTTCAAATTAAAACAAACAAAAAAATTAAAAAATCAAAATCCCACGTTTTTAAATTTGCTAAAAATAAGAAAATAAACCTACGGAAATGAGAGCGACTCAAAACGTAGCGGCGTTTATTATCTAAGCGATTATTTATGGGATATATTTACATGACGTGTACACAGTCTGGTCATAAGTTTTGTCACAAATAGAAAGTTAAATAAATGCCACAATAAGTTACGTACTACAAACATTTATATATCAAATGAAAGTGTATAAAATACAGATTTAAACTACATTAAAATTATTCGAAATGTCCTCCTCGTGCTTTGATACAACTCTTCAATCTGTAAGGCCAGTCATCAATCGAAGCACGCACGACGTTCATGTCAATATCGGCGACTGCTTTAATTAGGGATGCTTTAAGTGACTCCAAATTGCGATGGGGTTTAGCGCAAACCTTCTCCTCTAAGTGCTGCCATATTTTGTAATCCAAGGGATTTAAGTCTGGGCTGGAGGAAGGCCAGTCCTCATGCCTGATAAAGTCGATTCCACGGGTCGTGAGCCAGTCTTGGATACTTTTCGCCTTATGAGCCGGAGCAGAATCCTGCTGGAATACCCAGTGCCTGTTTTCGAACATTGTTTGTGAAAGGGGATCCACAATGTTTATTAGGACTGTGTTTTGATATACGAGAGCACTGTTTTTCACTCCTTTTTCACAAAAAAACACCTCTGTTGGACCCAAATATGACACCCCAAGCCAAACCATGAATGCCGAAGGATGATGACCATGCTGAACACGTGGCACACGTCTGCTCGCTTTTTCATTAGAGTGTGCATACACTTTATCATTTTGTTTGTTGAAACTCTCCTCAACATTACTTTTTTTTTCATCCTAAAAGAGTATCTCGCGATATTTTTTGACCCGCGTACCGCGCTAACAACATTCGGGATCTTTCGAGTCTGATTTTCTTAAGCCGCGCGTTATGAAGATGTGCTGTTTTTTTCTGTAAGCACGCAGTCCAAGATCTTCATTCAACACCCTTTTAACAGTAGTTCTGCTTAGTCCCATTTGCAGAGCCAACATTTTTTGCTTGCGGACTGGATTTCGTTGGATTCGCGCCTTCACTACTTAGATGACCGCTGGAGTCCCAACAGTTCGAGGTCAACCGCTCCTTTCTTTGTCTTCTAATCTTGAATCTTCCCTGAATCGTTTGATAGTACGATAAATAAATCTAACTGGAATTTACATATTTTTGAGCGGTTTGAAAATCTCAGTTGGCGCGTGACTGCAACGATGCAATGCAATTACTGCGACTCTGTCTTCTTTGCGCGTCCACTCCATTTTAGAAAATGAAGCAAATTCCAGAAACCCTTTGTTTTTACATTCTATAAATGGTCAATTTTTGAATGCCCATCATATTTCTTCGACTTGCATTCTAAATTCGAAATTTTGCCTATGTGACAGAACTTATGACCCGACTGTGTATATATTAAGATAGTGGGTGTAACTTGCAAAGATACGCCCGCAAAATTGATCCGTACGGAAATTATATCCGACATGTAGCACAAGAGTCCATCGCTAAACTAATCGTGAATGCAACCCAAATCGTTGATTAAGAAACCAGAAACTCACTAATATGAAGACATGTTCAAAATTAAAACCAAATAAATCTACATAGACAAACACGTGGCATACCATGAACTCTTAACGCGATCCAGTTTAGGCTGTGGGAAGGAGATGGCGCTAGACGACTTTTATAGCTATCTCTTTCCTACAGCCTAAACTGGATCGCGTTAAAGCTCCAGATCAACAAATATGGCCCCCCTTTTAGACCGTCTAGTAACCACATTGCATAATACACTCGAATTCTTTCAAATTAAGTATGCTATGCTATTTTGGTGTCTGAATGTTTTTTAATGGTAAGTTAGTTGTTAACGGTGTGAGGTAAGTTTGATGTCATGATACTCGTACACACGGCTACACATCAAGCTATACAAAACCACTTTAATGTGGACTCGCTTCATATTATCTAGTCACACGTTCAAAGATCAGCTTATTCTGGTTTTACATAGCTTGATATGTAGACGTGTTTACATTATTCCATAAACTATGATTGAGTCCCCTACATTTTTTTCGTGAAATCTCGCCATTTCTTATATTTAGCCCTCATCATATTTAAATTGTTTATTAAAACGCTAATCTTACTTCAGTGTTAGAAAGAGATGGAAATATACAGCGAATACAGCTCCTTCTCTTTCTCACGGGGTTGAAAGACATCTTGCCCGGAGTCGCATTTTTCCATACTCTATCTTACTGTGTCATTCTCGTACAAAAGGAAAATGTGGCCATGTTGGTAGATGTAGATCAATCTTAATACTGTGTTTAGAAGACATGGTAAGTGCCAAAAACCCTAATATTAAATTGTTTGTCGCAGATGATGACAACCCTGTTCCCGGTAATGAAGCCAACCATCTGGCAACACTGCCGGAGGAAGAGGCAGTAGTCGCCATGATGGGACTCCCGAGAGCTGGGGAGATCACCAGAGCTCAACTCAGGATTAAGGAGAGCAAGGAGTTTAAAGTAAGTCAATTACAAGCCATTTAGACATCTTACTCTCTTTTTGGTAATGTGCCATGGCAATCCAATTTCTTTCCACAACTTAAAAAAGGGTTTTGGGTGAGACTTATACTCGGCTTTGAAAAGCTAATGGGGGATAAAGAAGAGTGAGACAGAAAGATAACGGAAGTAAATGCGCTTCGCAAGACATCTTGCTGAGTTAGGGTCACAGGTCTCAGGAGTCCCTGCAAAGTGACGAAATTAGCAGATCAGCGATTGGGTGATCAAGCGAATTACTTATTGATGCAATAAAATGTTCTATGCAAGACATCTTGCAGAGTTAGGGTCACAGGAGTCTCTATAAAAATGACAGATATACTAGGAGACCAAGGATCACATCAGAAGATCTAGGGATCAAGGGCGGTCAAGCCATGTTGTTGCTGGACTCTCGAAGTAGAACCACAGACAGAGGCAAAGAATCATGTCGGTCTACCCAAAGGTATACTTTTGGTGGCCGCAACGACAAAATTCAATCCGTTTTACATTTCTTGCAAAAAAAAATCCTTTTTTTTTCCACAACTATCACAAAACGCAATCTAGTCCCAAGCTAAGCAGAGCTTGTGTTATGGGTACTAGACAACTGATAAACATACTTATATATTTCTAAATACAAACATATTATAGATAAATTACACCCAGACCCAGAAAAAATGATCGTGCTCATCACACAAACATTTGTCCTGGGTGGGAACCGAACCCACGAACTCCGGCATAGCAGTCAGGGTCACTAACCACTAGACCAACAGGCCATTTGGACTTGCAATGATTTTCAATAAATCGAAGGGCTCTGACGGGTCGACACTGTTGTACCTTTAAATTCTGTATATTAAGTTGTGTTGTTTTGTTACAGAACACAGTAGACAAACTAGTACAAAGAGCGAACGCATCAATTATTATAGGCACGTCTTCGTGGAAAGAACAGTTTTCAGATGCACTGACTGCTAGTTCAGGTAACGTTACATAGAGTATCATCACCATTACATCCAATTTCATCATCATCATCGTCATTTTTACCCTGAATCACTTTGTGTTAGGTGTATTCACGTTCTTCTCAATATTTTTCTCTGGTAGTCGATATTACATGAGTCCTTTTCTGTACCCACATAAAAATTTTACCTGTCACCAAATTCATCCACGGTTTCTAATCATTTGTCTTGCTATAATCATTCTCCTCCCTTCTTGGAACTCATTTTGTCATCATATTACCAAACAAGTGATCCACTCTGGCTTCAATATTGTTCTTCTCTCAGGCTCTGATGATCCTGACGAGCCACCTTCCTGTTTCGACTACGTGCTCCACGTCGTCACCCTCTTCTGGAAGATCGTGTTCGCTTTGATACCACCCACTGGTAAGACATACAGAATGATACGAGTATTTCAAGAATTCACTTATTATATATATTTTTTTATTATCATTTTTTTATTACTTTTAATTTTATTTTGCACTTGCAACCCGCCGTGCTTTTATTTGGACGTGATTATTACGTATTTATATTATGTAAGTTTTCTTTTTCTTTTTTTTAATTCATTATGTTGTATGTCACTCGTGGCTTGCAGACGAAAATCAGCAAAGATAGGAATACATTGTTACCATTTTGGTATTTATTTCATTTCTTGCCATGAATACAAATTAAATTATCAGCGATTCCCAACATTTTACCATATGCGTCGCATTCAAGCCTTGTCTGGTTTAATAAAAAAAATGCCATAAATCGATCACCAACCCCCACAAGACGCGCCCCATTTGTTGGGAATCCCTGAATAAAATAATTTATTCCTGTATTTACAAAACAGATTTCACTGTCAATTGATTTTCATACAAGCACTCAAATCGACTGTTTCTTCATTAACATTTTTCAAAAAATTTGCTGAATAAATTGTCTCACCGTAAATGTATTTATTACTTGTTAAAAGAAAGAAAGATTCACACAGGATCTAACAGCAACATAAAAAAAAAACACAAAATGATTTTAATATCAAAAGCATTAACGCATGCTGTCCGCGGTTCGAATTTTTCTTTCCAAAGAAAATCTTTGAACACAAAATGATATAAGAAACAAAAAAGAAAAGTAAGAAATCAATATTAAAAAATATTATATCTTTTTGATTTGTAATGCTTTTTTGAGGAAAGAAAAATTCGACTTCCGTAAGGATTTGTAAATGCGACTCTGCCAATTCTTCGAGTCCAATTTTTCTTTCCACAAAAAAGGATTATAAAATGTAATCTTCATGTGTCAATTCTCGTTTCACAGACATAGGCGGTGGCTACGTTTGCTTCGTGGTGTCCATCATTTGCATTGGACTCGTAACAGCCGTCATAGGAGATGTGGCTTCTCACTTCGGATGCACGCTGGGCATCAAGGACTCTGTCACAGCCATTGTGTTTGTCGCATTGGGGACGAGCATACCTGGTGAGTTAAGCTTCTTGTATTTGTGGTGTATTATTTTATTGGTATTATCGGCGTAAGCTGGATTTTTTCATTAGGAATTTCTCAACAGCAACCACGGATATGTGCCTGGTTGATGGTAATAACTTAACCTCCTATTAAAAGTGGCTTAAAAATATATCTTGCGAAATGTGGGTGTAGTATTAGGTACTCCACTATTAAACACAAGGGCCACGAAATGTGAAGCTCCAAGCAAAGCGCGACGCAGATCATGCTTGCAGCACGAGGTGAATTCGCTAGGAGCGTCGATTTCGAGGCCCTTCAGCAACCCATCAGGGATAAGTTTTGTAAGTATTTCGTTTATTTGACTGCCTAAAGACGCAGTGTACGAAAGGGTCTCGATTTCAAATGCTTTTGCTTAAACATGAGATTCATATCTCAGATAGAAGTTTCAGGCCTTAAAAGGTCCAGTCACTTATTGGATTCCTTGGAACATAAAAAAATATGCTCAACAAACACACATACCCTTTTTTCCAATATTTTAAAACCACTCAATTTTCTAAATCGGCTTGAAGAATCCATCTTTTTATGTTATCGAAGATGGGAACACAGCTTCGAGCGGTACTCAATACCCTTGTTCTTGGAGAGAACCGCTTAGACTACTGAAGCAAACAGTTTAAGGTACTGGTCCCACTACCAGCGGGAAGCGAGGCTAGATTTCTAGGGTATTTTGGCAAAATTTAGATGCTTATGAGTAGGTAAAATTAGATTATTAACAGGGCAGATGTGAGGGGCAAAGTCGCATGAGGACTTTTTAGAAGCTATGTTTTTTCCGAGCTATTCATACACCACTTTTAACCCCCGACGGAAAAAGAGGGGTGTTATAAGTTGGACGTGTCTGTCTGTCTGTGGCAGCATAGAGCCCGAACAGATGAAGCGATTTCAATTTAGTTTTTTTTTGTATGAAAGGTGACTTACCTGCGAATGTTTTTTAGACATGTTTGATGCAAATATACTCAAGTTGGGTATCAAATGAAAGCGTACTGAAAGGGAATATTGACGGCTTAGTCGGGAGTACTCTTAGCATCATAAAGTGATAAAAGTATGTACTTATAAAAAGTATAAAATAAATTAAAAATTTAAAAAACTCCCGACAGAAAATACATTCCCTTTAAAAAGTAAATAATAATAAAAATACGTCGCGTTGGGGGACTGCAAAAAAACAGGAGATTTTAAATAATTTGGAGCAGCCCCCCAACGCGACGTATTTTTAGTATTTTTTACTTTTTAAAGGGAACTTGTATTTCGTGTCGGGGGTTTTTAAATTTTTAATTTATTAAATTACTATAAAGTTCTGTTTAGAAGTGATAAGGAACAGGTGGTTAAGTTTATCATTCACCGTTGAAAAGGGAAGATCCTCCGAAAAACCAAAACCAATTAATTGGCTTCCCTTTAGTTTAGTACTTTTTGTATTCCATCGCTTGACAAAATTGTGGATCGTATGTAACAAAAAGATTTTTTTTTTTTGTAATTAATCCAACTATTACAAGCATATGATTAACAATATTTTATTCATCAATTGCAGATATTGTTCACACTGTTGTTGAAAACTCTTTCAAACGAGACACTAATAAGTAGTTTTCAATAACAAGCTTTACTCGCTAATCGCTGCCGGTGCGACAAGGACCATAAGAAAACGAATTCGGGCCAGGAAAATCTTAAAGATTTTTATAAGCTGCTCTTTGTAGACAACCAGGTTTAATGTTGTTTGTTTTCAAACTTTCTATGAAGAAGAGAGATTTTCTAGAATCTTTAACTTTTCTTAGAAAAAATTTAGTTTAACAGTATTTATATATTAGTTACATTATATATCTTTAAACAGAAACCATGCTTTCAAAGGAAATAATCCCGTTTAGAAGGTACAGTGCCACAGACAGACAGACACTCATTGTTATCAAAATAATAGGTACCTTCTTTCTGTGTCGTGAAAATAGTCATAAATTCGTACTAACTTATTTGGCAACATTGCCAGACTCCTTGAGTATAATTTCAGCATTGTTATGAACCGACCGGATTATTTATGAGAAAATATAATTAATGATTGTTTCTTCTTTTGCTTAGAGTCCATTTTCATTACACCCTGAAATAATGGCCGTTAAGTGAACTTGAAGGAAGTTGACGATAAATAATTTGTGGAAGCTGATGTGTTTAATCCCTAATAATATTATAAATGCGAATGTAACTCTGTCTGTCTGTCTCGCTTTCCTGCTAAAACTACTGAACCGATATATATGAAATTTGCTACACAGGTAGTTTAGAGCCTGAGAAAGGACGTAGGCTACTTTTTATTGCGGATTTGAAACTCAAATTCTAAATTAACGCAAGCGAAGCCGCGGGCAAAAGCTAGTAATTAATAACTATAAGACCTGTATTCACTACCTATGTTACAAAAAAATTTTTTTTTTATTTGTTTTTCTTTTTTTTTGTTAATTTTTACTCAGGACTTGTGGAGACTACAACGTAATCCGTGGAGTTTCTTTTTTTTTGATTTAACAGAAAATATAATTAGACTGTGGTTTTCAGTTGTACATCTTTCTAAGTGAAAGATTTCAGACTTACTCGTTTAAATTCAAAAATCAAAGATAAGGCTTTGAAGCCTCTTTTTATAAATGTGATTGAGCTCACACGAAAAGTTCTCAAGGCAAGGCAAGCCTCCCACTAGGTAGATCGACGAGATCGTGAGAGTCGCCGGCAACCGATGGATCCAAATGGCGAATTGTCGTTCGGCGTGGCGGTCTAAGCGGGAGGCCTATGTTCAGCAGTGGACGTCTGATGATGATGAGTGAGCTCCAACCGCACGTTTTTTAGTTGCATTCATTTTATTAGTTTTCCTTGGAAAGATAATAGATATTCACTTGTTTAACGTAGAAATCGAACGACGGGGCTTTTGGATCCAATTTTCAGTGGTCTACTAGGTGTCTAGACATTATATAATCTAAGATTCCTGAAGGTCGTTTAGCTTAGACATGTGTTACGTTATTACAAGCTTTATTTCATGTATTATGTTATCAACACCACGGCTCTGAAAACGGTGTAACTAAACATAATCAGCCCGTGCTGAATTAGCGTTGCGGGGTACTCATTACATACTTCTCGTAAGAATGAATGCCTATCATAATTATCTGAAAATAATAATATTCCACAACTATCCCACA
Organism: Agrotis ipsilon; assembly: GCA_028554685.1. NCBI lineage: Eukaryota > Metazoa > Arthropoda > Insecta > Lepidoptera > Noctuidae > Agrotis > Agrotis ipsilon. The sequence goes on along the minus strand of CM052973.1, from coordinate 13,574,731 downwards.
ACGCCATGTAGTCCCAAACTAAGCAGAGTTTGTGTTATGGGTAGGTACTAGACATCTGATAAACATACTTATATATTTCTAAATACATACATATTATAGATAAATTACACCCAGACACAGAAGAAATGATCATGCTCATCACACAAACATTTGTCCTGGGTGGGATTCAAACCGACGCCCTCCGGCATAGCATATTTACTAATACAATTTGTAATAAAACATATGTATAATTAGGTTAAGGTATTTATCTATGGGTCTTTGTTACCTGAAAATAAATGGTTTATTATTATTATTATAGCAGTCAGGGTCACTAACCACTAGACCAACAAGCCAGTCAAAATATATTTCACGCAAACGTCTTAAAACTTCTTAATCATATTCCTAACATAATTTTCTTCTCCCCAGATACGTTCGCGAGTAAAGTGGCAGCATGTCAGGACAAGTATGCTGATGCGTCCGTGGGAAACGTCACAGGATCCAATGCTGTCAACGTGTTCCTGGGTATTGGAGTCGCCTGGACACTCGCCGCCATCGTCCACTATTATAGGGGAGAAACATTCTATATTGATCCTGGGAAGTGAGTATCTGAATTCTTCTCTTACGCCAGAAATCAATTGGTTCACGAGCTTTTGGCTGGCTTGAGATTGAACATCTTAAAAATGAGATTGGCATTAGCCAATCTCATTTATGGTCGTTGTAATCACCCACGATACTCGAGAGAAATTCCTAGAGTGGAGCAATATTGAAAAAATATTGAGATTGAGACAGATTATAATCTCTCAATCTTAATATGACGACCGCTTTTTTATTTTAATAGTAGTTTTTAAAGTTATTCTGTTCACACAATTAGTTTTTAAGCATAGATTATGCCCGTAGCAAAATTCTTAACCGAAATAATATCAAGAGATTTTGGATTGCTTTCAATATTAGTGAGGTTTTCGTCATACTAGCCAAAGAGACTTCCCCCGGAGGTTGTCCCATGTTAAATAATTCTGAGCTGAAAGAATTTGCTCCATCATGTCCTATTTCTTCCACAGCCTAGCCTTCAGCGTCACAATGTACTGCTCCGAGGCCTGCCTAGCTGTTCTAGTTCTCGTCCTCCGCAGACGGAAGAGCATCGGAGGCGAACTCGGAGGGCCCAAGAGGATCAAAATCGTCACCTCCATGTTTTTCTTCTCCCTCTGGCTGATTTACCTCACCATGTCCAGTTTAGAGGCCTATGACATCATTCCAGGCTTTTGAATATCCAAATTCTGGTCACACAGTGTCTATAAATCACGAGCGAGTATTTTTAACTTTTATTTCAGTAGGATAAAGGTTCAATTTGTAATGATATACGCTCGTGGAATGTAAAACTTTAGAACTTCAGATTTTGGACTTTCGGTTACGACATTCTTGCTCGCAGTGTATATTTAGAATGTACTAAGATTGCAAGTAAAAAGGTCGTAAGTGACAATGCAAGGTTTGTAGTGGATTGTGATAAGGATAGTCTAAATGTGTACCGTGTTCAGAAGAGCTTGTTAGCAGCTGATGATGAGAAGTTTTTATTCAATGCAACGAAACAACGAAAACAAATATGATTTTTAAAAATCGGTTATTCTATAATAAACTTTACTCCGTAGTGGTCGAAAAGCTAATTTTGAGTGTGTCAAGCAAAGCGCTAACGGATTTTTCCATCCAAAATTTATAAGCAGCCGCGCAGCTCGGCCCCACGCGACTTTAACATACGACACATGGATGTTGGTAAACCTCTGTCTAACTCTTGCGAATTACAGGCGTGATTTTACTTATGCGTCTCATCCTCAGCTGCATCTGAACGTGCTCTATGATCTAAGTGCTCAAATGTACAGTTTAGACGTCGATTGTACTCTTTCTTCCTTCTAGATCTTTCTCTTTCGATCCTCTTATAATAAACTTGGGCCCCACTACCTCTTATAGCAGCAAGACTTTTAAGGTGCGTCGTCAGCAGGATCATTCTCTGGTTTTGTAAAAGTTCTAATGCGAGCAAAAATCAATAAATGGGGAGAAACGAGTATGACAGACAGTTCAGACAAATCAGAAAATGGTCCAGTGAGGAAGCGCCTTAATATCACTTTCGTATGTGAAAGAGATGGAGTTATATAGAACGCATACCTCCGTCACTTTCTCACAATAAAGTACCTACCTAAAAAATACCTACTGCTATTAGAGGTTATGGTCAACCATTTGATAATAATCATTTAAATTAGCCTTGCAGGCTGTGGTATGTATAGAAGATAAGAATATTATGAATAGAATAAACAAAAAAAACAAACGACATTATAAAAATATCGTAGCATTTGCATGAGATAGTGTCAATATACGCATCTGTTGGCTAAGAATGTCCTATTAGGGCTTTCTTTTAAGGCTGTACGATGCGGTAATGGTGAACCCAACGACGATATATTACTAGATTCCGCATGCACGATATAAGGATCAAAAACTATTCTGTCAACTCGCTGAGGTACAACGTAAGTAGGGTTGCCAACATTTTGTTGTCTGAATATAGTATTTTTTTGAAAAGGCGATAAAAAATATAGTACGCTTTAAAAATATATAGTAATTTAGCAGAGAAGAACCAAAAATAGATTTGATTTATATGTTTAACTTATTTATTTTTTATAAAAACTATATTTCTTTGCACTTCTTGCACTTTAAAAGAAGCGTTAGAAAATTGCAGGATAAAAAATCTTTATTTTTAATGCTAACTAGCTGACCCGGCAAACTTCGTACCGCCTCAAAATCACTTTTTTAACCTTCCCTGGACTTCCATAAATAATTCATAACCAGAATTAGCCAAATCGGTCCAACCGTTCTCGAGTTTTAGCGAGACTAACGAACTACAATTGATTTTTATATGTAAAAGATAGTTTTAGTATTACAAAATATAAACATTGAGCTATTGTACTGAAATATAGTATTTTTGCGTACTATATATTTCTTCAACAGTATATAGTACGGAGACCCTAAAGACAGTACAATACTATATATTATAGTACGGTTGGTAACCCTAAACGTAAGCGAGGGGGACAGGGTACTGCGTTGTGTCTCAAGGTATGTTTACGGCTCACAGGAGTGGTTGAAATAAGACGTTTTGGCTTATATAAGGCTTTTTTGCCTAATGTATTGACAGACATCGGTCACCTGTTATTAAGAGTCTAGTTATATATCGTCGTTGGGTGAACCGTATCGTTATAGCCGCAATTATTTCGAGCTATAAGGTTGTCAACAGACGGTGCGGCACCGCAGAGTCAGCATAAAGAACCGAGTGATATAGCTCCGGTGTCGCAACGGTTTCGCCTCGTTTCGCAGGTCCGGCACCGGAGCTTGCGGTGCGACACCGGCGTCCCTACGTCTCGTGTGACGTAATATAGTAATTTTCAATAAGGATGGCTTTGCGGCACCGTTCTTACGACGCGAAGGCGATGTAGGTACCCAATCTTTGCTAATGTATGCGTGTTATGTATAGGGTGATCCATTTACAATATTCCACAGCATTTTTTTAAAATTTTCTGAAATATTCAGATTTTTTTAAAATATTCTGATAAATGACTTTACTGTTAATTCCCATCAGTGTTTAGCTGTTATTTAAAGTCAAATTAACAAAATTAAAAGACCGCCTGGTTAATATTTTGAACGACAGATCTATATCACTTTCCAAAATTTTTAATGAAATAATGTTTTTTAAAGCAGTGGCTTTGCCATTCACCCTTTACCTAATTTCGAGAACAAATTATTATTAATCTCGAAGGATTTTGCCGGGCACAGTTAATCCTAAATTATATTATTCGCTCAAGATAAAAGAGGAAATCATAAGTCGATAAGCTTTTCTAAAATATTATTTTGCCCTTCTGCGACTAAACGGGCCACCCTGTATATAAAATATATATATTAAAACACCCTGTTAGAGATATATCCCAATTTAATTACCTTCAGACATGATTAACGCAGTTAATTTGATGTGACAAAGATATTTTAATAATGTGAGCCAAGATTTTGCATACACGGGTTCATTTAGACTTTATATCGCAATTAACGGTAGAATATTTTGACATTAGAGCGTTTCCACACGATGAGATGTTGGTTCGCTGCGGCACCGCAACCTTGCATATAAATCAGAATGTGTGAAGTGTGTATGTTAAAACGGCATGTGAAGACGTCACGCGTGCGCGACGTACAGGCGGAGGGAGACAATGAAGGGGAAAGCATCAAATTTCCGCCGCCATATTGTTTTTTGAAGGTATGTGACAGCTCGTGTGTTTCTCGTTAATGCGTTGAAATCATAGCGCCGCGACGTCGCAGCTATCCAGCAACCCTCGTGTGGCATTCCTCTTAGAGTTTTAGCGACAGCATTTGCGATAAACATAATCGTCGAAGATATAACGTTTTAAATATTTCAATCATATCGCAAATAACGATCGAAGTGATGATTTACTGCATAAAGGCCAATTTGAGTATGTAAATATTTTAGAAATAGATTTTATTTTTGTGTGTTTTAGTGTTTTGCCGCTAGGAAATGTTTTTTTGATGTAAATACTTGCAAACTGACATAAATACTATAGTAATTATTTGGGTTAAATCGCAGTGTTCAAAATGTTTGGCTTTACTGTGATTTAAGTTGTGCGATTTGAAAGTAGTCTTTCGTAGACATATATTTGCTCGATCAGTCCAATTACTTGAAACTAGTCCAGCAGTAACTATCAACTCTCTTTAAGCAGTTTGACCGCTAAATAACTTTAGTCAGTCCTAGTATGGCCAGCCATTACATGTAAGATTTTATATGAAACTATTGCAGGATGCAAATTCCTAAAAAAACTTCCAAAATTCAAACCAGATCATAAAGAGAAACCGCTTTAATCACAGTTAAGTCAAAAACATAAAAGATAATACCGTAGTACTTTAGAGAGAATTATGTAAATAATATGATAAACTCAGATTTATTTAGCATTAGATAAAGCTTTAGAGAAATATATAACTAGGAAGTTGGCAATGCTAAAACGCTTGCACAGTGCGTTGGAGGAAATAAATAATATGTTCGGACCGAAATCAATAAATATGTTTGCCTGTTTATTTAAAAAAACGGAAGTATTCGAAAAAAATAATGACTCACTTAGATGAATCCCACACGATATCATTTGCCCGCGTGGTCATTTGGGAAAGCTGAAAAATTATTAATGCATAAAAACCATAATAGGGACTTTTATAAGTCACCAGTCGCATCGTTCGTAAAACTTAAATCGAAATTCCACTGGTGTTGTCGACAAAAATCGTCTAGCTTTGCGGCGAAAATCGACCAGTAAAAAACCCCCCACAAACCGCACAAGCGTGCGGTTGAGCGGCGCTGACCGTCGCTCCGCTTCTGACCGTGCGAACTAACAGTATCGTGTGAGAATCCCCTTATACCAAGTCAAGTCAAATCAGAAAGGAGTTTTATGTCGTCAACTTGTAACATGCTAGAAAATAATGAAATAAATAACGTTTATTTAAAATGATCGAATAACATCAAAATCGGTGCAGTAACATCGTTATTTTAAAAGGCACCAAAACGAAATCGGATAGTTTTAAGAACTGCCATAAATATAAGCATTGATATTTATTTTTAGATGGCTTATGTTAAATGATATTGTCGCTATATTTAGTAATTATAATTATATGTAGAGAATATAATATGTATATCATTCGTTTATTTTATTAATTAAATCCCTCTAATATTTTTTATGCTTCACTTGCTTCTACGCTTTTACTCCTTCGCTCGCTGATTATTTTTAAATCTTATATCGATTTGATACAAAAATAATCCGCAAAAAGTGAAAAATAAATAATCATTTTTAATATCAGACACTTCACTATTCGTTCACTTATATTTCATTTTAAATACCTGAGCAAACATCAATAGACTTTCGACTTTTGTCGATATATGTAGTTTGAAAGTGGAATGAAACAAAAATGAACATTTAATCAAGTGAAGCGTTTGAAATTAGTTTTTATTACATTCACATTTAAGTTACAATTCAAAAAAAAATTAGTTGATCATGAAATTATCACTTAATTCTATGTTAAGTGGGTACTTAATAAGGTAGACGTAATTACATGATTGACGTTCGGAAAGAAAGCTATGCCATTGGTGTCAGCTGTCATTTTTAAATCTTTGACAGTCGTTACTTTGGGGTTGTAGAAAATCTGAATGTTTGACAACCAGTCTTAATTATTAATACCAAGGAGTATTAATCAGGTAATGAGTTGTAGACATGCAGTCGCTCCTTGGCACTGGTAGCTGCATATGGGTAGACTGGTAACCAGGCTCGACATAGTTGAGAAAGCTGGCTATGTGGATAATAATGAAGAAATATACCTAAGTACGCGTAAGTTTTAAATACCTATGTGAGTGTGATGCGTAAGCTCGATAAATTGATGTGTGATTAACGTTTTTGCTCTACAACTTACCATCGTTCGAAAGTACATTAGTGCGACACTAGAATTATGTGTGTAACTGTGTTTAAAAAAACTAGAATTATGTGTTTTTATTTTAACAATTTGTGCATCATTAAGAATGAAATTAACATTATTTTACATTCTTGTGTGTCGAATCTATAAACTATTAAGTACCTAAAGAGCTTCGATGACGCGACGGAACCCTGCTGCACGGCATTTCAATATCTGTCTACAGGGTTTCTTAAAAGAACCTATCCTAATCGCGTGCGAGTCTTTTGTCGCAAAACCGTAGTTTCGCACAATGATTTGTGTCACCAGTGTGATGTCAGCGTCACTGCGTACAGTTTTTCGCATAAACGTTAATTGCACATCCATTTCCATTTGTCAAGCAAACGAATACTTCTAAATGTATCATTATCGATATAGGGAAACTTAATCGTGTTGTCGAATCGGACGCTTTAATATTGTTCACGTCTATCTCTATCTAAAACTTCATTCTATCTCTCTCTCTATATAAAAATTTCTGCCTGACTTCGGACCAATATTGTTATTTTCGAATTTATTTTATAGTAGAATATTTTCTACGCTTTCGGTAGATAGATTTTCTAAAAATTTTCACTGAAACTTCTTTAGAGCGTTTCTTAAAATACCTATGCTTGTAGCCATTTTGTCCTTTGTAAAGTATTTTGCTTTTGTCCACATCTTGTTTTGACCCTAAATTTTAGAAATTTTAGATTTTATATCTATTAGGTGCGTACCTAAAATTTTAACTACCTAACCTAAACTGCATGACTATTTATAATACGGTTTTTAAAAAAACTTTTAATGTTCTTCAACATGTTAGAAATTGTTTTCATTTAAATTACTCCCTGTATTCTGTTTGTCAAGAAAAAATACATCGAAATGTTAAACTTGATAAATATTTAATGTAGTTCCATTTTTTCCCACCAGAGAGACTAGACAAGTTTTAAACGATACACGAAAACGCTCTGTATTCTACAGACTACATGCTAGAGTGTAAAGACTACACAGTGATTTCGTTCGTTCGATTCTTACTCTAATGCTTATGAGCATAAAGTTGAAAATGTATTAGAAACTTACGAGCGTTTTCTTTAATGCTTTGCCACACTTGTCTATGCCCTCTGAATTAAAATTGTTTGAAGTTGGTTGTACAATGATCCCTATTAAATTATTAATAAAAAAAAGTTTAAGTAACAATTTCTACTCATCCCGTATCTCTATTCTATTCCTAAATATCGAAAAATCCCCGTTTTCTAGAACAAACTATTGCAAAGAATAATGTCTTAAGCTATATTTAAAATCGATACTAGTCATTCTACATGAATATTCGATAGTCAAGTACTATTATTGCTCTGTCGATCGTATTGTGCCTGTAGTTGCGTGCCCAACGTGGTTTAATATTCAAGAGTTAGTTCTAACTACCAGCTAACCCAGGCCTACTTCCCTGGGCATTTTTTAAGGGAATTGTATGTAGGAGGGTGAAAATGTTGACTAGCTACCAAATAGGTATACAAAAAGAAACAGTGTAAGTAATCGGTAGAGCCGTTTCAAAGAAATACAACCTCAAACATTTCAAATTAACACAAAGCCATAAAGTGTAGCCTGCCTGGGTTGCGTGACTGTCTAAGCAGGTTACCACGACCCCGGAACGTAAAAAGAAATTGGAGGACCACCGTGGATTTTAATTATTTGAGTCAGTACGAGTCTAGACTAACATTCCGTCTCGTCCCATTCTGGGCGTAAGGAATCATTTGATGATTTCACCATGCTTACAATAAATAAGGCATAGGTACTAAAGACCAACTTGGAGTAGCTTGTGACTGTATAATAGTAGGTTTCGACGATCAGATACGAAAAAGTATCATAATAAATTGTGAAAGTCGAGCCTAAGATAAATAAGCAGATGATAATTTTATCTCTCTTTTTTAATCTTTTAGATAAAGGAATGACTAAAAGAGTAAAAGAGACTGTCAATTTAATTCAATCTAGAATCAGATGCGACTGTTCATTTCATCATTTTGGTGAAATGCTTCCAAAGATCTTTTAGAATCAAACATCAATTAGAGTTCCAAAAATTTAGAATGAACTAACATGTTGAACTTTCAGTCAAACTTTCTTATTGCTTTGATTTTCAACCACAAATTGCCGACGAAAAAGTTTCTTTCTACTTATCGACTAAGAATACTTATTGAAGCAAAGTTTAATTTTATACTTTTACCACACCCCATTGGATACGGTTCGTTTCAAATAAGGAATGAATATTCATAAAGAGATTGGTCTTAGGAGAGTTCGTGGTTCGGAATGATTTTCTTACAGCGGGATGTACATTTTTCTCTATCAATATTTTTCTTGTCTTCGCATCCTAGATTACTATTATGTATTTTTTAACTTATTTTTTTTTCACCATCAAAAATTGTTAGGTTAGGTTAGGAACACGACGCGTTATTAAAAATTGGCACCAACCACTAAACTCGTAGCTGAATTTCTTGTTCGCTTGTTTTATGAAATTGGTTAAGGCGTCTGGAGTACCTATCCAGAAGACGCAGGTTCGAACCCTGCTCGTAACTCAATTTTTCGTTCCTTTAAAATATTTATTTCAAGAATGCTCATAACAAGTTAATGTTAGAGTTTATAAGCACTTTAATGTGAAAGATTAAATATGCCCATAAAATCAGAAAAACAATTTAATATGACATAATTCCGCTTTTGAAAACCATGACTTTATTGAAAGTGACGTCGAATATTATTGACGAAGATTCAATGTGACATCGAATTTGTTGTGAAAATCTTTGGAAGTATTGAAAAGAGGTTGATTTCGCATGAAAATTCCAACGAAATCCATGTGTATAACTGGTAATGTGGATGTTTGAATAAAAATATCAAGTCTAAGTATATTTTCCATATGTAGATATTGTATTTACTGACTTATCGGTTCGCACGCGTTTTATTCGGTATCAACCCACGACATTGTAGGTAAGTACTGCCAGGATAAAATTATCCAAGATTTTTTTAAAATCACATCAATTACATAAATCTAAAGAACATTGGCCACTACTTAAATTTTGAATTAGCTGACCTGAAAATGTAACATCTTTGAGTCTGCTATGGCTTATTAATAAATTTTTGAACTACCAATATGAACCATTTTTTATTCGCGGTGGCAATTTTGAGCCCTCTCTCTCTACGTTGCCGAAGAAATTGTGAAGCCGTACGGGCTTAAAAAAAAAAGTAAAGCCACTCTGTTCCTCCAGTTGCACTTTGTGTTCTAGGGCCATGCTTAGACAGTCCCGTGATCTATAACTCCCTTTTTTTTTCGTGGTAAAATCTTCAAATGAGACCTCCCAGGGCAGGGCGGGAGGGACTGTCAGAGTTGTACTGAAAATCTACGGTGTCCTTCATTAGCCCTTTATATTCCGGGATCACGGTAATGAGATAAGTCCCGCGACCATTCATCACTCTCTTAGTGTATGTAAATTAAACTTATACTTTAAAATATATAAATGTATTCCTGTTTATCACTACAGGGATTACAGGCACGATGTTTTTAAATAGTTTTCTTTCTTTTGGCACAGTACTATCGACAAAATATTTCACATTTCTATCTTAATGTCGTTCGTGGTTAGAATCCTCAGATTTTTATATACCTATCTTATTGTAATATATAAGATTTATGTTTTATAGTTACGTGGAACTGATAGTGTATAAAAATAAACGAGAAATATGGCGTTCAATTTTAACTGAAGAAAAAGGAGGTTTTTAATTCGACACTTTCTTTATCTATATTGTTGTGTTATTTTTTTCGGCGTTTTTTATTAGTGGAGCAAAATGTATGAACGATAAATATGAAGAAGATGGAAATACTGAAACATTAGTTCAACGAATAAAATTTTCGAACATAACGAGCGCTATAATATTAATACTATTATTTCTTTATATTTTAAATTATTCCCGTAAATATATATAATTTTGAATTTTTCTCGTGTTGTTTCGATGGCAATTTTGCGATAACACCTATTTTAAAATTCTCAAAACTAAGTTCGTTCAACAACAACATAAGATAAGAGAAAATCATTTTAAAAGTTGCTAAAGAAATTGTTGTTGGGGCTGTGTATAGAAAAATATTTATTTATCGATCGAACAAATTTAATTAAAAGTTAGCACGCTTTTACATCATAATTTTCGCTTTCACTTACAACTTTCAAATACAACTACAATTTCAAATACAATTACAACTTTAAATTGAATTGAATTTATAAAAATATTTCAAATTATTGTTTCCATAAACCATTATTACGGTATTTTTTTTTTGTATGTCTGAGTAAAAATTGGATTTTATTTATTCACTCAATTAGTTTTATACTAAAAGTTAACGCCAATAGTATTTTGCACTTTAATTTTTAAATGATTTTATGTGTGTTCGAAAATTATGTATGCAATAAAAATGTAAAATAAATGCTTTTTTAGTAATTTAAATTGCTGGATACAGCGAGGTTTTATTTTACAAAAATATGCAATGTACGTTTTCATACAATATTTTACTTGTGAAAGTTTTGCGAGACATTTCATTAAGTATACAGGTTGAAATGTTAATAAAAAAAAAATAGTCATTACAATATTGGCAGCATATTTTTTGTCCTTAACTTATATGAATAATTCAATAAAAGAATCTTTTGTTTTATTATGTTTTGAATGACAGAAGGGTGAAAAAATCAAGTCCATCTGGATCTGTCAGTTCTTCTTTAACCGTAATTATGCAAAGTTATGACCATGATTTTATAAATACTGAGAAATTATGTATTCATTATTTTGAGTTAAAAATATGGTAAATGCATTGAATACATTGTTATGTTGGATATTATATAAAGTTGTTCAAACAAATTGTTTTTATTTCACAGGACTAAAATACATAAATTATTGTAACTACCCGAAGAAAAATGTAAATGAACAAAAAATAATGTAGATAAATATTATGCCATAGCATTATAACAAAAGTTTATGTAGAGAAACATCTATTTACCCTCCATGTATGCGTTTAATTGTAAGCTTTTTATGAGATTATACTTTACATACTGTGTGATTTGTGTTCATGAACCGCAATATGTATTTATTTTATATACCTAAACGGTGGAAAAAATTAAAACTGACTGTAGTAAAGTTAAAGAAAGTAAATAAAAACTTGAGAAATGTGAAAGTAAAATAAGGCGTTAATTTATTTAAGTATGCATTTTTTTATTATTTAGAAACCTAGAAAGCTACATTTAATTGTTAAGCGTTGATTCAACTACATGTGCTGAATGCTTAAAATTAATCCGTAAAATTATAATTATTTTTAGTCGAAAAATAAATCTCACTTATGTTTATAAAACCTTAATAATTAGATTTTCCAAATTTTGATGCGAAGAGATAAAATTAACGCTTAGTATGATTCGTATTTAATTAATATCAATTTTTATTTTTACTTCCCAAATACAACTCCTTGTATCCTAATAAATGTATTATTTGTAATTATGGTTCCTAAAGATAGTTACTGGCCTATTATGCTTTACTGGACCCAATGCGCGGTCGACAATGTTTTTTTTTTCGTTTCAAACATATACCTACTATAAAAATATTTTTCTCATTGCTACATTTATTTTTATTCGGTAAATTAAAAATCCACCCTGTATAAAACTAAGCCGGCTGCGCATTAGAACTTCGTATATGCGTTTATTTTCTGAAATATTTATGTCTAGACTAACTTCAATCTTTCTAGCTATTATACATAGATTCTAAATGTGAATGTATTTTATTTCGTAGATAAATGAATGTCATAACTTTAAAAGTTGGTATTATATTTACAAATTAAAAAAAAAAACAACCTGTGAATGAATCTTGGTAGTGAATTTTAATCTGTGGTGAAACACTCAAAAAGGGCATAAACAAGCCAAGTTTTATCATGTCTTACACAACTGACTTATAAGTCAGTAACAATGACATGTTTACATGATTACGTACTCCTTTTAAAAAAAAAGGAGTATGTAAGCAATTCATGGCATTTTTTATATCCTAATTAAAAAGGTAAATCTATATTCAAAGCAGTTGTATTTTATGTAACGTTAGAGCTGTCCTCTTCCTAAGTACTAATGTCATACGTAATTATGTCAATAAGCGATTGCCATAAGAACAAAAACGTCCATGAACCCCAACTATCAACCGTCACTTTAAAATTAAACTTAGCAAAAATTACAAGAAATTGTGTAAATTGAAACGTTTATTGACATGATGTGACGTAATTGTCATAACATGTCAATCATGGACACAGTCATCATGATTGACATGATACATGTCAAACATGATCACAGTCATCATGCGTCATTAGAGGTTTTTGGTTGTCTAGGTACACTGAAAAAAGTCAACTTGCAGTGAGCGAGAAAATAGTAGGTATTTGTGAACGAAACAAAAATAGGGCGAATCTAACGATTTTCATCTTTCCATCAAGTCTTCCATGCTGCATAAATTTATAAAAAAAAACTGCTCCTAAATGAGATTTGAAATGCATTATAGAGGGAACTATTTAAATGCGAGAGAAAGAGAATAATAAATAAATGTTTTTTTAAGTTATGACATTCAATATTAAATGTTAGTTGTAACAGGGACAGCACGCCGAAGTCGTTATAGTTAATTATGTTATTTTGATAATAATTATTGTTAAAATAAAGTGTTTGTTAAGTACTATGTTTGATATTTTATTTTATCCACCTTACAGGTTATGAACTCACATGTTTTCATGTTTTATTCAAAAATAAGCTGTTTCCCGTGGCATCGCATTGCGCACAACATTACTGGGTTGTGGAGGTCCGACAGGCAGTCGCTCCATATAAAATACTGATATTCAGCTGCATCTGGTTCGGCTGGAAGCCGACCCCAATGTAGTTGGGAAAAAGCTAGGCAGATGATTATAGCTGTTTCAAACAAGCTGCATGGTTCTTGTTGGTCGTAGCGTCGTAGCGTGATGATATTGTTATGTAGCCTTTATCCTTCTAAGATAAATATCCGACACAAAATAACTTTTCAATTCAAACTAGCCGTTTCTGAGATTAGCGCGTTCAGCCAACCAAATAAACTCTTCAGCATCGTAAAATATTAATTAGTATGGAAGATTGCAAAATAGCAAAATTTCAAGTTAGTTTGAAGGAATGGGAGAGGTTTTTGTCCAGAAGTGGAACCATAATAAATAAACCTTTAAAGATTTTGTATGTTCTTTGATTATATTTTAGCAATAAACCATCTATTTCTTGTAGATTGTTACATTATTTACTATAAATGGTAACATCCTATAAATGAATTATCGAGACACTATGTTCAGTTATAATAAAAATCGAATCATCAACTATCGAAACCAAATAGGGAAAACGTTCAATCAGCGTTTTGCGTTCCAGGGTCAGAGAACTACCTTAACAGACGGTCCTGTGACCCAATTGTTATACCTACTAAGTCGTGTCGTATGTAAATGTTAAAAATATATGCAGCCAGTTGCTGGCTCACTGTGAACGAATGCACCACAAAAACAAGTAATCGGCGAAAAACAAAAACAAAACAAAAACCGAAATCGATTTTCGGTCGGCGTGTTCGTTCTGGAATAAAATTGGAATCGAACAAAACAATGCCGATTTCGCTTGTTTTTGATCGGAGAGAAAGGTTTGGGTACTATTGAATTGTATGGACAGTCACACAGGATTTTATATGAACGTTTGAATTGTCAGACAAACATATTAAGCTACAGTTTCATGGGTGACTCGTTTTGTCTGACCATGGACCATGCCCGGATCGAAGGCGCGTTGCGTTACACGCGCATCTCAAAGAGTGTCAGCAAAATGATCATGATCTGATTGATTTTTCAAAACACATCTCCTCTTGTCTCTACATATCACCGCTTTGGTGGAGTCCGGGCCATAATTCGAAAATGATACCTACTTTTCTATCGTGGTAAAATCATCAAATGAGTTCTCCCATCCAGAACCGAGCGAGAGGAACTGTCTGTCTGATACTGACTAATATCCTCAGTGTCCTTCAATAGCCCTTTACGTTCCATGGTCACGGTAATTCGATAAGTCCCGCGTCCTAAAAATGATACTTCGAATAATTTTTGTAAGACGAAATTTATTTCAGCTTCAGATTACGCCATTTTCTTCTTGGCGGTAGAAACATAGGGAAATGCATTCGTGTTTCTTTCAACTAATATTATAATACTAGCTGACCTGGCGAACTTCGCCACACCTCAGAAACAATAAAAAAAAACCTTTTAAACCTTCCCTGGACTTCCCAAAATAATTCGAAACCAAAATCAGCCAAATCGGTATAGCCGTTCTCGAGTTTTATCGAGACTAACGAACAGCAATTCATTTTGACATATAAGAAGATATTAATTCAGCTGAGAATTTTAAAGTCTGGCCGAGTTGGTCTAGTAGTAATCATGAGGCACTGCGTACGGTTCCTAGGTACAGCGAAGTGGTTCCTATTTCAGTATTAGTATGACGTTGTCGGTGCCGGGCAGGATCATGGAAAAACGGATTTATCCCCCTCTCCCGTTGAATCCCACTTTTGGATCCCATTTTTTAGGTATTCCCGATAGATCCCATTAATATAAATTGCAATAAATCACCATTTTGAAATTATTGAAACTCAAAAAAAGTACCTATGAGTTGAACTCCCGTGTCTTGTGACAAATAAAACCAGTATCATTAATAACTCGATATTCTAATAAAAAAATAAAACGCTGCTACTCTAAACGAAATCATCACCCGTAAGTTCCCCGGAGAGCAGTGGAGGTAAACGGCTCAAATGCATTTTTAATTCGCTCGCCGCGCCTCGGGTAAAGTAAGTACTTCTTGAAAATAAATGGCGGCTCGTAAAAAACACGAGAAGAATCGTTCGAGCTAAGAACTAGGTTCAAAAAGTACGAATTACTTTCTGAAATCGTTTGTGAATTATGCAAGTTTTAATCAAAGTAGAGGATACGTTTTTTGAACCTGCGATTAAGTATTTTGAAGTCTAAAACTGTGCGATACGATATCCCTTCTTTTTATCGCGGTAAAACCATCAAATGAGTCCTCCCACCCGGGCAGAGCGGGAGGAACTGTCAGACTAGTACTGACTAACATACGGTATCCTTCAATAGCCCTTTATGTTCCACGGTAATGGAAATAAGCCCCGCGACCGATATGATATCCCTTAGTAATACTGGTTTTCAGAAGTTTTTTTGAAGTTTCCTACTGGGGTATATGATACACTTGGCAAGACTGGTTGTCAGACGTTCGGGGATTATCAGTTCTGAATGTCAAAGATCTGCAAAAGAGAATGGCTTAAATTGATTCCGAGATCCGAAGGAAACTCGATTGGTCTTATTACAAAAACTAAATAAACCTTTGGTTAAACCTGGACTTGACTTAAACAAGTCCAGACTTATCTGCAGAACCATGGTTTACTTTTCTCCGTATTACAAAACTTATTACCAGTATTAAGTGATTCCATACTTTTGCTCGCAAGTGAAATCAAATCAAAACGTTTATTTCAACTAGGCCATAAACGGGACTTTTGAATTGTCAAAAGACAAATAATACTAGTACAATAGTAGATTACGCACCAAGGGAGTAAAGCATTGCCTTACGTCACGGGCGTATTGAATCCCGAAACAACACTAAGGATTCTGGGGGTGAACCTCCGTAGCGCAGCGAGGAGGTTCAAGTGTTAATTCCCGAGTGAAACGAGGGAATTAAGTTAAGAATCCTTAGTGTAGCGAGGGATTCAAGACAGCCCAAGACTAGGCAGCTTTACTCCCGAGGAGCGTACTCTGCTTTTCACACCTACTGCGAGGAAATAAATTCGATTTTTGAAATTTGATGTGGTACGACAACCTTCAAACGTGAAGTTGGCACCACTGTAAGCGATCAGCTGTTGTTGCCAGCGGCCGCCATTACTGATACGAATCCTTGGTGAAAGTTTTCATACGGTTTTCTTTGAGGTTCCAAATTCAAATCACATTATTCCCACGGGAATAATGAAATTCAGTACATATATTATTCCCGGCTCGAGCGAGGGGGAATAATGTCATGCTTTACAGTAGGTTTGCCTGACGTATAATATGACATTTACGAGCAAGTAGTGTGAAAAAATAATTATGGTGCTACAGTCCCAGTCACAGACATAAAAACTGTAAAAGTACCGTAGGTGCTCATTCCAAAGCGTAGCTATGGAAAAGAACGAGCAAGAAACTCCACTCTTTTTCAATCGCCAAAATTTTAAAAAAAAGTTGTGAAATCTTCAAAGGTCTTTGGGGAAAAGATCGGGATTTTAACCTCACTAAAACGCCCCGCTGCTCACCATCAGCATATGGGAGAAGGCCCCGTTTTCTCTTAAAAGACCTAACCGTGGCCCCCTCTGTGCAACGCCTGTTAGGGCACATCCTTAGGGAGACTGTATAAGTGTATAGTGGTCTCCAACTAGCCGCAATTATGCAACCTAATGTATAAAAAATAATAATGTCTGTATGTGACATTGCCACCATTTCATGAGATACAACTCCAGTGTTTCTTGTTATCGTTGTTTTATTTGCGGCATGTTCAGCTAACCGACGGAGGAATGCAACTTCTTGTGGTCTGGCTTAAGGTAGCGGTCTCAGCTATAAGCAGAAGCGATTAATTGTAGATTGAACTGAATTAAAGTTATTTCAAAAAGTAAGCAAGTGTGGCTTGTGTGTGCGAAGAAGGAACTAAATTTTTCCTTGAAATTAATGTTAAAGTTCCTTATGAAAGGATTCGCGCGATTGTCTAAGCAGAAAACAGTGACAACAAATTTTATCCTGTATCGTGGGTGCGTTAACAAACACAGACACTCACATA
This sequence comes from Agrotis ipsilon, assembly GCA_028554685.1. Taxonomy (NCBI): domain Eukaryota; kingdom Metazoa; phylum Arthropoda; class Insecta; order Lepidoptera; family Noctuidae; genus Agrotis; species Agrotis ipsilon. Next base: position 13,557,383 of record CM052973.1, on the reverse strand, counting down.
CACAAACACCCAAACCCGGAACGACTACTTGCCGATCATACAAATATTTGTTCCGTGCGGGGATCGAACCCGCGACACATGACGTAGCTGATCGCTCGGCCACTGCGCCAACCGTGTCGTCAAATATTGGAAATCCGAAACAGTAAAAATAGGGTTTCACATCGGGATGAGAGATAGAAAAATTGAAACTTTACCATTTGGCGTCATGAAAGTTGTTTCAAAAATCTCAGAGTGAACTGGGAATGTACTAGCGGCGACAAACGCTGATTCAATGATCGCTTGTGCGACTAAACGGTACTGCGACACACCTTAGTTCGAATGCATGCTTGTGCGATACATTGAAGGCCGACATCACGCTGTTGCGACAAACGACTGTGCGACCGTAGTGCGACACCACGTTAGGGCGATAGTACCTACGGTAGTGCGACAGGCAAGTGTGTGATACTACTATTATTGCACAATACGTGGGTGAAAAAAGAAACTATAGACTAGTCCGTGTACGGGTGGGTGACCATTCTTAAAGATACCAAATCGCTTTCTCCTACATATGACACCACACGTTTCACAATTTCGCTACAGAAGTCACAACTCAAGTGTGTACAGACCACATTTCACTTCTGCCAGTTGCAACTGATTTGTTACTCAGTGATACTCAAGTCTCACTGAGTTGAGTTAGTGAAAGTTGAGTTTACTGGGAATGTTTGCGTATGTTGAGTATTGTTTAACTAAGACGAGTTTAATTATATTCCGGTGTTTGGTTTGTGTTTTGTCTCAACATTTACGGTTTTATTATACAACAGCTCACAGCATGGTGCGTTGAATTCGCGGCGAAAATCTCGATAAATTTTATGGATGTGATTTTTTTTCGGGTAGAACCTTTATGTCTTTTCCGAGTTTAAGTCGAACCAGAGTCACCGACATAGCTCGTAAAATTTGCAAGTTGAAGTGGCAATGGGCAGGCCACACCGCTCGTAGAACTGACAACCGATGGGGAAGAAAGGTTCTCGAGTGGCGACCACGGACCGGAAGACGCAGCGTAGGTAGGCCTCCCACTAGGTGGATCTACGACATCGTGAGAGTCGCGGGCATCCGATGGATGCAAGTGGTGAATTATCGTTCGTCGTGGTGGTCTAAGGGGGAGGCTTATGTTCAGCAGTGGACGTCTTCGGCTGATGATGATGATGATGAGCCTAAGTTACTCAAGTCTGACAGTCCCTCATGCCCTGCCCTTGATGGGAGACATCATTTCATGATTGAATCATTCTAAAAAAAAGTTCTCTTTATAGCTGAAATTGAAAGTTCGATTAAAATGTATCGATTTTAATTTCACCGTTTTGGAGAGTAGTCGGGAATAAAAGAAAAACAGATAAAAAGTTTAATAACATTTATTTTGTAACAGATATTATAATAGTCTTTCTATAGGTATAATGTATTTTGTAAAAAGCTATGTCAAAGACATTGAGCTATTATTACTACGTATAGAGACGACACCACGCATCACCACTGTGTCCCATCCAGGATGAGTGCGCGCGCCTAGAACACGCCACAGAGCTGTCAAACAACTGTATGAACTTGCGCGCCAACTCATCTAGGATGGGACACAGTGGTGATACGTGGTGTCGTCTCTATACGTAGTAATAATAGCTCAATGGTCAAAAATGAACATTTCAGCAGGTACATATTAAGTACACCTTAAGTCTTCAGATAGTACAGGCACACAGGCTTTATAATTAAAAACATTATTTGTATATATTTTTTTCAAGTTATTTTATGTTGGCATTATTTAAATTGTTGTCTAAAATAGACAAAAATAATCATGTATTATATCTAAAACGTCTGTCTGTCTTGTGAACATAGTCTTTTTAACGCAGACTGCGTAGTATACCTAATATAATAATTAAATAGAAAAAAAAACTTTAAAAAAATGTTGAATCTTTAGGTATATCTGTGCGTATACATTCCGAACAACCGTATCAAGTAGGATAACTCTTTTTTGTTCTATTCGTTTAATGTTAGTTCTAGTAATTTACCAGGGTACATTTTTTATGTCTAAAATTTAAGACCGTGCGAAGCCGGGGAGCTTTTCTAATTTTATATAAAGTACAAAAAAAATCCCCGAAAGAAGTCCAGAAGTGTATACATTACCTAGGAGTTGTTTACAATACCTAGAATATAATACATTTCCGGTAACATAAATACAAAAAAAATATTCAGAACCTGCATTTTTGAAGTCGGTTAAATAGTTGAGTACTGAAGGTAGCTGCTTATTTTTAATACAATTAAATTAAAAATAATGTCAACAATTTCTGTCAGAAACACTTTGTTAGTGTCAACATAGACTTGTAGCACCATCTATGAATTGACGGAGCAACTGAGATGCAAAAATGTCTACATCGCGCAATCAAAGTTAACAGCGACATTAGAACACATAAAATATTCCGACTAAGAATGTTGGGCAGAAAGCCCACCAGACACAACACCCGTCTGGTTGGAGGGTACCCTCCTTTTCACCGGGTAGCGAGGAACTTTCCACTCTGTTCCTCCTACCCCCAAAGACTTATTAATTAGTTTAAAAAATAACGTTAGCATAATGTAGTTATTTTATTTTGCGCTCTTGATGAATCTCAGAATACGGCTTCGTGGTGTACATATTCAGGCCTATGTCCAGCAGTGTTAGCAGCAGCAGTTATTTTGAGTTTATTTACTCAGTATTCGATTTTTAAAACATTTCCATAGCGTTTACTAACATTCAAAATCACATTCAAACACGCAGACCCAGAACTACTACTTTTAAATGCATATATTTGTTCATTGCGGGAATTGAACCCGCGACACGTAGTGCAGCAGTCAATCTATCAGCCACTGAACCAACTATCCCGAGCCCTTATCACGAGTTTTCAGTATTTTACTTTACAGCGTCTTTCCAGTATTTCTTGTATGGAAAAATGGAACAGCGCCTCTGGTGCACAAAGATGGAACTAATTTTTTTCTGGAAATTAATGTCAAAGTTCCAGTTTACTTTAAGGCGCTCTCACCGCGAGCATTCACCTGTAATGTAACGTTACAGTTTCGAAAATTTCATCAGTGTGTGAAGACAATTGAGCATCACAATGTGCACCTTGTATCAAATCTATACTAAATGTTTGCTAACGCTCGTCAGTCAGGAAGGTAGTATTGTAATGCAATGCTCAAAGTCGAATCTATACCTAATGTTACATTATACGCGAATGCTCCCGGTGACTGAGCGGCTTTACGTCACAATAACTGAAAATTCATGAGGCCTCAGGATATACAATGTTTCTGGTTCAAACTTAAAAGGGAGGTAGGTTATTCAATTCTATCAATAGAATTGTATCAATCACATGGGGTCGAAAACCAACCCCCACTTATGTAGATACTTCGATCTCCTTACTTGTGGAACGACTTTTCGTCAACATACTTGACGCTCTCTTTATCGTCTGCATTCCTGGTACCTTGTCCAGCGTTATCTTTGTTTAGTCCATAGTTCAGACTTTCTATTGGCCCATCAACAGGGTAAGGAGGAGGAGCACTTGGCAAGGCAGCAATTTCGTTTCTGAACCCGATGCTGTTGTTTGGTACCTGTAGATCGGCGTCTGTAGGGTAAGGTGGTGGATTATCATTGTAGGGCCTGTTGAAGTTGTCGGAGTACGGCATGTTCCTTGGATCTGCTTTGGAAGAGAAAGAGTTATTATTAGATGTGGATAAAATAATCAGGAAAAGTCCGGTCGAAAAGCAGGAGGAATTTCGTAAATTGACAATATAATAAGATCTTGATTTCATGACCATTTACCAACCTTTTTTTATCGTGGTAAAATCATCAAATGAGTCCTCCTACCCCTGGCAGGGCGGGTGGGACTGTCGGACTAGTACTGACTAAAGTCCACGGTGTCCAACAATAGCCCTTTATGTTCCGGGGTGACGGTAATCAAATAAGTCCCGTGACCCCGGCAGGCTTTGGCCGTCTGAGAGAGGTCCCCGTCATTTTGCTGACGCTCTTTGAGGCGAGTGTGGAACACAACGCGATGTCGACCCGAGTATGGTCCATGGTCTGGCAGCGAGTTGCCCTTTATTCGTTGCCCGCATGCCCGCGCACCATTTACCCACTTGGGAAATATAATTTTACCCTTTCAAAACGAAAGGAGAAGAATTTTCTAAATTGATCCAGATACAGACGAATTGAGAATCCCCCCCCCCCCTCTTTTTAAATCGGTTAAAATGTAGTGGTGATCGCCTTATAGATAAGGCACAGATAAGATAAGACAGGGAAAAAGGGTGACAAACCTCCATGTCCTGGCGGTATCATGGGCATCTGTTGGTTTCCCTGAACTGATGGTCCCGGTCCAATAACTCTGCCATTTGGTAGAACTGCAGCTGAAAAGTTAAGAACAATATTATTAGTATTTATGCAAGTAGTATAAAAAGCAGAAGGGAGACAGAGGACTTTTAGAATCACGAGCAAGCGAAGTATTCCTAAAGAATGAATCACGACCGTAGGGTTCATTCATGATGATTCAATCTCGAACGTAGCAAGTGATTCAAGAGTTTTACTGTGTGTTTGTCGCTTACAAAATGACATTAAAATTGGAACACTAAAATTAAGAGATTTTTTTATTAATTCTAGCAAGGAGGTTGTATACTGATGTGTTCTAAATTCAAACATTGAAACAGTGAGACAGGGTGAGGGCAAACGGGCGTAATTTTTGAGTCGTGAGTCGCCGAATTTCGATCGCTTTCATACAAAACATAAGACGATTCTCTCGCGACGCAATTTTTTTCTATTTACGTATGTACGTACTAAGGCAAGCGATTCCCATAACATTTGTGTATCCCGAATCAGATACTTGGCTTAGCTAAGCCGAATAGTACTTACTGAATGAATACTTTTAATTGATGCTTAGTAACGACTTTTTATGTTGGCCTTAGGGTCAGCTCAGACCGAGACGTGACGCTGCGCGTACATTTCAATAGAGAAACTCACAATGGAACTCTATTTCCTATCCGAAAAGACACACCTTTTTACAACGCAGCGCGGAGCCGCGGTGTATTGTAATAGCAACTCAAAATCGAACCTTATTTACTACAAGAAAAGACACACAATTGCAGTATCGTTGTGTCACGTCGCGTCTCGGTATGAACTGACCGTTAGACTAAGAAGCGAGCGAAGGAAAACGTTAGTTTCCGATAAAAAACATACCTGCCGGGGTCCACTTACTCCTCCTCCTGACAAGATAAATCGCGAGGATCACCAGAAAGACCATGGGTAACAAACATACTATTGGTACCCAGACGTACGAATATGTATGATGAGGTGTATCCACCTGGAAAATAAAAGAAAGAGTCTGTTAAAGAAAAGCAGAAAGAAACACGTATCATCACGATTTTTTTTTTAGCGTGGTAAAATCATCAAATGAGACCTCCAACCCCGGGCAGGGCGGGAGGTACTGTCAGACTTGTACTGACTAAAATCCACGGTGTCCTTCAGTAGCCCTTTATATTCCGGGGTCACGGTAATAGAAATAAGTCCCGCGACCCCGGCAGGCTTTGGCCCTCTGAGAGGGGGCCTCGTCATTTTGCTGACAGCTCTTTGAGGCGCGCGTGGAACACGACGCGCCGTCGACCCTTGACGCCGTGCTAGCTACACAAAAGTTACTGATTTATTCTTGTAGCTGTATTTTGTCAGCACAAAGACTGCGCCCCGGGACCTTTAGAGGGCCAAAGCCTGACGGGGTCGCGGGACTAATGAATTACCGCGACCCCGTAATGTAATAGGCTATTGGCGGACACCGTGGATTTTGGTCAGTAAAGTCTGACAGTCCCTCCTGCCCTGCCCTGGGTGGACACATTTGATGATAAAGATGATTTATGAGGACGAAAAAATCTGTTGCAAGTGGGATTTGAACCCGCGTCTTATGGATAAATACTCCAGACGCCTTAACAATTAGATCATCGCAACTCACACTTGCAAGCTGAATCTACTAGTTCCTCGTTTGAACGTTTTTTGGTAAACTTTTCTAGTAAGAAAGAAAGAAAAAACGTACATTGGCACATGCCACAAGTGCACACAGTATTACAAAAAGAAACAAACGAGTAGGACTTAAAACTAAACAATTTTAAAGTCAAAAAAGCATGTAGTTATATTTTACACTGTATGACTCACGGCTGCTCCAAATAGGCCCATTTCAGCATAATGTCGGACAACCGAGGGTGCCCGACGCTGGTTTTCAAATGAACCTAAATGGTGCACGCGTGTCAATTTAATTTAGTTTAAAATATTTTTTCTCAAAAATCATCTTTAGGATGCACGTCGCATGTGTTATTGCGTTCCCACCCGCGGTGGTGGACGCCCACGGCGTCGGACGTCGCATGACGATATCCGGCCACCGTAGGCGTGGGCATGCGGGCGGCGAGTAAAGGGCAACTCGCCGTCCGACCATGGATCATGCCCGGGTAGACGGCGCGTCGTGTTCCACGCGCGCCTCAAAGAGCGTCAGCATAATGACGAAGCCCCCTCTCAGAGGGCTAAAGCCTGCCGGGGTCGCGGGACTTATACCATCACCGTGACCCCGGAACATATAGGGGTATTGAAGGACACCGTGGATTTTAGTCAGTACAAGTCTGATAGTCCGCACGACGCGTCTGATAGACACCCCGGGCAGGGCGGGAGGACTCATCTGATGATTTTACCACGTAAAAATAAAAATGTGTTATAGCGTTAAAAATAATAATTAACTCATTTGCCTGCTTCATCTGCCATTTTAATTAAGCATTTACCCACACTAAAAACAAAAAAAATATATATATATAGCTGTATTTCACGTCTTACTTGCGTATTCTTGAAGCTGTCGTCATTATGTCCCCATTTCTTGTTGTAATCGGCAAGAAAATCTTCGGAGGACTCAGTATGTGTGATGGGAGGCCAGTCGAACCGAGGCCATGATGTTGTTGTTCTAGGGACGTACAAATCGTCTTTCCACGAATGTCTTTGGGTCGTTTTTTCTGTTATCTCGGGGTGCATCAATAAGTCTATTTCTTTCTTCGCTTGATTCAATTGATCTTGAATCCTTAAAAATAAAAGTATGAAATGTATTAATTGTTTAATTTGAGGCCCAACTTAAAAGTAACGAGCTCATGGCTAAATAAAAACATCAAACAATTATAAGCAACACACATCCTTTGCAAAAACCGAATGTTTTAGGAACATAATCTTCGATAATTTAAAAATGGATCAAAATGTGTTGCTAAGCTCATAACTCAAAAACGGCTGGACCGATTCGGTTAATTCTTTTTTTGTTGTGTTTGTAAACATCGGAACCGGGTTTTAGAGGACTTCGCCCGTGCGAAGCCGGGACGAGCCGCTAGTACATTATAAAGTCTCATGATAGTTGCTTTGAAACTGTTTATTTACGGAGACACCTGAAAAATGTATGGCGAGGTCTATCTAGGCATCCACCTTAACATATGTCATTTTTATATTTTCAAATCCTGGTACTATCTAAAATATATAAAATTCTCGTGTCACAGTTTTCGTTGCCATACTCCTCTGAAACGGCTTGACCGATTGCCATGAAATTTTATGTGCATGTTCAGTAAGTCTGAGAATCGGCTACTATCTATTTTTTATACCCTTAAGTGATAAGGGTGCATGGCATGCACAACAGGGTCCGCGTACGAAGTCGCGGGCAGAAGCTAGTTAGTAATATATTTATTTGATTGAATAAATTACTTATCACAAAAATAATAGCATAGACTGAACTGGTTTTATGTCAAGCTATTCAGACTCCTAAGGCTGCGTTTCCACTGACGCGGAGCGGAGCAGAGAGGAGAGCGATTCACCAATCACATAATAATAATAATAATCCACATCTATCACACACGCACATCTTTGGGAGCCGAAATGACTATGGGTGTGCCTCAAGGTTCTATTTTGGGTCCATTCCTTTTCTTAGTCTATATTAATGATTTACCCCATTTACTAAACAATCAACCACAGATGGTGTTATTTGCGGATGATACATCGCTAATTTTTAAAATTGACAGACGTGCACAAAATCTAGACACTGTTAATGACTGCATTCTTAAAGTTCAAAATTGGTTTACTATTAATAATTTAGTTCTTAATGAAAAGAAGACAAAATGTATTAGATTCACGTTACCAAATGTTAGAAGTAGGGAATGCGACATTTTATTGAACGGAGATAAATTGGAATTTATTAATAAGACAGTTTTCCTAGGAATCACGTTAGACGATAAATTGCAATGGGGCCCCCATATAGCATCTCTAGCGGGACGGCTAAGTTCAGCCGCTTATGCTGTTAGAAAGATAAGACAGTTAACAGACGTCGAAATTGCGCGTTTGGTTTACTTCAGTTACTTTCACAGCATAATGTCTTACGGCATTCTACTGTGGGGCCGGGCAGCTGACATTGAATCTATTTTTATTTTGCAAAAGAGAGCCGTCAGAGCAATTTACAATACACGTCGTCGCGAATCTCTTAGGGAACTATTTAAAAAAAATAATATAATGACAGTGCCTTGCCAATTTATTTATGAAAATATAATGTATGTTAGGAAAAATCTTCATCTATTTAATAAAATAAGTGATAGACATAATTTTAATACTAGAAATAAAGATAAAATATATCAGCCATATTTTAGATTGTCTAAAGTCCAAAAATCTTTTATGGGGTTCTGTGTTAAATGTTACAACAAAATACCTAGTGAGATTATAAAACTAAATGAAAGAAAATTTAAAAGTTGCATAAAAAGTACACTTAGTAAACAAGCATATTATAAATTAGAAGATTATATTCAAGATAAAAATGCTTGGAAACATGCTGGTCCTGCTCCATAGTACAATGTAGGGCTTAAACAGAATCAAACTGGTTTCAATTTAAATGCTCACACACTGTTTATATTTAATTTGTATAATAGCTGTAATTGCAATATTTTGTGAAAATGTGAACACCGATGTACCTTTTTATTTACATTTTTTTTATTTTATATTTTATTATTTTTTTGTTTTAATAATATTTGGTTTGGATTTTCAGGGTACATTGTTTTCACATTATATATCGCAAATTATGTTATAAAAATATTGTAAAGCATTTTTAAAAAGAGTAAAAGTATGGAGTTTCTTGCCCATTCTTCTTCATACAACCTACCTTTGCGAATGGGTGTAGAATCATTCCCATCCTATCCCAATTCCTATAATTTTAATAATCGACGTTTAAAAGTGCCTCCTTGATGGCCTAATTGAAATAAATGATTTGACTTTGACTTTGACACGCCATCTAGTCCCAAGCTAAGCAGAGCTTGTGTTATGGGCACTAGACAACTGATAAACATACTTATACATATTTCTAAATACATACACATTATAGATAAATTACACCCAGACACAGAACAAATGATCGTGGTCATCACACAAACATTTGTCCGGGGAATCGAACCCAAGACCCCCGGCATAGCAGTCAGGTTCACTAACCACTAGACCAAGAGGACTTGAGTGGAAAAGAGTTGGCTAGAAATCCAGCCAATGTAATTGTTGAATCGCTCGCCGCTCTGCTTCGCTCCGCCTCAGTGGAAACGCAGCCTAAATCCTGATTTCTACTAATGTATTTAAATGTATATGTCTAAACCTATATGTATATAAATGTGAAAGTTTTTTTGGATGGATGGATGTTTCTTACTCTTTTCCACAAAAACCACTGAACGGATTTGGATGAAAAGTTCACAGATATTTTATAACCTGGATTAATACATAGGATAGCTGTTTTTATCCCGATTTTATGTTCCTACAGGGTAATTTTCAATTTATATCGGTCCTGGCAACAGTACAACAATAGTATTTATTTATTTTGATTCCAGATCCAGTCGTTCGCCATGAAAAGTAGTTATAAAACTTTTTTTTCTGTGTTTTTAAATGTGTGGTAAAACAAGGTTTCAATGAAAATGGTTTTAAACAATTGTGTTTTAAAACAACTTGTTTTAATCATGCCAACCCTGCACGTGACGCGTTTCCCAATTCCTAATAAATAAGTCTGAAAGTCGTAGTCTACGGCATAGTGACTTAATGCGTCTGACTTACTTCCCCGTAGCAAGCCTGTTTTGTTTCCTACTATCCATAGACAACCGCAGGTTGTACTAGCAACACCTTTATGTCGTAGTAGTAAGGACGATTATCGCTTGTAATTGATTGGTAACAGATATTCGTCGAAAAGCATCGCATGACGTCACTCCCGAGAAAAACAACAATATAGTCAAATTCTAAAGAATATGTACAGGGTGTCAATGAGAACAGATTCTTTGACAAAGAAATAGGCCACAGATTTGGTCACGCGAAGACTAGAGTACCTAAGACGTTCATTTTTGTATAGTTATCCAATTAATTCTTAAATTAACTTACTGTTTTGGAAGTCCTTGCAATTCATCTTCAGGTTCCTTGCGTTTGCCAAAATCACCAAATTTATAATCAGCCAAATTCATTGTGCGATCGTAGATACGATAGAATACACTAAAACCTAAATTGTAACACAGCTGTTTATAAATATTGTTTTAAGTACAATACACAAAAACTATTTTTTTTCGTTTGTTATTTGGACTGGACGTGTTTAGTGCTCGAGACTCACTTTATGACTGCCATGTCTGTGTCATCGGTCTATTTTTAGCCAGACTGGCGCCGAGCACAATCAAGGCCACGCGTGGAACACTAAGCAAATAAATTTGGGAATCATATCAGAAGTCTAGATTATAAATGAGTGCCTAGCTATATAAAAAATGACAATACTTATCTTACAAAGTGTAAAAATATTAAAACATTTTTACACACATTGTAAACATATTATATTAAAATATGTAAACTACTTCCAAAAAAAACACAAAAAGTATACTTTTGAGTGTAAAGTTTTTATTGGAAATATAAACTTTTCAGTGTTATCTTGACCTTTTAGTTTCTTTTTTCTTATGTATTTCTTGAGTATGTTATTTTCTGTGTGACTTTCTGAATTTGGTTTTGATATTTTTTTTTTGAGGAGAAATGTGAGATGAGAGTGAAGAACTAATTTTTCTTAAGAAGAGTTAAAACCGCACTAAAACCAGCCATACCCGGGTTTCTCACATTGCCGTTTGTATTGATTGTTTTTTTTCCTAATTTAAGATCGCTTTTCAATATTTAATGTCATTAGTAACCACAGTTAACAAAGCATATAATTTACGGAAAAACATAGGGATAGAATAGGTACTATTGTTTCCATTAAAATAAAATATCGTAATAATTCGTTATTCACGCCATCAGCTATCACGTTGATTCCTGAAGCAGATCGTCGAAGTGGCGGCTCGTCCAGAGCAGCTGATTTAACTTTACTGCATATTCACGACCTCAGAAGAAACAAACATGCAGATAGAGCACTTGTAAAATAAGAGTGAATCTACAAAATCAAATACAAATTCAAAAGCGAATACAGTCTCGCGCCAGTACTAAGTTAGCCTGTATCCTGGTCCTACACCGGCTGGCCACATTAATTGTTTTTTTTTGTATTTGAAGGAATATTTAAAAATGTACGTAACGACATTTGTGTACAAAAATGAATTATCTCGATTTATCTCGAAATTGTTTAAGTAATTAGATTATGTCAATGATTATATTAATAAACAAACCTGTAAGCGTTATAAAGTATTTTTGTCTTTACTTGTCTACTATAAATTAATAGAGAAATTAAGTAAGTTTTCTATTAACTTTTATTCCAACTTTTATAAATATTGCTTTAATACCTTACGTTTCCTATTTAAAATACTAGATAGTGTAATTACTGAAAAAAAAATTGAAATAAATACTTATGGGAATTTCTCTCAACATAATATTATAGCAACCATACAAACACACAGTTGTACTTGTCCCAACAGTGTCCATCTTATCGAACACATAAATAACAAGTGGCTTCAATTCACGCGCAAGCTCCATCTGTCTCATTTTTTAATCTGAGTTCGTGGACTCACGTTTTGCGTTGGAGTCTGAGGCGGCACGTGTAGCATTTGCAAATTTGTTAGTCCGGTTGCACCTAAAGTTTGCGTGACCTTGTGGAAGATAACGGAATGTGCGGCGACACGATAGTATTACGGGACCGCCAAGAAGAGACATCATAAGCAATTAGGCTATTATACTTTTTTTTAAATATTATTATCCGAAAGATAGTTTATTAAATAAGTCTTTTTCTTTTGTTTAACGTTATCCAAAGACGAAGACATTCGTACAACAAATGGTATTATAAGTAAAAAAGTGTAGATACGTTATACCTACGCGCTCAGAAAGTGATGCGCTCAAATGTGGTCAATTGACAAACCTTGACAATATTTGTCTCTTTTTCACTTGCGATGCCATCAAACTTTAGCGGCTAATCGTGATGTAGTGTGCTATTGCAATATTTAGTTATTCACGTGTGCGTTAGTGTGCCGTTTTTGCAGATAGAATGTCGTGTAGGTAACGTATCTATTCATTTATAATATCATTCATTGCGTACAACTCAATCGGTATCATTTTACAGGTGTTATGACGTCACAAGCCCCCACTCTCAAAGCGTTTTATCTTTGTCAATATTCACTGATATCATTAAAAAACAAAAAATGCGGTTTACTTTCTCTCCATACTATACCTGACGGACTAACCAAATTTTCAATTATTATTTTTTTAGTAACTGTTATTCTTTGGTTAAAATAACACAAACAAATAGGGTAGTCCTATTTGTTTGTCTTATTTTAATCAAAAAAACACTGCAGGTTGATAACTATGTTCTCGGATGTAGATAATCCAGAAAGTGGTAAGCAATAATATTGGTAAGTACCAAAAACTATCCATATTCTTAAATGTAACATATCTTTGGTACTACTTAGTTTTTTTTTCTCTTAATAGTCATTAGTTCGACCAAGTACATTTCAAGGTTATCCATTCATTAACGGAGACTCTGTATATGGGGGCCAGGCTATTGCAATCAACTAGGCACGAATGCAAATGTCTGAAGTATGCTATTAAAAATTCGGAATGCAAAAACAATTGTGTTTTTTCTGTTTGTGGTTTAAGTTTTTGGTTAGACACATTGCCATTGGCAAACTGTCTAACCAAGAAATGAAACCCAGAATTAGAAAAAAGGTAGATTAAGGGGAATGCTCCAATCAGCCCGCGAAATTCAAAAATTTCTTGCATTTTTTGCAATTTGCAGGCCTAATAACGCAAGAAATTTTAAATTTCGCGGGCTGTTTGGTGCATTCACCTTAAGGACCTACAAAATATTTCCCTACGAAGTCTTACTCGCCCATATTTTGCAAAGTTTGTCCAAAACGTAGTAAAACGGGTTTTGATAAACGGCCAGATGACAAAGTAATCCACCACGACATCAGAATTGCGAGGCCTCTTAGGATCTTTCAGTTCCACTCATCAGATACCCCAATTGTATTGTAGGTCATGTTAATTTCTTAGTAGAAGTGTTGCACTGCTTTACCGACTGGGGATCGCCGTTGTCATGATTTTTCTTTGTGCGAGGCTCCGCTTCGCCCCCGCCTAGCCACGCCACTGCGCTTTGGAAAGCTTTCCAATAGGTGCGTCCACACAGAGCGCGCAGCCACGCGAGGAATTTGTCGGCGAAGCAGCTCGTTTGGTGTGGACGTGTCTCGGCCGAGGCAAGCGCGCGCGCTGCCACGGGCGAGCGACCGAGCACCCCAGCCATCCAGTGTCGGCTTTTGTCTTGCTCGCGAATTTGTTTGTGACTTGGTCGAGAAGGCACGTTCACATAGAGCAAGCAGCCTCGCAAGGCAGTTTCCTCGTGTGGAAAACTCCTCACGAGGCAACTCGCTCTGTGTGGACGCACCTAAGGATGTAACGTCAAGAAGCACACGAACGAGAGATGTGAGGAATACCTTTGCTTAGGAGTAAAACAAATAGACTAAAAGAAAAATAATCATTTATTTTAATATTACGCGTATAAATTCTATATTAATTGTTAATAACAATATAAACTTATTAACTAGTGTTAGTTAAATTTAACCATCATGTATATCATTTTGTATATATTTTTGTGTTTCCCAACTCTAGGAATTACTCTGATATCGTGTGTGCTTACAAACATTTAAACTCACACAAACACAGACACAGCCAGAAGGCGTCGCGGCATACCTCGCAGAAGATGGCTGGTTGAGCTGGATAAAAGTACCTGACAACCAGTGGCTCATACTAGCCTTTGATCGAAATAGTTGGAAGTCATGGGGAGAGGCCTTTGCCCAGCAGTGGGATGATACAGGCAGACAGTAACAGTAATACAAACACTTAGACCCGGAACTTTTATGCAAAACACTTGTTCCTTGCAGAAATTGACCCCACTTAATGCTTCTTACTAACTTACTTCTGCACTTCTTAGTTTTGAAACGACTTTTCATCAACATACTTGACGCTCTCTTTATCATCTGCACGCCTAGTACCCTGGCCAGCTCGATTATGCATTCCTGCGTTCAGGTTTTCCACTGTCCTACCGTTGTGTGGTTTGGGGTTAGGAGCGGTTGCCATGGCAACACCTTCGTTTCTGATCCCCATTTCAACCAAGCCACTGTTGTTAACCAGTGGTACGGTGTCTCCAGGGTATGGTGGGGGCCCTTCATTGAAGGTCTGGTTGAAGCTGTTGGAGTACGGCGTCCCAATGTTCGGAGGAACTGCTCCTTGGGAAGTGAGAGTGTTATTATGAGATTTGGAACAAAACAGGTGGCCTACCATAACGTCTTGAAGAGTGACGAATTCCAGATACCAGTGTGGAAAAGAATCAGAGCTAAACAAGTCGTCTTCCGCCACCTCGTTCCCACACTGGAATGTGGAAGGCCGGTCAAAGCTAATTGTAGATGGCGCCACCATAGTTAGGTCCTAATCCGACCAATGAGGTATTACTATTTTGAAGTACCTATAAGATTTGAACTAATGACGATGCTGCGGGAACTAGCTATGCTAGCGCCATTAGTTCCCCAGTTGCCATCCACATTATTCACGTTTTAAGACGTCATGGTAGGCTGCCAGGGGGTATTACAACGTCTTAAAACCAGGCTTGTTCCAGTGAGTGAATGCGATGACGCTAGACAACTTGAATAGCTCTGTCACTTTCATTTGCCGGAATAAGCCCGGTTTTAAGACGTTGTAATAACCCCCCAGGTTGCTGAATATGTTTGCGAAGAGTTAGTGATACTTCTGGGTGAGATTCAGGTTCTAGGCTAGGTTGAAGCCAAGAGATAACACATTTTACGAAACACATTTTCATAAATAAAAAAATATATTTATGAGATCAGACAGGATAACAGGGTGACAAACCTCCTTGTCCTGGCGGCCTCATGGGTATCTGTTGGTTTTGCTGAACTGCTCCTTGTCCAAGAACTGTGCCAGTTGTGAGAACTGTGCCTGAAGAGTTAAGAATAATATCAAATATTTTATTGCATTAAATATAAGTAGGTAATACAAGTTTGGTTATCATCATTAGCCGGAAGACATCCAATGCTGAACATAAGCCGCCTTCTTAAACCGCTACACCGAACGACAATTCACCACTTGCACCCATCGGTTGCCCGCGACTCTCACGATGTCATCGGTCGGCCTAGTTGGAGACCTGCCTGCGCTATGTCTTTCGTGGTTGCCGCACCAGAACTTTTGTTCCCCATCGGTAATACATTTGATAGTAGGCATTAATCATATTTTAAGTTTTTAGAGCATGCAAAGTACCCTGCGTGCCTTGCCGACTGTTCGTAGCAGAAGCTGATGAACGTTTTGGAGAGCGCTAAACTCTTGGCCCAATTTTGGGGACGAGTCATTATAGCCCCGCCAAATAAGTCTACAATAAAGGGCATTGATCCTAGTAATTCATGGTTCGAATTCCATAATACCATAGTTCGAATTTCAAAACAAACTATAAGGTCAAGGAAAGGTCAAGCTCGCCTCTTACCACGAAACGTGTGGTTCGATCGTGTTACGACACTTTCTTTTCATTTTTTCTTATCGTTTTGAAATGTTGGAGTACATTGGTTCTTGGGGGTCAATGATTTTATTCCATAATTATTTGGCGGAGAGAGAGAGATGATTGTCATCGAAAGGATAAGAAGAAGGAGAAATAAGATGAGATAAAATAGAAAATTGGTCAAGACACTTACTTAGAAACATTCCGTGTAGTCTGAGTTGAATAATTAATTACAAAAAAAGAGTACCTTTCCTGAATGGGAAGGTACTCTTTTTTTGCAAATGGGGAAATAACTTGAAAATACAGAAAATTTTAAGCAAACATATAAAAAAATGTATGGTGTGTGCAGGACAGTGTTTGCAAATGGGCAGTCTTTGAAAGTATCCAGGTCCCAAAAGGTATCGTATTCCAGGCATGCATTATGGGTCACTATTGACCTAAAATGTTTAGGGAGCCTAGACATGAAATGTCTTTTTTCATAACATTGTAACAATGATACACGATAAAGCTTGATAGTCTTTCAAACATTTTCAACTTTATGCTCTCTAGAGCCCTATAGTTTCAATAGTCATAGATTATCAACGTTTTGGTCTATCATTATGGTAGACCATGAAAGGACCATATTGGTAGACCATAAAGGTAGACCATAAAGGTACACCACAAAGGTAGGCCTTAAAGGTAGACCATTAAGGTACATCATAAAGATAGATCATAAAAGTAGACCATGAAGGTAGACCATAAAAGTATACCATGAAGGTGGACCATAAAGGTAGACCATAAAGATAGATCATGAAGGTAGACCATAAAAGTATACCATGAAGGTGGACCATAAAGGTTGACCATAAAGGTCGGCCATAAAGGTACACTATTAAGGTACACCATTAAGGTACACCATAAAGGTACACCATAAATGTACACCATAAAGACAGATCATAAAGGTAGATCATAAAGGTAGACCATACAGGTAGACCATAAAAGTAGACCATGAAGGTGGACCATAAAGGTACACCATACAGGTAGGCCATAAAGGTAGACCATTAAGGTACACCATAAAGGTACACCATAAAGACAGATCATAAAAGTAGACCATGAAAGTGGACGATAAAGGTACACCATAAAAGTAGGCCATAAAGGTAGACAATGAAGATAGATCAGAAAAGTAGACCATGAAGGTAGACCATAAAATTATTTTTTTTTAACTTTGCATGCGATAGTAGACTCACCTGGTTGGGTTTTCTTCTTCTTGGCACTAAAAATGATGAGGAACAGCACAAAAAAAATTCCTACAAGACAGCCCATTGTTACAAACACGTAACTAGGACGATGTTCATACTTAATCACAGGCACATCCACAAGTTTTATCTTCGACTGGAAACAGACAAAATTTAAATTCGTTCAACAATGTAGAGCCATGTATATAATATGTCCTCCCGCAATGGGTGCAGTGAAAGGAACGTAACTTTTATGTTTGTAAACGCATCCACGATACAGGAGAAATAGCCAGAGAGTGGCAGAGTTAAAAACCAACATATTTTTGAGTTAAGAATCGTCCGACGAATGCAAGTCTTGATGGTATTCTAGGCAAATTTTCTGGATATATTTACAGGTTTTGGACATACCTGTCACACTTTTTCGGTACGGACAAGTACGTACCGAAAGTGTTTTTTAAAATAAAAACGCTGCGCAATATTTTTTTATCTATTATTTTTATTTTATTTAATAGAATATACTTGATTGTTGGTGATACTTAATGAAAATGCATGGTTGAGAATTGACGTAGCAATGTAGTAGTTTAGCGTGAATTGTTTTGTTGAATTGTTCTGTAATCAGGACCGATTTGTTTTTGGATTTATAGTGTGCTTTATAATTTTGTATGTGTGTGTAGTAATTTTCGATACAATGTAAAAATTGTTTGGAATAAATGAAATTAAATAGGATTTTCTTCCTGTTGCGTGGGTGCGTTTACAACATTAGACTTAATAGGAAACACCAAACGTAGTCCCCTGTTTACTCCCTGGATAATGCCAATAGAGCAATATTTTTTTACAAAAAATCTATGGCCACTAATGGCATGTTTTCCTTTTTTTCATAAATTAATGATTAGAAGAGATACGAACATTCAAAATCTTTAAAGATTTTCCGCTGTGTTCAAATATCCAGAAAACAAAGACGAGATTATATAAAAAAGGAAAACAGGCACACGACCAAAGCCTTCCTTTATATAAGTACTTAAAAAAAAAAGTTGTTAAATCGTATAAGTTTTGGAGTAGTAATTAGGAGACTATGAATCGTTGATTTTGTGCTCATTTAATAGGTTTTTGGGTCCAAGCTGCAGTTGTCTTTATTGCGCTCTGTAATTCTGTCGTTTGGCACTGCACGACAGCAATAGATTTTACAAATACATCTATCTATATCTATACATATAATAAAATAGTAGGAAAGTCAAAACTGTACATTGAATTTTTTTTTTAAAGAATACTTGGGGTGTGATCTACGATCGATACCGAAGCCAAAAATATAGTTTTTAGAATTTTTGTCTGTTTGTCTGTATGTATGTCCGGGATAAACTCAAAAAGTACTGGACGGATTTGAATGATTCTTTTTTTGTTGTATAGCTATTAAGTCTGGCCAACACATAGGCTATAATTTTTGGTTCTAGGATATGTCGGTTTCCTTACGATGTTTTCCTTCACCGTTTTGAGGGCAGTGGTGATGGAATAAATTACACTCGTAAGTCGGGCCGATACCACTGGGCCACCACTGCTCTAGCGATCAATATATTAACAAAAATTTTATTCTACTGGCCAATTTCCCATTAATTTTTTACTCAGACTCTTGGAGTTGGTTATCAGAATTTTCAGATCTTTGATTTTGACGATCCCGCTGTCGCTGGCATAAGCAACAGGATCCGCGTACGAAGTCGCGGGCAGAAGCTAGTATTCTTTAATTCTCTATAGCCCTTGGTGTTTCCTCTTAGTCTAGTCTAGTTCTTGATCGGGCGGTGAGCTAAAGCTAATGAGTACCTACTTTCAAATCAATTGCCCTCATGCGTTTGGCGTAATCGTAGTTGTAATAGTTGAGACGCTCTTGTTGATTACTCATTTTGTTATCGAATTTATCTAAAGCGTAATCCAATTTCTTCTTGAAATCGGTAATAAGAATGGACTCTGTAGATGGTGTCATGGGATCCATAACAGGCCATTTCTCGGTGATCGGAGGCCATTTTGTAGATCCCCTGTAGGCGTACAAGGCGTCGTCGAACCGCAGAGGAGGATTTTCGGACTCTGTCTTAGGATTTAGCGATAACTCCATTTCTTTCATCAGTTGATCAACTTCAGCCGATTTCATTTGATCCCTTAAAAATAAAAGAGTGGACATGTAGCAATTATTTAATTTTTTGAGGCCACAAGGAACTCGTGGCTAAACATTAACGGAAACAGCCGCACAGGACGATCTTGCCGAACACAGAAATATAATTCTTATTATTAAATCGGGTCTCGTAAAACTGCTTTGAGGTAAGAAAAATTTAGCTGTATCTTATTTCATTTTTTTTGTTAACCTTTATTGTCCCACTGCTGAGCAAAGATCTCCTCCATAACCTTCCACTCTTCCCTTTGTGCGGCTTTCTCTGGCCAATCGCTCATGAATGCATCTAGATCGTCACGTCAGCGTTTTCTAGGCCTCCCTGGGGAACGACGCCCATCCGGCACTCACTGCGTAACGACTCTAGCCCAGCGATCCCTATGCATTCTATACACATGACCCTTATTATCCTCTTATTTCATTAACCTATAATTAATTTATCATATAATATAAACTTATACTAATATTATAGGTGAGTACCTACCTACGATTCAAATGTCATTTTTAAAACATGGAATAAATATCAAAAAAATATTACGCCGAAGCTGTTGGAAATTGCAATGTCGAGTGATTCAAATCAACATCATCTGCCTATAATTTCCCAACTAAGTTGAACTACAATCTAGATTGTCTGTGAAATTCTAAATTAACGGACGAAGCCACGGGCAGTAACTAGCACACAGTATTAATAAAAAAGAAGGATTTCAAATAGCAAAAACACAAATAATAACATTTACAGGGCGTGAGCGAGAACTGAGCCCAGATTGCCACGTTGGCAATGCGAATTCTATGACCAAAAAATAGGCCAGGCAGCGCTTTAGTCACGCAAATACTCGAGTAACACGTTACTTTTTGTGTGACTATTTAATGGATTCTTTAATCTACTTACATATTTGGAAATTAATTTAATTTACTTACAGTTTTTCGAGAATTATCGCTGGTACTCAAATCACTCTCGTTACTCAGCTAGCTCAATCGCAGATAGATTACACCAGAACTTAAATTTTAGCGCCACTGTTTATACGAGTAAATATTGCTAATTCTTTTAAGCACATACACAAACTAAAATTATGTATACATAACTAGGTATCAACATAACTATCTATATTTTAATTTGTGATGTGATTTTTTCCCCGTTTTCAAGTGTTTAGTGTTCGAGTCTTCCTTTAGGAATGCTCAAAAACATCTGTGTTTGTATCTGGCTATTTTAATCTAATCGGCACGAAGTTCAAACAAGGTCAGTCGCGAAAAAATTTAACAGTATTTGGGAATCTTAGTAACGGGTTAAACACCTACCTATATAATTGCAATAAAATTCGTATAATATTCTGGACTTGACTTAATTTATTAATATGAAGTTACGGCCCTCTTGGCATTGGCGCTAGCTACGAGTACATAGAGTACATAAAGGTTCAAGCCAAAAAAGAGTGTGGGCATGCGGGCGGCGAGTAAAGGGCAACTCGCTGTCCAACCACGGACCATGGCCGGGTCGACGGCGCGTCATGTTCCACGCGCCTCCTCAAAGAGGGTCAGCATAATGACGGGGCCCCCTCTCAGAGGGCCAAACTACTTACGGATTACCCCGGAACGTAAAGGGCTATTGAAGGACACCGTGAAGGAATGGGGGATGCTTTTGCTCAATGAAACAGAATGGGCTTAAAGAAAAATAATGATTTATTTTAAAATCACGTCAATATTAATTGTTAATAACAATGTAGACTTATAAACTAGTTTTAGCATTTATTATTTTGGTGGGTTTTGAAAAGGCAAAGAGAGAAGGGACTATCAGATTCTTATCCATATTGTCCTTAAGTGGAGAAAGAAACGCAAAGGTGCCCGGCAACCAAATAGTACTATTTGCCAAAGGCAAAGACTGGATGTTACAACCTCAGTACCACGCTCAGTGCCGTATGTCCAGCAGTGGACGAATACCAGCTGATAATGATGCTGATACAATCGTTTTTACATTAATGTGTTCCCAGTTTCCGTTTCTTACATTTCTCCACCCTAGAAATTTTTCCTGTATCGTGGGTGCATTTAAAAACATTTTAACTTACATACACAAACAACCAGACTTGGAACAACTACTTTTATATCATACAAATGCTTTTGTCTTGCCTGAATTGAACTTGTGATACAAAGTGCAGCAGTCAATGGATCAGAAACTTCATCAACTGTGACTTCAAATACATTGCTTAAAAAAATCGCTACCTTTATTGCAAATACACTTATCAAATATTCAGGGTTATTTAAATATTTCAGATGGCCTACGACAACGACGATATATTAGGTACTAGACTCCTAATAACAGGCGACCGATGTCTGTCAACACATTAGACAAAAAAGTCTTATATCTGTCATATTTCGACCACTCCTGTGAGCCGTAAATATACCTTGAGGCAGAACAGACCTTGAGTTAGCCAATCACAACGCGAGTTGACAGAATAGTTTTTGTTTCTTAGATCGTGCATGCGGAGTCTAGTAATATATCGTCGTTGGCCTACCATAACGTCTTAAAGCGTGAATACTTTGATTAATTTCTTACTTATGAAACGACTGTTCATTAACATACTTGAAGCTGTCTTTACCAGATTCATTTAAGTATGTTGGTGGTACTCTGGGGTATAAAGATGGTGGTTCTTCATTCAAGGTTCTGTTGGCGTACGGCATTCCATTGTTCGGAGGAACTGCTCCTATGGAAGTGAGTGTGTTATTAAGATATATTATGTGGAAAAAATTAATCAAGTAGGAAAACAGTAAAAAAATTAACTCTTGTTTTAGAATTCGGTGACGTTGCTTATTTCATTGAGTTTAGGGCCATTGACTTTCAAAAGAAGTATTACATTACACTTTTCTGTGTTGTAAAGGAAGTCGGTTATTATTATTTTTCATTTATTTTACCCTTTTAGTGGCAGAGAGAAAAAAATTGCATGTAGTCATTGCTCCCCAAATGAAAACTAGTTTAAATTGAAGCTCACTACTACGAAAATACATACCAGTCAAAATCATAACCCTCCTTTTGGCTTTGCCGTAGTCGGCTAAAAAATAGTCGAACATTAACTTGTGCCTTAATTTTGTCAAACATTTTCGTTTCTAGATAACATTGCTATTATATATTTACTAGGCTCTTGAATTGACTTACTGTCGTGTTTATCACTAAATTCTAGTCAGCTGACTGTTTTTTTCCTTCATGATATTGGGTAACCTTCAAAATAAACAAGTTTTTTAGATAGGATGAAATAACAATCTGCATATTTTTTTTCTTCATGTTTGGAGCCCTGCTGTTGCAAATCTTTATGATACAACTCTTCGATGTAGTCTATTAATTTCGTTTGAAAACCTCCACGTGTTCCTGGCTGATGCACAACTGAATAGACGGACAAACAGACAGATGAACAGACGGAAAATTAGTTTTTGCTTATGAGGTACGAAACCCTAAAAAATTCGGCGAGTAATGTGAACCTCCTCTTTTAAATTAAGTAGGTTTAAAATGTAGTAGTGAGTGGTTTATAATTAAGAGATTTTAATAAAGTCAGATGGTAACCAACCTCCTTGTCCTGGCGGCATCATGGGTATCTGTTGGTTTTGCTGAACTGCTCCCGGTCCAAGAACTGTGCCAGTTGACAGAACTCTGCCTGAAGAGTGAAGGATAACAATAATATTAGATTTATTGTCAAAAATAAAATAAAAAACTGGTGAAGTATTAGGTGTCGAAAAAAACTAAGTGTAGCAGCAGTGTGCAGTCTTTTTCTATTAAGGAAGGACTGTCAGACTTGTACTGAATAAAATCCACGTTAATCCTTCAATAGCCCCTTATGTCCCAGGGTTACGGTAACCGAGGCTATAGTTTGAGATCAATAATGAATTACAGACGAACTTCGCTTGAGCTGGAAGTGTGGAAGATCTGACACTTGAATGTAACAAAAATTAGCACTTATTGTTGCAAATATGTATGTTTTCGTGTATTATGTTGAGTTAGATTTTGAGTACCTAGCTCTATTAAAATATGACTTGACCCTAATGGGTTAAAAACGATCCTGCGAGTACGATTGATCCCGTCCTACTACAAAAAAATAAGTATAATATGTTGAACAGTTGTTTAACGTATGTGTTGTTCACTTTTTTGTAGTAGGATGGTATGTGTTGGCCGCGGAACTAACTAATTACCATGACCCCTGAACGTAAAGTGCTACTGAAGGACACCGTGGATTTTAGTCAGTACAATTCTGACAGTCCCTCCTGCCCTGCCTTGTGTGGATAACTTATTTGATGATTTTACAATGCTAAAAAAAAACACCCTACGTGTTGTAGCTCTTATAATATTATCAAGGGCAAGCTTTGCCTTCAACAAACCTGATTAGGTGCTATTTTCTACATGCATAACGACCCTTATATCAACATCAAACATTTTACAGTAAAAAGTTGTTATAGTCAAGTGTTCAATAGATGTTGAACTTTCTTGTAGTAAGACGGTATATGTTGTAGCTCTTAGACCATCAAGGGTAACGACGATATATTACTAGACTCCTAATAACAGGCGACCGATGTCTGTCAACACATTAGGCAAAAAAGTCTTTTACCCGTCTTATTTCGACCACTCCTGTGAGCCGTAAACATACCTTGAGACAGAACAGACCTTGAGTTAGCCAATCACAACGCAGTACCCCGTCCCCCTCGCTTACGTAGTAGGTACTTCAGCGAGTTGACAGAATAGTTTTTGTTCCTTAGATCGTGCATGCGGAGTCTAGTAATATATCGTCGTTGATCAAGGCCAAGCTTTGCGTTCAACACACCTGACTGCCCGGTTCTGTTTTTTCTACATGTCGAACCGAAAATCATGAGGATCACCACAATGAGAATTCCCACGCAAAACGCGGCTATCACGAATATTTCGCCTGTTGAATAGTGTGTCTGAAATCTTGATGTGTGCTCTTCACGATACTGAAAAATTCAATTGTTTGTAAAACAATTTAGGGCCTCATAGGAGATCCTTGGTGACATTAGTAGGTATACATACTAGGTTATGTAGGTACTGTAGCGTATCAGCGTATAAGGCGCTCCCTCTCTGCGAGCCTGTACCTGTAATGTAACGTTACAGATTCGAACATTTCATCGGTGACGGAATACAGTCCAGCATCACAATGCACTTTGATGTTAACTTAGGTGGGTTTTCCTGTCACGCTGACCACAGACGGATGGTCATTGCAGCGCTGATGGGTCAATATGCTATGTAGTAAGTTAGCGTTTCTGAGTAATGCTGACCGCTCCGCGTTGACGGCCGCTTAGCATATTGATCCATCAGCGCTGACCATCCGCGTGCGGTCAGCGTGACAGGAAAACCCGCCTTACACGCGAATGCTCTTAGTGAGGGAGTGCCTTAACTTCACGAATATCGTGATGTAGTCGGAGATATCTTTGTTGGAATGGATACCCAATAAGTTAGTGTATCATCCATTACACAAATCAACTTCACAAATCACTTACTTCGTTCAATTTCTTGTTTAAATCGTTAAGATAATTCTGAGAAGACTTGGCATTCATCTGTTTTACCATCCGATGTAAATCATCCAATTCATTTTCCAACCTTAAAAATAAAAATTGTTATGTATAAAGCCCGGTTTCCACTGCGAGCGGAGCGGACACATTAATGACTCAGCGGCTGAAAAGAGTAAAAATGAGCTCGCTCTGAAAACGCAAAAACTTTTTGTTGGTGGAATTACAAGCATGCAGTTTGCGCTTGCGAGTTTAACGAAGTCATAATTGGGTCCGTTCCGCTTGCAGTGGAAACCGGGCTTAAGAGACGATAGTTCATCGTGTCAACACTTTGGCTAAATAGATCAGGGAGATAATAAATTATTTAATTTTATGAGACCATCTGAGGCCATTTTGGAGGCCCAACTTTAAAGCAAGGAACTAAGAAGCTCGTGGCTAAATAAATTATTAACAGCTGCACATACCGATCTGCCGGACACAGAAATATTAAAGTCTTATGTCTACAGTTTCAATATTTATCATAAGCGTAAACGCCTGTGTGTTTTTGAGGAAAGAAAAAAGCTGATGTTTCTTATGTAGCTATTGTTGCCGAAGTTGGCCAGCGGATATTATTTAACCTATAATATAATAATACTAATAATATTCCACAACTATCACACAACGCCATCTAGTCCCAAGCTAAGCAGAGCATATGTTATGGGTACTAGACAACTGATAAACATACTCATATATTTCTAAATGCATACATACTATAGATAAATTACACCCAGACACAGAACAAATGATCATGCTCATCACACAAACTTTTGTTCTGGGTGGGAATCGAACCCACGACCCCCGGCATAGCAGTCAGGGTCACTAACCAGTAGACCAACAAGCCAGTCAAAATATTTATACGCGTAAACGCCTGTCTCGTGTGCATTTTAGTTTATTTTGATAAAAGCATAAATCAGCTATATATCTTATATTATATAGCTACTCGTATGTTTTTGAAGTTGGCTAGTAGATATAATTTAAACTATAATATAAAAGGTCACTAAACGCGAAAGAAGGTTTGTGTTTCACCTTTTCACGTCTAAACAGGTCAAATACTGAATTGATCATTCTGTTTGCATATCAAGCATAGGAGTGAATTTCAACAGGTCCTATAAAATCTTCATTTCCGTGGTTTTTTTAATCTTAAGCTTTTTTTAAAAAAAGAAACGCTCTTATTAAAGTTTTTGATAATTTATATATTCTTGCTTAATGTCTAGCAGATAACTTAAAAAACTAACGAGATATAAGGATTTAAAAATTTCGTGCCACGGCGATGAAACATGCGTGCACGGCAATGAAACAAGCGCCCACGGCAATGAAAGAACTGTGGCATGGCAATGAAAGAATCAATCAACGATGAGTACAATATACATATGTTAAAATTAGAACTACAATTATATTCAAACTGATTGGCAGACTTTTACAAAATAATATTATGCATCATACCGACATTTGAAATTTAAAAAAAAAATCGTCTTATACATGTTTATTTTCAAGCCCATAGCCCACCCATTGTGAAACTCAGTCGAGGCCATCAAGCATCATGCTGAGTTCCTCCATCGACTTGCCATGACTATGATGTCGTCGGCAAATCGAAGGTGAGTCATGTATTCGCCGTTGATGTTGATGCTAAGTCCTTGTCATACCAGGAGCTTGAAGGCGTCTTCCATTGTGGCAGTAAACAGTTTCAGGGAGATAACATCTTTCTTAAGCCTCTTCTCAATGGAATCGCCTTCGTGCTCTGCTCCTGTACTCGAACCGACATGGTGGCGTTAACATACAAACACTTCAACACTTTGATGTACCGATAGTCAATACGGCATCGCTGGAGTGACTCAAGTACCACCCATGTTTCCACCGATACGATAGCTTTCTCATAGTCCACAAACGCTAAGCATAATGGCAAGTTATACTCTTCGGTCTTCTGTATAAATTGCCGCAGCGTATGGATGTGGTGTATGGTACTATAGCCTCTTCGGAAACCGGCTTGTTCGGGAGGCTAGAAATCATCAAGTCTGACAGTCATGACTCAGAAGCATGATGGGTCTGTAGTTCTTCAATAGGCTGTTATCAACTTTTTTTTAAGAAAAGCACCACTTCACCTTTGCTCCATGCTTCAGGCGTTTTGCCCTAGAACAGGACGGTATTAGTGAGCTTCTGGAGGACTTTAAGTACCGGTATTCCACCCGCTTTCAGAAGCTCTGAAGTGACTTAGATATACGTCTATTTAGCTGCTTATATGACTTTGCGTCATTGGAAGACTGCAACTGTAGCAAACCTCGTTCAGACATGAGGTTTAAGGTTTGCTCGGTCAATAAGTTCTCAGGGAAAGCAAAGCGATTAGAAAGCTCGAGTTGATTTCGGGGTTCTGAATATGGGACCGAGTAGGTGGGAGCGTAGACTTCATCAGGCTGGACCTTTCATTGATATTCAGTGAGCCTCTTACGATTCGGTGATCGCTACCGGTTTTTACCCTGTTGATCTCAGAGACATCACTGAATTGAAACTGCTTGCGTGTGTGAGGTTAACATGAAAACATCTTTTTGTAGTTGACTGTACGGTAAAAAACTCATCAAATCTAAAGAGAGACCAGAGAGAAACAATCTAGAGTTAACTTGACGAGTTTTGTACTGTCAGTAATCGGTATTACCTGAATCGCAGGTGACAAAAGATGTTTTCTTTGCCTAATCATACCATGGCGATGAAAACACAAGTCACGGAAATGAAATACCTGGCCACGGCAATGAAACTAAATTGTTTTACAAGGCATGGCAATGAAATTTTTTTAATTGCCATGTCTTTTTTTTCATTTCCATAGCAAATTTCGGCCACGGAAACCACGGCAATGAAAACACGTCGATGAAAATCAAGGCAAAAAATATAAATAACAAAAAATCTATTAATTATTCGAAGAAATAAGCACCTCACAAATGAACATATGAGGAATGGTGTTCTATCGAATGCTTACTCATGAAGACAAACTTATTCAAATATCAGTTATATCTATCCACGGCGATGAAGAAAAATTTTTCCAGTAACGTAAAAATTGATTATTTAAATTTATGGTGCGAAAACGCAGGCACGTGTGTACTTCCTTCCACGTTGAGCACTTAGGCAGCACTAATATGCAACGTTTAGCATACCGGTAGGGGGGAAGAAAGTAGTAGGTAAAACAATATCCTTGAACATAATTAGGACACGGCGATGAAGGGTAGTTCTGGGACAAGTGATTTTTTATTAACCATTCGTTGTTTTGTTTAAATATTTGAATAAATGTATTCTGTAGCAATACTTTAACTATTCATGTATCAAATAAAACGAGGTTTTAGTATAAATAACCAATAGATTTTTATCAATGTGGAATAATACACAACAAGGTGAAGTGTGGACAAACACGGCAATGAAAGATTTCGAGGTTCAATTAATTTTTTTGGAGTATCCATTAATCCAATTAAATAAATATTTAGTGCTACACATAGATTACTATTTCACCTAACTGGAAAAAAATTGAGAACGTTATAACTATGTTTTTTAGTACCGATTTCATTGATGCCACGCAATTTTCGGTGCCGGGAAATTCACTCATAGAGAAAGGAACATCGGGTACATTTTTATCCCGAAAAAAAGTAGGTACTATTCCCGAGAAATACATTACTTACTAACTAATTAACTTTATTTACTAAGGATATTTTCTTTCATTAAATGGATGGCGCCACGTCTGCGATCCCAATTGATTCTCCAATTCTAAATTAACGCCAGCAAAGGCGCGTGCAGTTAAGTAGCCAGTACAACTATGAAAGATGCTAAACCTACTACATCCGATATAATTTGAACGGAAAAAGCTTGTGCCAAACTTACTGTAATCTTAATTCTAAATATTATGTAATTCTTAATACTTGTAATTGCAATCATAATCATATTGTTTTTTTTATATTTATGTATATCCATTTTGACATTATTATTTGACATAAATTATAAATTCACCTGCATTTACAATGATTGATTATTGACATTACATTAAAATAAAATAACATATTCACATGGATGAGTCCCATGTGAATATGTTATTTTAGCCTTTACCACCATGAGCTTGGACACTGTTCCCGATACTGACGGGCTACTATTTTTCTTTTATTATCTTTTTTATTTTGTGAGACGTTCTGAAAAATGTAGCAATTATGTGTGATAAATAAATAAATAATTACTACGTATTAAAAAGGTAAAAACATTAACAGAATGTCAACGAGAACAGTGCCCAGAACTTTAACAGCATTGCCACGTTGTATGGCAATTCTTTAACCAAAAAAATAGGCCAGCGCTTTGGTCACGTGAAAAATCGACTGCAAACGTTGTGTAATTATTCAATATTTTTTTAAATTTACTTACGAATTTGAACCTCCATCATTTTTCCGAGAATTGTCGAAGGTGCTCCAATCAAACCCAGACATGGTCCAACTTTTTAAATAGATAAATAGAATACACAAAAAATAAAATCGTAACACAACTGTTTATAAATATTGCTAACTATTTTAAGTACACTAACTATTAAACTAGCAAAACTATTTTAATTTGTGTAAATACTGTTTTATCCCGGACAGCAAGTGTTTAATATTCGACTGTTGCTTTATTAATGCTTACAAAATGTTTCGGTATGTCACCAGTCTATTTCCAACCAGCAAGGTCACACGCGGAAAAATTGGGATGGTCAAGCCGACCGTTTCTGATGTTTTGATTATAATTTATTAGAAGTCTTCATTAAAAAGAATTAAACTATTCTATATCACTTTACTGTTTACTGTCAGCTTGTGTCATCCCACTGCTGGGTAATGGCCCCTTCCCATGACTTCCAATTATTTCTATGTAGAGCTAATGTGGGCCACTGGGGGGCAATTCTCGGTTTTAGATATGATGTCGAACTCGACAAAAATTCTATTGACGTCATTCTTTCGACAAATTTTATAAGTTGCTATTCTGGGGATGTCAAATTCGACATTTGTCGAAAGCTAACGTTGAAAAGCTAACGTTACGAACCCCGCCCCGCTTATTACTTTGTGTAATTTATTTCATCACCACTGCTCTCAAAACGGTGAAAGAAAACATCGTGAGGAAACCGGCATGTCCTAGAACCAAAAATTCGAAGATATGTGACATCTACCAATCCGCACTGGGCCCGCGTAGATTATGGTCCACTCCCTCTCTCAGAGAGGAGGCCTGTGTCCCAGCAGTGGGAACATTATAGGCTGATGATGAACGTTAGAGTAGAGTAAAATTTGTCCCCTGAGAGTTGGTCCCCTGATCATCAGTTTTGTCAGCTCATCCCGCCATATTCTGTGAGGTCTGCCGCGACGCCTTCTGGCTATGTCAGGGCTCCACATAGTAGTTATTTGTCATATTGAAAACATAAAAAAGAAGTGTTGTTGGAGTTACGGAGCTAGCGTATCGGATAACTACTTACCACACTGTAAGAAGTAAGATTGAATTGACCTACATAGCTTAATGAGAAGTTTCGATCAAGATGGAAATCAGCTTCTGGTTTTTTTACTATGAAGCTTATATAACAAAATAAAAGATTTCGTAGCAGTACCAAAATAAAAATCAAAGACTTGTCTAAAAACTTTTATTTAAATGCAATCTATGTTCAATGTCTATCTCCAAAATCTGCACGCGTATACAAAATTTCATGTCCGTGCTTTCAGCATTTTCGGAAACCGAAATTCAGAACGCGGAAAAAAAAATTACAGACAGACATCAAGACATGTTAAACTGACAATAAAAGCTTGAAATAAAAAAGCTAGTAAAAAATATACAAAAAATCTGCATTCCTTAATTATCATGACTGATTTAAAACAATTGATAGTGTATTTCCACTTTCAGGAACTCTACCATTTTTGATACTTTCCATAAAGATTGTAAAATAAATCCCAAAATGCCATCCTGGCGTGATCAGGTCTGCTCCTAGGCGTGAATTCCAAGTCCATATCTATGTATGGCTGAGTTGTCTCCGATATTGGGATCCAGGAGAATGGCAGGAGTTCTGATGGTTCCGGAATCGGGTTTCTGATGAGAAAATTGAACACTTTAGGACTCATCTATTTAGGGGTATTGATAACGACAAAATACTCGACGGCACAGTTGATGAAGTAGCTGAACGACTAACTCATGCACTATGTGGCACAGATCAGATTCATCACCAAAAAAAAAATCCGGCGCAGAAAAAAAATTAAGGCCAATATATGAAATCTCATATTCACAGACTAGGTTAAAATAAAAGCTTTCTGCCTGACCGAGGAATCGAACCCAGTACCAGAAAAGAGGTAGATTATGGTGCTAAAATAAAATTATTTACTCACCCATATTTAGCAAAGTTAGTCCAAAGCTTAGTTAAACGTGTCTTTACTGGCGATTCTTCGGTCTCTTCGTCAGTAGAATTCGTAAAAAATCCACTCTTATCAAATATATAATCCAGCTCAGATCCATGACTCGCTTCAAGGTATGAGTAAACGTAGCGGTAAACCTTGCTAGCACCACTTTCCAGAAGATTTTCAGCCATCCTCTTTGTTGAGTGCCCAAATATTAAATCAGTTCCAAATTCTATAAGCTTCTCTGAGCCATTCTTGCTTATTTTTTCATCGCCAAAGTAAAAGTGTCTAGCTGCGTTCAAAGCGGCGTCTAAATCATTATCCATATCAAATCCCATTTCAAATAGTGTTTTCATATCGAATGTTTCGAAAAACTGTTCATCTTGGCTGGAATACTGAAAAGCAAATTCCCTTGCGGTATGACCAATTATAATTGGAATATTACTAGCTTTAGGAGCTTTAACATTCATAGGATGTTCCGTTATGAAATTTTCTACTCCTTCAAATACTTTTTCAACGCAAGGTTTTGTAAGAGGTTGGTCAGTACCCGAAGCACTGGTAATTTTCAAGGCACTAGCTGTCTGAAGTAATAAACTTGAATCAACTTTGGCAAGAAAGCTCAAAGCTTCATTTAAATCTGAAGTGCTAAAGCCTAATTCTTCAGCCAGTATTAAAGGTATTGTATTATTAGATTTGACCATCATCCAGTAACTCAAAGCGGATCCACTTTGTATAATTACTTGGTTGAATAGCTTTTCATTTAACGAATATAAATGTAGATTCACGGACATGCCTCCAGCACTTTGACCAAACAGAGTAATTTTATCGTCATCTCCTCCAAACGCAGCAATATTATTTTTAATCCATCTCAGCGCTAATGTTTGGTCTTTAAGTCCTTGGTTGCCTGGCAGTTCAGGTGTATCCAAACACATGAATCCGTAAATACCAATTCTGTAGTTAATGGCCACAACAATGACATCATGTTTTAACAAGGAGACTGGTTCATTTGCTTCACCTTGTGCACTGCCTCCAATCCAAGCACCGCCGTGAATGTATACCATCACTGGCAAACGATGTTGAGAGTCGGCGACACTTGGCACGTAGATGTCCAAAGTGAGGCAGTCGATATAACCCGTGGCGACACCTCTGGATAGCCGTGCGCACGTCTTAGGCTCGTATGCTTCAAAAATGTCGTCGAAACCATTATGCGGCACAGAAGGCTGTAAAATAAAATTATAAATCATTATTTAAATTGTTCTGAATTAAATAATTGAGTCGTTTGAATAACATTAAACAGGCAAGAAAAAATGATAGTTCATAATAAAGTTCAGTAATTCTAATTTCTGAAAGGGCTAAAGATGTTACAACCAAAAATAAGAAAAAAGTAGATTTACCCCAAATGGATTATTTTCATCTACCACCCCGTACGGAATGCCCAAAAACTTGGCATATCCATTTCCAAACTGCAGTCCCTTAATCAGACCAACATTTGTAGACACGAGTGGGTCTACTCTGGGTAGTCCGTACACTGAAGCGATAACTGAGAGCAACACTAACGTCGTCCACGTCCCCATGGCTAAGCCTTGTGACTTTAGTAAAAAGCGCAAGATCGATCTGCTATTTATACAGAGTAATCTACAAAGGCTTGGGAATACCAAACCCAAACCGCGCCGTATCGCCGGAGTTAAGATAAAAGATAAACTCGTATATTTATAAAGATCAATATCATTTCCATTCGTTATGTGGTAATCAGTGGATGATGAAGACGGATGGATTGTGTGAGCAATGATTATGAAAGACGTGACGTCTGTCAGTGGAGCTGGAGGCGATAACGAGCGCTGACCCCTATGTAGATTGGGATAAGGGCCGGAAGATGATGACGATTGGTTTTTTGTTACAATATGTTCGCCCAAAAACAAAGATGACACTAAAGATAGAGCTAGTTCACTCAGAAGGTATTGGAACTCCTGCGCAACGATAAAAGCACGCGTAAATTGTTTGAAGACGGACTCTGACAAGATGATGTACGCTCAGTCGTAACAGGTTACGTTTTAGGTCTTTGACGGCACCAGAATTGTTCAGAATGGACCGATAGGAGAAGGTCCCGCTCATCCCACTCACCCAATCTATGATTTGGTAATCAGTCATAAAAATTACATTAATGATTAAGGTACTTTTGTCAATAAAAGTGGCTACGACAAATCTGACTTCTACAACCCAGTAAAAAGTGGGTATGGGTAATATACCTATAGGTAAGAAATACTGTTTGTTAGACTTTCGGGCTTCTTACTAAGAATAGTTGGAAATTACTGTAAGGCGTCACGTGCATTTCGAGCCAAGGAGGCAACTAACTTTGATGGATGATCTCCCATCCAAAGATTGACTTTGGCAAGCGTAGCTTAATCTTGGAGATCAAATTGTGGGCTATTTTTAGGGTTGCGTAAGTCTGAATGAAAAAATGGCACTTATAAAATCACTCGTGTGCCCGTCTGTCTGCCTATTACTTGACCGATTAAGTTGAAAGATAAACATAACCTCAATTCCTGTGATCCAAAGATGTTTATTTTGTGTTATTTTAATATACAACTATTTTCAGCTTTATTGAGGAAAATAGACGAAAAATTACTATTCCCCTCCTTATCTTCGAAACTACAAAAATTCTGAAAAAATACTAGGTCCTTTACCTACAGATTACAGGAAAATTATAGAGAAGTCCATGATCTTAAAATAACATGCTGATCGGTGGGCAAGATGGGAATTTAAAAAAAGAATAGAACACTTGTGCGATTGTTGTAAATTATTTGACGGAACCCTGCCTGCGCAAGTGAGACTCGCGCTTGACCGAATTTATTTTCCATGTTAAAACATGAAATATTTTTTTAAAGAGACTTCGAGAAAATAAAGTGTAAATGTAAAGTCTTTGTCCATACATTTACCATCAGTAGGTGGTAAATGTATGGACAAAGTCGTGGACATTTTTGATATAGTTTTCGATATTACTAATTTAGCTCTTGAGAAAACCCACTTGAAATAAGCAGGAAGTTTTGAAAAGGACTGAAGTGGGTTTTAAACTGGGTTTTTGTATCAAAACAGTATAAATTTGATAACGAGAAGTGTTCTAACACTAACCATTATTTTGTTGTGACTAGTCCTCGTGAACATGCCTCAATTCAGTTTATTTTTTGTGCTATGGATTTCAATTTGTGGTTTCTCCCTCGTTTGGACGTTGCCCACACCAGTAGGTAACATCGTGGGATCTTC
This sequence comes from Agrotis ipsilon, assembly GCA_028554685.1. NCBI lineage: Eukaryota > Metazoa > Arthropoda > Insecta > Lepidoptera > Noctuidae > Agrotis > Agrotis ipsilon. Next base: position 13,522,879 of record CM052973.1, on the reverse strand, counting down.
TAAAGAGGGGTATACCGCTTATTTGGGAATACCTTACGGATTGGTAAACGAAAGTAACCCCTTTTCGGTAAGTATTTGAAATACTTTATATTATAATGCTTTCGTATTTTTTTTTTTCGTATACCCTATTTCTTTTTATTGTGACATGTTATCTCCTAATTTAAACAACTAAAAGTAGTGAAGAATTTAGTTGGACAGCAATAAAAAAGAGGATTTGTGTAGAAGAAAAATATATAATTAAAAAAAGTTATTTATCAGCATTCTATTAATATTTTTTTAACTTTATTAATATTTTATTAGCTCCAAATAATATATTTACAATTCACAATAGGTAATTATTATCCTAATACGATTTTGCTCACAAAGATTTTTAGTATTAAAATAAAAATAAACAAAAAAGTATAACAATTGAATGTCACAAATCAAACACACAGATTCAGACTGACTCTTCCTCTTTTCAGCCTGCAATAAAATATCCGAATTTTCAAGAAACTTTTGAAGCCAATATTGGCAACATCAGCTGTCCCCAGATGAGCTTCAACGGTGAATTCACAGGCTCTATCCAGTGCCTCATCCTGAACATCTATGTGCCGGACAGAAACACTAAGGAAAATTTACCAGTAATGGTATGGATACATGGCGGAGCATTCGTTGGAGGCAGTACACTAGGAGAAGGAAACGAACCAGTCTCCCTGCTAGCACATGACGTCATTATTGTAGCAATTAACTACAGACTTGGTATTTACGGATTCATGTGTTTGGATACACCTGAAATGCCCGGCAACCAAGGGCTTAAAGACCAAACACTAGCTCTCAGATGGATCCAAGAAAATATTCCAGCATTTGGAGGAGATGTCAAAGTCATGTTTGGCGAAAGTGCTGGTGGCATGTCGGTAAATTTACATCTTTTCTCTTTAAATGAAAAGCTATTTAACCAAGTAATTATAGAAAGCGGATCAGCCTTAAGTTACTGGATGATGGTGGAATCTAATAATACAATACCTTCAACGATCGCTAAAGCATTGGGCTATAATACTTCAGACATAAATGATGCTTTGAAATATCTTTCAACAGTTGACCCAAAATTGTTAGTTGAAACCGCTACTAATTTGAAAATCACTAGTGGTGGAGGCAAAGATCAACCTCTCACTAAACCTTGTGTTGAGAAAACATTTGAAGGAGTTGAAAATTTCATAACAGAACATCCTATGAACACCAAAGCTGTCAAAGCCAATAAGACTTCAATCATAATTGGTCATAACATAAGAGAATTAGCTTTTGAATATGTCAACCAAGATGACGCGTATTTCGAAACTTTCGATCCCAAAACATTATTTGCCATGGGATTTGATATGGATAATGATTTAGAAGAGCCTTTGACTGAAGTTAGGCACTTCTACTTCGGTGATGAAAATATCAGTAAGAATGTCTCAGAAGATCTTGTGGAACTTGGAACTGATTTCATATTTGGGCACTCAACAAAGAGGATGGCTGAAAAACTTGTAGAAAGTGGTGCTAGCAAGGTTTACCGCTACGTTTTCTCTTACCTTGGAGCAGCTCATGGCGATGAGCTGGCATATTTATTTGATAACAGCAACTCGTTTGTAAATGTAACAGAGGCCGAGCAACTTGAAAAAGCACTTGTAAAAAATCGACTCACCACACTTTGGACAAACTTTGCTAAATACGGGTGAGTACAATTTTAAGAAGTCATTTAATTGGTTATTCCGAGAATATAAATTTGAGTTGAAAATAGTAGGTAGGTACGTTAAAATCATTCATCAATAAAAATAGAGAAATTTGACACAACTTTATTGACAGAATTGACTACGTATTTTCGTTTGGGGCTTGCGTGACTACATTTTCTTTGCCACGGAAACTTGGTTTTCGAGAACGCGATCCAGACGAATCTGGTGAAACAGTTGCATCAAGATTATAATCGATCTTAGTACTATGAAAAACATAACTTTGAAAACAGTATTTTGTATCAGAATTGGTTAAAACCTTAGATACGAACCGTAACTGGTGGAATTTATCCAGGTGGAATTTATCTATAATATGTACGTCTTTAGAAATATATAAGTACTAGCGGCCCGTCCCGGCTTCGCACGGGTGGAGGACCCAGCCTAAAACCCGGTCCCGATGGTTACAAACACGACAAAAAAATAAATATCCGAATCGGTCAAGTCGTTTTCATGTTATGTCGTGACAACGGAAAACGGGTTTCATTTTTATACAGGGTGTTTTTAACGTAATAACGCAAACTTCGCGAAAAGGCTTCACATAATGCCACTAATCAATTCGTGAAAGTCATTCATCTCGGTAATGATCGGTTACAGAAATTTACAGAAATTGTAATTTTCGACCGCGCAATGTATTGCGAACACCGCGATTTCAACGCGCGATAACGTTGTAGGTTCGTAGTTTGTCACTGACTGCAAGCGAATATCGCCAACAACAATTATATCACATAACAAGAAAAGTGCGTGTATAAAATCAATTTAATCACTCATAAATACCTACTTATTGATGTTAGGAACATGTTTATGCAGAAGTTAAGAGGAGATAAAAGCTTAATCTCTTAAAATCACGGTTCCGATAAGGATTGACAACAAAAAAAAAACTTGTACTTGAGCGGTATTGTAGGTGTACTAGGAAATAATGAACATTTGACTTACCTACTCTAAGCTCGCTCACTCCTGACCAGGTAAGGTTCGAAGTGGCCGCCCTCAGCGCTCTCGCAGATCTGAGCGCGGTGCAGAGTTTCAGTGTGGACACGGGCTACAAATGTAGGATCCCGGGCACACTCTTCACGCAGCGTCGCGAACACATTCACAATGCAAGTTCTATCTCTGCTGCGGAATCACACTCGGACACAAACACCTTTTCCTTAACATAACGCCTAAGAAAAAAATCTAAAGGAGTTAAATCGGGCGAGCGGGCTGGCCATTGCTGCGGGCCGAATCTCCCAATCCATCGACTTCCAAAAGATTCGGTAAGGCAGCGTCTGACAGGAAGAGTCACGTGCGGGGGAGCGCCGTCGTGTTGGAACCATGTCAGTCTGTACTGGGCCAGAGGAATCTCCTCGATTATTTCCCGGAGGTATGTACTCAGGAACGCATGATAATTAGTCCCGTTTAATCGTTCCGGGAGAAAAACGGGCCCAATCACGCGGTTTTTATCAATACCGGCCCACACATTCACCGACCATCGAGTTTGGTGTCCCGTCTGCTGCAATGAGAACGGATTGGTATGAGCCCAGATATGGGAATTGCGCCTGTTCCACATTCCGTTTCGAGTAAATGTGGACTCATCCGTCCATATCACATTTGCAGCGAAGTTAGGTATTTCGTCGTGCTGTTGTTGTAGCCACCGACAGTACCTAACACGGGATACTCTGTCGGCGGGTAATAACGCATGCACTTTGTGAATGCGATACGGGCGCTGGTGATCGCGGCGTAATAACCGATGAACTGTCCAGAATGGGACGCGGGTTCTGTAACGGTTGTGCACCACACGAGAATCTCTTGGATGACGGACTCCTGGATACCTATTTACGTAAATACCCAGTGCCTCACGTGCATTTCCACGTGCTTCGCCATAACACATTAGCATATTTCCATATTCTTGGGCACTGTAATTGTTAGGTCCAGATGACATTTTTAAATCACACACGAAAACACCTAAAAACACACAAACACAGAGAAAAAAATAGTTTTGGAATCTAGCCAAAACTTATTTCTTCTAACTTCGCGTAAACCGAATTTCGCAAAAATATCGTTTGTTCGCATCCAAAGTCAACGAAAAACTGACTAAAATCCGTTAAATTCGGTAATGCAAAATAAATGTTATGAGTAGTTACTTGCGACCACTGTATAACAAATAAGGTCAGTAAGGCAACTACGTACTAAGGAGGAGGATATTGCAAAAATTGTTCAGTGATAATTAAACTGATACTGATATGATTTACTGATATTAACCGATGCCATGAGATAATGCCTATTTAAATTTTATTTGTAAATTAGGTATTTCAACTCGATTGTTTATCTACAGAACACAAAAAAGTTTAAATACATTTTAGATGTAAGGCATCGTAGCAGGTGGCGTTCTGTTGTTTCTGCCTATCCCCATAGGAAAAGGCGTAAGTTTATGTATGTGTGCTGTAAACTAGTAAAATCAACTCGATTGTTTGTTTGATCTCTAAAGAACACTAACGTTATAAATTTCAAATTAAAAAACATTAAAGCTATTGTGAAACAAATAGGCGAAGCGAATGCGATCCGAAGCGTTTTTAATTGTATTGTATGGAATTGTTTGAATCCAGTCACATAGAAAAGCGAAATCGATCCGATTGTCTATGTGACTGGCTTCAAACAATTCCATACATTACAAACAAAACCGCCTCGCTTCGCGTTCGCCACGCCTGTGTGTTTGAAAATAGCTTCAGAGTGACAGCTCTACTAATTTATTTCTGCAACTATGCCTAATTGAAATACTGTCTAATTATCTACTGTGCTACTGCAGTGCAGAATAGCGGCTTCTTTAGAGAAAGCGCGCAAACCAAAATGTTAATACTGGCGCAAAATGAAGTAATAGATTTCCGTCCTTATGTTCTTTTCCTTAAGTCGAAAATAAGTTATTTATTTTTTTTGTAAAATTTCATTTTCGTGTGAAGGTAAGCGGCGTATTTGATCCTCTTAGACCGCGCCGCATGGCCCTTTGTCGGCGTCAGCGCACTTTGGCGGCGCGTCTTTGATGTAATACCGCCACATAAAAATGTTTTTAGAGACGCAAAATTGAGTGAACCGTTTCCGACCTTCAGTGGTTACATTAATGTCGAATATCGGTTATTTCGTTATTTTTTTAATTTTAGCTAGGCGGTACGACTTTAAAGTGCGCGGGTCGCGCATGAGGTAGGTACCTGTAGTACGATGACCTTTCATTTGAACTTTTATCAACAGCTGAGAAGACACCATTTCTAGTTTTATTTACATTGCTGCTTTTAGTGAAAGTAGTGAATTAATTAATTTTTTATTAAAAATCTCATTGGGTTAGGTAAGAATAACGATTATGAACAGTCTAAAGTAAAAAAAACTCCAAAAAAAAATTAAAAAATTAGGAAAAATCCGATGAAAAATTCCAACACGGGGGGGTCCAGAATCATGTCCTGGACCCATGGTATCCGTTTGTGCGTCGATGTCCCTAACACCCTGTATATATAGATGTTTATCAGTTGTCTAGTACCCATAACACAAGCTCTGCTTAGCTTGGGACTAGATGGCGTTGTGTGATAGTTGTGGAATATTTATTTATTTTTTATTAACTATATACCTAGGTACATTCCGATTTAACAGCTGGAATATTTATGGGTGTAACTATTTTTTCTTTGTCATCAGAAACCCAACTCCTGAAGCATCGGAACTCTTGCCATTCATCTGGACCCCAATAACGGAGACAACTCAGCCTTACTTAGATATGGACTTGGAATTCACGCCTAGCAGCAGACCGGATCACGCCAGGATGACATTTTGGGATTTGTTCTACAAACTATATGGAAAATACCAAAAATGGTGCCCGGACCGGGGTGGGTTGTGTAATACTAATAAGGGAACAAAACTAGAAAACAGCGTATTGAGTTTATTTTCCATTTTATTTTTATATCAGTTAAATATAAATTACTAATGATCTTAATTATTTATTTTCATTAGGTTGTAATCTCCGTAAGTCTCGGCTAAAAGTTACGCGGTAAAATTATCGAATGAGTCCTTCCACCCAGAGCAGGGCGGGACAGACTGTCAGACTCGTACTGACTAAAATCCACGGTGTCCTTCAATAGCCTTTTACGTTCCAGGGTCACGGTAATGAGATAAGTCCCAGGCACCAGGCGATTAAAAGCCTTAGCATGAATTTTCAAGTTTTTGTGTCAATCAGAAACTTTGACGTTAATTTTATGGAAAATAAAATAAAATCATAAACGTAACTTTACTTACCTATGAAACTGTGGTAATTAAATAATAACAAAGAGCGAAACTTTAGATGTTTCTCACGATAATCCTCGCTGTCGAGTTCTGCAGTAGTTTGAAGAGCCACTCCACCTCAAAAATTTACGCTGAAAATTATCAGAATGCTGATGCTGTTGTGTATAGCTTTTGAGTATAAAAAGAATCTGGAACAAGTTATGTACCTATGTAAAAAAGATCATGAATTTAAAAAAAGTTGGTGACTTTTTAAAACATTAAAAATACTCCTTTCAAAAGAGTCAATAAAATACTCATAAAAAGCAAAGCCAAAGCAATTTCACCAATTTAGCAGGGGTGATGAAATCACCGGCTGGGTTTTAAACCTACGACACACAACTCGTGTCGGACAAGTTACCACTCAGCCACCACCGCTCTCATACATAGCAATAAGTTGCTTCGAACTAGATTAAACTGATACAATGGGATCTAAATGAAAATAGTTTCCCGTGCGACTGTAAGTGCATAATATGTATCAGATTGCTGGCCGGGAATCGATAACTAGATGTGTTGCAGGTCCGGATTAGGGGCGATTGTCACACGAATCCGCTCATCCGCGCGGACGGAAGGATCTTCATCTTCATCACGGGTTGTATGAAATCCGTTGTATAAATTATGGAATTTTATAAAGGTAAAACGGGACCCTATTACTAAGACTTCGCTGTCCGAGTGTCCGTCTGTCTCTCACCAGGCTGTAACTCATAAACCGTGATAGCTAGACAGTCTTTTTAGTCAAACCGAGCCACAAAATTATTAACTCAGCCGCGAATATTACAACTCGGCAACAATTTTAGTTTTTGGGGCACCCTGAGGTTCGGTTTGGGATAAGTTCATTTAAACCCTGCAGACAGTATTAGGAGCCCCGCGTAGCGCGTCTACTACGCCTTGGCTTGGCTATTATTTGTACATGTTTGATATCATTTTTTTTTATCAATCAATTTAAGTACTTGATTAGTGGCTGACTTAGTAGATGCTGAGCTGATTAAATAGAAGCCGCTTTAAATAGATCCCGTTTATACACGGCTACACATCAAGCTATACAAAACCTGTTTGTCTTGGTCTCGCTATGTACGATTTTTACACACAATAAACGATCAGTTAATAATGGTTTTGTATAGCTTGATTTGTACATTTTGGCATTAAAAACCTTTCTATACACTTTTCCTAGTGTTAGGTAAAATAATTATCTCGTACCCGTTCAGTTTGTCTCAAATTCCAGCCCTGGAACAAGTGGAATATGTTCAAGGCAGATGGCAAGGGCCGCCAGTCGTATCATTTCCGGTGCCGGGAGCATCCAGATGCCTCCCGGTATGTAACTGTCTTGCCGTGGAATGTAAGGATGGAATTCTTGTATCGCTGTCGCGTCTGTCGCATAATTTAGTGAGAAATAAGCAAATAATGATAAATTATATGATTTATTCAGCAAATTAATAATAATAAGTATTACACAACTATCACACAACGCCATCTAGTCCCAAGCTAAGCAGAGCTGTTATGGGTTTTTACAAACTCTTTTACACGTCAATAAGACACTATTTTTACACTAGATGAGGCCGGTGTTTCGTACCTGACTACTCTGAGAAGAAACATCCGGAACAAACTCAGAGGTCACAGTCTCTTTTAAAGTCCAGACAATTTTGTATTGGTAAAGTACTATGAGAAACATGCAGGTAACGAATTACGCGCCGCTGACGTCAGCGTATAGAGCTATGTAGAACACAATGTATATCCATACGCGCCACCGACGCCGACGTACGTGACATCAAACTGACAGGAATTTAAGCTATAATAACATAGTCGTAGTAGACTGGGATGATTGATGTTACTTCGGGGAGGTTTTACGTCCAGCAGTGGACGGCAATTGGCTGAAGAGCGTGCTTATTAAAATTTCCACAAACTGGTGAGGCATTTCCATCTCATAGTGTTACAAAACAAAACATTTTTTTATTATAAACAAAACTCTCGGCACGCGTAGCACAGCTATAGCGTGAACGATTGCTGTGCTGGGCGTCGCAGGTTCGAATCCCCAACGGAACAATTATTTCTATGAACTACAAGAGGTTGCTCCACGTTTAGTTATTTGTGTATTGTATTTCAAAGTGTGTAAACGCATCGACAATACAGGTAAGTAAGTTTAGGGCAAGATTTTTATTACAATAATCAGCAGCATCTTACCATGGCGCGTCCAAAGCGCCGAGTGACAGCGCTAAGATTTACGTGAACGCACAACAGTGGCACTTAGCAATTTTAACTCTCGACCACGAACTACACAGAATAATATTTTTGTATGTAGTGAAATTAGATGTCATAAGTGAAATAAAAAAAATATTCTTGAAATATTTTGACACAGATTTTTATAGCCAAGGGCTGTTGACACGTGGCTCCTGTTTCCACGAATTCATCTGTGACGTACTGATGCCTGCGGCAGTCGAAGGACTGTATTAAAAAGACACCTCTGCCTTAGAATGCCAAGGGCAACTGAAGGTGCTAATTGGTTTTACATTAAAAAACCTCGGGCGATGCGACTTGCGATTAAAATCAAACGAGTAATGCGTGGCTCCTGTAGTTCCTGCGTGGAAGTCGTACCACCCAAAGACGTTAGCGAAGACCAAAAATATTTGTTTCTTTATTTTCTTAGCTAGTTCAGGACAAAAATAAACAAAAGACTCAATTTACTAAACGCAGATTTTTAATTTATTATTTTGTATCGTGTCCCTAATTGAATCATCAGCTATTTTGCACCTGCAAGCCATTTCTGCTGGTCTCTATAGAGTATGTAGAAAAGATCCCAGAAAGCCATCCTGTCCTGGAAGGGTCTACCTTCAAGGGTCATCTCTGAGTCTAAGTTGAGGTAAGGTTGAGATGTTTTCGTGACAGGCTCCCACTTGAAAGGTAGTAACTCTGATGTTACAGGTGTAGGATCTCTGAAAAAAAAACTTACTTGAGTGAAATGAACCAGTCTTACCATGGGGTATGACATCCAGCTGAATCTGGTTTGACTGGAAGCCGACCCCAATAGAGTTGGGAAAAGGCTAGGCAGATGATGACTTGAATGAAATGAAACAGAATCTTCAAACACACAAAGACATAATATATGGGGGATATTATAGGAGGATGCAGGCTTGCGGGCAGCGTGTACTGAGTAGCTCGCCGCCCATTCAAGGGCCAGGCCCAGATCGCGTATTGCTCCACGCGCGTCTTAAAGAGCTGTCAGTAAACTTACGGAGCCCCTAGAAGGTCAGATGCCTGTCGGGCTTGCAGAACTGTTTAAACAGGTTACCTTGGCCCTGGAGAGGGACTTAGTAGGAACAGGGTGAGTTTTTAGTCGGAATCTGATAGGCCCTTCCGCTTTCTCCAGGGCGGAAAGGGGTTTTCACGAACCACCACCCAAATAAAAAAATGAAAATAACATACTATCTATAATTGAGAGCACGGTTAGCGCTGTGGCCTAACGATCAACTGTTGCGCCGTGTATCATGGGTACGATATTTGAGTAAATATTTTCATAAATGAAGAACAATAATTCGTAAATTACAAAGATTTTTTAAAGAAAGAAAAATTTGAACTGCGAGCAGGATTTGAACCTCTTACTAATCAAGCTGCTGAGGCCTTCAACCTTTTTTGATCGTGGTTAAATCATCAAATGAGTCCTCCCGCCCAGGGTGGTACGACAGGGACAGACTTGTCTGACTAAAATCCACGGTGATCCTTCAATAGCCCTTTACATACCAGAGCCACGGCAGGCCTTCGACCTTCAAGCGTCAAATTCTCCAATCCAATTCCTAATTGATTGCCTTACGATGACATTCCGAACCATCATTTGCAAGTATTGAAAGTACTGCATATACACGTGACTTTTGATAACAAATTGGTGCAAACAGTATCAGCAAGCAATAGTATTTGTTACCTAACTGTAATTCAAAATAATCGTAGATCTGGATGTACGATAACAAACAACGATAAGATAAATAAAATTGAAAATACTATGAAATTGAATAATTATGATTGAATATTTAGTCAACTTAATTGTTATTGATTGTTATCTGGGTTATTGATTCATTATTGGCTACTTAATGATTTCATTGATTTCATGATATTATCTACAAGAATTCGGAATAATATTTTGCGCGTCATGATATTGATAAAAAAACATAAATTAGAGATGCCTGATATAGAAAAGTTTCCGCTTGGGCGGAGCACCGTTGTGTCACCAGAATTGGAAGCAGTCACCTCCTTCAGCGAAGTAGTAATACTAGCGAAGGAGGAGGTGGTCCAGCCGATGCGGGAGACGTCCAGTGTGTCAGATATGGCATGGCGTTTTACAGCCAATGCAGGTGCGCGCTTGCCACTTGCAGCTAGTAATGGGTAACTCGTCGCTCGCCTCTATAGAAAAATCAATACTTACTATTTTCACAAATTGCACTTGATTTAAATTATCTACTCACCCGTATTTGGCAAAGTTAGTCCAAAGAGTAGTTATCCTGTCAATAGTGAGTTGATCTGCGGGAGTAATATCATTTCCTTTAAACAAGTCGTGGTCAAACAAATATCCTATATCGTCAGCGTGAATAGCTCCAGCGGATTTCAAGTCGTACGCTATCTTCAACAAATTTCTTCCTCCACTGTATGAGAAAATATACCGGTACACAGATTTACCACCAATATCTAAAAACCTCTCAGTCATTCTTTGTGTTGGGTGGCTAAATATAAAATCTGATCCAAAATCTGTAATTTCATCTTTTACGTTTTCACTTGTTTTCTCATCTCCGATATAAAAATGTCTGACCGCGTCCAGAGGATCTCCTAAACTATAGTCGAAATTGAATACTTTGTTTACTGTGTCAAAGTTATAAGTAGAGAAGAATTCTGCATCTTGAAGTTCGTATTCGAATGGTAGTTCATTGTTTGTGTTTCCAATAATTATTGGAGTAGTCTTTACTTTGGTAGATACAATATTTAAAGGATGATCTGTCATGAAATGTTCAACACCGTCGATATCAACTTCAATACAAGGCAATGTGAGCGGATTAACAGTACCAATAGTTCTTGATATTCCCAAATCATGTGCTAGTTTTACTAATGTGTGTACATCTACAGTTGAAAGATAATCAACAATCTCTTTTATATCCTCAGAATCAAAATCTAGTGCTTCTGCCAGCTTCAATGGTATAACGGTGTCGGTGTCAACCATCAACCACGGACTAAGAGCAGGACCGCTCTGAATGATTGCTTTCTGGAATAAGCTGTCATACAAAGACAGTAGGTGGAGGTTCACAGACATGCCACCAGCACTTTCACCGAACACAGTAATTTGTCTCGCATTTCCTCCAAAACCTTCGATATTCTCATTGATCCATCTCAGAGCTAATACTTGATCTTTGAGTCCTTGGTTTCCTGGTACTTCTGGGATACCTAGGCACATGAATCCGTAAGCACCAAGTCTGTAGTTAATTGCTACAACGATGACGTCTTTATTGAGTAAAAATCTCGGGATGCCGTTACCACCAGAGCTGCCACTGACGAAACCACCTCCGTGTATGTATACCATGACTGGTAAACGGTGTTGAGAGTCCGCGATACTTGGCACGTAGATGTCCAGGGAGAGGCAGTCAATAGTACCGATGCCGACATTGTTATCTACTTGAGGACATACGGTCGACTGATATGCTTCAAAGGTTTCGTTAAAACCAGGATGTGGGGTTGACGGCTGTAAGTAAAGAAGGGTGGACCAATTTTAATGTAGTACAGAGACAAAAATATGCTTACATAGTAATCATCATCAGCTTATAATGTTCCCACTGCTGAAACACAGGCCTCCTCTCTGTGAGAGGGAGTGGGCCATGATCCACCACGCGGGCCCAATGTGGATTGGTAAATGTCTTCGAATTTTTAGCTCTAGGGCATGTCGGTCTCTTCACGATGTTTTCCTTCACCGTTTTAAGAGCAGTGGTGATGAAATAAATTACACAAAGTAATCAGTGTCACTTGTGCCGCGTTCAAATGCGGACGTGTTTACATATTTTGTGTGTTGACTAGTAATGTAATGCGCCTGGCGGAGTTCAAACCCACGACCTACAACTCGACAGTCGAGACCGGTACCACTAGGCCACCACTTCTCAATATACTAAAATACATAGTACCTACAAAATATGACCTATCAATAAGTTATTTTTGCAATACGAATTGAAGTATAAACTAAATTTAAAAAAAAAAACCGGCCAAGTGCGAGTCGGACTCGCCTATAAAGAGTTCCGTAGCAGCAAGTAACATAATATAAAAGTTGTAGTTTGTTGTAACTTTGCAAGGTAAATTGCGGTTTACGATTAATGACCTATTAAAAAAAAAAAACGAATTACTTGACCTCGTTCAAACCATTTTTCACCGGAGGCATTGATGTACATTATAGGTACATCATTTATATATTATTTTTTAGTTTTATCATTCTTAGTAACCTTAATATAATTTTTAGAGACATATCCATAAATACCTCACACGTTTGGTGAATAAAAAAAGTTTCAATTCTAAGTATGGGAAGCACTCAAATTTTTTTTTTCTTTTTTTTTGGTTGAAAATCCGAATGCGGTTCACATAATACATCTACTTACCAAGTTTCAACAGTATAGCTGTTATACTTTCGAAAAAAAGTGGCCGTGACATACGGACATTACAGATTTTTATTATAAAACAAGACAATCTTACCGCGAAAGGATTGTTCTGATCCACCACTGCATATGGCACTCCCAAAAACTTCGCGTAGCCATGATCAGACTGAAGACCCCGGATCAGACCACTTTTCGTGGAAACAAGGGGGTCTAGCCTGGATAGACCTTGGACCAGGCTACACAAAGAAACTAATAAAATAACAGACAACATGTCCATCTTTTGGGACATTACGTTGGAAATTGACTATAAAATTATCTTCAATGTAAAAAGAGGAGCTAAGATCATGATGATACCGATATGCAATCTGATGCCACACTATCTATTGATAACTGATAATACTGGGAAAAAACACAACAACAAAAAGGACACGTTTTGTTCGTGAAACTGTTTAGTAAAGGTGAACGCAGACTTGGCCGCACCGCACCTCCGCAGTCTTCGCATTAATAATAATATTCCACAACGATCACACAACGCCATCTAGTCCCAAGCTAAGCAGAGCTTGTGTTATGGGTACTAGACAACTGATAAACATACTTATTTAATTCTAAATACGTATATATTATAGATAAATCACACCCAGACACAGAACAAATGATCATGCTCATCACACAAACATTTGTCTTGGGTGGGAATCGAGCCCACGACCTCTGGCATAGCAGTCAGGGTCACTAACCACTAGACCAACAGGCCAGTCAAATTACGAAATCTTTGTACGAAGTTCTATGCAACCTCGCACACTCATCCGCATCGCAGTAGCCGCAGAAGCGGTAAGAAAACTATGACTGCGGGGACTGCGGTAAGGCCAAGTCTGCGTTCACCTTAAATCGATTTTTTAAAATCAGTTCTTTTGTACTTAAATTGACTGATTTTATCGTTTTTACTGATGATTTTAATGCACTTATCGATCAAAATTTATTGAACAGGCACACAGGATGTTTATAATACGCGGCCGACCTGCCAAATGGGTTTAAAGTAAAGAACTTCCTTGTAACCGTAACTATGAACGCTATTTTCGAGGTAACTCACTCACTCAACTCTTCTTCGCTGTAAGGAAGAAGACACAATGCGTATACCCAAAGTAAATTGAGATAAGGATAGTAGAATGGGTGGATAAATGCACTTAAAACATTGCACCAAAAAAGATAATATTAAAGAAATATTTTATTGACTATCTAGTTATTATGAGAAATAACTAAGGCCGCATTCACTGCTCTCCTGACGGTCTGGACTGACGTTCGGTCGGCGTAGCAATCGCCATATAAAGCATGCGTGCATTCAGAGCAAAACTGTCCGCGTCCGCTGACAGAGACGGTCGGTCGAGCGCATCGGTCCGGCGCGCGTTAGCCCCTTCGTACACAAGGCGACGCAAGTCTCCGATACCTTGCGACTTCGGTACACAAGCGACTATCGCAATACAATTCCATAGAGATTCGTTCACAGGCACGCAATGCATGCTAAAGTCGTAAGGTATCGGAAACTTGAGTCGCCTTGTGTGCGAAGGGCCTAATTAGTTGACTGACGCGCTACGCAATGCTTCAGAGCATTCAATGCGTTGCGGACGCGGGACTAAATTAAATGGATACCTCACAACTGCACCCTGCTGTACCGTACGTTGGTCAGTGGAGCACTGAATGCAAAAAGCCGACCGACGCGGACGGTCAGTGTGTGCGCGGACTAACGGCGGCGGTCCTGCCCGCCGCGCGCCGGTCGAGCACTGAATACAGCCTAAATGTTATTTAAAATTGTTTGAAATTCAAGTTTACCTATCAATAGGGTACAAATATTTGACTGAAAACAACATGCTTATTTCTACATTATATTCGTCAATTGTATTTATTCGCCTATATATCAGAACCTCCATAATATTTCTGCTGAGTATTGTAGAGTCTGTAGAAAAGGTCCCAGAAAGCCATTCTGTCCTGGAAGGGTCTACCTTCGAGGGTTAGCTCGGAGTCTAAATTTAGGTAAGGTTGAGCAGTCTTCGTAACAGGCGTCCACTTGACTGGAAGCAACTCCGAAGTTACAGGTGTCGGGTCTCTGAAAATAAGTGAAGTTTTTGTTTTATTTATTCGATATCGAACATGTAATTGCAGTACAAACAGTAATTTGTATGAGTCATTTATTTGATATACTTGGACAATCATTAGAACTAAGAATTTAAAACGTTTAAATAGCTCCAATCTAGACATTAATGAATTATATTGAGAGTACGTCATCAATGCGAAGTTAATTACCGCGATGTACGTTACCGCAAAAATTTATAAATGGCGATGTACGTTGCTGCTAAGAACGTTTGCTGTTGCGATTTGCGACGTTCGTTGTCGCGAAAGTTCTTTACTGCGATGTACGTTACTAAGCACGTTTGCTATTGCGATTTGCGACGTACGGTGTCGCGAAAGGTCATTACTGCGATGTACATTGCTACTAAGAACTATGCTATTGCGATATGCGACGTACGTTGTCGCGAAAGGTCTTTACTGCATGTACGTTGCTAAGAACGTTTGCTATTGCGTTCACTATTAACTTTTACTATTGCAACGTACATTGACGCAGCGTAGCGCTGCGCAAACATGTCGCGACTTGTAAGTTTTTTTGTTCAGTTGCGCGCGAAAATTGTTAAAAACTTTTAATTTTAGTTGATGCGCCCTTGGCACGAGTTTTCAGTATTTGAGATGTAAACTGGAACTTTGACAATTTCGAAATGTCAAATTTCAAGGAAAAAATTAGTTCCTTCTTAGCACACCAGAGGCGGAAAGACTCTGTAAAGTAAAATAGTGAAAACTCGTGCTAGGGGCGCATCAACTTGAAATTAATAGTTATTTGTTATACAAGAGTGCAAAGTTGATTTTTAACCGCGTGCTCAATTTTGATGAGCGATAGCGAGGGAATCAAAAGAGCACAAGGTGAAAAATCTTTGCACTCGAGTGCAACACGTAACTTTTCATCCCACCTCAGCGAGGAAATGACTAAATGCAAACAAATAAAAACAGATGTACATTGTACAAACACAAGATAGGCTTTTATTTCAGTTTAGGTATTAACTAAGACATTATTATAGAACAGAATAATTTTTAAATTAAAACAAATAATAGTTAGGTAGTAGTTGAAAACTCCTAACTAAGTATTAAGTTACTTATTTTTATCTAGGTTTGTCATAACATAACAATAAGACGTGAAAGGAAAACCGCACAAAGCAAATAAAAAAGGTAAAACAAAGTACTGAGCCAAGAATGTTCCGGGTCTGAGATTTTAACAAAATAATTGTAGATTACGCTCCAAGGGAGGCGTATTGAATTCCGAAGCGATACTAAGGATTCTGGGGGTGAACCTCCGTCCGTAGCGCAGCGAGGAGGTTCAAGTGTTAATACCCGAAAGAAACGAGGGAATAAAGTTAAAAATCCTTAGTGAAGCGAGGGATTCAAGTTAGCCCAAGGCAACGCAGCCTTACACCCGAGGAGCGTACTCTGCTTTCCCACCTAACGCGAGATTTGATGTTACCACGTCAAATTTTCAAAATAGAATTTGTTTCCTCGACAACCTTCGAACGTCAAGCGGGCACCACAGCAAGCGATCAGCTGTTGCGGTCACCGGCCGCCATTACTGCTGCTACTCTTTTGTTCATACGATGTTCTAAATTCAAATTCACTTTATTCACTAGAGGATAAAAACGGCTTTTACTCACTTGAGGATAAAAACGGCTTTTACGGTCAGATATCGAAAAGCAAAAGTACCCTTTCCGAGATGGGGGGATGAAAAAGTTTTTGCGCATTGCCAAAAATGACGTAGGTACGTGCGTTGTCGCGAAAGATCTTTGCTGCGTCGCCGTAGATTGCATTTTCGGTATGCATTATCTAATTGATTGATTGATTGCTAATACTGGTGATAATGGTAACATTATTATTGATGGACATAACTAATAGATTTTTATTATTTTACATAACGCTCACCGAAAATGCAACAGTCGCAGCGAAAAACTTTCACGACAACGTACGTCGCAATAACAAACTTTCATCGCGGTAATGAACTTAGCCCTCAATACGTTATTTTACAAAAAAAAAAAATATTAGTCCGAAATATAGATTATTAAAAAATATTAGACCCGTATTTTTTCTTTTGTCATGTAAACCAAAATTGACGAAGATACAACGCTTCTAAAAATCACAAAACGTCACTCGGTCGGTACAATTTTACAAGCGCAATGACGTCGCAAGCTTAGCTATCTTTGTCAATATTCATTGATTTGAAAAAATAAGAAATACGTGTCCATTATTTTTCAATATTATTACTGACGGACTAAATAGATTATCAATTTATTTATGCAGTAAAATACCCTATTATATATTTAAAAATTGTTTTCCTGAACCAAAAGTAATATCAAGTTGTACTTCGTTTATGAATTCACCGAATATTATTCCTTTTTTACGTGGTTAAATCATCCTAAGAGTCTTCCCGCCCAAAGCGGGACGGGAGGAACTGTCAGAATTGTACTGACTAAAATTTACAGTGGCCCTTTACGTTCTAGGGTTACCAGGTGATACAGTCCCGCGACCCCGGCAGACATCGAATATTAATCCTGAGATGTTATTTTTTGGTCAATAAACTTCATTTTTGATTAATATTACCTACTTACCCGTATTTAGCAAAATTAGTCCAAAGAGTGGTTATCCTGTCAATAGTGAGCTGATCTTTTTTAGTAATTTTGTCTCCTTTGAATACATCGTAGTCGAACAAATATCCAAGTTCGTCTGCGTGAACAGCTCCAGTAGCTGTCAGGTTGTAAACCGTTTTCATTAAATTCCTGCCTCCACTGTATGAGAAAATGTATCGATAAACAGTTTTAGAACCCATGCCTAAAAATCTTTCAGCCATTCTTTGTGTCGGGTGATTAAATATGAAATCTGATGCAAAGTCTGTTATTTCATCTCTGAATTCTTCACTTGGATTCTCATCTCCGATATAAAAATGTCTGACGTCATCTAGAGGATCTTCTAAAATGTCACCAAAATCAAATACAAGGTTTACTGTATCGAAATTATAATTTTCGAAAAACTCTGCATTTTTGTTTGCGTACTCGAAAGGCAATTCATTATTTGTGTTTCCGATGACAATTTTTGTATTCTTGACTTTAGTAGAAACTATATTCATAGGATCTTCCGTAATGAAATTTTCAACGCCATCAATTGTCTTTTCGACACAAGGAAATGTGAGAGGTAATTCCGAGCCACCAAAATTAGCTAGTTTCAAATCATGAGCTAGTTTTGCTAATGTATGTACATTAATAGATGCAAGATACTCGAGGGCTTGAACTGTATCCTCAGTATTAAAATCCAATGCTGTTGCTAGTTTTAAGGGCACCGTGTTATTGGATACCGTAACTGCTCCAGGGCTTATAGCAGGGCCGCTCTGAATAATAGCTTTCTGGAATAAGCTTTCATATGAAGACAGCAAGTGGAAGTTCACAGACATGCCACCAGCACTTTCACCAAATACAGTTATTTCCCTCGCATTTCCTCCAAAAGCTTCGATATTCTCATTGATCCATCGCAGAGCTAACACTTGATCTTTGAGTCCTTGGTTTCCTGGTACTTCTGGAATACCCAGGCACATGAATCCGTATACACCAAGTCTGTAATTGATTGCTACAACGATGACGTCCTTTTGAAGTAAAAAAATTGGGTTGCCGAATTCACCAGCACTGCCGCTGACGAAACCACCTCCGTGTATCCACACCATCACTGGCAATACGTGTTGAGAGTCGGCAACAGCAGGCACGTAGATGTCCAGGGTGAGGCAATCGATAGTTCCAGTAGCTACATTGTTAGATACTTGGGGACATACAGTCGACTCGTATGCTTCAAAAATGTGGTTAAAACCAGGATGTGGGATTGACGGCTGTAACAAAAGTTGACATTAACATCATCATGAACCTCTTCGAAGCATTCTTCAAAATATATTTATATTAATTAAACGATATCAAGACACAGTACCATCAAGGTCGCACAGATGAATTAAAACTAAGAATGTTTGTAAGAACATCAAAATAACTTTTATTTGTGTGATAAAATCATCAAATGAGTCCTCCCACCCAGAGAAGAGCAGGAAGGACTGTCAAACTTGTACTGACTAAAATCCACGGTCTCCTTCAATAGCCCTTTAAGTTCTGGAATCATGGTTGCTGTTTAGTCTCGCGACCATCAAAAGAGTAAGTTTCATCCTTTTCAAGTACGGACCTCATACATAAAAACAACACAATCTTACCGCGAAAGGATTGTTCTGATCCACCACTGCATATGGAACACCTAAGAACTTCGCGTAGCCATGGTGAGACTGAAGACCCCGGATCAGACCTCTTTTCGTAGAGACGAGGGGGTCTAGCCTGGATAGACCTTGGACCAGACTACTCACAGAAACTAATATAATCACAGACCACATGTCCGACCCATGAGGCGTTACGTTGGCAACAACTACAAATTATTTATCTTTCGTGTCGAAAGATAAAATAATGATAAAGCAGCATCTTAAGCGCGGTTTAGAAGAGACGTGGTGAGGACGTGTACTGTGGCGGATAGTGATACTGTAGATAACCTTATGACGCATACCATCATTGTGGAAAAGGGAATTGCGCTGACACTTCCAAGTGTCTGTACTCCCAAAGTTACTACATGGTGGGCGTCTGCTTATAGACTCTATTCGACTTAGCTACTAATAGCTAACGCAGCTACACTACGTGCAGCGGTGGCAGATTATCTTAAAATGAACCTAAGTTCATTTTAAGATAATCTGCCACCGCTGCACGTCCGTATAACTCTCCTGTTCAAACCACGCCTTATTGATATTGATCAGTTGTACATTGATATTGTACTACTGATAATTTGAAGATGTACGTATTGTAAGATGAGGCCATGTTTTATTCGGGCTACTGTCTATATTCTTGAAAATTCAGAAAGATTTGCGTATAGGGAATAAAAGTTTACAAAAAAAAAAGAAAAAAGGTCTGATAAAATCAATCTTTATTCATCTACCGTTACAATGTATAAACGACTATTATTTTTATTGTTTTTGTGGAACAATGGTTCCAAATGGAGACAAATATTGATTTACAATGGTAAATCAATATTTGTCTTCTCATTTCTTGGAACCTGCAAACCATTTCAGATGGTCTCTATGGAGTCTATAGAACACGTCCCAGAAAGCCATCCTGTCCTGGAACGGTCTACCTTCAAGGGTCAGCTCAGAGTCTAGATTGAGGTAAGGTTGAGAGGTCCTCGTGATAGGTTCCCACTTGACTGGAAGCAGCTCCGAAGTTTCAGGTGTCGGGTCTCTGAAAGGAAAAATAAAGTTTTGGTTTTATTGATTTGAATTTTATAGCATATCATTCATCAGTACACATGGCTACACATCAAGCTAAAACCAGTATTAGCTGACCGTTCATTGTGTGTAAAGTACGAAGCGAGACTGAGACAAACTGGTTTTGTATAGGTAGCTTTATGTGTAGCCGTGTGTACATTAATTTCTTGGCCATTACTTGAACATTAATTTTTGGCTAACAAACGTGGTTATATAAAATTTTCAACTTTTTGTCTCCTAAATCTACAAAACCAAAAGGTTTTTAGCAAGCTAGCCAATTCAAACTCAAATTCAACGCATTTGATTCAGTTAGACTATTATTTGGGTTGAAAACTAATTAAGTGAGTCTTGCAGCTTGGAAGAAAGGGACGGACTTGACTGACTTAAAACTTAATTGTTCCTCCAATTGCTCTTTGCATGTCGCAGTAACCTTTAAGAAAGTATTAGACTACATGCCCATTAGACTACATGCACTTTTGAATTGCCCTTTTACTGCGCAAAAAAAATATTTTGCTAATTAATGCGAATTTATTACTGACCCGTAAGTGGCGAAATTAGCCCAAAGAGTCGAAATCCTCTCAACCATGAGCTCATCTTCGCGAGTGATAGCATCTTCATTGAATATATCGCTATCAAATAAATATCCAAGTTCGTCAGCATGAACAGCTCCCGTCGAATTCAAGTTAAATATCAGCTTCAAATAATTTCTTCCACCGCTATACGAAAAAATATACCGATAAACAGTTCCAGCACCAACATCTAAAAATCTCTCAGCCATTCTTTGTGTTGGATGGTTAAACATAAAATCTGACGCAAAGTCTGTTATTTCATCTCTGAATTCTTCACTTGGATCCTCATCTCCGATATAAAAATGCTTGACGTCATTTAA
Organism: Agrotis ipsilon; assembly: GCA_028554685.1. NCBI lineage: Eukaryota > Metazoa > Arthropoda > Insecta > Lepidoptera > Noctuidae > Agrotis > Agrotis ipsilon. Next base: position 13,501,963 of record CM052973.1, on the reverse strand, counting down.
GGCATCTTCTAAAGAGTCACTCAAGTCGAATCCAAGGCTTACTAAGTCAAAATCATAGTTTGAAAGGTAATCTGCAGTTACATTTCCGTACATGAAAGGCATTTCATTATCATTGTTTCCAATAATGACCGGTGTGTTCCTGACTTTATTTGTAACTATATTCATAGGATCCTGTGTCATAAAATGTTCGACACCTTCAATATTTTTTTCAACACACGGAAACGTGACAGGTAACTCAGTACCGCCAAAGTACGATATTTTCAAATCATAAGCTAGTTTGGTTAATGTGCGTACATTAATAGATGCAAGATAATTAAGGGCTTCGACTGTATCTTCAGTATTGAAATCCAATGCTGCTGCTAACTTCAAGGGCACCGTGTTATCAGATGCTACTATCGCTAAAGGGCTTATAGCAGGACCGCTCTGAATTATTGCTTTCTGGAATAAACTTTCATACGACGACAGCAAGTGTAAGTTCACAGATATGCCACCAGCACTTTCACCGAATACTGTAATTTGTCTCGAATTTCCTCCGAATTCCTCGATATTCTCATTGATCCACCTTAGAGCTAAGACTTGATCTTTGAGTCCTTGGTTTCCTGGTACTTCTGGAATATCTAGACACATGAAGCCGTAAACACCAAGCCTGTAATTGATTGCTACAACGATGACGTCATTTCTCAGCAGTGGATTTGGAGGGCCGAAGGCAGCACCGTTGCCGGTAACAAAAGCACCTCCATGAATCCATACCATCACTGGTAAGCGGTTGTGTGAGTTGGCGCTTCTTGGCACATAGATATCCAATGTGAGACAGTCGAGAGTTCCGAAGACGACATCGTTCTCTACTTGAGGGCAAGCGTTTGACTCGTATGCTTCGAAGGTGCTCTCAAAACCTGGATGTGGGGCTGCCGCCTGTGAATCAAATTTAAATAACTATCATTTTGAAGCTAATGTCGTAATAATCTGATTTATCGTAACAGTGGCAAGTCATTGTGACACAATATCTTGTTTACTGACACTTGTTTGTATCTCAACCAAAAAAGAGATTACGAAAAATACGTTATCATTAACATCTGCATAGTCTTTTCCGTAACTTAAATATGCTGGGGGCAGCTTCCATTCAAACATAGTAGCTGAATATCGGGTGAAGGCCAATATAACTCAGGTAGTCCAAAAAGAAACTTACCCCAAAAGGATTATTTCTATCCACAACCCCATATGGCACACCCAAAAACTTTGCAAAACCTTCGTCAGACAGCAGACCCCGAATCAGACCTCCCTTTGTCGTAACCAGGGGATCTACCCTGGATAGACCCTGGACAAGACCACTCCCAAACACCAGTACTATAACGAACCACATGTCTAATGCTTGAGACATTTTTACAATGACTAAGGAGACTTATCTCAAATTTTGTGTCGAAATAGATAAAATAGCATCTCAAGTGTATCTGATCGCATAACTATTGATAATAACAGTGTGGTAATTTGAGATGAGATAAGACTGCATGACAAGTTATCTATAGATTTGCGTCTATTGGTCTCGTTACATAATTTCATGCACTTTTAAATCGAAATGCTTCCATCAAACGTGAAGCTTTTTAATGAAACTTCATATCCAGGAGGACACATGGGCCATCCATCACCATCTGCCTAGCTTTTTCCCAACTATATTGTGTCGGCTTCCAGTCTAACGAGGTGCAGCTGAATATCAGTATTTTACATTAAGCGACTGCCTATCAGACCTCCACAACCCAGTAAGTGGGTAATTCGGTACCCAATGATAAGAGTGGTTGTCAGACTTTTAGAGCTTCTGACTACTAGTAACAACTTTTAAAGATAATGTACAAATGACAGCCGAGACCAACGGGTTTTCGTGTGCTTTCAGAGGCACGGCGGAAACTCGCTATGACAGATAGTCTCCCGACCACAGAACAACCTCGATAAGCGCGACTTAACCCGGAAGATAGGCCTGTGCAGCTGTAAATTATTTAGTACGAGAAGACACGTGTTAAACGAAAAGTGAGTTCGAAAAGTTTCGACAAAAACGCATGACAAGTATACGGCGGTCAACGACGATATATTACTAGACTCCTAATAACAGGCGACCGATGTCTGTCAACACATTAGGCATAAAAGTCTTACATATATCCGTCTTATTTCGACCACTCCTGTGAGCCTTGAGAGAACATACCTTGAGACAGAACAGACCTTGAGTTAGCCAATCACAACGCAGTACCCCGTCCCCCTCGCTTACGTAGTACCTCAGCGAGTTGACAGAATAGTTTTTGTTCCCGAGTCTTTAATACATCGTCGTTGACGACGGCAATTAGTATAAAAAGCTAGTTATTTCAAAAGAAGCGGTAGGTTTAACTGAACCGATTTCTCCCCCGTCCGTATAATATCGTTCGATGGCAAACTTTTCACATTTATCGGATAATTTAATTGAATAGAAATTCTCTTTTGTTCTTGCCGCGAAGTCAATAAATTAGTTTAGGCCATTGAGATATCGACGCTGACGCCTTGAGACTTGTGACGGCACTGAGTGTCACAGGTTCAATTCCCGTACATAGCAAATATTTGTATGATTTACAAAAAGTTGGTTCGGGGTTGGATGTTTGTGTGAGTCTGGATATTTGCCATCGCAACCATGATGTAGGAGTAATTCCCATTGTGGGCAAAAGTGTTTTTTTAATATAATTTTATGATGCTGGACGTAGCTTTTTTTATTATATGTGGTAAAATCATCAAATAAGTTCTCCTACTCAAGGCAGGGCAGGAGGGACTGTCGGAGTTGTATTGATTAAAATCACGGTGTCACTGTAATTCGTTAGTCCCTTAACCCCGGCAGGCTTTTAAGGAGGGCGCCGTCGTGGCCGGAGTTCGTCTTGCAACGTCCGTAGCCGTGGGCGTCTACCACTGAGGCTTGGTTGTGAGGTGAACGCTGTCCTCTCCCTCACGAGTCACACCTTCTCCTTCGCTAGCATGACTGCTTCGCAGAAAAGGGCGGCCGCTTCCCACTTCGTCTCGCTCCGCAGCGTAGCCTCGACCAATGCCGGCTGCGAGAGATGGACTGAACGTAGCTCGGAAAACCATTTTACAGGAGAAACAAAGAAAAAAACATTGTATCTACAAGCAAGGTTGCGAGACCGTCTAAACAGGTAACCTGGAACGTAAAGGACTATTGAAGGAACACCGTTGTTTTTAATCAGTGCGAGTCTGACAGTCCCTTCCGCTCCACCCAAGGCGGGAAGGCTCATTTGATTTTTACCAAGTATAAAAAATATCTTTAAACAGGCCTGTGATAAGAAGTAGATACATAAATCATTGCCATGCCCGGAGCGACGGGCGTTGTGTTCCAAAGTGCCTCAAAGAGTGTCAGCACAATGACGGGGCGCTCCCTCTAGAGGGCCTACCAGGATCGCGGAACTTGTCGAATTACCGTGACCCTGAATAGTAAAACGCTATTACGCTACTAACTACTACTAACGCTACGCTAGTTAGTACGAGTCTGACTGTCCCTCCCGCGCTGCCCTGGGCAGGGGGACTCATTAGATGATTACCAAGTTTAAATATCTTTAAACAAGCCTATATAAGTTCATAAATCATTGTCTGTCTGAGCCACCAACGCCATCTATCGGAAGTTAACAACACCAGAGGTCATTAATCATAGTTTTGGACATTGGCGGTCAGGGAGTTTCTTGTTTACTGTTTAATTTATGAAAGTTAAGGGCATTATTTAAGTTAAGGGTATCGGAAACTTGAGTCGCCTTGTGTACGAAGGGCCTTATTAGTTGACTGACGCGCTACGCAATGCTTCAGAGCATTCAATGCGTTGCGGACGCGGGACTAAATTAAATGGATACCTCACAACTGTACCCTGCTATACCATAGGTTGGTCAGTGGAGCACTGAATGCAAAAAGCCGACCGACCGTCAGTGTGTGCGCGGACTAACGGCGCACAGTGGTCCGGATTTTAAAAAAGGTGGACATAGGATCGAAAATGCATATTTAACTTAACAAAAAATTGTTTCGTATAGGAAATTTAACGCTGATTAATACTTATTACTACAACTTTTCAAAAAAACTGCTCCTTCATGTCAAAAAAAAATATTGAAGAAAAAAATGTATGGGAGAAAATCTGTTTTATTTTTTTTCTCCGTTCAGTATCAAAGTATAGCAAGCAAACCTTATATTCTGGTAAGTACTTATTGCCCTTAATATGACGACATATAAATTGCTTGCGTATCCCTGCGGCCTTGGCGCCTACGATGCTTCAAAGTTTAAAATTTAAAAAAGGCCGACATAGGATCGAAAATGCATATTTTAACTTAACAAAAAATTGTTTCGTTTAGGAAATTTAACGCTGATTAATACTTATTACTACAACTTTTCAAAAAAACTGCTCCTTCATGTCAAAAAAAAATATTGAAGAAAAAAATGTATGGGAGAAAATCTGTTTTATTTTTTTTCTCCGTTCAGTATCAAAGTATAGCAACCAAACCTTATATTCTGGTAAGTACTTATTGCCCTTAATATGACGACATATAAATTGCTTGCGTATCCCTGCGGCCTTGGCGCCTACGATGATTCAAAGTTTAAAATTTCAATGTTGAATTATCTTAATATTTTAGATTAATTTCAAAACTCGTTAATAACGAGTTTTTCTATTGAAATTAATCTAAAATATAATTTTTCATAAAATAAGCTCCCCGCGCGTCCCTTCAGTGCCGCTCGCCCCCTATTACTTGCGACTTATACATATATAACTGGCGAAATGACAGTGTAGTTTATACCACTGCCGAATCCTTCGGGGAATATAAAACGTGATCTTATGATGAAATAAGCATTTTTGCTTATTATTTTGTAAATAATCTTCTGTTGATTATTCTTTCATCTTCTAAATATATAAAACTCAAAGGTGACTGACTGACATAGTGATCTATCATCGCACAGCCCAAACCACTAGACGGATTGAGCTGAAATTTGGCATGCAGATAGATGTTATGACGTAGGCATCCGCTAAGAAAGGATTTTGATCAATTCTACCCCCAAGGGGTTAAAATAGGGGATGAAAGTTTGTATGAAACTTTGTAAAGTTAAACCGATCGGGCTGATACTTTGCATACAAAAAGATACTATGACGTAAACATCCCCCAAGAAAGGATTTTAAAAAATTCCACCCCTAAAGGGATAAACTAGGCGATGAAAGTTTGAATAAATCTTCCTTGATTTTGGACGGATCAGGATGGGCATGCAGGTAGATGTTAAGACGTAGACATCCTTTAAGAAAGGGTTTTGATAAATTCTACACCCAAGGGGATAAAATAGGGGATGACAGTTTGTATAAATCTTCTTATATTTTCGACTGATTGTTGGTTATACTACAAGCGTAGCGATTGTAACCACGCCGCATGTCTATTCATTAAAGTCTTCTGATTTCTAGAAGCACTTGCCCATCTGTGCTTGATATTACTGATTTAGTTCTTCAAAAAGGTCTTGATTATTTCTAAATCTTCTGGACATGTTTCAACTGGGATATGCAGAATAATAGCTTCATAGAGTCTTGCCCAATTCATGTCTCCTTCAACACGGAGGAACATAAAGATGTCCAGGTTTGTAACAAATGCAGCCATAACGAAACTCACAAAACTTTCACACAGCACGGGTGTTTCCTCAAGGGTTGAGAAAAAAGTTCCTTTAATTGTTGCATGCACAGATATTAATAACATACACACGCGCGCAAGTAGCGACTGACAAAATTAGTACCACATCTTCAACAGCCAATCAGCGTCGTCGGTAAATCATTCTTTTATCACAGGAGTCGTTTCAGTCAGTTACAAATAGGCAACGAATCAGGACGTGTCTATAATTATATGACTAAAGTTAAAAGCTTTTATTACTATTTTTTATTAATATGAAATAAAAAAATACTTGCCAAATGCTTGAATGCGTATGTTTTAATTTTTATATATTGAAATAATGATATTTTAAATTCAGCACAATTGAAAAACTCTGTAATAATTAGAAAAAAAAACCCAATTGAAATTTTAAACTTTGAATCATCGTAGGCGCCAAGGCCGCAGGGATACGCAAGCAATTTATATGTCGTCGTATTAAGGGCAATAAGTACTTACCAGAATATAAGGTTTGCTTGCTATACTTTGATACTGAACGGAGAAAAAAAATAAAATAGATTTTCTCCCATACATTTTTTTCTTCAATATTTTTTTTTGACATGAAGGAGCAGTTTTTTTGAAAAGTTGTAGTAATAAGTATTAATCAGCGTTAAATTTCCTATACGAAACAATTTTTTGTTAAGTTAAAATATGCATTTTCGATCCTACGTCCACCTTTTTCAAATTTTAAACTTTGAAGCATCGTAGGCGCCAAGGCCGCAGGGATACGCAAGCAATTTATATGTCGTCATATTAAGGGCAATGAGTACTTACCAGAATATAAGGTTTGCTTGCTATACTTTGATACTGAACGGAGAAAAAAAAAAAATAGATTTTCTCCCATACATTTTTTTCTTCAATATTTTTTTTCGACATGAAGGAGCAGTTTTTTTGAAAAGTTGTAGTAATAAGTATTAATCAGCGTTAAATTTCCTATACGAAACAATTTTTTGTTAAGTTAAATATGCATTTTCGATCCTATGTCCACCTTTTTCAAAATCCGGACCACTGTGCGGCGGCGGTCCTGACCGCCGCGCGCCGGTCGTGCACTGAATACGGCCTAAATGTTATTTAAAATTGTTTGAAATTCAAGTTTACCTATCAATAGGGTACAAATATTTGACTGAAGACAACATGCTTATTTCTAAATTATATTTGGCAATTGTATTTATTCGCCTATATATCAGAACCTCCATAATATTTCTGCTGATCTTTGTGGAGTCTGTAGAAAAGGTCCCAGAAAGCCATTCTGTCCTGGAAGGGTCTACCTTCGAAGGTTAGCTCGGAGTCTAAATTCAGGTAAGGTTGAGAAGTCTTCGTGATAGGCGTCCACTTGACTGGAAGCAGCTCCGAAGTTACAGGTGTCGGATCTCTGAAAATAAGTTGAGTTTTTGTTTTATTTATTCGATATCGAACATCGTAATTGCAGTACAAACAGTAGCTTGTATGAGTCATTTATTTGATATACTTGGACAATCATTAGAACTAAAAATTTAAAACGTTTAAATAGCTCCAATCTAGACATTCATGAATTATATTGAGAGTACGTCATCAATGCGCAGTTCAGTATCGCGACGTACGTTGTCGCGAAAGTTCTTTACTGCGATGTACGTTACTAAGAATGTTTGCTATTGCGACGTACGTGTTAGTTACGACTTAATAGTTTTTTCGTTCAGTAGCGCGCGAAATGTGAAAACACGGCGTGTTGTGAGTTGCCTGGCTATCCGGGTGTTTGGAAAAAATACTGTAAATAGATCGCATCAACTAAAATTAAAAGTTTTTGCGAATTGCCAAAAATGACGTACGTGCGTTGTCGCGAAAGATCTTTGCTGCGTCGCCGTAGATTGCATTTTCGGTATGCATTATCTAATTGATTGATTGCTAATACTGGTGATAATGGTAATCTATACATATAATAAAATAGTAGGAAAGTCAAAACTGTACATTGAATATTTTTTTAAAAGAATACTTGGGGTGTGATCTACAATCGATACCGAAGCCAAAAATATAGTTTTTAGAATTTTTGTCTGTTTGTCTGTTTATCTGTTTGTCTGTATGTATGTCCGGGATAAACTCAAAAAGTACTGGACGGATTTGAATGATTCTTTTTTTGTTGTATAGGTATTAAATCTGGTCAAAACATAGGCTATAAATTATTCTGGAAACTTGAGCACCTAGCGCAGAACCGCAACAGACCAGCTCAACTATAAGAGATACAAAAATGGTGCGATAGCAAAAAGTGTTCCACGTGATGAGCATTTTCCGCTGAGAGAATAAAATTGAAGATCTGGAACACCTGATGTGGAACGCCAAGAGCCCAGCTACACTATAACATGTACAGGAATGACGTCTAAGCAAAGTTGTTCAGCCTGATGAGCACTCTCTGTTGACGTATAAAAATTGAGGATCTGAAACACCTAATGTGGAACTCCAAGAGCCCAGCTACACTATAACATTTACAGGAATGACGTCTTAGCAAAGTTGTTCAGCCTGATGAGCACTCTCTGTTGACGTATAAAAATTGAAGATCTGGAACACCTAATGTGGAATTCCAAGAGCCCAGCTACACTATAACATATAAGAATGACGTCTTTTTTTTTGCGTGGTAAAATCATCAAATGAGGCCTCCCACCCCCACTGTCAGACTTGTACTGACTAAAATCCACGGTGTCCTTCAATAGCCGTTCTAATATGTTCCGGGGGTAATATTATTTATTCTTTGTCCGGGGTCACGGTGAAGGAAATAAGTCCCGCGACCCCGTCAGGCTTTGGCCTCTGTGAGGGGGCCCCGTCATTTTGCTGACGCTCTTTAGGCGCGCGTGGAACACGACGCGCCGTCGACCCGGGCATGGTCCATGGTCGGACAGCGAGTTGTCGTTTGCTCACTGTCCGCATGCCCGCGCCTACGGTGGCTGGAGGTCGTCTGCCGACGTCCGACGCCGTGGGACGCTGTCCTCTCCCACTCGCGGCAGTGAAATTAGTATAGTGAGTATTTTATAAGTATACAAATTATAAAATAACATAAGCTGGGATTTCTTCGACGCAGTAAAGGCGGTAACAGTTTAGGACCGATTTTCGATGACGATTAATATTATTGTACTCTACTGGCCAAAAGCCATAATTTTTTTTGCCGGGCTCTTGGAGTTGGGTAATAGACTTTTCAGATCTTAGATTTTGACGACCCCGTTGTCGCTGGCATAAGCAACAGGATACGCGTACGAAGTCGCGGGCAGAAGCTAGTATAATATATATATTGATGGACATAACTAATAACTTTTTAATATTTTTATTTTACATAACGCTCACCGAAAATGCAACCGTCGCAGCGAAAAACTTTCACGACAACGTCATCATCATCATCATCTCAGCCATAGGACGTCCACTGCTGAACATAGGCCTCCCCTTTTGATCGCCACAAGTACCGGTTGGAAGCGACCTGCATCCAGCGTCTTCCGGCGACCTTCATAAGGTCGTCTGTCCACAAGTTCACGACAACGTACGTCGCAATAACAAACTTTCATCGGGGTAATGAACTTAGCCCTCAATTATACGGTGGAGCATACGGTGCAGGAATGCCCTGCTTGGGCGGGGCACCGCCGTGTCCTCACGCGGGCGATAGGCGGAGACCTCTCACGCCCTGCACTTGTCGCGGCCATGTTGCGGGGCGAGACGGAGTGGGAGGCGGTCGCCTCCTTCTGCGAAGCAGTTCTGCTCGCGAAGGGGGAGGCGGAACGCATGAGAGAGAGAACACCATCCTCTCTCCGCCCCAGACGCAGTGGTAGGTGCCCACGGCGACGGATGTCGCGGGACGATCTCATTCATCATTTTTAGTAATGTTGTCTCCTTTGAATATATCGTAGTCGAATAAATATCCAAGTTCGTCTGCGTGAACAGCTCCAGTAGCTGTCAAGTTGTAAATCGTTTTCAGTAAATTCCTGCCTCCACTGTATGAGAAAATGTATCGATAAACAGTTTTAGAACCCATTTCTAAAAATCTTTGAGCCATTCTTTGTGTTGGGTGATTAAATATGAAATCTGATGCAAAATCTATAATTTCATCTTTCACTTTTTCACTTGCATTCTCATCTCCGATATAAAAATGTCTAACATCATCTAGAGGATCTTCTAAAGTGTCACCAAAATCAAATACAAGGTTTACTGTGTCGAAATTATAATTTGCGAAAAATTCGGCATTTTTGTTTGCGTACTCGAAAGGCAACTCATTATTTGTGTTTCCGATGATAATTTTTGTATTCTTGACTTTAGTAGAAACGATATTCATAGGATCTTCCGTAATGAAATTTTCAACGCCGTCAATTGTGTTTTCGACACAAGGAAATGTGAGAGGTAATTCAGAGCCACCAAAATTTGCTAGTTTCAAATCATGAGCTAGTTTTGCTAATGTATGTACATCAATAGATGCAAGATACTCGAGGGCTTCTACTGTATCTTCAGTATTAAAATCCAATGATGTTGCTAGTTTCAAGGGCACCGTGTTATTGGATACCGTAACTGCCCCAGGGCTTATAGCAGGACCGCTCTGAATAATAGCTTTCTGGAATAAGCTTTCATACAAAGACAGTAGGTGGAAGTTCACAGACATGCCACCAGCACTTTCACCGAACACAGTAATTTGTCTTGCATTTCCTCCAAAAGCTTGGATATTCTCATTGATCCACCTCAGAGCTAACACTTGATCTTTGAGTCCTTGGTTTCCTGGTACTTCTGGAATGCCTAGGCACATGAATCCATATACACCAAGTCTGTAATTGATTGCTACAACGCTGACGTCATTTTTCAGTAAAAAATTAGGGTTGCCGAATTCACCAGCGCCGCCGCTGACAAAACCACCTCCGTGTATCCACACCATCACTGGCAATACGTGTTGAGAGTCGGCGACAGCAGGTACGTAGATGTCCAGGGTGAGGCAATCGATAGTACCAATAGCTACATTGTTAGATACTTGGGGACATACGGTCGACTCGTATGCTTCAAAAACGTCGTTAAAACCAGAATGTGGGATTGATGGCTGTAACAAAAGTTGTCATTAACATCATGAACCGCTTCGAAGCATTCTTCAAATTCAAATATTTCTATTAGATAATTAATTAAACGAGATCAAGACACAGTGCCATCAAGGACGCACAGATGAATTAAAACTAAGGGCGACTTCACATTACGTCGCAAGCAGCGCGACAGCAGTGCGGCGGAAGCACATTCCTTTACATTTTATATGAACAGTCGCGCATAAGCAGCTTCTGTTGCCGACTGTCGCCTAAATGTGAAGTTAGCGCAAGAATGTGTATAAGAATATCAAGAGAAACCTTTTTTTTTCCTGATAAAATCATCAAATGTGTCCTCCCACCCAAGGCAGAGCAGGAGGGACTGTCAAACTTGTACTGACTAAGATCCACGGTCTCCTTCAATTAGCCCTTTATGTTCCAGAGTCACGGTTGCTTTTTAGTCCCGCGACCATCAAAAGAACCTTACAGAACATTGGTCCTTATTAAATGTTTCATTCTTTACAAGTACGGAACATAGATACAGAAAAACAATAAAAAACAACACAATCTTACCCCGAAAAGATTGTTCTGATCCACCACTGCATATGGAACACCTAAGAACTTCGCGTAGCCATGGTCAGACTGAAGACCCCGGATCAGACCTCTTTTCGTGGAGACGAGGGGGTCTAGCCTGGATAGACCTTGGACCAGACTACTCACAGAAACTAATATAATCACAGACCACATATCGACCCTTGAGGCGTTACGTTGGCAACGACTAAAAATTATTTATCTTTCGTGTCGAAAGATAAATGATAAAGCAGCATCTTAGGCGCGGTTTAGAAGAGACGTGGCGAGGACGTGTGCTGTGGCGGATAGCGATAGTGTAGATAACCTTATGACGCATACCATCATTGTGAAAAAGGGAATTGCGTTGGTACTTTCAATTATCTTTTCTGCCACTGCTACTACATGGCGGGCATCCGCTATTGAACGCTATGCGACTTAGCTAGTAGGTTCATTTTACGATAATCTGTCACCGCCGCACGTCCGTGTCATGTTCATGTGAGTGCACTACGCTAGTGCGACAAACGGAAGTGCGATGAACGCTTGTGCGACAAAACGGTACTGCGACACACCATAGTTCGAATGCAGCGTGCATTCGAACTATGGTGTGTCGCAGTACCGTTTGTGCGCGATACACTGAAGGCCGACATCACGCTGGCGCGACAAATGATTTGTCCTGACCCCATTAAACAAAACAATATAATTATAAATATTACGTGATTTGAATTTACGGTATTAAAGCAAAGGTTTTTTTTTTGCACTACTACGGCCTAATAGTGACTGATGGAAACATAACCAAACCGAACCTCAGGTTGCCCCTGACGTCTACTTTTAAAGGCATCAATAATTCTTGGGCACCCCGAGGTTCGGTTTGGGTAAGTCCCTTTAAGCATTGCGGACGCAGAAATAGAAGCGCCGGAAATCTAGGAAATGTATACAATTCCTAGATCTCATCCACTTCCGGAAAAATAGTTTCTTTAACCCACGTATTGTCCAATAATAATACTATCACACACTTGTCTGTCGCACTACCGTTATGTCGATCTACCGTGGTGTCGCACTACAGTCGCACAATCGTTTGTCGCGCGAGCGTGAAGTCGACCTTTAGTGTGTCGCACAAGCGTGCATTCGAACTATAGTGTGTCGCAGTACTGTTTTGTCGCACAAGCGTTCATCGCACTTCTGTTTATCGCACTAGTGTAGTGCACTCGTGTCATGTCTCTTCTGTTCAAACAGCGCCTTATTGATATTTATCAGTTGTACATTGATATTGTACTGGGTGAATCTTGAGAGGTTAATTTTACGTTGTCCGAAGAAAAAAAGTACCCGTAGTATTTAAATATGATGTCAATTTTTTTTTTATGCCACGTTAATGTATGGCCTGTTGGTCTAGTGGTTAGTGACCCTGACTGCTATGCCAGAGGTCGTGGGTTCGATTCCCACCCAGGACAAATGTTTGTGTGATGAGCACGATCATTTGTTCTGTGTCTGGGTGTAATTTATCTATACTAATATTATAAAGAGGTAAAATTGTTTGTTTGTTTGTTTGTTTGTATGTAATGGGTAATCTCCGAAAGTAATGAACCGATTTTGAAAATTGTTTCACTGGTAGAAAGCTACATTATCCCTGAGTGCTATAGGCTATAAATTATAAAGATACCATGCATATTAACTGAACTATCTCAAGTTTTGTTTAGCCGGGCGGAAAAAAATTGCTCTTCTAACAGAGTTATTAGCATGCGCTGCCTTAACAGTTGTTTAAAATTGAAAACAATGTACGGCAAAGATGTCCGCTTTGAATAGTTCTACAATAAAGTCCGCGACACCATATTTCTATCTTTTATGTTTTAGTAGATATAGTAGCTTTTACGAGTTAAAAAAAGTCTTTTTCGTCATACTTACCTTTGGATGGTTTTTTAATGAACTATATATTAAACCTTATCCAAAAAAATATTATTATGATCACAAGAACATCATAGAGATATGATTTGCCCCAAACAGTATGTCAATTGGTTAAATAATTTCGAAGATAACATAAAATTACTAAATCGCAAAATGCCGCCGTCCATTCTCGAACCACATTATACCTTTGGACGGTTTTTTAATCAATTAGATATTAAACCTTAACAAAAAAAAATATTATTATGATCACAAGAACAACATAGAGATACGATTTGCCAAATACAGTAAGTAAATTGGTTAAATAGTTTCGAAGATAATAATATATAAAATTACTAAATCGCAAAATGCCGCGGTCCATTCGCGAATCGCATTAGAACATGCTTTGTACGTTTTATCCATTGGATCATCGCAAACGATGGCCCACCTTCTCAATTGTACTCTTTGTAATTCCACCTGCACTCTAAGGGATCTTTCCGAGGCCACCACCCACCGCCGTCAACGTGGCAGAGTTTTGGTCGAAACATACAATATAAAGGAATCATCGACACGACAAAGAAAGATCCATTGGATGGCGTTGTGCAATTACGCGTTGGTTTTTTTTTAATGTGGTAAAATCATCAAATGAGTCCTGAGCCCTGGGTGAGGCGGACTGTCAGACTCTTACTGACTAAAATCCACCCATGTTCCTTTCGATGCCCTGTACGTTCCGGGGCCGCGGTATCCTGGGTTAAGAAAAAACCCGCGACCCCAGCAGGCATTTGGCGCGAAACACGGCGCACCACCGACCCGGGCTTGGTCCTCGGTCGGACGGCGAGCCACACATTACTCCGCCCGCTCCGCCGCTGTGCCCTCTGCTGATCAGAGGGACACGCGTTGGAGCGTTCACACGACATGCTATTCACATAGGGGCAAAGAGACCCCTTAGGCACACAGTGCCTAAGGAAGAGTTTTTGAAGGGCGCACGTGGAGGTTTCCTGTCTTAACGTGTTGGTCTTTAAAATTGTTTTAATTGCTCGGTTTCTTAAAACACAAAACACGGTTTCTTTGAATTCGAAGCTGTGGTATTTATGTTTTTGGGATATCGGACAGTTTCAGCGATTGTTTACCATGCCTAAAAGGAAATCACAACTTTACCGACAGACATCCCAGACAAAGCAACTCGAGTACACCGTATGGAAAAGTCTGCCCTTGAAAATCATCAGCGCCTCTCGAGGAATAGAGAAAATATTTCGCAACCACGCGCTGGGGAATCTAGCTCCGAGCGTTCACAGCGTCTTGCCAACCAAAGCTGGAGAACATTGAGAACATCTAGCGCTGAGCGCTCGCAGATGCTTGCTCTCCTCTTTGAGGAATGGCTGGATACACCCCACGGCGTCCTCATCTACCGCTTGACACAGGTCCTCACCGGACATGCATGCTTCGAGAGGTACGTGTGTCTGATAAAGAAGGAGGAAACGCCCGAGTGTCACCACTAGGAGGACCGCCCGGAGGACACGGTGGAGGATACGATGCAGGACTGCCCTGCTTGGGCGGACCACCACCGTGTCCTCACGCAGGCGATAGGCGGAGACCTCTTGCACCCGGCATTGGTCGCGGCCATGCTGCGGGGCGAGACGGAGTGGGAAGCGGTCTCCTCCTTCTGCGAAGCAGTCATGCTCGCGAAGGAGGAGGTGGAATAGGTGAGAGAGAGGACAGCATCCTCCCTCCACCCCAGCCGTAGTAGTAGACGCCCACGGCGACGGATGTCGCGAGTAAAGGGCAACTCACTGTCCGACCATGGACCATGCCCGGGTCGACGGCGCGTTGTGTTCCACACGCGCCTCAAAGAGTGTCAGGATAATGACGGGACCCTATCGAGGGCCATAGCCTAGCCAGGGTTGCGGGACATACGTATACCGCGACTCCGGTATTCAAAGGGCAACCGAAGAACACCGTGGATTTAAGTCAGTACAAGTCTGACAGTTCCCCCTCCCACTCTGCCCGGGTTGAGAGGACTCATTTGATGTCACGAAAAAAAAAGCCAAAGTGCGAGAACATCGCAGGCCCGTGCTCGGGGATCTAGCGCTGAACGTGCGCAGCGTCTCAGTGATTTAAAGCAGCATATCTCAGCAACAAGGGACAGGGACACTCGCGCTTAGCGCTCGCAGTGGCTCGCTAACCAAACAATGAGAACATCGCAGGCCCGTGCTCGGGAATCTAACGTTGAACATGAGCAACGCCTAGCAACAGAAAGTCGTCTGGCCGTTACTGTCAGTATGCAATAAAAACATAATCCTCCTTCTGGCAGTCAGTAAATAAATCATAGCACTCGGCAATCAGTACTAACAGAACCACACTCATCATTTCATCACAAGTTAAAATTTTTACCGCCCAACGAAGTGGGCAAGGGTCAGCTAGTCTATAATATGTATGTGTTTAGAATTATATAAGTATGTTTATCAGTTGTCTAGTACCCATAACACAAGCTCTGCTTAGCTTGGGACTAGATGGCGTTGTGTGATAGTTGTGGATTATTATTATTATGATCTAACTGTAGCACGATAGTTTTTGGGTCTAATTTGTTACTAAATAGTCGAAAAAAGAATCAAAAGGCCTAAATATTGATACCCCTGGCGCGTCCGCTACACATTTTGCAACAACAAACCGACAAAACCCTAACTTACGAACATAAACAAATAAACAATGCGGTCTAATCGCTAACAGGGTTGTTGTAGATATATAAAAAACTATTTTACTATTTACTATGAACTATAATATAAAGTTTGTCCGAGACTAAACAGTGATTCCTGTGGCGCAAATCTCTAGTAAAATATTCTAGAACAGTGTCTCCGAACCGTCGCACGAGCGCTGCCGGTAGCGCTTCCAACGTAGTTGTAGAAGGTTGCGCTGCTCGTTGGTACAGGACAAAATTACGACGGTAAAGATTTGATTTCCCTGGTTTTGGTTCGCTAGCTCGTTGATTACCCTGATCACGTTTATAAATGCAATTTGAGTTTTAAGGATTTGTTTTCGGGTGTACATGGAACAGCTTTAATGATCATTATTTATTTATTACATTCATATTATTCAAAACGTATTGTTTTTATCAGAATCGACAAAAACATCGTGTTTTTTGATTCCATTGTCATTGATTCCCTTGGTATTTGCGCCAAGGTAATCAAAATGTATTATGGAAATTAAAAGGTTTCTGTGAAAACAAGAAAGTTTTCGTTATATTTCTTATACATAATTTTTTTAAACCGTCTTATCGATTAAAAATTATTTATCTTATTTAATTCTCACGACTTTCCTGCCTGTTTTTTGAAAACAAAAATATTATCACTATTAACAATTTATATGAATTTCTTAATGTCTTAAACAAATATTGATCAACGATGTTAAGTTTTTAAATTACCTATGTTCATATTTTAGATTTGAGCAATGCCTCCAAAACAATCAAGGCAAGAAAGATTAAAAAAAACGACTTGCAGAACGTCTTAGACTACAAAAAAATTAGAGGCTACGTTAAAATAATAATAAAACTTGATTTTGTTTTAAAACATTGTAAAAGTTTAGATTTTGATTCCCTTGTCGTCTTTTTTGATTCCCCTGGCCAGAAAAAAATTAAACTGCTATATATTGAGAACCATCCGGCCAAAAGTGATGCCACTTCGTTTAATGTGTTTATAATGAAATTAAATTTTATATTACATTGTTACTTAGAAAGAATCTGTGTAAATAAATTTCGCCAGGGGAATCAACTGAATATCGCCAATCTCAGGATTCACCCTACTACTGATAATTTGAAGACGTACGTATTGTAAGATGAGACCATGTTTTATTCGTGCTACTGTCTATATTCTTTGAAATTCTGAAAGATTTTGGTGTAGGGAATTTAGTTAAAGTTGGTATTCTGCAAAATAAAATTACGAAAACATTAATTTATCTAGCTTTATTCCTCTAAGTTACATTAATATATGAATTTGTGGATTACAAATATTTTTATTGTCCTGCACCTGTGTAGGTAAATCAATATTTTTCTTCTCATTTCTTGGAACCTGCAAACCATTTCTGCTGGTCTCTATGGAGTCTATAGAACACGTCCCAGAAAGCCATCCTGTCCTGAAAGGGTCTACCTTCAAGGGTCAGCTCGGAGTCTAGATTTAGGTAAGGTTGAGAGGTCCTCGTGATAGGCTCCCATTTAACTGGAAGCAGCTCCGAAGTTTCAGGTGTCGGATCTCTGAAAGGAAAACGAGTTTGTATTGTTGATTTTAATTTTATATAATAATCAGTCATCAGTAGGTGGCATTACTTGGCCATTACTTGAACATAATTTTTTAGCTAACAAACGAGATTATATAACAATGTTCATCTTTTTGTCTCCAAAATCTACAAAACCAAAAGGTTATCAGCAAGCTAGCCAATTCAAACTCAATTTCAAAGCATTTGATACAGATATACCATTATTTGGGTTGAAAACTCATTAATTGAATCCCGCAGCGTGGAAGAAAGGGACTATCAGACTTGACTGACTCAAAACTTAATTGTTCCTTCAATTGCTCTTTGCGTTCAATGTCGCAGTAACCTTTATTAAAGTTTGCCGGCCTATTAGACCACAGGCACTTTTGAATTGCCCTTTTACTGCGTAAATAGTAGATTATTAACCAAGGGTATAAAGCAGGGTCTTCTGTCGCGGGTGGAGAATTAAATCGCGAGCGTAACGAAGGACTCGAGGTTTACTCCCGAGCGTAGCGAGGGTGTTTAAAACTTAAATCACGAGCGAAGCGAGGGATTTAAGACGAGTCCTGAGTGTAGCGAGGGATTTAAGTTCACCCAAGACTAATAATAATAATAATATAATAATATTCCACAACTGTCACACAACGCCATCTAGTCCCAAGCTAAGCAGAGCTTGTGTTATGGGTACTAGACAACTGATAAACATACTTATATATTTCTACGAGCACTCCGCCCGCGACTTCGTCCGCGTGATTTTCGAACTTTGCTTTTGTGAATTTTTACTCCCAGCCACCCTCTATAAGAGTCACTTTTCGAAAATCTTAATCAATGTTCAACAAAATTTCTATCTCCTCGCAGTATCCCGTCTTGGGTGGTACCTACGTTCTTAAAAGAGGTATTCCACTTAGGGCACCCGCTGACAATGGCACCTGAGTTACTGGTACCTTATCTATTCGACATAAGGCTCCTGTCAAAAATTTTTCGCAGGTGCCAGGTGCCCTAACTGGAATACCTCTCTTAAAATAACCCCAATAAATATATTGGGATTCCTTGCTAACAACCCCAAAACTACTCTTAAGGGGTTGAATTTCGCAAGATTCTCACTTAGTGAGAACCTATGTCTAAAGTAGAACCTCCTGTAAAATTTGAGACCTCAACTATCAATACATCAATCCCGTTTTAACTATCACTTACGTCTTGAGACTCCTAGCACTTGTAGTAACAAAGTTTCATACAAACTATCAACCCCAAAAACAACCCCTTGGGGGTCGAATTTCGCAAAATTCCTTCTTTAGTATCACTTACGACTAAAAAAGAACCCATATGTAAAAAATGAAGTCTCAAAACTATCAACCCCAAAAACAACCCCTAAGGGGTCGAATTTCACAAATCTTTTACCTTGTTGAGCATTCACGCCTTAAAATGAACCGGCATGCAAGATTTGAGACGCCTAGCACTTGCAGTAACAAAATTTCATACAAACTATCGACCCCAAAAACAAACCCTTTAGGGGTCGAATTTCGCAAAATCCCGTCATAGTTAGCATCTACGTTTTGAAAAGACACCTTATGCAAAATTTGGAATTCCTAGCGCCTGTAGTAGCGAAGTTTCATACAAACTATCAACCCCAAAAACAACCCCTTAGGGGCCGAATTTCGCAAAATCCGTTCTTAGTGCTCACCTACGTGGTATAAGGAAGTTTTATGCCAAATTTCAAGTTTCTAGGCCCAGCGGTTTGGGCTGTGCGTTGTCAGATCAGTCAGTCAGTTTTGAATTTTATATATATAGAAATACATACATGTTATAGATAAATTACACCCAGACACAGAACAAATGATCGTGCTCATCACACAAACATTTGTCCTGGGTGGGAATCGAACCCACGACCTCCGGCATAGCAGTCAGGGTCTCTAACCACTAGACCAACAGGCCAGTCATAACTAAGACAGCTTTATCACCGAGGAAAATACTCTACTTTTCGTTCCATTTGCGAAAAAAATAACACAGTAATAATATGAGATACGCATTTTAAACATTAATATTTAACATTAACTTATTTATAAAAATAAGTAAAAATAAACTCAACGTTTATGTATTTGAAGAATACAAAAACGCGGCAAATTAAAAAAGCAAAGGCATCAAGCTCATACGGCCTCGTCGGTTTTCGTAATTTTATTTAACTAGATGAAAATCCGGCTTCGCTCGGGTGAAACGTGTGTCCCAAATACTACACATCAAGGTACTAAATGTAGGTGTCACGGTAAGTCATACGCCGAAAATAAAGAAAGAAAAAAAAACTCAACATGATAACCGATGTCAATAATGGCGGCTGCGATCTGTCTGGTCAGAAAATCATTAGAAATTTACAAAATACTCGACAATCCGAATTTTGCGGATATTATGTTGTCGACTCGAAATCTTTATTTTTTAATGTTTTATTATTCTGGTTAGCTTTCGATCGAGTCTAGCGTAATCTAAGTATTCCAAATTTAAATCACATTCTCTCCCTAGAGAGAGAATGAAATTCAGTACAACATTCTTTCCCTGTTTTTCACAGATTAAAAATGACTATTGTTATGTTCGCTTTTTGTGGCATAGAATGTCACTTTTTTGAGCAAGTGGTACGAAAAAAAAATTTTTGCATATTAATGCGAATTTATTACTGACCCGTAAGTGGCGAAATTAGCCCAAAGAGTCGAAATCCTCTCAACCATGAGCTCATCTTCGCGAGTGATAGCAACTTCATTGAATATATCGCTATCAAACAAATATCCAAGTTCGTCAGTATGAATAGCTCCCGTCGAATTCAAGTTATACATCAGTTTCCAATAATTTCTTCCACCGCTATATGAAAAGATATACCGATAAACAGTTCCAGCACCAACATCCAAAAATCTTTCAGCCATTCTTTGTGTTGGATGGTTAAACACAAAATCTGACGCAAAGTCTGTTATTTCATCTCTGAATTCTTCACTTGGATCCTCATCTCCGATATAAAAATGCTTGACGTCATTTAAGGCATCTTCTAAAGAGTCACCCAAATCGAATACAAGGCTTACTAAGTCAAAATCATAGTTTGAAAGGTAATCTGCAGTTACATTTCCGTACATGAAAGGCATTTCATTATCAGTGTTTCCAATAATGATCGGTGTGTTTCTGACTTTATCGGAAACTATATTCATAGGATCCTGAGTTATAAAATGTTCGACACCTTCAATATTTTTTTCAACACACGCATACGTGACAGGTATCTCAGTACCGCCGAAGTACGAAATTTTCAAATCATAAGCTAGTTCGGTTAATGTGAGTACATCAATAGATGCAAGATAATTAAGGGCTTCGACTGTATCTTCAGTATTGAAATCCAATGCTGCTGCTAACTTCAAGGGCACCGTGTTATCAGATGCTACTATCGCTAAAGGGCATGCAGCAGGACCGCTCTGAATTATTGCTTTCTGGAATAAACTTTCATACGACGACAGCAAGTGTAAGTTCACAGATATGCCACCAGCACTTTCACCGAACACAGTAATTTGTCTCGAATTTCCTCCGAATTCCTCGATATTCTCATTGATCCACCTTAGAGCTAAGACTTGATCTTTGAGTCCTTGGTTTCCTGGTACTTCTGGAATATCTAGACACATGAAGCCGTAAACACCAAGCCTGTAATTGATTGCTACAACGATGACGTCATTTCTCAGCAGTGGGTTTGGACGGCCGAAGGAAGCACCGCTCCCGGTAACAAAAGCACCTCCGTGAATCCATACCATCACTGGTAAGCGGTTGTGTGAGTTGGCGCTACGTGGCACATAGATATCCAATGTGAGACAGTCGAGAGTTCCGAAGACGACATCGTGCTCTACTTGAGGGCAAGCGTTTGACTCGTATGCTTCGAAGGTGCTCTCAAAACCTGGATGTGGGGCTGCCGCCTGTGAATCAAATTTAAATAACTATCATTTTGAAGCTAATGTCGTAATATTCTGATTTATCGTAACAGTGGCAAGTCATTGTGACACAATATCTTTACTGACACTTGTTTGTATATCAACCAAAAAAGAGGTAACGAAAAATTCGTTATCATTAACATCTGCTTAGCCTTTTCCGTAACTTAAATATGCTGGGGGCAGCTTCCAGTCAAACCTAGTAGCTGAATATCGGGTGAAGGTCAATATAGCCCAGCTAATCCAAAAAAGCTTACCCCAAAAGGATTATTTCTATCCACAACCGCATATGGCACACCCAAAAACTTTGCAAAACCTTCGTCAGACAGCAGACCCCGAATCAGACCTCCCTTTGTCGTGACCAGGGGATCTACCCTAGATAGACCCTGGACAAGACCACTCCCAAACACCAGTAATAAAAAGAACCACATGTCTGATGCTTGAGACAGTTTTACAATGACTAAGTTGAATTATCTCAAATTTTGTGTCGAAGTATAGTAGATAAAACAGCATCTCAAGTGTATCTGATCGCATAACTATTGATAATAACAGTGTGGTAATTTGAGATGAGGTTATACGACTGCATGACAAGTTATCTATAGATTTGCGTCTATTGTTCTCGTTACATAATTTCGTGCATTTTTAAATCGAAATGCTTCCATCAAACGCGAAGCTTTTTAATGAAACTTCATACCCAGGAGGATACATGGGCCATCCATTACCATCTGCCTAGATTTTTCCCAACTATATTGTGGTCGGCTTCCAGTCGAACGAGGTGCAGCTGAATATCAGTATTTTACATGAAGTGACTGCCTCTCAGACCTTCACAACCGTGTAACTGGGTAAGTAATCCGGTGCCAATTTGTAAGTCTAGTGTCAGCATTAGGGCTTCTGAATAATAGTAACGACTGTCAAAGATCTACAAATGGCAGCTGGGACCAACGGGTTAACGTGCTTTCTGAGGCACGGAGGAAACTCGCTATGAAATATGGTCTCTCATCCACAGACCAACCACGACAAGCGCAGCTCAACCCGGAAGATCGGCCTGTGCAGCTGTAAATTATTTAGTACGAGAAGACATGTGAGTTAAACGAAAAGTGAGTTCGAAAATTTCGATGTCAAGTCTGTTAAACTAGCGAAGCAAGCTCGAATCAAAAATACAGTCATGACAGTAGTCCCTACTTATATACGCTGGAAAAGTTATTTCAAAAGGTACGGTAAGTTTAACTGAACCGAATTCTCCCCCGTCCGTACAAAACCGTTTGATGGCAAACTTTTCACATTTATCGGATAATTTAATTGAATAGAAATTCTCTTTTGTTCTTGCCGCGAAGTCAATAAATTAGTTGAGGAAATTGAGATATCGACGCTGACGCCTTGAGACTTGTGATAGCACGGTCGGCGCATTGACTGAGCGATTGATTGCTTCGCTGAGTGTCACAGGTTCAATTCCCGTACATAGCAAATATTTGTATGATTTACAAAAAGGTGGTTCGGGTTTGGATGTTTGTGTGTGTGTGTGTGTGTTTGGATATTTGCCATCCCAGCTATGATGCAGGAGTAATTCCCAGTGAGGGCCAAAGTGTTTTTTTAAATATAATTTTATTTATTTATTTATTTATTAAACTTTATGCATAACAACGTACTGGTGAGCAGTGGTGGCCCAGTGGTATCGGTCCCGACTTACGAGTTGTAGGTCGTGGGTTCGAACCCAGCTTGGCGCATTACTTTGTGTAATTTATTTCATCACCATTGCTCTCAAAACGGTGAAGGAAAACATCGTGAGGAAACCGGCATGTCCTAGAACCATCAAATTCGAAGACATGTGACATCTGCCAATCCGCACTGGGCCCGCGTGTTGGATTATGGTCCACTCCCTCTCACAAGAGAGGAGGCCTATGTCCCAGCAGTGGGAACGTTATAGGCTGATGATGATGATGATGATAACAACGTACAACGGCGGACTTAATGCCGTAGGCATTTTCTACCAGTCTACCTTCATTTTATGATGCTGGACGTAGCTTTTTTTATTCGTGGTAAAATCATCAAATAAGTCCTCCTACCCAGGGTGGGGCAGGAGGGACTGTCAGAGTTGTACTGACTAAAATCACGGTGTCACGGTAATTCGTTAGTCCCGCAACCCCGGCAGGCTTTGGAGGGCCCCGTCGTGGCCGGAGATCGTCTTCCAACGGCTTGGTTGTACGAGGTGGACGCAGTCCTCTCCCTAACGAGTCACACCTTCTCCTTCGCTAGCATGACTTCTTCGCAGAAGGGGGTGGCCGCTTCCCACTCTGTCTCGCCCCACAGCGTGGCCTCGACCAATGCCAACCGCGAGAGATGGACTCGACGTACATTGGAAAACCATTTCACAGGAGAAACAAAGAAAAAAACATTGTATCTACAAGCAAGGTTGCGAGACCGTCTAAACAGGTAACTTGGAACGTAAAGGACTATTGAAGGAACACCGTTGTTTTTAATCAGTGCGAGTCTGACAGTCCCTTCCGCTCCACCCAAGGCGGGAAGGCTCATTTGATTTTTACCAAGTATAAAAAATATCTTTAAACAGGCCTGTGATAAGAAGTAGATACAGAAATCATTGCCATGCCCGGAGCGACGGGCGTTGTGTTCCAAAGTGCCTCAAAGAGTGTCAGCACAATGACGGGGCGCTCCCTCTAGAGGGCCTACCAGGATCGCGGAACTTGTCGAATTACCGTGACCCTGAATAGTAAAACGCTATTACGCTACTAACTACTACTAACGCTACGCTAGTTAGTACGAGTCTGACTGTTCCTCCCGCGCTGCCCTGGGCAGGGGGAGTCATTAGATGATAATTACCAAGTTTAAATATCTTTAAACAAGCCTATATAAGTTCATAAATCATTGTCTGTCTGAGCCACCAACGCCATCTATCGGAAGTTAACAACACCAGAGGTCATTAATCATAGTTTTGGACATTGGCGGTCAGGGAGTTTCTTGTTTACTGTTTAATTTATGAAAGTTAAGGGCATTATTTATTTGTAATTTAAAGTTTTTGTTGGTTATTATATTACGGATTTGTTGATGAATACTTTTTTATCATTTAAACGGTCAGTTGGTTTGGTCGGGCAAGGATGTCCGGACGGTGATCCTTCAATAGCCCTTTACGTTCCAGAGTCATGGTTATCTGATGAGACATTCCCGCGACCCCGGAAGGCTTTGGCTCTCATAAGGGGGCCTCGTCAGACTGCTGAAATCCCTTTGAGGGGAGCGTTTACACAACGCGCCGTCAGCGAGCCAGCCACTCCTCAAAGAAACTTCCTACCGCAGAGAAAACTCATACGCATGTATCCTGTTTATCACACTGCATTCATATCGCATCAATGTTATTATCAATAGCTATGCGATCAGATACACTTAAGATGCTGTTTCATCTCTCGACACGAAATTTGCGATAAATCTCTTTAGTTATTGTAAAAATGTCTCAAGCATTAGACATGTGGTCCTTTATATTACTGGTGTTTGGGAGTGGTCTTGTCCAGGGTCTATCCAGGGTAGATCCCCTGGTCTCGACAAAGGGAGGACTGATCCGGGGTCTGCGGTCTGACCAAGGCTACGCGAAGTTCTTGGGTGTGCCTTATGCGGTTGTGGATAGAAATAATCCTTTCGGGGTAAGTACTTTTTGGACTAGCTGGGCTATATTGGCCCGATATTCAGCTGCATCGGGTTGACCGTAAACTTATTACTTATTACCTACACATAACTTATATAACAGATATTAATGATAAAGGATTTTTATTATCACTTCTTTGGTTGAGATGAGATACAAAAAAGTGTCATTGGTAAACAAGATATTGTGTCACATATAGTTGCCACTGAATAATTTAGTCAGACAGACAAAATGTAAAGAAAAAAATAGTTGCAAAATGAATGTTATTACAATTTCATTGCAGGCGGCAGCCCCACATCCAGGTTTTGAGAGCACCTTCGAAGCATACGAGTCAAACGCTTGCCCTCAAGTAGAGAACGATGTCGTCTTCGGAACTCTCGACTGTCTCACATTAGATATCTATGTGCCAAATAGCGCCAATTCACACAACCGCTTGCCAGTGATGGTATGGATTCATGGAGGTGCTTTTGTTACCGGCAGCGGGGCTGCAATCGGCCGCCCACCAAATCCACTGCTCAGAAATGACGTCATCGTTGTAGCAATCAATTACAGGCTTGGTGTTTACGGCTTCATGTGTCTAGATATTCCAGAAGTACCAGGAAACCAAGGACTCAAAGATCAAGTGTTAGCTCTGAGATGGATCAATGAGAATATCGAGGAATTCGGAGGCAATGCGAGACAAATTACAGTGTTCGGTGAAAGTGCTGGTGGCATGTCTGTGAACTTACATTTGCTGTCGTCGTATGAAAGTTTATTCCAGAAAGCAATAATACAGAGTGGACCTGCTATAAGCCCTTTTACGATAGTAGCATCTGATAACACGGTGCCCTTGAAGTTACCAGCAGCTTTGGATTTCAATACTGAAGATACAGTTGAAGCCCTTAATTATCTTGCATCTATTGATGTACTCACATTAACCAAACTAGCTTATGATTTGAAAATATCATACTTTGGCAGTAATGAGTTACCTATGACATTGCCCTGTGTTGAAAAAAATATTGAAGGTGTCGAACATTTTATAACACAGGATCCTATGAATATAGTTTCTGCTAAAGTCAGGAATACACCGATCATTATTGGAAACAATGATAATGAAATGCCTTTCACGTACGGACATGAAGATGCAGATTTCTTTTCAAATTATGATTTTGATTTCATGAACCTTGGATTTGATTTTGGAGACAGTTTAGAAGATGCTTTAAATGACGTCAAGCATTTTTATATCGGAGATGAGAATCCAAGTGAAAAATTCAGAGATGAAATAACAGACTTTGCTTCAGATTTTATATTTAACCATCCAACACAAAGAATGGCTGAAAGATTTTTGGATGTTGGTGCTGGAACTGTTTATCGGTATATTTTTTCATATAGCGGTGGCAGAAATTATTTGAAGATGTTACTCAACTTGAATTCGACAGGAGCTATTCATGCTGACGAACTTGGATATTTATTTGATAGCGATATATTCAATGAAGATGCTATCACTCCCGACGATGAGCTCATGGTTAAGAGGATGTCGACTCTTTGGGCTAATTTCGCTACTTACGGGTGAGCAGAAAAATCGTTCTTTTTTTTGCAAAATCATATTGTTTAAATATGACAGGTGGTAAAAGTCTGGCCCTTAGTAAGAGGTGTAAAACAAACGCAAGACTTGTTTCCGTCATTTACGCATGTGGTACTATTACGATACTTTCACAAAATAATGTCTTCTGACTGGTTTCTTGAACATTGGCCGCAGAGGGCAATTGAAAAAATAGGTTAGTTTTTATTCAGTCACGTATGACCTTTGAGTCATCTATGACAGTCTTTTACGCTCTACCTAGTGGTGGAGGACTCTTTTAATGATTTCCCAAACCCAATAGATAGATAGAAGGTCAATAATGATCTTAGAAATAAATTAAATGCTATAGTTTACAGTTTGTTTACTGAAAACCACGTTTGTTAGCCAAAATAATACTGTCCTAATTAAATCAATCTGCATGCTAGAAATTCAAATAAATAAAACAAATCTTGATTTAATTTCAGAGATCCGACACCTGAAACTTCGGAGCTGCTTCCAGTGAAATGGGAGCCTATCACGAGGACCTCTCAACCTTACCTAAATCTAGACTCCGAGCTGACCCTTGAAGGTAGACCCTTCCAGGACAGGATGGCTTTCTGGGACGTGTTCTATAGACTCCATAGAGACCAGCAGAAATGGTTTGCAGGTTCCAAAAAATAAGAGGAAAAATATTGATTTACAATGGTTCCGAACAATAAAACACAAAAGAACACACACGAACACAAAAGTTCTCAAACAATGCTCTACAATTTTATCAAATCATATTAGCCATATTATTAATCTATCATTTATGCAAAGTTTATTTCCTACACGGTTAAAATTCTCCATTGTTAAACCGATACACAAGAAAGGAGATTTGGTTTTCGAAAACATAAATCCACCACATCAGCCTGTTTTGCTCTCCTAAAATTAGTGACGAAAAGCCTGAATTATAAACAGCCTATTGTCTCCATTTTTTTAGATATGTCCAAAGCTTTTGATTTCGTTAATCATAAGCTGTTAATTTATAAATTAGACCGATATGGCATAAGGGGAAACGCATTGAAATGGATCGAAAGCTATCTCACAGATCGACAACAATGCGTCGAGATCTCGGCACAATCAGGCAATAAAAAAGCTCGCATATAGGTCTCAGTATAGGAAAAACAACTGCGGTGTTCCCCAAGGGACCATACTAGGGCCGCTATACTTCTTATTATATATTAATGAATTGCCTAGTGTAACTTCACACAATTGCACGCTTTACGCTGATGACACGACAATTAGTATCATAAACGAAAAAAACGATTTTGTTGAGTACCAAAATGAGATAAACATAACATTAAACAAAATTATTACATGGCTTGAACACAATAATCTTCACATTAACATTAATAAAACTAAAATGATACAATTTGAGACATATAAAAGTAATCGCCCACGGCTTAAAATATTTTACAGAAATGAAACAGTAGAAGAGGTTGATAACGCAAAATTCTTGGGAATAATAATTGAAAAAAACTGTAACTGGAAATGTCATATTGATGATCTATGTAAGAGGATAGATCGATTTGTTTTCGTTTTGTACAGGCTAACACGAGTGGCTAGTGCTGAAGCAGCTTTGTGTGCATACCATGGCTATGTCTCGTCAATTTTACGCTATGGCATAATAATATGGGGTAATTCTGTGGAACTAAAAAGAGTGTTTCGTGCTCAAAAAAATGTGTACGCTCAATTTGTGGAGCGCACCCACTGGACAGTTGTGTCCCACTATTTAAAAAACTTAAAATATTGCCACTTCCAGCACTGTATATTTTTGAAATTTGTATCTTTGTACACCAGAATAGACATGAATTTGAATTGTATAATGATGTTGTATCTAGACCCAGCCGCAAAGTGTATATGCTTAATGTTCCCAGACGTAGAATAAAATTGTTTTCCAATAATGTTTACTGCATGTCTATTACTGTTTATAACAAATTACCTGATTGCTTCAAAACTCTCAACCTCAGAGCATTTAAAATTAAATTATTTAACTTTCTCTTAAGCAAATGTTATTACTCGACTGAAGATTTTATGAATGAAAAAATTACCTAAATATTTGACATTATCGCTTATAAATTGTATTTTATCTCCTTGACTAAATGAATTAATGTCGTTCAATTTATTATAATTATTTGTAATTCTCATGATTATTATCTAATCTAATTCTAATGTACCATAAATTGATGACCTTTAATCTTTTAACCATATTTGTACGCCGGAAACGGCAGAATATTATGATCGTAATTATATATAATGCACATAACAACCTTATACAATATTCTGACAAATAAATGAATTCTATTCTATTCTATTCTAAAAATACTTAGCAGTTGTAGTACCAACACAGAGGTGAATAATAAAGCTAGACAAACTAATTAAGACCTGTTTTCTTTTTTTTTATTAGTAGGTACGTACTCTTATACTGCTGTATAAATATATATTTTCTAACACAACTAAAATTTCAACTATCTATAAGTTCATAAGATGCAGTCTCTTGACAAACGGACAGACGGACGGACAGCGGAGTCTTAGTGATAAACGGGAGATCCGTGTCACCCTGTAGATATCTACAGGAGCCTAAAAATGTATAGGATCCTAACAAATTAATTCAACTTTTGTTAAAATAACTAGCCCTAAGAAATGCGTACCTACGGCTGGTATAGGTCCACGCTCTTCGCCGTGTCCCCCTAGTACCAGACGAGACAAGACGATAAGGGGTCACGTAATTCACACAATAACAAACCTATTAATACTGAGAGTAGTGTTAATTAACTCAACCCAATCAGTGTAGTTTCAATTGAGTTTGTGAACGGCCATGTAAACGTATAAAAATATACTTACGGATCGAATTGAGAATCGCCTCTAATTTTTACGTTGGTTAAAAGACTCATATAATTCGTGTTTTAGAAAGGTATTTAGTGTTTAATAACTAAAAATATTATTACATTTAATTTATGCATTTTGTGAGGATCTGACTGATTTAGTTGAAAAAAGAAGATAGTTATTTGTGCAAATTACCAAGAAGGTACGAACCTATTCGGTGCATTACTCTTCGAGAAAAACGAGCCTCATGGATCCTGAACGACAGCCTTTACTTGGACATGGTTCTGATTTAAGATGTCGACGATTTGGGTAGGTATATTATTTAGTTAATGCTATTCTGCGACTGACTAGTAGACTTCTCAGACTCCAACGAACAGACTTGCGAGTTGTGGTGATTATGCTCACTTGTCACTGCACACTCAAAAAACAGCTGTTTATCATCAACGCGACAGACAGCCCGTTGTGCAGGGGCTGCTTGAACGCGGATGAAACAGCATCTCACGTAACCCTGGAATGCGAGGTCGTTGCTAACCAACGGGCACAAAACCTTGGTATTGCAAGGTCGCTCCGAGAAGCCTGTGAACGTCCCAGGAGAACTCTTATTTCTGTCTGCAAGATTTGATGACACGGTTGGCACAGTGGCTGATGTTTGACTGCTGCACAGCGTGTCGCAGTTTCAATCCCCGTAAGGGAAATTGCATGATTTATGCAAGTAGTTGCTCCGGGTCTAGGTGTTTGTGAATGTGAATTTACATGTTTGTAAACGCACCCACGATGCAGGAGAAATTCCTAGTAGATATTGTGTGTGTTTAACTAACATAAACAAACAACCAGACTCGGAACGTACCTGTAGTTCATACATTATTTTGTAATAATATTGTGTAAGATTATTTTTATTTGTGTAAGATTATTGAGTACTTATTGGCTGTAAGATTATTTTTATATGGTTTTTAAAACGTTGCCTCACAGTTGGAATTTCTCCTGTATCGTGTGGGCGTTTACAAACATAGAAACTCACATTTAGGTATACAAACACCCAGACCCGGAACAACTTTTGCAGATCATACATATATTTGTTCCGTGCTGGGATTGAACCCGCGATTCACAGCGCAGCAGTCCAATTCCTCAGCCACTGCACCAAACGTACCGTCAAAATATACCTACATAATTATAATATCACGCTACGACTATTAGGAGCCGAACAGCGGAATTGAAACAGAGAACTTAAGTGTTAAAATAATTTTATTACAATCGACGTGATTACCACGAGACGGTCCTATTTATTTTATCTCTATCTTAAATAGGTAGGTATTTATAGTACGCATAATAAATATTATAAATTATATTCTTAAATACCTAACCGCTTACCGAGCCTTGTGTCACTTAATTATATTTGACCCAAAATATAACCTAACAAGATTACTGATGATAAAAACACTTTATATTAATGTCGTTTGGAAGATTCTTGAAACTAATTGTAATTTTATCAGTTTATTAATTGACTTCCTAGTTCTGGGTTAAAAAAATATCTGAATGTGTTTTTGGTTGGCAACAGATATAAGGTGAATCTCACACGACACTGATTGTCGAGGGATTCCACATATGGCACCTGGCACATGCGAACATTTTTGACAGGAGCCTTATGTGGAATAGATAAGGTTCCAATAGCTCAGGTGCCATTGTCAGCAGGTGCCTTTCGAGGAATATCTCTGATAGTCGTGTGGCCGGGCACTGAAATGAGTCCTAACAGCCGGGTCACACCACAGCAGTGCTATTCTTAATTTTAACACAGCATTAGGGGTTGCATGACAACCATCATGCACACTCTAAGCCGCCACACACGAGCCACTCGCGACAGCCACAAACGCCGCCACGAATAACTAGAAGCGGGCTAGCGTGGCGGCCACCGGCGTCAACCGTGTGCGGCGAGTCCATAATAAATGTATGAAAACTACAAGAAATATAGTTTAGTTGCGGCATTTTGTTGTTGTGGCCAGTGGGCCGTGTGGGAAGCCCTAATTGAGGCCATAATTGTTATGGGCCTACCACACTAGCGCCACCTCGTTATCACACTGGAATTACTCACGTTTTAAGACGTCAGTGTAGGCTACCTCGTGCGTAACTTTGTGGCTTGTTTTCCATCCAATAACATAAAAAGAACTATAAAATGAAGATAAATAAGTAACAAATTCCCTAATTCCAAGTTCTTCCTTGTTGCAGACCACTGACCACAGAAGAAGTTCAGACAGCAAGGCAAGAAATAACATGGCGTCGAACACGCTTTTTTCTAGTCCTTATGTTCTGGGCTCTAATAGCGATATTTTTGTCGATTATCACTTGTATCCTGATCACGGCTCCGCGATGTAATACTTCTGATAGCGGAGTGCACCTGCCAAGCGTCCCGCCAGTTCATATGACTTTTGCACCCCTGATTTATAAGATGAATGAAGAACACGTCTACGCTTTGTAAAAGACTAAGGATTGCCCATGACGCACTTCGTGCAATATGCAATTTCTACTAATTTAAATGAAAATCATTCTTGCTATCACGATAACTCGATTGAGGGTGCTCCAACATTTATCGACGCGGAATTGGCTAATGCCGGTCCAAAAAGCCTTTATGTCTACGTAATAAGAGTGTTACTAATACAGTTCGCATCGACCGTTTTATGATTCTCAACTAAGGCCCTTCGTACATAAGCGACTCCGATATCCGATACCTTACTTGACTATTACTTACCGATAACTTTGACATCCATTGACGCGTGCCTGTGTACGAACCTCTATGGATTTGTATTGCAACAGTCGCTTGGATACCGAAATCGTAAGGTATCGGAGACTTGCGTCGCCTTGTGTACGAAGGGGCTAAGTAGTTATTATTGTACTCAAGATCGTGCGTAATTGGAGTGATTTCATAGTTTTGCTCGCGAGTGTACGTACATTTGAATTGAATTATTTTGTATTGTGTGATATATTGTATTTTTAATTAGGTGTGTAGAGTTTAACTTGTATAAGACTGAATATTTAGGGTAACAAAATAAAAAGCAAATTGAAACGATTTCGTTTATTTTTAACCGACTTCAAACAAATATTGTATGTTTCTTTATAAATATATGAACACTGAACATCGCAGATTCCTCCGCAATGGCATCAAATCAGGATCGAACTCGGCTGGAAAGGCCCGCAAGGCATTATATTTATTTATTTATTAATAGAAGATTAAACAGTCCAACGACGATATATTACTAGACTCCTAATAACAGGCGACCGATGTCTGTCAACACATTAGGCAAAAAAGTCTTACATCTGTCTTATTTCGACCACTCCTGAGTCGTAAACATACCTTGAGACAGAACAGACCTTGAGTTAGCCAATCACAACGCAGTACCCCGTCCCCCTCGCTTACGTAGTACCTCAGCGAGTTGACAGAATAGTTTTTGTTCCTTAGATCGTGCATGCGGAGTCTAGTAATAATATATATCGTCGTTGAATCAGTCTCTCGACCGATTAATGATCCGTTGACGTTATTTCCTAATAAAGTCAACGGATCCGATTTGGGTACGGACGGTTTCGTACCCAAAGGGTACAACAGGATCCTATTATTAAGACTCCGGTGTCCGTCCGTCAGTCACCAGATTGTATCTCCTATAACGTGATAGTAATACTAGGATGTAATTCTGTTGTCATTAAATTAATACAAAAAATAAACAGAATAAATATTTAAATAGCTACAACACAAGTTTCTTTTTTTGCCTTTTTATGGCACGGCACACTTATGTTATGGTGTTGGAATTAGTCGAGCATTCTAACTTAGCAGCGCTGTTCTGACATCTCAATAATATACAGGGTGAATTTTTCAACTGGGCGTGGATGGCTATTTTCGAAACTATGAGGAATATCGAAAAACGTTGAAAGGAGTCTCGAGGCCGATTTTGATGAAAATGAAAACTTCATCATTGGATTTTAGAAAAATCAATTATCCTGGCCAGGAATCAAACCCGCTGATTTTGGAAAAATAATCACATCCTGTATTATTACACCGTTCGATAGTGTTGCTAATAAGGATCAAATTCTGGGAAGTAATCATATACGGAAAACTTAAGGAAATTGCTGATTTTTATGAAATTGCTATTTTCTCATGTTACTTTAAGTAAATTCACCCTGTATAGGCATATCAATAATAATTATTCAAGTATTATCTCGGACTTTATCAGTGCATTCAATGAACTTAAACCCTGCAACATTGCAAAACACATGCATTAATATTTATAAGTTTATTTATACATCGTAATCTTATCGTCCAGCGTTTCTTGAACTTTCGCACATTGCACACTTAAGTGTATTTTAAATAGGTCGCGGAACTAACTTATCAAGGAGCCGTCGTCCTGGAACGTATAGGGCTTTTAAATAAAAACCGTGGTTTTTGGTCAGCACGAATCTGACAGTCCTTTCCGCTTCACCCAGGGTTGGGCTCATTAATGATTTTACAATGTAAAAAGAATATATTTTGTCGAATATACTTTATTAAAAATCTCAGAAGACCGCGAAAGGCGGCCATTTTAACTTTTTAAGTGTGATGCATAACATCGTTTTTTTTAAATTCGTTGCCCCACACTAGAAACTGTGTCGTGGGTGCGTTTACAAACATATAAACTGACATACACAAACACCCAGCTCGGAACAACTACATGCCGGCCATACACATATTTGTTCCGTGCGGGGATCGAACTCGCGATACGCTGCGTAGCAGTCGATTACTCAACCACTGCGCTAACGGTGACGTTTGATGCATATGAATTTTTCTTTACACATTAAATAACAAAATGTTTAGAAGTGCATCGAACTACCATATCGCGAATACAATAAATTAAGAATATACACAATTGTATGTACTTAATATAAAAAGGTAATAATTCAAATTATACAACGTAATAAATGCCTACTGTCAATATTTTATTAATTTATTTTGTATTCTTAGTTAACAAAAACATCTCACTCAAATCGGTGAAAAAAATAACAAACACCAATTGGGTAGGTATTTGAAACTTTCAACCAATAATTTCACAACACAATCGGACTTAATGCGAAAAAGTTAAACATATGTTGAACACTTGACTTAAAAAACTGATAACGTCAAAACGATATTTGGCGTTTGATATAAGGGTCATTTTGCAGTTACACTTTTTTTTGACAAGCGATCAGTAGATGTTTATCTTTTTGTGTTAAGACGGTATTTGTTACACTTTATTGAGCTCTAAAACCCAAATATATTAAAAATAACTGTTAAACTTGATTTTAGTGGCTCTAAAATCAACAAATAGTAAGTTCATTGAGTTAACTAATTAAAGACGTCACAGATTGCTATTGTTACACAAAATCTATGAAGTAATAGCGTTTTGATATTTTTTAAATAGTATGTCTATTAACTATACAACCAATTTCAAACAATTACGGCACTATGGTCGCTTAAAAAAACTATAAAGATTACAGCCTTACTACAAAAACTTAAACATCTGTTGAACACTTGTCTCAAAATAGTGTGACTGCAAAACGGACCTTATTTCAACGTCATAATCTGACATTTTTTAGACAATTAGTGTTCAACAGACGTTTAATAGTTTTTTCAACATTTTTGCTCGTAAAATGCATTTACAAAGCCTGTATACATTGTTCGAAAGTTTAAAATTACGCACCGTACAACGGAGCGTGCGTTTTCTTTACGGTTTTTTTTTTTAATTTTCAAAAAAAAAAAAAGAATTCCAACAAAGAGTTTCACATTATGAGAATAAACAACCTGACTGATCGAACCTCCTTGGAAGAGCTTTTGCTCAATACGTTGTCTCACTTTAATACTAAAGAGTAAATGAGACGAAAGATGTAGTTCTAAGTTTCACCACGTGCATGTGGCGCCATTTGCAAATTGACGCCATTTTCATATTGGAACTTCAAAAATTGTTGCGACTTTCCCACTGTTGGAAAAATGTGTTGAAAAATATTGTATGACACACGTGCAGAAATTGGTATTTACAAACTCGTGACTATGGTAGGCCCTCAACTTCGTATCGGGCCTAAATTCGTCTACTCGTTTGTAAAAACCAACTTACCCCACTAGTATCATAAATATATATATATATATAATAAATAACTATTGTGGTACAGTAAACATTTACCGTCTTACCACAAAAACTAAATAAACACGCGTTGAACACTTTTCTAAAAAAACTGACAACGTCAAAAAGGCATTTGACGTTGAAATAAGGGTTGTTTTCCAGTTACACTTTTTTAGGCAAGCTTTCAACATGTTTATCTTGTCGTCAGGCGGTTAGTATCTGAGCTTAGGTCTTATATAATAATTGCTCCGATTTTGAAATTGATAATACTCGGAGCACATTTCATAATAATTAACATTTTAAAATTAAAATATTTATGTGAAGTAAAAAGTTAGGAACAGTACCGTCAGCACGAGTTTTCAGTATTTGAGACGTAAAGTAAACTGGAACTTTGACGACTTCAAATTGACAATTTTCAAGGGAAAAATTGGTTCCTTCTTCGCACACCAGAGGCGCTGTTCCATATTTTCATACAAAAAACGCTGTAAATACTGGAAAAACTCTGTAAAGTAAAATAGTGAAAACTCGTGCTAGGGGTAGAGATGTATTTTTGATTTCAAAATCGACGTATCGCAGTACATTAATGGTTTCTGACCTTTTCCGGGGACTAAAACTCGGTTCATAAAAGATGCTCCCACAGCAGTTATGTAACGTTACACAACATTTTGTAACACGATAACATTTTATAAGTGTGAAACATTGTAAGTTCTGGAATCAGGCTAATACTTTTCGGAAATCCATGACTTATGTGAAAATAAAATTACATAATTATTTCATACATTGTCAACGGAAAAATATACCATTTTGAAAAATAAAACTGTTGTTTCATACAAAATATGAAACTCCAGTTTTATTTACCGATGTTTCGGGGTTGGTTTCATAGTAAAAAGGTGTTTATGTAGTTTCAGCCCACGAAAGGTTGTAAATGTTTCACAAATAACCCTGTATATTGTTTGTATGTATTTATTTATATACTACTTTCTAGTTGTCTTTTATGTTGCACATACTTTTTCTTTGTCTCTGCATCATTAAGGTAGACGGCTATACAAAACCAGTATTAGCTGACCGTTCTTCGTGTGTAAAAATCGGACGATGCAAGACCAAGACAAAGTAGTTTTATATAGCTTGATGTGTAGCCGTATGGTACATGGGACGTGGGATTAAGTCCACCGCTGTACATGTTTTTTTAACTTGTGTGTTAAAAGTTTAAATTTATAAACATAAGTACCGTCAGTCAAGTGATCAACCGACATAGGGAGTCTGGAATTGAATAGAGGGCATAAAGTTGTGTTTCTTCTGACGATCTGCTTTGGTGGCTCTGTTTCGCTAAAATTGTGAGTTCCTGGAGGGCATCGTCGAGTACTCTGCGGCGTTTTGGAAATCTGAAAAAAAACGAAACTTCTATTCTAATCTTATTTTTTTAAACGATCCCTCTTCTAGGTATTTTTCTCCTGTGTCGTGGGTGGATTTACAAACATAGAAACACACATACACAAACATTCAGACCCGGAACAACTATTTTAAGGTCATACAAATATTTGTTCCGTGCGGGAATCGAAACTGCGACACTCCGCGCAGCAGTTCAATCGCTCAGCCACTGCACCAGCCGTGCCGTCAAAACTTCAAAGAAACAGATAGACCTAAGACTATTTTTACGCAACTGCTAAGGAGGGGTTATGTTTTTCGTACGTATTTTTTTAACTTTGCTTATCTCTAGGAATATCTTCTGTGTCGTGGGAGCGTTTTCAACCAAAAATTTGATCTCACATGACATATAAATAGGCCCGAAACAGTTTTTATTTTTTGTGTTTGTGCTTTGTGTGATGTGAGTGGGTATTAGTTGAAAATGTATAGACTCCAGGGGGGGTATCACAACGTCTTAAAACCAGGCTTGTTCCAGTGAGTGAACGAGATGGCACTAGACGACTTGTATAGCTCTGTCACTTTCCCACAGTGGAATTAGTCTCGCTTTAAGACGTTTACGTTGACCATCTGAGCGTTCACGTTTATCGCTTGCTGTTTAGCAACAGGGCAAGGTAAATTAGTTTTTAAGACAAGTGTTCTAAATACTCACGCTTCGAAAATCGGTGTAAACACATTCGCAAGTTCTTCAACATCAAGCGGCTGGCTTATCGAAGCAGCCAACATGCGCACGCAGGACGCTTCGCAGTACAGCGCCAGGACGTTGACCCGGACTCGACTTAGTACCGGCTGCATGCCTAGTGATACTAGCATCGATGTTATTTGTGTGTTTACCTGGGGAATGGACAGTCAATTAATCACCTGATGTAGTATTTTTTTACATTATATGGACCTTGATAGGATTAAGACTAACCCCCAATACACCATTACCTGTATTTTTTGCCTATCTTTAAATACAGGGATGTGACCATAATATTGTAAATTGTTTCTGACTGGCTTAAAATTATCACTAAAGGAATGGCCTGTCCCCTATACCGCGTCTTACCATCGGGTATCGTATTACCCAGTTACTGGGTTGTGGAAGTCAGATAGGCAGTCGTTCCACGTGAAATAAGTAATGATATTCAGTTGAATCCGGTTTGACTGGAAGCCGAACCGTACCCATTACGGGCGCCACACCTCGTCTCGGGACTAAATAAGTAACTTTCACCCCTTGGATAACAACTATTAAAAAAAATTAAAATTTACTATTACTGACCTGATTCTCACAATGTCGCTTGGAGTTTTTACTCATTCTTTCGCTCGCAGTGATAAAGGTGACAGACGTCATTTGACTGCAGTTGTTTGATTTCTCGGTTTCGCACCAGCTCAGCGCACGATTTGTACCTGCTGGGTATTTATTTTATATTGAAGTATAGTTTTTAAAGGACATGGCCGGAATTTGTATAGAGCAGTGCCCTATAAAAAAATCCAAGTAAATTG
Source organism: Agrotis ipsilon (assembly GCA_028554685.1). Taxonomy (NCBI): domain Eukaryota; kingdom Metazoa; phylum Arthropoda; class Insecta; order Lepidoptera; family Noctuidae; genus Agrotis; species Agrotis ipsilon. The sequence continues at coordinate 13,463,589 of CM052973.1, read as the reverse complement.
AAATACAGTACCTCATATTGAAGCTACAGGTATCTATTTATAATAGTTTAAGTGTTATGAACAGAGAAGAAGCGAGAGGCACCATCAATAGGATTTTAAAAAATGTGCCTGAACAATTTAAATAGCAATGAATCCGAGGCGAGACAATAGGAGATTGTTCGATTCGATGTCTCTTTCTAGTGACAAGAATGGAAAAGTAAGGAATAAGTTTAAAAGTGGCGCCAGTTTCATGACAATGATGAGTGTGAATGTTGTTGGATGAAGAGGAAGAGAAAGGCCAAAGAAAAGATGTGAGAAATGATATGAATGTAAAAGGCTTTGACGTCTGACAGTGGCAGTGGGCATCTTTCATGACTATTTCCTACTTACCTTCAGGGCTCCTTATTGTATCGTGGTTGAGTTTCTGTTTGATGAAGTCTAAGACGTCAATGTATGGCACTTTTTGTTCTCTCAACCTGAAAGAAGAAAAACTTGTATAATATGAATACAGACTACAAAAACAGCCAAGATCAAGCGAGATTGGAATAATATCGTTATGAATACTCCAATGCATACTATCGTGACAAGTATATGTTTTCGTAAGTTTCTGTACATCGCGAGCCCGGCGGACCAGGGTCCCCACACAACATACCTGACGCCGTCCCAGCACTGGACCCTGACGGCGGCGTCGTCCTGCAGCAGCACGAGTGCTGCGCGCGCCAGCTCGTGCGCGTCGGCCGCTGAGGCGGGGCCGGGCGCGGGCCAGGCACAGGCCGCCAGCCCGGCGGACCACGCGTCCCTGGCCAGTGCTGCCCGGCGGGCTGCTGCCTGTCCGTCTCTCCCGCTACCCGCGGTGCCCCACACGCACACCACTACCAGCGGCCACTGGGAATTATTGAAAGGGTAGTCTGAAAATTTGCTTTCACCTCACACACTCTGAAAGATTCTATTTCTCATTCAAAATCTGAGCGCAAAACTCCATTTTGCGCGCTAGGGCGCAAAGTGTCATTCAAAATTCTCTCACGTATTGTATTCAATTATTTTCTACACTGACAGGCTAACCGCCCCCACTACATTTTCTCGCTGTGTGAGGTGAAAAGTCGTGTGTTGCACTTTTTTTTTTTACGTGGTAAAATCATCAAATGAGACCTCCCGCCTCGGGCAGGGCGAGAGCTACTGTCAGACTTGTACTGACTAAAATCCACGGTGTTCTTCAATAGCCCTTTATGTTCCGGGGTCACGGTGATAGAAATAAGTCTCGCGACCCCGGCAGGCTTTGGCCCTCTGTGAAGGGGCCCCGTCATTTGCTGACAGCTCTTTGAGGCGCGCGTGGAACACGACGCGCCGTCGACCCGGGCATGGTCCATGGTCGGACAGCGAGTTGCTCTTTACTCGCTGTCCGCGTGCCCACGTCTACGGTGGCCGGAGATCGTCGCTGCTGACGCCCGACGCCGCGGGCGTGTACCACTGCGGTTGGGGCGGAGGGAGGACGCTGTCCTCTCTCTCTCGCGGCCCGCTATCTCCTTCGCAAGCATTACTGCCTCGCAGAAGGTGGCGACCGCTTCCCACTCCGTCTCGCTCCGCAGCATGGCCGAAACCAATGCCGGGCGCGAGAGGTCTCCGCCTATCGCCGCCGTGAGGACACGTCGGTGCCCTGCCCAAGCTGGGCAGTCTTGCACCGTATGCTCTACTGTGTCTTCCGGGCGATCTTCGCAGTGGCAATACCCAGGCGCTTCCTCCTTTCGCATCAGACACAGGTACCTCCCGAAACTTCCGTGTCCGGTGAGGACCTGCGTCATGCGGTAGGTAAGGACGCCGTGACGTCTCTCCAACCACTCCTCAAAGAGGGGTCTTACCGCCAAAAATCAACTTTGCAGCCTTGCATAACAAGTAACTATTTATCGACAGACAGCTATTGTCACATTGTGGCGTATTGTGTCTATGAATGAACGAATTTGGTCTACTGCAGGCTTTTTAAACAGGCATTTTGTGAATGTGAAAATCTGCGAACTGTTTGCTCGTTCAGCCCTTCAGAATCCGGGTCGAAGGACCAATACAAAAAAAGAAGGAGCAATATTCCGTGCAGTGAGATGTAATATTTAAATAGACAAATGTCACGGGATATGTACACAGATAAGATTGGCTAGGGTGGACACAAGATGCAAGATATTTTTTTTTAAATATTCCCTGGGTGGAGCGGAATCTTCTCTCCTTGCCAGACTCGTGAGACACTTCACGAATATTTTTTGAGGTTGTTTCTGTTCCATACCAGTTTTTATTTTTTCATGTTAATATTTTTGGATACTCATGTGTTTGAATACGTCGCTCTTGTTAAACTAACACACTGTATGTTTTTATTTATCGTATAAACCCTGTTAGTTTTCTGACAACTCTTCAAGGAGCGCGCGGAATACTAAGCGCCGTCGATCCGGTTGTCGTCCTTGATCAGACGGCGAGCTTGGCTTCCAATTTCCGCAACAAGCTAAAGATTACATACCTCAACATTCGGCAGTGATATAGGAGACACCTCGTTCTCCATCTTCTTCAAAATGGCGGCCATCCTCTCAAGTGACATGGAAAACCCAACAGAACTGGACTTCAGTTCAGCACTATCATGGTCTTTTTCCGTGCGCGCTACCTTCCAGAATTCTGATACTAATGCATCGTATCTGTGAAAGATTTTTTTTTAATTGAACGTAGTGCTATGCGCAGTTCAACTATGAAGGCGAGTCGCTGACTCCATAATGTGACGTCATGCACACTTGCAGGCTTTTAAATAAATCAATTATCATTTTTAACGAAAATAACTCTAACAAGATAATAAAGTTAGTATAGGTACACTATTAAAAATTAATTGGCAAAAAGTATGTTATTGGTAAACGTTATTTTCAAGTGACAGTTGACAGAGGTAGATTATTGACACTCTCCTTCTTAATTAAACCGCATAGTACTGCCACAATGAACCAAAACACAATCTCGTACTAATTCAGTCACAATTTTTTTAAATCAGGTTTAGAAAAAAAAGTCATTATTTTAAATTTTATTTGCTAAACATTTCAAATTATTGATAGAGTAGACGCGCTGGTCCGTTTAAAATGCTCGCTTACCTTTATTTAGTCCTTTAGTTTAAGAATTGGCTCAGTACGAAGTTGGCTTTCATCAAAAGTAAATACTAAAGAACTATCTATTCAAACTTAGAACGTGGCTAAGCACTGACTTCTTAACTGTTGCTAAGCTACAACTATTTATTTCGGCCTAAGACTGATATGAAAGAATATGAGTAAATGATTCTGTGATGTCTGATAGGGTAGAATGGAAGAAAAAACGTAAATGGGATAAGATGAATATGATGATCTTCGCCTTACATCCTGAAGGTACATTATCTTACCTTCCACCGGCTGCTATCAGGTCGCCTGCCCTGTGTTTGGCAGTAGGCTTATGATCAGTGTTCCTCACGACAGACATCTGCCAAAATACACCGCAGTGCTGGGTCGCGTTGTACGCTAAAAAAGGCGCTACCGACATGGTGCACTGAAACAAAACAACAGGAAAAAATGTAACTGACTTCAAATTTTCATGGGACCAAACGACAAAAATACATCGAACCAAAAAATCACGGAATTTGGACACAAAACCTCGGAGTAATCGGGGTACAAACACATAAATGGACTACTAACCGAATGGGAATCTTTTTGAACTCGCCCGGTAAAAAACGGGCACAGCTTTAGATAGTATAGTTTATTAAGTATTATATAGCTTGGTCGCGAGACTAACGAATTACCTTGACCCCGGAACGTAAAGGGCTATTGAAGGACACCGGTAGAAGTCTGACAGTGCCTCCAGACTTCATTTGATGATTTTAACACGCTAAAAAAAGTATTATATAGCTTAGCAGTGAACACTAACCTCTGCACCAAGCGCCTTAGCGTTCCTATACACAGCCTCCAAGTCATGCACAGCGTGAGACACCAGCTTGCTCCACTTGGCGTGCTTCACGAACGGTGTGACCAGTTCCCGCACCTCGTGCACACACACGTCCGCCTCCATCAGACGAAGGAGATTCGACACATCGCGATTCGTCACACAGAGGGAAGTCAAGTGAGTTTGTAGTTGAAGAGACGTTATGCGACCTAAGAGGAAAAAAGTATATTAATAAGCTGTTCTCAGTGGTTTAACACCCTCAGCTCGGCTTCTTTAGGTCGAATCGTGATGTTTTACAGCATATAGCCTTCTTCGATAAATGGACTATCCAATACAAAAATCATTTTTCGATTCGGACTAGTAGTTCCAGATATTAGCGCGATCACAGCAACTCCGTGTGATGCAACTGTAGCGACACTGTCAGACAACTATGTGTTGCCTTGCCGATCCACTTACCAAAGCATTTGGTAACTGAGAGTATCCGCATGTTTGTCCAATGGCATTTAGCAACAAAGCAATGCTCGCAACAACTCTGTGTGGTTCAACTGTAGCCACTGTCAGGCAACTCTTTGTTCCGCTCCACTTACCAAAGCTAACATCAACGAGTACCGGGTAGATGTCGGCGTGTTTGTCCAACGGTACTCCGCAAGACATTAGCAATGTTCGCAGCAACTCTGTGTGGTTCAACTGTAGCGACACTTTTAAGCAACTCTCTGTTGCCGCTCGACTCGCTACTACTAGTAGCTCTGCATCTGGCCATAGAGAATCTGTAACACAACAATACTCCTAAAATTCCTGTATGCTTTGTGTGAGCTTAGGGTTGCCATCCGTCCGGGTTTAACCGGATTTTTCCTAGTTTAGAAAAATAATTCCGGAGAGGTTAATTTGTAATCTGTGTTTTGAAAAATTATCAAAAGAAAATAAATAAAAAGGTGATTTATGACATTTTCAACTGTTTGTCATTACACTGTCTATGTTTAAAAAAACCTGCTGACACGTCCGGGTTCTAGACTCTAAAATCCGGAGTTTTGAAGCGTCTTCTCCTTGTTTCCAAATTTTAGAGAAGGCAACCCTATGTGAGCTAGTTGTACATGGTCTTACTAATTGTGTTATGCGAATTTTAATGATTTTAATGCCCCCATTGAATGTTAGAAAAATCATTAATCCTGGGCAGGAATTGCACCTGGTCATTTTGAGAAAAAAAAGGACACGCTGTATTATTACACCATCCGATTCAGCCATCAGCCATACAAATCGTTTAAAATCAAGGATAATTATAATTTCTTACCATTCCTAGGAGATACAATATCGAAGGCGCACTCGACAATTTCTCTCGGATGGAACCCTTGAACATGTTTTTCCCGGAAAACGCGATCCACGACATATCGACGCATGTACTTTGTTCCAGTGTAAGCTGTGTGCCTGCGGATAAAGGATACAATTATTTCAAGAAGCTATTAAAAAATATCCCACGGGAACACGGAAACGTACAGATGGAGAGATATATGGAAAGCAAAGTGACTCTACAAAGGTTTTCTAAAAATTAAGAGTTAGAAAAATTAGAGTTTTGAAAACTAATGGATACGTATTTAAAGTTTTGTAACATCAATGAAAATTTTCCAAGATGATAAATATTAACCGCAGTGGTAGATGCCCACGGCGTCTCGGACGTCGGCAGACGACCTCCGGCCACCGTAGGCGCGGGCATGCGGACAGCGAGTAAAGGGCTAACTCCCTGTCTGACCTCCATGGTCGACAGCGCGTTATTTTCCACGCGCGCCTCAAAGATCGTAAGCAAAAATGACGGGGCCCCCTGTCTGAGGGCCAAAGCCTGCCGGGGTCGCAGGACTTATTTCCATTGCCATGACACCGGAACATAAAGGGCTATTAAAGCACACCGTGGATTTTAGTCAGTACAAGTCTGACAGTCCCTTCCGCCCTGCCCGGGGTGAGAGGACTCATTTAATGATTTTATCACGATAAAAAAAGATGGTAAATATTTATAAAGGTTTTATTCGTAAAGGTGGCGTCATAATTCAAGAAATTAAGACGTATTGCCAATTTTAAAGCATCGTAACTCCTTCAATTTTGGTTTACGGACCAAAAGCAATTATTCGGGTCCAATATTTTTTGAAAATCTGACGGGGTTAACAGACTTTTTTAAACAAATAGTAATTATGATGAAAAAAATAAGTCCGTCGCTTCAAACCGGTCCTACTTTAAACCTATAAAATGTATTTAACAGAGGACGACAAAGGACTGATGTGACAATGATGATGATGGTGAAATAACTCCGTCATACCTTGCAAACGGTAGTCTCAAATCATGAGGTAGATGGACCACGGATCCTGAAGCCGTCATGACCTTCACAGCGTTGGGGTACTGGTCCCACGCTGAGGCGCGCGGGATCAGCAGGGGTGGGGAGAATTCTGATGCGCCGTGGCTACGAAATACCTGAGGACAAGGCGAAAAGATAAGATTAAATAGTTTCTGTTTTTTTTTTTTTAAACAATGGAATTTCTTGTCCATTCTTCTTCATACAACCTACCATTGCGAATGGGTGTAGAATCAATCCCATCCCATTTCCTTATTTATTATTCGACGTTAAAAAGTGCCTCTTTGATGGCCTAATTGAAATAAATGATTTGACTTTGACAAACAATGCCCCATGCTAGAAATTTCTCCTGTATTGTGGGTGCGTTTACAAACATAGAAACTCACATACACAAACACCCAACCCCGGAACAACTACTTGCAGATCTTACAAATTTTTGTTCCGTGCATGGATCGAACACGCGACACGTTGCATAGCAGTCGATTATCCAGCTACTGCGCTTATTGTGTCGCAATTTAGATCCTCCTCCTTTTTTCAAAGTCGGTTAAAAGGAACCTCTTTTGGAAAAAAATAGTGTCGGTTAAAAATAAACTCTTCTGAATAAAAATACTGAATTCTCAAAAATCACTAATAAGTTTTGTTTCCGAAGCCGGTGACTTTGGTGCTTTTATACATTGACTTTTAAAAGTATTATAATATTTTCGCAATCGTATGATTTGCAAAAAAATATTGAAAGGTTTGCCCAGATTTCTCAATTAAAGTGTCTAAAAATGGTTCGAGTTAAATCGAAAATGTGTACGAAAAAACTTACTAAAACTATCAATTTTATAATTTTTAAAAAAAATATTTTAATTGCTACATATTATTAAGAATTAATTAATTTTTCATCACATTGTTTAAACTGTTATAATTCGAACAATATTCTATATAAAGTTAAGTAAAACAAATGTAATTAACAAAATTATTAGATTACAAAAAGAATCGACGAGGATGGGATTCGAACCCACGCGTGCAGAGCACATTGGATTAGCAGTCCAACGCCTTAACCACTCGGCCACCTCGTCATGTGGCATTATCGTTATAATTAACAACTACTTCCAATGATTCGATAAGATTATCACTAACACGTTTTACCCGACTGCGAAAAGTATTGAGTTTTACCTCCTACTTAAGCCTGTACTTTCTAAACGTTCTAGATACCAAACGCCTGCGCCGATTTTGATGTTTCACTTTCTATCTTCAATAGTTTTGTCTCTATCATGCCAGTATCAATGAAAGCGCAATACAAAATGGCGCCAAAAAATATTATTGTAATAAAAAAAGGATTAATTATTTCGTTTTTAGAGATTCGTGATTATTTCTTGTTTTTTTTTTAACTGAATTGAACTGTGGTAATTTCTCCACTTCTGTTATTATAATGGTTGAAATCATTATTTATTCCGAAGGAAAAGGGTAAAACTAGGACCTTATTACTATGACTCCTCTGTCGGACTGTCTGTCTGTCTGTCGCCGTGCTGTATCTCAAGAACTGCTATTAATTATGTATTTTTGTTGCCACTGTAACAACAAATACGAAAGAAAAAATAGGTGGTTTCGTTACGGCAGACATTATTTGTTTTTGAAACGGAAAGTTTCGTACGTGAAATCAGTTTTTTTTCAATATGCCTTACACGTTTTTGATTCTGATCCATCTCTAAAAGGGAGCTTACTGATGACGTCATGCGACGCAATCCGACTAATTCCAACTACAAGTGAAAATCATCCTTACCACTTCGACATATGACATAAAGCGTGTAGTTTTCTACGTTTAGGAGATGAAAAACAAAACACGCTCGCCACAACGTAAGTCAGTCGGATTGCATCATTATAATCGTAGTAGCAAGGTCGATTTTAATTTTTAGTTAGTCATCATTATCAGCCTATTATGTTCCCACTGCTGACACCGGCCTCCTTTCTGTGAGAGGGAGTGGGCCATAATCCACCACGCGGGCCCAGTGCGTATTGGTAGATGTCACATATCATCGAATTTTTGGTTCTAGGACATGCCGGTTTCCTCACGATGTTTTCCTTCACCGTTTTGAGAGCAGTGGTGATGAAATAAATTACACAAAGTAATGCGCCTGGCGGGGTTCGAACCCACGACCTACAACTCGTGAGTCAGGACCGATACCACTGGGCCACTGCTCCACTTTCCACTTTTAGTTAGTAGACATTGCAAATCGCACAAATCGCCTCATCGGGAAGCTTCCTAAGGAAGTGTTCATATCTGACGTAAAATACGTCGTCTTTTACGCACTAACTTGAGTGTGAACGGTCAAGTGTTTTTCTATATTTGTCTGTTCTGACGTTACGCGACCGATAATACGCGACGCAAGTTCCGTCAGATATTTACCTTCCCTTACCCCGTATATCTTACCTTAATGACAGCATCTTTTATCTTCAACAGTACATCGTGTGGTTTGCTTTTCATGTCATTATGATAGGTGTAGTCTTCGACTGCTGTCGGCCGCTGGTCCAGGCATGCGGCTATCAACCTTTAGTAGAGATAAAAAAAACCATTAAAAAATAAGCATTATTGCATATCGATCTTTAGATAAAGAGATAATCGGCTCGACCTTTAGAAAGAGATCATCGGCTAACTTCGCCTTTGTATAGCGTTATCTCTGTCGCACGAAGGAGTAACTAAACATCGAAACCGGCAGACAATTAGTCTTATTCAAGGCTCGTTAGTTAGCACCTTTAGGCCCGGACTCCACCAAAGCGGAGGCGAGAGGAGATCTATCGTGTCTACGCTTTGGTGGAATCCGGGCCTTATATGCGTGAAACACTACGTGCTCCTGACCCAAGCGTTGTCCTTGAACGGACGGCGGGCCAACGTGATATAGGCGTATCTTTCGGCGATGTCCTCCTTGGAGGATATCATCTCCTTCACGTATCCCGCCTCCTCCTTCAATAGCACTGCTGAAGGAGATGTCCTTTCCTTACCTATGGTAACCCCTTGCAGCGCGATCACTGAGCGCGTGCGATAGCAGACCGGCCAGCGCGCCTTCGGGCACGGCGCGAGGCACGTGCTCACTCGCCAGTAGTTCTGCGCACGTAGGACGGAGACTTGGTTCGTGGTTTAGTAGCCATCTGCAATACGTGTAAACGTGATGTGTTATTAATATTGTTTTTGTGTTTATAAAGGTTATTTTTGTCTTAGAATTATACTGTCCCAGTGCTGGGTAAACAAGTGGTAAGTAAGTACTTTTTTTTCTATAACTCTAATCCTCATATTTACATTAAAATGGAACAGTCATTATTGCAATTGAGGGTATAACTTGTTCGAATGACTCGTTATCGAATCATAAATAAAATGTAAATGTCGGCCGCATTTCCCCACAGCAAAATGCCATACGACGTTGCACTATGGAAATAAAAAACATTTACTAATTAAAATGACGTTAGTTTAAACCACTATTATATGTTTGTTAGTATGTACACAAAATATGTTCATCTAAAGGATGTATAAGTGTTTAAAAAAATATTTAAATCTCTATATTCAATGATAAACAATTGAATAAATTGACTCTCGTAAACGCTACATACCGAGCACGTTGGTTCATTGAAATCTCCTATATTAAATAATAATTTTCACATACCTTATTACATGAATCTGCCTAGAATTCTCCTCCTTCTCAAAATTCTTAGGCATGACAGTTTCTTTGCTTCTCAGGTTAGTGAGGACCAGCATTCTTTCCATTCCTGTGTCCAAGGTCGGATGGAACATCTCAAAAAGGATGATGCCTAAGGAGTAGATGTCAACTTTCTGGTTGTATATGACTTTAGATCCTGATTGTAGAAGCTCTGGGGCTACGTAGAGGGCTGTACCGATCTGGAATAGAGTTAAGGCTAAATACAGATTTAAATAAATAAAAAGTCTGTGTAAAGATGTACGGGAAGTAGCTGGCAATAGTGGATGTTTTAGTTTTAGTACTTTTCATTGTTGGGCAAAGGTCTCTCCCGAGATTTCCATGTTCAGGGCATTTGGGAACCTCGTTCTGAACAGACCTAGGTGGAATTTCAACAAGTTTTCTTATTGCTATTTAATTGTGTAAGTAACAGATGTAACAATACGACATTTCCCAGTAATACGACTAATAATACGACGAATATCATCTTTGAAAGAGTTCAATAATCCAGTTATCCACATTCCAAATTGAAAAGGATGGGAGGCAAAAACCTGTTTTGCCCTGTTTACGAGGAACCATTTTTTGGATATTTGGGATAAAACATAGTTCCTACCTGTCCAGTAAGAGAGCCGTGAACTTCTTCTTGCTTCACCTTCTCTGAAACATTTTTGAACATAAGATTTACTACATGTAATACCTTAACAAATAAAAACCACGTCTCCCTTTTTTAACCATTTTTTGGTTACAAAGTTTACGATAGAGTGAGCTTATCCACATTTGGGTTATACAGAGTGAATTTTTCAACTGGGCGTGGATGGCTTATCCGAAACTATGAGGAATATCGAAAAACGTTGAAAGGAGTCTCGAGACCGATTTTGACGAAAACTAAAAGTACATTATTAGATTTTAGACAAATCAACAATCCTAGCCGGTAATCGAACCATTAGCATTATTTCAAAGAAGAGACGGTTAACTTATTACTCGATTATAGTAATTGCCTTGAAGATTGATTAGTTTATATGTAATTCAATATTTTCCTTATGTTTCCCGTATATCATTTCTTCCCAGAATTTGATCTTTATTAGCAACACTATCGAATGGTGTAATAATACAGGGTGTGATTTTTTTCAAAATCAGCGAGTTCGATTCCTGGCCAGAATTGTTGAATTTTCTAAAATCTAATAATGTAGTTTTAGTTTTCGTCAAAATCGGCCTCGAGACTCGTTTTTCGATATTTCTCATAGTTTCGGATATAGGCATCCAGTTGAAAAATTCATCCTGTACACGTTCGGAAACACGGAACCATAGACAAGTAATATTGAGATATCGTACCATCAACAGGTAAAGCCGTGAATGCTTTGGTAGCAAGTCCGAAGTCTCCAATTTTGACATGATCGTTGGAGTCCAAGAAAATATTGACCGGCTTCAAATCTCTGTGGATCATTCCTCTTTGGTGGACGTGCGCTAGGCCTTCAACGATCTCTCTGGAAAATAATGAATAAATACCTTTTAACTCTATGGTCTGATCGCAAATGATACTAAGCTGAAATTCTGGGTTCGAATCTGTGGCATGACAATGTTAAATAAATACTAAATTTCGGGTTCCATTTCATTATTTAGGTCAAATATTCGCAGAAATGGGTCTATTATCATAATAAATGTGTGCAAAGTTATTTTTTTAAAGGTCGATCATTCTTGAATCATCAGGACCAGCTCGCCTCGATCTGTTACACGGAATAATACAAGAATTCTCAGGAGACCAAACACACACTACATATTTCTTTCGTTCAAATAATTTTGTGGAAAAAGAAACGTAAAGATCATACTATAAGATAAAGCGAACCTAGAAGTAACGGGAACTCCTGCACACCGACGAATCATAAGCAAAACCTATTTTTTTTGGCAAATCTCAACAAAAAAATCTTACCTAAACAATCTCCAAGCTCTGAAATGCTCCTGATACAGTCCACTGTCAATCGCCTGCCTCAGGGTATGCTTCTCACAAAACTCCATTTGGATGTACAGGACCTGTTGGATCCTCTCTGACGGCTGCCGAGGTGCATCCACTACATCTTCCGAGGGTATGGTCTGCGATACATTGGAGTCTACTTCGAATTCTATCCCGGAACTTGATTCGTCTTCTGGTCTGGAGATTTGAAAGAACATTAGTCATTGTAACACACTGATGGTAATGTCGGTGCCAAGGAATGCGCAAGCGCATGATAGACTTAAGGAGCATTATACTATCAGAGCAACGACAAAATATTGTTACATACTAATATTGCCGGACATTTCAAGACAGTTCGATAATTTACAACTGTGGAACTTCGTAGAAGTCCAAGAACTTTCTAGAGTCTATAAAATTATAGAAACAGTCTAGAATCTAGATTGTTTCGACCATGTTTTAAGAACTTCTACTGCCCGCGATATAAATAAGCGGGGAAGCCGCCACACGTCAGTCAAAATCGTCTTTAATCGATCGGAGCGATTCATAAGTAAACCAAAACTGATAAATCAATTAATTTGGCACGTTCGTTCAAACATTTGTTAAAAGTAGTGGTCGCGGGAGTTATTTCCATCACCGTGACCGCGGAACATAAAGGGCTGTTGAAGGACACCGTGGATTTTAGTCAGTACAAGTCTGACAGTCCCTCCCGCCCTGCCCGGGGTGGGAGGACTCATTTTATGATTTTACCACGCAAAAAAAAAGGCTAAAAGTAGTCGCGAGTTTGGCTGTTCGCAATTGTGAGTGTTAATATTTGTAATTGCACCTAAGATCTAGTAAAATTCTTGCGTCAAAATTTAAAACAAAGATACAGACCTTGTAATAGCAAACCACGGATCCGGTTCATCGTCATCATCATCTTCATCATCCTCCGTGTCTGATGAGGTGTTGGTCTTCTGCATAGGAACCTCTGACATCGACCATTCCACCTTCACATCCTGACCTAGCTTGGCCACGATGCCTGAGGAACAAGATTCATTATTAAAGTCCAGCTTCTGTCAATGACTCAGCTCGCTTGGAGTCCGGTAACAATCTCACTACTACACGGTCGAATTCACGTTAAACCAGAATTGTTTCTGCCATCATGGCGACAAGCAAGCATACGGCTAACTGATGGAAAGCGGTTACGACAGTCTATGGCCGACTACAACACCAGAGGTATCGCCTGCGCGTTGTCAACCCTTTTCGAAGAAACAGAAACTTTTTCACGCCCCTTTTCGAAGAGGCCCAGGATGTTCACTGGAAAAACCTAGGAAGTGAGTCCATTCCACAGCCTGTTCATTCTCGGACACACACCTCCTCCTCCTCCGAATGTCGGGATGATTTCAAGTTATGAGGGTGAACTCCCTTTTGCTGACGAGAGTTGCGATGATGGAATGTTGCTGTAAACAACATGTCAAACAGTTCCCGTAATACAGGCGGTAGAACACACACAGGGAGCTCAAACCACAGACAGAGACAAATCTCTCCGCAGATTTAATGGCTCTAAATGCCTTGTTAGAACTTGACTACTAGAACACCAACTATTAAGCTGTAATCTATCTGCGCACCAAGCATTCAAATTCGTTCAGTATTTTTTGTGTAATATCCACCCATACTCACAATCTTTCGCATAAATTTTTAATATTAGTAAGATGTTAATTAGATTCATGTAATCTTACCTGTTTCCTCAAATAGGCTAAGACCTGTACAAAAACAAATAGGCTTACGTTGCGGTTTTGAATTGTCTTTTGTTTATTTATTCAATGTTTTTCGTTTATTGAATCATCATCATCAGATGACCATCATTGATCATCATTTCATCTTGTAGATTCAGAAGGAACAGAAACTCCTCAGACATTTATGTTTAGAACGACGGAACGCCACCGCTCATTCAACGCAGCGCCAACGCAAGGCACAGACAAAGCACGTGTTGCACCACACTTGCAGGCAGCCTATATGATGTCGTTACCCAGGACTCGACCAGAAAAAAATACTGTACCTTGCAGACTCTCCCCGCGTCTTTTCACATCCGGCACCTCAATTTCCATACTGCTATCATCTTCCTCCACTTCGACACTAGACTCGATCCAGGCATTATAATACCTAACCACGTTCTCATGGTTCAATCTGGACAACAGTTTAACTTCCCTGGTTATCTTCTTATTTAACTGAACGCTTTCGGGGTTAAGCTTGATGCGTTTGATCGCGTAGAAGCCGCCGTCGAGTTTGTTTTTAACCTGTAAAGTTCTGTTTTTTTATATTGGACACATCTGCGGGTCAAAAATCGTCACCTTTCTGCTATACAACGTGTAATATTAAAAGCGCACAACCTCTCGTTCGGTAACTCAGCCCATGTTACTGAACAATGTTAGTTCTAAGTAAGACTTTTGAAAATTCGCAAAAAAAAAAAGATTTTTCTTACTGATGGGCTCGATCAATTTCTCATTTTGTATGAAAAAACAAATTTTTTTTTGCGAGTTCTAAAAGTCTTAGAACAAACATTGTTCAGTAACATGGGCTGAGTTACCCCACGAGAGGTTGTGCGCTATTAACGTTACACGTTGTATAATTCGTACCATAGAATTTTCTATTCTATTGCTGAAGCAATAGAGTATAATTTAAATCTTTCTTTCGTTAAAAAAGGTTTTTGATATAATTCATTGTTATGAATGTAAATCTAAATATGTACCTTCAATACATCTCCGAAAGCTCCCTTACCGAGCCAGGTAAGAACTTCAAACTCGGCGTGCAAGCGAGAATGACCGTTAGTGACGGGGCTTGAGTGTTGAATCTTCTTTACGGCTTCATCGTCCTGTATAATATTAGAATTTTGTAGATCTACTTAGTACTGCCAATTCTTTGTATTATGAAATTTAAAACCAATTTTGGGCAAATGGCAGGACAATGATGAGCATGTGGACGGCGAGTAATGGGTATCTCGTCATCCCGGGTCGACAGCGTGTAGTGTTTTACGAGCGTCTCAAAAAGCCACCAACCAACTACCTGGCAGAGACCTATAGAGGGTCAAACGCCTGACGGGGTAAGGGGCTGTCTAAACTGTAACCGGAAACGGGGCGAAAGTATTAATTTGATGATTTTACTAAGTTCAAAAAAGGGCAGGACAATGATAACAATACAGGTACCTCAGAACAACTGCCTTCATCATCCTTCGTCTTACTGCTTGGTAGCTTCGCAGGCGCGTCGATAAGAAACACGTGGTTCATCAACTGTTCAGCCGACCACTGAGATTGTTCATCTTCCGTTAAACACCTGTTTTTAAAAATAAATATCATTAAAGAATACTCTCAGAGATTTAAAACACTTACTTGGTATTGATCCGAGTTTGCTCCTTAAATAATGGCGTGATTAGAATAAACTTTGTATGAATTTAACAGTTAAAACATTAAAATGGTATCAATTTTTATTATTTTAACTAGTTATTAAGTACTCAAGATCGCGCGGAATTGGAGTAAGTCGTTCCATACTTTTGCTCGTGACTAGTTCAAAACGATGCGATCGACTGAACAAAGGCCTCCCCTTACGTCCCGTTCACGATTTTGGTCTAAGCGGTACTTAGGCGGCGGGTGGGGTAGCGGAGCGTTGTGAATGTCACGCAACCAAAGTAGCGGTTGGCGACAGCCGCCGTATTCCCTACTCCCGCACCACTGACCCACTGTCCATCTCGCACTGTTTCCTGACTACGCCGTTATTCGGTTAAACTTTTGTTCCCGTCTCATTTTCCCGTCCCGCGATAAGCAACCGCTCACAGCGGTAACATCAAGAAGAACTACAATCCGCCATTTGCAACCATAACTATTGCCCGTGATTCTCACAATGTCATCGGTCCATCTAAAAATGTGCATCATGCTCTAAATAAACACTTTATTTTAGTCCTGAAACCCGTGTATTTTTCAGTTGCTACAAAATCTAAAAATAGTCGAGTAATTTACTTGATAACTTAGTGACGTCATAGTTGACTAAATACAATATTAGTAGGAATCGTGTGTCCACTAACTTGTTTAGCTTTTTATCTGTTGTTACACTAGTGCGTCAATGGGATTTAATGGTAGATTACAATAAGATAAGGTAGTGAATAATGTCACGGTCATATTATAGCCCAATCGTCACAAAGAATTTTGTGAAACCCGGGCAAAGTAAGGGAGTTCAGGACCCCCTGTTTTAAGATATAGGACTAAAGGAAACTAATTAGTCCGTCAGTTGGCTTATCAACTGTAGTTCTTCAACAAGGTGTTGTCCCTTTTTGAAGAAAAGAACAACCACACTCCTGTGCCATGCTTCTGGCGTAGTGCCTTCGTGTATGACGGAATTAAATAACTTCTGGATTTCGGTCCGGTTTTCTACCCTCTCAGAATTTCCGTTGTGACTCAATGTAGTTGGGAAAAGGCTAGGTAGATGATGATACGAGTATTTCATCAGTGAGCGAGAACAATCGAGCATCACAATGCGCACCTTGTATCATATCCTACTAATATTATAAACGTGAAAGTTTGTATTTGCGGATGGATGTTTGTTACTCTTTCACACAAAAACTACTGAACGGATTTGGATGAAATTTGGTACACAGATAGTTTATAACCTAGATTAACACATAGGATAGTTTTTATCCCGATTTAATGTTCCCAAGGGAGTTGTAGCGGGTTAAACCGCAGGCAACAGCTAGTCTATACTAAATGTACGCGAATGCTCGTCAGTCAGGGAGGTAGTACTGTAATGTAATGTTTAAAGTCGAATCTATAATGTTACATTACACGCGAATGCTCCCGGTGGTAGATTTTAAACATACCTTGCAAAGAAATCCTTAGCAGAACTTGGTAAATCAGGAGGTATTTCTAAATAGGTTCGTTCTTGTGACACGATTGATAGTAACATTTGCCCTGTAGCATAGATATCTTGCGCTGCTGTTTGTCTGAAATAGTATTGAAATTACAAATAGAAATGCGTTCGAAAAAAAGAATATCCTATGAGGCTACGATATAAAATAAAAATACGGCTTTCTCGAAATTAATAATTATATATTTTATATTTTTTCCTTACTTGGAAGTAGGTATAAATAAACTACTGGTGTAGCATCATCAAATCATTGCACCAAAGAAAAAAATATTAACACAGTAATTTATTTTATTTAACGCAAAAAAAAAGTTATTTTATAAATATAACACAAATTAACGCAAGCGTCGCAAATTTCAAAGATTTTTCTTTCCATAGAAAATCTTTAAAGTTCTTTAAGTGAAAAAGTAAGTAAAACATGATCATACCTTCATCTTACCTGTCACAATAAGCGTCTCCATCGATCATCTCAGCGAGCCTCATATCAAGACCAATCCCCACCAACTTGACCCCCCCAAAGTCGTCCAGAAACACATTCTGACCCCTCACATCCTTATGCACGATCCCAACACTATGGAGTTCCTTCAACGCCCCTAACACCCCCAAACCGACATGCCGAAGCAACTTCAACCCTTCATAACGATCACTTAACACACTGAGTCTACTTTTAACACTTTTTAAAGCACTACCTAGTACGAAATTCCTGAATAAATATATGTATTGTTTTGTAGTCCGTTTGTTTGCGTCTTTTATAGTTTCCATAGCTAAGTAGGGGGTTAAAGTGGGGTGATTGAGGCGGGACATTGCTTTCAGATCTTGTTGCATTGAGGTAAGTTGTCGGGTCCGTGTTTGGAAGTCGTTCGCTGGTGGTGTGATCCATTTTTTTGCGATCAGGCGCTCGCCTTCGTCGTCGATCGCTAAGTATGTGGTGGCGCCGTTTGAGGAGTGGCCTGTTGGGGAACCGTAACTTTTTTAGGATGAAAGAAGGTATATTGATGCGATTGGCGAGTAGATAGAAAAGTCAGGAGTGTTAATTGGCATTAAGAATACCGTGTGTTAAAATACTACACTCGCGCGCTAAATTATGGAATCACTTACTTGGAATTGATCCGGGATAGCTCCTTAAATAACGTCGTGATTTTAATGAATAACAGTGAAACCTTTAAAATTGTAACATTTTTATCATTATTAACTAGTTATTAAGTACTCAAGACCGCGCGGTATCGAAGTTAGTAATTCCATATTTTTGCTCGCGAGTGTAGGAAATGTCACCAAAGTACAGGCCAAGATAAGAGACCTCTAGTAACCTGCATTGGAAAGAGTGGTAAATTACACAGGTCACTCCCTCTCTTAGAGGCCCATGTCTCAGCAGTGGGAACAACTAAATACGCTAGTAACTCACCTAAACAGTTTCCAATATAAACTTTCTTATTATTCCTCTGAGTGATTCTAATCACTTGAACACCTTTACTTTTACAAGTACATGGTATATCCACAGTTTTAGTTCTGACTACTTTCTTAACAGGTGATATTTGGTCGTCGGCGTAACTGAAAACAAGTTAATCTATTAAAATTAAACTAAAAGGTAAGAAAAAAAAATGCGGTTATGTCCCGTTCCCGACCTTGCCGTTGTGAGCCCGGGGAGGCCAGCGATAAGATCAAATGCATAGAAATGTTTGAAACACGCCACGTGGCGCCGCCAGTAGCGACTTACAAACTTTTTTTGTTGTAAGAAAAATTCGATTGCGACCAAGACTTGAACCATCTAATTCAATACACTAGACGCCTTTCCAACTAGGCCATCGCAGCTATGCTCGAAAAGGTCGAATTTTTCACTCTATTCTTAACGTCTTATGGTGACTAATTTTTCTTTCCGCAAAAAAGGTTTACGATTTACAAAGCAGGCGTTACACCGTCGCGGGAAAACGCAGGGCGAGTAACGGGTGACTAGCCGTCCGACCAAGGACCATCCCCGGGTCGACGGCGCGTCGTGTTCGACGAACGATTCAAAGTGCTGTCAGCAATCTGACGGAACTCTTTAGAAGGCCAGAGCCTGCCGGGGTCGCGAGACTGCCTTATCAGGTAGCCATGACCACGGAACATAAAGGGCTATTGAACGAGCACAGTGGTTTTAAGTCAGTACGAGACTGACAGTCCCTACTACCCAGCCCTGGGTAGGAAAAAAAAATTCTAAATTTAAACGAGCGAATAAAAAAAAATAACATTAAGTAGGTACTTCTGTAATGCCTTAACTTACTAAACAAGTTCAGGGGCATCCCCATGACCATCAAGACTATCATTTTCCTGACTAATACTGGATCTATGAACTCGTTGCCTCCCAGATTTAAGGATCTCCTGCCGCCTTTGAATCTCATCCTTCATTTTTTGTCGCTGCAATAAAAAAAAAAATTTCAGACTTGACTTTATGGTGCGATTCCACCGAAATAGTAAGCGACACATTTGTTCGCACACTTCAGCTGTGCACGTACTAAACTGGTATCGCTTCTAACCTATGTGTCCAAAGGCAAGTGTTCGCGCACAGTGTGCACAGCACATTTGTGCGCGAACATTTTCACTGAACTAAGTGTAGCAATGTGCGCGAATATATTCACTGAAGTAAGCGTAGCAATGTGCACGTACAAATAACGAGTCTACTGCTCACATGTGCGCGTACAAAAGTATCCAGGTGTGCGCGAACATTTTGTGTTTGCTTACCTAGCCCTGTAGCCATGTAACAAAGAATAAACGCCAACGCTGAGTAGGCTTTAATAGATTTTCAACTTTATGTGCTTTGATATATCGTTGAAGATCTAGTGAAGATTGCTTATCGTTTTCGATCTTTCCTGACGCTAACGCCCATTAATCTTAAATAGATTTTCAACTTTATGCTCAAAGCTATAAAGTTGTAAATCTATTAGGGAATACTGAGCGTTTACGATTATCGTTTGCGACTTGTGACTTGGCTAGGGGGGCAGGTGATAATCCTACTAATTTTATAAATGTGAAAGTTTCTTTGTGTAGATGTATGTTTGTTACTCTTTCACGCAAAAACTATTAACGGATGTGAATAAAAATTGGTACACAGATAGCTTATAACCTGGATTAACACATAGGATAGTTTTTTATCCCAATTTATGTTCCCATGGGATAATTATCGAGTTGTAGCGGGTGAAACCGCTGGCAGTGGCTAGTGCTAAATAATAACAATTCTTACCTCTTCATTCTCTTTAACTTTCAGATCATGAAGTTTTAACTGCTCCTGCTCATTCTTCTGTTTTAACATTTCATCATAAAAAGACAGCGTTGGTATGTTGTAGTCGTGCAGAAATTGCTGCAAAAAGTAAGTACTTACATTTTAATTACATTGTAATTGTTTGAAAATTGGGAATGCATGGTTGTCTTAATTTAGAGGGCCAAAGCCTGTCTCATCAGGTAACCGCCGTGCCCTTGGGACATAAAGAGCTATTGAAGCCCAGTCCCTCCAGCCCTGGGTAGGAGGGCCCTTTTTGATGATTTTACCATGATGAAAAAAAGGTTGTCCTTATGAAGACAAATCAAAATTTATAGAATGTTGGTAGTTAATACTATTTTAACAGAAAGTACAAGACACAAGTCCTCTAGAAGTTTATTTTAGCAAAACGCAATTAACATAAAAAGCAGAAAATTCCATTTGCTCTAATCTAATCTCGTTTATTACAGCTTTTATTAAGTCTGTCAATTGATTGGCAAATATCCTAATATTTTGGGTGATATTATTTACATGTTTATTAAAATCATCATCATCATCCTATAATGTTCCCACTGCTGGGACAAAGGCCTCGTCTCTGAGAGGGAGTGGGCCATAATCCACCACGCGGGCCCAGTGCGGATCGGTAGATGTCACATATCTTCGAATTTTTGGTTCTAGGACATGCCGGTTTCCTCACGATGTTTTAAGTAATGCGCCTGTCGGGGTTCAAACCCACAAGTAAGTCGGGACCGATACCACTGGGCCACCACTGCTCACTGCTTATTAAAATAGTCACTCCAAATCATTAAAATAGTTAAAAGAAAAAAATAGTTATAAAAATTGTCTTCGTCACAAGTTTTCAAAAATAGTAAGTATGCTTCAGCTGTTCTTCTAAAATTATGACAGCATGCGTTAAGGAGGTGAAAAATTTTGGCTGTCTATGGCTTTCATATGAAATCCCGTTGTCTTGCTATATGAAATCCGGAACTGATTATAATATTAGTATGACATAAGCCTATCCTGTGCCTGGAAGAAATTGGTCTGGACAAATTGCATCATCATCATCCTGTGACGTCTTGTTTGTTTTGAAAGCAAGTTCAAGTAATATTACCTGAGCATGTTGTGCTAATTGGAATATACACACTTCTCCACATAGCTTTCTAGCCAGATCTTCCAATTCAGAAAGTAGTTTTGTACAATTTTCAGTAGATAAACCCTTCGTTTTATGTATCATCACATTTAATGGCCTGAAATAATTACAAATGATATTGGTTAATTTAGAACATAGACAATAAAAAATTGTTAGTAGAAAAAAAATCTTTGGAGTACCAAACATTACATACATTATTAAACTGTGCATAACCGTAATCTCTATTTATAAGCATTTTTTTGTGAACTTGATTGCAAATAAACACAAACAACAAATTGGTTAACAAATAAAATTTGAGGAAAAATTAAATACATACTTATCGGGATAATTTGCACAACATTTAAAATGTAACGTAACAGAACAGTGTATGCCTTTGATATCGGAATTGTGCAATGGGATTAAAGTGAGCATCAGATCTATAGGTCTCCATATTTTCCACGCAACCGCCTCACGGTTATCCACTACGGCATCACCATATATAGCCTGCAAAAGAAAAATTGTAGTTACACTAGCTTACCCTATGAACGTTGCCCTGTCTTATGCCACACACATTCCAGTATACTTGAACTAGTCTGGTCTTGCACAAACACAGGACAGTGTGTGAATGTTAGGAATTTGTGCAAGTATCTACCTAAACACTTTACAATACCCATGCGCAATTCTTGATTCATGCAAGTCTACTGGTACCATGTATGGCGGGCATTACACTACTTAATGGGTCTTAATGTGTGTCATCCAGAGAAACCCCTAACTGCTTAGATCAAGTAGTGTTATTGAAATTTTTTAAGGTAAATTATGAGTTTTGAGCACTTCTGGTCATAATTGACCCGCAAATATGATCAGATTGTCACACCATTAGCATTGTCGCATTATGGCAAAGGATATGAGTTACATTTTATGGATATCTGCAGTTCATGGTTACTATAAAATTTATAATTGAGTAGGAACCTAGGGAAACAATCATAAATCTAAATAATTTCATCATGATTGGACCACCACCATTTCATAAAACTTTTTAGAAGTTTTATGGATCATATTTCACGACAAGTGTTTCATAAATATTTTTCCCTCGTAGGCTACAGTTCCTGCTAATCTATAACAAAACCAGATTATATTTATTTTGTTTATCAAATTGTGATACAATGAGATTAACGGGAACATGAAAAACGCATTAGTAATGAAAACTTTTACCAACAAGGCCTTCCCATGTGTGTAAAAATAGTTTCCTTGGCCTAAATAGAATGCCCGCCACGACGAAAAAAAAAAACCGGGATACATATGTATCGAATGAACTGTGACTTAGATGGACAATGGAGAAATATTATTGGCTTTATGAAAATCTGTATTTATTTTCGTCATCCAGAAATGTTTTTATTTACAAATAAAACAATTTACTAACCTGTAATGCTGCAAATTCGTTGTCTTGACGTTCTTCGTTAGTTTCATCACTCATTTTGCAGTCATAAAATGGACATTGTTACTGAAAATATTGATCCATAACAACTAGCATGTTAACACGTAGACGCGTGAAATATTTTTGCTGTTTGAGCAAATAAATCTGATTAGTTTTAGAAATAAACCGCTAGCAAAACAAAATTAATTTGTGACGTTGTCAATAATGTCAATCGACTATTTTGACGGCTGTCAACATTGATTTTGACAGACAGCCCTTTCGTTCGGAAATAATATGTAGACTTGTAGACTATATAAGTAATCTGACAATGGCCGATTGTTTTACATTTGCTATTATTGTGGGAATAATAAAATAATACTAACGTAACTAGTCAATGAAAACCGATGACCATAAAAACGGCTTAGGCGGGAAATCCCCAATTCTTAAAATGCACAACTGCCTAAAAATGGGATAATTCTTAAAATGCCCAATTTTTAGATGTCCTATTCTTAAATGCCCAATCTACTTCTTGCTTACTTTAGATGGGTGTGAAGCCGGTAGCAGCTGGAAGCTAGATCCTTTTTAACACAAGAAGGATTTTTTAAAATAAATAATACACAAGAATTATATGGGTAATGAGAAGTTTTCTTTTTTGAGTTTAAAAAAAAAAGTAGTTTCCAAGAACTCTGTAGATGGCGTTGAACTGACTACGTTACTAGATGTATGCCTTCATTTTTGCACAAATCGAAGAGGAACAGATTTCTCTTCTTTTTCTCTTGGGACATTTTCTTTATGGCGTGGAAAACACATAAATTAAAAAGACTGGTCAATGAATATTGTTTTCTTTTTCCTTGTTGTTATTTATTTCCAAATGCCAATGGTGTGATGTGATGTGACTGACAATGACATGACATGACGTACGTTACGTTTTAAGATCTCAAAATTACAATCAAGTAAAAAAAAAATCACGACGTTCCGTTCATTGCAGTAACATACCAAGTTCAGCGCCATCTATCCATTGGCTAGGGAAACATTTAAAAGAAAATCCCTCATATTATTCTTGTATGAAAATAAAAAAAATGCCTTCATAGATGGCTATGAAGGCTTTTTTGCTCAAAAAGAAAGGGTTTGTTTTCAGGGATTATGACGCATGTAATCTAAGTACAGAAGCCAGCAGAACATAAAGCTACCCCGATCCGTACTTTTTTTTGAGATATCGTAGAAAATATAAGACCTACTGTAACAAACCTTATTATGAACTACTGGCGCCACCTATTTACTATACAGAACACTACACTACGCGTGGCCTCCATTGACTAATAAAAATGTTACACCACTCACCACTAGATGGCGCTGTGCCTATAAAGCGCAATTATTAAGATGACTTCCGCTAGATAAAGTGTATCATCTATGTCCGCTAGTATGTTAGTGTGCCTGAACTAGCAGTTCTACAGGCTACTAAATTTATTAAACTTTTATCAGTCGCCTGTCCATTTTTGGATTACAGGACCAAAAACCCTTGCATTCATCCTTACTGGGAAAAGGTGGTCAGGACTTGTCCTGTTATAATGTTACGATACTATTAAATTTATTGTTGCGTTATTGTGAATAAAACCTTGTCCGATAAACGAAAGTCTCTTCGTGCCGGCAACGGCAACGGTGGGTAGGATTGAAAAAAAAAATTGATTGAATGATTGTGTTGGTGTCTGTATTTTTAAGTTTAGGTATTTACCATAACGCCTAAGCCGATTTTTGTGTTTGGAATACTTGTACGAATAAACGTCTTTATTTAAGCTGCTCGTATAGTAAAAAAAAATCCCAAGCAAGTAGGTAATTAGTCGTCATTTATATTTTTAAAAAGCTCTTAAGTTTATTAGCTGCTCACTGGTTTTTTTTTTTTTTTTTTTTTTTTTTTAGGTGGTAAAATCATCAAATGAGTCCTCCCGCCCTGGGTGGGGCGGAAGGGACTGTCAGACTCTTACTGACTAAAATCCACCCGTGTTCCTTCGGATGCCCTGTACGTTCCGGGGCCGCGGTAACCTGGGTTAAGAAAAAACCCGCGACCCCAGCAGGCAATTGGCGCGAAACACGACGCGCCACCAACCCGGGCTTGGTCCTCGGTCGGACGGCGAGCCACCCATTACTCACCGTCCGCAAGCCCGCTCCGCCGCTGTGCCCTCTGCTGATCAGAGGGACACGCGTTGGAGCGTCCACACGACAGGCTATTCGCATACGGGCAAAGAGACTCCTTAGGCACACAGTGCCTAAAGAAGAGTTTTTGCCCGCATCCCAGGGTGCACCGGCCCGAAAAACTGGTCTTCCCCCCGGACGTATCCGAGAGGGAACTCCAGTCCACGGGCGCACGTGGAGGTTTCCTGCCTTAGCACCCCAGCTGCTCACTGGTTGAGCGTAACACAACAAATAGGTTGAAAAGAAAAAAACTTTAATATCTTTTTAAAGAACTGGAGATTATAATTTAAACCAAAAAATATACAAATATCTAGATATAATTAAGTTCCGCGAGATACATCATGCAGAATTCTAAAGCATGATGTAGATTCCATTACCTTGAATTTCTTAGTGTCTGTCACAATGACTAAAGCACAAACTAGGAAATGGAACCTTATTATTGACTACATCAGTTACAATCGGTCTCAAAGTATTTCCCCAGGTTTGGACTCCCGGAGAGTGTTGAAACGCAGTAAACTGTAACAAAAAAAATCCTTTAAATACTCGGCTAAAAGAAAAGACTAAAAAAATATCCATGGGCTTTTAAAAATAAAGAGGGACGAGCTCATCATCTTCATTATCATTAGCTGGTAGACGTCCACTGCTGAACATAGGCCTCCCCCTCAGACCGTCACGCCGAACGACAATTTTGCCACTTGCATCCATCGGTTGCCCGCGACTCTCACGATGTCGTCGGTCCACCTAGTGGGGGGCCTGCCTACGCTGCGTCTTCCAGTCCTCAAGAGGGACCCATTTTCGATAAATGTCTTTATAGAAACCATATTCGATGAATAAGCGGCTGAGCAGCGGTGTGTGTAGTTTTCCGTATGTCATCAACACCTTGTAGTAACAGCTATGCTATACTATTATCACATTGTACTCTACGGCGCCGGCGTGAAGAGCACGCCGCGCGCCGTAGCCGTATAATGTCCTACAATTCCTACAATGTGATAATTATCGCGTGTCAGTGCAAACAAAATAAAACCCGTGTTGTTCAATTGTGTAGTGGAGTCTAATTTAAGAGGGGCAAGACGTAATACTGCGCGCCCCTTTTCTTACAGGACGAAAAATATTGCCTTGATTTTAGTTTTTTTTTAAACCGATCGAAAATAAAAGGAGTTTAAGTGGTCACAACGATATACAAATATTTTTTTTATATAAATCTTAGATGACCAAACTCTTGAAAACCTTTTTTTTTTTGTATTCTTAAAAGCAGATTGATAAAACAAGATGTCATGTGGGACGCGACACCCAATAAACAAAGATCAAGTAAAATCGGCAGGCCACATCGCTCGAAGAAGTGACAACCGATAGGGAAGAAAGGTTCTCGAGTGGCGACCACGGACCGGAAGACGCAGCGTAGGTAGGCCTCCCACTAGGTGGACCGACGATATCGTGAGAGTCGCGGGCAATCGATGGATGCAAGTGACGAATTCTTGTTCGGCGTGGCGGTCTAAGGGGGAGGCCTATGTTCAGCAGTGGAAGTCTTCCGGCTGATGATGAAGTAAAGTGGACAAGACTGTTATGCACTTACTCCTCTAGTAAGGACTTCAGTTAAATTGGTAGCTGGTCTGAACACCATTCTAGCATTACCCCCGCTTGTATCAGCATGCATGGACACCATTGTTGCGTTGGTTGTTAAGTCTTTCTGAATCTGAAAAAAAAACGTCATTGGTATGTAAAATATGGGTTTTTGAAATTCATTCCATCCCATAAGTCACAAACAAGTTTGCGGTCAAATTAAATAAGAGCTCCTGGCTAAATATTTATAATTAAATTACCAAATGGTGGACAGAACTCTACTCCGATGAAATTAGAAAAACTCGATGGGATTCCTTCTTGCTCCATCATCAGATAAGGCAAGGGATGATTAGGGATGACCAGGCCCTATAGATAAACAACGGACGACCGCAGACGACAATCGTTATCGCTCAGCAGTCTTTTAGATTTTCAACTTCATACTTTAGCGCACAAAGTTGAAAATCTATTAAACACTGCTGAGCTAAAGAAAGCGATCTGTAAAATTCAAAAGGTTTTCAACTTTACGCGCTGGGGTATAAAGTTGAAAATGTATTGGTGACTTCTGAGCGTTAACGATTGTCGTCTGCTGTTTGGCTAAGGCCCATGGAGTCATCAAAATATTGCATTGTCAGGCGACAAACATGCGTGCGACTAAATCGGAAACCGGGAAGTATGTCTTTAACTATCAAGACTTGATAACAAACAGACAACAGGTAAGTGAAACTAAACTCACTTACTAACTTGTAAAAAGGACAACTTACAACGATGGGCCAGCTGATCAAGTTAAACCCATAATCCGCAGTGTATCTGTGCACGGTTCCATTGAGCTCATAAAATATGACATCATATCCAAGTTTTACATCCCTCAAGTTCAAAGTTCCTCTCACAGTAGCCGTAAGAGTAGCAACCCCACCAACGGTAGGGGTCCCCACAGTCTGCGTTATAGCAGTCACGTCAATCTTCTGAATGGAGACCAGAAAGCCGTTGGTGTAGTTGGCTGTACCGTTCACATGCCAACTATACATCGCCTGGCTGTAATGTTAGAAATGTGTAAGTAGTAGTAGTATAATTTAACTATTTTAGAAGAAACTTTATCTTTGTTCTTTCAGGTAACCGTTGGCGTAGACGTGTCCTTGAGTGGAGACCGCGACTTGGCAAACGTAGTGTGAAGCGCTCGCCGGCCAGGTGGAGTGACGACCTACGAAAGGCGGCCGGCAGAGACTGGATGAGGAAAGCTCAAGACAGGGCTCAGTGGCGCACATTGGAAGAGGCCTATGTCCAGCAGTGGACGAATACAGGCTGAAGATGATTTACCTTTCTGCGAAACTGAAGGCGCGTCGGAGAAGCAATCCTTCACCTTACGCGCCAGCAGCCAAGCCATTACGCTCAAAGGCCCCTTTGCCAATTTACGACAATTTAATCCAAGCCCAAGGTTTTCATCAGTGGTAGACGCCCATGACGACGGATATCGCGTCTCTTCGGCCACCGTAGGCGCGGACCACCATGGACCATGCCCGGGTCGACGGCGCGTCGTGTTTCTCGCGCGTCACAAGCGTCAGTATAATGACGGGGCCTCCTCTCAGAGGGCCAACGCCTGCCGGGGTCGCGGGATTTATCTCATCACCGTGACCCTGGAACGTTAAGGGCTAATGAAGAACACCGTTGATTTAAGTCAGTGCAAGTCTGACAGTCCCTCCCGCCCTGCCAAAGTTTTCATGCAATCCTCAACAGGCAATTCGGCTCTAGCTCTAGTCAGACCCAGTAAGTTTGCTGAGCTGAGAGCTCTTTGAGCTTTCTCAGCGACCACGACGCGCTGACGACCAGGCCTTGGTCCATGATGGGACGGCAAGTAACCGTTTAACGAACTTACTTAACAGTTTGAGTGATATTCGTCAACGTGAGAGTACTGAATCCTCTTCTTTCTAACTCATAGATACTTTCTTGCATCACTTCCATAAAGAATTCCGTGTGGTGCCGGACTCGAGCTCGAGACGCTGTAAATCAATTATGATTAAATATTTATTATTCTTTATTGTGTACCATTTTACAAAATAACTTCAAAACTATTTTTTTTGCACAAAGGTGGGCCATCTTAGGGGTGGTTAAAGATTGTGGTCACACATGTCACTGAGAGAAAAAAAAACAAGAAATTACCTCTTAATACTGAGAGTAAACTATTTTATTCTTATAAAAAGAGTATAAAAATATCTACTGCTTTGATCAATTGGCAGGATTTCAAAGACTCATAAAGATAAAAAATTTATACTTAACTTACTCCATGATACTTGTCCAATTGTGGTCACCACACATAAAAACAAAATAATCAAGAAATATTTCATGATTGAAAACGAGTATCAATTAAATTACATACACTTAAAAAAATGTGTTGTACCGATAAATCTATAATTAAGATAATAATATCTTTAAAAATGGCACTTGATTATTAATATTCAATTAATCTTTGATGTGAGATTATTTGTTACAATAAACTTTCTTAGTATTGTAGATAACTACTTTACATTGTAACATGAAGTAAATTAATCACTAAAATCATTCAAAACTCAGATAATCTCAGTTTTGATAAAATATAATTATTTTTATCTGATAAGCAAGATCTAGAAAATTTTATAAAATACATAGGTACCTAAGGCGTTTTCACCTTGCCTGCCTTACTTACCTTGATGATTTACATAGATCGAGTACGTACCTGGATCAATGTAAACCACCTGTTCCAATCCTTCAGTATACTATTTAGTACTGAACTTGATGTTTTTATGTGTACGTGTTTCAATCTAACATCCAGTGTTGAATCGGAATACAGCATGTTTCTATTATTCAATCAACTCCTACTCTCCACTACCTCGAACGCCGCGCACTACTTGCCAGTGGCACTGGATCCGTGTAAACGCCATGCGCTAGTCGCCAAGTAATCATAAAGTGACCACACCACTGTTTGTCTCTGGCGCCATTGTACCAGAGACAAATCATCCTTTATTTAAGGCTCCTAAAACTTAGGCCTTAAATAAAGGATGGAGGATAGAAAAAGTAAACCTATCAATGGAGGTTTGAAAGTTATCTTTGGCTTTATCATTATTGGTCTTTGGTCTCTTATGACTTATAACGATTAAAAGTTAGCAACGCATCCTACTGCACCCAACGCAAATAATTCCAGTAATGGGTGTTGACTGTTATTTTCTATAAGACTAGTTTTTTTTTTCAGTTTTAATTTACTGCCTGCTTTTTACGCAGTCAATTTTTTTCATCTCGAGTTACTGCGGCCCAAAATTAAACAGCAAGTCATTTACAGATCACGGTAATTTTGAAACGGCTGAAGTTAAAAAAAATGTTGATGAACTCATAGGTATTATTTGGAATAAAAAACAATAACAATCGGATACGTATATTATTATAGGCATTGAATATTTCTCACTATATTCAGAGTGGGGAGCAGGCGGGATGCCGTTGTAGACTGGTCAGTTACCGATAACTCAACCACAAGGACAATATTACATGGTCCAAAAACAAGTAATATAGTTCTAAGATACATCTTATTCTAATTTTACATGGTGCTGTTTATAAAGTTAGAACATGCTTCAATAGGAAAGTCAAAATAGAACTAGTTATTTTTTGGCATCTATCAGAGTTGAAAGCGATTTTCCCTAGGGCTGTAAAGTATAACTTTCCTCCCGTTCCTCAGGAATTTTACTGTCTATTTTCATAGTATGACTTTTGTAAATGAATAAACATATTGATGGCATGGCAAAAGTTATTCAATTTAAGGTAAAAGTGAGTTTATAAAAACGTGGGAAATAAATTACCACGGATTTTTGATACTTCATGTAATTTCAACTTTATGATATAGGACAATTGTAGCAAAATGCTGGAAATTCTATTTCTTCAGTAACTAACTGATATGTAATAGGCTGAAATATTTCAGGACCCCACGAAGAGATACCAGCTGAAGTAGCTGCATTGGCGTCGAACTGAAACAGAAGTAAAAGTTGCCAAGTTAGCAGAATTGCTTATGTCTCTGGTTTCGCCTGCGTGAAAATAGTTGTCTTAAAAAACATAAAAACAATACACTAAATTATATGTATAGTAACTTTTTTCTTTCGAAAGTTGGTTATTTTGATTCTTATTTGAATGAATTTTTTGTCATCGAAATAAAAGTTATTGAAAACTCGTTTTTTTTTCATAGTTTTTAAATAGGTGCGTCCATTAGCAGCCTCGCGAGGCCTTTGCCGCGCGAAGCAGCTCGGTTAGTGTTACGTGGACGTGTCTCGGCCGGACTAAGCGCGCGAAAATCCACGGCCGACTGACCGAGTGTCCGAGCCATGCAGTTTCGGCTTTTGTTTAGCTCGCATATATTTCGTGCCTCGGTCGAGAAACAGTAGACGCGTCCACACAGAGAAAGCTGCCTCGCGAGGCAATTTCCCCGCGCAGCAAATGCCTCGCGAGGTTGCTCGCTCTGTGTGGACGCACCTAATGACTAACATGTTTATTTCTTACCGTTTGACGGAATATGTCAGATAAGCTATCTTGAGGTCTAAATTCTGCTGCGAGCGGTGAATTAGCACCCACTGTTGGTACGTTTCCTACCACAGTCACCGTTATGGCACCAGTAAAGAGGTCTTTTATTATCTGAAAAAAATGTTTTTTTTTTAAATTAATTATCAAGTAATATCTTAGGTAGACTTAATGCGTTGTGCCATTTTTTTTTAAACTTAACATACATACAGATAGTATAATATTTTGAACCAACAACGGTTCGAAGTACTATCAGAATATGTTCAATATTAAAAAAAAAAACCGGTCAAGAGTTAGTAGGTCTCTATTATCTATAAAAACGGCAAAAATCAGGTTTGTTGTGTGGGATCCCTTAAATATTTAATTAATTTATCAGTTGTACCGGTAACAGAAATAATAAATAATATAATAATAATAATGATATGTTCACAACTATCACACAACGCCGTCTAGTCCCAAGCTAAGCAGAGCTTGTGTTATGGGTACTAGACAACTGATAAACATACTTATATATTTTTAAATACATACATATTATAGATAAATAACACCCAGACACAGAACAAATGATCATGCTCATCACACAAACATTTGTCCTGGGTGGGAATCGAACCCACGACCTCCGGCATAGCAGTCAGGGTCACTAACCACTAGACCAACAGGCCAGTCAGAAATACATCATCTGTGAGAATTTCAACTGTCTTACTAACATAGCACGAGCCTGTAACAGTCCCTTTCGCTCTCACCAGAAAGATACATTTGATGATAATTATTACCACGAAAAAAATATATAAAAAAATATAATACTTATATACAGAAATGACTGCGTGTTCTATTTTTTTTTCCCTACACCTCCTCTATTATTTTAAATTATTTGATTACAGGATCCAAGACAATTAAAATCACTGTCATGAACTTCGTCGAGCTTCATTGTCTCGGTTCGTTTTTTGTTTTAGCCACTGTTGATTCTGGGCATGCGAGCGGCGAGTAAAGGGTAACTCGCTGTCCGACCTTGGACCATGCCCGGGTCGACGGCGCGTTGTGTTCCACGCGTGCTTCAAAGAGCGTCAGCATGATGACGGGGCCTCTAGAGGGCCAAAGCTTGCCGTTGTCTGGTACTTATTTCATTACCGTGACCCCGGAACATAAAGGGCTGTTGAAGGACACCGTGGATTTTAGTCAGTACAAGTCTGACAGTCCCTCCCGCCCTGCCCGGGGTAGGAGGACTCATTTGATGATTTTACCACGTACAAAACAAAGTCACTGTTGATTCTGGCTTTTAGGAGTTGCAGTAGTTTGAGAAAAATATGGTGGGATTTTCCCAAAACCGCCTGTAAATGATAACTGACAGTACTCACAGCAAAATTGAAAGATACCAGTGGATGTACGAACAGCGCAGTATACCGATACACCTCAGTGTCACTTTGCAGATGTCCAGCAACGTTAAACCCGACAGCTACGTCATGCATCCTCAAGGTAGCTTGCACAGTCACCGTGTGGGTACTCTCAGCAGACGCATTGAACCTCCACACTTGTTGCACCGTATCCCGTCGGATGTCTACATGTTGTATCGATGCTAGGAAGCCCTCACTGTAGACGATAGTACCTCTAATGGGCGACCCCAGGATGATGTCACTGGAAGATAAATAAGCTTACATAGTTTTTTTTTGTTTTTTTAAAGTTTGTTAATTTCTCCTGTGTCGTGGGTGCGTTTACAAACATATAAATACACAAACCCCCAGACCTGATGCAATTAAGGATCACACAAATATTTTCTCAATGCGGGAATCGAATCCGCGACACGCAGTGCAGCAGTTCAATCGCTCAGACACTACGCTAACCGTGCCGTCCTGTTATAGTCAGTCTGGGTCATCGCTCTGCTTCCAGTGTCAATGTGAGCCACTGGAATTACACAAAGTAATGGGCATGACTGGGTTCGGACCCATATAAGTCGGGACTGATGCTACTGACCCACCACACATTCATCATCTGCCCAACCTTTTTCCCAACTACATTGGGGTCGGCTTCCAGTCGAACCAGATTCAATTGAATATCAGTATTCTATATGGAGCGACTGCCTATCGGACCTCCACAACCCAGTAACTGGGCAATATGATACCCCATGGTAAAACTGGTTGTCAGAGAGCTTCTGACTAATAGTAACAACTTTAGGAACGACTGTCAAAGATCTAGAAATGACAGCCAGTACCAACGGCTTTACGTGCTTTCCGAGGCAAGAAGGAAACTCGCTATGTTAGATGGTCACTCATCCACAGACCAACCTGGGCAAGCGCGACTTAACCCGGAATATCGGCCTGTGCAGCTGTAATTATTTCACCACGAGCTCCCCACCACCACTGATGATTACTTCATCATCATCATCAGCCTATGAGCTTATAATGTTGGGACCCCATTGTTGGGACACAGGCCTACTCCTCTTTGAGAGAGGAAGTGGGCCATATTCCACCACGCGTGCCCAGTGCGGGTTGGTAGATTACACATGTCTTCGAATTCTTAGTTCTAGGACATGCCGGTTTATTCACGATGTTTTCCTTCACCGTTTTGAGAGCAGTGGTCATGAAACAAATTACACAAAGTAATGCGCCTGGCGGGGTTTGAACCCACGACCTAAAACTCGTCAGTTGGGACCGATACCACTAGTGCACCACTGCTCTGCTCTGATGATTACTTATTTTTTTTTTTTGCGTGGTAAAATCATCAAATGAGTCCTCCCACCCCGGGCAGGGCGGGAGGGACTGTCAGACTTGTACTGACAAAAATCCACGGTGTCCTTCAATAGCCCTTTATGTTCCGGGGTCATGGTGATGGAAATAAGTCCCGCGACCCCGGCAGGCTTTGGCCCTCTGTGAGGGGCCCCCGCCAGTTTGCTTACGCGCGTGGAACAAGACGCGCCGTCGACCCGGGCATGGTCCATGATCGGACAGCGAGTTACCCTTTATGATTACTTACTTTAATTGAAAGACATAGTCTGGCAGTCGTAGATTAGACCAGCGGACTGTTTCTTCAACGATATTCACTGTCCTTGTTAGAACATCTATTGCATAGCTGGTGTGGTCAACCAGATGTACATTGCTAACTGAAAAGGAAAAAAAATATTATTATTTTTATTTATTTTGCCTCAAACATAAATGAGATATAATTTGTCACTTATCATTCGATAACTGACAAATTATTCGTTTACGGCAATTCTACCGTAAACGTAAACGGCTATTTAAGGAAACCGTGGGTCTTATTAGTCAGTACCACGTTAAAAAAAGTATTAATGCTTATAATAGTACATTATGATACAAGTGCGGTAAGTTGAAAATTACAGCCGAGGCGATATTGCTCGCACGAGCCCGCAGGGCGAGTGCTATAAGAAAGCAGAGGCTGTAATTATCAAACCGCACGTAAGTCATACGACGTTTTATAACACATTTGTGAGGAAATAAATAAAACTCGGACTTTATTAAACGAATAAATTCATTATTACTTGACATCTATATTAATAATTTCGTGCAGGTCTACGGTAGACTCGACCGAAAGCTAACCTGAATAATAAAACATTAAAAAATAGAGATTTCGAGTCGACAACATATATCCGCAAAATTCGGGTTGAGGAGTATTTTGTAAAATTGTAATGGTTTTCTTACAAGACAGATCGCAGCCGCCATTTTTGACATCGGTTACCAAGTTGAGAAGTTCGCGCATCAACTCAACGTCTTCTGTTTATGGCAAAGGCACAAAAACAGCCAGTAT
This sequence comes from Agrotis ipsilon, assembly GCA_028554685.1. NCBI lineage: Eukaryota > Metazoa > Arthropoda > Insecta > Lepidoptera > Noctuidae > Agrotis > Agrotis ipsilon. Next base: position 13,429,043 of record CM052973.1, on the reverse strand, counting down.
TACTAATAAAGTAAATTATTACTTTTGTATTTTTGTTACGGATAAATGGTTGTAATTAATTGTCAAAATTAATTAAATTAAAGAATTAAATGTTTTTTTATTATATTTTATCTCTCAAAGTTAATTATATTCATAAAATGTTGACCACTTTTCTGACATAAAAACTCTTTGCTAAGATTTAAAAAAGTACCGTTCGTTTTAGACGGAACATCTTGTTACGTTTTACATTACCGCACTAGTGCGTAATGAGGCACATTACAATACTGATAGTGGTGCAGTAAAAGACCTTTTACGAGCAAATGTGTTATAAAATAATGTATGTGTAAATAAGTCACTAAGTAATTCAATTTCTTACAAGATTTTTTAAATTAATCAAATTAATCTAAGTATATTTTTATTTACCACGCATTACCTAAAACTTACCTAAATTACACAAAGCATGACCACAAAATAACAAAACAATTAGACTGAATATCTTCATTTTTTTTAAATTAACTAAAAACTTTTCGAGTCACAAAATAATGTCACAGACATTTTGTTAATTTCTCAAGTAAAATCGTTTTGCCTATCGTGTCGTAATAAGTCTTTGATAAGATAATAACGATACATTGATAATAGTAATTAAGATCAAATCATGAATTCTCGATGACTTCTGATTATAAAGGTACAATGCATATCATTTATTTATCGTCGTATACCTATGCTTAACCCTACATTGCATTCTGTACCATATCTGGCACAAACGAAATAATTAAGTCTACTGTTCCTTTAAAGACATTATGCGTAATCTATCGACCGTCGGCATAATCTTTACATACTTAGCAACGGTTTATAATAATAATAATAATATTCCACAACTGTCACACAACGCCATCTAGTCCCAAGCTAAGCAGAGCTTGTGTTATGGGTACTAGACAACTGATAAACATACTTAAATATTTCTAAATACGTACATATTATAGATAAATTACACCCAGACACAGAACAAATGATCGTGCTCATCACACAAACATTTATCCTGGGTGGGAATCGAACCCACGACCTCCGGCATAGCAGTCAGGGTCACTAACCACTAGACCAACAGGCCAGTCAAAATGAATATCAAGAATTGAATTTATGAATAGCAAGTGTCACCAGATGGTGTTAGGTATCGATTGATATTATGATTCGTACAGAAATTGAAAGATCGACGCGAACTCGTGGTTTACGTAAATAGAAAATCATAAAAAAATAACTTTTATGAATAATTGGAAGCGAAAAAAATACGTTCATATTGGAAATAGTGTATACTAAATGAAGGTTAGTTATTTATTTGAAATATTACAGTTTTATGTTCTAGAATATCAACTTATTTAAATGTTCCAGTTATGGTACACCATGCAGTAGTTAACTTCTCACATATTGTTTCAGTTGGATTTTATTACTGATTATGGCGAATAAGGTATTGTCTAACGAGTTGATTGAGCAGTATTTAGATATACCAACAGGCAGTGAAGACGGTCGTTACTTTTCGAGTGCGGAAAGTGATGATGAGTTGGCAAAAATGCGGTAAAACTTGCATCAAATGAATGAAAATAGTCACTTTGAAAATTATATTGAGCCTATCCGGTATCAGCCATTTTCTTATACTAATTGTGGTGTTACTCTCGCTGAAAATGTGAATGAAGAGTCAACAAATCCTCAAGTGTCGATTTAATTTGTGTTTGAGCAAAGACAACAATTGTTATAATAAATTTCGTTCCTAAGTAGAGCTATTTTTAATGTAAAACTAAATATAAACTTATGTTCATTGTTCCTAATTAAGCGCCAAATACTAGTGTTAATGCATACTGTACCACATATGGAACAGAATTTAAAAACTAAATATCTAAAAAATCAATGAATTCTAATGATTTTTATTATCATTTATTATGTCTAGACACTTTATAGAACCACATATATTTTTTTGACGCGATTTAAAAAAATCATGCATTGTAGGGTTAAGACAATCGTCTACCGAGCGCTCGTCCATACTAAAAGAGAAAACGTTTTCCTGCCCCTAAATGTTATCCTATCTCAATGATTTTTTAGAATTTTTCTGACACAGTTAAAAACTAGGTTTATAGGTTTCCTTTTTTTCTACAATAATTTGAAAGTGACAGGCGCCTAAAAGTTACTATTTTTATGACAAAATCTTCATTGAAGATGTGTAAGCGATCCCGGAAAATGGAAACCTATCTGCTGTTACCTATGGATGCTTTCATGTAGCAACAAGTTTTTGGACAGACAGATCGGTACCCATCGATGCAGGTAAAACTAAACTGAAAAAAAGCATCTGAAAATTTCTCATCAACGCTGTCAAGTGGCAATAATATGCCCAAAAGACTGGCTTCGTTGACAGCCGAAACAAACTCAGGCCGAAATAGATAGTCATGAACTAACTACCATGGAAATTACTGACGTCGTCAAGCACTTACTTTGGCCTCAGACTCATTCAAAGGAGAAAGAATTTCTTTTCTTTGTTTTTGAAGTTTCTTTCTCTTTAAAAATCCAGACTTTTAATTGATAATGTCATACGATATAACGAGGACCATGTAGGTTAGTGTTTGAGATGGTCCTTTACTTGTCAAATCCATCCAAAGGTTGTCTTGAAAAGATCGCTTGTAGCGATAAGACCGCCCATTGTGTCACATGCTTAATTGCATGTTATATCCTGTAATTTGTATGGTGTACATAATAAAGAGTATTCTATTCGATGGTCTTTTCAAGAAAGAAGCACAAAGACTTAAGTATGATACTTAGCCTCTTCTTACAAGGTCAGAACAATGAAAAAGTTCTAAGCAACGTAAAGCAAATTAATTCAAAATCGTCTACTTCCAACAATTAAGGCTGAAGCCACACTCAATCCATTAGATTACTCTGTCAAATTCGAGTCCCTCTTTCAGCTTGACATCTGTCCGGTGTGCTGTCAAAATGTGTCGATTCGCTTGGACCTCTGTCAAGTCCCGTAACATGTCGAGCTTGAGGTCTTGGCCCATTACAGAAGCTTCATATTCTATGGTTCACTATTGACACCGTGGACGACTAACCTAACTACCTAGCGTTTGCAACGTATAATTTGAAGTCGGATTTCGTTACCGAGCTGAATGTTTTTTTATTATTTATAATTTTTGCTACCGATCGATAACCTCATTTTCAATAGATTCTGATACCACCCACCTAGTACTTCGCACCCAGCGAATAGAGTTTCATATATAAAAATATTATATTGAATTTTGGTTGTTTAAATGAGACGTGAGTCTGTGGGTTAATTATTTAGCAATAAAAATAAAATAAAACATAAAAATTTGTTTCATAGTAAATGTTTTTAGGAACCATGCGTACGCCATTTCAGCCCATTAAAGGTTATTAATATTTTACAAATCACCATGTTTAAAATTTCGTAATGAAGTGAAGAATTTTTTATTTCATTCTGGATTTTTTGCAGATCTAAAATCAAAATCAATCATCTAATTATATAACCAAATAAAATAAAAAAATAGGTCAAAAATAGTTGTACGGTGCTACAGTTCCAGTCACAACAGTCAGTATCTAGGTACACACGGTTACACATCAAGCTATACAAAACCAGTTTGTCTTGGTGTCGCTTCATACAATTTTCACACACAATGAACGGTCAGCTAATACTGGTATTTAATAGCTTGATGTTTAGCCGTGTGTACCTATTTTGATATTATTATCATTTTCTTTGGATAAACTCATTTTCCTCTCATATTTTATGACTTGGACTGCTTAACCACCTGATCCAATATTGGATTACTACTAAAGTTTTTGTATTACCCTCTTAATGAAGGTGGTAAAATTATATGGTTGGGAGGAATAATGTTATAAAAATATTATTCATAAATTACTTAGTTACGCCAGAACGGCTAAACCGTTTTGAATGTTTGATGCAGGTTAGATAGTTTATACCCTTTATAAACTATCTACATGTCGACGTCAAGGAAAACATTGAAATGTGTACATGACATGCACACATTAAATTTGGCTTCACTAAAAACGTAAAGCTGCGTCTCGCTTAGCGTAGACGAGACGAGCGGAGCAGGAGCAGGGGCCGTATTATGAGGTCTTAAAGCCAGGGCAAGAGTCACGGGAACTACTCTGAACATAGTATGGGGAGAGGCCCCTACTCGTGCTCCGCTCGTGCTCGGCTTGCCTAGCGTTTTTTTTTATTTTTTTTTTTTTACGTGGTAAAATCATCAAATGAGTCCTCCCGCCCTGGGCGGGGCGGAAGGGACTGTCAGACTCTTACTGACTAAAATCCACCCGTGTTCCTTCGGATGCCCTGTACGTTCCGGGGCACGCGTTGGAGCGTCCACACGACAGGCTATTCGCATACGGGCAAAGAGACTCCTTAGGCACACAGTGCCTAAAGAAGAGTTTTTGCCCGCATCCCAGGGTGCACCGGCCCGAAAAACTGGTCTTCCCCCCGGACGTATCCGAGAGGGAACTCCAGTCCACGGGCGCACGTGGAGGTTTCCTGCCTTAGCACCCCTCCTGCCTTAGCACCCCGGCTTGCCTAGCGTAGACGCAGCTTAACGTTTTATTTCGTGCATGGAATCTGGTCAATTTTAATGTGGGAGGTTTGTAAAATGAAAAAGTGTTGTGCTAGTGTTTCATAAAGTTAGAAACCAAAGGCCTACAAGTAGAATGTCCCCTCCACTTATCGTCACAAATTAAATGCTTGACTATAACATTTGAATGCTCTGAGAGTTGAGTATGTCATCCAGTGCAAAGGGAAAAATATGTTTTTTTTTTTCTGGACCTGTAGCGATGTTCTAAAAGAGTCATGGATATAATTGTGGATGATTTTAGAGGAACGGGAAGACCAAATAAAAGATAGATAAATTGTGCAAGATAAAAATAAAAAATAATTAGCAAATGATGCCGATTCGGATCACGTGACTACCAAATTACCGTGACCCCGGAACGTAAAGGACCGTGGATTTCAGTCAGTACAAGTCTGACAGTCCTTCCCACCCTGCCCTGGGTGGGAAGACTTATTTGATGAATATACCACGATAAAAAAGAATATGCCGATTCTTAGAGAGAATGTTTTTTTTTTAATCATTATAAAATGTTTGCTCACTCTATGAGTAAAGTCACATTATTTGTTCGGTGCAGAAATCGAACAAGCGATACGTATCTCGCCAGTCAATCGCTCAGCCATAGTGGCTGGCCAACCGTGTGTCCAATTTGGATTGGGATGCAATTAAGCCCCTTCGTACACGAGGCGACGCAAGTCTCCGATACCTTACGACTTTGACATCCATTGAAGCGTGCGTGTTTACGAACCTCTATGGATTGTATTGCGATAGTCGCCTGGATATCGAAATCGTAAGGTATCGGAAACTTGCGTCGCCTTGTGTAAGAAGGGCCTTAGAGTTTTGGACGCTCGTTTGAAAAGTGATCTGCTTTGACCTCTAGCTCTTGGGCCATCAACTTGTTATGCGTTTGGTAGTTTCGATAAGTAGCGCTATAAATTATCGCTAACAGTATAGCACTGCCTTAAACGGCCGTTTTATAGAAAGAACATGTTTACTGCTTATTTTTACGAGCATTTAAAAAGCTCTATAAAATACATAGAATACGAATTGGCTATATAAAACAGTTGGGAGCGTGTTGATGTGAATTTGAGATATTTTCGCCCTTGAAGAGTTTTATTAGGTACCTAAATAAAGTATCGGGGCAGTAAAATGGTTCTTTTGGACTTAAGATGGAGAAGAATAAAGTAATATTGACCTTGGTATGGGTTCTGAGGGTAAGTGACTTTGAGAATAACATATTATATAGAAATGAAGTATCTTTGAACTTGTAAAACTTGGCCTAAAGCAATCCTACAACTTTTGTCCCACAGTAATTATTGCTCTAAATAACTAGTACTAAGCATGCGTTTTTTATGTGGTAAATTTATCCAATAGTTCCTTCCACCAAAGGCAGGACGTGAGGGACTATCAGACTTGTACTGACTAAAATCCACAGTGTCCTTCAATAGCACTTTACGTTTTAGGGCGGCTACATGATAAGGCCACCCGCGACAAAAACGACTAGACATACGTACTTTTTCACTTTCAGTATTTAATAGTCCAAAAATAAGTGATCTCATATATACGCGAAACCGCGGGCAAAAGCTTACATATATGACATATGAATCGACAGCCGTACAATGTTCTACAACAGAACTATCACACACTCGATAGACCTGTAGGTAGATGTTAAATTAATCGGTGGAGGTCGTGGCTCTGCTCCATGAATATTTATGATGCCTCTGTCAGTTTGTACGAGATTCCTACAATCACTCGATGTAAGGGTCAGATGACCGAGACGTGACACGACGTGAAGCGGCTGTACTGGAAATGTCTGCTTTTTCGTGTTGTAAATAAAGTTAGATTTTGAATCGCTAATAAAAAGAAGGCGAGCCGCGCTGCGTCATCGCGTTATCGGTGAAATGTGTGACTTTTCGTGTAGTGCACCCGACTAGACCCGGGCATGCTCCATGGTCGGACAGCGAGTTGCCCTTTACTCGCAGCCCGCATGCCCGCGCCTACGGTGGCCGGAGATCGTCCCGCGACATCCGTCGATCGTGCAGTCCTGGGTGTCACCACCGCACAGGCCTGCCAATATCAACGACGAGGCTGAGTGGTTCCGGGAGGCCATGTCGGAGATCTCCGATATGGCCATGCCCCGGGACCGGCAAGGACGCGCACGGCGTCAGCCTCCGGATGCGGCCGCCATGGAGGCGGAGCTGCACGAGGGCTATAGGGCAGCGAAGGCCGCCTTCCGCGACGAGATCTTGCGGGCCAAGGAACAGGCAGGGAGATGCTGGAGTCTCCCATCGCGAGGGCAGCATGCTCCCCCCGCCCATGGCGTGTGTGTGTAGCGAGTGCATAAAGTTAGATTTTGAGACCCTGTAGCACGGTTGGCGCAGTGACTGAGCGATAGATTACTTCGTTGCATGTCACAGATTCGATTCCCGTATCGAACAAATATTTGTATGGCTTACAGGCACCTGTTGTGAGTCTGTTTAATTTAAAAAAAAACAGTTATTTTATTTCTGACTAGTTTTCGCGCTTATTCTCTCCGTCTCCAGGGCCCTATCTGTCTATGTAACAAAATTGATCAAAATAGATGAAACGAATAACATTATTAATAAAAAACTATAGGTACTGAATGTGTATTTTATTATACCCTTAATAATTACCACTGGAAAATGTCAGCACAATGAAAAACGCAGAATGAGTATGCCCTGAACAGAATATTAATACACAATGAGCGTTATTTACAAAAGGAATCCACCTATAGACTGGAAATCTGTTTCAGAATAAATAAAACCCATATCCATTTCAATTCCCGCTGTAATAAATATTGAAATTGTCAATATTACTCGTGTGTCCAGCTTTATTCAAAAATGATCAATATGGATGTCACGAAATATTCGGTGTTTGGTCATGCGAAGGTGCTTGTTTGAGACTTTGGTCTACTGGACCCACTCGTACCCGCGGGCTCACTGGATCACATTATCATTCTGTTGGTTAAACATTCACTGGCGTAAAGTTCTGTGGGCGAAACGTTCGTGGGTCAAAAGTTCTTTGGATGAAAAAATCATTGGTCAAAAAAATTGTTGACCAACAGTTCATGGACCAAACGAATGTTGGTCAAACGTTACAGACTCCTTTAACCGAAGTCATAAAAAAATAATACCCAATATGGCCTAGAAGGAAAAATTTAAGATGGAACGACCTCACCTAGAAGAAATGTGTAGTGCTTTATACAGATGAAATACTCTACAACTATTCAGATAGAGTGGTGGTTGTGATTCAAGCGACCAACACTAGAGGTTATAGTTTTGACATGCCTATTGGTCTAGTGGTTAGTGACCCTGACTGCTGTGCCGGAGGTCGTAGGTTCGATTCTCACCCAGGACAAATGATTGTGGGATGAGCACGATCATTTGTTCTGTTTCTGGGTGTAATTTATTTATAAAATTTATGTATTTAGAAATATATGAGTATGTTTATCAGTTATCTAGTACCCATAACACAAGCTCTGCTTGAGACTAGATGGCGTTGTGTGTAGTTGTGGAATATTATTATTATTATAATTACTCTGTGATGCCGTTGCCCGAGGTGGAGCGCTAAGAAGTGGAATCCACCCACCCAACTACATGCAAATATACACCCAGCCCACCCACAAAACACTTACTACCAGCTACATATTAAAATAATAAAATAAACGACTTTTAAAATATAAAACTCAGCTTCATTCGCAGCAAAGTAGTTATAAACACATCATGTAGTTAGAATACCCTTTGATGCCCTTAAAGACTACTTTTCATTAAGGCACTGAAGAGTTTTTCTCGTGAAAAACATTTTTTTTTCAAGTGTTCAGCACTTTTCTTTGAGGTGCAGAGCGTGTGCGTTCGAAAAAAAAACAGTTTAAATTCTACTTACTGTTGGTATTTTTAATTAAGATTTAGGAGTTTTTTATTTAATATCTTTTTTATAAAGGATTCATCATCTTCATATTAGTAGGGCGTCCACTACTGAACATGGCCGATGTCAGTTTAGCAGTCTCGAGCACTTGAGCAGTGGGGAAAAAGACGACGAAGACGAGTTTTTGATTTTGACGACACGGTTGGCGCAGTGGCTGAGCGATCGACTGTTATGCAGCGTGTCGCGACTTCAATCCCCGCACGGGATAATTATTTGTAAGATCTGCACGTTGTTCCGGGTCTGGATGTTTGTGTATGTGTGTTTCTATGTTTGTAAACGCACCCACGATGCAAGAAGAAATTCTTAGTGTAAAAAAAAATCGTGCTAGAACATTAACAATAGCAATACTAACTGTTTCCAGCGGCGTTACCTTCGAAAACGGGAACGAATAAAATTATCCATATTTTTCAGTAGTTTTTGTGTAAAACAGTAACAAAAGTCCATCCCTACTGCCATCGTCACAAACTTTCTTATTTGTAATATTTAGCAGTTCAACTAATACCGTAAGTCACGTACAGGTACTTTAAAAACACAAAACGCTTTTCATTTTATTAATTGCAATAACATTTCACATTTCCCCTTTTGACGTGATTCACAAAACACTACAAAAACACCTGATACTTACCCTTTTATTTTTCTTTCACTCCAACTCGGCGATGGTTCCCCCTTTGAAGGGAATTAGGGGGGAGAAGGAGGGAATAGTGTGAAGTCAAAATAAAATAAAAGTGGCTAGAGTTGGTGCAGTGCGAACGTCTAGACGCCACTGACATCTGCTGCGAAACTTTCAGAGGTTTTGCGGTAAGGATGGAGAATTAGGATATCCTTTGAAAATTTAAAAAATAATTTTAATACGTTATTCTGACGCAAGGTGTAGTTAGAAACACCCTCGTCTCCTCCTGGAGATGGAACAATCTGCCCGACTATTATTTATATTATAGGTACTTAGATAATATTCTATAGATTGATACGTAAACATTTTTATAGGGTGTTTCATATTTCTAATGTACCCATAATAAAAATTATTGTAAAGGGTAAAAAAAAAACTCGCCTAGAGGTATTTTAGGTCGGATACGTTACGAGGACCACTTTTTAATACGATTAAAAAGTCAAGGTAGTGTATAGAAACATGAAATTAAATGAAATAAATTACAAAATTAATTACCCGTTCCCATATTAAAATAGATTTTACCACCCTCAGGAGCCCTGAACACACGTACTTGTACCTGGACCCAGTGACCCAGAAAGGGGCAAATCAAATGAGACCGCTTTCTCAGGGTGCAACGGAAGGAAGAGTCAGACTCATTTGACCCTGATTGGACCTTTTGTTGTCATTTGCGTACCAGGGTGTTTTTATTTTGATGAATATTATGTATAGTTTACCTAGTACGTGCATGTCTGACCAGATGTATGAACAAGTAGTATGTATCGTATCAGGTTGCGTTCTGTAGTTTTTTCCTACACCGAAATCATAAAATTACTTAATCAAAGTCAATAACTTCCGAAAAGTAAAGTAATTTTTCTCTTACATTACATACTAGCCTTACTATCACTTACTTACTCACCCGCTTTGCTGGGCATATAATCAAATTAAAACTTAACAAATGATACACTAAAACCTTCTTCTATCCATCAGTGAAAACAACATGACAATTGGTGCAGCAGTTTTAGAGCTTATCGCGAACATACACAACCACGACGGAAGACTTTGGTTAATAATTGTAGTGTTTTTTTTTGGAGTTTTTGCTTTAGTATCTAATCTACCGTCAAGACAGCGATCAACCCCGCCACCACGGGCATTCAATAACTAATGAATATTCACACGCTGCGACAGAGCGACTTTTTATTGAAACCTGACGATTATCCGTTTATGCAGAGCAGTGTCGCATATTGAGTATGTTTTAATAAATTCACGAAGACCCGCTTGTTTGGGCCACTACTGCGGTGATATTAAAGTGGAAAATAGTGTTTTTCTGGTTACTGTTAAATTTTTGTGTTTTAAAGATAGTAACTGTCGTGGTGAAATAGAAATTGTGACGGTTTGACAACAAAGCGATACTATTAAGTAATATTTATTTTTGAGTGGCCTGTTGGTCTATCCCACCCAAGACAAATGTTTGTGTGATGAACATGATCATTTGTTCTGTGTCTGGGTGTAATTTATCTATAATATGTATGTATTTAGAAATATATAAGTATGTTTATCAGTTGTCTAGTACCCATAACACAAGCTCTGCTTAGTTTGGGACTAGATGGCGCTGTGTGATAGTTGTGGAATATTATTATTTGTAACGCTCAGAAATAATGGCTTGGTAAATAATTGTAGATGGTATAAATGCAATCAACTATATTTCCTTGCTTTAACAAATTATGCAGAGTCTCATGATATTATTATGCACACTCGTATTTTCCACGGCACACGGCTGACTGACGTGCAACCATAAAGTTACATGCTCTGTGACAACAACTGACACATCATTCCCTGTAAATAAGACTCCTTGGTCACATCCTCTCACAAGATCAAGCCTGATATTGTGGAAGGATGTGACGGCATGGCTAGTGGCTTAGCAGGCTTGCTAAATGGCTTTTGGCATTGGCTGGCTGGCTGGCTGCCTGGCTGGCTGGCTGGCTATGGTGGTCCGACCAAGGCTTGGCTGCAGAGGCAGTGTCTTGCTCTGTCTGGCTGGCTGGCCGGCTGGCTGGCTGGCTGGCTGGCTGCTGATAACTGGCTGTGGCTGACTGGCCAAGGCTGAACTGCAGAGGCGACATCTTGCTAGGCGTTACATTCGGCCATCCTGTAAGCATTGCTCCCGCAATGAAGAGAAAAAATAAATAGATTATTAGTCATACAATTTAGATCGTGTGAAACAGAGAAATCCCCGGGTCCATATCAACTTTCAAGCAGATCTATTAAATCTTCTGTTTTTAGTTGCTTATCAGCACTATTTGCACTATCAGACATAGGTGCCACACTCTTATATGGGCGAATAGCATTGGCTGACATCAGACCAACAACTATTTATATCCTCTCAGCCCTTTAATACTTCTAATCCTATACCGATGGTTAACTAAAGCTTTAATCACAGCATACGGACCAGAATATACGTCTTCAAACTTTGAATTCACTTTACCGACGCTGTTCATCGATGCTTGGCGCCACAATACAAAATCACCCTTTTTATAAATAGTGCTATTTTTGCGTTTCCTATCGTAATTTCGGTTCATTCCAGCACTAGCTATTTGCATACGTTGACGAGCTTTAGAACGCCTTGACTGAACAGATTCTGATTCCTGATTGGGAATAGATATATCGCATGCGGGCCTACCGGTTTGAGCAAGCATAAGACCCTATAACTTATATTCCGTAGTTGCATTAACTGTATTGTTCAGGTAAACTGTTGTCCGAATTATCAGAAGCATCACTAGCTTTAGCGGTTCGCAGTGCGTCCAATATAGCACGGTTGGAGCGTTCAACCTGACCATTTGGTCTGGGACATGCTATAGCATTAGGTTGATAGCCAATAAATTGAACGGATAATTGAGCTCATTGAGTTATGAGTCGAGCTACACGTTAACTGACAAATGCTTGCACTGACTGAACAGGTTTGGCCTTAAGATCAGTTGGATGAAGACAGAAGTCATGGCTCTGGAGACATTGAACAGTGTCCCAGTCGACATTAAACTCGGAGACGTCTCGCTTAAGCACTTAGACAAATTCAAATATCTGGGCAGCACTATAACATCCAGGTGCGTCCTGTAAAACAAAATCTACAGCAGAATTGAAGCAGCCGCTGCGGCGCTTGGCAGGCTTTGTACCAAGGTGTTACGGTCGCATGGCATAAAGCTCTCTACGAAAAGTACTGTAGGTATACATGGCAATAGTTCTGCCAAATCTCTTGCATGACTCCCAAAGATGGTCTATACCGCAAGCACACTCGCACATTAAATAAATACCTGCCATGTACAATACCAACGTGACATTATAGGCAATCCCTGGAATAGGGGTCTATACATATAATGTGGCGTCAGTTGCAGTCTTACGGTGTGCTGGCTAATGTCTGACGGCAGAGTACGAAGCGTATCTTCCATTCAGAACTGCAGAACGGTAACCAAAAACAAGTACAAAGGTTTCGGTACAAAGATGTGTTCTAGCGCCACATCATGAAGGCACACCAGTGCAATAGACAAATACAATTCAAAGTCGATCTCAAAGTTGCCACAGTCGCGTCAAAGAGCACATCATAGAGTCCAGTGATGTTATTTCTCGTTAGAAAATACCATAGCCGTTATTTCTGTATAACAGCAACAGCTATAGAGATATAGTGATAAACCTGTTGTGATCCATCACTAATTGTCACTATGCTGTCTCGACGGTTTCAAAACCACCAACAAGGAGTTTCATTCGTTTATTACATGGAACCTCCTTAACTTCCGACTGCTTCTGCCATTTACCTTTTTTAATAATCTTTGACTACTAAAGTCAGTGCTTCACTTTCGGAAAATTCTTATGTAGGAAAGTCGCAAAGTGGTTGCATTGCAATGTTTATCGGCAAATATACCCCTTAAATATTTTACATAGTATTGAAGCTTTGAAAACTTTGGGACAAACCAATTGCATAACGCGTTTGTGTTTGGCGCAAACATCATCTGACAAATATTCGACTAGACCTATCGCTGTCACAATGCGAATCCGCAAATGTATCCGCAGGCTAACAATTTCAACAATAATACGTTATTTGCTTAATAATAATGATTTACGACTATAAATCAAAATAAATAACACCACAACCGTATTTCTTATGAAATACTTAACATCAGGCTCATGTCCAGCAGTGGAAGGCAATCGGCTGATATAACTGGCAAGCTGTAAGCATAAATCTAGGTTCTTATAGTACCTACTGTTACGATTTTCTGGAAACTTCCTTGCACAACCTGAGGGTTGCACTCAGGCTTACACTCTGGGTCATCACTCAACAATGCATTATAGACTCAACGTTTAACCAATAAACGTTATGGCAAAAGCACACAACACATATTCAGATTAACAGTGCAACATTAATACGACTCACACGATGACATGGGGTCCTGAGTTAATCGCAGCAGTTTACAGCAAGGCACGCCAGCAATGACAGATCACGCTTCGCATCATGCTATGTTAGCGACGTGGTCTGCACCCAATCTCGCCGTCGTACCATAGAAAAGATAGTAACATGATCTTCCGACCTAAAATGATAACAAACAATATTAATGTCTCTGCTAGCCAAATAGACGTTGCCAATGCTGTAACTCTCGTCTAGAATTTCTTGTTCAAGTATTCCTCGTATCATGGTCTTGCTCTCTGCAACATTATCATCGCTTCAGTGGTTTGATACTTCCATCTAAGAACAGCATTTCAAAGAACATCACGTTGCATGATAAACATTAGTTTTCTCCATGTCAACTGTTGTTTTCAATGTTCAAATTCTCAAACTCGTCTTGAGCAACAGAACAAATCTTCCCGATGCTTGCGAGTCCACAGTCAAACTCTTTCTTCCTTTCCAAATTCCGCTCATTGAAATGTGCTTATGTCACAGTTTTAGTTTACATCAAAATTGGCCTCGAGATTCCTATCAGCATTTTCGATATTCCACATAGTTTCCTGTGTAGCCACGCCCAGTTTAAAAATTCAGCCTAAATATCACTGGAAATTAGGGCAGCAAAATTTGAAAAACTAAACACTATTATGCCTTCTATCCTAATTTAACGCTAGACTATGCCGTTGTTTGATAGCCATTATTTATAGGTACAACAACAAAAGCTCGTGCAATAAATTATTGCAACAACAAACAAATAAATTCGCGGCGTGAATGCTCGCGGTAAGGTACCTGCTGTCCATGGCAAAACTCGTAGCTTTTCGTAGCAAATCTCGTAGCGGCGTAGCACCCAACCGCGTAGCACCGTAGCATCGCGTAGCACCTTATCGTAGCAAAATAAATGAACTGCACACAGCAAAATTAACTAACTCAATTTTATCCGAAAATTAACTTACGAAGTTTTTCTTTAACGAAATTAAATTTGTAGGAGTATGAAACCGTTTTTGCTAGACGTCTTCAAAGAAAAACATGGAAGTATTGAGGGATTTGTGAGTGCTTACTTATTATTATTTTTTGGCTGTTTCTTATAACTATATTGGGGTTGGTTTCCAGTATAACCGGATCCCAATGAATGACAGTTTTGCACATGGGGTGGCCTATTTGCATGCATTCGCAACACATGCCTTAGTAACACAGAAAACCTGTCATACAATTTAATATACTGCTTAATATTAAAGCTTTTAAAATACAATCTAATAACAGCGCCTCCTTGTAAAATTAATTAGAATTTAATTAGGCAAAGACACAACCCTGTTAAGATATAATTACTGGGGCGTGATACGGTAAAATGTGACTTGATTTCCCCTGTGTGTTGTTATAATATTTATATTTAAAGTAATTTTTGGGACTTACCCCAAAGTGACATCAAAGAGAAGCCTGTTTTTAAATCGAGTTTATTTTTTTCTTTCTGATTATTTTGTATCTTATCTTTTGTTAAAATAAAGACGAGTAATTAGATTTGTAGGCAAGTATATTACGAAATAACAACCATAACTATGGCATCGACTTAAGTAGTGGACAGAAACCTAGATGGAAAGCTAGCTAGATAACTCACGTAGGAATCACCTAAAACGTAAACATTAAACTGTATCTAAAGTCAGACGGACATTATAGAGGACGGAGTGGACTTGATGATAAATAAAAATCAGTATTCACCACTAGGAGATTATATTTCCATAGGTTTTAAAATATTACATTCGCTAATTCAGAACAGGTACAACTTGCGTGGTTACAGTTTGATAATTCTATCTAACGCGCTACGAAACACGAGACATGTGCTGCACTTCCGGTTCAGCTTTCTAGAAATTTCTGGAATGTTCAAAACTGTTGCCAACAGCAATCCCCCTGGTGTCGAGTGGAAAAAACCACAACATTCATTCATAATATAACAATGGTTCATTGATAAAAAGGCGCTTCTGGTGTCGAGCAGCGCAAATAGTCGTTTGCTATGTGTGCTAAAGTCCTTATCTTCTAACGCCATCTTGAGGCGAGTGGTGCGAACAAGGTGACATTTATTGTTGACTGTTTCCGCCACGCGCCAACAGAGGACGCTACGTGGTATATCAGTCACAGACATAGTCAAGTCAACCGGATTTCCACTATTGTCTCTTCTTAGATTTGTTGAAAATCTGAGCAGCTTTTCAAAACATAGTTTTCGTCTGTCTTGCGGGACTGTGTCACCAGGTAACCGTGACCCTGTAATGTAAAGAGCTATTGAAGGATCACCGTGGTATATCCACGGTGATCCTTCAATAGTCAGAACAAGTCTGACAGTCTCAGTCAGTTCTAGGGAGGTGAGGTAAGGACTTATTAATTTGATGAAATAACCACGAAAAAAAATCGTCTCGTCTCCACTCCTCTCTGCTTCGATGGAAACTGGGCTTAAAACAACCCGAGGCCGGGCTAAAAACCGTCCAACTTCTCCCCCAAAAAACTCTATAAAATCAATACCAAACAATTACCGTCAATAATAACATCAAATACAGGGTGACAATCAGGAAAAAAGGTTTGAGTACCAATCATGTCTTTATGCTCCTGACAGTTTGGTAATTGAAAGGTTTTTGAGAGGTCCCAGACCCTCTGTCAGAGGGCCTATTGTCGTTTTAAATTCTATTGTTATCAACATTTTCTCGAGAGGATTAGAAATTGGATTATTTTGGACTAGTGGTTTCTACACTATTCTTGCGTGTGGTGTTTGTGTGATTGACAAAAATGTCGAGATTTCTTAATTATAACTCATTTTATTATACGCTCGTTGTATACTGTCTGAGCAGCACCCCCGACCCTTTTTAGTATATAACCGTGGGTAAGGTCCCGTCTATCTCTATACCAACATTTATTAAAATAAGTTTAGCCAATTTGACGTGAAAGCGGAATACACAAACCTTACAATTTTTATCAGGTTGGATTCGTAAGAAAGAAACGGTTTTATTTAATTTTATATTGTAATCTTATGATATTCACAATATTAAATTAATATTTATGTAGTAAGTAATAAGCCGAACTTCAAGTTTAGCCATCCCAGGATATTTCCAAAGTCAAATTAAATTCTCGATCTAATTAAAATTTTACTACGTTCAGTAGAAAATTTGAACAACGTCAAAAAGGCAGACATTTTAGTTGCTATTACTGGGTCCTTAATTCTTATTACGTTAAAGTATTCTTTAGACAACATTAAACAATGTTTGCCCCCGGTGTCGCTTCTCGACGCAGATTACACAGGGGTAGCGGAGATTAAAAATAATACAACACGCCCCCTGTGCAGTGTAGGGTTGTTCCTCTTGGGGGTTGAAGTTGAGTCGTCGCCTTTTTGTATTTCCAGCATTAATGAAATTGTGTCGGAATTAAATTAATGGTTTTCTTAATTTTGTTCGTGAATACAAATATCAGGTTTGATTAAAATGCAATAAAAAATGTAAAAAATATTTGTCAGTAACTTATAAGTATCTAGTGGTCTTTTAGCTGCATTAATTTACAGAGTTATCTATCTTCTATCTTCTATAATATAAAACGGATCGCTAAATGTGTTGCTAAGCTCATAACTCGAAAACGGCTGGACCGATTCGGAAAATTCTTTTTTTGTTGTGTTCGTAAGTTTGTTAGTTTGTAACATAAGTAAATTTAAAAATTATTCAAAATTACGTCACAGGAACAACTCTATAGGCCCCAAAACGAACAACCCCGCCTTAAGGGGGCGATTCGATCGAAGGTGCTGGAGCTGTTTTAATAAACGGAAAACTGATTTATAGCTACCAAATAGGAATTTTCCGGAGGCACAACCGCTATGTTGTGGTGATATTGATAATTGCACAGTCATCCGAGCCAAGACTTGGGGGGTGAAATTCGCGGGGTGAAACTCGCGGGGTGAAACTCGCGGGTGCAGAAAAGAATTTTTTTTTTCGAAAAAGATTTATGGCAGCAGTGACAGGGTTTTTTAAAAGAATTTTACCGAAGATAAACGTGACTTATTGCTATCAGATTTTTTGTGTAAACTTTTATTAAGGAAGTACTGTCGCTGATTTTCTTTCCGCTATGAAAGGGGGTCAAAATACGGTAGAGTTAAAATCGGTCGTATCATTGTGACTCGAGAAATATTACCCACGTGCGTAAGGAAGGACCAGTTGTTGCGTTAATCGATAGAAAATTCTTTTATTTTTATGACGTTGCCTCGGTCTAGGATTTTCACCTGTGTCTGGGTGCGTTTACAAACATATAAACGCCCAGATCCGTAACTACTTCTGTAGATCAAAATTAAATAAATGTTGCTCCGTGTGGGAATCGAATCCGCGACACGCAGCGCAGCCAGTTCAATCGCTCATCCACTGTGCTAGCCGGGCCGTAATTAAAGCGTCTATATACATAAACACACGCCTTCTTCCCATGGGGCTAGACAAAAACGACAGAGCACCACCTGCTACGATCCTTACATACTCCTTTCATCTGATCCACATTTATACATCTGGTCATACACGCACGTCGATTGCAAGTACTACACACCCGGCCTTTCTGAAGCACTAAACTTATACTTATAATTTACTTTACCTATCAGTTTTGCGGACTAAAACAGAAGAGTCTGTTATTTCACAAGCCTGTTGGTCTAGTGGTTAGTGACGCTGACTGCTACGGCGGAGATCGTGGGTTCGATTCCAAACCAGGACAAATGTTTGTGTGATAAGCACGATCATTTGTTCGGTGTATTTTATCTATAATATGTATGTATTTTGAAATATACAATTATGTTTATCAGTTGTCTAGTACCCATAACACAAGCTCTGCTAAACTTGGAACCAGATGGCGATGTGTGATAGTTGTGGAATATTAAAAAAAAACAGCGTCCGTTATTTCAGCGTAGTAGTACTGGTGAAACAATTCTTCTTACAGCTCTCAACAACCACACAAAAAGTCGCAATCGGCTAGAATGTTCGAGAAGTAATATTAAGAAAAAAGCAGAATAAAAGCTTTAAGAGCTTGTATTTGATAGAAAAACATCCATAGTTTCAGCTAGGAGATTGACTAACGCCATAACTGAGTAATTCGTCGGTCTGTCTGTCTATTCGATATGGATAGTTATGTCACTGCTTGGACGCGTTCGATCCCAGTTTGCATAGCCAAACGCGGCTGGAATGTGCAAGCAAGACTGGAGATACAGGCTGTTTGAAAATTAATAAAGATATTTGTTTAAGCTCATAAGAAAATTGAAGCTTCACTTCTTTTTGGTTTTATCGTAATCTATAAGAAGGAAACTAATTTCTGTTTTTAATTATTAACTAATTTAAGGTTTAATAATTTCAAAGATACCCAATAATTTTTATATTTTCGTATATTTAGTGAATAATCTTCGTTTTTTTTTTTTAGTTTAACGTTTTGCTTTCCAAAAGTGTCTACACTAATGAATTATTCGGATTTCGTAATAGGTATAGATATACGAACAGACAAATACGAGCGATCCTCCAAGGTTTCACACACATTATACAAGTGTTTAGTTCTTGGCAACCGTGCTTTATTATCGACCAAAACTTAGCTTGCCGTAGCGACATAGTAGATAACATAAACCTACAGTTAAATAAAAAAAAACCAGTGGAATACTTACTTTTTTGTAAACAATAAAAACTGAGCTAATTGTGTGAAAATAATTCTTTTTGACATCTATATCTACCTATCTTCTAGTCTATCTTTAATATAAATCGCAAAATGTGTTGCTAAGCTCATAACTGGAAAACGGCTGGAGCGATTCAGATAATTATTTTTTTGTTGTATTTATAACCATCGGGACCGGGTTTTAGAGGACTTCCATCCCTGCGCAGCCGGGACAGGCCGCTAGTTCTTATTAAAATTGATTCAATTGTATAAGTGACAGCCTGTATACCGGTGGGTAGTCCATCGCTATGACCGCCGATGTCAACATGTCGCATACCAACAGCGGCTAGACGGCGTCCATTCTCTGGATATTCCAGAATATCGCAGTAATAGCATTTTATACATTCTTTTTACGTTCTTTGACAGTTAGAAAACGAGGGTTCGCTTTTAATACTTTATTTGAATAAATAAGGGTACTATTTTTATTATTTTTACATTAAAAATAAAGATTTTCTTATTCAAGATTAGGCCTTGCTTGCAAGCAGTGACTGATGAGCATGAAGGCTCTTTGACCTCCTCGGGAAAAGTGTTGAAAGTTTACAAAAGAAAAATGATGATTTTCATTCATTCATCATTCTCATTTGTTTTAAAATGTTTATCTGAGGAGTTTGCTTGCTATTTCAACGAAGCTTTGTAGTATTCCTATTTTATTCTATTAAATAAATAATAGTGCTTCATAATGTGCACAGAAAAGAGTGGAACTTATGACTATCCATCTGCGTCTGTGTTCCTGAACATTATATTGGTAACCCGAATCTCTTCAAAGTTTGTGAACAGAATTTTTCATGGTACCTAAGCTCGTTGCCTCTGATCTAGACAAAAGTTAAGAACAAGCATACACGAATAAAAAAAAGTCACTTAAAGATCACGACTGCAATCCAATGGCCAAATATTGACAGAAGTAGTAGTTTTTTTTAATAATCTTATAAAAAGAATCTATAACACCCTGTATCGTAGTGAAGTACATAGCGGGCGCTACACGGATGACAGGATGCTGCGAACCGATCGCCCTCAATGACGTCTTCTCCTTGCACTTAATCAACTGGTACATACTACAAGATGTTGGTGAACACAGCTTCAGTAGTACGGTCAGTGTCCTACATTACTTCACCCAATGTGCCTTGTTCTACTTTATGGGTCATGTCATAAGAAGACAGTGGGGACTCGTGAGGGAGAGGACAGTCTCAAGGCTCACGAGACAGCCACCGCGGGAGACACAACCGGTAACGAACGTCGCGAAGCGGTTTCTGGCCATCGTAGCAGCGAGCATGCAGACGGCGAGTAACGGATGACTTGTCGTCCAATCGTGGACCATGCCCGGGTCTACGGCGCGTCGTTTTCCTCGCACCCCTCTAAGACAACAATATGATGGGGTCCGCCTTAAAAGGCAAAAGCCTAACGGGGTCACGGGACTGTCCAAGCTATAATTCAACAACAAAACATTCTAGGTACTTTAACAAAAATAGCAAAGAAAAGAAAATCTAATACTAGCTCAAAATAACTTTGACATTATCCATACGTTACAAGAAATATCCAAACATCAGTCCCTCGAGACTTATGACTTTGACGCTTATAAATTGACGTCACTTATCTCTGCGTCACCTGTGTCACGACGCAGAACATAAACATACTTTTAAATTCACCAAACACAGGCCATTTTCAACCTTGAGTACTTAAGCTAAGGTACGGTTTTGCTTTGAAAAGTTTAGGTTGACAAAAGTTAGAAGTGTTTGCCAGATGTTAGGAGTATATTTAATGTTTGGAAAGTTAATAGACTGTATTGGATAAAGATTTTCATATTTAACTTTGTGTCGTGTGTCAGTTTTGTTACAGTTCGGTTATGGATGTCTTTCAGTCAGTTTTGTTTGAGGAGTTAAAGTAAAAGAGGTGGCATCGGTAGCATCTACGTCACCAAAAACAAACATATTTACGTCTGGCGGAGCGATTGGACTGTTGCATGTCACGGATTCGATTCCCGCACAGATCAAATATTTGTATGATCTACAAGAAGTTGTTCCGGGTCTGGGCGTTTGTGTATGCGAGTTTATATGTTTGTTAATTAACGAACTCACGATACAGAAGAAATTATTAGTGTGGGCAAGTTAAAAAAAAAAACATGTTTCTGTTGCTGGGGCTATACTTACGATAAATGCCGTTAATTTTCTCGATGTCTCACGGTCGTCTTTAAATTTGGTGCAAACGACCATCATCATGATAATAAACGGCATTTCTCGTTGGTGTGGCCTTATGTGATATTGAGCCAAATTCACAATCTTGCTTTTTCGAGTGAAGATGAGTCCAATATTTTCTGGTGTTGAAGCAAGTTAAACCATCTCTAGGTAAGTTAACAATTTGACTGGCACAGACCGCATAATAATTTTTTGCAAGTTGAAGTGGCAATGGGCAGGCCACATCGCTCGTAGAACTAACAACCGATGGGGAAGAAAGGTTCTCGAGTGCCGACCACGGACCAGAAGACGCAGCGTGGGTAGGCCTCCCATTAGGTGGACCGACGACATCGTGAGAGTCGCGGGCAACCGATGGATGCAAGTGACGAATTGTCGTACGGCGTGGCAGTCTAAGGTAGGCCTATGATGGTGATGATGATGAGACCGCATGACGTATTTACCAGAAGGAAAGAAAAACTAGAATTTTCACTTTCATTTCAACCTGGGGTGTTGGCCTGGTCGCTACTTATTAGCATCGTTGTTTATGCATCGCCCCTTCACTCTTTAATACAAATTCTGATTAAAACTTGGTATCTCACCTCTATTGGAAGTGATATCTTATGCCACAGCTGTTGTTAAAGTCGATTGTACCTGAACGATATGTAACAAACTCTTGATTAGAAATTTTACAGTGTTTGCAATGTAGTCTTGGGTTCTTCTTTGTTCTAAGAAAGAACACTTAATATTACAATATGACGTTACTTTGAAGGAAAGAAGGTTGTATTTTCATAGTCCAGAGTTCCAGACGCCAGCACACCAAGCTACCACAATCTGTCTAATTTCTTTAATAGATTTTCAACCTTTTCATAATAGCGGAAAGTTAATGTTCTGTTGGTTAAATTTGACATCTATTCCCTATTAATTGAAGTCACAAGTCACGCGTCTGGTAGTTATCCAGAAAGACACAGATTCCAGAAAGCATTTGCTTTTCAGGTTGATGATTGATTTGATTATTCAGCTGTCTGGTAGTGTTAGTTTTCGTGAAACAAAATCTTGCCGCTATAAGCTCTTTCAACTCCACATAATGTAAAGGTTTCTGAATTATCTGCTTGACTTATGGGCACATTCTTAATTTTGACACCTAGTCACTCCACTTGAATCGTGAGACTCACTAAACAGGGTACCTACATCGGCTCTTCAACACAAATGGCAAAATAAAGGGTGATTTTGAATCGGTACAAGGCTGACAGTACCTACCATTTTACACAGGGCAAAAGCACTATTCGATGAAATTCCCCCCCTAAATAAAAGCCACTCATCTTTCCACTATTCCGTTCAAATCGCCATCTGGAGACCTACACATCATCGCCATTTTTCAGTCAATACTTAAAATTCACCACACGCACCACAAAACCTGAGACCGACACTAACCCGTCAGTCAATTTCATAGAAAATGAACTGCAAATTTCGGTATAGAGAGACCCCCCGTCGGGAATTCGGGCAAAAATTTCAATAGCACGTGCATCATTTGGAATCGTTCAAATATTTGCAACAAGGAAGGGGAGTTTTGTTTAGAGGTGTCAGTCGCACCGGGGTAGGTGTTTAAGTTAAGGGAGATAGCGTTTTAATCATTACTGTAAAAAACTACTCATAAATAGAATCAAGGTTGAGTTCAGCTTCTTTTCTAGGTCAGTTATTATTAAGTAGTATTTTTTTTTAACTGGTTGTGACACTTTCTTTTATATACGAGATTTTTCTCTTAGATTATTCTTAGGAACTTTCTCAATTTTTTTCAAGCTGAACAGACACAGACCTCCTCTCTGTGAGAGGGAGTGGGCTGTAATCTACCGCGCTTGCAGCGACCCAGTGTGTTAGCAGATGTACATTAGAGTCATTTTTGATTAGATACCTACGTACTTCACTTAATTGACTTGAATAACCCTGGCTGTTGAAAGTTATGTCATGCTCACTCGAATGTCTCGCTGATGGTGGCTCGTGTGTCGGATCATTTAGCTCCCTTCAAAATGGTTGAGCTGGATGGTGCTGATATATTTGTCATGTTCGTAAACGGGCGCTGTCAGTTGAGACCGGTCATCTTTTGGCTGCCACGGTCTATTCTAATTATTAATAACTTTATTTTTGAATTGTCTTTTCATATTTACCATGGACACTAATAACATGCCTCATCGTTCTCACATAATGTACCATCTTATGATGAATGATGTAACAATTTTTTTTTAATGATTTTGGCTATTGAAAAAGAGTGCCCATGGAGTTTTTTCTCATTCTTCTCCATAGAGATCTACGCTTTGGAATGAGCGCCTACGGTACTTTCACAATTTTTATGTCTTGTGACGGGGACTGTAGCACCATAACTATTTTGTACTAGTTTTATTTTTGTGTCTTTTTGACAATTCGAAAGTGCCTGTAATGGCCTAATTGGAATAAACGCTTTGATTTTATTGATTTTGATTTTGTTTTTATCACATGTCTTCATACCGGTTTCCCTAATATATTTTCCTTCACCGTTTGTAAGAGCATTGGTGACGAAATAAATTGTGCAAATACGTGTCGCACGACCAAGTTGTAGATCGTGCGTCACGTTAGCAACGACCACCTACTAAAAGTCGGGGCTGTTTTCATTGGGCCACCACTGCTCTCCCTTTTTTCACAATGCTGTAGTGGCTGTCGATGTGTTTTCATGTCTGATCAACAGTCAAAATGAGAAAATAAAACCAATAGCGATTTTTGTAGCTGTATAGCTATAACGATATTTTACAAAGTTTACAAAGTACAAGTACATTCACATTTATTTGTTCTTATTTTCAGATCTGCCTTTCCTTCTTCCGCCACTGAATTACACCAAACCAAAATCGGAGGCACTTGCTCAGGGGTTCATATTGGTAGAAAAATGTATGGTTTAGTTTTTTTTTATAAAACCCATCGATTCAGAAGGGGACTTCTGGGCGTTGAAAAATGGATGATCATTCCCCTTTGATATTGGGATTTCACAAATATTTTTGATTTTTTTGTTTTTCTACTTGATTTCGCACAAGGCTTTTCTAGCTTTGTGTTGTGTATTTTCTTTACTGTTCGGTTACTTTCCTTACTCCGGTTGACTCGGGTCCTAACTTCTAACGCAGGTTCTATCCGTTTGCTTAATTACTTAATACTTATTTTATTTACTTAATTCAAATCCTCAATCACATTACGTTTTGACAAACGATTTTTTTTCTTTTTTATACAATGGATTTGGCCTTGGCCTCAATTTAACCCAGAAGTAAAGATGTAGATGTGTAAGTATGAGACCTGAGATGGAACGAGCTCACCCAGAATGAACTTGAACTCCTGCGCACTGATGATTGTAGTTTGCGAGACAGGCTGCCTTGGTGAGGCCTACCACAGCCATGAATCAGACGTCAGCATTCAGCGGCTCGAGGCTACAAACAGCCCGTGGTGCTATTGTCCGGGGAAGACGCTAGAAACATAGATCCCCTATCCCTAAAGTCGAACAAATAATACAACTTATTTGACTAGATTTATTTATTCTTTTTCTTTGCTACAATAGGTGTTGGATTCCAATAATATTTCTCGTACACTCTGTCCCAGAATTTGTAGCGGTTTGCGAACAAATCTTTCTTTATTTTCAATGTCCTACTTATTTCCAAGTAATTTTGTTCCTCGTTGGTGTATTTCGGCCATTTTACAGTAATCAGCAAGCTCTCGTATGCTGTTGGGTTTCTGCAAAAGAAAATAAGGAATATTGAGTACAATTTTCATGCCTAGATATTTTGGTATTTGAAAAGTGTTATTCCTAGCTCGCTTCATTACAAGGAATCACTATTTTTTTATTTATTTAATAAATTACAACGGCTGTGAAATCTATAAGTAATATTTTATAAATATTAAACGCATTAACGCATGCGTAGCGAACTTTCAAAGATTTTCTTTTGGAAAGAAAAGTTCGAACCATGGACAGAATTCGAACCTGCGACTTTCGGATTCAGTACATCCGACGCTCATTTCCAGCCGAGTTACCGAGGGACGTAACCGCCACGGCGAATTCTTCATTACATTTCTAACGTGCCATGGTGACGTTTAGCGCCAGCTATTGTACTGAATCCGAAGGTTCGAATCCTGTCCGCGGTTGAAATTTTTCTTTCCAAAAGGAAATCTTTGAATCATTTTAAGTTTTTTTTTTTATATTTACTAAAAATTTTCTAAATATTGTCTATCAGGAATCAACTATTATTAAGTAATAAAAAAAATGTCCCACTTACTCATATTTAACAAAATCAGTCCACATAGCTGTCATACGGTCCCTAGTATCCATATCCGAAGTTTTTTCAGTAAATTCGAAGAAATCCAAAATGTACGCAGTTTGGTCTCTATGACTAGCTCCTTTTATTTTATCCATGAAATGATGCTTAAAACTTAACTTTCCAACGTACGAAAACTCATAAAGAAACACGGGTCTCTCAGATTTAAGAGCGTGCATTTTTGCTGACCTCATTATAGCGTACTTAAACATTGAATCAGAGAAGTAATCTATGTATTCTTGGACATTATCATAACCTACTTCTTCATCTTTAAAGTAATGTTTCTTTATATCTTTGATAAAATCATCTCTTGATTTAACATCTTCAAAAAGCAAATCTGCTGGCAAGAAATCTTCAAATTTCTCATTCATCAAATCGCTCCATTCACTAAACTTAATGGTTCTACTAATTCCTTCCATATTGGAAAAACCAGTCAACACAGGAATTTTTGCATAATCTCCTCTATGAAAAGTAATCAGAGGCGACTCTGTCAGAATTGGTTCAGTATTTTCAATCACATTCTCAATGCACGGTGCTAAGCCAAAAGTGGAGTTTTTCAGGTAGAAATTCTTGCTTTTAACAGCCAAGTCTTTGATCGGTGCGTTCAATAGAAATTCATTTAAGTCCTCAATCTTTTCTGTATTGTTATAACCCATAGATATTGCCAAATTCTTCGCTATATTTATTGGATCCCGGCTTATTGCGAAAGGGGACAGAGCGGAACCACTATCTAGTATTAATTTGTGTATTAAACCGTTGGCTGCTTTCGATAAAGCTAGTAGTTCTGCCATGCTTGCACCAACACTGAATCCTGCAAGCGTTACCTTTTTAGGATCTCCACCGAACTTGCTAATGTATTTGTTGATAAATTTCAGGGCAGCCAGTTGGTCTTTTAAAGCGGCGTTGCCAGGTATCTCTTCAGTGCCTAGACAGGCGAATCCTTTGAATCCAAGTCTGTAATTAAAACTGACAACTACGACGTCATGCCTAGCTAGATAGTTGAACTTTGCCATGTTGCCACTTCCACCAGAGTAAGCTCCACTGTGAATGTAGACCACGACTGGTACAAGATTGTCTTCACTAGCAACTGCTGGGACAAAGATATTCATAGCCAAACAGTCTTCTACGCCGTCAAGGATGATTTCCTCATCATCTTCATCTTCGAGGAGATAGACTTGCTCACAGCCAATGTTTTGGACTTTAGCGTCCATGATGCCTTCCCATGGTTCGACAGGAAGGGGAGCCTGGAATTATTAAAATTGTTTATTAGTAGGATATGAGAAAGATTAGATTCTAATGATCATCACTTCGATTCTGTATAACGTGAATATACATATTGCTCGTGCAAACAAATATAAATATATCGCATTAAGGGTAGCTGGTCCTCATTATTATTTTCTAGAAGCGACTAATGTTTTGTATATGACATAGGTAAGAAAATACTCAATGAAATAGCCACATAGATATTTTAAAAGTTTTTGAACGAAAGTATTCATGTCATATTTTATTGATTTGCAGCATGTCCTTGTCCATGACTTCGGTAAATTCATGGTACCTACTACATTTATACAAAACAAGAAAGACACTAGCGCCGCGACAAAAAGACGTCGACGACTTTGGTCATACTGTCTATGTCGTGGTGCGGTCCACAATAATAAAATACAACACACATGTTATATATGACAGCTGGTAACTGTCAATAACATCAATGTTTTAGTTCTAAGATATTATGTACAATATGTGATACCCATAGTGTTCGTTTCACACCGCATCGATTTTATTCCGTATTCCAAAGACATTATTTAAAAAACGAAAACACCTTACCTTAAATCTATCCCTTCCTTTCGGAACCGTGGCATACGGCACTCCGTAGAACTCATAGAAGTCTCCATTCCAATACTTCTCCCCCCTCAAACCCCCTATATCCAATTGAACTACCCGCTCATCTTCAGCAAAAACATTTACTATTAAAAAAACAAATATTAATAAACGACACATGTCTATCGGTATCGAGTAATTTCTTCAAATACTTATCGCTAATGTGCTGCACTAGATAAAATAAGATAATCAGTTACATAAAATCAATTAGTATCTGATAGCGACGCCAATGATTTACAATAATGAACCTTGACATAGATAATTTTTGGGTTTAATTTTTAAAATATTATTCTTCCACGTTTATCTAGAAACTGAAGTTATGTGACATAATCACACCTGCCCCCCTAAACAAAATACTGGCAAGCGATAACCGTAATTATGTAAATCTTTGTCGCTACCTCCCGAGACTGTCCCAAAAAAAAAAGTTGCGCATGATGACAGGACTGTTGGTCTAGTGGTTAGTGACCCTGACTGTTATGCCGGAGGTCGTGGGTTCGATTCCCACCCAGGACAAATGTTTGTGTGATGAGCACGAGCATTTGTTCTGTTAATCAGTTGTCTAGTACCCATAACACAAGTTCTACTGTTCTGTTGTGGAATATTATTACTTTATTATCTAGATGGTTAGTACAATGGCTGGTTCTAGGTGGCGCTCATAAAGAGTACCTGGAATATTACTGAAGAGACTTTTTTCCAATTGTAGGAAAACCAAGGCTAGTAATAAAATTGAATTGAAATTGAGTTTTCTCTTTTTACCAACACTTTAACTAACCAAATACAAAAATAGAAATATATTAGGCACGGAAATCGCAAAGCCATGCAGCAAAATATATTATCATAAGATATCCTATACGGGCACATTTCTTGCGTCCGGTGGCCAAGTGTTGTTGCGAGGCTATTTTAGATTATACGATTTTCAACGGTCGGTCGCCTTCATAAAGACGATTGATGATTTTTCAAAACGGACGGTCTATCACAGTCCATCATCTACCTTTTCCCAAATATGTTACACTGGAAGCCTTACACCAACATTAACTGGAAAAAATTCACTGCTGAACAAAAGCATCCGCCTAAAATCATTAGGTACGCAAACGACAATCCGTCACTAGCATCCATCAGTTACTAGTGAGAGACTTACTTTGCTTTCCCATTGGTTATCAGGTCTTCGAGCAATGTGGCCATTGTCACGATAATATTTATGCTATTTTACCGTTGATGACCAATTAAACAATTCATCATCATCATCATCATCATCTCAGCCATAGGACGTCCACTGCTGAACATAGGCCTCCCCTTTTGATCTGCACATGTACCGGTTGGAAGCGACCTGCATCCAGCGTCTTCTGGCGAACTTCATAACCTTACCTTTCGGTCGTCTGTCCACCTTATTGGTGGACGTCCTACGCTGTGCTTGCCAGTCCGTGATCTCCACTCTAGCACTTTTCGACCCCATCGGCCATCTGCTCTGCGAGCAATATGGCCTGCCCATTACCACTTCAGAAAGACCACGTTTCGGTGCCGTAAGTCATCACTAGTAACACACATTGGTTGAAGACTTTCGTCTTGAGGCACTGAGGTATATCGGACCAAAAGACACTGCGTAGTTTCCCGAACGCTGCCCAACCGAGTTGGATTCGGCGGTTGACCTCATTCTCGAAGTTGGATCTACCTAATTGGACTACTTGTCCTAAGTAGATTTATGAGTCAACAACTTACTATTAGACAATTATATGCTTGGAATACTCTCTGACCGCCATGCGCCACTCCACTATCCTTATCTAACCGTCCTACGTCTCTTATTTCATATCTTTTCCTCTAAGGGAAACTGGAAGACACTATCATCTCGACTAAAAATTCACATTTGCCCAGGTTCCAGGGCCATTGCAATCTGCTTAGAAAATCCCGTATTTTTTTATTCCTTCCATTCAACAAACAGTCCCAGAGCGAGTTAACCCCTTCGTAAACGTCGCGACACAAGTCTTCGATACCTTACGACTTTGGTATACATTGACACGTGCCTCAATGTTGACGAGTCGGAGTCGGATCGTGTCCCCTAAAACGGCTCCTGCCACCTTTTTATGCTGAATATATTCGGCTTAGTAGGTTTCCATGTAGACCTGCATAAAATATGTTCCTCTCTCTCACAGCTCGCCGAGAGCCGTTAGATATTATTTGTGTGTTGCGGGCGTTTAGCACTGTATCATATTTTGCGTACTTTTTATGAAATGTTCAGTAAATACGCGGTGTGGCCTGTCATTTATTTGTGTTAGGATTGATGCTTTTTTTTTATGAATAAGGCCGTTATCATACTAGCGGTTTGGAAGCGGCTCCGGAGCGGAGCGGACGCGCAGCGCATCCGTCGCGAACACGCCGCGCATCCGTCGCGAACACGTCGCGGACGCGTGGCAAATGCGTTGCGTTTTCGTCGCGTGTTTGTACACTCAGTAACAAAATGGATTCCGACGAGGAAACATTGCTGTTGACGTTATTACTTCGAAAACGTCGAAAACGAAAAGGAAAGCATCGACGAATTTGGGAAGATCCATTATTAGATTAGGCTGAGGAATTTTTTGCAGAGAGTTATAAGCAATATTCATGTTTTGGTAAAAAAAAACTTTTCGGCTAAAAAAAAATTTGGATGATTATGCATCTATAATCTGTATCACCTACTCTTATCATATTATGCAAAATTTCAGCGCTGGAGGAATTTTTCGAAAGTCTTCATACAAAAAATTCCTCGTTGATCTGAAGTGGGGCGGACGCTTTGGCGTTTGTTCGAGGCAGTACAAAATGGCGTCCACTTTGCTGTTCGCGGCGATCCCGTTGCGCGTCCGCAACGAATTCGCTGCGCAGCCGCGGCGTGTTCGCAACGCATTCGCTGTGCGGCCGCTCCGCCCCGCATCCGCTTCCAAACCGCTAGTGTGATAAGGCCCTAAAAGTAATTTGTATGGTAAATTAGTTGAAGGAGTTCGTGGCTAAATACGCACAAGCCGAACGTCGCGGTTAAGCCCTTGCTTGCCGAGGTTAGTCTGTGGATCTGTCATAGCGAGTTTCCTCCGTGTCTCTGAAAGATTCATAGAAACAGGCTTAGCGGTTTAGGCATGAAAGAATAAAAAGAGATCAGCTCACAGTTGCATTTTTAATATTAGTTAATGATAAACTGTGACTATTTACCGAATACTAGTTAAAGACAAAATCAATAAGGCGGGTCGCGTGAGAGAGAGGACAGCCAAATCACGATCAAGCCGTCGCGGGAGACGACCACGGTAACGGACGCCGCGGAGCGATTTCCACCCACCGTTGGCGCGGGCAGGGCATGCGGCTGTGCGGCGAGTAATGGGTGACTCGTCGTCTAAACATGGACCATGCTCGAGTTGACGTGTTCCACACGCGCCTCTTAGAGTTTTCCGCAATCTGAGGGTTCGTGAGACAGGTAACCGTGACCCTGGAACGTCAAGTGTTATTGAAGGATCACCGTGGATTTTAGTCAGTACAAGTATGACAGTTCCGCCCATCCCGCCGGAGTTGGGAGGTCGCAATTGCTGATTTTTTTAAAACGACAGATAATAAAATCGAAATCCCCTTAAACCGTTTTCGTGTACAAAACCCATACTTCATAGAAAAGTTACCGAACAGAAGACGTAACATTTCCATCACCGAAAAACCAGTTTTCCCCGGAGAAGCAAAGTGAATGATTACTGTAATTAAAATCAAATTGCTACGCAGTTACACGGCATAATTAAAAAATATAACCCAGTGTTAGGTCGAAATTTATCCAAGCGTTGTCTAATTGGTCGAAACTGTAATTTCCCGAAGGACGATTTGGGATAAGGGAGGAACTGTTTTCGGGTTACTTTACGCACTTTTCGTGCAAGAGTGTCGTAAAGAGCTCAGAAGATAAAAACATTGGTTAAATATCTTGATGCTGTATGCTAACTGAAAACGACTGGTTTTGTGTGAAAATTAAAACAACAATTGTTTTTTTTTTAAACATTACCCCAGGAATTTCTCCTGTGTTGTGGGTGCACTTACAAACATAGAAACTCACATACACAACCACCCAGACCCGAAACAACTACTTGTAGATCATACAAATATTTGCTCCGTTCGGGAATTGAACCCGCGACACGCAGAGCAGCAGCACAATCACTTAGCCACTGCGCTAACAACCTATCTAATTATTGAATTGGATGAAATATATTACGATTTTTAATGATGACTCTATAATAATAGCCAGGAAATAATTAATTTTAATTGAGGAAAAGGCTAGGCAGACGATGACAAGTTAGCAAGTTGAAAAGATTTGGGGTGCTAAGACAGGAAACCTCCACGTGCGCCCGTGGACTGGAGTTCCCTCTCGGATACGTCCGGGAGGAAGACCAGTTTTTCGGGCCGGTGCACCCTGGGATGCGGACAATAACTCTCCCTTAGGCACTGTGTGCCTAAGGGGTCTCTTTGCCCGTATGCGAATAGCCTGTCGTGTGGACGCTCCAACGCGTGTCCCCCTGATCAGCAGAGGGCACAGCGGCGGAGCGGGCTTGCGGACGGTGAGTAATGGGTAGCTCGCCATCCGACCGAGGACCAAGCCCGGGTCGGTGGCGCGTCGTGTTTCGCGGCAAATTTACAAGCAACTGTCATAAAAGCTTATAACTTAGACCAGCAGAATAAAACAACCCGATGATATAATTCTGTAACCGGTTGAGTTATTCGCTAATGAGTCCCGCTAATAGGGTTACTTTCGGTTACCATTAACCGTTTCTTATTATAATTGATATAGAATTACTGGGAGTTTTCTCCGTTCCCGCTTTGTGATTCTGTAATTATTTTTGTAGTAAATAGAAACATTTAATGTCTGTATTTAACAAGTGTTGATTACGTTGTGATTTTTTTCAAAGAATAGTTAAATTTTTGACAGTTATCGTATAGCTCGACTCATAACTCAACAAATACCAAAGAAAGGACATTTGGGTATTACAATTTTAATAACATAATTTTAATGTCAATATAAGTAGTCAAAGTCAAAGCGCCTATTAATAGTTTATCATCAAAGTTTTGACTGATCAAGATTTGTATCGATAGTAATCTACAAGTGATTGATTAATTAAGGTATAAGGAAAATAAGGTTAATTCCCTGTTCTTTAGTGCTGATGGAGGACAAAAAATATATTATTTCTGTGACGACGCATATTAGATTTCAATTATTTATAAACCCCGAATACTCAAACACGCCTGAAGAATGATTGGGTAATATTTTTTTTGATGGAAAGGGTCTTTTGAAGTGGCCATGGTCTTCAGGTCAGGATCTGATGCTGGGATCCTGCAGAAATTGATGGAATTTTTAAATAAATGACATCAAATCAACTGTGATTGTTTCTGTCGCAATCTCAACGCATTGATTACGCAATCTTACAACATTATCAAGCCTGCACATACTAAAAAAGAGAAATAAGGAAAAGATGTTCAGATAATAAAAAAATACTGACCAAACGATAAGTATATGATGTAGAAAAAAAACAGGAATTTAGACCAGAATCATTTTAAATAATCAGAGTAAATACAATTAAAAAAACACGGACTGAATTGTGAACCTCTTGCCTTTTAAAGTCGGTTAAATAAACGTTTTTTTTTTCGAATTTCACGGCATTATTTTCTTTAAAAAACCCTATAATATAAAAATCAATTGCTGTTCGTTAGTACCGCTAAAACTCGAGAACGGCTGGATCAATTTGACTAATTTTGGTTTTGAATTATTCATGGTAGTCCAGGAAAGGTTTAAAAGATGAGTTTCAAAGGGTGAGGTGGTACGAAGTTTGCCTGGTCAGCAGTATACAATAAAAATAAAACAAGCAAATAAAAAAGAAAATTTTATTTTATTCAACAGTCCTTAGGTTTGACACATTTGCCAGTCTTCGTATTCCTGACTGTGGGCGTGTTGCAGAAGCACTGGGGAATGTCACAGGGTCCTGGTACATCCAGGTCGTGGACCTTCGGATTGTCACAGGAAGGCTCAGCCATCTGCGGGCAGTACAGGACTGAGTGCTCGCCGGCAGGACACTTGGCTAAATGGAAAGAATGAAAATTAATGGCTGTCTGTAATCATTGAAAATGAGGTGTGATTGGGCTACATCGCGTTTCTTCACCTTTATTAATTCGACAACTAAATAATGGAGGTGCTAAACAAGTGAAAAAGAAATTGGACAATTGCGAGTCAGACTCGCGTATGTAAGGTTCCGAACATTATGAAATGGGTATCGAACCAGGGACGTCATGGCCAACAATCGCGTTTGTGATCACTTGACTGACACTGTAAAGCCATAATTATAATAGTTTTGGAATTATTACATCACAAAATTAATTTTACATATTTTCGGGTTTCATACCTAAAGGCTAAAACGAATTAGCCTCCCCTGTCTGTTGCATGTCTGTCCGTCTGTCACCAGTTTTTACCACATAAATTGTGATAGACAATTGAAATTTTCACTTATACGATGTATGTTTGTTGCCACTATAACAACAATTACTAAAAAATATACTTAATAAAAATTACATCGCGTTGGGGGACTGCAAAAAAACAGGAGATGATAAATAATTTGGAGCAGTCCCCCAACGCGACGTATTTTTATTATTGTTTACTTTTTAAAGCGAACTTGGTTTTTGTGTCGGGGGTTTTTTAAATTTTTAATTTATTTTTTATTTTATACTTTTTGTAGGTACATACTTATATCATTTTATGTTGCTAAGAGTACCTACTCCCGATTAAGTCATCAATATTCCCTTTCAGTACGCTTTCATTTGATACCCAACTCGAGTATATTTGTAGACCTTCGGTTACCTTTTCCCACTTTCACCCCCACAACTTCTAAACGGCTTAACCAATTTTCATCAAACATATTGTCTAATAACACCCGCAGGTAAGTCACCTTTCATACAAAAAAACTAAATTGAAATTACTTCATCCGTTCGGGCTCTATGATGCCACAGACAGACAGACAGACACGTCAAACTTATAACACCCCTCTTTTTCCGTCGGGGGTTAATAAAATAAATATTCAGGGTCCTATATAACGGAAATTACTTTTTTGTCGTTTTTAAATAATGGTACGAAAACCCATCCTGAGCTAGTCCGAATCGCACTTGGTGATTGACATTAATAGATGAACAAATTAAAATACATACCAATAGGAATTCCTTGTCCTTGCACCATCATCACACTGCACGCCACAGCTAGAAAAACAAACACAGTCTTCATTATCACTGATTTTATTCTTCTTCTTCTCCAAACAAAAATTCAATAACTACTGATGATGACCGCTGTTTTCGATCTTATTTATACCAAGTTTAAATCTGAGGGGAAGAACTGAGTATGAGGAAAATGGATACGATTGTGTGTAAGAAAAAGTTCTTTCCCGTTCACGTATTTACATAAATTAATTGATTTATGTGTCACTTTTGTTGATGTTGCAGTTGTCTGATGCCCGCGGAAGTAAGTAGGTAAGTTAAAAACAGTAGTTTTGGAGTTCCACATCTTCTATAATATAAAAATGGATCGCAAAATGTGTTCCTAAGCTCATAACTCGAAAACGGCTGGACCGATTCGGAAAATTCTTTTTTTGTTGTGTTTGTAACTATCGGGACCGGGTTTTAGAGGTCTTCCACCCGTGCGAAGCCGGGACGGGCCGCTAGTATTTTAATAAAATTTAGTATTCTGTTTTGATTTTTGATAACTTAGTTGTTAATCTTATAGAGCATGCTGTGGTCTCCTGTAAGTGAAGGAGTACACCAACTAAATACTTTGTGTTGTTCTGTGTCAACGATCTGTGTATATCTTTTGTTGGAGATCTTAAATAAATAAATAAAGGTTTTTTTTTGTAAAATCACACACCCAGACTAATACTGACTAAAATTCGCGGTGATCCTTTCCCTTTACGTTCCAGGGTCACGGTTAGGTACCAGATGAGATAATTCCGCGGCTAAAGGGGGCTCATTTTATCCAAAGTTGATTGTATGTACTTTTGCCCGTCAATCTTTCTGTCTTTCCGTCGACTTGAAGGTCGAAAATATTACTCGTTATCACTGTCGTTATTTTTTATTTTTCTCTTAGTAAAAATGTGGTATAATAAAAAAAAAAACAACAATTTTATTTTATTTGTATGTACTTACAAAATTAAAGATAAAAAACACAATACCCTCCTTTGCGTCGCGCAGTCGGTTAAAAAAAGTGTGAAGAAAAGTTTAACAGTTTTCAGCAATGTTTATTTTTTATTTTTCCTGCTAATTTTATCGTTTTTAATTAAAATAAGCGTGACATTTTGAAGTGTTACTGTGTTATTGTTTTATTGTCGTAAATGTCATTACTATCGGTAGGTAATAAAATTTAATAAAGCGTGTCCAGTTATGTTAATTATGTAAATAAATAAAGATAACACTTGTATTGACAGATTACGGCGTCACGTTATTGAATAAATTTGAACTTGTTTTAAAGATATTTACACCAGTCACCCTTTTTTATCTGGTAAAATAATCAAATAAGTCCTTCTATCCAGAATAGGGCGGGAGGGACTGTCAGATTTCGTACTGACTAAAATTCACGGTGTCCTTCAACAGCCCTTTACGTTCCGGGGTCACGGCTTCCTGATGAGACAGTCCCACGACTGCAGCAGGCTTTTGCTCTGTAAGAGGGCCGGTCAGATTGCTGACGGCTTTTTGAGGAGCACGTGGAACACCGTAAAATTTCTCAACTAGTAAATGAAATCTGTACGTTTCTAGGCAGGGACTATACACCTGTACTACACCCTTACAAACCTTTGACCATTTATCTGGGCCATCTGATCTCGCAGCAAAACACTATAAAAAGGACAAATAAAAAAAAACTATTCGTCCTTATGTAGTGCCCCTAAACTTAGAAGTTACATCGATGTCTCCAGAATCAGGAGAAAGAGAATCACGTCTAAAGCGCATCACACACGACTAAGATACTATAATATTTTATCTTATCTATCTGTATCTGCTGTTATTTTACTATAAATATTTTATATCTTAAGATACGAATATATGAAATATACAGAGTGAATTTTTCAACTGGGCGTGGATGGCTATTTTCGAAACTAAGAGGAATATCGAAAAACGTTGAAAGGAGTCTCGAGGCCGATTTTGACGAAAACTAAAACTGGATCATTGGATTTAAGAAAAATCAAAAATCCTGGCCAGGAATCGAACCCGCTGATTTCGAAAAAAAAAATCACACCCTGTATTATCACGCCGTTCGATAGTGTTGCTAACAAGGATCAAATTCTGGGAAGTAACCATATACGGCAAACTTAAGGAAATGGCTGATTTTTATGAATTTGCTATTTTTCATGTTACTTTACTTCTACTGAGCCATAATTTATTCGAAATTATAAAATTTCATTGTTTTCAATGTTTCACTAGATTTGACGTTTCAACATTCCCACTGTACTTAGCAATACGAAATTATTGAGTTGAACTAAAAATAGCATTATTTAAAAAAATTAACTTATATGTTTAAAATACAGTCTTTGCCTTGAAGATTAATCAGTTTTTTTGTAATAATACGTTTTCCTTAAGTTTGCCGTATATGATTATTTCCCAGAATTTGTTTTTTATTAGCAACACTATCGATTAGTGTAATAATACAGGGTGTGATTTTTTTTCTAAAATCAGCGGGTTCGATTCCTGGCCAGGACTTTTGATTTTTCTAAAATCCAATGATGCAGTTATCGTTTTCATCAAAATCGATAATCGTTTTTCGATATTCCTCATAGTTTCGAAAATAGCCATCCACGCCCAGTTGAAAAATTCACCCTGTATATTAGCTCCATCGTGTGTGACGGTCCATTGAATAGTATGGCGAGCGATAATATATTTATCTTAAGATAATATACTATAGTATCTTAGCCGTGTGTGATGCGCTTTATTATACTTTAAAACCGCGCGTTTTAGAAACGAAATAAAAGTCTTGTCTACCAAAAGTTTTACTAGGAATATTGTTGACTTTATTACAAATCATTTCAATATCAATTCCTTTTTTTACTCCTCGCAACTATCAAGAAATCCATACAGAATGTCATCTTTTCCAAGGCCACTCCTTGTTACCGTCTTATAAAAGACATTGTAGACAAAATTTATCGATGAAACTTCTAAGTTATGTCAAAGTCTTCCTTATACCACAACAAAACACAGCGGTTTAGGGTTGGGCTAAAGAAACTTTTTGTAGAGGGAGGGTTGGGACAAAAGGTAGTATTAAGTTTACGAGCTCTCGTAAAAATGAAACGGTAAACAAGGAGATAACGTTTAAACTGTTTTTTCGTGTTCCACGTCCGCCATTTTTGCTAAAAGACGAGTTGTAATTGAAAAAATAGATTTTTTTTCGTTATCTTTGTGGTATTTGACTGTGATAACAGAAATTTTCTATGCTGGAAACCTCATAGCGTGGCATCACATTTCTTTTTTTTCCGGGTCCATAATTATTATTTTTTGTAATTGTACATGGAATGTTTCTTTTAAGGAAAGAGAAGGGTCAAGATAAGCTAATCAAGACTTTTTTCCTTTATAATAAACACCATGTTCTCAATTTGGTCACGTACTAAGATAGTTGGGTTCGCGTTTGAATACTAAAGTCAAATAATATAATACTAAACACTAAGATCAAAATGGCTACGCATCAAGGTATACAAAACCTATTTGTCTTGGTCTCGCTTTATACGATTTTTACACACAATAAACGGTCAGGTAATACTGGTTTTGTATAGCTTGATGTGTAGCCGTGTGTACGAGTACAAGCCACGACTGGAAGAAGACCTGCGGAATGTTTACTGATTGACAATTTGATGTATTGGCATAGGTTCTCTGACGTCACATACAGCACACTAGCGTCGCGTCAAATTCAATCATAGCGCTTATTTTAACAAAAAAACAATACACGATCAGAGAATCAAAAGCACAACTAAAATTAACTACAATCGAATAGTTAACGTATTAATTAATTTAATAATAGAGTTAACATTTAGTTTAGTTAACAGCATTAAATGACAGGTTTGTCCGCAGGGCAGTTAGTTAATAACCGTCGCACCTGGGGATCGGGCCGCTGTTGAACTTTGTGACGCACGTTCCATTGGCCCTCCCTTCTGACTTAACTTGTGGGTACTCCTGTTAAGACGGTTGGGTTTTGATACTAATGAATAGGCTCTTAGAACACTAGTGAAGCACGTTAGATAGGGATGTACCGCGGCTCGTACATGCGTTCTTAGCGCGGGGTAGAGTTGAGCTGGTAAGATCGAATGCATAGAAATGTTTGGAACATGTCATGAGGTGCCTTCAGTAGTGAAAAACGGCGGGAATAAAAATACCTACAAAATATGAGTGCAACGACAGAAATAAATTGGTTCTGATAGCAGGTTTTATTTTTACAAATTTAAGTTCTTCTATCGCTTCATAGATGTCACTAGTTGTCTTGCACAATTTACAATAAAAAAAAATACATCCGCAACGGACTTTTCATGAGTGCCTTCTTCTGTTTGTTTCATAACTAATCTATGTTGTTCTGTTTTGCCAAATATCGAAGATCAATTCACGTTTGAAACTGATTTTTATTTTCAGAATTTTAAATCTTATGGCCTCTAATGCTTCAACCGTACCGTGAATCAAACAATCACAGAAAACGCGTCTAGTAGAACTATCAAAACTAATATAATTGGCATCGGGTCCATGGAGGCGCACGTTGAATTTAATTACGTACACAACTTGCCCCGACTATTAGGCCGAGATCTATAAACGTTACTTGGCATGAATATGGGCTAAGCGTTATTCTTGACAATTTGACATAACACAACACTCAACAGTCAATCTAAAAGACTTACGCCCAAAAATAATTCCGTTGCTTTGTTTTAGACAGATTGAACAAAAAATTCGGTAGAAATAGAAATAAGCACGTGAATGATAAGAGCGAGAGATAAAAGAATGATAAGTATGAATATTGATGGATAGAGAGGAAGAGGAAAATCGAAGAAAAGATGGATGGACTGTCTAAAGGAATGATATGAATGAAAAAGGAGTAACAAATGATACTGTGACGTCTAACACCCTTATCAGACGTCATCAGAATGGAAGAAAAAAACGTGTTGCGACGACCACAAGTAAAATGGGATAAGGGCAGGAAGATGATGAAAACGCATAAAAATTCGAGTGTGGGGGCTGTCGTCAGAAGCAAGTAAAAACTGAACCTACTTGTGACGTATTGACAATTTTAAAGAGTCGTATCTTCGTTATTTTTCGTTAACATGCTACTCGCACCACGGAAAAGTGACGGACAAAAGCTATCTTTACCAATACAAAACAATTTTACAAAACTACACAATACATAAGCTACTACAATAGTGCACAAAGTCAGAGGAACTCCGTTTATTTCCACAGAGAATTGTCGCCAACAAATACCTGCAAATCTAAGTGGATTGTCATCTCTCTAGCAACAGATAATGGGAAATACAAGACGCTATGTAGTTTGAACTATGTATTATAGATAATAATGTTTGTGAATATTAGTTAGCGACCTCATTGGGAGTGTCTTAAGAGATTAGTGCGATCCTGGATCACAAAGGGCTATTGAAGAAATAAGGATTCACAGTCTCTTCCGTTCTTCTGAATTGGAGGACTCAGTTGAAGGTTATATATATTTAAACGCAATAACGCCTGCGTCGCGTCATCGCAAAGATATTTTTAAGGCAAAGAAAAATTCAGCTCCGAGCAGGTTTCGAACCTGTGTCTTCTGTGTCTCCTGCTCGCCGCTGAATTTTTTGTTTCCTTAATTATGTCAGTTGAAGGTTTCCAAACCAAAACTGGTTGATGGTAATACGCTCGTCGTTCATGTGGCATACATGGGATTTTTACCTATGATTATTAGGAATCAGCTGATTACCGTCAAATTGTATTCACGCGTATGAAGATTATTTCCAAATTATTAAATCTTGAAAACATTTCGGGAGTAGGAATTACTTTCCAATCGTGTTGTCGAAAAGGAATTTTTCACAATTATATCATGGGTGAGTTTACAAACATATAAACGAACTCATATACACAAAGAGCCATACCAAAATCTTGTTTCGTGCGGGAATCGAATTAGCGATACGCAGCGTTGTTGTTGTTGTTGATAGAATTAGCAATTGCGCCAACCATGATGCCAAACCTTTACTTTGAGCCAAGTCTTGCGTCCGTAAGTGATACAGAGTAGAAAATACCAATAACTTCGGTCGAAACTGGTTCGTGATTAGAGAGCAGACGTTCAGAAACAGCCATCGTGGACGAAGCTAGCCAATCAAGCTTGTTAGTGCCGCGTCCTATTTGCGTTCCTCGAAAAATTGCAACGCTAGTTGAGAAAACAAAAATCCAGTGCCCAATAGCAAAGAAAAGTGGGTTACCATTCCAATCAAATCTATCTATCAGTCAGGAGAATATTTGGCTAGAAAAACTGGAACTTATTCTTCATTTTCTCAACTAATATCGCAAGCGAAGACAGAAAAATGCATCTTTTAGCCAACACTATAATTTTTTCCAAGAGTCTTGGCGTTCACTAAGACTGGCCTGTTGGTCTAGTGGTTAGTGACCCTGACTGCTACGCCGGGGGTTGTGGGTTCGATTCCCACCCAGGACAAATGTTTGTGTGATGAGCATGATCATTTGTTCTGTGTCTGGGTGTAATTGATCTATAATATGTATGTATTTAGAAATATATAAGTATGTTTATCTGTTGTCTAGTACCCATAACACAAGCTCTACTTAGCTTGGGACTAGATGGCGTTGTGTGATAGTTGTGGAATATTATTATTATATTAATACTAAAGTTTAAACTAACTTATACAACACCCAGCCCCATAAAAATCTACTTGTCAATATAATGTGTCCTGCGGGAATCGGCACTCAGTGGTTAAGTTAATCACTCAGTTACTGTGTCCAGCATTTTTTATTTTATGATTCGTGGTTAAACCATCAAATGAGTCCTCCCACTCATACTGTCAGGTTTGTACTGACTAGTATCCACGGTTATCCTTCAATAGCCCTTTACATTCCAGAGTCACGGTTACCTGATGAGACAGTCCCGCGACCCCGGCAGACCCGTGACCCCGGTAGACCCGCGACCCCGGCAGACCCGCGACTCCGGCAGACCCGCGACTCTGCCGTTAAAACATGTAAGGTGTTGTAATATTATTCACGGTTTTAATTTAATTCTTCCTCGTTCACTAAAGTTTTTATTAATTCAGTATCAAGTGAAAACATCTACCTTCTCAATTGTAACTCGTACTGTAAGATATTTACGAGTTCCTTCGCTTAATTAAATTCTGTTACAATTCGTTCCTGAAATGCTAGTATCTTTCATTTGCATATTAGGTAGGTATAATCGTCTACAATTTGTGAGTCTGTATGTATAAATTACTCAGCGGTATTCTTTTTTTTAATTATTTCGCTACTTTTTGGTGCTATTCCCAACTTTACCAAGTTGGGCTGATGCCCAACCTAAGACTGATGTGTTATTGGCTTTTTTCGCCTCATTATGCTGGTTTTCTACGGGGCAAGCCATTTTTTTTTTACGTGATCAAATCATCAGATGAGTCCTCCCACCCCTCACTGTCAGACTTGTACTGACTAAAATCCACGGTGTCCTTCAATAGCCCTTTATGTTCCGGGGTCACGGTGATGGTATGGTAAGTCCCATGACCACGGGCCGAGCCATTGCCTTACTTTGACGGCTATAGTTTGTTTATAAATTGTCAGAAAAACCCCTGATTGGACAAGTCTTCATAGGAGAGCATCCCATCCGCTAAATGGTAGATCCTATCCACCAAAAAAAGATCTAGATAAATGAATAAGCATGAACATTTTATGGCAGATCGTCATTTTTGAAAAACGGTACTCAATTTTATTCTACCATTTATTTTTCTTTCAAAGCAAGCAGTACTTGCGTCATTACTTAACGAAATTCTGTACACATTTTATCAGATAAAGTGACTTTCACACGCTTACATATAATTCAAAAAATTCCAAATCCTCTCGACATCTGAAGATATAAAGTAATGGTCCCTGTGAAATGCTTCGAGTCTATAACATTCTGGAGCTGAAAGATAGTATCTCAAAAAAAAAGAAATCCCGTTTTCATTATAAGGATTTGGCCGTCTTAGATCTCAGATTCGATGCAGTAATTAACAGCATAACTGTGTGAAATTCCTAAAAGGTAAGACAGGAATGTACTTGAAAGTATACCCACATTGCGCCAATTAAATTTAAGATCTCATGGAAGACGCCTACAGACGACAATCGCGATATCAGAAGCAATTCCAGGTATCCGTGATACCGATAAACGTAACCATAAATAACTGCATAAATAAATTAAAAAAACTTTTTAGTCCGTCAGTAAAAATATTGAAAAATAATGGACACGTATTTTTTTTAATCTATGAATATTGACAAAGATTTATAACGCTTCCAAATTCGAGAGTAGGGCCTTGTGACATCATTAGGCTTGTAAAATTGTAACGACCGAGTGACGTTTTGTGATTTTTAGAAGCGTTGTATCTTCGTAAATTTTCGTTTACGTGAGAAAAGAAAAAATACGGTTCCAATATTTTTTAATAATCTACATTTCAGAGTTTTATTTTTTTGAGTTAAATTGGTCCTATCTAGTAATCAATAATCTATTCTAAGAGATCATGGTCAACAATCGTTTTGTGACGAAGTAATAAAAAAAACTGATAATTTGATGCCGCCATTTTTCAATATAAACATGCGTATTGTTGTGCTGAAAAAGGGAGACATGTTTCCACTTCGAAACACGAATTATTGAGTTACGGCTTGTATGCTTCCCGGCGCTGTATAAAAGGTTGCAAACTTATCTTTGCTGATTTTTTTTATTATTTTCCACTAAAGTAGGCACTAGATTATGTTTAGACTAAAAGATGTGACATTTTGTTTATTTAATATTTCTGGTTCCTCTAAGTATTGATGACAACTTTTGACTAAAAACCCACACTTGCGAGTTTGCCACACTTGCGACTTGTAGGACACGCTGGTTTCCTCAACATTCATTTCCTTCAGTTTTTTGTGAGCGAGACCGAAGGCGAGATGATGGAGCTGATGAAATAAATTACACTTATCTAATTACCGTGAACCTTGAACAAAGGGCTATTGAAGGACACCGTGGATTTTAGTCAGTACGAGTCTGACAGTCCCTCCCGCTTTGCGCTGGGTTGGAGGACTCATTTGATGATTTAAACACATAAAAAGAAAGTAAAACAATTTCATTAATTCAGGAAAGGTGAATACTCTTCCATTTTGGTGATTTTGGCACCTTATATAGCTTTTTGTCACATCTACATTCTTTTTTATTCTTTGACCCTACCCTTACGCAATTCACGCCCAATTTGACAGCTTCTGTGGGCGCAACAAAAAGTTTAATACTCTTAACGCATGGTGCTCACTTAACTCGATTCAAAGTGAACTTCCCCTCAAATCGAGGCCACGAGACTAGCGGGGAGGTCGTGGTTTCAGTCATAGCAATCAGAATAGTAAAAAATCAAAGTGGTGAAAGTCGTTAATTTCTCACAATGAGTTTCGGAGAGACTTGATGTCTCGGCGCTTTTCTGGTAACGCCACTGTTGATTCTGGCTTTCAAGAGTTACAGTGATTTAGGAGTAGTTTAGTGTTTTTTTTTTTTAGTCTTTGCCCCACACTAAAAAATTCTCCTGACTCGTGGGTACGTTTACAAACATAGAAACTCACATACACTAACACCCAGACCCGGAACAACTACTTGCAGATCGTACAAATATTTGTTCCGTGCGGCGATCGATCCCTCGATACACAGCGCAGCAGTCCAATTATTCAGCCACTGCGCCAAACGTGTCGCCAATTTGCCGAATATGAAAAAGCCCTCACAAGTGCATCTTGCTTAGGATGGTT
The DNA here is from genome assembly GCA_028554685.1 of Agrotis ipsilon. NCBI lineage: Eukaryota > Metazoa > Arthropoda > Insecta > Lepidoptera > Noctuidae > Agrotis > Agrotis ipsilon. The sequence goes on along the minus strand of CM052973.1, from coordinate 13,384,419 downwards.
ATCTTTTTCATGCGCTGATGTCTCCCTCTGGTTTTAAGGCCACACTCACAAAACATTGTTTCCACCCAGTGGTGAATTCACGATCGTTTGTAGATTACTCCGTTCAATATGTTTGTTTATTTTCTGGAAATGAACGCTGAGAGCCGAGGGTTTAGCTCCGAACCTCACCACGCTATAACATACGAATCTTTTAGACAGAAAGTCGTAAATTTTCCTTCAAATCCTGCAGGAGAATGCGTTTTTTTTTTGTCTGTTGTTTGAGAAATAGGAATAGTAGAAGTTAAAAGAAGCTTTATAATATGGAATACCTCAATTCCCAAATTCATCATCATCATCATCAGCCTATAATGTTCCTACTGCTGGGATACAGGCCTCCTCTCTGAGAGAGGGAGTGGGCCATAATCCACCACGCGGGCCCAGTGCGGATTGACAGATGTCACATATTTTCAAATTTTTGGTTCTAGGACATGCCGGTTTCATGATGTTTTCCTTCACCGTTTTGAGAGCAGTGGTGATGAAATAAATTACACAAAGTAATAAGCCTGGCGGGGTTCGAATCCACGACCTACAACTCGTAAGTCGGGACCGATACCACTGGGCCACCACTGTTCCCATTCCCAAATTAATTGTTTAGATTTAACAGTTTTTCAAGAGTATCCACCATAATTACGGTTTTGATGCTAGTAGGATTGAGGTTGATCAGGCTGATGACAGTAGGATATCCAAAGATTTCGTCGTTCAATGTCGTGAATTGTTTGTAAGTATCCTTTTTTGGGTGGTAAAAACATCAAATCCGCCTAGATGGAGCGGAAGGGACAGTCAATCTCTTACTGACTAAAAACCACCCTGTTCTCTCAGTTAGCCTTTGCGTTCCAGGGTTACGATTAAACTTTACAGACACTACAATACGTAAGATTCTATATCTAAATTCAATGAAATATTTCTATGCAACATATAATTTATTAAAAAAAAATGTATTGTATGACGTTTAGAACGTCAAATTAGCTGCATATTATAAAAAAATAGTAAAACAAGTTATAATTCCCCTCTTCATTACAACAGTAAGAAATAATAAAATATCCCACGAATCATTCAATAAAAAAAATCTAAGAGCAAAAATTCTTTTCACACATTTTCTTAACAAAAAAATCTTAATGAGCTCTCAATTCACGAATCAAAATGTTCGTCATGCCAACGGTGAATTCGGGAATAGAACGTCTTTTCGAAAATCAAATCAGCCAATCAGAGGCGCGCCTGTAAATACGTCATCAATCATGGCTGCTCAAATTCCGTTGCCCATTGAATTTATTTATTTAAAACGCCACGTCATTTTGTCTGTGCGTTTCGTTATTCAAGACAGGGATTGAATAAAGTGTCTTCTGTGGTTCCCTTGGCGTGTTGAAATGTTTTTTTTTTTTCTGCTTGTGTTATTTTGTACCCTGTCCTTGATAAACATCCTAACTTACAACACGTCCTAGAGACATTTAATTAGGTATTTTGTGCATTATTTTGTCTTTTTATAAATTAGCATTATGATGTTGAAATAATCGAAATAATTTGCACAAGAAATTAATCGTATAACAGAATTTGACGACACGGTTGCTGCAGTGCTGCGCTGCGTGTTTCTCGTAGAACAAATATTATTTATATATAGTTATTCAGGATCTTCCAGTTAATTAAAATGTTTCTGGACGCGAGAAATTAGATAAACAAAAAACTAAATATCTGACAGCAGTCTCAAATTTTGAAAATCTTAATTTGCGTCGTTGCCATTAGTAAACATCGTCTTATAAATTAAATACTGATGGAAATCTCAAAGCAATATTTTACTCCAAAACTCAAAGGACTCCATTACAATCACATGAAATATTACCGTCATTAAACACACACAGTCAAAACTTTACGACGCAACAGACACTTACAACATCAAACAGTACAACCTGGAATTCTTAAGCTATTCAAATATTCAAAAAGCAAATGGCGCCTATAAAATGTTTGAACAATGGCAGAATACTGGTACGGAACTCAAGGACCTCTTAAAAATTGCATTAAACATTTACGAATGGATCCCCAAGCGTTCGTGACGTCAAAATAATCGGTGTTCTAAAAATGAAATGCGCGCCAAAACACGTGGGTGAATTCAAAATGGCGGAGCTTTGTTTTGTTTTTAGGTTAAATTGTGTGTCGCATTTTGGTGACAAAGTTTTTGTATAGGTCATTTAATTTAAATGCAGCGTGTAACACCGACTTTTGGCATGCCGATGCTACGTCAGCTCCATTGACCTAGGTCCTAGCATAAGCCTAGGTCAATGTTTTCACTGGTCAAGAAAATGAGAAGAAACCTTTACATTGCGAAAAAAATAATAATTGAAGAGATACTTGCATTTTTTTGAAAGTATTGAGCAAGTTTTCCGCGTGCCTCAAGCACTCTTCCAAAATTTGAAGAAGCATATGTATAACAGTTTCATGGCACTATGTTGTGAAATCAAGCACGCTTTTCTTACATTTGTAAGCTTTTAAATAAACAATTAGGTATTATTTATAAAAATAACAATTAAGAGATAATAAATATTATTAAAAAACAATTTGGGCTAGGTTTTTTTGGCGTCGTTTTAAGTGAAAAATGAGTTTATTACCCGCATGCTCATGCTTAGCTTTGTCGAATAGTTTCTAGATTATAATAATAATATCACAATACACTGACTCTATTGTTAAAAGATTGTTTAAAAAACAAAATTTTACACCGATCAGCAATAATGGAGCAACATTAAAATGCGCAAATTTAATTGAATTTAGTTTGCATAATACTCGTTACTCGATGCTCTTATTAATATGCAAAATTCTGAGGGCGCGGTGGAGGTCGCGAATATAAGTTACTATGTTATGATCTAATACCGATCGTGATGTATTATTATTTATTATGTTACCATCTTCGTGTTCTCGAATACATACAACCCAAATCTCTTTAAAGTTAGAATAAACCAACTTCTTCTGGGTAAGCTCCTTCCATCATAGACTTTGTCTTAGTCACTTTTGATTTTCCTGGATAGAGTCAAGAGCAAACTCATCTCAAATAAAAAAATATGGTGAACTGGTAGTCACCCAAAAGCTATACAGTATTGCAAAAACGATAAGGTTGTTAAGCTATATTCATATCTAGCTGCGTTTTGCGGGGTCGACTCACTAACGGAACAAATATTTGTATGACCTTATAGGTCAAGTCAGGCTGTTTAATTTGAAGAGAGATGTAGAAAAGAAGACATTTATAAAACTAAAAAAAACTGGTTTAGACTACCACAAAAAAAAGAAAATCTCATTCAACAGTTTTCCTCACGCAAGAGTGTGTAACCTCCATTGATTTTAACGCGGCGTCCAAGACGCATCGCTTCGTAAGAAAAAGAGACAGACACCTCTACTGTAAACAGCGGTAAGCCAGCGACTTATGAGAGGTGCACCCTTGGGAAATAAGACGTGGCACACCTCTATTTGTCTCTCTGACCTCCAGGCAAGGGATGTAAATGCTCCTTGAAAACATTATGATCGAGTGTTGTTTAGTGTGGGGACCGAACATTTTTATAACAACAATAATATTGTGTTGTTTGTTGTGTTGATGTTAATTGGTTTCACTTTGTGTTTTAACTAGTTAGTGTTTAGTAGTTAGTGTTTTGTACCGAAATTGTAAATAGCAACTAGGGGTTGGGCACGGGCATGCGGACAGCGAGTAAAGGGCAACTCGCTGTCCGACCATGGACCATGCCCGGGTCGACGGCGCGTCTTGTTCCACGCGCGCCTCAAAGAGCTGTCAGCAAAAATGACGGAGTCCCCTCTCAGAGGGCCAAAGCCTGTCGGGGTCGCGGGACTTATTTCTATTACCGTGACCCCGGAACATAAAGGGCTACTGCAGGACACCGTGGATTTTAGTCAGTACAAGTCTGACAGTACCTCCCGCCCTGCCCGGGGTTGGAGGTCTCATTTGATGATTTTACCACGCTAAAAAAAAAAAAAAAAGGGGGTTGGGCACATTGATAACATTACGCTTCTCTTTCGAAAAGCGTAAAATACGGCACAAAATTAAAACAAAGGCGTTTAATCTATCATCAACATCATCATCATCAGCTGGAAGACGTCCACTGCTGAACACAGGCCTTAGATCGCCACACCGAACGACAATTCGCCACTTGCATCCATCGGTTGCCCGCGACTCACGACTTCGTCAGTCCACCTAGTGTGAGGCCTGCCTAATACGCTGCGTCTTTCGGTCCGTGGTCGCCACTCGAGAACTTTTCTTCCCCGTCGGTTGTCATACATGTCTACGAGGGTTGTGTCCTGCCCATTGACATTTCGATTTGCACACGAGCTATGTGTTCGTGCGCCTGATGGTTTCACCATAGCAGCAACTTGCGATTGTCACTGTCGCTATTAATTAGCATAAGTAATTATTATGTACATGTATGATTAGACAATTTTGACCACTTGCTGTACTTAACTCGTGTAGTTAACACCGAATTAAAGTTTTATATTCTTGTTCGAGTATTTTCTTGAAGTTATTCCACCAGCACCCCATGGTCCGTAACATGGTCCATAACGAGCCTGATGATCATAATTAATGAGAAAATCAGCGATTATAATTAAAGGAATCAAGGACTGTAATTTTCCACCGTGACGTGGAAGTTATTCGCCGGTGAATTGAATTGGATTGGATTGAGTTCGAACAAGTGGTTTAGCGGTGTATAGTATTTTATATAACTAATATCGTCACCCAACACTCAGGTAGTATTTAAGTAATAGTCTGTTATAAGGTCAGTATTATTTATTTTACTTTTTATGTATTAGTTTGATTGTTAATCATTAGGTACTTGTGTTACATTGTGATAAGTATTTTATTAACAGCAAATCTTAAGTTTAAAATTATACTCATTGCAGTATAGTTAGCTTATTTGCTACATTATTTAAACTTAATTTATATAAAGCTGTAACTTATTCACATAATTTTATATCTAAATGTAGTGGTTGATATAATTAGTAGCAGGTATCTTGACATAATACAAATAATTTGAGTGTTAGATATTAGTGCAAGTCATTGTTAAGAATTGTAAAAGTTATTAGTTAGGAGAATCATTTTATGTATTAAATAGGGATTAGTATTTTACTTGTGCTTATTTATTAGATAGTTAGCATTAAAGTTTACAACATTAAAATTGTAGGTAATTTTACGAGCAGGTATAATTATATAATATTTGGTATAATAAGTTCTATTATACCTATTTTGCTTTATATAATTGTTAATTATTCTGTAGGTTCTGTGTTGCTTTGCAATAGCATTTTAGGCAGTGTATAAAACACAGTTAGGTGTATAAAATCATATTGTTTCCTGTTTTTTGATTGTATTCCTGTATCAATTCCAGGTTGACTACACTCATCTCCCAGTATGTCCGAGGAAAGGGATTTAGTAAAAAAGCGAGGCAGCTTCAAGGGTCGCTTGACTGCTTTCGTCACCTTCCTGGACTCACTCAAGGACAAAGTATTAAGTAGTTGTGATGTGTCCGAGTTGCAGTTGCGCATGGGTAAGATTGAGTCGTTGTACGAACAGTATGATGAGGTGCAGTTACGTCTGGAATGTATTGTAGACGATCTTAAGGCACAAAATTCCGAGCGTACTGATTTCGAGTCTCTTTATTACAAATCGTTGTCCAGAGCGCAAACAATTCTCAACGAAAATAATAAAGATAATAAGTCGATGGAAAGCTGTAAAAGTACACTTGCTAGTATACACAAACCAGTAAAATTACCAACGATACAATTACCAAAGTTTAGCGGTTCATATTGCAATTGGCTAGAATTTCGTGACACCTTTACTAGCCTAATTCACAGTAACGAAGAAATCGATGAAGTCAACAAGTTCCACTACTTGAGAGCCTCTCTTGAGGGAACTGCTGCTATAGTTATCAAATCAATTGAGTTTTCTTCGAGCAATTACTCTGTGGCATGGAGGTTGTTACTTGATCGATTTGACAACAAACGATTATTAGCGCAAAATCATATCTCCGCGTTATATCACATTGAGGCGGTTTCAAAGGAATCGTCTGTTGCTCTCAAAGGTCTAATCGATCAATTAAATAAGGACTTGCGAGCATTAGAGTCGTTAGGTGAGCCTGTAAAGCACTGGGACACATTTTTGATATACCACGTCACTCAAAAGATTGATCAAAGGACTTATCGTGAATGGGAAGAGTTTAAAGGTCGGATAGACAAAGAAAGTTCGATTACGTTTGATATGTTCATGCAATTCCTACGTACTCGAGCCGATTTGATCGAAAACTTAGAACGACCTCGACATAATCATTCCCAAACGGCAAGTAAATCAAGCCCTAAAATCAAATCGATGGTAGCTAATCAGCCTTCTAATAGTTCCAGCACCGAGTCAGCTCCTAAAGTATGTCCTAAATGTAACAGTAACGACCACATATTAAGTAATTGTCCACAGTTCCTCGCATTGAGCAATGATGCTCGTTTAAAACTCATACCTAGTTATAAGATTTGTTTTAACTGTTTTCGTTCGGGTCACTTTGCTAACAAATGTAAAAAACCCGGTTGTAAGCTATGTAAACGTAGGCACAACACACTGATTCACATAGATTCTAAAGATACTATTGCGAATACACTTTGTAATTCGTCAAATAATAACTTGTCTGCATCATCCGTACCGTCTACTACCACAGAAACAAATAACGTTGCGTTGTCAGCACATATTGCATCTTCCCTAGGTCATAAGCAGCGTGATGTTTTGTTATCGACCGCCTTGATCAAACTGCGGGATCACACTGGCTGTGTGCATCTCGTGCGCGCGGTTCTTGATAGCGGTAGTACGTCGTCATTCATAACGGAACGGTTATGTAAGAAACTTAACTTAATCACTAGCCAGGTAAATAGATCTATACTTGGCATTAACAACGTTACTTCGCACGTAGGTAAAACATGTCGAGTTAAAATGACATCATTAGATGATAGTTTTAGTTTCGAACTTCATTGTTTTGTTTTGCCATTTATCACGAGTGAGGTGCCGTGCCGTGAAATAAATATAAATGATTTCGATCTACCTTCAGATATTACTTTGGCTGATCCTACGTTTTATAAACCCGCTGATGTCGATTTATTAATCGGCGCTGACCTGTTTTGGGAATTATTAGGATCGCAAAGATTAAAATTAGGTACCGAAAAACCAATATTATATGAAACCCGTTTAGGATGGATAGTTTCCGGTCCAATTACGCAATACTGCTCATTACTCTCTAATGAGCTAAAATGTAACTTTTCTAAGACTGTTTCCGACGATGATAACAATTGGGATAAAATTAGAACCGATTTGACAAAGTTTTGGCAATTAGAAGAAGTTAGTTTAAAATCTTCTAATTCATGTTATATGCCAGAAGAAAGGTTATGTGAGGATCATTTTGTTAAAAATACGACACGATTGTCTGATGGTCGTTTTTGTGTGCGTATACCTCTAAAGAAAGATCCATCGGTTCTGGGAGATTCTTATAAAAAAGCTACACACTGTTTCGCTTCGTTAGAGCGTAGATTAATTAATAAGTCTGAATTTGGAAAAATGTATCATGACTTCATGTTAGAATACGAGTCACTTGGTCATATGAGCAAAATTAATAAACCTAATTTATGTTTAAGTTACTTTATTCCGCATCACGGTATCTTACGTGAGTCGAGCAGCACGACCAAGCTCCGTGTTGTCTTCAACGCAAGCTGTCCTACCTTGACCGGAGTGTCCTTTAATGATCTACAGATGGTTGGACCAACTGTACAGGACGATCTATTGTCTATACTTCTTCGTTTCAGATTCCACAAATACGTTTTGTCTGCAGATGTGGAAAAGATGTATAGACAAATAGTTGTTCATCCGTCAGATAGGCAGTTGCAACGGATTGTATGGCGTCATAACAGCTGTGAGCCTATTAATGTTTACGAGTTAAACACCGTCACGTACGGTACGGCTAGCGCACCGTACCTCGCGACACGGTGTATTAAACAAATAGGACTCGACTGTAAGGACCCTAAAATATCAGAAATCATCAGGCACGACTTCTACGTCGATGATTTACTGTCCGGGGGTAATGACTTAGACGAGGTAAGATACATCCGCACTGAAGTCACCAAGGCACTTGCGTCAGCATGTATGCCATTGAGGAAATGGAGGTCCAACCATCCTGAACTGGTATTGGATACTGTTCCTGCCTCTGGTGACTTACCTGCCTCACGTGACTTGACTGCTTCGGTTGACTTAAATATTGCATCTCACGAGCCCGACAAGTTATTAGGTCTGGGTTGGTATGTAGCTTCCGATGAGTTAGGTTTTCCTGTAAGTCTGAGCAAGTCTTCGGCTGGGCACACTAAGCGTGATTTGTTATCCGTGATTGCGAGAATTTTTGATCCCTTAGGTTTGTTAGGTCCTATTATTGTAACCATGAAAGTTTTGTTACAAAAAATGTGGTTAGATAAATTGTCATGGGACCAACCACTGCCTGATGAAATAAAAAACCTCTGGGATAATATAGTTAACTCATTGCCACTTTTACCTCATTTCCGTATTCCGCGAATTGTAGTTAGTAATTCATATCAAGAATTAGAACTACATATTTTCTCAGATGCGTCTGAGTCCGCATACGGTGCTTGCGTTTACGTTCGCAGCGTCAATGATGAGGGTAAGTATTCGGTTTGTTTATTAATGGCTAAGAGTCGAGTGGCTCCTATAAAGCCCACAACAATTCCGCGACTGGAGTTGTGCGGTGCGGTAGTTGGCTCTCGTCTTTATGAGAAGGTGAAGAGCTCACTCAGAGTGGAGATCAGTCGGGTCTATTGTTGGACTGATTCGACCATTGTCCTGGGATGGTTACAGATGATGCCTACCAAACTTCAGCCGTTTGTGCGCAACCGCGTTGCTGAAGTTTTGGATAAGGCGGGCAACTGTACCTGGAGACACGTTCCAACAGATAAAAACCCAGCAGACCTAATATCTCGTGGTGTGGATATTAGTGTTCTGCAGGGGTTGGATCTGTGGTGGTCTGGACCAGACTTCCTCAAACTTGACCCATCTGAGTGGCCTTCTAAAATCAAATGTTTGGGACAAGAGACATTACCGGAGACTCGACCTAATGTAGTTTTAAATGCCGTTATTAAAGATACAAAGAGTGACGTTTTTATTGATTTTAGTCGTTATTCCAATTATTCACGTCTTGTTCGTTCCGTAGCTTATATGTTAAGATTCATTAAATCATGTAGGAAACAGTACCCAAAAACTATATTTTTGTCCCAAGATGAGTTGCAAGAAGCACTCAATGTTATTGTTATTAAAAGTCAGGCTGAGTCATTTGCCGAGTATGAGTTGCTTTTAAATAAAAAGTGTTTACCTAATAAGAGCGCCCTTCTAAAGTTTAACGTTTATTTAGATAGTAAAAACATAATGCGAGTAGGAGGACGACTCGAAAATTCTAATTTTGATTTTAATAAAAAACACCCTATCTTATTACAGTCCACACATCATTTCACTAAATTATTATTTAATTTCGAGCATAGACGATTGATGCACGCTGGCCCACAGTTATTATTAGCTTCCATTAGGGAATCTTATTGGCCAATAGGAGGTCGCAACTTGGCGAAGGTCTGTTATCATAAGTGTGTTCTATGTCGCCGTATGAAGGGACAGGTAGTTAGTCCTATAATGGGCAACTTACCACAAGAACGACTTCGTCCAGGTTATCCCTTTGAGAGCACAGGCGTTGATTATGCCGGGCCTATTATGTGTGCTAGTCGTCAGGGTCGCGGATGCAGGCTAGTAAAGGTGTACATCGCAATTTTCATATGTTTCACTACCAAAGCCATTCACTTGGAACTCGTTGGTGATCTAACTAGTAATAGTTATTTACTAGCTTTGCATCGATTTGTTGCTCGAAGAGGTAAACCCGTTGACATTTTTTCCGACAACGGTACCTCATTTGTCGGTGCGTACAATGACCTTTCCAATTTTTTAAAGGTAAATAGTTTGTCCTTGGGTGAAAGTGCAGCAAACGAAGGAATAAAATTTCATTTTATCCCTGCGTATACCCCTCACTTCGGTGGCCTCTGGGAGGCGGGTGTAAAGTCAACAAAGTACCACCTTCGAAGAGTGTTGGGAAATTGTAATTTGACTTTTGAGGAGCTGTACACCGCACTGACCAAAATCGAAGCCATTTTGAACTCTCGTCCATTAACGCCATTATCTTCAGATCCTGCTGATTTCACACCGCTTACGCCGGGTCATTTTCTTGTTGGACGGCCTCTTACTTCCTTGCCACAACCTGATTATCAAGATCGCTCTGCCAACCATCTGTCTCGCTTCCAGCGGATAGAACAACTCAGGCAACATTTTTGGAGCAGATGGAGCAAGGAGTATGTGGCGGAATTACAGCTGCGGACTAAATGGCGTTCCTGCAAGGATGGGTTGAAGCTGAACTCCTTAGTCGTGATAAAGGAGGATAATCTTCCTCCGTTGAAATGGAGACTTGGCCGTATTGTGGCGGTTCACCCAGGAACAGATGGCATCGCTCGCGTTGCTGACATTAAGACATCCACTGGCGTCGTACGGAGGGCATTCAATCGAATCTGCCCATTGCCTGTAACTTCGGAGTCTGGTTGAAACCGTTGTTTTCAACGCGGGGCGGAATGTTCGTGCGCCTGATGGTTTCACCATAGCAGCAACTTGCGATTGTCACTGTCGCTATTAATTAGCATAAGTAATTATTATGTACATGTATGATTAGACAATTTTGACCACTTGCTGTACTTAACTCGTGTAGTTAACACCGAATTAAAGTTTTATATTCTTGTTCGAGTATTTTCTTGAAGTTATTCCACCAGCACCCCATGGTCCGTAACACTATGTCGTATTTAACTTATTTGTAAAACAAACCTTTTTTTCAACTTTTCAAAGTAATTATCTTGATTTGTATAAAAATAAAAATTCATTTAGAATCTAGGTATTCTAAGCATACTTTTGAGAAATGGATGTTACTAAGTCCAATTGGAAACCAGTTTGGATTGTTGTGTATTATTATGTAATCAATATTTATCAAAAAGATCTATTGCTGAGGAAGAATAATACAGTTTATCAATGACAAAACAAAATTTTATCGATTGAAAAACAATAAGCGACAAGAAATAAGGACAAAGATACTGGTAAATCAATCAAGAAAACAATAATTAATTACAATAAATAAGTTCTCCCAAACTGCAATTACAAGTAACAAATCCGTTTCAGAACGGAAAATTCGACGGTATTTCGAGAAAATCTATCATACAAACCACAGATTTATATTCTGTTGGAAAACTAACTTTCCTTCAATAGTGGACCTTATTAGCTAGATGATAAGGTTGTACTAAAGATTTATGGACTGCAGTAAGGTTTGTAAAATAAAGCCATCTGTCACAACGTGATAGCTATTGAATCTATCGCTGGTTTTGATTTATAACCAAGATTGGATTGATCTATTTTTAACCGACTTCAAAAAAGACAAGGTTTTGCATCAATCAGTTGATTGGTTGAGTCGTCTTTTGGCTCGATTTCCAGGTCCAGCAAAGTGGTTATAGGATCAGGTATGTATATTATAGAAGCAGCCATGGTCTAGATATGTACTTGATTTATAGAAAATATGCTAGGTATAATAAAACAGTTCCCGAAGGAGATGGCGGGACGAACTGGGCAGGTTCTGTCCAAATTGTAAGGAGGACGCACGGGCTCGCGAGAAGTGGAAGAAGTGGAGGGAGGCCTTTGCCCAGGAGTGGGACAGAGCAGGCTAAAATAAAAACAAAAAAAAAGTATAAACTAGGTAACAAAATATTCCATCAATCTAGCACTCAAAACTATTGTTCTAATTCACACGCGAGGGGTCCGTTGGCGGACCTGCAACATGGCCGAGCCTGGGCTTTTCGTTTTTTTTTTAAACGTGGGCAACGTCTACGAACTTCTCCTGTGTTGTGAGTGCGTTTACAAACATATAAACTCACATACACAAACACTCAGACCCGGAACAACTACTTGTTGGTCATATAAATATTTTTTCAGAGGGGATCGAATCCGCGACACGCTTCGTAGCAGTCCAATTGCTCAGCCACTGCGCTAATCATGCCATCAATAAATAAACATAAGTACTTTCAACGATTTGATAAACAGAGCCGTCTCAACAATGCCCATAATAACAATTAAATTTAAAATACTTTTAATTAATCAAATCCTCTGACTTCCAAAGTCGGAGCTAAAACTAAAAACATGAAAGTCACTAATTACCAGCACCTTGCAAATTGGACTTGTCATCTGCAGATTTTTCTTGAGTTAATTGAGTTTGGATAAGCCAGTCTCGCCGTGAATTAATTAATTATTAATTTTTACTTTTTTTTTTACTTTTCAGTTTGTGGCTTGGAATGGTAAGAAAGTTATTATAAACGTTGGTGGGATGGATGCAGAAATAATCTTGGAACTTCTGGCAAAAACGGGTTTGTAAAATAATATCCAAGGCAATTGCAGGTAGGCAAATCGTTGGTTCGAAGTGAACGTGGTTGATCGATCGACTGTTGTACAGTGTGTTACGGGTTCGTTTTCTGCACGCAACAAATATTTGTACGATTTAGAAGTACATAGTTGTACACAGTACACAGCTGGGTGTTAAAAAACACCAAAGCCACGTTTTTTATAGGTATAAAAGCTACTTCGTTTCTTAATTTTAACATTAAGTTACAAAAAGAAAATTTAGCTAACTACAGAATTATTAATTTCAATTGAAACTGGTACATCACAATTAATAAAGTTGAAGAGTTTGTTTGTTTCGTTCAACGCGAATCTCAGAAACTACTGGGTCGAATTGTTGAAATAATATTTTTGCGTTGGAGTCTATTTATCAGAATAAGGCTTTAGAAGACTACAGGAGACGACCAATAGGATCGGAGCAGCGGGGGGAACCTAGTACAAAATAAAACGTAACATTTCCCCAAATTCAAATAAACGTTCTTGTCATATTTTCCATTACGGATAAACGAAATCACAAAGCGTCACTAATGCACTTAAACCTTCTATTTATTCAACAAAAAACGAAATTCGAATACATTATCGACAGAGGGATAAGTCAATTGAACGCTGAATCATACTTTAGGCTGTTGTCCCACCGCTGGCGATAAGCGAGTAGCGAGTAAAGCGAGCAACACGTTGGCGAGTAGCGAATGTGTAGCCAGAGTAGTTCAGTGTGGGAAAGACAGAGCTATACAAATCGTAAAGCGCCGCCTCGTTTCCTCACTGGAACTACTTCTGGCTTTAGACGTCATGGTAGGCAAACCTGATTATTATGTCACAGGTCTATCTAGCGAGTTTCAAAATTTGGCGGGTGATTACGACACGGATGTACTTTGGCAACACTGGCAACTCATCATCGTTATCAACTAGACAACAATGTTAGTTCTTGTAATTGTTTCTAAAATATAATATGGGTTGTCAGATCTGCAATGTGGGTAGAAATAATTCCTAGTTAGTCTCTCGACGTGAGTTATGACTGTCAATCGCTGAGCGAGCTGTCTTTAAAGCTCTGTCACTCTCGTTAAACTAATGGGGCAAATCCTCGCCCGCTAGTGTGAACAGTCAAAGACTGAACAACAGAAGTGATATGTTCTATTTTGTTATTATGTCTTGTGACTGGGACTGTAGCACCATAATTTTGTAGTATTTAATTATATGTTTTTGTCATTGACAATTTAAAAGTGCCCGTAAATGGCCTACTTGAAATAAATGATTTGATTTGATATTCCTTATTGTGCTAGTCGCTCCATCGCCAGCAGTGAGACAACTGCCTTACCCCATTCTCAAATTGATACCCCGACCCGTCGGTTACCAACAATAAAAACTAAACTGCGGATAGGTCGATTGCAATTTTCCAACAAATTACACAGCAAGGATAAGCTGACTATATCTATGACGAGAAAAAATGCAATAACGCTGACTTGAAACTATTACTAAACAGTATTGATAATAATGATACCAGTATTGCAGAATATGATGTCGTAATAATCTGTAAGAGTATTATTGCTGAGTTGAAGGGTCTTTGGGATAAACTTGTTGGATTGGAGTCAACCTTTGGAAAAAAACTGTCTTAAGAAATACACTATCACATCATTCAGTAACGTGGACATGAATTTCTTATAATAAGTAAGGCCTTTCTCGTATACGGATATTCATCAAGGTGGCAGTTCGCTTTGCTATAAATTATCCCGAAAAAAAGACAGTTGATGATAGAAAAAGATTTTTATTCATGTTAACTCACAAGTAAAGTCAATGGCATTTTTCGTTGTACTTTTATAACTCAAGAACGGGCTCACCTGTCTAAACAAAATAATTAAGCTTTGTTCGGACTATTTAGTAGATTATTAATTATGTGAAGTTTGCACAAAGTCGGTCGAGCGGTTTTACATTTATCACATTTTTTGAAACACGTAGGTAGCAAAACACGGGGCGGGCCGCTAGTGAACTATAAACGTATCTACCAGCATAAGAACTGAAACGAAAGCTTCGTATGAAATGTGGTAGTATATAATTATTATCATAGATACTCTTAATCATCACAAGATATCTATCTTCTATAATATAAAAATGGATCGCAAAATGTGTTTCTAAGCTCATAACTCGAAAACGGCTGGACCGATACGGATTATTCTTTTTTTGTTGTGTTTGTAACCATCGGGACCAGGTTTTAGAGGACCTCCACCCGTGCAAAGCTGGGACGGGCCGCTAGTTATTTATATTACAGTAAACAAAGTAGAAATAAACCACCACAATATAACCATCAAATTTGAACAAAACTCAAATACATTCTTTCATCGAGCTAGTAAGAAGACTGGGAGTAAATCCTTTGCCTTCGGGGATCTTCGATTGTTCAAACTTGAACGTTGGACGGAAGGAATGAACGGACAAATTGTATCGGACGCCACCCAGTTTGCCGCCACTGAAAATTGTATAGCTTTGTAAAGCTAGTTATTTATATTTTTCCTTTGGATCTTGGTTCTATATGAGTATAGCATTGAGCTTTGCCACTCAATAGGATGTTTGCGAAAAAAATGACGCAATTTTTTTTCAAACGCGGCCTCAACATTTATTTCTCCTGTTCTGTGCGTGCGTTTACAAACGTATATAACACCCAGACCCGAAACAACTAAGTAATTGCAGGTCATACAAATATTTTGTTCCATGCGGGGATCGAACCCGCGACAAGCTGCGCAATATGCGATCACTCAACTACTGTGCCAACAGTGTCCGTCGTGGTTTAAAGAAGAATGGAACCTCACTAACTCAGAGGTGAACTTCTCACAAAGACTCTTCTTCAAAGTCAAATTATTTACTTTCTAAGTTTATCTTGAATATCACTGATATCGATGATAAAAAACATCATGAGGAAACTTGAAATTATATTTTCATTATTTTAAAGCCATGCCGGAAGCCTGTGGGTTTTCCAAATACGACTTAGCTAACAGTCACTTGTGGGTATAAAACGGCCACTTCAAGCATAAGCTTCGTGGATTTCCAGCAACCTCAATGCTATTCATTCATAAAATGAATCATTTGGAATATTGCTAAGTGGCCGTTTAGACTCTGACCATCGTCACATCCTCAAAAATTATACCTAAACTTGGCACAAAAGCCTTCTGCCTAAAAAGCAAACCAGAGGCGTACGAAACGTTCTGCCGGGGTCACGGGCAAGCCAGGGTTGTGGGTCTGTCGCACCTGATAACCGCGGCCCTGGTACATAAAGGGCTATTGAATGGATCATCGTGAATTTTGGTCAGTACAAGTTTGACAGTCCCTTCCGTCCCGGCCTGATCGGGAGGACTCTTAATAAAATATGATTATACAAAGCAAAAAAAAGGCGCGTACTTAGTCGCGGGTATTAGTAAGTAAATAAGCCGCATTTTCATATAGGTACAATGTCATAACATCCACGAACAACCACAGAGTCGAAACACAAAACCTCGCAACTGTAACCGCGTACCCATTCCACAATTGCATAGTTTTTACATATGGCAACCTTGCATCGGGTATTCCGAGCTATTGCACTGAAAGCACACTTAAGATTATTGCCATCGTAAATAAAATATGCTGGAGTACAGTAAGTCTTTACTGTGCGATGAATATGTATGTTCTAGCTTGTTGTCTTTGAGTGTAAGCAGTACGGTTTATGTGTTATGTAAATTTTTGACCGCTGTCTTGTTGGGGCTACTAGAAGTTTATGACTAATGGCGCATAAGGACATGAAATGTACTTAAAATTTTAGTATTTTAGCTTAGAAAAATTCGGAGAACTTAGTTCTCATTGCCATTAGTTTACCATCAGGTGCTAACAGATACTGTTTTAAATCCCACGATAGAGGGAAATCGATATATCCCAGCAATGGGATTACATATGCTGACAGTAATAGGAAAAGTTTTAACTATTTCAATACTTACATTTTATTTAACCTTTTGTCGCATAGAGGAAGCCTATTATCATCGACTAGCACAAGCCAGACTCCTTAGCTGCCACTGAAATCATTTCTTGACGGAAAAACCTACTAAAAAATTGGTTGTCCTGAGAATCGTACCCTAGAACTTATGCTTAGCAGTAGCTCCTGCAACCACTAAACTGAATAATTATGCAATTTGGACATTTTTTTTAGTTGGTTGTTCATCAAATGTGTCGTCACGCCCTAGTAGAGCGTTCAGTCAGACACTGACTAAAAATTCACCTTGTTTCTTCAGAAGCCCTGCACGTTCCGGGGTCACCGTACCTTCTTAGACAATCCCAAGACGGACAGGACATAGATTCGTGAAAGACAGGACTTCCATTGATTGTGGCACAATTGGCACAATACCAATAAATGTCCCATTTTCTTTCTTTCATTCCAAGGACCTCGACCCGTTTGACATACGAACCGGGTGTTACAGGTTAAAACAATGGAAATAACCCTTCACACGGACTACCTCGATGAATAATACTGCCTGACCTGCGGACATCCTAACACGGAATCCCGGGAATCAATCCCGGAGATTTATAGCTCTATCCACGTCCCATTCTACCCGGACAGTTTTTGTCACTAGAGTGCCCCATACCCGGGATCTTGTTGAGTTATAAGGGTTCGAGATAGACGGAAAATTGGATATTAGCCCGTGATTTACATGTGTTGGATATTTTTTTTTAGTCCGAGGTGTGAATTTATTTCGATTAGGACCTCTATATATCTTTAAGCTTGACTTAGGCGATAGATTCTTGAAATGTTGTTATGTAACACAGTAGGTAATGATCGAATTTTATTCCAGTTATAATGCAAACCTTTGACGAGTCTATTTTTTCAAAATATACGAAAGAATCCATCGGCATCTATGTCCGTTTCAATAAAATTAATACATTAAATAAGCCCGACGGCGCTATGTGGAGCCGAAGAAACTGTCAGACTTGATTGCCATCATATTCTTTCAGTGTATTTTGTGCTCCAGAGTTCCGGTGTCCTTTTAAGACAGTTCCACAGCCCCAGCAGGCGTTTGTCATACAGTTCTATGACACGAGTGGGCAACGCAACATATATGCTGTCGACTCGTGTATCGTCCCTGATTGGATAATGAGCTGCCAGTTATCCTTAGGTTTTCCAGTAATTTTAACTTTATAGTGACACAACAGCTGGATACATGCAGCAAGTGGAGTTTGGCAGGGCATCTGGCTAGAGGAGCAAGGTTCGGTCAAAGAAACCAAGGCCGCCCGAAAGCCCGTTTGGTTGATGATATCGTCATGGTGATAATGATGATGTCCAGCAGTGGACTACTATAGATTGATTATGATGATGATAAGGAGGGTAACACAATGGATGTTCTTATCACTAAACCCGTTTCCATGTAGCCTTTCGATGGGATACCTAATTAGTCAAACAGTATTGTTTTACCATCTTCGACAAATTCTTCAAAACAGCTTACCGCGCGTACAAATAACTCATAATCACCAAAACCGTAGAATACAAAAGACAAAAATACAATCCAGAAACAAAGAAGAACAACGTCCATCGATCATCAAACAAACACAATCATACATTAAATTTTTCAAAGCCACCTCCCAGCTATTTGCCAAACAAACGAACTAATATGAACAAAGTTGTTCGTCCTGTTGTACAAATAAGCTGGTACCACAGTCCCTTGGGACCTCATCGGTTTGAACTGAGGTTCACCAGACGCGGAGGTAGCTACTTTCTAAATAGGGTTGCCAGTTTTCCGGATTTTGACTGGACTTGATCGGTTTTTTTTACAACTAAATGTGAACTTCAAAGTTATCAATGACTTCTGTTAGTGTTTCTTAAGAGGTTATCGTGCCGTGGTTTTTAGTCAGTACAAGTCTGGCAGTCCCTTCCGCTCCATCCAAGACAAGAGGAGTAATTTGAAGTGATTTTCCATTTCGGAGCAAAAAAAAGTTAGCTGGTCACATTTATTTGTAGTTCCAAAAAATGTCAAAATATCACAATTTCATTGTGATGAATGTGTATATCTATGTCTACTCAAAACATTTTTGTTTCAACAGTTTTAACACAAAACATCAAAGATAATGTAGAATTTAAACATGAATATAATAGATAAATCCACTAAAATAACACCGTCGCGTTAATTAGATTATTGAAATTTAAATAAAACTTGCCTGGTGTTTTTTCTTTTCTTACGGTTGCCAAAATTGACGAAAAATAATTAATAATTCGAGGAAGGATATTAACGCTTTTAAAATTCACACACAACACGTCACACCTGTTTTTAGTGAGTTTTTCATCACACCCGAACTTGTTCAAAATCAATTATTAAAAAAAAATACAAATAATAAGCATCCTGTATTTTTCAAGTCTCTAACCGATGAACTAAATAGATTTTCAATTTATTAATGTCATGAACATTATTAATTTAGAGCTTTCCTATTTATTCCGTACTTTATGGCAACCCTAGCTACATGTCAGTGTGTTCAGGGGTTTATGTTATGTGTTGGACTAAAGTTAGGTTAGGGTTATTTAATTAGGCTCGGTGTGTACTATATCTTTATTCGGAGTTTGTACTGATAACTGTAGCAGAGGCTTTCATTGAGCAGTTTGTTAAATCAATTTAGTAGATAGCTAGACATAATATTAAAACATCAACAACACATAAAAATGTAAAAAGTTTTTATTTCTGTTTTTTTTTAGGATAGGTTCGCGTTTGAACACTATCTCACTTAATATCGTGATAGTTTATAATGCTCCTACTACTAGGACACAGGCCTCCTCTCTGTGAGGGGGAGTCAGCCATAACACAACACGCGGGCCCAGTGCGGCTTGGTCACATTTCATCGAGTTATTGGTTATAGAACATGCCGGTTTTCTCACGATATTTTCCTTTTCCTTTACCGTTTTGAGAACAATTCTGATTAAATATGTTACATAAAGTAATGCGCCTGCCTAACCCCGACCTGCAACTAAAAAGTCGGGGCCGATACCATTGGACCACCAGTGCACATGTTCTTAAATAGGTAAAAACTACGGAATATCAAAATATATAAATCCAAGAAGTTATTCAAATACATGCACAAAAACAAATGTAACAATGTCTCGGAAAAGCAACACAATACGTTGAATAAGTAACTAGACATCTAGACATGCACAAAGTTTGACACGCGCAAGATATAACTGATAGTGCAGCTACTGTGCTGCTCACTCCCTTGAGGATACCTGGGAATATCATACGTGATAAACTGCATAAGACTAGCAATATTGTTGTTATAATTTCATTGTTTTTTTTTGCATGGTAGAAATCAAGGAATGAGTCTTCCCGCCCAGGGCAGAACGGAAGGAACTATCAGACTCTTAATGAATTAAAAACCACCCTGTCTCTTTAGTTGCCCTTTATGTTCCAGAGTGACGGTAACTTATTTAGACAGTAGCGGTCTTCGCTGACATTGCAATCGTATAGAGCTGGTACAATGATGGATTAGGAAGGTGTCCTAAGAGATTAAAAATGGAATTAGATAATTTGGTTTTGTTTTAATCACCTTTGGAAGGGCTATGATTTATATTTTTGATGATGATTTTCTTCTCTTAGATTATGGAACTGGAAGACGGTCACGGGAACTCTTCAACTAAACAAGATAAATCCATTGATATCGGAATCGATTCTCCAAATAATTTCCGCCCTATAGTCGATGTAAGCCGCTGGCAAAATCTAGTTATTGACAAAAATACATGATACAAGACATTATCTTCACATAACTCCAGGTAGACTGTAAAACTCACGTATGCCATAAAATATTCTAAAATCATCAAACTGAACGTTCAGTAGTAAACCGTTCAAAAGTTCGGCACATCAAACGGCTGCAACATTTAACTGGATTATAAAACTGAACTATTTTACGGCTCTCGTTTAACTTGAAACTAGAGGTGGGCCGACTTTGACTTTGACCGACAACCTTACCGGCCGACTGTGACAGTCGGCTTAGCCGAAGAGAAGTTTTGTGTCATTTAATCGTTCCTGCTGTGTGGTCATAAAATTCAATAAATAAAAGAAAGGTTAAAAAGCTGTAGAATACTTTTGGTTGAACGCGCTAACCAACAGTTTGTAGATTATACGACTCTAGATGTATGTAATCCAT
The DNA here is from genome assembly GCA_028554685.1 of Agrotis ipsilon. Taxonomy (NCBI): domain Eukaryota; kingdom Metazoa; phylum Arthropoda; class Insecta; order Lepidoptera; family Noctuidae; genus Agrotis; species Agrotis ipsilon. Next base: position 13,363,724 of record CM052973.1, on the reverse strand, counting down.
ATGCCAACAGAGGTCACCAAGCTCTCTAACATGTGCCATTCTAACGCATATATGCCTATTGATTCGAAAACGAAACAAGAGTTACAATACTTTCCATAGGCACAAAAATGCAGTAAAATGTAAAACGTCATCTATTGCAGGAATCTATTGCAAGACAGTGGAAATAGATTCTATTTGCACTAAAATAAACTCTATAACTGGTAAATACTAAAACCCCATAGGTTATTGATATAAGCAAATCCAAAAATAACCAAAATCGAAATCCGTAAGTAGTTCTGGGCATATATGGGCTAATGGATGGCATCAAGCAAGGTCTCCTTCCTTAGCATGCTGAATTACATCCGTCCAGAACAATATACACTGTTAATAATATCAATAACCGCATCCGAGAAGTTTGTCGGCACTTATGGCCGACTGTTGTCCGACTACAAACATAGCCGACTAGTCAGCACATCTCTACTGTGAACACTTACTAGTATTACAAAGTTATAAATTCTCTCTATTGAATCCTTGGAGTAGTTTATGTATGTATGAGTGTGCAGTCACGAGGTTAAATGATACGGTGAGAGTCTGAAATAGGTGAATATTTAGATTGACCGGTGAATGTCGACAATCACTAAGCTCGCCAGTGAATGTACGAATTGTTTCAACAATTTACTTATACGTATCGGACATACAAAGATCATCGGTGAAGGAAAACGTGGTGAGGAAACCAGCATGATCTAGATCCAAAACTTTGGAGACATAATGATGTGACATCTGCTAAACTGTGCTAGGACTTTGTGGTGGATAATAACTCACTTCTTCACACAGATTGAAGGCCTGTGTCTCAGCAATGGGAACATTCAATGCTGACTAACTGTTTCTCGCGGTTTTATCCCCGTTGCTCGGCTCCTATAGCCCTCAGCGTGCTGTTAAATAGCTTATAGTCATCCTCGATAAGTGTACGAACCAACACAAAAAAAAATCGAACTAACTTCTTGCGATTAGCGGCTTTAATAAAACAGACAAACTCTTCAGCTTTATAATATCTATTTTTAGTTCCCTGTCGGTTCACCGCCGCTCGGGTCCTATTGCCCTTAACATGCTGTTAAATAGTTTGCAGTCTTTCTCAACAGATGTACACACGGCTACATATCAAGCTATGCAAAACCAGTATTAGCTGTTCATTGTATGTAAAATTCTTACGAAGCGAGACCAAGACAAAATGGTTTTGTATAGCTTGATGTGTAGCCGTGTGTATTATCCAACACAAAAATATTTTTTCAATTTAAACCAGTGCCTCCTGAGGGTCGCGGGTTCAAGCAAACAAACTCTACAGCCTTCTAATCTATATATATAAAAATGAAACCCGTTTTCCGTTGTCACGACATAACATGAAAACGGCTTGACCGATTCGGATAATTATTTTTTTGTTGTGTTTGTAACCATCGGGACCGGGTTTTAGACCGGGTCCTCCACCCGTGCGAAGCCGGGACGGGCCGCTAGTATTATAATAAAGGTACAGTACAGGGGCCTTAGTCAAACAGCATTCGACAGTAAACGACAATCGTTATCGTTCATCAGTCACCAATACATTTTCAACTTTATACCCCAGCGCGTAAAGTTGAAAATCTATTAAAAACTGCTAATCGATAACGAACGAAACAAACGAAATTGATCTGTGAACATCAATAGATTTTCAACTTTACGCGCTGGGGTATAAAGTTGAAAATGTATTGGTGACTGATGAACGATATCGATTGTCGTTTACTGTCGAATGCTGTTTGACTAAGGCCCCAGATTATGCAATGGACATTCGCTGGTGAATTTTAACATACACCAAAGCACGCGTTCTCGTATCTTCACTTCGCCTACCAAACACAGTTTCAGATTATTTGAAGCCCAAAAACTAAGCCAAATGCAAACATCCCTCCTTGAACCCAAACCGCACTCACTCGCGCACCTTGTGTTGATACGATGCAAACTTAGGGTAGCAATGTCGCTAAATTATTGGTACCATGTACTGAGGGGTTGTTGAGGGGTCTTTGGGGGTGCAAGCGGGGGGTGACGACAAACTTTGTTCCCCGCTGTCTGTGCGACAAGCAAGGAGAAGTTTGTCTACGGAATTATTGCTGTACATCTTAGTATGATGATAGACAATTAGAAATATTGCTTTGGGAAAGTGTGGTGAGATAAATGGTATTGTTAATAGACCTTGGGCTCCCCTCAGAAGACCAAGGCCTGCCTGGGTAGATGTGGTAATCGTGACTCCGGTACATAAAGGGATTTTAGTCAGTAAGAGTCTGAGGATCCCTTCCTCTTTTTTTCCCAAATATTTCTATGACCTACAAGTAGTTGTATGGGTCTGGTTGTTTGTTTACTTGAGTTTCTATGTTTGTAAACGCACCCACGACACAGGAGAAATTCCTAAGGTTACTGTTACTGTCAGCCTGTATCATCCCGCTGCTGGGCAAAGGGCTCTCCCCATGACTTCCAACTATTTCGATCTAAGGCTAGTGTGAGTCACTGGTTATTGGTTTCATCAAGCTCATCCCGCCATCTTATGCGATGTCTGCCGCGACGCCTTCCGCCGACGCCGGTAATTTTGGCCCACAGTTCATTGGGCATCTAGCAGACGTGGCCAGTCCAGTCCCACTTCAGCTTAGCGGTCATTATAGCAACGTCAGTGATTTGTGTTTTGGAACGCAGTGTGGTGTTACGAATATGATCATTATTCCGTTCTGATCCCCAAAACCTGATCCCCTAGAAAGTAAAAATATTTGACAGAGGATCGGTTTGAGGATCAGAGTGGAATAACTCATTCCTAAGGTTGGGTAATGTTTTTAGAATAATAAACAAAAGAACTGTTGGTCAAACAACTGGTCCTAAGCTTTTGCCAATGAGCCGCTATAGCTTATCTATATACATAATGTTTATAGATATCCATAATACCTCAGTTTCCCCCATTCAATAAGGGAGGCATGTTATTTCAGTTAATGAATGCCATCATTCCCTCAGCTCATTTATCATTGCATTGCAAGTTGCCTCATTAATATTCAGACTGTGGGTGTGCTTGTTTCATAAGCCTGTCTAAGCAGAATACCGTGGCCCTAGAACACAGAGGATAGCTGAAGGAACAGTATGACTCACCGACGCGCTCCACCAAGAGGAACCATTTATGATGATTTTAATACACGAAGAAAGTGTTATTTTGGGTAGAAAAATACAAAATATTAATCCATGTAAGCTTCTTAGTAATTTTCGTGATTTTAAATTAGAATTCTGTGTTTAAAATTCAAAATCTGTTCTTTAAGAAATTTCATTACATCTTTAAAAAAATATAAGATTAAATTAGTAAATTGCACCCGCGCAAAGCCGGGGTAGCTCACCAGCGATATTGTGATAAATAAAAATCAGCAAGTTACTTGGTGCGTTAAAATAATTATAAAGAAGATTCAAAAATAATTAAAAGTTTCTACAGATACAGTCACAGGAAAGTAACAGCATGGCACACTAAAAAAAAAACATGATCATGCAAAAAAATGTTTTGCCGAAAACAATTTCCCGTACCGGGAATCGAACCCGAGCCTCCTGGGTGAAAGCCAGGTATCCTAGCCACTAGACCATACGGGAGATGTTGAGTAATGTCAAATGATTTCCCCATTTAATAAAAGGCGCACTTTCATAATTATTTTTATTGTACCTACCACACATTTTTCGAAAATACGAGAAAAAGAAAACATATATTGATTAATTATACTTCTCTCCCCTCGTTTACACCAAGAAACAAGTTAAATACTAGTTTCATACAAAACTTGTAGAATACTTGGCAAAACATAATTTGTTTGTTTTATACATGTATCGAGAGTGTCTCAAACCATAACCTCAAACATTCTTTCGTATATATACAAGTATTTATACAAGTATAAAACACATTTGCGTTTACACTGAAGTCTATGTCATGTCAAAACTTGACAAATACATGTATTATACCTTGGTGTAAACGAGGGGTCTCATTTACTGCCAATAAAATAACCTACTTTGATAAGTAAGAACAAAAGAGATGAATGCAAAACAGTTATTCCCGTACCGGGAATCGAACCCGAGCCTCCTGGGTGAAAGCCAGGTATCCTAGCCACTAGACCATACGGGAGATGGAAGTGAATGATAAAATGTGAGTCCACAAACATAAACAATTTTATAATTGCCATTATTACGTCTTCCATCGATAATGGTTAGTGCAGAGAGGCTTAGCGATTACGTGTCGCGGGTTTGATTCCCGCACGCAACTAATATTTGTATGATCTACAAGTAGTTGTTCCAGGTCTGGACGTTTGTGTATGAGACTTTGTACTATGTTTGTAAACGCACCCACGACATAGGAGAAATTTCTGGTGTGGGGCAACGTTGTATTAAAAAAGAAATAATAATGAATAACAATAATTTAATGCATAAAATATAGGTACTAACAGTTGTTACAATTGGTGGTTTAGGCACAAACCATATTTTGCCTGTTTAGGGCATGCAAATGTTAAAAATATTGTTAACAGAATTGTACATAATTATGTAGCTAATAGCCAATTATAGTATATTGCGCAATGATTGCACAAGTGTAAGCCAGTTTAATTTTTATTGCACCATAATTATATTATTGCAGTTTAGCATCAATACATATTTATGGAGTATGTTTTTGGTCTAAGAATTTTCGGTCAGGTAGAGGCCCACAGTGCCGTAACCCTGGGCGGGAGGACTCATTTTGTAACTATACAGTGTGTCCGGTAAGTATGGATTGAATAGAAAATACCTATGAGATAGGACCAACGACGATATATTACTAGACTCCGCATGCACGATCTAAGGAACAAAAACTATTCTGTCAACTCGCTGAGGACTTACCTACGTAAGCGAGGGGGACGGAGTACTGCGTTGTGATTGGCTAACTCAAGGTCGGTTCCCTCTCAAAGTATGTTAACGGCTCACGGGAGGGGTCGAAATAAGACGGATATAAGACTTTTTTGTTGCCTAAATGTGTTGTCAGACATCGGTCGCCTGTTATTAGGAGTCTAGTAATATATCGTCGTTGGTTATGACCATGTATAATCTTTTTAAAGTAGATTCCGGTGCGATTCCCGCACGGAGCAAATATTTGTATGATTTTCAGGTATTTGTTCCGGGTCTAAGCGATTGTCTATGTGAGTTTAGATGTTTGTAAATGCACCCATAACACAGGAGAAATTCCTATTATGGGACAAAGTTGTTAAAAAAAATCTTATGGTTTAGATCCGATATGAAAAATTTCTAAACGCGCCCACGACACAGAAGAAATTCCAAGTGTTGGGCAACGTTATTAAAAAAATAATAATTAAAAAATACGTTTCTTATGGTTTACTTCCCATATGTATGGAAAAACTAGTACCTAAAAAATAAAACTAGAATACTATTTAGGTTCCCCAAATCGTATCGATTTATAACCCTCTCACGATGAACAAAAGGTACCATTAACGGATAAAGAAGGGTTGTTCGAGTATTGTTAGTACCCCTTCCCTAGGGAACCTAGAACACCCCTCACAATAGGGGTTGAAATAAAAGTCGATTTTGTTAGTTAATTGTCGTCGTCATAATTAGTTTTTGATGAATGGGTGACCCTTTATAGGCACCCTTTTTTTATCGTGGTAAAATCATCAAATGAGACCTCCAACCCCGGGCAGGGCGGGAGGTACTGTCAGACTTGTACTGACTAAAATCCACGGTGTCCTTCAGTAGCCCTTTATGTTCCGGGGTCACGGTAATAGAAATAAGTCCCGCGACCTTATAGGCACCCTAATGTTTGTTGGTAAAAAAATGGAAAGTTCAAATTGTCAAACTGTTTTTCTTCATTAATTTTTCATTCAAGATGCACTTTTAAATGCCAGGCATAAAAATTGAATTGATCTCTTTAGGCAGTTGGAGCAAGGGTCGAATTCAGAAGGCAGTTCTTCTAGACAAGGCGCGCATTTTTAGGAGGTTCCTTTTTCTGGAGCCTTGGATGCTCTTGCGCCGGTAGCTTGCACCCTGTTGCAAACATCATCATCATCATATAATGTTCTCACTGCTGGGACACAGGCCTCCACTCTGTAAGAGGGAGTGGGCCATAATCCATCACGCAGGCCAAGTTCGTCAGAATCACTTCGCATAAAATAAATGCTTCAAAACATTAATTTCTACAGAACTTAAAATATAGCTGTCATCTCCGTCTCCCGTATGGTCTAGTGGCTAGGATACCTGGCTTTCACCCAGGAGGCTCGGGTTCGATTCCCGGTACGGGAATAACTGTTTTGCATTTATCGTTTTTGTTCTTGTGTTAGTTTATTTTTAGTTGTTAATAAACGAGTGGTATATTATTAATCAATTTAGGTTTTCTTTTTGCGTATTTTCGAAAAAAGTATGTAACAATAAAAATAATTATGAAAGTACGTCACATTTCATTAAATGGTGAAATCATTTGACATTACTCATCATCTCCCGTATGGTCTAGTGGCTAGGATACCTGGCTTTCACCCAGGAGGCTCGGGTTCGATTCCCGGTACGGGAAATTATTTTTATTTGTACGACTTGATTTTATTTCTATTTTCGTACTTATTGATTAACTAGCTGTGCCCGCAACTTCGTTCGCGTGGATGTCGAAATTTAACAATGTATTTTTGAATTGCAAGCGCTTAATTCAGGCCACGTTTTTCATATAAACCGTGTATTTAGAATTTTCTTAGATTCATAAAAAATATTTGACACTTGTATTCCAGGTTTATGTAGGACTATTTTCCTAATGCCCGCTCTCACCACACCACACCACACCACTCCACTCCACACCACACCTCACCACACCACACCACACCACACCACATGGTGTGGCTATTCCATTCCATTCTGTTCTACTCTATAATTCCTTTAAATATTGCTTTAATTAATTTATATTTTTTATATTATGTGAACCGATTACGATGAAACAAAATACATAATGTTACTTCAATATAAACACGTCTATTCCAGGTTTTATTTTAACGCCATCTGCCGTGCGTTGTAGTTTTGCTATTCCAATTCGAAGTTAGATCGCGCGACTGACGTACGAAATCAAATTGTGAGACCAGAGTGCACCCGTAATTTTACTTCTAAAACACTTCAAATTCAAATATCTTTTGATAGACTGAACCGATTCCAATGAAACAAAAACTAAATTCCTCTCCAAGTTACGCTTAATCGTTGTGTATAAAAGTTATCTACATTAATTTCGTACATTTTACGTGATACCTGGACAAATAAACATACAAACAGACAAACAGACAAACAGACAAACAGACAAACAGACAAAAATTCTAAAAATGCTAGAAATGGGTTCTATTGGTTGTCCTTTAATACCCTGGCTATATTTTTTGAGTTTTTTTTTAATGTACAAAAATAACTTGTCTACAGTTTTATTATATGTATAGATGTTTGACAAAAACTTTATGAACAAGGAAAATGTTATTCTTGTGGCTGTAGTTTTTTTTTCGTTTCCTATTCATCAACATCATCATCATCAGCCTATAAATGTTCCCACTGTTGGGACACAGGCCTCCTCTCAGTGAGAGGGAGTGGGCCATAATCAACACGCGGGCCCAGTGCGGATTGGTAGATGTCACATGTCTTCGAATTTCTGGTTCTAGGACATGCCGGTTTCCTCACGATGTTTTCCTTTACCGTTTTGAGAGCAGTTTCGATTCCCAATGACCTCCCATATCCCAGTCTGAGGTTTCTTCTCAAAACACATAATGCCAACTTTTACACGTTATGTCCTTAGATTATAAAATGTCCAGATTCTGTCTCCAAAACAAAACGTAACATTTTAATTTTTTTATATACCTGGCTGAGAGTGAGCGCCAAGCACGCATTTAAAATAATGTAATGAAGGGGATAATTTCTTCGCTTCAGTCTTTCACGCTTTTTTTGGCTTCCGTTTTCAGTGGCCCACTAAGAATCTGGACATTCTGTAATTTAAAGGCGCTCCCACACCGGGAGCATTCGCATGTAATGTAACATTAGAAATTCGACTTTGAGCATTACATTACAATAGTAGCTCCCTGGCTGACGAGCATTCGCAAACATTTAGTACCTATAGAAGGTGCGCATTGTGGTGCTCGATTGTTCTGCCTCACCTATGAAATGTTCGAATTTGTAACATTAAAACATTACAGATGAATGTTTGCGGTGAGTGAGCGCCTTAAGGTTTTGACATTTTATTTTAAAATATGACAAATAAATAGACAGATCAAGATACATAAAGCCATAGTGTTAAGTCATTAATTGTTCACCCCATAATTCTAGTTATTCATTAATAATAGTACAGGGTAAAGCTTTTAACAGGTTCTATGTATCATAATGATTTAAGTAACTAACTGTGTTCCTTTGGCTTATGTTGGTAAACTTAATGGTGTTAACCATTAGGCTTAGAAACTGTCAATCTTAAAGTGATATTCAGGTCTCTTGGTTGGTATCACTTTAAAATTGATAAGGGAACGTTGTTAGTCAAGAAAATAAAAAAAGGAAGATTTAAAGACCACGTTTTCCAGGTGGTGGTACATTCACGCGCGCCTCAAAGAGTGTCAGCAAAATGGCGGGGCCCCCTCACAGAGAGACAAAAACCTGTCGGGGTCGCGGGACTTATTTCCATCACCGTGACCCCGGAACATAAAGGGCTATTGAAGGACACTGTGGATTTTAGTCAGTACAAGTCTGACAGTCCCTCCCGCCCTGCCCGGGGTGGCAGGACTCATTTGATGATTATATTTTATTGTTTTGGCGGTACGTTCATCGATTTTGGCTTACATAACAATAGAAAAAATACTGTTGAAATATTTTTTATAATATTCTAACAAATCTTAAATCATTTCGTGACTTTGGTCTTAGCGGAGAGCGCTGCGACGCGACGGGCAGCCCGAAGAAGGTTATAATTATTTACTACTAGCGGCCCGTCCCGGCTTCGCACGGGTGGAGGACCCGGTCTAAAACCCGGTCCCGATGGTTACAAACACAACAAAAAAAATATTATCCCAATCGGTCAAGCCGTTTTCATGCTATGTCGTGACAACGGAAAACGGGTTTCATTTTTATATATATAGATTGGAAGTACGCGAATCCGCTACTGGCGGGAGCTTCGTGGCTTGTTCCAAACATTTGTATACTTTGATCTTACCATTCATCGCCCCGCGCTAAGTCCACCACTCACGGCGGTAAGATCAATGTAATTTTCGGACTAATTAGATTTTTTCAGTCATATTACCTGTACAGTTCTGATTCTTATCGAAAATTAGGTTTTTAGTTCTTTATTTCTTTCATAAATGCCGCTAGTGTTCTTTTGTCGACTTCGATAAGTTCGCTGAAACTTTACTGTATGTAAAACAGGAAAAAAAGACAGAATGATCGCCCGTTATATCAGAGAGTCGCCGTGAAGACATTATCATAAATTGTCGACACTCCGCCAATAGTCTGTTCCGAACACAGCAGTTAAGGAGATTAGATCGAATTTAAGCTGATTTTTCAGCTCATCCTTTCATAGTAACTGCTTGAGGTGAGTGGGGCGGTGAGACGGTGAAGAGCGTGATTAAAGAGTAGCCTGGCGATTGAAAGTCTTGATGGCAATTTTGGTTGGCCTGTTGGTCTAGTGGTTAGTGACCCTGACTGCTATGCCGGGGGTCGTGGGTTCGATTACCACCCAGGACAAATGTTTGTGTGATGAGCATGATCATATATTCTGTGTCTGGGTGTAATTTATCTATAATATGTATGTATTTAGAAATATAAAAGTATGTTTATCAGTTGTCTAGTACCCATAACACAAGCTCTGCTTAGCTTGGGACTAGATGGCGTTGTGTGATAGTTGTGGAATATTATTATGAGTGAGAGGACATGATTTTACCAAGATAAAAAAAAAGCGACATGGCTATCGACACACTGACTATCGTGTTTAAGTTCCTCAAGTCAACAACCACGCGAATCAGAGCAAGATATTTGAATTGATTATCTATACAATAATATTATTATGGGTGTATTTGGTAGACTTACCTTCCTCATTGATCTGTCACCATCAAAATGCCATAGACAAGTAACCAACCCTCTTTCCTCTGTCAAAACAACCCTATCTTTAACAAAGCATGATATAAACAAAGCCAATAATTCTAAACCACTCCAAAATACGGTTTAATAGGGCCTCGATCCCCCCAATCTATTTGGGTTAACGCTATTCTGGTTCAAATATCAAACAACTCTAGTCGAAATTGAGCAGCTAATAGTCTGCTCGGTGAGAAATTGCATTATTCTTTGGTATAGATTGTAGAATAGGGGATGGAGAAGGATCAGTCTCTTTGCCGGACTTTTTTTTGGACGACGGATATTCTCGTATGTTAAAATGTATAGACTGTTTGGAGCAGTGATGGTCCAAGAATCCAAGACTTTTTTTATCGTGGTAAAATCATCAAATGAGTGCTCCTACCCCGGGCAGGACGAGAGGCATTGTCAGACTTGTACTGACTAAAATCCACTGTGTCCTTCGATAGCCGTTTATGTTCCGGGGTCACGGTGATGGAAATAAGTCCCGCGACCAAGGATCCACGACTTATAGAATAATAATTATAAATATAGATAGTTTTTCAAGATATTGTATTATGATTTATTTTCATATCACCTAAAAGAATCTGTTGGAACAGTTCTAGTTTACTCGTAGCTCAACAACACGTACTTAGTAGTGACTACGAGTTTGCAAGTCGTAAGTGCGAGTACGAACACAGGCTCTTGCATTATTTTGTGAAATTAATTTCATCATCACTGCTTTTGAAACAAATCAAAATTCGAATACATGATTGTAACATCTACCAACACGTATTATAGGCCCTCATGTTGAAATAGCTGAATCGATTCTGAATTATCTCTACGAAAACTGTTCTCAAATGAAGCAGAATATGAAATGCTTAAATAAAATAAAAAAAATCCTATTATTATTATTGTTATTATTTTTTAAAGATATTTTAGGGCTGATTTTTTAATAGTCAGATAACTTTTATCTCAGGAATAAAAAATGGCGGGTTAACAGCTTATAATTATAGAAAATATTATGTCAAATCACAATTTTTATTCCTTAAATAAAAGTTATCTATTGAAAAATCAGCCCAAGTGAAGTTGAATCGTGGTACTTCTGCACATTTTCTTTCATTTAGTTCTTGAAACTGGTTTGTCACCTGAACAGTTACCGACAGTCGCAATAAACATGCAAATCACGACGAGGTTCATTTCTTGCGTGAAAATGTTTCAATATCGACGTTTCGGAGTAAAAGTAGTGTTCTCAATAGCTTAACATTCTAGTAGAGTTGAATACAATTAAACTTCACTAATGAAACTGAAAAGTCTAGGTATCTAAGGGCATGATTGATGCAGTGGCCAAGTGATCCAGATCGATTCCTTCTATCATCATCATCAGCTGGAAGGCATTTCTTTCTGACCAAACAGCAAGTCGCCACTTGCATGCAATATTGTCTGACCGCGACTCTCACGATGTCGTCAGTCAGGGAAACCTGACCACGTTGATTCTTCGTAGTCACCATTCGAGAAATTTTCTATCCCATCAATTTCACCAAATTAACATTCAACCTCAATACAAATCTCGTTCCATTGTTTTTTATGACTGCTTCTGATTGGATACCTAAAGCCGTATTCAGCGCTCGACCGACGCGACGGTCAGGACGGACGGTCAGTCCGCCCACGCATTGACCGTCAGTCGGCTTTTTGTATTCAGTGCTCCACTGACCGACGTACGGAACAGCAGGGTACAATCGTGTATGTATCCATTTAATTTAGTCCCGCGTCCACAACGCACTGAATGCTCTGAAGCATTGCATAGCACGTCAGTCACCTGACGCGCGCGCGGACCGACGCGCTCGACCAACGACGATATATTACTAGACTCCTAATAACAGGCGACCGATGTCTGTCAACACATTAGGCAAAATAGTCTTATATCCGTCTTATTTCGACCACTCCTGTGACCCGTAAACATACCTTGAGACAGAACAGACCTTGAGTTCGCCAATTACAACGCAGTACCTCGTCCCCCTCACTTACGTAGTACCTCAGCGAGTTGACAGAATAGTTTTTGTTCCTTAGATCGTGCATGCGGAGTCTAGTAAATCGTCGTTGCGCTCGACCGACAGTTTCTGTCAGCGAACGCGGACAGTTTTCCTTTGAATGCACGTATGCTTTTTATGGCGAAAACTACGCCGACCGACGGTTAGTCCTGACCATCAGGAGAGCACTGAATACGGCCTAATACTTTTGGTACTACGTAATATCGCTGAGGCCGGTCGTTGATTAGTACAGACAACGAAACAAATAAAAATTGCAACCGATAAAGCTTATTAATTTCCATCGTAACTAAATAACTCAAAGAAACTCAAAACAAAACAGTTATCAACCACCTCAGTTGTTGCAGCTTCTCTAGTTACAGAAACTTCAAATGCAGGCATTAATTGGGACTCTCACAAAGCGTCCACAATACACGATATGTACTTGGAAACTACTTCACAACTCGCGAATGGCTCTCGAACTTCAAAACATTGTTTGTAAGAACTTTAGGTTCTTGAGTTGTCTGTGGTTATTACAATGTTTGACAATAGAGACTGTTTCTACAAATGAGGTAATTTAGTTTAGGCCGTTATCATACTAGCGGTTTGAAAGCGGCTGCGGGGCGGAGCGGACGCGCAGCGCATCCGTCGCGAACACGCCGCGCATCCGTCGCGAACACGTCGCGGACGCGTGGCAAATGCGTTACGTTTTCGTCGCGTGTTTGTACACTCAGTAACAAAATGGATTCCGACGAGGAAACATTGCTGTTGACGTTATTACTTCGGCAACGTCGAAAACGAAAACGAAAGCATCGACGAATTTAGGAAGATCCATTATTAGATTAGGCTGAGGAATTTTTCGCCGAGAGTTATAAGCAATATTCATGTTTTGGTAAAAAAAAACTTCTCGGCTAAAAAGAATTTGGATGATTATGCATCTATAATCTGTATCACCTACTCTTATCATATTATGCCAAATTTCAGCGCTGGAGGAATTTTTCGAAAGTCTTCATACAAAAAATTCCTCGTTGATCTGAAGTGGGGCGGACGTTTTGGCGTTTGTTCGAGGCAGTACAAAATGGCGTCCACTTTGCTGTTCGCGGCGATCCCGTTGCGCGTCCGCAACGAATTCGCTGCGCAACCGCGGCGTGTTCGCAACGCATTCGCTGTGCGGCCGCTCCGCCCCGCAACCGCTTCCAAACCGCTAGTGTGATAAGGCCCTTAATAATAATAATAAACCATTTATTTTCAGGTAACAAAGACCGATAGATAAATACCTTAACCTAATTATATTTCTTAGTAATTATAACTTAAAACTATGTTAGTACCACTATAATTTGCACTTTAAGTCTTTGTGCGTTCTGGTGGCACTTGACAGGTTTTTGACTCTATGAAGAGAGGTTTCGTCCAAACTGGAAAAAGGATGTTAAAAGGGTCTATAACGACCATCATCTGCCTAGACGATGTTGGGGTCGGCTTTCAGTCGAACCAGATGCAGCTTAAAATCAGTATTTTACAGGAATCGACTGCCTACGACCTCACAACCCAGTAACTGCGTAATACGATACCCCATGATACGACTGTTTGTCAGACTTCAGAGCTTGTGACTAATAGTAACGACTGTCAAAGATCTACAAATGACAGCCGGAACCAACGGCTTTACGTGCTTTCCTAGGCACGGTGGAAACTCGCTCAGTCAGATGGTCACCTATCTGCAGTCCAACCTCAGCAAGCGCGGCTTAACCCGGAACATCGGCCTGTGCAGCTGAAAAAATTAAGTCGCCCAGCAGGTTAAGAAGAAAATAAACACCAATTTTCAACGTAGCAACCAAACCTTTATTTCCAACTCAGTACATAAGAGCCTCGATATATCACACGTCTTCTATCATGCAAATATTTCTTGGTTCTTGCACACACTCGACAAACTTGACAAACTCTCATAAAGTAATGTCTTGTAAATTAACAACACAATGGTGAAGTTTCCAACTGTTACCTAGTTTGTACAATCGGCGAAAGAGGTAGAAGTACTGGCTGATAGGTTCTAAAGAAAAGTGAGAAACGTGATTTAAAGACACTTTAAAAAAAACTGATTGCCTAGGTGCTGTGTAAAAAATAATAAAGTAAATGAAAAGAAAAGAAAGAAAGAAAAGGGATTTATTGATACACACGGAACATTACAAACTATACAGAAAAAAAAGATACAAAGGAAAAACATAGTTACAAAAACAATTTGTATGAGATTTTTTTACACAATACACAAAGTAACTTGTATCATTTAGGTATTCAATCCGATATTACGAATTCCAAGAATATTAAAATCAGGCCTGGAAACCAAACTCTTTAGTTGACTGTACTAAGTACGAACAATGTTCTATATCGGTATCTGTTGTCTATGGAACCAAGGGACTTCCGGTCTCCGGACTCGTGACGAAGGAGGTTTTAGTTTAAATAGGTCGTAATTTATGGCAGGAGACGTTGATATGTTGGCATTGGTTCCTTTAAGGGGGATGTTATTCAGGAAGTCATTTTACTTCAGATGTAAGTTAAGATTAAGTTATAATATAATAATAATATTCCAGAACTATCACACAACGCCATCTAGTTCCAAGCTAAGCAGAGCTTGTGTTATGGGTACTCTAGACAACTGATAAACATACTTAAGTATATATATTTAAAAATACATATATATTATAAATAAATTACACCCAGGCACAGAACAAAATGATCGTGCTCATCACACAAACAATTGTTCTGGATGAGAATCGAACCCACGACCTCCGGCATAGCAGTCAGGGTCACTAATCACTAGACCAACAGGCCTGTCGAGTTATGGTTACTGAAGAGGCTAGGTAATAAATTACTGGAATATGTGAATACAAGAAAACAAAGTTAGCATAGTAATACGGTAACCTTTTGAGGTGTCATAATCATCAAATGAGTCCTCGGGAACCCTTGGAGGAGCAGAAACCACTGTCAGACTCGTACTGTCTAAAATCCACTGTTTTCCTTCAATTGCCCCTTACGTTCCATAATCACGATTGAGACAGTTCCTCCACCTTTTGATAGTCCTTTCCGCTCCACCTCGAGCAGAAGGTCTCTGATTTAAGACCCAAAAAAAAGCCTTCTCGATTTGGTATAGAAAACTGTTTTTTTTTTTCTTAAACATCCTATATAATAAAGTACTGAATATATTTTACCAGAACTTTAAACCAGTAGACCGAGATATTATGATCTACATAACAGTTTTAAAACTACAACTTTAGATAACTGTGCTTATGTAAAACTTTACCACATATTTAAAATAGAGGAAACAAACAGCGTTGTTCTATAAAAGTTCCTGGTTCTTCGACTAATACTTACTGACCGGGAGGCGCGATTTGTTGTTCCATGTTACCACTACGTGCTACTGTTTCTATTGGATAGGTCGGGAGACGGGGTTAGTCAATATTTTGCAGAATAAATATTTTGGTTATTTTGGCTTTGTTTGTGCCTTTTGTACCAGATTCCATTCGCCATTTTGGTAGTGTTACACTGCCCGGAACACTGGAGAACAAATCTTCTAGGAAAGCACACTGCACCGTAAATGAGTGTTTGAAATATGGTTTATAGAAATGAGGTTTGATTTTGTTTCAGGTCAGAGGTCTGACCTAGACTTGAGTCTTATGTAAAGAAATAAGAAAACTATATATATAATAATTTTGTGTTTCTCTTGCTTAGTTAGCTATGTGGGTGTATTTAATAAGCAATGATGTGGAAGTAGTGTAAATAAAAAAAAGTGAAATATCAGAAGTTATTAGATCAAAAAGCTTACGTCATTAGACTCAAAAAATTAATAATGATAATTATAGCTATTTTATACCTACGATCGATCACAGTCTTTTTATTTTTTTGCGTGCAAAAATCATCAAATGAGTCCTCTCGCCCCTTCTGTCAGACTTGTACTGACTAAAATCCACGGTGTCCTTCAATAACCCTTATGTTCCGGGGTCACGGCGATGGAATAAGTCCCATGACCCTGATTGACCACAGTCTTAATTTTAAAATTTGTTAAACAGAACTAAAAACTTTTAGAATTTACAAAATAAAAGAAGAAAATAAAGAAACGAGCCAGACTCTTGCACTAGAACTATTTATTCTTAACATGCCTGCGGTACTTCGCACCTGTGTCGACGAACAAACATAATAAGTATTCACTTTGTTCCTATACATACAAGAAATAGTTGTCTTCAGACGGTCTTGGGTAAGAATAGAAATCGATCTCAGTGGAAATAGTTTTAGGCAGGCAAAGTATCTAGGAGGTAGTATTTTCTTTTATAACTTAGGCACTTCGACAGCAAAAATAAATAGCAAATTGAATTAGTTAAATCGGACTTAGAGTTCCGGAGATATGTGAACACAGACATAAAAATATAATACATTCTCTTTTGAAATGTGGCACATTTTTTCAGACACTGATATAGACTAACATAATAACGCAAGAGTTTTATTGAATTTTTTTTCATAATATATTTAATTTTTACTTTTTTATTTTGTGTGTTGTTTGTGTTTACAAGTTATGTTTAATGGTAAGAGTTATAATAGTATTAGTCGTTAGTTATTTTTAAATTATCTTGTGTGTGTGTGCAAACCACTATTGTATTGGGTATGCCTATAAAGATAGTGTGTGTTTTTAAATAAACAAATAAATAAAAATATATGAAAACTGAGCAATTCTGAAAATATAACATACATACGGGTCGAATTGATAACCTCCTTGTTTTTTGAAGTCGGTTAAAAATAATGGACACGTATTTTTTTCTTTCCTTAGACCAATGCATACCTACTGACAAAGATAATAATAATCATGTAACGCATAAAAATTCGAGAGTCTGCTCGTAACGTCAAAGCATCGGACGTCATCGGTACGCATCGCATGTAGGCATTGCCGATGAGCCGTCCGTACGATGCGGATCAGTGGACGCTGTTGTATGAGTTTTAGTACGAGGCTAACGAAAATCCGTTACGTACGATACGTCCGATACGTGCGATGCGGCCCTGTGGACGCTTACCTTTATGATTCCATTTGACACATAACTAGTCACCAATTTGATCCTATTATCCACCGAAACCCGGTTTAAAAACCACATCAATAAAACCAACAAACTTTAATTCCCATAACCGCGATACCCAGTTTAAATTCGCTTTTTTATCCAAAGAAATATTTTATGAACTCCATATAGAATAGTTTGGAGTTTCGCTCTGCTCGCTCCGCTCCGCTCCCGAGGGCAACAAGTTAAACTAACAGTTTACTATAGTAACAACTGTTGTTGAGTTTCGTTCCCTCGTTGTTGGAAATTATTGGCTTATGCTAGTTTTCGTTGGGCCAATATGTTTTTAGGGTTCCGTGGTAATCAAGGACCCTTACGGGGCGTTTAAGGCTCTAAGGTAAGATCAAATTTATTTTAAATGTTTGAAACACGACTCGAAGAGGCGCCTGTAGTGAATTCGCGGACCAAGTAATTCATGTCTTATTTGCGCCGTCCGCCGCTCCGCCATATCCGTCCATCCGCATGACTGTCCGTCTGTTTGTGGATTAGCTCTGAGACGCTTTGTACTAGAAACTTGAATGCTGGAATTAAGAATGAATTAAAAAATTAGTTAAGCTGACAAAGTGATCGATTAAAATCTTGTAAAATATATTGTTTTCACAGGCAACCGAAACGTGGGACGTGGTTGTCGAGGTCGGCTGCAAGCTGGACAGAAGATCGGATGAAAATCACAGGATTGCGCTGGATGCAAGACGCTTCCAACCGATCCTATTGGAAATCTATGGAGGAGGCTTCTGTCCAGCAGTGGATGTCCTACGGCTAATATGATGATGATGACGATATTTTTATAAGGTACTAGCGGCCCGTCCCGGCTTCGCACGTGTTCTCTAAAACTCGGTTGCGATGGTTGCCCCACACTAGGAATTTCTTCTATGTCGTGGCTGCGTTTACAAACATAGAAACTCACATACACAAACGCCCAGGGGGGCAATTAGAGATGGTGTCGAACTCGACAAAAATTTCTAATGTTGTCATTTTTTCGACAAATTTTACTGACAAATGGCGAATTTGACATAGCGACTTTTAAAATTTAACGAAAAAATGACGTCATTAGATTTTTTTGTCGAGTTCGACACCGTCTCTTAAGGATCGGTACTAGCAAAAAGTGTTATGGCATTTCCATAAGTTTATGTATAAAACTTAAAACAATAGCCACGAAAAAAAAGGTCTGGGTAGCTTAAGAGTTCCCCCAGGGTCTACAAATATCGAATTGAGGATAAACCCGGCTGGAATTGTTAAAAAAAATATTGAAAATCACTAAAAACGCGTAAAAAGCACTGCCGTATTTCCATAACTTTGGCGTAAATAAGCAGAAAACTAATTAATATTATACATAAATAAAGAGAACAAAGACCGGTGTACTGTCTACATGTGTCTGTTTTTCAAAACATTGCATATTTTTCGCGTAAAAAAAACGGAAAGTAACTGAATTTTGAGGCCGAAAATCTCCATACATTTTACTATGGCGGAATATTTTATCCGGCATAGGTTCGAGATCGAATCGCAGAGCTCAGTCGTCCGCAGGATTTCAAGGTGAGAGCACGTCGCTTTTTACCAAAAAATTACGCGGCTAAGTGGCATGTACATACACAAGACTACTTTGCGGGGTGCGCACAGTGGTTGGAAATCACAAATTGAAAATAAAACAAAATTGTACATTGTAAAAATTTGTAGTTGTATGTTTGTACAGGCAGTTGGAATTGAAATTTTTTTTTTGTGACCGATGATAGTTTTTGCTAACGGCAAGTTAAAAAAAACAGGTTCAAGCGATTTTCGACTTTATTGACATTTAGAATTTAGTTTGTTTTTCTTACATTAGAGGCAATGGGCAGGCCATATTGCTCGCAGAGCGGATGGCCGATGGGGTCGAAAAGTGCTAGAGTGGAGACCACGGACTAGCAAGCGCAGCGTAGGACGTCCACCAACAAGGTGGACAGACGACCTTATGAAGGTCGCCGGAAGACGCTGGTTGCAGGTCGCTTTCAACCGGTACATGTGGAGATCAAAAGGGGAGGCCTATGTTCAGCAGTGGACGTCCTATGGCTGAGATGATGAACATTGATCCTCATTAAAATCCGGTGTTTGCCTAAATGTCAATAAGGTCGAAAATCGCTTGAACCTGTTTTTTTAACTTGCTCAACAAAGGCAAGTAAAAAAAAAAGGTTCAAGCGATTTTCGACTTTATTGACATTTAGAATTTAGTTTGTTTTCCTCATATTCTCGTTAGCTAACATTGTTAAAGGAGGAAACGCCTTGGTGTCACCACTGCGTAGATCGCCCGGAGGACACAGTCGAGCATACGGTGCAGGATTGCCCCGCTTGGGCGGAGCACCGACGTGTCCTCACGACGGCGATAGGCGGAGACCTCTCGCGCCCGGCATTGGTTGCGGCCATGCTGCGGAGCGAGACGGAGTGGGAAGCGGTCGCCTCCTTCTGCGAAGCAGTCATGCTCGCGAAGGAGGAGGCGGGCCGCGTGAGAGAGAGGACAAGGTCCTCCCTCCGCTCCACCCGCGGTGGTGGACGCCCACGGCGTCGGACGTCGCAAGACGATCTCCGGCCACCGTAGGCGCGGGCATGCGGGCGGTGAATAAAGGGCAACTCGCCGCCCGACCATGGACCATGCCCGGGTCGACGGCGCGTCGTGTTCCACGCGCGCCTCAAAGAGCGTCAGCATAATGACGAGGCCCCCTCTCAGAGGGCTAAAGCCTGCCGGGGTCGCGGGTCTTATACCATCACCGTGACCCCGGAACATAAAGGGCTATTGAAGGACACCGTGGATTTTAGTCAGTACAAGTCTGACAGTCCCTCCCGCCCTGCCCGAGGCGGGAGACCTCATTTGATGATCTTACCAAGTAAAAAAAAAAAAAAAATAACATTGCTCCTTCATTAAAATCCGGTGTTTGCATAAATGTCAATAAGGTCGAAAACTAAACTTGTCGAGGCAGGGGGGGTTACAGTTTTTAGGTTTTTCTAAGGAGGTTTAGTAACTACATAATACACCACATGACACTGGCCGAAAATAAAGAGAAAAAATAAAAACTTCTCAACATGGTAACCGATGTCAAAAATGGCGGCTGCGATCTGTCTGGTCAGAAAATCATTAGAAATTTACAAAATCCTCGATAATCCAAATTTTGCGGATATATGTTGTCGACTCGAAATCTTTATTTTTTAATGTTTTATTATTCAGGTAAGCTTTCGATCGAGTTTATCGTAGCCCTAATAGATAGAAATATTCATTTGTTGGGTACGCGCTTAGTGCTACTTGAAAACTCTATGCGATCATAGATGTGTGTGTGAGTGGGTCGACCGCGTCTATCGCTGTGTGAGTAGCGCTTCAATACCTATTTTTCTCTCGAGCCCGCCGCGAAGAGGGGCCTTAAACCAAGAATTGGCCCCCAGATCCGAAACAATTACTTGCAGACAATACAAATATTTGCTCTGTCCGGGAATCGAGCCCGACACCCGCAGCGCTGCGTCCACTGCGCTAACAGTGTCGTGAAAATAATACAAGACACTCATGTGAAACAACACTTCCAACTAATAATTCCTTAAACAAAATCGTCCAGTTTACAACCGCGGTGAGTTTTATAACCAAGTTTAATTTAAGTTACCGTCACAATTAACAACGGACATGAGTGCAGTATTGTCAGTTTTGTTACAGTCGCTGTAACTGCTAGTGTTCGTCGTAAACTGGCGTTATTGATCCCGAGGGAAGGTGACTTTGTTGTCCTGTGTGTTTATTTGTAATCTGGAACGATTTTTTTAGGATTGTTGTTCAACATCATCATCATCCTATAAATGTTCTCACTGCTGAGACTCAGGTCTCTTCTCTGTGAGAGGGAATGGGCCATGATACATCACGCGGGCCCAGTGCGTGTTGGTTGGTAAAATATCACAACTGTCTTCGATTTTTTGGTTGTAGGACATGCCGGTTTCCTCACGATGTTTTATTTCACCATTTTGAGAGCTGAGATGATGAAATAAATTACACAAAGTAGCGCCTGGCTGGACTTGAATCGACGATTGATAAGTCGAGGCCGAAACCACTGGGCTTCAGCTGCTGTCCAGAATTTTTGTTGATGACAACTTAAAATGGGTTGATAGTTTATCATCATAATCATAATATCAGCCGTAGGACTTCCACTAGTAAACATAGACCTACTTATATTTCCGATAGGACCAGTTGAAAGCGGCTTGCACTCAGCATGATCCTGTTGTCTTCATAAGACTGTCTGTCCACCTCGTGGGACACGCTACACTTGCTTGTGCGTGGTCTCCATACGACAACCTTACCGCCCATTGGCCATCAGTTCTGCGTTCAATGTAGCCTGCCCACTGCCACTTCAACTTGCCGATCGATTCGATCATGAAGAGAGACTCCGAGCATAGCCCTCTTCATAGCTCGTTGAGCTATCTTGAGTTTACTAATGAGGCCTACTAAAGTAAGAGAACAAATAAAGTTATTCTGAAATTCATCCCCAAATACCAGTTAACCACAACGCTCGTACTAAATTTGCTTATAGAGCTAAACACTATTTATATGATAAAAAGAAAAAAAAAGCCAGTGAAAGCGTAATAACAAAATTTGATAGCAATACGCGTACACACACCAGTGCTCAGTGCTTTGTGTTAGGTGCATAGGTAACCAAACTTGTAATGTACACACGGTTCACAGAATAGCAGTCCTTAGATTAAGGGTACTAATAAAATAATGGCTACCTATAACTCTATTTGTGAATAATCTTGCTATTTCAAGTTGGACTATAAAAACTGTAAATTTCAGCAAAAAAATTAAGACATTTTCCTATTTAAGTTCGTAATACAATAGTATTAACTAGTTATCAATTAATAGGAAAATCAGTTCAATATTTCGGTTTGAAATAAATGCAAATAATTATTAGATTCTCCTATAAAGATGGAGTAGGTGTGAATCGAAAAAAAACCTTAGTGGAACAAGACATATTGCTATGTTTCAAAGTCTTTATTTTCATTAATTCTGTTTTTTCTTAGTCTAATTTGTGTAGTTACTAAAATTAATAAATGCAGAAATTATGTCAATTAGATGACCCATGAATTCATAAAACTTGTAATTATGCTTTTTTTTTAACTTGGTAAAATCATCAAATCAGTCCTCCTGCCTTGCCTTGGGTCAGACTTGTACTGACTAAAATCAAATTACGTTCCGGGGTCACGTAATTTGATAGGTTCCGCGACCCCGGCAGAACTTATAACTGAGTTTTAATACTTTGTGAGACTAATAATATTTCCCAACCAACACCTTTATCAAAATAACAAATACGTTGTCCAAATTTTACCCAGTATCCGATCATTATATAGCAAAGCGAAGTGTTCAAAAAACGGTCGTTAGCATGTCCTACCGATTTTCTTTTGCAGGGGTGCCCGAGACCCCATCTGTCTCTACTATTCTTTGGCAACCCTGAAAGGGGTGCAGTGCTATTGGCGTACTATCAACCCTTACTTTCTAAAGTATCGTTAAAGTTCGCTTTTCAAGTTGCTTGTAATGTTTTTAAGGTGTAGAAGGGTTATTTTGTGTCTTGTGTTGATAATAGGGATCTCTGTCAGATGAATATGATCGAAAATCCACTTTCGCAGCGTTGCTAGCATCAATGTGGGTAAAATAGTTACTTTTCAATTTTCTACTACATTGCTTCAGCAATAGAATAGAATATCCCATGTTAGAAGTTTTGTATTTTATTGCGATAAAACGCAATATTAGCAACGTTGCTAGGGTGTTTTTAAATGAGATGCTGGAATGCATAAACAGATTACTTACTGCCCGGAACGCGAAGGACAATTGAAGGGACTGAAAGGAGTTCATGACGTATTAAATAAATTCTTTTTAGTTCCATCAATTGTCTATCAGGAGGGAGGAATCATTACCTAAGATAAATCATTAACAAAAAGAGCCTGTTTCTAGTTTTTCTATTTTACCATTTGTATTTTATGCAGTTTTGTACGTTTCATGCAGGTAAGAAAATGTGTTCTTGAAAAATTAATTAAAATATAATGTTATCCTTGATTTATTTAAAAGCATTTTACTCAATTAAACGCGCAACGTAAAAATATCAGAAATTGGAGTACACACGGCTACGCATCAAGCTATACAAAACCAGTTTGTCTTGGTCTCGCTTTATACGATTTTTACACACAATGAACGGCCAGCTAATACTGGTTTTGCATAGCTTGATGTGTAGCCCTGTGTACCTATCTCAAATAGTTTTTTTTAAATCAATACTACGGGTATATTAAAGTCGGCAAAAATCTACAAACATTTTTTTTATTTTTTACCAACAACTAAAATTATTTGAAATAAAAAAGTCTTATCTTTTCTCAGGGCAAACTTTTCGGAGGTCATTACGACCCAGCGAGTTTCTGATCAATTACTGTTGGCTCCAGTTGACTTGACGACAGCTGGTCAAAGAGGAGGGGACTCTTGGAGGGCGCTCAGTCAACTGAGAGGAGGTTTAACTATGGAAATACCTTTGTATAGGTATACTTAACCTGGCCTGTTGGTCTAGTGGTTATTAGTGACCCTGACTGCTATGCCGGGGGTCGTGGGTTCGATTACCACCCAGGACAAATGTTTGTGTGATGAGCATGATCATTAATGTTCTGTGTCTGGGTGTAATTAATCTATAATAATATATGTATGTATTTAGACATTATAAGTAAGTTTATCAGTTATCTAGTACCCATAATACACGCTCTGCTTAGCTTGGGACTAGATGGCGTTGTGTGATAGTTGTGGAATATTATTATATTATTATTAATTATTTATGTTTTAGAGAGACAAACGTATTTATATGTTTATAAAGGGGAAGTTTTCGAAACTACTGCTGATCTGATTCTGAAAATGAACCTAATGTTGTGAGTCCATTATTTTGACGGCATAGTTAACGCAGTGGCTGAGCGATTGGACTGCTGCGCTGCCTGTAACTGGTTCGATTTCCGCACTTAGAAAATATTTATCTGCAAGTAGTTGTTTCGGGTTTGGGTGTTTGTGTATGTGAGTTTATATGTTTTAAATTCACTCACGATACAGGAAGAAATGCCTAGTGTAGGGGGCAACGTTTTCAAAAAAATAATTAAGAATTAAAGTTAATAAAATACTGTCTTAGTGTATACCAAAAATCGTTAAAAGAAAAATAGAAACTCTTGTTACAATTACTCCAATTGCAGCGAATCCAATAAATCAATTCAAATTAAGACACATTGAGAAAACTTATTCTTTTCCTCTTCCTGAATAAAGAAAATACTACTCAGTCTCACCGTACTGTACGCGAGTGTACTTTGACGTTACGTGAATTGGCTAGTAAAAGTACAAGCGAGGAAAAAAGGCATACTCGAGCAAGGAGAAACTACTTCAAGCAAGGATAAAACGCATGCTACGCATCGTACCTACTCGTGTTGTTAATGCTTAACCGTGAAACCGACACCCATGATGAAAACTTTAAATTTTTTGCAGTCGCCAACTTGGATTTTGATTTTGACCTCACTATCGGCTTTAGCATCCTCGAAATTGTGATTGATAGCTACGATTGTTTTAAGTTTGGGGACATATCTTCTGGGATTGTTGTTATCTGCTTTTTCGTACTTCGTGTTGTTACTAGGTATGCTTAAGAGTTTTTTTTTTCAAAGATATTTTTCAAGGAACGATATAACATTCGTTTTTTTTTTTCTTTAAAAGAAACCTTAATAAAAGGTTAAATATCAGCTATTTACAAAAATTGAAAATATTGGATGACAACAAAATATGTAGGAACATTTTTCTTTTACTATATGACTTTTGGTTTCATAGGATATGATTTCTTCATGATTAAGTGTTTTGGTGACCAAAATGTTTGGGTTATGTGCTCAGGGAATACTATACTAATGTAGATAGCCATAGCCTTAACTTTAAGGGTCTTAGAAGCCTCCGACATTCTTAATTGGGATCTTTTGCTGCGGCATCCCTGAACATCAAATTCATACTAGGGAACTTCATGCAACTTACGTACTTCAGAGCTTATCTATCTTCCGTGTTGATTACGGCATACAGGTGTTGCAGAATTTAAAAAATAAAACCTCTGAGTACCTACATACCTACGATCTTAAAAACAAAAACTAAACGCAGGAAAAGAACATACGTCAGCGAAACAAAAGCACATCGCACGCGGCAGTACACCTCTGACGTCACAGGTACTTTTCATACGTGAGCACAAAACGGGCATAGAAATGCGGGTATTATGCTAAACAAGCGGCATGCCATAGGCCTACCATTTCACTTTATTTCCCACTTTTGCCCGCGTTACTTTGTTAATACTGTTTTAATGCTGACGATTTTCTTTGGTTTGTATTAAGTGGCTTTATGAGTCTGTTTTGAGGTAGTTCTAAATGAGCGGTGTGAAGCACTCGTGGGTAATTACAGCCCCACAGGCCGATCTTTACCAACCAACCTCGGCAAGCGTGGCTTAACCCGGATTAAGACCGCGCTTGCCGGAGTTGGTCTGTGAATGGGTGACCATCTGCCATAGCGAGTTTCCACCGCGCCTCGGAGAGCACGTCCATCGGTCACGGCTATCATTTGTAGATCTTTGACAGTCGTTACTATTAGCACGGATTACATATTACTAATCAGAAGCTCTAAAGTCTGACTACCAGTCTTAACTTGGGGTATCGTATTACCCACTGATTGATGTGTGAGTTGATTGTTCCACTGCACTGATTTCGAAACCACTGTTTCACTACCATTTTTCTATTTAAATAATGAAATATCATGAAAAGAATTTTCTCCTCTTTGGATGGAGCGGAATGGACCGCCAGTATTGACTCGCTAATAACCAAACTGTTTCTTTAGTTGCCCTTTGCATTCCATAGCCACCATGTCCTTTTAAAATTGTCCCACGACCCATTTGCTCCGATACCTGTAACTTTGTTTGAGAAAACGTATTTAATACAATTCCAATAAATTAAGTGTTGCCAATGAAAAAGTTAAAATTGTATTTATGCTAAACAAAATGATTTCAAACTTCAACAATATAATTCTTCAACAACAATATTAGCTCAAAATCTTATATTTGAAAAGCACTAAGTATTTGCAAACCCCGGGCTATGTCAGACAATACATTAGCAATGCAAATAGCACTAAAGTTTATTTCAACTTTTGAAATTGTTCAACACTTTAAATGACTTTCGTAACATCATTTGAATGATAGTTTGTTGTCCTGGCTCCGCTTGCGTTTCAACAACTTTTTAATCGCCTTTCATGATAATTTTCTCGGTTTCATTAAGGGCAGTAGTTTTGAAATTGGCTGCTGTGAAGGAAAAGGGGGTTTGGAAAGTAATACACACTTATAATGACAAATGCTAAAAAATAAACTTGGTCTGTACAAAATTTACCCATATCTCAAAGAAAAGTATCTAAAAAAATCGTAAAAATTGATATAAAAAGTACCTTCTTCAAAACTACTTTACAGTCTACAATATACAAATTGCTACTACAATTCCTTCAGGAGCAGTAAAATTTACTTTTCTTCCTATAGATTCTAATAATTATAATGTAGAGTTTTGAGATACTTTTTTTCATTTTACTTGGTTAAACAATGCTTAAAGTATCCTCATCTATTTCTTTGAAATACGGCTGCTATTATCTCAAAAACGCAAATGATGCAACAAATATTCCTTTATTGTAAAAATTGGGTTTATTTTTATATGTGCCGAAACAACAGTTAATATTGTTTGCAGCATAAATAAAATGTTAATAAAATGTAAATTCTTCAGGTTTCAGGTGCAAAATAAATAAAGTTGTTACTGGCAACACTTTTGCGTCACCGACATTCACCCTTTATTTTGGAGGTTATCGCACTCCTAACAACATTTTCAGGCTATTTTGAGAAAATTGATTGTGAAAATAGTATAATATTATTTCGACTGAGTATTTCGAATCAATTATCACAACGGCCATCACGCCTGTAGATCACCATAAACCGATTTTCAAAATGATTTTTCAGTATGGTAAACTACATTTCAGCAAGTCTGTGATCTTATTCAGGGATACAAAGGCGAGGCAAGATCGAGCCTAGAAGAAGGCAAGACGTATTTGTTAGGGCCTTTTCTTTATGACGAAAAATATGATTTCGTTGCTCGCGCGATGCCCCACTTTGTGAGATGACTTGGTACCCCCGAGTCATTTTATGCTAAATGTAAATGTCAGCAAAATCAGCGCTCTATCTCTTCAGGTTTCCGTGGCCCTGAAACATAAAAGGCTATTGAATGATCACCGTGTGTTTAATCAGTACAAGTCTAACAGACGGTTCCCATCCTACCCTGGCCTTGTATGGGAGGATTCATTTGATTTACCACTAGGTGTAAAAAATTTGGCTTAGCTAATTTCTAGCATCTGCATTATGCACTTTGCCTGTCTAGTTTAAGATAGCTACAGCATAATTACATTTCTATTTATAAAAAGTCAACATTCTTTTCAGAGGTTCGAAACCTAAAAATAAAAATAAAAAACTGAAGCCCATTAAACACAAAGTCAATTCTATAACAACGTCAGAAACAGCGCTATTCTCGAAATGCAAAAAGACAAATAACTTACCTATACAATTCCCCTTTGTGAGTAGAAACATCATTTACACTCCTTTGTCGTACGAATACAAAGCATATTTGATCTGCTACAAACTTTCTTTGCATTTGTATTACGTCTATTCATATTTGCTTTGAATATTTTAAAGAGTGAAGGGAAATTTTGTGAAGAATTTGTACGAAAACTGGCTGTTTTATACAAATTATCAACCAAAAATAACCCCTTTACAGCGTACTAAAAATATTTACTGCGTTACTTGTATGGAAATTTAAATCCCATACAAGTAAAGCGCCTGTCATATACGAAGGAGAACTTAGTTTTTACTTTAAAATTATCGTCAATGTTTCAGTTTTTTACGTCATATAAACTGGAAATGTTTTTGTAAAGTTATGAATTAATATTGTTAAAATCCCATACATTTTAATTACAAATAGTTACAAAATATATATACCTAGGGTGTAACAAAAATTGTTCAACTAATTACACAGCTAACGCGGCCTTAAATTATAATTATCCTAAATTCATTATTTTGTCTTATCTTAGTGCACAAGTCAACGTAACAGTACAAAATACGAAATAAAATAAATGTTAAACAATAATAAAATAATTATTCCGATTGGTGAAACGTGATTCATGAAACGTCATTCTTTTCCGCGTCAAAACTGACATTCGCCGCCATTTTTAAGAAACTGTCAAATAAAACAAACACCGCTGTCTTAAAAATATGACAGGCAATATTTTAAAAATGGAATCCCTGCAGGTGAACACTGGCGTGCAACTGCACCCCAGTCTAAGAAGCTTACTGTCTATTATTTTGAGATTTGACTTTATATTGTGAAGGAAGAATTTGTCTGGCTAGAAGTGTAGAACAAAAAAAACTGAATTGGACTTTGAGAACTGGGTCATAATGTTGAGATTTGACTGTTAGGAAGGATTTTTTTTTATAGTTGAATCTACCAGAATGGTCGAGTAATATCGATTCAACCAAAGGCACCAAAGTAACAAACCTGTTTGTGGTTGAAAAAAATGTTCATCGTACGTACATTATACAAAGGCATTTTCATGAATTGTCAGTCATTGTGACGTAGAGAAAACGGAAAATTTGACACTAATTTTCATGGAAATAATAGTTCCTTCTTCGTACAGGGGCGCTGTACCTACCATTTTTCCATACAAGAAACGCTGTAAAACTGGAAAGACCCTGTAAAGTAAAATACTGAAAACTCGTGATAAGGGCTCAGAACTCTTGTAACAAGGCCTCTGGTTCAAGCGCCTTTGTACATTTATATTGACTTCCACAATTTTGCAACAGACTTCAAAACTGTTTAATGTTCTAAAACCTATAAAAATCAAAGTTGGTTAATATCAAGGAGGGTGACAAATGAACCAGCCGTTGTTTAGAAGTGCTTCTAAACTTGATTCTGTTTTATGATTGACGTTACTAAGATGTGTTTACTTTTGGATATGGTATCTGATGTGAAAAAGGTGTGTTTTAATTTTAATGGGAATTCTATGATCAGCATTTCAGATTAACAGATTTTTTGACGATTTTCGGAAAAAAAACGCTTTCTATACTAAACCGTTAGAATTATTACAATGGATCTAGATACAAGAAATAAGGTACATTTTTTGGGTTAAAAAATCATCAATTGAGTGCTCCCACTCATTGCTGTCAAAATCATAAGGACTAAAATCTCAGTCATCCTACAATAGTCTTTTACGTTCCAGGATTACGGTTACCTGATGAGACAGCGTAGAACATGACATGCCGTCGACCAGGATATGATCCATGATCTGTCGGCGAGTCACCCATTACTCGCCGTCTAGGCATGCCCGCACCTACGGTGGCTGGAAATCGAGACATCTGCCATGGGCGTTTCCTAAGGTGGTACGGCATCCTTTTTAGAAACATCTCGCGACCTAAAACAGCTTATTATACCTCGGAGTCCGGTCTAGTTTATAAGAGGGCAGAAGCTAGAGTAAATATTATTTTTACTAGGTACAAGGTCCTTTTTACATTAACAAAGAATAATATTCCTTCCTTCATGCTCCAAAAATTCAGCTGTCACTGAACATTTATTGAAGCGGACTGAAGGAGGCTTTTACTGAAAACTATGACATCCCGCCTTCAAAATTTTAAGGCATCGTTTGGAAGGCTTCGGGAAATCACTTCTGTATTTATTGTATTTTGGCAAAATAACATTAACTAAGGCAGACGGACACGTCTAACGTGTACATAATCTGTACTACACCGACATTTGCTGAGCTGGGTCTATTTGGCGCAGCCGTGAGTCACACAATAGTTTAGTGTTGTTACTTTTTCTTTTTTATACATTTTCTTTATGTATATTTTGTGTGTACATAAGGCATAAGTTGGTTAATATTATAAAGCTAAAGATTTGTTTGTTTCAACCCCCTAATCTCAAGAACTTCTGGTTCAAATTACAAGATTGTTTCTGTGTTGGACATCCCATTTATCTAGGAAAGCTATAGGTTATAAAACATAACGCTACGGCCAAAAGGAGCCGTGCTGCGGGGATCAAAATACTTGGAAAAGCCTAGTGTTCTTATAAAATAAAAAGATAGGAATGGAGTTAAAACTTTCAATACCTACCCATTTAATTTCGTTTCTACGCGACTTTGCTATTCGGTATTCACTAGGCGCTTGACAGGTTTTGGCCACGATAATACTACTATTACTGATTCGAAAACACATATCCATATTTCCTTTAAGTGGACTTCGTATGCGGGCATGCGGACAGCAAGTAAAGGACAACTCGATGTCCGACCATGGACCATGCCCTGGTCGACGGCGGGTCGTGTTCCACGCGCGCCTCAAAGAGCGTCAGCAAAATGACGGGCGACCCAGACAGGCTTTGGCCCTCTGTGAGGGGGGTCACAGGCCAAAGCCTGTCTGGATCGCGAGACTTATTTCCATCACCGTGACCCAGGAACATAAAGGGCTATTGAAGGACACCATGGATTTTAGTCAGCACAAGTCTGACAGTCCATCCCGCCCTGCCCAGAGTGGGAGGACTTATTATTTTGATGATTTTACTACGATCAAAAAAATGGACTTCGTAATTCGTATAGCCAATTTACATAAACAACCTTTCAAATACAACCTATAATTTCCGAATCTTACTTTCTCTTCCCAAACCGCCAAGCTAACCAGACTTAACCCTAAGAATACTCAGAACTTATCCCCCTCCAGACTGCCGAAACACGACATAAGACTTGCAAATCTCCATTCACAGGGTTGAAGATCTTGCAGGCACTTAAGTCGGTGGAGAGACGGGCAACTTTTTGTGGTTGATTGGAACGATAAAAAGTTGCAGGCCATGAGACTCTGCAACTTTTTAAAAATTTATCCGTATCGCAAGAAGATAGTAAGAAACCACACTACTTGTGCAATTTACTATTAACCAAATTTTCTAAATCTTAGTTCCTTGGGCTTTTCTATTCTACATAGCTCGGAAGATTTATGTAGTCCCCACCTTTGATGTTGACGGAAATCCTAAAAGAAAACATTTATAAATCTACTCCATCAGAGCAGTAATTATTAATAGTTAGTTATTTTCTTTTTACATGGAAAATTAATTATGTTTATGAAATAATATTCTATCTACCTGAGCGCATCTTATTGATGTAAAAATATTGTTCTTTCTTTCTAAACTGAACAACTGTATTGTTGCTTGAACTTCAAAAAATGAAGAGTCACTTTAGCGGTCGTCTACTTGTCAACAAATTGTTGCCCGTCTGTTTCCCAGCTAAGTATCGCGGGAACCGAACTCAGCCGAGCACCTGTTCTCGCATCTTAATTAATTATACTAATATAATTACATCTACAGTGTTATTAAGGGGAGAACTTTAAGAAGATTATGTCTCTTAAGTTTTCAGTAAGAACTTGTGTTTTTGAATGCGGTTGTAAAATATAAACAGTGAAGTGAGACATATGTTGTTGTGGGTTCTTATAAATATTCAAGCAATCGTTAAAATAGATGTTAACTAGGCATTCAATTATATTCATAATGTGTTTTAATGTTTTTTAATTGTGATTGTGTTTTATTATTTTATTTCACCTGAAGAATACCTATGATGATTGTGATCTAACAGATTTTGTCCAAGGTATCCGATTTGCTTCCGCTGAAGTAGGTGTTCATGTGATGCGCAGACCAGGAACGCAATTGGTCAGACCAAAGCACAGTTTAAGAAACTCACACTAGACTCAAAGACTATTTAGCTTCAAAAAGGTAATTTAACTGCGTAAATAACTTGAAAAATAATGGAATATTATTAAATCAATGAATATTGACCAAAAAATGCGACGAATTTCGGGGTGACGCTGTGACGCCATAACACCTATACATTGTACCGACCGCGTGACGTTTTGTGATCTTCGTCCATTTTGATTTACTTAAGAAAAGAAAAAATACGCGTCAAATATTTTCTGTCAGTCTTCCTTTCGATCTATTTTTTTTTTTTTAGTAAAATAGCCTGTTAGAACGTAAAATTAGTAATTTTATCCTCACAATAGCTCGTTCAACAATACCTCCAATACAACAGAATCTACAAAATTTATAACAGAGCCCGAACTAAAATTTAAATTATCAGCGCCAATACATTACGGGACAAAGGAACGATGGGTGCGCGTGCGATTCAGAACAATTCCGTTTTATAATTGATTGCTGCGGTCGATTCGCCATTTGTATCGGCCGTACACATTTGTGTCTCTGTGTTAGCGGTTTGTTTCGTACTGGGCTTTAGGGTCGAGCCAGTTTTGGAAGATAAAACTGGTAGATTCTGCAATGTTTGTTTTATTTCCCTGCCATGCTGTCCGGTGTGCGGTGACGCATGTTTCAAACAATAATAGGAAGTTCCTCTGGCTAACGACTTTTTTGGTTATTTGGTTTTGTTATGTGGTATTCTCTAAGTAACTAACACAAAAAAAAATGATCTTGTAGATGTATTGAATGGTAAACTTTATTGTTTTAGGCTAAGTAGGATGAAGTAAGGTTATTTTGTGAGACAGGCAATTTGGTAATAGAGTATTATAGTAGTCTTTTTAAACCTTTCTTATACTATTACTACTATGAATGCAACTAGTTTACCAACAAGATAGAAAAGACGCAGTGCCACATCATTACTTGATATTGCGTGCTTAGGTAAAATATTGAAAGACTTTTAAGAGTCTAGCACAAAATTTTATTCCTCACGAAATAACCTCACTTTTAAAAAAACAACATCCAAGTGATTTTGAGAATTTGTTAATTTTTTAAAGTTGGTTAACAAAATGTGACCGCGTTGAAACTTTGTAGGTACTTCAATATTTCCGTGACTAATGAGTTAGATAGATTTCAGCTTCATTGACAGTATTTTAAACCACAATAGGTATACTAAAGCTGAGAATAATCTTTGGATCCTGTTAAGACTGCAACATTATTATAAGGTATCTAGACATTTATTTTACAGGTGTGTGAAGCATCTGAGGCCTTATCATGAATGTACAGTTTTTGTTTCGTAAACTGGAACGATAACATTAATTTAAAAAAAATATTTTTTTCTCCGCTCACTAGAGGCGCTGTTCCATTTTTCCATACAATCATCATCTGCATCTGCCTAGCCTTTTCCCAACTATATTGGGGTCGGCTTCCCGTCAAACCAGATGCAGCTGGATATCTAGACTTTACATGGAGTGACTGCCTGTCGGACCTCCACAACCCAGTAACTGGGTAATACGATACCCCATAGTAAGACTGGTTGTCAAAATTTTGAGCTTCTGACTAATAGTGACAACTGTCAAAGACCTACAAATGACAGCCGGGACCAACGGCTTTACGTGCTTTCCGAGGCACGGAGGAAACTCGCTATAACAGATGGTCACCCATCCACAGACCAACCTCGGCAAGCGCGGCTTAACCTGGAAGATCGGCCTGTGCGGAAGTAATTATTTAGCCACGAGCTCCTTTTTTCCATACAATAAACGCAGTAAATACTTCAAGTACGCTGTAAATAAAGTAATTACTGAAATCTTGTGATAACTAGAATAAACTAACTTGTGAAACTTTCTAAACTCCAAACAGGTCCTATTCTCACAGCTCAAAGCGGAACACATCAACGTAACCACGTCTGGAGGAGACCGCAGCCCAACTGAAATTAATTGCGGCCGCACCCGCGCCGTTAAGATATTGTCAGATGAACTTAACTAGGTGCCGTGTTCTATATCTGTACGTGATATATTAGTTTATATATTATATATTGTGCTATATTTAGGTATACTAGTTTTCCAATACTTGTCTTGCCTGAGGCCTCAGCCTGGAGTTTGGAAATTGACCCACAGGATTAAATTACCCTGAAATGACGACCACGATGAGCGACTAATTAGACAGATTTTAGTAAGGGGATTAAATATCCTCTAACTGTTATAAGTTAAGTTGGGGTGCTAAGACAGGAAAGGGGTGCTAAGACAGGAAACCTCCACGTGCGCCCGTGGACTGGAGTTCCCTCTCGGATATGTCCGGTGGGAAGACCAGTTTTTCAGGCCGGTGCACCCTAGGATGCGGGCAAAAACTCTTCCTTAGGCACTGTCTGCCTAAGGGGTCTCTTTACCCGTATGCGAATAGCCTGTCGTGTGGACGCTCCAACGCGTATCCCTCTGATCAGCAGAGGACACAGCGGCGGAGCGGGCTTGCGGACGGTGAGTAATGGGTAGCTCGCCGTCCGACCGAGGACCAAGCCAAATGCCTGCTGGGGTCGCGGGTTTTTTCTTAACCCAGGATACCGCGGCCCCGGAACGTAAAGGGCATCCGAAGGAACACGGGTGGATTTTAGTCAGTAAGAGTTTGACAGTCCCTTCCGAACCACCCAGGGTGGGACACATTTGATGATTTTACCACCTAAAACAAAAAAACTATTAAAAGTTGAAATTTTTACTTTTACTTTTTTTAGCTAAGTTATTTTAGCTTCACTTAGTTGTTGCGGGAATATCTCATCAGTTAATCGTGACCCCGAATCTTAAAAGGCTATTGAGGAATCAGGATGGATTTTATTCAGTACAAATCTGATTGTCCCATCCCATCCCGTATTGGGTAGGAGAACTCATATTTTACAACAATAAAAAAAGAAGCCTCATCATCATCATCATCATATCAGCCGTAAGACGTCCACTGCTGAACATAGGCCTTCCCTTTAGATTTCCAGTAGGATCGGTTGTAAGCGGCCTGCATCCAGCGTGATCCTGTGGCCTACATAAGATCGTCTGCCCACCTAGTGGGTGGACGTCCTGCGCTGCGCTTGCCGGGCCCCATCGGCCATCAGTTCTGCGTGTTATATGGCCTGCCCACTGCCATTTCAACTTGCTAATTCGTTGGGCTATGTCGGTAACATTGGTTCGTCTACGAATCTCTTCATTTCTGAGTCGACTCAGGGAAGACTCACTTAGTTATAATCACCTTTTTTGTAGTTAAAAGTAAAATTCTATGTCGTATATTGTTAAAAAGCACTATTTAAAATAATCTCGTTCCTAAAATCACGAATGATCATAAAAGTGATAGAAAATGACGTCAAAATTGTGATTTATCAATTTATTTCGCCGTTCTCACCAAAAGCTTTATATTACCATAATCTGCATATTACTTTTAAATTCTATGAATATTGAAACAGTTCATAACCTATTTTCAGGAAAGACTAGCTATTAACCTGGTTTTGGGTGGCTGAGAAATATATTAGGAAAAGTATGTTTTTGAATTATGGTGACGATAATGTTAAGAGCGTTCACAAATAACTGACTGACTGAACTGAACTGACATTGACTGGCCTGTTGGTCTAGTGGTTAGTGACCCTGACTGCTATGCCAGAGGTTGTGGGTTCGATTCCCACCCAGGACAAATGTTTGTGTAATGAGCACGATCATTTCGCTCCTCCCACCGAATAATATCGTAATGTGATATAACGATACTTTGCGTTTTATTGCATATTCATCATGTACGTACTCTCTTACACGTTGTCAATTTTTTTCACATTTTTCCTATGAGTACATTCCAAATTAGCATTTTTTTATTAACCATAGCCCTAATATTCCGTTACAGATATATTGTACTTATTTACGCGAATAACCTCGCTTCTAGTGATTACGGATAGCACTCTTAATAAGAATTCCAGTATGTTACGATAACGATATTATTCGAGTAAGAACAGCAAACTCGTTTTATAGTAATGTTTTTTAACAATACTATTCCTGTAGAAATTTTATTTCAAAACTATGGTTAATACTGATTACTATATAATTATGTATTAAAAAAAATTGCAATTACTTTTACAATAGTTTACCGAGGTGATATCTACACTCAATCTACGATTGCTGTATTATCTATTAACACGAGCCACAAGCATTCGCATCGCTTTCTTTTTTTTCTAATGATAAAGAAAGGAATAGAATAATACTGAGTATGTGGCATACCACCCCCAACGGACTTTGGCCCTGGCAACACACAACATCCGCACACTTAGTACCGATGATAAGATTATCGAGGTGGAGGAAGAATTGAGCAAAATGCGCTGGGATATCTTGGGATTATCTGAAACCCGAAGAGAGGGTCAGGATACGATAGTTCTAGATTCCGGCAACATGCTCTTCTACCGTAAATACCAGGGTGTTGTTGGATTTCTCGTCTACAGGTCCCTCATCAACAACTTTATGAATGTCGACAGTGTGTCGAGCAGGGTAGCATACCTTGTTCTCAGAATAACCAACCGATATCCGTTGAAGGTCATACAGGTGGATGCCGATCTGGACACATTCTGATGATGAAGTAGAGGCATTGTATGAGGAGATATCTGAGGCCAGACATACCTCCGAAACATACTTCACCGTTGTCATGGGGGACTTCAACGCGAATGTGGGCTCACGGAATGGCAATGAGTTGAGAGTGGTTGGCATTTGGGTATGGGCAGGGAAATTATAGGGGCCAGCGACTGGTCGACTTCGTGGCAAAAGAAGAACTTCATTTAATGAACTCCTACTTCCAGAAGCGGCCATCCAGGAGGTGGATGAGTCCCGATGGTACTACCAGAAATGAGATCGACTTCATCATGACGACCAAGAAGCGAATATTCAGTGATGTCTCTGTGATCGCCAATGTAAAAACCTGTAGCGATCTTGAAAGGTGCTTGAAAGGTCTCGCCTGGTAAAGTCGACGCTCCAACCTGGTCCTGCCCACATCCAGAACCCCGAAGACGTCTTTCAACTCGAACCGCACAATCGCTTCCAGTGCCTAAGCGAATGCAAAACTGTGGACGAGATTAACAATGGGTTGGTGGAAACTGTCCTAGCTGTGGGGTCCAAGTTCTTTAAGACCCCGCGCCGCAATAATCCTCAAAAGTTCTCGAACGGAACCATCAAGTTGATGCAAGACCGAGATGAGGCTGCAATCTTTAGCTGATATGTCGGAATATGGGAAACCCAATAGACGAATCTCTAAATCAATGCGACGACGTGACCTGCGTGTCTATAGTGTGTCACGGATCAAAGAGGCAATCGAGCGGAACCAGGGCTCAAAAGTCTTCGCAAAGAATTCGTCTATTGGGCAAAGCCAAATGACAAAGCTGGTTATACAGAAGACAGAGGAGTATATTTGGCCATTATATGTAGCGTTTGTGGACTATGAAAAAGCCTTCCAATCAATCGAAACTTGGGCATTATTGCAGTCCCTCCAACGATGTCATATCGACTATAGGTATATCGAAGTTAAAGTGTTTGTATAGAAACGCCACCATGTCCATCCGACTTCAGGAAGAGAGCACGAAACCAATCCGATTGCAGAAAGGCGTGAGACAGGGAGACGTTATTTCTCCGAAACTGTTCATGAACGCGTTGGGGGACGTTTTCAAGCTCTTGGAATGGAACGGACTCGCCATCAACATCAATGGCGAATACATTATACATCACTCACCTTCATTTTGCATGATTGCATGCATGCATTTGCATGATATAGTCATCCTGGCAGAATTGTTGGATCACCTCAACGCAATGCTCAGCGACCTCAGTATCGTTTCCCAACGGGTCGGCCTTAAAATGAACATGAACAAGACGAAAGTCATGTCGAATGTGACACCCGTATGGTTGTGGCTCGAAGTTGTAGACCAGTATGTTTACCTTGGACAGATTGTTCAGATAGGTAGGTCCAACTTCGATAAAGAGGTCGCCTGAAGAATACAACTCGGATGGGCAGCGTTTGGTAAGCTACGTGATATCTTCTCATCGAGAATCCCACAGTGTCTCAAGACGAGGGTGTTTAACCAGTGTGTGTTGCTAATGATTACATATGGATCTGAAACGAGGTTTTTGACTGCTGGCCTTTTAGAGAGACTAAGATTCACTCAACGAGCAATGGAAAGAGCTATGCTCGGAGTTTCTTTGCGGTATAAAATTCGGAACACGGATATTCGGCGAAGAACCAGAGTCACCGACATAGCTCTTAAAATTTACAAGTTGAAGTGGCAATGGGCAGGCCACATCGCTCGTAGAACTGGCAACTGATGGGGAAGAATGGTTGTCGTTGTCGAGTGGCGACCACGGGATGGACCGACGACATCGTGAGAGTCGGGCAACCGATGGATGCAAGTGGCGAATTGTCGTTCGGCGTGGCGGTCTAAGGGGCAGATCTATGTTCAACAGTGGACGTCTTCCGGCTGATGATGATGATGATGGGTTTTCTTTTATGAGAAACCCATAGTTTTATTGAAAGTTAAATTTCTAATAATGGATATTACTTAAACAGGCAATTGAAGAATAAAATAGTATTAGAACAATAATTCAAAATGGAATACATATTATACCGGCGAAAATCCCAGTTACAGTTTATTACCGTTTATGTTTGGATGTCTTTGTTCAACGAATAACATTGTAGTACACTATTATTGTGCACGCTGTCTTTTTGTTTTTACGCGAATAATATCGTAATGTTATGTTACGCAATAATATTTTTGTAACGTATCCAGTAAAATATAATTTCTTTAATAACTTGGTCCTTATATAATAATAATTAAATACGTTTATTTTGAATGATTCTATAAAAAATTACCTTTCATTTGATATATAAATCATTCTCTTAGGTTGGACAATTTTTACAATAATCATAAAAAACCACTGTTTTATTTTTCCTGTAAAATTTGAATTTATCGATTACGATATTATTCGGTGGGAGGAGCGATTTGTTCTGTGTCTGGGTGTTATTTATCTATAATTATGTATGTATTTAGAAATATATAAGTATGTTTATCAGTTGTCTAGTACCCATAACACAAGCTCTGCTTAGCTTGGGACTAGATGGCGTTGTGTAATAGTTGTGGAATATTATTAATATTAAATAATACAACTGTTGTTTTATTTATTAAATTTTTAAACTAGAAATGAATACACTCTATATACTATACTAACTAAAGGGAGCAGTGGTGGCCCAGTGGTATCGGTCCCGACTTATGAGTTGTAGGTCGTGGGTTCGAACCCAGCCAGACACATTACTTTGTGTAATTTATTTCATCACCACTGCTCTCAAAACGGTGAAGGAAAACATCGTGAGGAAACCGGCATGTCCTAGAACCTAAAAATTCGAAGATATGTGACATCTACCAATACGCACTGGGCCCGCGTGGTGGATTATGGCCCACTCCCTCTCTTAGAGAGGAGCCCTGTGTCCCAGCAGTGGGAACATTATAGGCTGATGATGATGATGACTATACTAACTAGACCGATTTCAAAAACTCTTCCACCAGTCTGTTGAAAGCTGCTTTGATAAGCAATAAGGGGAAGGGGGGCGAAGCCACTGGCAAAAGCTAGTATGTGTAGGTATAAAGATTGACATTTGCTGCCTAAAATTTATCGATAGCTATCAGTATTATCTGTTTTGGTTGTAGAAATTACGATACTCATTGAAAGACATCACAGTTTTTTAAGGCCCCTTTTCTTTTTTAAATAAGACCTAATTCGCTTCACAGAAGACTTTTTCTTTCTTTAATATTATATTGGAAACTCTGACTATAAACTCTATAATCTTTTTTCTTCAGCCATGGCTATACTTAGGGGTTCTTTGCCTCACTCATCCTCATGTTGTTCTATATAATTGTTTGCCTGTACATACAAACAAACAAACACAGTTTTTGCAACAAAATTTTGCTATAATAGCGACATAAATCGTCTATCAGTACGGTTCAACGACAGGTCATAAAATTGCATAGTTATAAACACAAAAAATCGTCATCCAAATATTGGCCGTTCAATTTATTTATGCTGCACACGTTGATCAATTCTGTTGTTTATCTGCCTTTGTTTAGCTCAAAGGGATTTAATTTAGTTTTTATAACTGTGTTAAAAATGTATGTGAAGTTGAAATATTGCAGATTGAATTGATTTGTTTTATTTAGATAGCAAACTATTGTTGATTTGTTGATTAGGATGACGAAAATATTGACGTTTGACATAACAAATGGATTCATTTTGTTTTTTTTTTCTACTGTGTTTTGTTTTGGAGAGCTCGTGGTTTAATAATAAGCCTTTACTCAAGGCGACGCAAGTTTCAGACACCTTACGACTTTGGAATCCAGGTGACAATCTAACCTAACCACTCAGAGCCCTTATCACGAGTTTTCAGTACTTTACAGAGTATTTCTAGTATTTACAGCGTTTCTTGTATGGAAAAATGTAACAGCGCCTCTGGTGTACGAAGAAGGAACTAATTTTTTACTTGAAATTAATGTCAAAGTTCCAGTTTATTTTACGTCACAATAACTGAAAATTCATGATAAGGTCTCAAACAGTTTCCACCGTGCCTTTAGAAAGCCCGTAAAGCCGTTGGATCCGATTATCATTTGTAGGTCTTTGACAGTCATTCCCTACACATACTCAGAAGCTCGATCATAATCAGCGGTTTTGAGGAGATTTGTTTATCTTTAAGAGGAGGCCTGTGTCCCCAGCAGTGGAAACATTATAGGCTGATGATGATGATGAATCGATGAGAAAACATCGAAATCATCCAGCTATAAAACACACAAACTCCATGAAAAGCTCCATTTCTTCAAAATACATCCGAAACGGAAGCAATTGAGCAGTAACAATAACACTATAGCGAGGAAAATAAAACGCCCTCAGTTGATATGGGGACGAGAGCCTTCCTAAGGAGATTTGGAGCCATAAAAATAAAATAAACGCCCTTCGCCATATTGCATTATAAGAACAGATGTGAATTTGTACCGTTTTATACTATAACCTGAGGATCTTTTTTTTATAGTTTTGTGGTTTTTAGGATTCCGTAGCCAAATGGCAAAAAACGGAACCCTGAGTGTAGATAGAAACACAAAGTAAATTAAGTTTTTTTTACCCAAAAATTAAGAGAGAGGTGTTGTAACTCATCATCTGCTTTGCTTTTTCCCAAAAACGGTCGGATAAGGCTTCCAATCAAACCAGATACAGCACATTATTACAATTTTTACGTGGAGCACTGCCTCTCTGACCTCCACAACCCAGTAGCTGGATAGCATAGTAAATTAAAACTGGTTTTCCGACTTCTGAATTTCTACCTTGACGACTGTCAAAGATCTACAAATGACACCTAAAAATCGATACAAACAGGAAATTCAGAATATATTGTATACGAGCTGCCATCATCATCATCAGCCGGAAGACGTCCACTGCTGAACATAGGCTTCCCCCATAGACCGCAACGCTGACAGACAATTTTTCGCCACTTGCATCCATCGGGACTCTCACGATGTCATCGGTCCACCTAGTGGGAGGCCTGCCTGTCCGTGGTCGCCATTTGAGAACCTTTTCCCTATCAGTTCTAAGAGGGATGTGGCCGCGCAACAACTAAACTACCTGTGCCCATGAAAAACACACATGATGGCGCTAAGGCCGTCCTATACTCAAATGAAACGCACAAGTTTCCAGCACTATCGCTTTCCCAGTCACTTCATCTAAAATCGTCCCCTTTAGAGGTGCAATTAGTGTATGTTAATAGCGTTTCAGCATTTAAAGTTCCAATAATGGAATGATTGTAGCGCCTCGATGCTGGCTAACAAACTCACCTTTGTCCGTACTTTCCAGACGGTGTCGTTCGAACATAGAGCGCGGTGGGGTGTGGTGTGGGGGAAAAGAAGATGGCGGATTTATTTTAATCTTTTTACGCTGCTTTCACATTTGGGCGACAGTCGCGCGACAGACGCTACTTATGCGCGAAGCGTGAAGGAATTTGCTACTGCCGCGCTACTGTCGCGCTGCTATCGCCCTACATGAATGCTGCCTTAGTCACAATAGGTGACAAACTCACTAGTGACTTTTGTCGGGGACACATTTTGTCTCCCTGTCGAGTGCAATGAATAAATGTGTAAATGCGCTCATTTGTCATCATCTGCCTAGCATTTTCCCAACGATATTGTGGTCAGATTCCAGTCGAACCAGATGCAGTCGAATATCAGTATTTTACACGGAACGACTGCCTATCGGACCTTTACAATCTAGTAACTGGGTTGTGAAGGATACGATATCCCATGGTAAGACTAGTTGTCAGACTTTAGAGCTTGAGCCTAACGTACTTGAGTAACGACTATCAAAGATTTACAAATCCGACGCACTGTTCACTCTTTACGAATAGCTCATTAAAATAGTTTGTATCAGGAATGATAAATAATGAAAGAGGATGTAAATGATATTGTGATGGTATTTTATTCTCTTCGACTGACAAAATCATCGTGGGTGATGCCGAAAATGTGTGGAGAATTCCGTAAAAAAAAACATTTAACTGTCTTTTTTTACGGCGACGGTGAGTCACCCATTACTCGCCATCCGCATCCGCCCGACCTATTAGGTAGGTACGGTATTCTTTCCTCTCGTTCTACTTTTACCAACCCGCTACCTCTTTTCCCTTGAATCCTCAACGCAGCAAAGTTCATCAGTGTCTGACGGTAACGTCGTTATGAACTCAATCAGGGAGCATTGACGACACGACGTAAGCTCAACTCGATTATGTCACATTATTCACGCCTTACCCCCCTTTTCCCCCCTCCCGCACTTAGCAGACCCTCAGTAGAGGACTATTAATGTGCCAGCATTAAGCACTAAAAGTTGCACTATCAGATATTCGGGTTTTGGTCTTATTCATTAACGGTTTGGAGGTTCATCAACATTTTTTGGATATTTTTTTTTTGTGTCAGCATGTTTTTTGGAATGGGATCAACTTGCGTTGCTCTTTTCATTTAAACTGATCATCAGAGTTTTCGGATTTGTACATGATCAATTTTATTTTTTCAACCGCTATATTGCCCGTTTCTATTTTGGCTTGGCAATCAGTTTGATGAAATAAAAAACCAAATCCATATTGTTTGTTGATAATTTTGACTTTTTAGAGATGAAAGGATTTTCAAAACCAGTTAAGTTTATCAGTTACAAACAAACACACAATGTTTTCTTTTAATATTATTACACAAGTCATTGAGATGAGGTCAGCATCCTAGCATAGTAGGCTGATCATTCTATTTATTTTTGTTAAAAGAACCCTTCTGTTATTTACGCTTAAGAACGGATTGGATAGCCCAGTACTCATGGAGCATTGCGAAAACGCAAAAATTGCACTCAATATCAATAAACTTAGGGTCCGAGTTTCTGATCATCCTTTTAACTATTTATTTTTTGTTTAAATAAACTGTTTGTTATTTACGCTAAAGAACAAGTCGGATAGCCAAGTACTCATGGGGCATTGCGATAACGCTAAATTGCACTCA
Organism: Agrotis ipsilon; assembly: GCA_028554685.1. Lineage (NCBI taxonomy): Eukaryota > Metazoa > Arthropoda > Insecta > Lepidoptera > Noctuidae > Agrotis > Agrotis ipsilon. The sequence continues at coordinate 13,320,171 of CM052973.1, read as the reverse complement.
ATATCAATAAGAACAGGGTCCGAGTTTCTAAATATTGAGCCAAAACAACAATGAAAGTCACCAAGCACACACGTGTGTTTAAATCAAAACCCTAAATCACAAAGCCTTGTCAACATCAAATCTCACATCAATTTAATTATTCAACGACCATCCTAACTTAACACCTTAAAACACGTAGCCAAACCTTTTAAAGAAGAACATATTCCTTCATGAAGAAGGGCGAGGAAGACCATCTTATCTTGGTCCCAATGCATTTGGTATTCCGTCGGTCAATATGCACACCCCTGAATTATTTAGATACCACTAAATAGAGATACATAGTTAATATTCAAAGGGGTAAGGAATAGAGATGTGTGCATGCCCTGGACGTTTTGGGCATGTTGAATATTATGCCCGATAGATGCCCACAAACACCGAATAAATGTGTTGTGTTTCGGCTTTTTGCCCAGTTGAGTTTCTGCTTATTGTTTTATTAGACAAAGTTATTCGTTTTCAAGTCTAGTAACAGAGCATTTATTTGAGCATAAACTAATTTATGCCCAAGTTGTGGTCCAGTGACATCGACCTGGAAATATGAGTTGTAGGTCGTGGATTCGAATCCAGCCAGGCGCGTAACTTTATGTAATATTTTTTAATTTATCACCACTGCTTTTTAAAACATTTAAAAGGAAAACATCGTGAAGAAACTGGTCTCATGTCCTTTAGAGACATTGTGAGATCTACCAATAAGCACTGGGCCGGTGTCACCATACTGGTCTTAACCCACCGGTTATGACCCACTTCCCCTCATAGAGAGGAGTCGATGTCTCAGCAGTGAGAAAAATAAGCTGATGATCATGATGATGACGAGATTCATTTTTGCCCAATATGCCAACTTTATGCCCATTTTATTCATAAATAATTTTGCCCACGACCCATCTCTAGTAGGGGACAATATTTAGGCAGCAAATACTAGGGCTACATACAAGTAAAGGGAATGCGTGATTTGGATTGCTTTCCGAGGGTTACACGTTATGTGATTAGGGAAATACCTGGCTTAGGGGCTCGAATGAATCGGCAGAAATTCGTAGAACTGTTACTATTTGTGGTGTAATTGAGTGTTTGGTTTCGTGGAAATGGTTTGAGTATGTCATGAGATTTTGAGCCTTGGGTGCAGAGCGAATATTCGCATTTTACACTTGACAAGTGTTTCTGTTTGTTATTTTCATTTGCATTAAAAATAATCTAGTAAAAACCCTAAGGCAGGTAAACAAGGAATTACTTTTGCAGCCCTAAACTCAGTAGTTTACAAAATTTTCTAGAAGTAGAAAATTTTGGATATTGTGGATGGATGGATTTTTGTTACTCAATCAAGTCAGAATGACTGAACTAGTCTAGAATAACAAATAATATATAAGTAATACCTACTGGTATTGAGGTGGGATAATTTACGGAAAATATACGCAACTTATGGGGGCAAAGGCGTCATCATCATCAGCCTATAATGTTCCCACTGTTGAGACACAGGCCTCCTCTCTATGAGAGGAAGTGGGCCATAATACACCACGCTGGCCCAGTGCGGGTTGGTAGAATGTCACATGTCTTCGAATTTTTGGTTCTAGGACATGCCGGTTTCCTCACGATGTTTTCCTTCACTGTTTTGAGGACAGTGCTGAAGAAATAAATTACACAAAGAGCAAAGGGGCGCAAAGGCGTTGGGTAAACTAATTTTAAAGTCAATTACTCAAAAAGTTCTTAGCAAAATTATATCGGAATGACCAAAATCCCAATAAAATTCCGGAAATAAATACACCCAACTAGGACACATTGCTTATTTAGCTCAACACGTATACAAAAGGGTTGTACCTGAGATGGGGATGTAACTGAATTACCCTGTCCCTCATCAGGGGTAATCAGGCTATTACCCGTTCTGAATACGTTATCAACTGTGTTCCAATAACGAACAATATATACCGCGTAGGTTTTGGTAAATTGATACAATTACAGGCCTGTAAGGCTTCTTGTACACCTGATGTATTTATTTTAGCTGATGGCGTTGTGTGACTAGTCCCAAGCTAAGCAGAGCTTGTGTCATGGGTACTAGACGACTGATAAACATACTTATATATTTCGAAATACATAAATATTATAGATAAACTACACCCAGACACAAGAAATAATCGTGTTCATCACACAAACATTTTTTCCTGGGTGGGAATCGAACCTACGACCACCGGTATAGCAGCCAGGATCACTAACCACTAGACTAACAGTTCTGTCAAATTCTGATTCGACGCACTATGAAAATATAGTAACAAACAAAGGGCTGTCAGTTTTTAAATCGACACAAAGTCAAAAGCAAATCGTTTATTTCAATTGGCACATTTCATTTACATAATTATGTTGATTAACAAATACAATTTAAATTGTGTCTGAATGTTTCCACAAATAATTAAAATAAAATATCATCATCCGCATACCCAACATAGCTGGGAAATATCTTCCCAACATAATTGGGAAAACCTACTATGATGGGGTCGGCTTCGAGTCGAACCAGATGCAGCTGATCATAATAATCACTATTTGACATGGACCGACTGCTTATCGGACCTCCACAACCCAGTAACTGAATAATACGATACCCTGTGTTAAGATTGGTTGTCACACTTTAGAGCTTCTGACTAAGGCCCTTCGTTCACTAGGCGACTCCAGTTTCCGATACCTTACGACTTCAGTATCCAGGCGACTCTCGCAATAGAAATCCATATACGTTCGTACACATGCTTGCGACGCGCGACGCCAATCGCGCGCTACCTATCTGTTGACATCGCCGCTACTTGAGTTTCTGCGATTTTCAAGATGGCGGAACATTTATTTCCCATTATTAATTATATTCACACAATAAAGGGTTCCGTAGCATATTCTTGAAACATTTTTGGAAAGTAATTATTTTAAAATGTTAAAAAAATATTCACTCAATATTCAATCCTCGTAATAAATCTTAATTTGGTATGCAATTGGGAGAGAGGGGTTTTTTCTATTTCATTGAATAAAATTTATAACGAATAAAGTATTATATTTAAAATCCTCACAATAAGCATTTTCATTTGATATCACATGATGCAGTTTACAGTTTTTTTTTCATTGTGGTCTCTCCGATGTCTATGTTGTTTTAAGATCATAGGTCTACTGTGAATTTTCTTGTAATCTATATACAAAGGACTTCTATTATTTATATATTTTTCATAATTACAAATATACCTGTTCAGTATTTTCGGAGATAAGAAATAATACAGAAAACACACTTGAGCAATAGGAACTGATATGTTTGGAAATGGCATACCTACCTACTTAACTGTTCTAAATGTATTCAATAGATAAATGTTTACAACTTAATCAGTCAAAAAAGTTCACAGAAAATTAACTGTGAAGGGCGGACGGTCACACGACTGATCTTACAAAGATTCCGTTTTTTTTTTTCGAACCTACGGATCCCTAAAAAATATATTTTGACGTCACAGTCATGTGTCAGTCATTTTATAAATTCATAATCGTGACCACCCATCATGACCCTTTGACGCCGCGCTAGTGTCTATGTCGTTATATCAAATTGCATAAAAAAAATTAGTACCTCTAATTTTCCGCAGGTCATGAGTAGTAACGAAACTATAGTATCGGCAACTTGCGTCGCGTTGTGTACGAAGGTTCGTACACAACGCTATGCAAGTTTCCGATACCTTACGATTTGGTTTCCATGAGACTATCGCAATACAAATCCTTAGAGGCTTATTTTGGTGATGCGTCGCCGACTCTAACCACGCGCGACTCTATTTATCAAGATCGCGGATACCCAAGTCTGCGCGATTTATAACCGACGAAAAATTCGTATCTAAGTATTATTTCAAATTTTATTATTAAACTTCTTTGTATCTGAAGTAGAAAAATATCCTTGTTTGTATCATTTTATTATATTCCACAACTATCACACAACGTCATCTAGTCCCAAGCTAAGCAGAGCTTGTGTTGGTCGCGGGTCTTATACCATCACCGTGACCCCGGAACATAAAGAGCTATTGAAGGACACCGTGGATTTTAGTCAGTACAAGTCTGACAGTACCTCTCGCCCTGCCCGGGGTGGGAGGTCTCATTTGATGATTTTACCACGAAAAAAAAATAAAAAAAATAAGCAGAGCTTGTGTTATGGGTACTAGACAACTGAAAAACATACTTTATTTTCTAAATACATAAATATTATAGATAAATTACTCTCAGACACAGAACGAAAACGTGGTCATCACACAAACATTAAATGTCCTGGGTGGGAATCAAACCCACGACCTCAGGCATAGCAGTCAGGGCCACTAACCACTAGACTAACAGGCTTGTCAAATTCAGAAGAATATTCTAAATACATATATTATGGAATACTTAAGCTTTTTTTTTACGTGGTAAATCATCAAATGAGTCCTCCCACCCCGGTCAGGGCGGGAGGGACTGTCAGACTCGTAGTGACCAAAATCAATAGCCCCTTATGTTCCGGGGTCACAGTAATGTAATGAGATAAGTCCCGCGACCCCGGCAGGCTTTGGCTCCCTAGAGTCATTACTATGGAGTACCTAAGCTTTTTTTAAAAGATAAACTTTGAAAAAAAAGCTGGAAAAAAAAATGGAAAAAAATTAAAAAACAAGTGAAACACGAAAAAAAAAATTCTATGTTTACCTGGGGATTGAACCCATGGTCACCACCATGAAAGTCAAAGCATAAACAAATCGAGCTACCTTGTAGCAGAATCGCGCAGCGAAATTATGAACCATATTCTTTCTCAATATTTTTGCATGAAAATACATTTTTCTCCGCGCCAATTTTTAATTCCAAAAAATTGAAATTGGAATGCGCCCGCCATTTTTAAAATTAACAGCATTTTTATTTATGCAAGGAGATGTACATTTTGTGTTTTATACAATGTATTATTAAGGTTGAATATAGAATGGTGGCCGAATAGACGATTTGAGTCTTACGACTCGAGTCGCCGCTGTGTACGGATCATGCGCTACTAGAGTCGCGTGAATTAGGTATTCGACTAGAGTATCGGATACCCGAGTCGCCTTGTGTACGAAGGGCCTAACAGTAACGACTGTCAAAGTTCTAAAAATGAGAGCCGGGATCAACGACTTTACGTGCTTTACGAGGTACGGAGGAAACTTGTTATGGCAGATGGTCACCCATCCAGGTCACCAACCTCGGCAAACGCGGCTTAACCCGGAAGATGGGTCTGTGCAGCTATAATTTGGCCTTTTGAAAAGAAATTTCATGGACGCCATACTCTTTACATAGATTAATGCATTTACCACAATGGTGCCGCCACCCTATTGACGGCCACCTCGTCCCTTTCTGGGTGGGAGGACTCACTTTATGATAATATGACGGAAAAAATAACAGTAAAAACTTCTATATAATAGTGACCAATTTCACAACACTAAAAAATAATGATCTTGATGAAGGGTTATTAAAAAATATACAATACGAATTAACGGCAGTTGTTTACAACAAATAAATCGTATGGTGTACAAGAAGCCTAATCGTAAATGTGTAGCCTAATTTTGGGAATGAAAAAAAAAACTGATGACTGATTAGAATACGTGATTACTTATAAAGCATGTAATATTGATTAAAATGCTTTCCAATCGAGTATGTTTATATTGAAAAATTGCCAAAAAATTGTCTACTGAAAAAAAAAAAGAATTTAGTGACGTATATGCACTGCTAATTATTATCCATATCCATACTTAGTTGTCAATCCACCAATTCACACTAGGCGCTTCTCATCTTCCGTCATAACACACACTGCAAAGGTGTGAAACTCATTTCCTGCCTCAACCGGTATCTCTTGAAAATTAGAGTGAACAGGCTCTTTCTAGGTAAGCTCGCTGCATCGTATACCTTATCTAAGACACCTTTGACCGGGGCGAGAGTCAAGAGCAAAACAAATTTAAAAAAATCTCCGTTACAATTAAATGCACCCACGTTTAACGAGAAATTCCTAACGTGGGTCCAAAATTATAATAAAAAAAATACATGAGGCACTCGGAGACTGCCGCCACTTTTTATTTTAAAAGAAAATAATATCACCTACCACGTATATTTAATGAAAATATAATTTATTTAAAATGTTTGTGGTGCACTGTAACTGTAATAAAGAATTTCTTTGTTGAAGGAGAATTTTATAAGTAGATTCTTTGTGAAAACTCCTTTTGTAGCTGGCCGTTTAGAATCAGTAAGAAAATGTAAATGACCTTTATAACGGATATTTTTATGATTGCCGAAGTCTCCTGAACTGAAACGACGTTAGACGATGCGTGTTGTTAGGTTTTTTTCGTTAGGTTTTTAGGATTTTTTCTTGATTCAGTCGCTGCGTCGCCCCGCGCTCAGAGCCTGCGATAAAAGCTATGCAAAAGCTTAAAAAACTGTATTTACTCAAAGTGAACTGATTTTATGGAAGGATAGGTAGGTAGGACGGTTCTTATTAATCCTATTCTTGCACAAAACACCTCATTAGTCAAATTAGGACCCATTTTTCTCACTCTCAAAGAAGTATGACAATTCAGAATTCTTTTGATGCACTCAAATCGTGTTCGCAGAAAGCACCCTTACAAGTAAAATAATGGGGGTGCTATTGAGGGGTGTAATTTACAGGATTTTCCCTTTCATTTTAAGATGATTTCGGTGCAGAGGGGAGATTGGCGTGACTTGCCGAAGGGGGTCTCACAGACTTAAGGAAAGTGTTTTGACGGGGTATTGTCAAGTTTGAGATTTAAGTCTTCCGATTTTGTTGATTTTGTTACCCGGTAAAGAAAATGGATGGTTAAAATAGGTACTTATCTACCGACCCTTTTACTTATCAACATTGTTTTAAAGTTAAGAGAAGTTTGGACGTCAAAAAAGATGATGCAAGATGTCAATGTTATTAAACGACTCTTTTATTATTATAGACACAGTAAAGAAAAAAGTCGCTTAAGTATGTCTGTTTATACTCTCATTACTTCCAAAGAGCACCGAATTTGGTAATTCATTTTAGTTTCAACTTTTACTGGTAAATGTCGAAAATATAATATAATAATATTCCACAACTATCACACACCGCCGTCTAGTCCCAAGCTAAGCAGAGCTTGTGTTATGGGTACTAGACAACTGATAAATATACCTACTTATAATATTTCTAAATGCATACATTTATAGATAAATCACACCCAGACACAGAACAAATGATTATGCTCATCACACAAACCCACTGAAATGGGAATCGAACCCACGACCTCCGGCGTAGCAATCAGGGTCACTAACCACTAGACCAACAGGCCAGTCGAATGAAAAATGGTTTAAAGCCTTCATCCCAAACTTCAAAGTTAGTGTGAACTGTGGCTTCTTCTGAGTAAGCTCATCCATCTGCTCTCCATCAGCATCGTCAACTTTATATCTGTCTTCTCTGATTTAAACTAGAGTTATAGACAAACCCATCTCAAATAAAAAGCTAACTAACAGGTTAATGACATAAGCCTTTTATTCCACCACAGAGCGCCACCCACGAGATCCTTTTTTTTTAGCATGGTAAAATCATCAAATGAGTCCTCCCACCCCGGGTAGAGTAGAAGGGACTGTTAGACTTGTACTGACTAAAATCCACGGTGTCCTTCAATAGCCCTTTATGTTCCGGGGTCACGGTAATGGTATAAGTCCCGTGGCCCAAGCAGGCTTTGACCCTCTGTGAGGGCGCGTGGAACACGACGCGCCGTCGTCCCGGGCATGGTCCATGATCGGACAGCGCGTTGCCTTTTACTCGCTGTCCGCATGCCGGCGCCTACAGTGGCCGGAGATCATCTGCCGACGTCCGACGCTGTGGGCGTGTACCACTGCGGTTGGGGCGGAGGGAGGACGCTGTCCTCTCCCTCTCGCGGCCCGCCACCTCCTTCACGAGCATTACTGCTTCGCAGAAGGTGGCGACCGCTTCCCACTCCGTCTCGCCCCTCAGCATGGCCGCAACCAATGCCGGGCGCGAGAGGTCCACCCACGATCCTTAAATAATTATGTGGCCATATTCACATTCATATAGGTTCTACAAGCACTGACGAGACCCCCCTTAAAGGGCGAAAGCCTGCCGGGGTCGCGGGACATGAGCTAGAAAAAAAGGTTCTACAAGTACGCCGATTGCCAGTACTATGCACCTTAGCTTTTCAAAATACCTCACTAATAAGGGTAGAGTACGTTGTTCTTCTCCCAACGTAATCACACATCTTATACCTGGAAAAAGAGACCCACTTAACAGACGACCTCCTAGCTGCTACATCTGAAATTCTTAGCCCCTTCGTACACTAGGCGACGCAAGTCTCCGATACCTTACGATTTCAGTATCCAAGCTACTATAGCAATACAAATCCATAGAGGTTCGTACACAGGCACGCATCAATGGATGTCATAGTCGTAAGGTATCGGAGACTTGCGTCGCCTAGTGTACGAAGGAGCTTACAAGTAGAAAATCTGTGACATCTATAATATTCTCAGCTCTGTATACTATCAAGGGGAGATTGCGTTTAATATCACTGAAGACTAAACTGATTTATAGCTCCCTATGACGATAACATTACACACTAAACTTAGTTTGTATTACACTATTGTTACATATATCAATATGCCTCAAGGCTAGATTGCTTTTAAAGAGCGTCAGCGTGATGACGGGGCCCCCTCTCAGAGGGCCAAAGACTGCCGGGGTTGCGGGACTTATTCCATCACCGTGACCCCGGAACATAAAGGGCTATTAAGGACACCGTGGATTTTAGTGAGTACAAGTCTGACAGACTAAGACTCCCACCCAGGCAGGGCAGGAGGGACCTGCCCTGCCTGGGTGGGAGGACATTTGATGATTTTACCACGAAAAAAAGAAGGCTAGATTGCTTCAGTTGTGTAGTGACCGCAAGAACTACTGTTGAGCATGAAGTCTTAGAGTCTTAAATTCTATCCCTTGATCTACCAAGGCATATAACCTAATGCTTCATGCTCAAATAGTTCTTAAAATATCCTATAAAGTCTGAACAAAACATTTATATAACTGTTTCACACGGTTTCACCCACTGCTTGTTGCTTGTTGACTGCGTAACCCTAAAAAACGAAAACGTTCCTTGTTGACTACATACACCCTAAAAAACGAAGCTCCATGAAAAATACCTCCGACCGCGTTAAACAAAAAAAAAAAAAACAATCACAGCAAATCACTTTGACACTGACAGTTCGACAACCAAAAAAAAATAAATGACAAAAAAAAACCCTTCGTTTGCTTTACTTTTATTTAACCAACCACAACGAAACGGACAGTCGTGTAATTGTTTTTCATTGCACAGTAATTGACCTGTGGTGGCTGTCGATAAATGTTTTTGCATTTAATCGCCCGAAATTCGGGGGCGAGACATTTTTGTCCAACGCACCCTTGTCCGGTGCACTGTGCATTCATTTATTCCACCGTGATAAATGAGATTGCATTTTTTCATTTAAAAATAAAACAATTTATTTTTTTCCAAAAATAAATATTCTTTATTTCAGTGATTGCTTAAATAAAGGAATGTCGCAATTATCTGGGCTTAATATCGTTGCTTCAGTTTCGTTTGTGAATATAAAATGAGCCGATTAAGCGGACGGAGCAATAAAAGGGCTTAATTTTTTGCACAGAGTACATTCTGTTTAATCTTCTTTAAATTATGGCATCCTGGTACTGCTACAATTTTATATTACAGAATGTAGGTTAATTTTTGCATATTGTACAATGCTCTGTTCTTATTGGAATGTTATATTTAAAATCATATAACATACATAAACGGCCAGACCCGGAAAAATTCATTATTCAGGTTCATATTTTTTTTAGGATGTTGGCGCAATAACTGAGCGTTTGCCTGCTGCGCGGCGTGTCCTGGGTTTGATTATCGTACAAAACAATATATTTGCAGAGATAACAATTGTTGTTCCGGGTCTCGGTATTTTTGTATGATAGTTTAAATGTTGGATAGTATACCCACGACACAGAAGGAAACCCCAGTGTGCAAAGCATAATAAAAAAAAAACACTTAAAAAAAAATATTATATTTACAACGCATTCCAATACCTTCCTATTCCCTTTAAAGGTAAGAACAGATGTTAGACCCGACCCATTGTCTCTGGGCAATAAATTCTATGGTCCACCATACATGGCTGAGAGGACAATGTAGAATTATTGCAAACGGTTTACATAGATCTCGCACCTACGAAAGGATATCGGCCAACATAGTTGCATTAACTAGATTAGGAAGCATGTTTATTGTTTTCTACTTGAAGGGATATTGTTTTTTTTTTGGTCCTTTGGAATGGAGTAAAGTAAAGGAACTATAAGATACATAGACAATTTTCTTTCCAGTATTGCAAAACGTAAGTGTATCCATAGTAATCGCGCGGGGCCCACAACAAGCCTAGTGTGGCAGGTAGCGGGCGTGGTGGTGGGTGCGACCGATGTCCATAGTGGCGAGCAAGTATTTGTTTTTGTTACAAATTTCAGGTCACCAATCAGCAACGCCGTACATCCATTATCCTATTTTTCTAAAATTTCCCATGGCTGGGCTCTCCCTATTCTTTTGGTATGTGTGTTAGTCTTTAGCATAATTATTATCTCCTCAACCCACATTTTTACTTTCTCATAATTCCGACCACACAATAAACTTCACTGCTCTCACATTTTCACAGAACCACAAACCACACAAGTCCTCATTCATTTCCATTTTTCTCACCACTCGTCACCACACTATGTCCAAGACGCTATTCAAGAAAACTCGGCCATAGACACGCGTTTTTTTTTTATTTGTCCATGTCCTTTAAGTCGCGCCATTTTCTAAGGTGTCCTTTAAAAGGTGAGCTCATTTCTTGTGACATTCAAGGCGTCAAAGACTGTTTCTTTTGCCTGTCTAAAGATGAAAGGGTGTCTATGCCAAAGAGTCTTGCGTCGCATTCATTAAATGTTAATATTTTAGTGTAATTTAATTTCGTGAGTAGTTTTGGTGGAGTACTTAGTGAAATTAAGTTTTTGAAGATCGAGGGAGTTTTCTGAAAGGGTACTCGTATATCTTTTTTTTGTGTTTTTTAGATGAGATTCATTAAAATAAAATGTTCTTATTAAGAAGTTGCATACGAACGTACTAATTAATTTAAGAGATCCTAATAGTAAGAGGCTTCTCATCATTTGTGTTTGTGTTTTCCTGACTATGACGATTCACCTTCGATGGCCCTTTACTTTCCAAAGTCACTGTAACTTGCTTAGTCAGTCTCGTGACCCCAGAAAATGTTTGGCCATTCAGGAGCCCCGTTAGTATCGCCACAGGACCCACCGTCGACCTGAGCTTGGTCCTTCATCGGATGGCGAGGTGGGCACCGTCTGCAAAAGAAAGAATTCATTTAATGATATTCTTATTAAAAAAAAATACCCACTGCGGAGAGTTTTAGACACAAAACTGCTCAAACAATGAACCTAAACTACACTACGTTATATTAATCAGTTAATTTGCTTGTTGTCCCCGAAAACTTCAATTCTGACCACGGTAGTATAACCGGCTAGTCGGGTGCGACTGTTTGCGTTTTAAACTATCCGTTTGACTGGAACTTCTATTGAAGTGTCAAAGTATGCAGCACACTGCTGAGGTCTTCCTGAGGACAATCTTCACTTATAGGCTAATGCTATACTTATGGACGCTTTTACCTGTGGACACCGTTAATTCTGGAAAAGAACAAGGAAAAAAAAGATGGCGATACGTTAAATCTGTCAACCTTAAGATAGACAAATGCTTACGGCTGACCTAGTGCTCAAACGCGAACCTATCATTGCATAATAAAATAAAATTATTCATCGACACTGGGATTCGAACCGAAACGGGTGAGATTTATTCGAGATATCTGTATTCTGACTATGAAGTTTTACTTAAATTAGTTCAGTCATTTCGAAAAGTAAGGACTCGAAAGTGTATAAAATATCAAATTAATGCCGTTCGACGAACATCATTATCATCATCAGCCTATAATGTTCCCACTGCTAGGACACAGTAGGCCTCCTCTCTGTGAGAGGGAGTGGGCCTGATCCACAACGCGGGCCCAGTGCCAGTTGGTAGATGTCATATGTCTTCGAATTTCTGTTTCTAGGACATGCCGGTTTCCTCACGATGTTTTCCTTCACCGTTTTGAGAGCAGTGGTGATGAAATAAATTACACAAAGTAATCTGCTTAGCTGGTTTCGGAACCACGACTCGTATGTCGGTGCCCATACCGGGGTCTTCTGTACGACGTAGACGCTTATTAAAAAACATCTCATTTGCTGTCAAAATAAGATCGAAACTAAAAACTCATCAACACTGAAGACCTACTTCCAACTTCACTGAAAACAATAAATCATTGAAGAAGCCTTCAGTTTGAAGTTTTGAAACAAATTCAGTCTCGCCACAATGGCGATGAGTCGTTGCCAATTAATTGCGCGGGAAGTCAACAAGCGCGTTTGATTTTGATTTCTGTCAGTGTACAGAATAAGATGATTTTTTGTTTTTGAAGGAAAATGAGAAAATCTTGTTAGGTAGAAATGAGTTGGAGTAGATTCTTCGTTTTTTGTTTAAGAATCTGGACTGATATTGAAAATTATGGAAAGAGGCAGCATAATGTTTCACAACTATCACACAACGCCATCTAGTGTCAAGCTAAGCAGAGCTTGTGTTATGGGTACTAGAAAACTGATAAACATAAAACTATATTTCTAAATATATACATATTATAGATAAATTACACCCAGACACAGAATAAATGATCATGCTCATCACACAAACATTTGTCCTGGGTGGGAATCGAACCCACGACCCCCAGCATAGCATTCAGGGTCACGAACCACTACACCAACGAGCCAGTCAAAACTACTGAGTAAAAGGTTTTCTTTCTTCAGTTTATTGAGGATATTTCGAAAGTAGGTGGTGGATTTGTAACTGAAGAGTGACTGAGTTTCCGTATATTTGGTTCTTGATCAAGTCGCTAGGCTGATCTGGGCATCCGCTACGTCGGCCCAGTTAGGATTGGTGTCACATATAATCGAATTTTTGGTTTTATTAATAAATCGACGTTTTTCTTCACGGCTTTGAGAGCAGTGATGATGACACTATTAATTATTCCTAAAGAATGCGGCTGTGTTCGAAGTCACTCGTATATTGGACCTGACCGTTACCATTGAGCCAACACTGCTCTCCTGAAAATGAACGATTTCATTTCTGGGTACAAAATAAAATGAAAACAAATTGAAAACCCATTTCAAATTCACTCCAAATACGTACGAACACAGCCATTTTCTCAAAAGCTTCAAAATTTACAAGTTAAGTAAAGTATTTCGAAAACATGACAGAGTTTGATCGCTTCAATGACTCGCCGGGATCTGCTATTAGCGAAATACCACAAAAGTTGTTTAAACTTCACTGTGGAATACATAATGGCGAGGTTATAGCCTTTTAAGTATTATGGTGCTTCCTCTTTCAATATTTTGAGAGGGCCTTTTGTAATGATTTTGGTCGTTTTATTATTCATTTTGTAGTAAGTTAAGAGTGGGCTTCCTAAGGGGTATTACTCAAAAGCTCTTGTGGAGGTCAAATAGGCAGTCGTTTCTTTTGAAAGACTGCTTCAAATTTCAGGTAATATAGGCCTTATCATGACTATTCCCGTTTTTGTGACGTAAAGTAAACTTGGACTTTAAGTAGTTGAGTTTGAGGCATCGTCCTTATAGAAAGCGAATGCGCGATCATCGTAGGTTCGCGCGAATTTTACTCGACCAAACGCGCGATTAAATATATTGAACTCGAATAGGTGTCCTAACTGACAATTGAACGATATTGCTACCGTGCCACTGCCCTAATTTACGGTTGCTCGCTCGCACGCGTCGTCCATTCGCGCGATGATAGGACACCCAGTTTTTGTCATCGCGCGAACACACGATAGTCGCATCGCTAGCTCGCGCGATGGTCGCGCATTCGCGCTCTATTAGGACGATGCCTGATCTCAGCACTCAATAATAATAAAAAAGTCTCTTTCTAGGATGTTTCCTCTTACCGTCTATTACCTCTCACATTTTCTATGTTCAAGTATTTTGTTAACATGACTAGAGGCTTAATCACATGATTCTTTATGTTATTTATTGCGTTTATTGTATGGAACTCCGTGGCTGCTTCTGAGCAATTCTTAAAGGTAAATCCCAATTACAATTTGCCCCGTCCGTGATTCGAAACCCCAACCTCAGCAGTCATCCTATTATAATCCCACTAATATTATAAATACGAAAGTTTGTGAGGATGTATGTGTATGTAGGTATGTTTGTTACTCTTTCACGCAAAAACCACTGAACGGATTTGGCTGAAATTTGGTACACAGATAGTTTATAATCTGGATTAACACATAGGATAGTTTTTATTCCGATTTTATGTTGCCGTGGGATAATTTTCGAATTGTAGCGGAAGAAGCTGCTGGCAACAGCTAGTCATTTTGATAAACGTCTAAAATTTTAAAACATTTTTATTTTAGAAATTTAATCTAAATTCTTACGACGAATTTCTCAAGATATTTTAACTCGTCGCACCGGAATCGTTTAACACCGGGAAACAGGAAGGTATAAGTTGTGTTGTTATCCTCTCGTTGTGAGTAGGTACCTCAAGTCTAGGGCCTGTTGCGTGACGACTGGAGTAGCGTCTGGTACCAGAGGACCAAGCCAGGCCATGAGGTTAGCGATTTTGTCAGTTTACAAAATGAATGTTTGGTGAAGATACATGAGCTGTACAAGGAGACTGTTTTGAAAAAGTTCAACAATATAAAGAAATATTTTTAACGATATCTTTGTTAAGGTAACAGAAGAAGAATCAATATAATAATAATAATATAATATATAATATCACCAATGTCAGTCACGTAAAAGTAAAAAAAATCGACAACATTGTGCCCATCTTGCTGGATGCTGCATTTTTTATAGAAAATTGAAACGCTTTTGAAGCAAATACTCCTTTTGAAACGAACCACGTAACTATGAAAAACACATGTTTAAAACCTAGATAGAAAGTGCAGCCAGATGTGCGATGAAACATCTTAGCATTAATGACTTTTGTTTGGTCGATATACATACATAAATTGTTGTAGTAAGAGATTATGAAGAGTACTGAAATATCGGGAACAAAAGCAAATAATAAAACAGTAAATATCCCTGGTGATAATGTAGATAGTACTTAAAAAGATTTAGCAAAATTAATAATCGTTTAAAATATCGAAGTATATAATATATTAGTAAGTATAGTAATATATTTAAGGAACGAGTTTATAAGGGGCAGTTTGAAAGTTGCGCCGGTTATAGAAAAAGTGAAAGGGAATCGTCTATCTTGGTATGGACATGTGATGAGGAGGGATGACACTCATGTGACCAAGAGAGTGATGAGTATGAATATTGATGGATGGAGAGGAAGAGGAAGGCCAAAGAAAAGATGGATGGATTGTATAATTATGAAAGAAAAAGGAGTAAATGATACTATGACTTGTGATAGGGTAGAATGGAAGAAAGAAACGTGTTGCGCCGACCCCAAGTAAAATGGGATAAGGGCAGGAAGAAGAAGAATAATCGTTTAAAATAAACGCACGCCGCCAAATGTAAAAAGAAGAAAGAAATCAGTAGGTAATTTAATAATGTTCTATTATTTTTCTCCATATTTTGTTCAAAGTAACAGGCACGATAATAATTTTAAACTGTATAACAGGTAAAATATACCGTAATAGCCGAACATAACTTCGAAAAAGGGCCCAAAAAGTTAAGCATCAATTAGAATAAAATTCACTTTACACCCGAAATTTTTTAACCGAAACAAGGTAACGACATCGGTTAACAGTCGCTAACTCCGGGGCCCAACATAAGTGTAGGGTGAACGCGCAATTTGCTGGGGTTATTAAATAAAGAACTTTTTTGTTTGCGACGTAAAACTCGTTTTGGTAAACGTGACTAAAGGAAAGTTAAGCGAAATTTTGTTTTAATTTCATTTTTTTTGTGTTTAACGCACATAATATGGTTATTTTTTGGAAGCGATTGTTTGTGTTTGGGTGTAAAGTGAATTTTTATTACTGTCGCTTTTTGGTTGGTTATAATTTTTTTGCTGATCTGTTTATCGTTGGTATTTTGTTATTTTTTGGGTCAGTTGAAAAACAGAGTGGCGGTTACTGTCTAAATTTTCAGCAGTTTTCTGAAAAAAATGACACAGCCTCCAGGCGTTACGTAATTTTTTTTCTTTTCGTTTTTTTAGGGACTTTTATTGGTATCGTAGGTTATTTTGTAATTTTCCCAAAAACAGTGGTGATCTAACAAATAAAATACTAAACTATTGACAGCTGCTTAGAAAGCATTTCTTAATAATCGAAAGGTTTTCATTCACCATGATTGACATAAACTTTTCATTAGCTTATGTCAATCCATATATGTGTTCTGTATTAACGTTATCGCTTTTACAATATTTCGTTCATACATTTAACTTTTTGATATTTTATAAAATCTACATCCAACTTAAAAACATAAAAACTTTCAAACTAAGCTTCAATTCACTTCAGTTACTCAAAAAAATCCTTGTCAAGCTGAAAAACACAACTTTTATGCAAAACGACCTCAAAGAGATTATTTCATCAAGTACTTTGTAACCTCTAAGCACGGTTCATTCAATTAACTTTGGCGAAGATTTTTGCTGAAAAAATGTCCTGAAAACCACAGTGTGGAAAAATTCAACGGGAATTTTTGTTCTTCTACGAAAAATTTGGGTTCATTGAATAGATTTTTTTAGGCGGTTTCTTTACAATTTTGTGAATACGTAATATAGAGTTTAAAATGTGTAATAATGGGAGCTCGTGTGAGGTTTATGTTGGCTTAAATTTTGAAGTCAAAATTTCAGCTCAAATAAGTCTGTTGGCTTCAATGAAAGATTATTGTTGTCGGCTGTTTGGCGCAGTTACCTGGTTGTGAAAAGGCGTTCATTTTGAGTGATGTCTGAGTTGAATTCAGGTACTGTTTAATGTTTAACTTAGTTTATCCCGGTCATTGCTGTCCATTATATGATTTATAGCGCACCAATAGAAGTTTTGTTTTTGAAAAGGAGGTTCCATTCCATGGTCTTGCTTACCTCAAAAAAGGTGTAGCTGATGATAGGATACAATTTGCTGGATAACAAATGAGAAGAGAAGAGGTTAAGTAGGTACTTGGAACAGGTGAATAAAAGTAGTCGTCGAGACCCGTACAGTCATACTTCGCTGTCACAGTCACGGCTAATCAGATATCCTAAACTCTGACGGCTGACAACCATTGTTGCCAAGAGGTGTCTACTGATTATGTCAAATAAGTAAATGGTTTTTGTGATATGCTAGTTTTTTATTGTATACGACTAAATACCCACTCCAAAATAATAAGGAAAAAGGCTAAGCAAGAATCACCAAACTTGGCCAATCGGTAGGTAAGTGAGTGTCTCTTTTTCCGTCAGACGATCGTAACTCGCTCATTCCTTCTCTATTAAAACTTTATCTAAGGTTAAGCTCAAAGTCACCCCCGGGAATAAAAGAAAGAAAGCTAGCTTACACCTTCCAAACAAACCTAAAAGCGCTTTAAAAAGCGCTCATTGTTTAAACTACAGAGAATTAAGTCTGGCCAATTACACATAAAGCGCTTTAGAGCGTATTCCCACGGCGCTGTACCGCTGTGTCGTGTCTGGTTGAATCGGCTGCAACCAGTCGAGATTTCCCCCGGGTGTGACGTCTGTTGGCTCTGGTCAATGACCTGGTAAAAATATGGGGTGAAACTTAAGTGATAGTGTTTTGTTCGGGGCATCATGGGAGAAAGATTGGGACAAAAAGATTGGGCTCGGTTGAATGCAGTTAGAAAAAATGTACAATAAAGAGAGAGTACATCTAAGGTATACTATTACTGATGGGGCCCCCTTAGAGGGCCAAAGCCTGCCGGAATCGCGGAACTAACGAGCTACCGTGACCCTGAAACGGAAAGGGCTATTGAAGTACACCGTGGAATTTAGTCAGTAAAAATCTGACAGTCCCTCCTGCCCTGCCTTTTGTAGGAGAGTCCTAGCTCCTATTTTATGATTTTACCACGCAAAAAAAAAGAAAAACTGTACTAGTATTATAAAGCTAAAGGGTTTGTTTGATTGAACGCGCTAATCTTAGGAACTACTGTTTCGAATTGAAAAACTCTTTTTGGATTGGCCAGTCCTCATATCGAGGAAGACTAAAAGCTATACAACATCACGCTAAGAGTAAAAGGAGCCGAGCAGCGAGTGAAACCGCGGCGAACAGCTAGTTTACTTATACTAAAACCTACCAGGGCGGAAGGAAAACAAACAACATCTATTACAATAACATCTTAGTCGTGGGTAGGGCAGCAATTTTCGTCACAGGCACTCACGAGTCTGTCAGACTCGCGGGAGGCCTTGCAACAGATCACTTCTGCAGGCTGACGTCTTGATGATGTGAAACTAGATTTGAGTCTAGGTAATGATAAAGTGGTTATAAGTGTGGAGTGACCTTATGAAAATTATTGTATTGGTCTTGAATAATAATAATATTCCACAACTATCACACAACGCCATCTAGCCCCAAGCTAAGCAGAGCTTGTGTTGTGGGTACTAGACAACTGATACACATACTTATATATTTCTAATTACATAAATATTATAGATAATTTATACCCAGACACAGAACAAATTATCATGCTCATCACACAAACATTTATCCTGGGTGGGAATCGAACTCACGACCCCCGGCATAGCAGTCTGGGTCACTAATCACTAGACCAACAGGCCTGTCTAAATTAAGATTGTGAATTTAGGCCCTTCTTACACAAGGCGATGCAAGTCTCCGATACCTTACGACTTTGGTATCCATTAACACGCGCCTATGTACGAACCTATAGGGATTTATATTGCGATAGTCGTCTGGATACCAAAATCGTGTGGTATGGAAACTTGTGTTGTGTACGAAAGGACTTACTGTTTGAACATACTTGACGGGACGGTTGTAGCAGTGGCCGAGTGATTGGACTTTAGCAGCGCTGCGTGTTGCGGGTTTGATCTTGCATTGAACAAATATTTGTCTGATTTACAAGTCTTAGTAGTTGTTCCAAGTCTAAACGCACCCACGATACAGGAGAAATTAATAGTGTGGGGAAACGATTAAATGAAAAAATACTCTTGTGACTGTTGAGCTGCGTGTTGCGGGTTCGATTCTCGAAAATCACAAATATTTGCATGACTTACAAAAAGTTTTTCCGGGTTCAGTTAAACACTTTAACCCGGAAAAACTACTCGTCGATCGTTTTGTGGTCCAGGTTTATTAAAAAAGAATGGTTTATTTAAATAAAGTCCTCGAATTAGCCACTGACGGTGCCTCTTAGCGTGTTTCAAACATTTACATACATTTGATCTAACAAATCGCTTCCCCGTGCTAAGTCACAGCTTATGCAGCGGTGACTTAGCGCGGGGCCCCTTTCTTTACCCTTTCTTCTTCCTATTCTTTACCCTTCTTTCTTTCTGTTCTTTACACATGAGCGGGCCAAAGTTCAAACAACTCAAGTTCATTGATGTAGTGCTTGTCCACAAGACCTACTTTACAAAATTAAAAACTAAAATTAACTTTCTCATTATTTCTGACATTTAACAAAACATCACCAGCCATTTACACACACATTATAATATTCCACACATACATCATAATTACCCCGATATGTTGAACAAGACTCTTGTAAAAAATCATGTTTACTTAAAAAGACTATCATTACAAGATTCCAGGTAAACAGTAGTACAAGACCCGTCGATTTATATTGCACAGACTCGTTTTAATTTCAAAAAGGAACACGAGTACATAATAATTTTGTGGACGGTCTGCAGAAAAGTTAAATTAATAATAATAATAATAATTTTTTATTAAACCAATGTTACAAACATTTTCTTAACCTATAACAAAAGGGATTTGTGTAACAGTTTTATTAATTTTCTTAATTACTAGACAGTGGTCCCCAAACTAGGCTATGCCTGTATCTTGGGGGCCGGAGTTGCGATAACTTAACATTTAATTTAACAAGTTATAATATTATGGTCGATGTGAATTACATATTTTGGTATGAATCATTAAAATTACACAAGTACTTATGTTTTTATTTTATGTGACGATTCGCCGATTTTGGTTGCTTAAGTAGGAATGGGGTCAGTTATCACGAAGTGAATGACAGCAGATGGACAAAACAACTGAATGGATGGACTTGATGAAGGATTGATCGGAGAATGACGGAGAGACGGAATTGTACGTCAAAAAAAGTAAGAAAGGAAAAGTATAAATTCAACTCAGGACGCAGGACAAAAAAAAAAAACAAGCGGTAAACATTTTATGAGTTAAGTACGAGGTCAAGGTTGATATGGGGACATTTTGGCCTCTTGGCAAATTTTTATAGCAGTTAGTAGAATTAGGTAAGTTACAAGTGTAACTAGGGCCAACTTTGTGGACGTTCAAGCGGATGGAAAGCTCTAAGTTTAAATGAAAATTGTGATTAGAGATGGTAGGATGCAGGCAGAGGTGATAAAAGGAAAGAGGAGTCTCTAATCCATAAAATAACTTAACCATCATCTATTAAGCAACAACAAACCTTTTTTTTTTTTTTTTTACGTGGTAAAATCATCAAATGAGACCTCCCGCCCCGGGCAGGGCGAGAGGTACTGTCAGACTTGTACTGACTAAAATCCACGGTGTCCTTTAATAGCCCTTTATGTTCCGGGGTCACGGTGATGGTATAAGACCCGCGACCCCGGCAGGCTTTAGCCCTCTGAGGGGGGGCCTCGTCATTATGCTGACGCTCTTTGAGGCGCGCGTGGAACACGACGCGCCGTTGACCCGGGCAAGCAACAACAAACCTTGAAATATTTTTAAAATTATTTATAAACTTTTATGCTGCCACTATAACAACTAAAATCCCACCCAGCTCATAGCGGAATGTAAAAAGTGCCTACCCCGCGCCCCGCTACCCACTCGAGTCGGCGATCCCCGCGAATTATCTCAAATGAAGACATTATCCGGTCGGGGCGTGCGCAAACGCAGCGAACGTGAGCTTTTTGCCGCCATGCGCCATCTTGCTTTGAGGGGCAGAGTTGAAGGTCGAGTAATGGCGGACTGTTTTTTTTTTTCATAGAATGTTAAAGGTTTTTTGATTGTGTTTTATGGGGTCGATAATTTAGGGCAGTAAAATTCTCGGTTGTTCTTTTATAGGATGTAGTTTCGATCGGTTTTAGAGAATATAGGATCAGCTTGTAAAGAAAAAGAAATTAACTACCTACCTCATTCAGTCAAATATCTTTAATAGATTTTCGATCATATCACTATAGTGGAAGGTTAATTTTTGATTGATAAAATTTGACAGATTGGGGTAAGTTGATCTGCTGTCGTACCTCACTTAAGGATCACACCCTAGTGATGACACCATTTAGCGCTCTGACATCAATTTACAAAGTTAAAGATCAAAGCTATTCTCTGTACCTAATGACATGTGGTAATTTGCTAATGCATTATTCATTGTTTTGTTAATTCGGTTATGGTGTGTGTATGTTATTACAGAGAGTGCAATCGACAATATAGTAGAGCTGGTATTACCACTTTTTTTATCGTGGTAAAATCATCATATGAGGCCTCCCACCCCGGGCAGGGCGGGAGGGCTGTCAGACTTGTACTGACTAAAATCCACGGTGTCCTTCAATAGCCCTTTATGTTCCGGGATCACGGTGATGGTATAAGACCCGGCAGGCTTGGTATTACCACTTAAATTCGAGATGTGGAAAACGGATTCCTAAAAAATTATATAATTCAGATCCAGCCTGTTCCTTGCCGTCCACCTTCATTGACGCCTTAAGCCAACGTTCATACCCCTTAGCATATGGACACTTATTTTATAGTAATTTAGTTGTACCTAAGCTGGCTGGATGCCTGGAAAGTCCGGTTAAACATCTCAGAACCTCCTCCAGTTTGATCTGCGCCATGCCATTAAAAAAGTGCGTTCACCTCTGAAATATTATAAGCAATAGGATGTACAATATGTCCGAAAAACTTATGAAGAATTTTAATTACGCGATGTAGGATTTGTTGTTTAGTTCTTCCATCGCTCCATAGATGTCTCTAGTAGTCTTTTTCTATTGAAAACTGAGTACTAGTTCTAACCACGACTGGAGTATTTGGCGTTCACTGACAGGTTTGATGATCTTTGGAAAATGTTGACTATCCCTTCTCAAACAGACGGCACAGAAAGCGCAGTGGCTGAGCGATTGGACTGCTGCGCAGCGTGTCGCGTGTTCGATTCCCACTCAAAACAAATATTTAAATTATCTACAAGTAGTTGTTTCTGGGTTATTGTGTATGTGAGTTTCTATGTTTGTTAACGCACCCACGACACGGGGTAATTCCTGGTGATGGGCAACGTTTTTTCTTTTAAAAAAGAAACTATGGTCGCCATTAAGTGACATAAAAACTAGGGGTTGAATCTGGACAGAGAAAAGATTACTAATGTACTAAATTCCACGTTAAACCCTTAGGGGTTGAATGTGGAAACGTTTAGGGGTCAAACGCGGAAGAGGGTAGAAAATATAGGAGGTTGAACACAGAATAAACCTTAATGTCCTTGCTCTGTGGCGTGTGATGTTTTTTTGTATGCAGATTTTGGCCTGTTCCCATAACATGTCAATAATAAGTGGTTACGCGTGGACGAAAAAGTTAAAGGTGGTGATTACAGTGTGCAAACTTTTGTATAATGGCCTTTGTTAGGAGTCATAAATTCAGCAATAATGATGAGATTGCTCTATACCCTGTGATTTTAAAATACCAAATATTGTAGGCATATTTATGTGCGCTCGTTTTGCGCCATAAAACATTATTATAATTAGGTACTCACTCATAAATTGTGATAGAATTAGTGTTCTCAACTTTTTACAATTCTTTTGTTTTTTTTTTTCTTACCATCCAGCACATATAAATAATAAAGCTTTAAATATAGCATGAGTTATGAAAAAAGCTAAATCAGGTAATTCTATACCTACTTAAAATTCTTATTATTAAACCTAATTGTCTAAAAGTTGATAAAGAAATATTTTTTTAGATCAAATTCATAATTATCTATTCCGAGTGCGAGTCCCATTTTACTAAGGTTGCGGAACAAGTTTTCTTCATTTATTTCTTTTCCCCTGGCAGAAGTCACGGCTTTTTAAACTCTCTCTCTATTGATAATTTTTTGAGGAAAGAAAAATTTTAGATAGCAAGCGGGATTCGAACCCGCGTCTTCTGGATAGGTACTCCAGACGCCTTAACCAACTAGGCCATCGCAATCCACACTTGCAAGCCGAAATTCTCCCTTCCCTGTTAACGCTTCATGGTAGCGTGGCGCCATCTCTTGGATTAGTGTTTTAACTAACTTCCATCACAACACGTTGACATTACAGCCAAATCAATGTTGTATAATGAGATAGCGTCTACCAAACTAATTAATTATTTTTTATACGCATTAACGCATGCGATGCGCATCGTAATGATGATTTTTTTTTCTCTCTCTATTTCTAATCATTCCTCACAAATTTATCAATCTTTTCTTTGCTTCTCCTCTTCCTTACCTAACACCAACTTGCGCATGCGCAACAGTGTCATAACTCGCCTTAATGCATTTAATGCAAGCTTCTTTAGCTCCGCCCTGATCTAGCCCATTGTGGTCCTGGTCTGGTCTTTTCTGCACCCCTACAGGGTCTGTGCCATATGCTCGTTCCACCAGGTCCAGCTCTGCTCATCATTCTAGTAGGCTTGTGATTCTTAATAAAAGTAAAATTTACATATTAGCAAGATTGTATTTAATCAACGAATAAAAATTTCGCCAATCAATGGATCACATGAGAACTACGGAAAATACAGCCACTTAAAAAAAAAACACCCATCCCGTCCGACAAACAAGGCATCAAATTGCTTAATTTTATTATATTAACATGATTTTCATTACAACCGCCAATTAAGTCCAAGTGATTACTATGTAATCAAACCGTCAGATATGTGAGAATGATCGCACGGACATCGTAATCATTGGGTGGACTTTAATCACCATATGATTGGCGGTGATTGACCGTGGTGATTGAGTTATTTTTGGGTATCGTGGTTGGTTGGTGTTTCGTTGTTTTGGTTTTGCTTATTAAAATGTAGCCCTTTTTAAACAAATTGTAGATTAGCTGTTTTTCGCAGAATCTAGTAACTAAGATTTTTGTTACATTATTTTTACTGACCATCTCCGGGTTAAGCCGAGCTTGCCAAGGTTGGTCTGTGGATGGGTGATCATCTGTAATAGCGAGTTTCCTCCGTGCCTTGAAAAGCACGTGAAGCTGTTGGTCGCGGCTGTCATTTGTAGATCTTTGACAGTCGTTAGTGTTAGTCAGAAGCTCTAAAGTCTGACAAGCAGTCTTACCATGGGGTATGGTATTACCCAGTTACTGGGTTGTAGAGGCAGTCGCTCCTTGTAAAATACTGATATTCAGCTGAATCTGGTTTGACTGGAAACATACCACAATATATAGTTGGGAAAAGGCTAGGTAGATGATGAATTTTTACTGACCATCTAATGAAGACCGCAGTATCGCGGTGGATATAAGGCTCTGCCAGTGAGCCCTGTCAGTTATATATAAGGGAGACCAATGCTCAGCAGGTGACATATGATGATTATGATGATAAATAAATAACTAGCTATTGCTAGTGGCTTCCTTTACTGTTACATGACAATGATCGTACAGGAACGTTATAAAGAGAGGGACAATATATTATGTGTTTTAACTAAAGTCTAAAAAGTATAAAAGCAAAAATCTAGAAACCAGACTATAACTTATTTCTCTGCTTATTGTAATCAAGATTTTTTGTGACATTCTGTTGAAATTATTGAGTTAAAGGCGGGTGATGTTATTGACAACAGCTCTCTTCAAAATATTGAAAATAAGTGGCTATAAAAGAAAAACCTCTGTATATATTTGGTATTTTTTTTTTTAAATAGGTTGAAATTTTTCATAAAAATGAAAAAAATAAAAAAAGGTTTCCGTTTTCTGCATTAGTAAATTGCATACATCTGAAGCCGAGTCCGTTATAATTGATTAAAATATATGCACACTGCCTGAAAATGAAAAAGCTTGAATAAACACTAGGTCACTATTTCACCAGTTTTTCAGTGCTTACTGAATATTTAAAATGCACCACAAATAAAAAAATATGCTTTTACCTGCCGCAGTAGTTTCAATGTGCCTTTGTCGCTTGAAACCGAAACAGTGCACAATGCCTGGGTGCCTCGCAATAAGTAGTGTTGTTACATTATTAGGTTAAAAGTCCGGGATAATAAATTAATTTATTTTAAAATGTAGTACGAAAAATATTTTTGAGTTATTTAAAATATCACCTTTGACGCTGGTTTGGTACCTACATAATGCACCCAAAATGATTTTCAGTAAAATGTTAATTCTTAAAAATATATTTATGATCCGCATGAAAAAAAGTTAAACTAAACGTGATGTGGTAAATTTTTAGTGGATAACATCATGTACTAGGATAACTTGAATAAAAGTAATGTATAACATACGAAAAAATCAGGGCACATCGCTCGTAGAACTGACAACCGATGGAGAAGAAAGGTTCTCGAGTGGCGACCACGGACCGGAAGACGCATCGTAGGTAAGCCTCCCACTAGGTGGACCGACAACATCGTGAGAGTCGTGGGCAACCGATGGATGCAAGTGGCGAATTGTCGTTTGGCGTGGCAGTCTAAGGGGGATGCCTATGTTCAGCAGTGGACGTCTTCCGGCTGATGATGATGATGATACAAAAAAATATAAACACAATTTTAAAACATTCCCATTATTCCGCCACAAAAACAATTGAAACAAAAACCGCACTGAACACAATACAACACAACAACCGACTCAAACCAAACAAAACGAACTTAAAAATGCATCCGCAAATCACAGACCAACCGGACTTAATCCCGCGTTGCAACAGAGTTCCGTAAACTCCCGGGAATCCGGGATTCCGGAACATTTGCCAGCACTAACCGCGGACATAATAAAACGCATGTCATATAAAAATGTTATAATAAAGTGTCCCCGCTTACTGAGCGAATAATGGTGGTATACGTTATGTAGGATGGTTAAAGGGTGCATTTTGAACACTTTAATGGAGAATTCTAGAGAATTTATGCTCAGCATATGTTTTGAGTTGCTGCAGTTGAGACGCTCCGAAATGGAATATGACAAGCTTTTCATATTTATGTTTTTAATTCTATGGATCAGGTGATACGCGAAGGAGATCGTGGCTAAATAATTACAGCTGCACAGCCCGATCTTCTGGGAAACCGCGCTTACCGAGTTTGATCTATGGATGGGTGACCATCAGTTATAGCGAATTGCCTCCGTGCCTCGGCAAACACGTAGGTAAATCCGTTGGACCGAGCTGTCACTTGTAGATCTTTGACAGTCGTCACTATTAGTCAGAAGCTCTAAATGTTTGACAACCAGTCAAAGTTCATTTTGGAGATCCGATACGCAGTCGCTCCATGTAAAATACTGATATTCAGCTGCATCTGGTTCCACTGGAAGCCAACCCGAATATAGTTGGGATATAGGTCAGGTAACATGCGTAACTTTGTTGTTTAGTTTCGGTTTGCATGATTGTAAAATACACGATATCCTTCGATAGCCCTTTAATTTCAGGGTCACGGTTATCTAAACAGACAGTCCCGCGACCCTGGCAGACTTTGGTTTTCTAAGGGTGGCACGTTAAAATGTCATAGGGCATATTCCATGATCAAAGGCAAGTCACCCATTACTAGCAGTCCGCATGCCATGCATGGTAGGATCCTGTGGGACAACTAACCCAACTTAACGAGGGTACTTTTTTTTTGTATCGTGGTAAAATCATCAAATGAGTCCTCCCACCTAAAATCCACGGTGTCCTTCAATAGCACTTTATGTTCCGGGGTCACGGTGATGGAAATAAGTCCCGCAACCTCGGCAGGCTTTGGCCCTCTGAGAGGGGGCCCCGTCATTTTGCTGACGCTCTTTGAGGACAGCGAATTGCCCTTTACTCGCTGTCCGCATGCCCGCGCTAACGAGGGTACTAGAAAAAACTAGTACAAAAAGGAAAATCCTAACTACATATCACTTACGTAAAACAAAGAACCATCCAGAAGAAATCGTTCAGGTATTTACACCGAAATAAAACTAATGTCTGTTTTTGTTTCCATCCTTGAAAGTTAAAGGGGAATCGCAAAAAGTCGTAGTGCGATAGTTAAAGACTTACTTGGGCTCGTTACGTAAAACAAAGAGGCGCCGACTACGCCACCTATCTGCTATCAAATGATGGGCTTGGATTGAAGAAGTGTGGAATAGAAATTGACGATTTAGTGGTGTAATTTCGCTGTTCAATGTGTAATGTATACTTACCTCTTAAGCCGGGACTGCACCAAAGTGGAGACTAGAGATGTGTTTGAATAACTAATCAGAACTCTACATCTCCTCTTGGCTTAGCTCTGATGTGGAAATCTATTGAATTCAAAGACATTTCTTCTCGTCTCTGCCTTGGTGGAGTCCGGGCATTAAAGTGCTCTGTCTGTATTTTATTAAAAACTAATTAGCTTACTTTATTTTTTTTGTCGTTTATAAATTATTGGACATAGGTTGTAAAAATTTCAAATTATTTTCAATTTCAGCATGAAACGTTCCTTATCGTAACGTTCAGTTACTTGCATGAAATGGTTAATCTGTTACAGATTTTATTTCCTTATAATCAATCGTTCATCCCACATATATTTGAAAAAAATATCTACATAATATTAGAGAAAGTAATGGCTGTAAAGAAAATCGGAATAATGTAGTAATGAAAAGTAAAGATAATGGTACACACGGCTACACGTCAAGCTACACAAAACCAGTTTGTCTGGTCTCGCTTCGTACGAGTTTTACACACAGTGAACGGTTAGTTAATACTGGTTTTGCATAGCTTGATGTATACCCGTGTGTACCAAATAATTATCTAGCACAAGATTGCGGAACTTTTTATGGTAATTGAGGAATCAACAAATGACCTTCTTACCCAGAAAGAGACTGTCAAACTGACAACTAAAATCTTCCTCGTTCCATCAATTTTCCGTTTACGTTCCAGAACAACGGTAACTAATTTAAACATTCCCAACTCTTACAAATATTTGGCCCGAGTCAGTGCCACTACAAAAAAGTATCTTTACCCATCCTGTTTTAACTAATCCGTGAAACAATGTTTAACCCTAATGGGCGGCGCGTAGTCGCCTTGTAAATATGGTCGTTAGCATTTACTCACATAATGACTTTATTATGAACGTCCATCTTCTTTTATTTTATCGTTGGCGGCCATGTTTCACTGGCTTTTTGTTACTTATCATTTAATATCGTGTAGGAGTTAATCATTATAGCCTGGCCATAATAACAGCATTTCCTGTTGATTTTCGCGATTATTAAATGGACGTAGTTAAGCAGAAAGGACTCAATCCACACTTTGGCCAAAATTGAGTTATGTATGCCATCGTACTCCTGAGGGTCGAATCTATCATGTAGTGAAGACCCTATTTTTAAAATATACACGGAAACTAGTTTTTCTCGCTACCCCGACTCAACCCACAGTATGAAGAGCACACAAAATATATTTGCTGAATGAACTCAGTCCGCTTGAATTGTTTCTCAGTAATGAATTTCTATGAGTATGTTCCCATGGCCGATTAACTAGAACAGACTCAAACGGTTTGAATTATTTCTAAGAAATACATTTTGATTGCAAATATCATTTGATCAAATAACTGAAACGACTCAAACAGGTTGGGTCTTTTCTGAGTTATAGGTTTACTGAAACAAAATATTTATTTTTCTTTATCAGAAACGACTCAAAACACTTGAGATATTGCAGAAGAACAGCTTTATATGAACAAAACATGTAATTATCAAATAACTAAATCGACTCAGGCAGTCTGAGTCGATTGTAAGGAGAAGATGTGTTGACTGATACATCTTCTTTTAATTGAACTGAAATGACTTAAAATATTTGTGTTATTTACGTTTAAGTAGTAGAAATATTTCATTAATCAAAGTTATTATGTTAGCGTTGTTCATAAAAGACATACATGTAATAAAACTAAAAGACATACATGTTCCAAAAAAGATTATAGTTACAATTTTTTGTTGAAAGTTGGTAATTACTTTAAAAAACTGGCAACTCTGCCATTTTTTCAAACACTGAGTAGTGAAACGCGTGTTTTCACTGCATGCAGTTGTAGTGAAAACACGCGTTTCACTACTCAGTATAACTACCTGCAACCGAATCCTTTTGTTGGTTTTGAGATCTCGAAGTTGTTTTTACCCAACCGAACTGTCTGTCCAAGGTAGACGTATTCTTGAACGACTTTAACAGTTATTACACCATTTACTACGACTTGTCCCGGGGTAGTGGTGTCGTTATACATGATTTTTGTTTTTCCATGTTCATCCTGAGACCAATACGTTCAGAAGTATGGTGTTTCCTTTTCAGTTCAGCGTCTTAAACACGTCCTCCAAGGCATTGGTGAACGTTTCGGGGATATAACATCCCCCTGTCTCACACCCCTGCGCAGCGTGATATGTTTAGACTGGTGGACTGGACTGCTGGTTCTGTACTTGAACACTCATAGTCGCCGCGTCATACAGACATTTTCAGCACTTCGTTGTACCGCGATAGGCCATGATCTATGGTGCTAAATGCTTCACGAAACCCAGCCTGCTCTGGAAGCTGAAACTCATCAAGTCCTATTTCAAAACGATGTGTACTGATGACCTTCAAAAATATAATTTGGCTTAAGAGTGATTAGGGAGGATAGTTTTTAATAGGGTTTTGTTGCCACGTCTTTGGGAGTTCTACCGGTGTCTAATACAGAGTTGAATAACCTTTGGAGCTCCCGAAGTGCGGACTTTCCACCTGCTTTCAGGAGCTCCGAAATGGCTCCATCTTCACCCGGGGATTTTCCATTTTTAAGCTGCCTGAGGGCCTCCTCAACCTCATCCAGGATAATTTCCGGCAGTTCATCGGTGTAGTGGCGGTTCAGCGTGATTCGGCTATCCTCTGGAGGGCTGATAAGTGGACCACTACTGTCGTAAAATCGGCCATAAAAGTCTTCTATCTGGCTAAGATCTCCGGCTTTGACGTTATGGTTTAATCTTTAGGTGATCTAAGCTACGTCAAATGCGTTTCGGCTGTTGAACGAACAGTTTAGCACCCAGATTTTCCTCTATTGTCTTTTCAATTTGGCTTGCATTAGAGGCTCTGAGGTCGCACCAACTTGCTTATCCTCTTATTGAACTTTCACTTCTCTGACGGCGTATAGCTAGTAAATCCCTTCTTCAGGTGGCGCTGTTCACTTGTAATTTGAGTGGAAGAGCTCCGTGTTTACAAATGAATATTTCTAACGTATTTGTGACATTTCTATACTAAAAGCTGTAAGTTCTAATTTATAATTGCTGAATTTTCAATAGTCTGATAACTTTGATCTGAGGAATAAAAAAGGTGGACAGATTATCTATAGAAAATATGTCAAATCCCTATTTTTATTCCTCAGATAAAAGTTGTCTGACTATTGAAAATTCAGCAATTATAAATTAGAACTTACAGCTTTTACAGCAGGAGGGACTGTCAGCCCTGTATTGACTAAAATCCACGGTGCTCCTTCTATACGTCACGTTACCTGATAAGACAGTCTCGCAACCCCGGCAGGCTTTGGCCCTCTATGGGGGCCTCGTCAGCTCGAAAACTCTTTGAGGCGCACGTGGAACATGACAGTCGACCAGTTAACAAGTGGTCGCAGGCAAGGTCCATGATCAGACGGCGAGTCACCCATAACTCGCCGTCAACATGCTCGCGCCTTGCTCGGTGCAAGAGGTCGCCGCCTATCACCTCAAAAAACGCCAGTATGAGCCTTTTTTGGGCTCAATTTCATCATAAAACATGAGTCCTTTCACCTTTGGGTGGAGCGAAAGAGGCTGTCAAACTTGACTGACAAAAAACATTTGATTCCTTCAGTTGCCCTTTGCGTTCCAAGACACTTTAAGACAATCATGCGACCTAGTCTTTCTACTAAAAAAAAGCGGCATAAAAGCTTTAATCCTATCAGATTTACGTGAGTGTTGTCCAATCATGGCTTATTTAAGTGTTGCAAGGTGAAAAAACAAGAAACACATAATTGCTTTATATCGACTGATCGGTCGGCTTCACAGGTAATGATGGGTTGGGATAAGGCTGAGTGTACAACTTGTTGTAAACAGTACTAGGTTCATCAAGTAATTTTTGCATCGCTAAGTCTAACCTATATCGTAAATATAATTTATTAGCAGACATAAATATTTATAAAAGCTGATAATATTTAAAAAATTACAACCTTTTATGCGAAATAACTATTGTAACAATTGACAACTGTTTAGAGTTTCTTGAATAGTTGACACGATTCAAGAATTCAAGAAATGGTTTTTGGAAAATTTTTGCTCAGCCGTTATAGGACAATAAAAGCTATTATTAAAAATGTAAAGGGATTTCTTAGAATTCTATTTATTTGGTATTTGAATTGTAGAAAATCAAGTCAATCAATATTTTATCATTGTACCTATTATGTTTTGTTAATTACAAGATCGGTTATCGGTGTATCAATTTAAAGCAAAAATAAGAATTAATGAACTGAATGCGTTTAAAAAATGAAGTAACTTCAAAAAAAAAAAAATAGTAAGACGTTGTACCCTAGCCTTAACAACAACCCGACCGGGCGTAAGTTTTATACTATAATTTACGCTGCGTTCCTCAATCTTATTAGATTTTGATGAGCTACATACAACATGGCCGATCATTCTCGGTAAAGTTCAACTTTATTGACGCTTATGTACCTAGTATCTATGTATGCAGGTGATTGGATACGATAATGTGTTTGTTAGCACTATAGCAGTCGATCGCTTACCCACTACGCCACAGTGGTAGATGTCCACCGCGTAGGACGTCGGCAGACGACCACAGGCCGCCGTCGGCGCGGCAGCGAGTAAAGGGCAACTCGCTGTCCGACCATGGACCATGCCCGGGTCGATGGCACGTCGTGTTACAAGCGCCTCAAAGAGCGTCAGCATTATGACGGGGCCCCCTCTCAGAGGGCCAAAGCCTGTCGGGGTCGCGGAACTTATTTCATTACCGTGACCCCGGAACATAAAGGGCTAGAAGCTGAAGGACAATGTGGATTTTAGTCAGTACGAGTTTGACAGTCCTTCCCGCCCTGCCTGGGTGGAGGATTCATTTGATGATTCTACCACGTAAAAAAATGCCTCTGCGCCAACCGTACCGTCAACAATCGACATTACAACTTTAAAAAAAATATAATATAATGGGTTTGCTCTTGACCTTAGTCTAGGTCAGGAGTGCCTAAGACAAGGCCGACAATGTAGCGATCTTACCCAGAAGCAGCCTGTTCACTCTAACTTTAAAGAGATTAGGGTTTTGTGCGTTCGGAAACACAGACGCCAGAGAGTTTCACTCCTTCGCTGTCCGCATTAAAAAAGACGTTTGGAAACGCTTAGTGCGAATTGGTGGAAAAGCAATAAAATAAGGATGGTAATTCGCCGTGAGTCTAGATGTGCGATGATAGAATAAGGGGGCTGGTGGGGTTAGGTCGTGGTCGTGGTCGTCAACTTAATTTCTAAACCAAATTTCAGTAAGTATATCGCGATGATCACCCATCCAAGAACCAACCTGAGCAAGAGTAGCTTAACTATGATCGACACAGGCTGCTATTACTTAGCTGCCATCCAATCCACTTCTCATTCTATAACTACGAACAAAATCTCAATGCGAGCCATCCATCACTGCTCTCAAGTTGCGATTAAGTAACACATGCAAGTCTTATTTACTTAAGTGGCAGATTTTACCCGCAGGAAATTGTTGGAACAGTACACGCTTATGCGAGACACGAAAGAGATGGGATGCAGAAGTACAACTGAGTAAGCACGCTCTGACTTGAAGCTGATCCATTCAGCTTTGTAAAAGAGGTGGTCGGGATAGACTAGATGGGAGATTTATTTGGCAGGCAAGTACGTTGTAAGTTGGCATCTTCGCAATGCAAGCACGCTTGCAACAATCAATTCTTTGTAATGAAGGTAAACTTTTGTCAAACATCTCCTTCTCGCAATGTTGGTGCAGAGTCTGAGCAATTGACGACGTGGATTGGCTACGGTAATGGTAACGGAATAAATACCTATTTGTTTGATCTTCAAACAGGATAAATTGCTAGTCTGCGGCAACAAATTTTAAAAGGTATAAGAAAGAATCTATCTTGCTTCTATCAAACGCTGAAACATCGCTAGCGTGTTTCTCGTGGCACGTGGATAATACGTGATGTGCGTGTACGCTATAACGGTGCACCATAGTTGCCTAACTGTGCAGGTATGCCTGTGCAGGTAGACTGGAGCATGTACGGGAACAGGCCTATGCAGATTTTTATACCTGCGTAGGCGACCGGTGCAAAATCGAAAATCAATTCATTCAGTATAGAAGTCTGCTCCAACTAAAACTTCCCCATACACGCTACCATTCTGGGGTCTTAGTCAAACAGCATATAACAGTAAACGACAATCGTTATCGTTCATCAGTCACCAATACATTTTCAACTTTATACCCCAGCGCGTAAAGTTGAAAATCTATTAAAAACTGCTAATCGATAACGAACGAAACAAACGAAAACGATCTGTGAACTTCAATACATTTTCAACTTTACGCGCTGGGGTATAAAGTTGAAAATGTATTGGTGACTGATGAACGATAACGATTGTCGTCTGCCGTCGTCTGCTGTTTGACTAAGGCCCCTGTGCAGACAAACCTTGACAGGCAACCTCTCCGATAGACCGTAGCGAATATGGCTTACTTAACCTTCTGAAGTATTCTACGGTACAAACTCTGTCGGGACGTGATAACTGCCACTCGAGACGCACCTAACTACCCTGCGATGTGTTTATGTGAGACAGAAATTTTGTAGCATGTTATGTGATTAGGTGATTTTAAGCTGTTAGTGAAGAATTGGAGGTGTTCTGGTGCTTGTGAAAAAGTTATTATCTAGGAATTATATAGTATACACCTTTACGAAGTTTTCCTAGGTCAGAAACTTCGTAGTCACGACGAGCACGGTGGCTTGACGTCCGATCAATGACCATGCATCAGTCGAAAATGTATAGTATACCATGAGCGTCTCAAGGAGCTGCGAACAACATTGATAGGACCTGATAGGGCCAAATGTGCTGCCAGCGTTCCTTAAATATCTCAAGAGGCCCTTACGGAGGCTCTAGAACGCAAAAAGCAATTGAAGAATTGCTTCCTTGCGTAGCTTCAGTGGATTGCTTTCGCTAACACATATCGAAATAGTGGTTTTACTGTATAATCATCGCTTCTATAATGAAGTTTTTGATGAGAACAGGTACTTCTGCACTTTATTATTGTGTAGACATTTTATCTATGTGTACAGTAGGCATCAAAATTGCAGTGTCTCGTTATCAAAGAAATAGCTTAACGCTTAGTTTGACTTACGACCTTCTAAATTCGAGATACACAATAATCCATCAACATAATTTCAAGTAGAGTTCATAATTTCAACGATAAAATATGAGTCCAGCTAGCTCAGTGGTTAAGGCGTTTACATAATTGCGTTAATCGAAAGAGGTGCGAGTTCAAATAACGCGCAGCAGCTGTTTACTTTTTGTAGGTTAAATATTTTTACACACAGGCAGAAATGGCCTTGTTAGGAATTTCTGTGTTGTTGGTTAGTTAAAAAAAAAAATGTTAATTTTTGTTTTAATAAATAAAAATAAATAATATATTACTTCTTTGAAAATAAACAATAAGCGTAAATATACAAAATAATAATAAATTAATAAGTTATTTATTAATAATATTGTCACGAATTCAACAATACTAAATGAAAATTAAAAAATGTCGTCTTTAAATTAAAGATTGATATCAATGAAAACAAAACAACGTAGCTAAGATTCGAACTCAAACCACATTGATCATGACCCCACGCTATCCGCGCAATCATGTTACATCATTAGTAATGAAAGCAATGCAATGGTGACCATCTGTTTTAGTTAGTTAAATATTTTCACTAGTTTCGTTAGTACTGCTTATTGTCATATTATTTCGTTCTAAATTTTTACCAATGATGATAATTTATTACCTACAGGGTTTAGAATAAAAATGCATGTTTTGTAATTTAAAAATAATAATATATTTTAGTTGTAATTATTGTAATTCTATGTTTTAGCTATAGTTATAAAACTGCTAAAATTATGAATATTCGAGCTGAATATAATGTGAAATAGTTGTCGTAGTAAATCGTCGATACAATTTTTATTATTTAAACATAATTATGAAATGATTTAAATGGATCTTTGACGTAATAAAATAGTAAATAAGAGAATTTAAAAATTAAAAATAAATATCCTCTTAAAATTAATATAAGTGGTTTTAAGGGTACCCTTAAAACTTTTTTTTATTATGCGTAGCTAATTAGCAATTACAGGGTATTTTAATTGCGAACATCTTAGTATGTTATTTTCTATAAGAAAATTAATAAAACCGTATTAACTTTACCAAAAGAAATAATAAAGTTATCATTATTAAAGCCATTTATTTTAAAACAGTATCAAGACACCGCGGCCCTGAAACGCAAAGGGCCAGTTGCCTTTTGCGTTCCAGTGCCGCAAAAACCGAGCAAGGCGAGCTCGGTATTCGGGTCGCCCCGACTCGGAAATGTTAGATTAGGCCCTGGAACGCAAAGGGGAAATTGCTCTTTGCCTTCCTGGGCCGCAAGAGTGAGCGAAGTGAACTCGGGGTTTGGGTCACCCTGACTCAGACCGATTAGGTTAGGTTAGGCCCTGGAATGCAAAGGGCTAGTTGACCTTTACGCTCAAGAGCCGCTATGCCCCGTTACTGTTCCAAAATAAACGCCTTTTAGCATGGCAGCTCTGGAACACAAAGGGCCAGTTGCCCTTTGCGTTCCAGTACCGCGGTGCCAAAAAATATTGAGCATATCAAGTTTCTTCCGTTCCGCCAAGTTCAATTTAGCGAAAAAAAGTTATATAATATCAAAAAAAAATATTACCAAACTGCATAAAAAATACCCTGATCCAAGAATATTGAGGTAAGTTTAAGGATCGTTTTCTTTACGAAAAGATGTTTGAAACCATACCTCAATTCTTAATCCTTAAATAATAAGTTATCAATAAAATGATGTCAGTCTATTTACAATAAATAAACAAAATTCATATCAAAAAAAGGTCCTCGAGAAAATCATAACTTTTTTTTATTCCCATAAACATAACGGTTTATAACTGATATTCGGTGATGTAAACCTTCAATGTTGAGTGCACGATGAACGGTTATTTATTTCGTGTTTAATTAGTTACACGGAAACCATATTCCTGCATATTTATTCACCATTCCCGGACGTCGCTGACGGGGATGTTTATTCTTAACAACTCATCTCATCATCATGCCATATCTCATATCCCACAGACTCATAGTATTACGTCACTAGAACAAAACATAGAAAACTATTATTATCTTTATGCAAAAAACAGCTGTTGATCAATTTTACTATTAAGAAAAAACTGTAATATAATAGCACATCCTACGTATCAATCACTTTTCTTTTACTTTTAAACAAACACTTTTGAGGAACCTTATTTAAACAAGATTGCCATGTGAAATAGTTAAAATTTAAATGTTAATACTCACAATTATTCCGGTTTCATTTCATATTTTGTTTTAAGTTTCATCCACATATTTTATGCAGGGGTATAATGTTCGCCCTTAAGATTTATATAAATCCCACTGTTAATATTTCACTGCAAAACCATAACAGTGTTGATGTAAACAATCGTCAAATAAAATAACCAGGAATCAACAACGTTATATTATGAGACTCGAAACGAACTAACATAGTTATGTCTACCTCACAAATAAAAATAATTTACGTTTGTCACTTTTGTTTCGTTTTCTGTGGTCTACCTACAAAGCTTTATTATACTAAAATTATGATCATAACCACAGATATAGATAGACCATTACATCTGTGATTATAACGAACGACACGCAACACTAATGACTAATATTGGTAATTATAACAAAAAAACAAATTATGTTATCAAATTCCTACTTAAAAAAGTATTATTAATAACAAAAAGAATAAAGTAATTATTGAAAATTAAATTAATAAAGTAATAATTGGAAAAAAAAGTGAGAATCGATCCATCGCCGCAGCGTACGAATCCTGCGACGTTTACCACTGCGCCAGCATTACTTGTAGAAAGATGGTTGAAATTATGAAGTATATCATAAGTTAATTTGATTTGTATAGTATTAAAAAAACTTATTACAAAAGGACGTAAGTCAAAGTGAAGCATCAGTCTATTGCCTTAAGAAGTTGATAGTGGATTTTTGCCCCTGACTGTACCTACTTAAATAATTTCCAGAACACCGAACAGAGTCACTTTTTATTATAAAACCTAGACAGAAGGTGACTGTATTTTAACATTGACAAACTTTTCTCTATTCAAAGCATAAACTAAATATATTTTTTCAATAATTTTTTCAACACAAAATGCTCATTGTAAAAAAAAAATCAGCAACCGCTTTACACTGATCTTTCAAAAAAGGCATATAAAATGTAATATATTTGTAACGTAGGCTTACGCCTCAATGGCTCAGTTGTTAAATAAGATAACTTTGCTAAAAACACGTTAATTCAACCGTGACGACTGATAGGGTGCCTAGCGACGCAAGTTGAGTCGATAAAGCTTGGATACATGATACAGTTACAATGTTGTGCGTGGAATTTAAAGCTGATTTTAAAAGTTTTTTGGGTGTTGTGAATTGTGAAAATGTGTCCTTTGTGGCGAGATATTAAGAAATCTTTCGTACAAAGGAAGCTAACATTGACAAGTGATTTCGTGATCTTATGTGTGTAGGCAGAAACTATAGACAGCCACCTGTTACTATCTTTAATCCCATTAGACTAGAAGTAAACCAATGTCTTTTCAAATAAAAAAACATAAAATAAATTGTGTTAGTTTAGTAAGAAATGATAAATTTAAATGTAACATAACCAACTGAGGTAAAATATAAATCAAACATAATATATTCAATTTGAATACGAAATAGTAATCTATCAGTTACTAGACTAATTTAATAAAAAACAAAATACGGAATAATCAGTTACAAATTTTTCAACACAAAAAAGTGCCTTGGTAACCACGTAAAGGGCAGAAGCAAACGGTTAAAAAGATAACAATAGACATAACTTTAAAATGTCCAACCAAACCTACAACGAGTTACTAGTTGAAACATCAGAACTAATAGGCGAAGCAACTCAAGCCGATGAAGCGCTTTTTGAAGCGGGTGCAGCTGACAGAAATGTCCTCTTACCGGTCCTGCTAGAACTCCGAGTGAGGTACACCATACTGCTGAGTAGGCTGGATGCGGTGTACGACCAGTTGCTGCAGCCACAAAAGCGTATGATTGTCAGAAGACTCCTGGAATCGTGTTTGGGAAGGCTGATTGAAATCAAACATGATTTGGTCGAGATGCGCTTGACTGATCATACATTTGATGACGATGAGGTAGATATATGGAAAGTTGTCAAAGCAAGTTTATAATGTCCTAACTGTTGGGCTCCTTTCTGAAAAAAATGAGGTGTATATATAAATCTCACATGGATTACACACTGGAGACATTTCTAAGTATCTACAAACCTACAACCTCAAACCTCTGGTCAAAGCCATGCAAGATACGGCACTAAATACGACCTTGCTGAAGTACCTAGTCAATTAACCGTGACTCAGGAACGTAAAGGGCTATTGAAAGGACACCGTGGATTTCAGTCTGTACAAGTCGCCAGGGGTCAAAGGGTAAACTATTGAGTACTAAATAAGCTGTGTTTATTTTCTTCTAGGCGTTGGTCAAACTCCAAGTGACGCCAAATCAAGTAGAACCCTGCATTCCTCAGTTTTTCATTCGAGAAAGAGCAGAGGAGATAGAGAGTAGACGACATTTTGTTCTAGAGACTTTGAGGAAATTGGGATATGAGCCACCGAAGCCACAACCCTTGGTCTTGACAGAGCAGCAGGCTGTGATCATCATACAAAGTCATGAGAGAGCTAGACAGGGAAGGCTAAGGTAAGTATAGTTTCTGTATGCACATGTCTGAAACTTCCATGACATAATGCAAGAAGGTTGTGTTAAATGTATTGCTAAACAAAGCTCTTTTGGGTTATAGCCAAGCAATTTAACACAACCTTTGACAATTTGAACACACATTCGTAAAATGCTTGCCAACGGCACCGTCGTTGCAAAAAGCTAAAATATTCTCATGGCACGTTACCTCGCATGTCTTAAATCCGAGGATTTATAATTTCCATAATAACATTCAAAACTTAACGCAGTAAGAATAAATTCACCAAT
The DNA here is from genome assembly GCA_028554685.1 of Agrotis ipsilon. NCBI lineage: Eukaryota > Metazoa > Arthropoda > Insecta > Lepidoptera > Noctuidae > Agrotis > Agrotis ipsilon. The sequence continues at coordinate 13,280,532 of CM052973.1, read as the reverse complement.
AACAAAACAGCTTGGAAGTAATGGGTACGTAGTATTTTTCTTACGATTAATATGTTTTTATGTCAGAGGGCAGTTCATGAAAGAAATTCGTCTTCTGAAAGAGAAAGGAAGAGACCAAAAGGGGGAGATGACGGCAGCATCAGCGACTGCCATTCAAAAGGTGTGGCGTGGATTTTTAGCTAGGAAAAATACCAAGCGAAGGAAATTGGAAGAACAACTCTTGATAGGAATGGAACTGCCTCCGTATTCGGAGTCTGAAGCTATAAGGAAGACGGAGGAAGTAAGTTTTTTTTATTGTAATTTCTTACAAATAGGTAAAAGAATGAACTTGAGATAAACCTCATGGACCACTGCTTGTTGATCATAACTATAAATATAAAGATTGATCTATAATTTTTCAACTGAAGAGACATACTAAGGTTCACAAGGGCAAAAAAGATATCTGCGATAAGATATCCGCCATGTGAGCCCAGTGCGGGAATCTGTGGAACCGGTTGGTGAAATTTTTTTCATATATTTTTTTCCGTTTCAATAATTGAATCATTGGATATGAATGATGCCTTGTTATTTTTGGGTATCTAGTTCCATCAAGTCAATTCATTCTTGTACAGGTCAAGGAATACCGTCGAAAACTACAGTTAGAAAGAGAAAAAGAATACCAAGCAGCTCTCATTTCGATCGAAGACGAACTTAGAACTCAAAATGAAAAGAGAATCAACGAACAGATAGGAGATGAACTGAGAAGATGGATCAGGGAGTACTATGATAGAACTGGAAGGTTTCCAGAAATGCCCTCTGAGGAAAGTGGCGGTAGCAGAGCGATGTACAGTCGAACTGGTGAGGAAGATGAAATATACATACCTGTTTTATTAAACTTACTTAACTTCATTACCTCTGCCAAAGCAAAGTCGACCTTATTGTATCCTGTTTACGTCTTGACCAAATAGACGGTACAAAAGGTCAACGTAAAATGCCTTTACTTAAACTGGCGTGAGGGGCGCTTGTACAATTATGTTTGTTACATTCCTTACTTTCTTGATTGCATCTAAAACTGTTATAAATCTTTATAAACATAATCAAGTTTTCTTATCATCATTAGTAGTTTTGTTTCATTCACTGTTGTATATATTGGACTTCTCTATGCAATTCTTCCTTGGCTTGCACTAGTCATAAAAAATTTTAACCGGCAATCTTCTAAATCTTATCTATCACTCTTGGGACACTATCATTATCTCTATGTTCAAGCCTAAAGTCACTGCTTCCAAAACTTAACTAACAACACATTTTTCAGGTACTGGTATGGACAGTGAAATGAGCAAATCTTCACCTGTATCTTCGAAAGAATCGAAGAGAAGCAAAGAAAGTAAAGATAAAAAGAATGGTAAAAGTGAAGAAAATGGCAAGAACGGTAAAGAAGATGCGGATGATCTTGATACATTTCAATGTACCACTTCTGCTTTTTTGAAAGAAATGGCCGGGGCTAATGAGGAGTAAGTCTTTTTTTCAAAAGCTCGTAGTAATTTTTGAGTCTCTTCTCAATCTTTCTGGGTTTTATCATTTTCTGGGCCACCAATTTTAGTTTTTGTAAATATCTTGACTGAGGTCTCTCGGTCAATACTAATTTGGTGATCTCCTCAGATTTGAAGACATATGGAAATTCAAGGAAGATGCAGACAATCAACACGAAAGGTACTACAAAGATATGATAGAAAGAGAAAAGATGGTCAAAATAGAACAAGAGATAAGAAACATTGTTGATGAGATGATGAGGAGTGAGCTGGAGTTACTGCAAGCTGCTTATGATAGGGACAGGGCTCAGAAGGGAAAGAAGTCTAAGAAGCAACAAAAGAAGGTACACAAATAACAGATACTGGTATTAGGAAATGAAATGATATTTAGTTTTGTCGGTAGGATTATTAAAGAAGAAAAATAAAAATGGTCAGATTTTCCTAACAGACCACTCTGAGAAGAAACAACAACACAAAACTAATTCAGAGGTCTATTTGTAATCCAGGCATTGTCTTCTTCAGACGGCGATGGTCTTTTGGTAAAAAAGTAGTTCTAGCATGTGTCAGTAAACAATTTTTTCAATGTCATAAGTCGATAGGTAAAGACAAACTCAGACCTCCAAATATACTCCATTAAGGCATACTAAATTAAACTTGATTTCAGACACGTCGTGGAGGAAAGAAAAATAAAAAGAAGAAAGAAAAAGATTTAACTCCTGACAGAACTACTGAATCTTTATTTGAAGAACTGGTTTCCAATGGCATTATCAGACCTTATCCAATTGTGAATATAGACGAGTATATAGGAGAAAAGTGTTACGTGGGTTCCGCTTATCGGGCAGAAGGAATGGAGGCAACCCCTTGTTTGGGAGATGTGAGGCAGCTGGTGAAGGAGTATTGTATACTACCACTTGGTTCTGAACTGGTCAGGAATAATGCCCCGTTGGTGAGATCAGTTCTTATCACAGGTAAAGTAGTTTTGAGGATTTTTAAGGATTTAATTGTTCGGCGAATTCAAACGTTTCGGCGTTTCGTTGCTGGAAATTGCATAATAAGCATTCCCTACACAAGGCCAATGTGCCACCATTTACTCCTTTTGCAACGCAAAATGACACACTGATGACTATGAAAAAGTGATAGAAACTATGATACCAATGTACTCTGAGCATAATTTCAGTTGTGATCACTCGCATGTAAGCCGAAAAAAAAATAGTACATTAACAAGATTTTATTTGTGTTGTGTGTACTTTAGATTTACATTTACCTTGTTATAATAATCTTAAAAGAAAAAGAATTATACAAAAATCTAACTTTTTTGATATTTGTGAAAAAAATATTATTGTAAGGACAGGTCCAGCAAAGTGCGGTAAGAAGATGCTGGTCCATTCCATCTGCACAGAAGTTGGAGCAATGCTCTTCGACTTAACACCAGCCAACATAGTAGGGAAGTACCCTGGAAAATCTGGCTTGATCATGTTGATACATCTGGTGATGAAAGTGTCCAGACTTCTGCAGCCCTCTGTTATATGGATGGATGAAGCAGAGAAGCCATTTGTGAAGAAGATTCCCAAAACTGACAAGACTGACCCAAAGAGGTTGAAGAAGGACTTGGTGAAAATAATCAAAGGTAATCAGAAGTTAAGCAGATGACAGAGACCTATTAATACTCAGCAATAGGGAACAAGGCTGCCAATTATGATCATGATGAACCTAATTTACTTATAGAATTCGTTTATAAGTCTCCCTAATGATGCGATGCTATTAAATTCATCCAATTCGCGTTGCCGACGAATAAGAACTGGTAGTGGTAATTCTTGAATAACGGAAATAATCCTTACTACTACGAATTAAAGTTGTTCCCGTTCATATTACCAATTTGATTAATGTATTTAGAAGTGGACCTATTGCCATCAACCTCACGAAACATTACTCAAAGTAACTTTCTGTAACTCTTTAGTTTTTGTCTTCCACAAGACTTTCACTTTGTGACTGTTTGTCATGTAGCCCTGTATTAATAACAAAATACGTTATTCATCTTAAAATCAGCATGCGGCTGGCGGGCGCCTAAAGTCACATTAACCTTGTGATAAATGGCCTTTTAAAATACCCATTCCTTTATTTCAATAGCAGCAAAAACTATTGACTAGGGTTGAATTCTAAAGAAACGTTTCTACAAGTTAGCCTTATCAGCACATGTGTTAGCAATAAACGCTCCGGACGGACACTCAATAGGACCTCTCAAACAATTCAAAATTATGAGTTCTACGAAGGTTAGAAATCTTTCACCAACTAATATAAAAAGGCTACAACATCTGGCAATGCGAATCCAAAAGCATTATACAATCCCTTGCAGGTAGGGCGGCGGAGGACGCTCATGCTTTTTGAGGGCAGTTGGTTTTAGATCGTACTGAGGGACACACGGGTGGACCCAGGAGAAACATCAGGAGATTCGGTTTGAGACGGCCGAAATGCCGGACGCGATATTATCGAGGTGTTTGGTTAAATTATATTTGATACTTCAAATATCAGTAGTTCCAGTAAATCTAGTGTTAGTGGTCGGTGGATCCAGAAGGCGGCCTGATGTTGGTGATTATATGGGTGGTATTTGAGCAGTGTCTGTAAGTTAATTATAGACTAATTCTCTCCTAGAAATACTTGGTAAGTGTCAATTATAATTAACTCTATAGGAGCAGTTTGGTGGAGACGCAGAATGGCTGTCAATAACATTTATTTCAGTATGGCGGAGCGGAGACTTCACATTATTATATTTTATATTATTATCTCTTATATTAATTGTCCTGAGTTCCTGTTCCGTTACCTCACAGTAATTAGTCATTGGTGTTTGGTTAAACGACACGGGGAAAGCCTTTCGCTACATTCAGTACAATGACTCACACACCAATGACGCCCGACTAATTTTGACTTATATTTGACAAATGTACCACGTATCAAAGGCAGAACCATGTTCACTATTAATCATAGTTCAATTATTTCAATGAATAGTCTTAAAGCTAAACCATTATTGAGCCGGTGACAGGTATTAGCAACTATAACAAATATTGCTATTTATTCAGCAAAATAACCAAATGCCGTTGATGATTACTGTCTCCTTACAGCCTAGCCCAGAGACATTGCGGGTGGTTGATGGATGTACATTTCCAGCTAGGGGTAGGCTTCACCAAGTACTGGGTTATCACTTGGGTATCTCCGTTCCAAGGAACGCTAGATTTAGCGGCTGTGTCTCGTTAAACGGCTGTTGGTAGGCCTATATCTGAATCGTCACTATTTTAACGAGACACACCTGTCGATAAGGGGCAGATTTAAATGTGAAATGAATGAAGTGCCGATGACATCCACTTCGGCATCCAGCAATACAATCGCAATATGCTCTGTTACAGGCCGAGTCTACGGTACGCTTGAGCATTTATATTATTATTTAAGAAAGGGGATAGACAGCCGTAAGGGTGAATTATTTGAACGCGTGTATTGGAGATATAAAACCTGTCTTTCTCAATGGCAGAGAATTCACGACTCGCTGCCTCAGGATTGGAAAGGACATGTCTAACGTGTTTAGGAAACGTTGGCTGTTAGTGTTCGTAGCAGAGTCCTTCGTAGGGTAATGCTGGTAGGACTAACAGTAAACGTACGCCGGGTAAACGTTGTAAAGCAATACCATGTTGTGTACATGGAATCGTTTGCGTTTGCAGAGCGGCATTTAATACATTGGAGTCAAACAAGTTAAAGTAACTGTTATCATCTAATCCTTCAAGCGCAAGCGTAACGTTTCCCTATCGCATTTACATATTATTATCTTTGCTGTCCTCTTGTCTTATTAACTTCATAATCCTTATTAGTTTGATTTATCTGATTTGATGTTATTTATGTATATCGAACTAGGAACTCTCAACACTAACTTACTTTGGTCCCCTCCCCTTGTTGAGAGTTCAGTCCTCTCTGTCCTGGGGGACGCCTGCAGTATGTCAATGGAATGTGCGCGACCAAGGTCTGGCGGAAAGGAATGGGGCCTTACCTTTACCCCCTAACTTAGGGGGTACCATCTCCATATTTTCCACTATATATATGTAATTTAAGAAAAACGAAAATTTTATCGGCCTAGGGTAATTTATGAACAGTCACAACTTCTCCATACACTTTCAGGAATATGCCCAGAAGACCGAGTACTATTCATCGGTACCTCAAGAGCACCTTGGGATGCAGAGCAGAAACTTCTATTCCAATGCTACCAGAAGATCATCCAGGTGCCAAAAGCTGATTACGGGAGTATTTCCATGATGTGGAGGTCCAAGCTACATAAGGCTGGAGCTTTGAATCCTAGACTGGAAATCTCCTGTTTGGCCAGAATTTCGGACTCGTATACAATAGGTAAATTAGTCCACATTTCCAATATCCTAACTTTAAGAGGCTTTTTTGGTTTGTTACCATTTCACAGTTTCTAGAAAAACAATTATATTATCATAATATGATAATAGATGGCGCCACATGGCGCCGATTATATCAAGTACTAAAAGAAACGTGAGCGAACACCCGGGTAAAGTTAGGCTTGTCTAATAAGAATAGCGTGTTTTTCGTTAGAAATTAAATTAAATACGTGGTTCAAAAAGTGTTAGTGGCGTACGTTCAAGAAAAGCCTCTCGATTTCGCGTAAGTTGTGCAATACCAAAAATGAAGCCGAATAGTTTACTAGTCGTGGCGTGAATCGACTCAGACCCGAATTTCAGGGATCTGAATCACGAGATTTCTGCATTTTATTTACGTGATTGAAGTATTTACTGCGTTTATTTTATGGAAAATTGACAAAAAGTCTCGCGTGTACCGACAAAAAACTTATGTTTTCCTTCAAAATTAACTTAAGAGTTCCAGTTTACTTTACGTCATAAAAATCAAAAGATTCATGATAGAGCTTCTAATTTTATTAGTCGACAAAAACTTGACTATTATAATGTCAATTTCTTCTATTCACCAGGAACTCTCCTAGCAGCACTGGATGCAGTACTAACAACAAAACGACGTTTACAACTGCGTGTGCGGGCGCTAACTGCTGCTGAAGTGGCCGTCCAGCTCAGTGCCAGGGAACCAGTTTATGTTGAACATGTACGTTTGAAATTTTCACAGTACCTATTACTCAAAAGATTGTAAATAGGGGAATAGTAAACTAGCAGATCTTACTAAAATTAATTAAAGAAAGAAATAAATGTAAGAAAGTTCCTGAGTATGGATGGAAACTACTAAACAAATTTGGATGAAATTTTGTACATAGATAGATTCTGACTCTAAGAGAGTTTTTATCCCGTTTTTATATTTCCGTGGGATAATTTTCAATTTCTAGTTGGCGAAGCCACAGCCAGTGAGCGAACAAAGCGGCCGTTCTAAACAAAATGTCAATTATTAACTAAAAATATTAAAAGCTTTGGATCTCTACCATATTTATGTCCTACCTTTGGGTCGCGAGATTATCTGGTAACCGTGACCCTGAAGGGCTATTAAAGGACAACGTGGATTTAAGTCAGTACAAATCTGACAGTCCCTCCCGTTCTGCCTTGAGTGGGAGGACTCGTTTGATGATTTGCTCACGATTTAAGAAAAAGAATATAACCCGCTGACTATCACATTGTTTTTGAAACTGGTGTACATTCACAGGAAACAGCAGCAGAAACCTGGTGGTATAAGACACCAATGGAAAAGAGAAGGCAGAAGGTTCTTCAAAGAATGGAAGACGCACAACAAGACGCTGAAAATGGAGGCTAAAGTGGTTTTTCCATGTGTCAAACAATATGAATTCCAACCCCATCATAATAGTGTTCTTATTGCCTTGCATTTACCAAGTTAGGCACTTACTTATTAATGTTAAATATTTGTATGGATATTTTCAAACATAGGTATACACTAGATACCTATTAATTAAGTATTATGGAACCTATTTTTTTATAATCTAATTTTAAGTCACGAGTGATTTGGATTGTGTATTTGATTTTTGAACTTTATTAAATTTTATAAAAGTATTAAAATAGTTACAGATTTGTCTATGTCAAAGTAGGGTTTACACCGCATAAGAGTATGGGTATTTGTTAGTTTATACAACGTATTCGAAAATAAATTCTTTTACATAACTTCGAGTATTGTCCCTTAATGTATCCTAATTCCGCTATTCTCAGTTATACCAATAATTTTAAGTAATAACCAACTTATTAAACTAAACAAAAAACAATGTTTCAAAACAATTCTTAAGCCCAACAAAATACAAAACAAAATAAAACAACCAAGGAAGATACTTGAAAATCTCGAAAACTTATAACTCAAAAGAACATTCCGACATTTAGAAGTAAGGGTGAAATATTCGGACGAGAATGAAAAAAAGGGAGAGAATTCACTCTTTTCAAACTTGTAATACTTTGTCGAGGAACATCTTCAAAGTAAAAAGGGGTACTGTAAGAGGATGTCGGCAGAACACCTGGTACATTCACACGGGTATTTGAGAGGGAACTCGAAATTAGAGGGTATAACCGATTGAAAATTCGTGTAAAAAATGCGGAAGTTTAGAAGTTGAGATTTTTTGTGAATTGTTAACATTTTTATTTGATTTTGAAATTCTATTATTTTTTAATGTTAAATGTTGCGCGTGAATTCAGTAGCGTAAACATCATCTTGTTTTGAATTGATCGCTTTAGTGTTTTTTTTTAGGTGGTAAAATCATCAAATGAGTCCTCCCTGGGTCGGGCGGAAGGGACTGTCAAACACTTACTTACTAAAATCCACCCGTGTTCCTTCGGATGCCCTTTACGTTCCGGGGCAACGATAACCTGGGTTAAGAAAAACCCGCGACCCCAGCAGGCATTTGGCGCGAAACACGACGCGCCACCGACCCGAGCTTGGTCCTTGGTTGGATGTCGAGCTACCCATTACTCACCGTCCGCAAGCCCGCTCCGCCGCTGTGCTCTCTGCTGATCAGAGGGACACGCGTTGGAGCGTCCACACGACAGGCTTTTGCATACGGGCGAAAAGTTTTTGCCCGCATCCCAGGGTGCACGGGCCCGAAAAACTGGTCTTCCCCCCGGACGTATCCGCGAAGGAACTCCAGTCCACGGACGCACGTGGAGGTTTCCTGTCTTAGCACCCCATCGCTTAAGTGTTTAGGCCGATATCCTATCCCAGATATGGAACTATCGTTCTAGTCCCTCTCGAACGATGCCGTAAAAATAATAAGGAATGAGATTAAGGACAGATTAAATAAGAAAGACATAAATATTATTATCCTTAGATTTTTTAGTGCTGTAAGTTTTTATTTGTCATCATCTTTGTATTTTCACGCAAAAAGATTTAGTAGAAAAATTTATTTCAATAATTTTGCCGTCATAGTCGCCAGCTTTGTAGCCGATTGATTTGTAAGTGTTGGCCTTCTATGTTGTCGAACGCGGGTTCAAACTCTAGCATGGAACAGTTTCTTTTTTGTTTTCGTTTCGTCACTTATTAAATTTTCTGGAAATTGAGTGAAATGGCGTGTTATTGGAGAGTACAATGTCCAGCAGTAGACTGCTATATGCTGATGATTATTCAAATATGATTAGAGATTGATCAACCTGCTGGTTTGGGCATAATTATACTCCACAACTATCACTCAACGCCATCTAGTCCCAAGCTAAGCAGAGCTTGTGCTATGGGTACTAGACAACTGATAAACCTACTTATATATTTCTAAATACACACACAGACACAGAACAAATGATCGTGCTCATCAAACAAACATTTATCCTGGGCGGGAATCGAACCCACGACCTCCGTCATAGCAGTCAGGGTCACTAACCACTAGACCAATAGGCCAGTCAAAATTATAGTAAAAACAACAAACTCAACTCATGGTGAAACTTCCAGCGAACCACCTCACCAAATACAATTTTCGAATATCAACAATCCGTCCAACAAAACCGATCCTAAGTTTCCAATTCTTCACAGCACAAACCTCCTACAAAGTAGTAGCTAGTTCAGTAGGAAGGCAAAGCAAGACGAGGCGAAACCAAATTAGCAGAAAGCCAGCAATGTTTGGCACGCATGAATATTCTATGTGCCCACCTACAGTTACCCACAGTTGTTTATCTGAACACAGGCTAGGCTAAACGGTTCGTGAGCGTCTGTACGGTAATGTTGGCAGGTTTGATGCTATATAGTATAGTTAGATTTTTTATTTATGTATACTTTCATGTGTATGGTATTTGGCTGAAAAATCTAACTAGTTCGTCAGTTAGACAGTAAAAATATTAGACACTTAGTTATTTTTTCTTTTGTTACGTAAAATAAAATTGACTGAGATACGACACTTTTGAATTGCCAAAATGTCATCAGACAAGTATAGTTTTTACTTGCTTCTGACATTACGAGCCCCACTCCCTTTTGATGCGTTCTGTCTTTGTAAAAATATATTAGTTGAAACGAAAAAAGAATAATACATCGTGTCTATTATTTCTCAAAACTCTACCTGACGGACTTATTTAATTTGCAATTAATTGATGCTGTCAAATTGCTTTTTATTATTTCTGAAGTACATAATGTCACGTTGTAAACACAAAAAGTTAACTTTTCAATAGTTTCTCGCCACCTCCACCGAATTCCAGACTAGCGCCGCCTATCGAATTACGATTATGTATCAACCTATCTGCTGCAAGGCATTATCAGCCAGTTAACCTATGGGTCAAAACGAGAAGCCAATGGAATACGTCAAATTAAACCATCTACTGGCTGGAAGAAACTGGCTAGATATGATACAAATTAGCTTGATGTGAAAAGATTTGGTAGACACAACTACCCAGTATTATAGGCTAAAGATTATAAAATGAATAGTTAGGTACCGTTTCGTGATATTTGCAAAAATTAACGGTTAGTTTCTTAGAAAAATAATCGATAAATATAAGCTTTTTATGATTGCTGTAGTTGCTAATTAAATCGACAGTCAAGCACTAAAGATTGGAGCTTCATTTTGACGATTTTGAGGTCCGAGAAAACAGTTTTTAATGACCCACTTAAAAACGTTTTCTCCCGCTATTCCGGTTCTAAGCAACATTAACGGAACAGCTGATAACCTGGCAACATGACCCTAAATACCGTCCACTTCGTTATACCCCAATAGGCGTGCCCCGCAATGCACACGTCCCTATGGCTACGTCCATGAATTTTAGATTTGTGCATCCAACCGTCTGGTCGTATGATTGTTCCTTAATTTGTACAACACGAAGAACAGAACATTATTAGTAACTTACTGCGATTTTAAAATGGCCAAATTATCAGAAATGTAATATGCATTGCATTCAAGTTTGTAAACTGGGATATTCTATTCTATTGCTCAAGGAAAAGAGTTGATAAATAATTGACAAAGAACAGTTTTTATCGCAAATTCGGAAGTGGGAGGCGATCGGCGAGAGGCGACGTCTTAACGCCTCTAAAATTATACGGATAGAGTGAAGTTTTGTGATTTTTAGAAGCGTTGTATCTTCGTCAACTTTGGTTTAGGTATTTTTTTATATATCTTTGAAACAATTTTTTTTTTTGAGTAAAGTTGCCCATTCAAAATAATAAAATTGCATATTATAACGTTTTTAGATCCCGTCGTCGTATATTTTGTATCATCTATTTTTATGTTTTGCAGAATGGGTGGTGTTAATCCTGTATCTCCTGTACTTCAATTCCGAAAACATGAGTATATAGTTGCAGTTCATCCAAAATTACAACAGTGCTGAAATTATCTAAAAAACCAAACAAAGAATAAACACGCTTAATATTTTTTAAATTAAAATGATAGAATCTAATCTCACTAATTTTACTATGTTGTTGTAAGTATGAATGTGTGTGTTTTTCACACTCAAACAAAAACTACTGAACGGATTAGAATAAATAAAGAACACAGCTTATATACCGAGACAAAGTATCACTCACAAAATTAATTTACATACACAGAATCAAATTACATAAAGCGAGTATAAAAAAACAAGAGCAAAACCAAAGAACCTGCATGTTCACAAAATCGAAGGCTTCAAAGAGTATGAAAACCCAGTTTAAGTAGAAAAATTCCCAGTTCACTCAAAGGGCCGCTAACAACTTGCTAACACAGATTTTTACGCTTTTTCTTACTTCACTATGACGGGTTTTATCCTTTGTGCAGTTTGGCTTTGTGAGTTGAATAGAAAAACAGTGTTACCTGTTTTTATAAGGAATTATTCTGTTAAGTATTCTTGGGGTTTATGGGGAAATTGTGAAGATTTGGCTTGTTTAACGCTAATAAGAATCATACTACAACTACTGTTTGTAAAAGCAAATGATGATTTTCAATTTGGAAAAAAAAATTGTTTTTTTTATTATTTAAAAATTGTTCGTAATAAGCTTGTAAGAATCCCACGACTGGGACACAGACTTCTCTACAAGTTCGTACTTTTAGAAAACGTAATCGTCTTCTCATACCACGTGGTTACCAAATTGCAACGACAGCCACAACGCAACCACATAGAGATTTTGTCGCTACCACAACGCAACTGCAAAAAGACACTATTCACACGTAACCACAGCTTGACCAAATTTTGTCGCTGCGACGTGGTCTGGTTGTGGTACGTGTGGATACACGCTAAGATGGTTTTCCACCAGCTTTTTTACACAAGGGACATTGATTTGGGTGTGACCCAAGGCCATAGCTAGAAATCAACATAACAAACTGTTTGCCAAAGTCATTTTGTATAAATTGATTACAATCAAATATCTCAATAAACTTCATTGTGATATTAAATCAATTGTTTTGATTGGCTACTATTGGCGTTCCAACCTCTTGGTTAAGACACACTCAAGGAACATGCGACTTGCGACTTTGACTGTTGATAAAATAGATGAAGAAGTTGTGAACTTCGACTTGACTTATCGTATCACTGAACGAGTGACGTATCGTATCATAAGCAAATTGCGTGATTACGTCCCAAGTCATATCACAAGACGCGTCGACTACGACATCACGCATAAGTAGTGCCCACTACTGGTTCTAATATAATAATAATCCCTATAGGTTTATTTGAGATTAGTTTTCAAACTCGGCCGCAATGATTAGGACTGCTTAGCGGTACTATTACTCCTTCTGCCGACTTGATCGAAAACAGACTTGGCTGCAGCGCAGTACCATAATGACTATAGCAGCAACATTGCTGCTGCAGCATTGCCGTTCTGCCAAAATATGAATCATATTTAATACCGTCATAAACTACCTAGTCGTCGTTAATAGAGTCAAAATCATGACGCTTTATGAATCCCCAGTCGTGTCGTAAATTGTATCGTCAATCGTGTCCCAAGACTTGATGCCAGTCGTGTCGCAAGACGCATTGCCAGTCATGTCAAAGTGACATTGCATCTTCGCCTGTAGTGTAGCCTTACCCGAACGATGCCGAAATGGTCTGCTTCAAATTGTTGAGGAAACTTGGATTAGTATTGTGGCTCTCGAGAATTGTGTGTTTGATTGAGTTCTAAGAAATTTCTATTACTAGCAACACAATCAAAGAGACCGTAACAGGGGTTTACCTTCCGTGGTAACCAAATTAAACAGTAATGGTGTTTGATGGATGAATTTTGGTGTTAGAAAAACAGAATGGTTAACTTATAATGTTTTCTACTGCTGGAACACAGGCCTCTTCTCCTTTAGAGGGAACGAGCTTTAATCCACCGAATGAGTCCAGTGCAGGTTAGTAGATGTCACATGTTTTCGATTTGCTAGTTCTAGGTCATATTGATTACCTCACGATAGTTTCTTCACGGTTCAATCTCACAGAGTGGTAGCCTATGTCCCAGCAGTGGAAGCATTAGAGGTCGCTTCTAATAATAAAATAACGAAAATTGCAAAGATAAAGCCAGTTGTCAGGGCTGTAAATTTTAGATTTTGATTAAGATAATTTATTATTTATGTATTTTAATACAAGCTAGAACCTACTTATTTTATAAACAGTATAAAATGCTACAAAAAATAATCATGTGCATTCTCAAAAAGAATAAAAAAAAAAACACGTTCCAGTACAGCACAGTAGCACATCGTACGTGGCAATAATTTGGCATTACGTACCGAAATCCGTAGTGTTGGGCCGCTGCATATAGGCGCTTATCCCCCTTGTCATAAGCAGGTAGCTGTAAAGTAATCATTTTACGATATCCCGCTTAAGTTCGAACGTAGTTGTACTAGTGATGTGCAAGTATCGATATCGATGTTTTGAAAATGATTACTTATCTTTTAAATTCCATTGTTTGCTTTTTAATAATATTTTTTCGGCACTATTTTGCTGAATAAAGGTTTATACTTTTCTAATGAGTTTAAAATCGACTTCTAATGTACGTAAAAAGTTATAATCTATCTATTCCACGATATCTTTTGATGAACCTTGTTTTTAGACTCTAGACTTACTAGCTTCAATCCACGACTATCTTAGAGAGACCACGCCACGACTAGAGTTCTAGAGTCCTGCGAAAAATTCGTACGTAAAACTATATTTTTTAATGCAATTTGATAAAATGACAGTCAATACCGGCCACATCAAAAGTACTTCGTGCCTTCTCGTCAGTCGTGCCGCGAACTATATTTACGGATTTCCGGCAGAATACTTAATTGTTCAGAAATCTAATATATAAAATTCTCGTGTGACCGACCGATTTTTATGAAATTTTTTGTGCTTATCCGGTATCTATGAGAATCGGCCAACATTTATTTTTCATACCCCTGTGTAAAAATAATTTATATGGCAAAACAACGTTTGCCGGGACAGCTAGTTAGACTATAAAATTAATTATTGGCAGATGTCAAAATATCTTCTATTTTTTTTTCCTGTCGGAGCTTGCATCCTCAAGATGTTCTCCAATAAATTATGCAAATTAATGTGCTAGCCCGTACCTATATCTAAGACCCATGACATACATTTTTACCTTTTAAATCAACAAAATATTAAAGTAATTTTAATAAAGCGCATCGCGTATCGATATGTCTTCCCAGATTTGGACTTATTGAGGGTCTGTTCGCGACTTACGCCGAGCAACCGGTGTGGGCTTAAGTTCTGCCTAAGTAGAAAAATAATACGAACCTTGACTGAGAGGACTTGAAGAGGCTGAAGAGACTGAAGTATATATGAAGGCAATGTGTGAAAAAACCATTCGTTTGTACTGCATAATAATATAATATATAAAAAGAGAAGGGAATATTTAGTGAGTTTTCAAAGATTTGCGTCACGCTAAAAGTTCCTCAAACCACACCACATAAATGAAGCAATACGTAGTTATGTATTTATTACTTATCAGGAGAGGACCGCCTAGGAAGACCTACACTGACCTTGTTAGTGAAATTCTTTAGAAGGGCCGGGTGCGTAGTACTCGCAATCGTGTGTGAGTGTATCACCAGATGTATGAATATGGATGAGGCGAAAGGAGTATCTAATGATTATAGCAGGTGGCGCTTTCGCTGCTCTGCTCCGAACTAGCCGTGAGTTTATGTATGTATTACTAATCATTGTTACAAGAAAAGCATTGAGTCTAGTAGAAATGAAAACGGTTTCGTCAATAAGATTAATAGCTTACAAAACTAAACTGTTGTTAAAATTGCGGCCTAAACCGCTAACAGAAAAGGTTTATAAGTTGACTTTGAAATAATTTCTCAAAACTAAACCAGTCTATCCTTTCATAACTTACACCAATCATAAGTCGGATCTCTGTTACGACTTATCGATTCTCGCTACCGACATCACTACTGCTAGCGGTAGTATTAACCAGTTAACACTTTATTTTATTAACTTTATATTTCTGTTTATTTTAAATAACCATGTGTGGTGACCATCATTCTGTCATAGCGAGTTTCCTCCGTGCCTCGGAAAACACATAAAGCCGTTCGTACCGGCTGTCATTTGTAGATCTTTGACAGTAGTTACTGTTAGTCAGAAGCTAAAGTCTGACAACCAGTCTTACCATAGGTTATCGTATTACCCAGTTACTATGTTGTGGAGGTCCGATAGGCAGTCGCTTCATGTAAAATACTGACATTCAGTTGCATCTCGTTCGACTGGAAGCCGACCCTAATAAAGTTAGGAAAAGGCTAGGCAGATGTTGATTTTACACAAAAATTGAGATGATTTATTATGTGCCTGGGCAAACGAATGCGTGAACAGCGTTAATCAATGAAAATATTCGGCAAAATTTGATGATTTATCGCCCAAAAAAAGGTATGCTAAACTCTCATACAATTAAAGAAATCAAATAAAAAAAATCTTAGTACATAAAAATCCAAAAAGCGTTTCAAAGTAATAAAGCAAAAGCTAATTGAATTGTTATCGTAAACTAAAGTAACAATAAAGTTAGTCTTTATATTGTTTTGTAACTCAGTGGGCATATAAAGTCGATTCCTTTGTGCCTAAGCAAAGTAAAAGTAGAGAAAACTAAAAAGGTTTTATTTGTACATAAAATTATTTATTGTTATAGGTTTATTATAGACTTTGAGTCTCTATTCTAGAGTATTGTGTATAAAAAAGTCGAATTCATCATCATCATCATCATCAGTCGGAAGACGTCCACTGCTGAACATAGGCCTCCCCTTTAGACCGCCAACAATTCGCCCGACGGTTGCTCGCAACCCTCACGATGTCGTCGGTCCACCTATTGGCAGGCCTGCCTACACTGCGTCATTCGATCCGTGGTCGCCACTTGAGAACTTTTCTTCCCCATCGGTTGTCAGTTCTACGAGAGATGTGGCCTACCCATTGCCACTTCAACTTGCAAATTTTATGAGCTATGTCGGTGACTCTGGTTCTTCGCCGAATATCCAAGTTCCGGATTTTATCCCGCAATGAAACTAGCATAGCTGCTCTGTTTGAATTGAGTGACTCTTAGTCTCTCTAAAAGGCCAGCAGTCAAAGACCACGTTTCAGAGCCATTTGTAATTACTGGCAATACACCCTTGTCTTGAGATTGAAACTGTGGGATTGTCGATGAGAAGATATCACGTAGCTTCAAAAGAGTCGATTTGCATAGAAATAAATAAGAAATAACTTGGTCATGCTACACGTGCAGGGTGTTAAGTCCTTTGATACCCCAGTGAAAAGGATCTTTAACCAGACATTTGTGTTGTATCTGGTGAGGTCTCTCAGTCTTACCACAAAAATATAATTTAAACACCTGTTGAACGCTTGTCTAAAAAAAGTATAACTGCAAAACGACCCTTATATCAACGTGAAATATCGTTTTGACGTTGACAGTTGTTTTAGACAAGACGTGTTGAACATAGATGTTTATCTTTCTTGTGGTAAGACTGTCTGACTTCAGTCACGGGAAATGGCGCTGATGTTCTTTTTGCTTGACGTTTGAATTATGTCCACTACAGCGAACACCAAAAGAACCGAGGTCCTACAGAATGAATATAATATAACTCTTTGATCCCTCAACAAAAGTATCTAATCAGAAATGGATAGTGACGGAGTGGGAAAAAAACGAAAAATATACAAAATAGCCTGTATGTCTTAACCTGGGTCTCAGAAGGCAAAAGCCTGCCGAGGTCGCGGGACTTATTTCATTACCGTGACCCCGGAACATAAAGGGCTATTAAAGGACACCGTGGATTTTAGACAGTACAAGTCTGACAGTCCCTCCCGCCCCTGGCAGGACTCATTTGATGATTTTACCACGTAAAAAAAAAGTCTTGATATAAAACCTCCACCTTTTTCCTTTTCATCATAAACATCGTCTTCCTCGCATGAACTCCTCATAAAAACTCATTCGTATAAAAATACAAGTTCAATTCCCCGTAGTCACCCTGTATTTGCCGTGGTGGATGATAAATGAGTTTCGCGTCACAACTCGGTTCATTTTTCTGACCGCCTTCTGCCTCCCCATATAGCATTCTTTGCGTTATGGGATTTGGGTAGCGTTAAATTAAGTAGATGAGTGATGTGGTGTAAGATTTGAGTATTATGAGTTGAGGTAGTAGTAGAAAAATCTAGAGAAAAAACCTTTTTTGCCAAACACTGAAGTCGATTTTCTTTTGCAAAAAAAAGGAAAAACAACTTTACTGGCGGAAGTGACTTCGTTTGTAACATTGACTTCCACTGTTAGTTTTTTTTTTTTTTAGTTTTGGTAAGAAGGTCCCTCTTCTTATCGTGCTTACGATGTTCTCTCATGTCTAAATACAACTGTAAGAAAAACATTGTAAAAGAAATTATTATTTTAAAAGAGTAACCATGGAGTTTCTTGCCGGTTCTTTTCCATGGAAACGACCAACCCGAACCGTGCCAATTTTTTTTTTTTCTTGACTTTTTATAAGTGCCCATTGAGGCCCATGTAAAATAAAATATTTTGATTTGATTTGATTTGATGAGTTGTAATATCCTACAGAAATCCTTGCTGTTTAAGGCATATAACTATTATTAATATCATTTTTTTTAAACTTATGGTTAAAATTGTATAATTATGGTATTTAATCAATTGTTACTCTAACTAATGATCAAACAACTGGAAGAAGATTTCACATTATCTCCATCATATTAAGTAATACGAAATTATTTTCATTTTCTATTTTTTCATCCTTATGTTCTTGTTTCCTGTTTGGACCAAACGTAAAATATATATCATCTCAAACAATAACGAATCCAAATCGGTTTTATAAATTACGAAATTATATGGTAAAGGAAAAAGGTGTTAATATTTGTACATTCCAAAGAAAAGACGAATTGCAGTTATGGCAGTCTTTCAACCCTAATTTCATCAAACGCTTTCATTTCGATCGCCCAAAAAACTGACTTCCACCCAACTTACCCTAAATTTAATACCAAAACCCAGACAAAAAATATTATATTTGTCCAAAAACACGGAGTTGTTACATTTGAACCATCTGTGCTATGATTTATAAGGTCTGTTTTGTGCGAAATACGTTGCGTTGAGCCGATAAATCAGCGCTGTCGCAAAGTCGAGACGTAGAATGTCGTAAATAAAGAAATCTTTTACATTTTCGTGTTAAATGCGAGTATCATTTTGTGTTATGACACGAGTGTGCGGATTCAGATTGTGAATTTGACGTGTGCGGTTCAGAATTTGATCGGTTGTGAATAATTGAACAAAAGAAAATAAAAGAAAAAAGAAATATTGTTTATTTTGCAGGTACGTGTGATGTAGTGCGTTAAGTAATGGAAAAATAACAAAATGTTGGCTCGGAAAAGCTAACCGAGTTATGAATTTCCAAGTATATAGTAGTTATATTTTACATTATTGTGACAGGCGTTTATCTTTCTATGTTTAAAAAAAAATACTTTTAGCCAAGGTACAGACGCTAGCACATGAACCATTCACAAACAGTCAAAATTCTAAAACTAACCAATAACATCAAAAATAAAGGTCTGAAACTACTAACTGATGTTTGAAATTGTTGAGTTATTTGATAGCTCAGTTACTAAGTTACATCAAAAACTGAGCTACCAAACCACCATGAGCCATAATCCTTAACTTAGGAGCCAAGGAAAAGGCAGGTAAAATCTCAGCTCATAGCTACTCAAAGAAATATAATTCTCCTGCCATATTTGCAAGAGGTAATAAGCCCAAAATCTCCCCTTTACAACATCCAAAACATTATCATTCAACGCATGTAGGAAGAATTAACTCAGCAGAATGGATTACATAGGATAACAAGTTGCAGGAATCAAGAGGGGTGCGTGTTTATATTGCATGCAGGTGATAAGCCCGGGTATTTGACGTTCGTCCCCCCTAAAGGGTCCCCCTTGTCCCCTGGGTGTTGTTGTAATAAGAGTTCGTCTTCCATTGTAATTAGTAAATGGGTAAATGATGATAGGGTTTTGTTTGTGAAGTTGCAAGTGTCTTGGGTGTGTTGCTAGATAAATGAGGAGGAAGACTTTAGGTGCATTCACACACATCAGTCACGTCACGTCACCATTTAAATATGCCTGACCGGTTCCGTGACTGATTGATCACGTGCCGGTGACTGACGTGTGGGAACAAATATCATACAGGAGTGTAGAAACATTGTGTTTTTTAAACAGGGACGATGACGTGACGGTTACTGATGATTGTGAATGAACATTTTTTTTACGTGGTAAAATCATCAAATGAGTCCTCCCACCCCAGGCAGGGACTGTCAGACTTGTACTGACTAAAATCCACGGTGTCCTTTAATAGCCCTATATGTTCTGGGGTTGGGAGTAGTGTTTCAAGTATCTTTGACTACTTCATCATGTATCAGAGTTTTCAATTTTCACTTTCTTCTTTTTTACCGATAACACTCTTAATTTTTACCTACTCTTGTATAAATGTAAGTCCTTTCTTTTTTGTATTTATTTTTATTTTAAACGTTGTGTGTATTGTGGTCTCTTTTGCGCCAAATAAAATGTTTTTTCTTTCTCTATTTTTTATGTTTCAGAAATGAGAAACATGTGGTCAGCTGATTATTCGACTGTTTCATAATAACAATAAAATACTAGTTTACTTCACGCTCAACAGTTGTGTATAAAATATATAATTTACTCGACGCATAATTACGCTTCAACTAACACACATTTTCCCTTAACTTTTAGTAAAAGGTACCGTAAAACCGGTATTTATAATAACTTATTAAGGATTTAGGTACTCATAGTTATTTTAGGTTTAATATTTCTAAAGCATACCTATAATTAGTTTGTCCCACTATAACATTTATTTTCGTCTTATAAACCGTGCTTAAGAAGAAACCCTGTGAGCATACCATTAGCTGTTATAATTTTCCTTCTCGAATATCCACAAAAACTTTCACTCAACTCCAAAGTACAATTTCGGCACACAGCCTAAAACAATCAGAGTGTAAATGCAAGAAAATTATAATAATAAATAAGGGTGTGCTAACAAGAAAGTTGTTAATGGATTATACTGTGGTCGCAAACGGCCACGCCACCCAACTTTGCGTGGACGCGAGAAACTTTACCATTTAATTTTCTTATACATGCTTACTTCTCTGTTGTGTGTAGTTTACTTTGAAAACTGTTGTTAGTTTCGTGTTTTCTTTTAATGCTGATTTCGGTGTTTGAGAAAAACAAGTAGAATTTCTTTGGAAAATTGTGAAAAGAAAAAGGTAACATCTACTTCATATTATGAATATGTAACTTTGTATTTGTTCCGTTTTCAAGAGGATTGAACCAAGTTTGATGCATTTTAAGATCGATTATTATTTATAGGTATAGACTATGGGCAGCCAGGCTTCTATAAGTTTTTCTAACCGATATGAAACATGTGGTATATCCACTAGTTTATATACATATATTATAATTTTGAAGACATCTTTTTAAATTAAGGACATTTCATGCGATGTTTCCGTTGGAGACGGAACAAATGCCTCGATTTTGAAAACAAAAATAATGGTAGGTAACTAAAAATGTAGCAAGACCTAACTTTGGATAGGAAAAACCAGAATTGACATAAAAAATGCTAGAAAGGTTCTATTATTCCGATCTACTTACTTACAAAACGAAATCACATCGCTGCTTAAATTCAAAACGGCCACAATTCGAAATTTTTTCAAATCGTTTTTAATGCAAAAATCGTATCAATTCTGCCTATATTTTTATATTCCAAAAAGACACCTAGTATTTTCGCATTAGAAATGGGCAAATCGCACAACCGCCCTTTTTCCATTTTGTCACTTAGGTGGTTAACTTCAGATCAAAGCGGCCATATTTCGGGTTGCGACCCTGCAGTCAGCGGGAGCGCACGTTTGTTATGTGAAAAAGAGCCACATTTCAAAATACAACCGTATTGTTTAAAAATTACATGTAAGTGTAATATCATCTTTTAAGGAAAAGTGCCGTATTTTGTGATATGTCCATTTTGAGTTTGAATAAATCGTGTTTTATTATTACTCTTTTAAGGAAAAGTGCAGTATTTTGGAATGCTTCTGTTTTGCATATAGAAGTATGGTGATAGTGCCAGTATTTATTTAAACAAATCTACAAATTATATTTAAGTTTTAAACTTAACACGGTAATTTTGTAATTACCGTGTTAAGTTGTCTTAAACCAGGCCTGTCTCACTCCCTTTATAAAAACATATCGAAGCGCGGTGGATCCACCCGAGTAGGCGATCGAGAATAGACACACGTACTCTTAGTTCGCAGTCTTAGTTTCTTTGTTGATACGCACACTTACTAACTCTTTGTATTAATGATATAATTTTTAGTATTAAGAGAGCAACTTGTTTGTTGAGATATTTTAACGATATTTTATCCTTTTGAATCATGTAATCGATCTGTGCATTTAGGAAATAATCAAGAATTAGTTGTATTCATGAAAATGTAAACAACGAACTTTTGAATTACTACAAAATGTGAAAATATAATTATTGTAAGTTATTAGAGGTCTTCCGGTCCGTGGTCGCCACTGGAGGTCTTTTCTTCGCCAAAGGTTATCAGTACTATAAGCATGTGGCTTACCCATTATACAGATTGCCACTTCAACTCCCAAATTTTACGATCTATTTGGATGACTCTGATTCTTTGCCGAATATCGTTGTTCCGGATTTTATTCCATAAAGAAACTTAAAGCTCTTTAAGTGACTCTTTTTTTCTCTTTCCATTGCTCGTTAAGTGACTCTTAGTCTCTATCAACTACCACTTTTCAGAGCCGTATGTCCTCACTGGCAACATACTTTTTTAAACACCCATATCGTAAGACACTGTGAGATACTCGACGAGAAGATAATATCACGTAGCTTCCCAAACACTGTCCATCAGAGTTGCATTCTTCGGGCGCCCTCTTTGTCGAAGTTGGATCTACCTAACTGAACAATCTGTCCAAGGTAAGTATAATGGCCTATATTTTCAAGAGTAGGTATATTCCCAACAACAATCGGTTAGGGTGCCACATGGACATTTGACATGATTTTTGTCTTGTCCATGTTCATTTTAAGGCCGACCTGTTAGGAAACGTTCGTGAACAGTTTCGGAGAAACAATGTCTCCCTGTCTCACCTCTTTCTGTAGTTGGATTGGTTTTGTGCTCTCTTTCTAAAGTCGGATGGACATGGTGCCATTTCCAAATAAACACTCCAACTCTTCGATACACCAATAGTCGAAATGAAATTGTTGGACTGCAATACTGCCCAGGTTTCGATTGAATCAAAGGCTTTCTCATAGTTCACAAACGTTAGATATAATAGCCGATATACTCCTCTGTCTTCTTTATAATCTGGTGGAGCGTGTGTATGTGGTCTATGATACTAAAACCTTTTTGTAAACCGGCTTGTTCGGGAGGCTGGAAGTCACCAAACCTGCGTTCGAAACGGTTCGTATTGACTCTCGATAACATCTTGTTGTATGCATTGGACAGAAGTGAGATTGTTCTATAATTCTTCAACCCTTTGTTATCCTTGTGCTATCACCCTTTATAGGGTTCCATAGCGAAATAGCAAAAAACGGAAACCTTGTAGATTCGTCATGTCCGTCCGTATGTCACAGCCACTTTTTTTCGAAAGTATATGAGCTATCCTCTTGTAACTTGGTAAATAGATGTATTATGAGAACCGTATTATGATTTTCATACAAAAATAAAAAAATAATAAAAAAATTGGGGGTTCTCAGTACTTAGAATTAAATGTCAAAAAAAAATTTTTCACCAAACCCATACGTGTGGGGTATCTATAGATAGGTCTTTAAAAATGATATTGAGGTTACTAACATCATTTTTTTCTAAACTGATCAGTTTGCGCGAGAGACATTTCCAAAGTGGTAATATGGCTGCTTTATTTATAAAATTAATAAATATTAAATATCTTTTTTTAAAATCAAAAGGGACTTAATGTGATTTATTTATTGACTGGGTCATCTTACACAAAATATCAAATTGCAATCAAATAGAGGCTTGAAATATACATCCGATGATATATAGTACAGATATACGACGTTTATTAATAAAAATAATCAACAAAAACCGAAATGAAAACTTTGATGGGCTCTCCTGTAAAAAAGTGAAATTTCGATTTGCGGCCGTTTTGAATTTAAGCAGCGACATATTCACCCAATGTGTAAATCTTGTAGTAGGTCGAAACACTTACACTTAATTACTCAAGAACCCCGAGACTTATCAAACCAACTTTAAGGCATTAAAATCTGAACAGTAATCTCTTACAAACTGTGCCACCAATATCAAAACCCAGCATAATATTCTATTCCCAGCAAAGGCTTTCCTGGCTATAAATACTTCCAGCCATAGAAAGACGCAAATGACGGACCCTGGCTGGACCCTCCCTGTAAACAACTACTTAATAATTGCTCTTAACCCTCGCATGTTTTATTCATATTGCCCTGTAAACCGAACTAGTATAATGAAAAGGGACAAGTTTGAGTCGTATGGGAGTTTTGTTACACCGTTGTGTAATGATAGAGAAGAAGTTTAATAAGAGAGTACAGTCCTTTGGACCGCACATCACAAATTAATCGTTACGGATTGGCAGAAGCTCCAAATCTGACTGCCCCTACGGTATTAGCTAGAACCCACGACCAACAACTTGTGAGCAACAGCCCTTCTAAAACAGTCCAAGTTTGTCATAGGCGTAATCGTGTTCTGTGGTACCTACTTAAAAAGAAAATAAATGTTATTTATTGACACATACAGGACAGAACAAGCAAGATTAATAGCAACAAAAAACAAAAAAAAAACAATTTAACTGGATGAGAGTGACAGACGAGTTATCTATAGCCGACTTCTAGTAGAGTTTAATAGTGAAAGAATTTCTTATATTGTTTATAGAATTGGTGCTGTACAGTGTAGATGTAGATCCCTTTCTGTCTTTTATCGGTTCCTCTGTCTGAGGATCGTGATCAGTTTCGGAGTGGCATCTCAGGCGGATGGTCCGCCTCCACCAAATTGTTTTCAGCGTATCCTCTACCTGTCATTGTACCTGTCCTTATCACATGTAGAATTTACAGCAAGATGAAGATGGTAATATTTATTCTGCATCATCATCATCACCAGTCACAGCCTGATTCTACCTGGTATCCATTCTTTTTTGTATACCAATCAACAACGTCCTGTGCCAGCCTCATCCAGTTTTTACTTCTGATAGTACCATTATCGTCTGCCCATCTGCCAATATTCACGACTTGAGTAATTACCTAATCAAATGGCACAACTTCTTGATGCCCAAAACGTTTTGATCTCTCAATTACTCCGGAAACTTCTCCATACTGTGTAACAGACATCCATTGCGAAACTTATCAAGCGAATATCGGGCATTACGTTTGATATCTCGCTTACAATGTTCCGAAGAACATCGAACATTGTACACAAAGTTTGGAACAACGTTTACAGCTTCATCTTGTCCATTAATATTGTTATACTTACTGTATGTGAGTTCCGAGGGTCTAATAGCTTTACAATGTTCGCGTTACGATCAAATTGATTAATTTGTTCTTCGTTCGTTTGTTTGTATCATTTTGGTTGTTTGAATTCTATTATGATGGTTGTTTGGGTTCGATCTGGCTTGTCAATGAGTCTATGCTATATCTCTTTCACTGTCTTGTCAATTTTTGTTTGCTTGATTTCTATGTTTCACTTAATTCTAAAGATTTTGTCAGTGGTGTTTTGTATTGTTGTTTTTTCATATACATAAAATTATCACAAAATTCTGTAAGTTTCTAATAGGGTAAATCATCAAATGAGTCCTCCGACTCGGGGCCGGAGGAACTGTCTGACTTGCACTAACTAAAATCAGAGGTCAACGGGACAACAGATCACCGCCTATAACCTCCATGAGGACGCGGTGCTCTGCCCAAGCGTGACACACAGACGTTTCTTCTTTCCTAATCAGACCCATGTCCGATGAGTAACTGTGTTTAACAGAACGTGAAGACGCCATGACACCTCTCCAGCCACTCTTCAAAGAGGTGTTGGTACAGACATTCTGATGTGATTGTTTAACAAACATCAATACATCCAAAGCTTAGTTAACTTATTTACGTTTAAAAATAGACTGTTAAGTTAGGATTCTCTTCAAGTTTCTGTCGTTTTATTTTATGGCCACCTATTTAAGCCGTATTTCGTAACAATTATTGTGTACCCTCTATTTGTTTTTCTAAATGCCGGGATACGAGTTTAATTTCATGTAACCCTTTTGCCGTGTCCCAAAGGTCATAGGACCCATAGGGTGACCACGTAATGAGAATTCTTGGTGGGTTCCGTACGTTTGTTCCCTTAATGACTGCAAATTTGTTCTTTTGAAAATAAAACGTAGGGCTTTGTTTTAATTTCCTTTTCTATGTGTATTGTGTTTATGGTTATTTTGGGTTGACGTGGATATAAAACGTGTAACTTCTATGTATGTTTATTAAATGGTTGACTGTTTTGAGTGGGGCTAAAAATGTACTTGACTAAGTTTTTGGAATTTTCCATTTTAAATTTTGATATAAATGTTAAGGGTGGTTTTGGGAATCACAAAATAAAAAACAGTAGTAGAATGTCAATATTAATGAGATTGACTTCATTTAATTTTATAATTTGATGCCATTGGTATTTAAATATCTTTTCAAGTAAATGAGCGCCACGTCTAGCTCGAATGAAACGTAATCGTGAAGTCCATTCTTTGACTACTTTATCAATCAATCGCGGTCGTATATGAGCAAAAGACCTAAATGCTGACTTCCAAATGGTCCATTACCTCTGGATTATTAGCAAAGACTAGATACTTCACTTAAGAGGTGACCAATTTACAGGATTGGGTGAAATTGATACTACATGCCTTCACAAATACTTTCCTCAATTAATTGACGATCATTATACGTTTGTCAGATATAATTAACTGACTTCTTTTATTTCCGTTATCAAGGCAGGACGATTGGACAAAGGTATTTGACTGCTACTGTTCAATATGACAAACAATTTCCCCAAATTTCTCAATCAGGTTACCATTGAATTTAGTTGCTGTTTATTCACGTTACTGTAACGAAATAGTATCCTAAGGCATTCCTTTAACTACATCAGCCCCTTTGTATGTCCAGTAACTGCATTAATCACATCTGTAACCCAACACAGTACAAGAACATGCCTGGCCTAAATTTCAAATAGTTGAGTACCATCGACCGCTTTGTTAAATTCCGATTGATTCCTCTGTAGTTGTGTTTCTACGATTTCAATCATTATACTAAACACACCTATGTAACGTGTCTCCTTTGTGTCATTCCCCATTCAAATTTCGCCTCTAGGGTCTATAGAACAAGAGCTACATGTGTTACTGTCTATTCCTCTGGTACATTTTCCAAGCTTACTAATCTGCATGTCCCTTTGTGAGCTCGCAGTGTCTGTGCTTTGTACGAAAGATTTCTTAGAATATGTCAAACAGGACTCGATAGAGATCTGGGTCGTGTAGGTTTTCTTCTTTGATGCTTGCTTCTTCTTTAGGCATGACCTAAAAAAAGCTATCGGGTTATTTGGACTACGATAAAAACGGAGAAAAAAAAATTGGTCCAGTTGTATCCTTTTATCTGAGATTTTATTATGTGTAATGCGGATATTGTATCTTATTTTTAATCTAATTGCATAAGAGGGGCTTATTACTGTAATATTTAGATCTGAGGGGTTCTCTTGAGGGGTTGTGACTGGATTTTAAACGTTTTCCATTTCATACATAGTATTCCATGCAAGCAAATAAAAGTAACGTAAAAACTTCATCATCACTGAGTGTTTGTGAATTTAAATATTTATAAACATACCCACGATAAAGGAAATTTTCCTAGTTTGTGCAACAATTTCATAATTTAGACTATTAAATTAACAAAAAAAGCCTTCATCTGGATCTAGAAAAATAGATTGAGAGAATTGGTAAATCAATACTATCACGTCTACTTATGTTCTTTTTAAAACAGGCTTTTATTATTGAAAAAAAGTAGGTACTCGTCAAGATGATTCAAATGAGTCTAAACTCGATCGATGGTGGCATTGCAGAGTTTCTATCGAAACCTTCCAGTTCTATCATTCATCATCAAGTCGGCTCCATACTGTCATCATAACATTGCATTGTCACGCGATATACAATATACATGTAAAATTTCAGCTCGATTAGAAAACGGGAAGTGGAACAAAAACTTGCAGGATTTAATTGCAGACAGAGGGACAGGTAAACGTAACTAAAAGCATGTAATTACTTATCCTGCTGGCAACGATCTAAGCTAGAAATCTAACACAATTCTGTTTCCTACTAATGAACGGATTGGAACCATTTTCACGTGGCTGAATCTGTTCCTGATCGATGAATGTACGCAGATTATATCCGAACATCTTGCAAAGATATTGAATTCTGTGTGGAAATAAGCTCATGTACGTAGGTATATAAGCACATAGCTCATAGAACTTATAAAGGCGGAAAAACATTAAAACGTGACACGACCCGATGAAACGCGATGCGTGTTGAGTGGAATCAAATGTATTCTTTTCTATATACCAGAATCACACTATGAACATCCGACGTGACGCCATGCCTGCATATTCATTGATTCCGCCTTTAATGATGGGGTCGAAAAGTTCTCTGGTGGGTGACCATGAACCGGGAACCATCTCCCACTAGGCCTCCCACTAGGTGGACAAATGTCGTGGGAGTGACGAGCAACCAATGGATGTAAATAGCGGATCGTCGTTAGACAAGGGGGTCTAAGAGGTCTTTCTTTTCTTCTTCTTTTTTACACATAGGTTGTAATGCCTTTTTTTTCGTGTTATAATCATCAGCACATTTTTCTACCCAAGGTGAAGTGGAAGGAACTGTCAAACTAGTTGTTGGGGTGATCAGCTTCAATAATTAGTCTTTTGTAGGTTTCAGCGTTTACTCTTGACATGAGTTACAGTTACAGAAAAGAATAGAATTAAATTGGCGCGACATGCGCGTCTTGTGTCGTTCGTGCCGAGTAGAGAGGAAAAAGATGGCCGCCGCCGGCGCAGGCCCGCCCGTCGCGTTCCATTCGCGACGCATCGACGAACTTCAACATTGGCGCGTTCCAGCTCCGTTGTGAACATCCTCCCCCCCTTGGGGACACGTTCCCCAAGGAGCTCTTGGGAATCTAGTAAAGATAGTTTTGAGACGGGCCTATGAATGACGCCGTTCTCAGTCTTCACATCAACCACTCTGCATACGCCGTCAGCTCCCGGGTACAGCTTGATGATGCGGCCCATGAGCCACTTCATAGGTGGCAGCTGGTCGTCTAGGATGAGGACCAGGTCGCCAACACGAACATGGTCTTGTGCACGCTGCCACTTGACGCGTTGCTGTAGAGTGGATAAGTAGTCCCTTGTCCATCGGGACCAGAAGTGGTGTCTCAAGCGCTCAATCAACTGGTATCGATTGATGCTGGCCTTTTGGATGACTGGTGAAGGTAGTGAGGTCAATGGTCGGCCCACAAGGAAGTGTCCCGGTGTAAGTGCTGACAGATCAGAAGGATCAGCAGACATAGGAGTAATGGGCCTTGAATTCATAATGGCCTCAATCTGTGCAAACAGGGTGTACAATTCTTCAAAAGTTAAACTAGAGTTACTCGCTATCCGTTTTAGATGATGTTTAGCTGTCTTGACTCCGGCCTCCCAGATACCGCCGAAATGCGGTGCATACGCGGGAGAAAACTTAAAAGTTATACCCTCCCTGCTCGCGAAGTCGCTAACTGAACGTTCATTTTCCTTGAGCAGTCTGTTCAGCTCATTACAAGCTCCTACAAAGTTTTTTCCATTGTCACAGTATATGGTGTGAGGTTTACCTCTTCGTGCTATGAATCTACGCAAGCATAAAATGAAGGCATCACTACTCAGGTCGCTCACGTCCTCCAAGTGTACAGCTTTCGTGCTGAAACATACAAATATGCATAAATAGCACTTGGAGCTCTTGGCACCGCGACCCTTTCTATTTAGAATTAAAAAGGGTCCTGCAAAATCAGTACCACAAGTCGCAAATGGTGGAGCAGGAGTCACACGAGATTCCGGTAGGTTACCCATTATGGGTTCTAAAGGCTTAGCTCTAAATCTTTGACAACGTACACACTTTCTGACAGTAGTCGCAGCTATTACTTTCCCACCTGTAGGCCAAAATTGCTCACGGATACTATTTAACAGTTGCTGGGGGCCACAGTGTAGAAGACGAAGATGTTCTTGCTCAAATAAAAGTTTTGTGAAAGTGTGTTTGGGGTCTAGCAGTATGGGATGTCTTTTTTCATAGGGACAGTGAGATGCATTGTCGATCCTTCCACCGACACGTAAGACACCCTGTCGATCCAAAAAAGGGTTCAAAGACAGAACTCGTGACTTAGAGTTTAATTTTTCCAAAGTTTCAAGTGAGTGAATTTCCTTTGAAAAACATTCTCCTTGTGACGCTTTAGCTAGAAGTAACAGTGAGTTAT
Source organism: Agrotis ipsilon (assembly GCA_028554685.1). Taxonomy (NCBI): domain Eukaryota; kingdom Metazoa; phylum Arthropoda; class Insecta; order Lepidoptera; family Noctuidae; genus Agrotis; species Agrotis ipsilon. The sequence continues at coordinate 13,250,638 of CM052973.1, read as the reverse complement.
TTAACTCAGAACAGGTAAGTTCACCATTTAACTTAGTATTAGATTTTTTAATGTTATTCATAAATCTCAGTATGTAAGCAAATATTCTTTGTAGTTTGTATAGTTTAGAATATTTTTCAAAGGGTATGACGTCACTAGACATAGTTTTAACATTTAAACTTATTTTTATTTCAGGCAAAGTAAAAGGAGTAGATTTAGATTGGGGCCATTCTTGTTCACACTTGGTCAGAAAGAAAGGACCATGCCACCAAAGAATATTATCATTAAGAAGACGTGGTTGAATGCCCCTGGAAGCCATGTCAGCGGGATTATGTTCAGAAGGTACATGACGCCATGTAGTTATGTCAGTTAATTCTCGAATTTGTTCAATCCGATTGCTTACATAAGTTTTAAGAGTCTTAGGTGGAGTGTGTAACCACCCTAGGACTATGGTTGAGTCCGTCCAAAATATTGATCGTACAATCTTAATTTTTAAAGAGTGACATACTTTAGAGTATAGTTTTGCACCAAGTAAAGCGCCTAACAACTCCAGACGGGGAATTGTTTCCGATTTCAAAGGAGAAACCTTAGCTTTAGCACATAATAAGTTACAGCTAATTTCGCCTAAACTATTAGTTGATTTGAGATAAACACATGCAGCATAGGCATTTTGCGAGGCATCAGTAAAACAGTGAGCCTCTATGTAAATAGGAGAGCTACAGAAAATGTATCTAGGTATCTGAATGTGAACAAAATGTTGCGTTTCATTATGGAATTCTATCCACGAATTCTGAATTTGTTTTGGAACTTCATCATCCCAATCTAATTTAAGTAACCAGAGCCTTTGTAGTAAGATTTTATGAAAAATAGTGCAGGCAGATAAAAGACCTAAGGGATCAAAGATTCGACACGAGTTCGAAAGTATAGAGCGTTTCGTAACCTTAGGAATCGATTTATTTTCGACTGAGTAGTTTAAAGTGTCAGAGATAGGTGACCATTTTAATCCTAAGACAGAAGATTGCTTACTAAAGTCTTGAGATTGGTCAGTTGTGAGTATGCCATCAAGAATGTCGGGAGAATTTGTTCTAAATTTACGCAAAGGAAAGCAGCCTTCAGCAAGTTTGGCAATCACTCTCGAAATTTTAGCCTTTAATAGAGATTTTGAGTCTGAACCAGTATTCAAGTCGTCAACATAGAAGTCATGTCTTATAGTACTGGCAACAGCTTCATCACTACACTCCGCTGCGAGTTGTACAAGACACCTAGTACTCAGATAGGGAGCTGAAGCTGTCCCATAAGTGACAGTATTGAGTTGCAAGGTTTTGAGTGGTTGACTTTCGTCTTCCCTCCAAAGAATATGCTGTAAATGACGCTGTGATTCATTTACCATAACCTGCCTATACATTTTTTCAATGTCTCCCGTCACCACATAGGCATACTGACGGAACCTGAGCAGAATTGCCATTAAATCGTCCTGAACTACTGGTCCAACAAATTGGATATCATTTAGTGACTTATTAGTAGAAGTTTTACAAGAAGCATCAAAGACTACTCTTAACCGAGTGGTTTCACTGCTTTCGCGAATTACTGCATGGTGAGGAATGTAATATCCAAAGCTAGGACGGCTTACTTCAGATAAATGCCCTAATCTGCGATATTCGTTTATAAAATCAGTATTCTCTTTTTATTTTAGATTTATTTAGTTTCTTTTCTAAGTTAAAGAAGCGCCTTTTAGCAATAAGATAAGAGTCCCCTAAAGCCTGACTGGGAACTTCACGCAATGGAAGTTTTACACAAAATCTCCCATCACTCAGGCGAACAGTGTTTTCAATAAAATGATTTTCACAATATTGTTCCTCATTGGAAAACTTAGTATTTTCATTTGGCAGAGCAGGAATATCTTCAACTTCCCAGAATCTCGCCAGAGAGTCCCTAATCTCCTGAGAAAAGTTAGAATTAGTAGTAGTAGTAGTAGGGCTCCCACCGGCAGGGCCTGACATGAGCCAACCCAGTTTAGATTTTATTAGTGTAGGTTTATTTTTCCCCAACTTAATTTGTTCAGAATCTACGATTTCCCAATAAATATCAGCTCCTAGCAGTAAGTCAATTTCAGAGGGCATATAGTAGGTAGGATCTGCTAGTTCTATAGATTTGGGAAGATTCCATTCAGAAGTGTTAACCCTTGAGCTGGGCAACATGCCAGTAATATCAGGCACTAAAAGACATGAAACATTAGCATGGAATTGATTAATCCGAGATTTAAGTTTTATGTTACACCTTTTAGTAGTATTAGTTAACTTATTATTTATACCAACAATTGAAATATTAGTATCAGAACAGGTTAAATTCAATTTTCTTTGCATTCTTTCAGTTATAAATGAAGACTGGCTTCCATTATCTAGTAATGCTCTCACAGTGTGTATTTCAGATGATCGGCTATCAAATAATTTTACTTGAGCAGTGCATAAAAGAATCTGCCTGGGCATTGCCACAGAGAGTGATACAGGATTAAACATGGCAATAGTAGATGTCTGAGAGGAACTTGCTTCTTGAGGAACTGATGTCGCAGAAGTATCAACAGGTGAGTTTGTCTTCTCTTTATTTGACTGTGGTTTATGTAGCAGTAAATTGTGTCTTTTGTTGCAGATTTTACAATAATTATGTTTCCAGTGAGCAGAGTAATGACCAGGACGCAAACAGTTGTGACACAACTTATGCTTATTAACTTCAATAAATCGAGCGTCCAACGACATGTCTTTAAATTTATCACATTTATATAGTAAATGATCTTGTGAACATACAACACAGCCTTTTTCATTAGTGTTTGAAGAAACAAATGATTTAATTTGTTTATTGTCTTTAGAGTGAGTACGTTTTTCAGTTTTAGTAGCAACATTATTATTGCTGTACTGTAAGGTTTCTAAAACGTCAGCACGATCTCTTAAGAAAGTATAGAATTCTTCTATTGTTGGCGAAGCAGCAATTAGTACTCCTGTGTTCCTCCCATTTGCGACCTGTGGCGCCATCTAGTTTGGACACCATAATGTACACAAGTAAAGTATCCCAGCGTGATTCAGGATCATTTAAAGAAGATAGGGCTCGAATATTTTTAGAATAGTAATCTATCATAGCACGAAGTGACTTGTAATTTTCTTTAAATATCGTGTCAAAATTCAAGATAGCTTTTAAATGATTATTTGTAAGTATCCGGTTGTTATCAAAACGTTCCGTAAGTAACTTCCAAGCTAATTTATAGTTGGCAGCAGTAAACTCAATTGATTTTATTATATCAGATGCTCCTTCCTTCAATGAAGAGCGAAGGTAATGAAACTAGTTAATTTCTGGAATAGTATCATTGTTGTTGATTAGAGAATCGAAAGTGTCTCGAAATTCCATCCAATTTAAATAATTTCCATTAAAAGAAGGCAGCTGTATCGTAGGCAACTTGATGTTATAGTTACGGTTATCTTGATTGATATGCTGACAGGTAGATATTGAATTGCAGTTCCTATTTTCAAGTATTATGTCACTAGGGGAAAGACTTTCAATAATCAGTTGAGCTTTAGCCACGTTAGAGCAAAATTCACTTTCAATTATGTCATTTTCTTCCAACTGATCAGGATCTAAACTCTCAATTTTAGTTTTTATATCATCAAACTGTACCAACAATTCTTTGAATCTAGATAGTTTTAATTCAGTTTCAATAATTATTTGTTTAGGAATACTGTCAGCCTCTATTAGTTTTAAAGTATTAATATATTTAGAAAATAAAGTTACTCTAGCCTTTATCGTGCCACGTTGTTGAATAAGAGATTTCAATTCAGCCGACATGGTGAACACGTATAAGAACTGAACAGACTGTCAAGAAATTAGCTATGCTGGTAAAATTAAGAAAATAAAGCCAAACCGTATATGTCGTGCAATGGCTACGACAATATCTCGTGCAGTCAGCGACTCACACAAGCAAAGCAGGTTCCACAGCGCAGGATGCACACAGTAGCAGAGATGTGTAGGTTAATTTATAGCAGCGCATTCCGACAGGACCCAAGAAGCAGGCAGCACAGCAAGTCTGGAAAATGCCAGGGTGGTCCCATAAGCAAAGTGAAAGAGAAAGTAAATAGTTACTAGTAAGGCAGGTATGCTTGTCATGGAATTAGTAATTAGTACCTGCTTACTTAGCAATTTGTGTTAGAATCTGACTCCATAAGGTGCAAGTTAAATAAGTAGTTATGTGGGCAGTGTCATTTAAGTAGACATAACTATTTAATCATCATTAAAATTTGCAAGTAAAAAAGTATAAGTAGTTAGGTAGGTACCTAGGTGTCATTTTAGTATATAGTAGGTACCTACACAAGAAATAATCAGTAACTCGAGACAGTATAGAATGTCTGGTGCACAGAAATCGGCTGATTATGAATGTCGGACCTGTAGGTTAGGTTAAGCATGTTAAGTAGGTACCAAAATTGGGCGTACTTCCCTGTGAACCGACCACATCACTCACTCACTACACAGCATTGCAGGGACAGGTGGGTCATCAGCACGCGGACACGGTCATCTAGGATTCTTAGCAGCTCAGCTCGTTGTCGTTCCTGGCACCACACCACGCGGTTGCCTCTTCAATATTTTTTCATTTTCTTCAGTTGATCACGTCGGGGTCACCAAATGTTGGGGTGATCAGCTTCAATAATTAGTCTTTTGTAGGTTTCAGCGTTTACTCTTGACATGAGTTACAGTTACAGAAAAGAATAGAATTAAATTGGCGCGACATGCGCGTCTTGTGTCGTTCGTGCCGAGTAGAGAGGAAAAAGATGGCCGCCGCCGGCGCAGGCCCGCCCGTCGCGTTCCATTCGCGACGCATCGACGAACTTCAACATTGGCGCGTTCCAGCTCCGTTGTGAACACTAGTATTGACTAAAATTCAAGGAGTTCCTTCAATAACCCTTTACGTTTTAGGCCCACGCATGTCTGTTTAGACAATACCGCGACACCGACAGGCGTTTGGCCCTCTGTGGGTCAAATTTGGCCGTTTGGCCCCGTCAGATCGCTGATAGCTCTTTGACAGCCGTCAACTTGGACATGGACCATAATCGAACGGCGAAACACCCATTGCCTTAATGCCTAAATAAATAGTGCGTGAAATTAATGAGTCTAATAAATTTTCATTAATTTTTTGTTGTCTTTCTTCTAAGTATTGTCAATTGCAAGACGTCAATACTTCATCCTTAACATTCATACACACCGAATGTAATCCACAAAATCCAAAAACAGCATAACATGCAATCCAATATACTGCAAGTTACGTCGCTTCGTCCAACACCCGAGTCACGGTAGAGCAACCACCCTCGCACAAAGGCACAAACAGCCACAAAGGGCTAATTTCTTTAGCCCTAAACAAATTACTACAATACAGACAGGTCTGCTCAATCAGGGTAGATGTAATTAGCCTTCCAACAAAGGAGTGGTGTGTGCGACTGCAAATGCGTTATATTACCTTGTATGTGAAGTTTTGATTGCTTTTTGCATCATGTCCGAACGTGGTACTTTGTTGGTTGGAAAAATAACTAGGCTTATTTTTGGCCGTTTGGGGTTGAAATTTCGAATTTAATTTCGGTTTTCCAAGGCTTTGCTGCAGTGCAATATTGTTTGTGTATTTTGGGTAAAGTAACGTAACTTTTTAACGTAAGTCGCATGCGAAAACTTATTAAGCAAAACTTATCCGGCCTTATTACAAAAACTAAATAAACCTTGGTTTAAACCTGTACTAACAAGTCCAGGCTTATCTTCAGAACCATGGTTTAAATTTCTCCGTATTACAAAACTTAGATAAAACGTAGACTTTAGTACCGCCATTTGAACCACTGTCTTAAAATTTAAATACGCCATGTGTACTAACAATTAAATCTAGCACGTTTTAATCAATTTTGGGTGAAAATAATACAAAAATAACAACACAATGAAAAAGTAGCTTTGAGAAACTTTGACACACCTTTGACAGCTACGACTGTTAGACCATGGTTTATCGCAAAACCAAGATATGTAATAACGTTTGTGTAAACCGTAGTTTTTGGTGATATAAACCTTGGTTTTTAGTTAAACGCCATTTTGTAATAAGGCGGATCAAGTTCGGCAAAGAATTGTAGGTTGCCAATCTGGGCTAAAAGAAATGTAAGAAAGGGACCTAGAGGCTCCTACAAGGCCTGGTTCTAAATGGTACGGATTAAGAATTACTCATTTAGACACGTGTTAGAGGCCCTTGCATATAATAATAATTCTTCCATGCCATTTTCGGCTACGGCGACCGTTTCATCACTAGCCTATAGGCCAAAAAAAAGGTTACTTTTTTATTTTATCTTCTAGACATATTTACAGATCCTCTGCAATTAAAAAAAACCCATCCAGACACGAATTAATTTTATTATTAGAAATGAAAAATTTCCCCCTAGACGAAAAATTATCATACCTCCTGGGGAGACTATGATAAATTGTTCGTATTAAGAAGTATGGCGGCTGAATTAATTGCAAAATATTTAGGGGAAGCTGGTATAGAAACACTATTTTAATTAAAACTTTCTCTTTATATTTGGAAGAGCTGATTTAATTTAGAAAATCTTGCACTAATGTGAAGGTAAACTTCGTACCAGGCGTGAATAGGTCAATAAGTCGACTTACGTATATTTTTTAATACTTAGTAGTTTAAGTAAGAGAGATAAACATAAGTACACTTTTTTGATATTATGTGTAGTTAAACCGATCTATCTACTTAGTCATTAATTGAAACCTCAAAAGAAGTAATCCTAATGCCTATTAAGCATTAAAAAAAAATAAGTCGACTTATCAACCCTATGCCCGAGAGTCAAACATTATAATTTATTATTTTCTTGTTCCATGGGGGTTATTCTGGCATATTTAGAACAATGTATTTAAACAATAATCTTAATATCGATGTCTGTCTATAACCAACGATTGCTAATCTGAGTCCGTACGAAGTCCAGTCACTATATCAATGAAAACTGATCAGAATTTAGATTAAGATACAGTATTCGTTTTAGGCGTAATAATAATCACGACATAATTGCGTAGTATCTATATGTCAGTTCCAAATACAGAGATCCATTTTATTTTCAATTGAAAGTTCGCATTTTAGCAGCAAACGACATTGGATCCGCGCTGGCCCCAATTAGCACCACTGTGTCAAAGGCCGAATGTCAAAGCCTTTGACTATCATCAGTTTTGTCAAACATTTAGTAATTTTTAGTTCTCTTTTCAGATTTTTTTACGTGTCAATTCAGTAAGTTTTTTGCCGATTTATGAATTTATTTTAGACTATTGATGTCGCACACGGAAATAATAAAATAGGAATGATAACTTACCGTACCTATAGATTTACGATTTATTGTACACACGGCTTGATATCAAGCTACACAAAACCAGTTTGCCCTGGTCTCATTTCGTAAGATTTTTACAGACAATAAACGGTCAGCTAATACTGGTTTTGCATAGCTTGATGTGTAGCCGTGTGTACGCACAGCTAAGGAGTGGAATTCCCTGCTATCTGAATTTCTCGACAGCTATAACCTTAGGGTCTTCAAGTCATGAGTGAACAGGTTACTTCTAGGCAAGCGTGCTTCATCGTCGGCCACCATTACCATCATGCAAGATATAGTAGTCAAACGCGTACCTATCTTTGAATTTAAAAAAAACGATGATAGAAGGGGGCTGGTGGGATGAGGTCGTGGAGTTCTTAGCCACATTCACTGAAGTACTATCTATAGAAGACCGACATCACACAGAGAAATGTATACGAGAACTTCTGGTTGCAACCGTGACAGCAAGACTCACCAGTTGAGTTTACAACATTTGTAGTAATAACTACTAAGTCCTTGTAATCTCTACTACTTACTTAGCATTTATTACTAAGTAGTAGAAATAACTAGAAATTTTGTAAACTCACCTAGTGAGTCTTTTTTTTTTTACGTGGTAAAATCATCAGATGATCCCCGGGCAGGGCGGGAGGGACCGTCAGACTTGTACTGACTAAAACGTCCTTCAATAGTCCTTTATGTTCCGGGGTCACGGTGATGGTATAAGTCTCGCGACCAACTAGTGAGTCTTACTCAACCAGACATTTCTCTGCGTCTAGGCAGGCGACAAATCCGCTTGCGGCGGACGAAGCAATGATACTCAAATTTTTTGTATAACTTGGCAATATCAAAGAAACCGAAGTAAATAAAAAGTATGTAACAACGCCACAATACAGAACAAAGTACATTACTAAAATAAAAATGTCCGATTCATGGAATGACAAAAAAATATCTCACAATCAAACTTTTTCCATTTACGCGCTTGGAACAGCTTTAGGCGTTAGGTATTAAGGCTTTTCATACTTATTTGCGGTACGCTGCGATCGTAATAATATTGTTGGCTTCATTGTATATTTTTTTGGCAGCGTTACTTGTTTTTCTTTTTGTTCGTCTTCATTTGGCTTTGAATTACTGAAAAAAGAATATTAGATAATAACAATGCAGATATAAGAAAAAAAAACTAGCTTATAGCATATTTTTTAAGGTCATTAGTCTAACGCAGTAATTCATAAATACTGAAAAATAATTGAAAGATTTTTGTAACAAAAATGCATTTAAATAATCTGTTAAGTGCTTAAATTTATGCGTCAAAGAAAAGTGAGTGTATAAAAACGTGGGAAAAATAAGTGAAAACGAATGCAGTTTTCTATTTATTTTATTTTGTGTTGTCCCCAACATCTAGAAATTGTCTTTACTGATTTTGATGTTTATTTATTTATTAAGACATTCGTAATTTCCAGGACTAGTTTTCCGTAAAAGAGAAATTAATTTTATTTTTTACACTAAACGCACACCTTTTTGTTTAATAAGTAATTTGAACGCGTTCAACGCCAGGGCGGATTTCAGTAATAAAATAAATAATCCACATACGACTTCACAGAATATTGTCGGCATCAAAAGCTGAAGCTGCAAGCTGCAAATTAACACATGCTTCAAAATTCAAGTCCATGGCAAACACCTTGCAAAATTCTTTAGCCCTAGCACGAGCGTGCAGTGTAAACGTAACGTTAATATGACTGTTTTTTTTTAATATTCGTTTTAAGCTTTGTCATTCATTGATTCTTTTGATTCAGATCATTTGTTCTGTGTCTGGGTTTAATTTATCTACAATATGTATGTATTTAGAAATATATAAGTATGTTTATCAGTTGTTTAGTACCCATAACACAAGCTTGGGACTAGAAGGCGATGTGATAGTTGTGCAATATGATTATTATAATTGTTTCGAAATAATAAAAAAATAAAAAGTTGTTTACCCTTACTGGCAGTATCATTTTAAATCCCAAAATATTTTTAGTAATCACACCCCAATTACTTTCGAAGTTTCGTTTTAACATGACAATTAAACTTACCTATGTATAAATCGATTTCCAAACGTTTATTAATTGTGAAAAGATGCTAATAATTATAGATTAAACACTAATAGTTCATATCCTACTTTTTACACTATAGTTTTTATCCCAGTAATACAAGCCCTTGCATAGTGCAATGTTCATTACACCGCTCACTCATGCTAGGGCCTCAATTGTCTAAATACTCCGAAACGCGCGACCCCGCACCGTTCTTGTGAAGAATCTCTTAAATTCCCAGTGAAACTCCTGAGTTGTCTGAGCGATGACGCTTTCACATATTTCGCTTTATGAAGTTTATCTTGCTTTGAAATACTTAAGGCTTGTGGAACATTGCTTTTTAACGAGTTTTCTGATTTGCTGAAAATACTTGTAGCTTTCAGAATGAGTGATAGGAATTCTGAAAATTTTTGAACAAAATTTCGTGTTTGCTTAGTGCTTATGATACTTAAATTAAGTTTTTCAATACTAGCTTGGGCTTGTGGCTTTGCTCCCGTTTATTTATAATCTGAGAATCAATTCGGCTACACCAAGCGCCATCTTTTATCAATTAGGTATGTTTTTTTCTTTGCGAACTATTACTTTGTAAAAGATACTCTATGACCGTGTCTGTGTGTGTTCATGACAACGTTAATACAAAATTTCAAGATGATTGGTTCAGTGGTTAATGCATGAAAGGGTAACAAAACTTACTTTCGAATTAATAATTAAGAAAGCTAGTAATCATCATCAACATTTGTCAGCCAATCGCCGTCCACTGCCAAACAGTGTACGTCAACGTCCCAGAACAAAAAAGCATCAAGCATTCCGGTCTTTGGAAATTGGAATCCGTTTTTCATCACGTGCAAGAGGGCATCCTACACTACATTTGCCCAAATGCATCTCCACTCTAACACAATACATGTCTACTCCATTAGACCTCATCAAGGTAAGCATAAAACTTTCATAGACATGACGGACTGACCTTAACAAAATGTCCTGCGCAGATGTCATTATTTTACAAAAAGAACCATGTAGGAATGTACACATGTTCAAATAAAAATACTCATCCTTAAAGCAAACCCAAGGACCACTAGTAAAACACAGGTATACTCAGAATGGAAGGCAAATAAAGGACTCCCCAATAAAGAAGAGCTTTTCATTTCGCGACAGTGAAGGTAGCTGGTACTTCAAGTGGTCCTAACAAAAGTTCCCATCAACTGGACATGAGGACTGTAGTCTAGGACTGGAGAATTGAGGATGTACATTGATGTCATATAGTTTGGATGACACTTTTTATTTTTTTGTTTTACGTGTTCAAATCATCAAAATATGAGTCCGCAGTCCATCACCCAGGGCAGAGCTCGAGGGACTGTAAGACTCGTACTGACTAAATCCACGATGTCCTTCAATAGCCCTTTACGTTCCAGGGTCACGGTAATTAGATAAAATCCGCGACCCCGGCACACTTTGGACCTCTAGAGAGGGGCCCCGTCATTGTGACGGGGCTGACACTCTTGGCGCTAGTGGAACACGACCCGTCGTCGACACGGGCATGGTCCATGGTCAGAAAGCGAGTCGCCCATTTCTCGCCGCCTACATGCCCGCGCCTACGGTGGCGGGAGATCGTCCTTCGCACTTGAGATCGCACTTTTGTAAATAAAGATTTTAAAGCGGGATTCGAATCTGCCTCTTTCTGCATAAATACTCCAGTCTCTTAACCAATTAAGCTATCGCATTCCCACAAGCGAGGTAAAATTTTTCATTCCATCGTCAAACATCATTTTATTGACTTGTATTTCCGAAACGTTTAAAACCTTCCACGCACGCCTCAGAGAGTTATTAGCAATCTGAAAGTCCCACAGGCCAGTAACCGTGATACTAGAATGTACAGGGAAGGATCACCGTAGATTTTAGTAAAGTCTGAAGAAAAATACGTATCCATTATTTTTCGAAAATCTATGCTACCTAATGCTGTCGATATGCCTATTGACTGGTCTGTTATTTTACGTTTTTGTGTTCCACCAAAATAGCCGTCTTTCCTTTGTCACATCCCATGTTTCGAAGCTCCAAGCCAGTGCTCAGCCTATGAGTGTGTCCATTACAAAAACGGAGTAAACAGAATATTGAATAGGGAACAAAGAGCAGAAAAGTGGCCCCGGTGTGTGGACTGGACAGGGCGGTACTATGGGTCCGCTGTTGGCATGGTTCATGAGATATTATTTTTGTATTTGCGTTGTTATTCTGGTGTACCTATACATTTTTTGGTGATTTGTTTGTTGTCCATTTGGGATTAGAGCATAATTTGTGTGACAAAAAAACCTAGATAATATTGTTTAGGATTTCATTAGGTCTGGGTTCTTCTTTTGAATTTTTTAGGACTTTAGTTTAAAAACCTGTTTATGTTTGATATTTACTTTTTTCAAGCCAAGCAAGGTACAAAATTGTATTTTTTACAAGCTTAGTGTCATTTTATTTTCTTGGTTTTTCCATCGTTAAAAATAACGGAGTTTGTGCAAAATTTCTGCTTATTTCTGCTAATGCTTTAAAATTATTATTTTTTACTTTTTAAAATAATTATTCGGTTTAATGATTTTGACTGTAAAGAAGACTGTTAAACTGGCTATTATTATGGTAATTTCAATTCAAAAGATCACAACAACCTTTTCTTAGAAACAAATTGACAAATTCACCAAACAATTCCTATAAACAACACTCAAAATTCCAAGACCACAAAATTCAATCCATTAGAACCATCTAAAATTCAATTCAAAATAGTACTGCTAGTAGGGGATCAACATCCCAGACGCAGTCTGTTTAGAAAATGGTCGGGATTTTAGCATTTCCCCGTATATCCCTTTAGTTTCGAATGTTCCGTACGAAATTTTAGGTAGCGCTGCGTTGCTTTAGTAACACGATATACTGTGGTCTACATGTCTGTGTTCAGGTGCAGGAGTATTTACATGGAGAGACAGGTAAATAAAAGTATACGAATTTTCGGATCACACGCATTTTGACAGAAACGTAACTCGTAAGACTTCAAATATCTGACGAATTGAATTTTTGTAGTTTGTTAGATATTGTTTGGCTTTTTGGTTATCGAATTTAGCTCCTTCGTGCACAAGGCGACGCAAGTCACCGATACCTTGCGACTTTGATATCCATTGACGCGTACCAGTGAACGAACCTTTAGGGATGTGTATTGCGATAGTCGCCTGGATGCCAAAGTCGTAAGGTATCGGAGACTTGCGTCGCTGTACGATGGAGCTTACAGTCGATACAACTCGTTTTTTTTTCTATTCTTTCCTCTCCCTCATTTATTATCAAAACCTAAAACTAAGAGATTTGATTGAAATAATGCTGTCGCTATTGTTGCAAGGTTTGTGTAAAAGAAAATTTCAATAATATATATAAAAAAACAGTCATTGCTCCCAAACCAGGGACGAGTCGCTAGCAAAATAATCATAAAATAAATAGCGAGGCTAGTAAACCTTTTATGCTGTATAGTCTGGTAAAGTTTCATGCGCTTTTGAAACACCTTCGGGTGTCGTAAAAGCGAACATCCGGGGATGAACGGACAGTTCCGACTTCCATTTATGTCTGAAATAATAAAACAAGGCTACGGTATGAAGTCAGCTGTTTCAGGTCATATTTTTAAAAGGTTATTTGTTGGAGGACTGTAGTGGTCTTTATTTTTAGGATTAAGTTCACAACTACTATTGTAAAGGATCCAACTGTGTGTCCGTCTGTTACTGAGCTGTATCTTTTGAACTGTAATCGTAAGGAACATAGGCGGATTTTTTCAATTTTAAATAGAAGTTGAAGGTGAGTTTGCGGATTGTATTTTGGAATTATTATTGTTTGTAAAAAGGAGTTAGACTTTGTTTTTTATTGTTGTAATAGTAATAAGGTAATCCATGAACAGTTATAGTGATGCGTGTTATAAAAGCATGAGGCGATCCAAATGCAAATAAGAATAATTGTTTCTGAAATAGTCTAGATAAAAAAAATACTTCGGCTAGTATAGTCAAACAGAAATACTTTTTTATCTTGGCAAAATCATCAAATGAGTCTTCCCATCCACACTGTCAGACTCGTACTGAATAAAATCCACGGCGCCTTTCATTAGCCCTTTACGTTCCAGGGTCATGGTTACCTCATGAGACAGTCTCGCGACCAAATAAAATTAAGTTAAAGTTTAAGTTAAAAATTATTTTTCCACCTAATCTCAATGCACAACAGATGCTATTTTCATAACTTCCCATTAAAGATTGATGGATTCAATAAAAACTATAGAATTGTATATTTTCCACAAGTTATTGGCACAGGCCTATAAAATGCACGTGTCGTTATTTTTGGAACATTTACTATGGAAACGAATTTGCATTTGTGACGTATGTATCGAACGTGTGTGTTTACGATACTTCCCGATAATATTTGGAATGAAATATTTAGGTAGGTTGTTTTAAAATCCGCATACCAAGTAGAAAAAAAAAAGTCGACCTCCTATTGGTTCACTCCGGTCAACCCTAGGTGACGGCTCATCATCAACCTGTATTCTTCCACTGTTGGACATAGGACTGGCCTGTTGGTCTAGTGGTTAGTGACCCTGACTGCTATGCCGGGGGTCGTGGGTTCAATTCCCACCCAGGACAAATGTTTGTGTGATGAGCATGATCATTTGTTCTGTGTCTGGGTGTAATTAATTTATAATATGTATATATTTATAAATATATAAGTATGTTTATCAGTTGTCTAGTACCCATAATACAAGCTCTGCTTAGCTTGGGCGTTGTGTGATAGTTGTGGAATATTATTATTATAGCCTCCTATTGGTTCACTCTGGTCAAACCTTGGGGACGGCTCATCATCAGCCTATATTCGTCCACTGCTGGACATAGGCCTCTCCCAATGTGCGTCACTAAGCCCTGTCTTGAATTTTCCTCATCCAGTCTCTGCCGGCCGCCTGTCGTAGGTCGTCACTCCACCTTGCCGTCGGGCGTCCCACACCACGTTTGCCGAGTCGGCTGATCGATCTTCATGGCATGGTGGTAGTGTGCGCACCATAAGAGAGACTGTGATGAAAAAATGAAAAATAGTACAGATATCAAAAAGTTATGATTAGAATCATTATTTATACCTAATCATGAAAATGATGGTGATTATCAAATATCTTGCCTTTGTAATCTGAAAAAGCTAATTTGATAATATTTAGATGTTCAGGACGTTATGTACTGCCAATATATTTATCAGCATCGACATATAAAACACCTGGGATCAAATAAATATCCTCATACAAAAGGACCAACACACATTCAGTCCCGTAGGACCAAAAATGTCTCACTTTAGCACAAACATCACGTAGTGCCCAGCAATAGCAATAAATTTGACAATATGCCGATCAAACTCCCGATGTTTGGGGACATATTTTTTGAGATCGACATAGGGGTGAGGGGGTGAAACTGTAATTTCGATTTTCACACCCCTGAGAGAGATTACGACCCCTGTTTTTATTTTTGTGAAATATGCGACGGATGACGTTAGCATATTTTAATGCGATTTTTTTTTGTTTTTGATTGAGTATTAAATAAAATAGGTGTTAAAGCAGGTTTATGTTCAAAAGCGTCGTTATAAAGGGGGTGAAATAAAAAATGTTATAAAATGAAATTCTGAGACTATTACAAGTTTGACGACGCAGCGGTTTAGCGACTGCGAGTTGGGGGGTTCGATTACCGTACAGAACAATATTTGTATGATTACAAATAGTTGTTCCGGCTCAGTTTCTGTATGTGTTTATTATCCACGATTGAGCAAAAATTCCTAGGGGCAAGGTTAAAAAAAAGAAGCGATAACTTTTCCATATAACATTTGGCAACAATTAAATTAATAATAATTACTTTATTTCCATTTTTTACAATTTTATGCGACAATATGTAGAACAATTTATAGTAACATAAATGAAAATTGCAAAAAGTACCAGTAGTACCTAGTAAAGTAGGTACATTAATTCTTCGGGACTATATCGAACTTTAATTTTCTGGTGGTGTTAAATGACAATGCCAGTACCTTGGCTACCAGGAGTTCTAGTTCTTTGGTGTAACCGATTGAAAAATAACGAAATAAACCAAAATGTTCTCTTTTTCTCTTACACTTGAGACACTTGTGTTGAGGTATTAGAACTGTCATTTCTATGCAGGGAAACATCGGTAGCGTGGCCGAGCGGTCTAAGGCGCTGGTTTAAGGCACCAGTCTCTTCGGAGGCGTGGGTTCGAATCCCACCGCTGCCATGTTTTTTTTATTAGTTTGTACGATCGTTTATAGTCAGAAAAAACAGAATATTTTGGAACTAACCATACGTTTCATGTTGAACATCTAAAATAATTCTTTATTTTTTGGGTTGATAAAAGTTCATGACATCGAAAAGAGTCGCCTATGACTACCTGCACGCCAGCACGCGTAGCATGGCGATTCTATCTCTATTCTACCAAGAAGAGACAAAGTTATTTCATGATTATTTCTATACAAATCGACTGTTTTCTTTGCATAAAATTGACACTGTTCTTACACCATTAAAGAATATAAACATATCTTTGCTATATTTTAAACATTGCTATGCTTAAACCGATAAAAATCTTTTGTGTTCTGTCATTTTGTAGATTCTCCCGTCGACAAAATCCGTTTCTACAGCGCCATGCTACGCGTGCTGGTTGAAAAAGTTCCGAGGTGATTCTAAGACACCAATGTGTCAACTTTGTTCACCCAGTTGATATCACTCAGATGAACAAAGTAAAATCAAAGAACATAATCGTTTTTTTAAATAATTTGGGTGCACTGAAGCTACCTCTCTCTAGCCTCCAGAGAAACATCCGTGATAACAATGTCTGTATGCTTACAAGGACTAAATTGTCTTCACAAAACTAAAACAGAAAAATTCTCCCCGTTTATACAAGACATTCAAATATGAAACAGCATCAGACCGTGCGACAATTCAATGCAAACAGACCATTATATTCGGCGTCAAGGCTTTGTCACACAATTTCTCACAGAAACACATTATTGTGTTCTGAACACACATTGTTAGATGTGGAATGTTAGCTTTTAAGTGTGGAAAATTTCTAGTGAAAGATCATAGAATCAAATTGGTCATAGCTTTCGTATTTGTAATTATGGACTATAGTATAGTCAACAGGGAGTTTTGCCCTATAAAAGGTGGTGCAGTTTTTCAATTTTGATTTGAAAACTTATGTTTTTCATGACAAGCATAATTTATATTTAAGCAATACCTCCATATTAAAAAATTACACCACCTAATGCAAGGCAAAGCCTCTTTTTTGTCCCCATTATTGACTGCAATGGACTACTACGGAAATGGCCAGACTTAACTGTTTTTTTCTTTTTTACGGCATGATTTGCGCAGTGGCTGAGTAATCGACTACTGTGCAGCGTGGCACGGGTTTGATCCCCGAACGGAAGAAAATATTTTGAAAATTGGCGAGTAGCTGTTCCGTTGTATGTGAGTTTAAATTCACCCACGATACAGGAGAAATTCCTAGTACAGGACAACGTATAGACAAAACCAAACAGGCCATTGAGTTGACACAAGTATTACACAGGTGCCTCCACCATATTCCAGTAATCCAGGTCACATAGTGCGAACAAACAAAGTGTACCATGCACCATACCATGCTGCCTGTAACGGAACGTGCCGAAATGAGGACCAGCAAGATTTAATGCATGAAAATATTGCATAGTTTGAGGTGAGGTCGGTGTAAAATGTATACTGTGTTCCACAGGTGATGTTGTGAATGGATTATTGTATGTTCACTGGGATGTACGTTGTAGTTTGATGGATATAACAGTAGAAGTTTACTAGGCAGCGTTGGCAGTTGCTGTTAGAAGCGGCTTTGTTAATCATCATCAGCCTATAATATTCCCACTGCTGGGACACAGGCCTCCTCTCTGAGAGAGGGAGTGGGCCATAATCCACCACGCGGGCCCAGTGCGGATTGGTAGATGTCACATATCTTCGAATTTTTGGTTCTAGGACATGCCGGTTTCCTCACGATGTTTTCCTTCACCGTTTTTAGAGCAGTGGTGATGAAATAAATTACACAAATTAATACGCCTGGCGGGGTTCGAACCCACGACCTACAACTCGTAAGTCGGGACCGATACCACTGGGCCACCACTGCTTTGTTAATAATAATTCAATTTTAAATAAACCCAGCGTTCAGCGATTCGATGCCTCGAATTTCGAAGATCATATTGGTGCTACTGGAGCGGTAATTTCGTGTTCTACGTGTAAAATTAATCCCATTAAAAACATACCTGTTAAAAAGTGGGGCAACCACGCCTAAAAAAGGGTTGAAATCCAATCAATGGAACTTGCCAACGTCCTTTGATTTTATTTCAACTAATTATACCATACTTTTAGTTTGCTGTATGCTAAAGTGAATTTCGGCCACTTGGCATTCTACAATTTTATCAATGTACATGCAATAGGCACTGAGCTACGGGGGGTCAAAAGTGAGTCGAAATGGTTCGTTTAAATAGTGCACGGCATGTGCGCGGCCATTTGCTGGAGCTTGCCCTTCGCACTTCCGTGCGCTTAGATACAAAACGAGCCAAGTTCGTTTTCATGGATGTCAAATTCTCGTTTAAAGATAATAATAAAAAAAATCAGTTTCTTCACTATTTTTCTACACCATTTCTAGAAAAGTTTTAATAAAAAATTAAAACTGATTTAAGGGCTTGCCTAGGTTGAATCCACTTGAATCTGTGGACAGCTAGGAAAGCTCACCGTCTGATCAAATATAGACCCCAGTTGACGTTGTGTTCTACACGCAACTCAAAGAGCTGTGAGCTGAGCAACCAACGGGGCTTGATCGAACTGAATGGCAGGATCCCGGGTGTTCTGGAACAAAAAGGGAAATAGAACCGGGTGATTTTTAGTACAGACAAGTCTGACAGTTTCTGTTTCACCCGAGGACGACTCTTTTTTTTTTCTTGTAGACTTTCTCATTTTATTACCACTGTTGTTACTTCCACTTTACTATGTTTCAAAAGATAAATGAAGACAAGTATTTAACCTACTACTAAAGAAAGAAATCTCGGACAAATCGCCTCATCAGTAAACAGGATTAAAAAAAATAGCTTCACTTAGTAACGAGATCTTAGAATTAATTACAAACGGCTTACGAGATCAGCTGTAAAACAAATTTAATTAAGAATTGTTTATTACCTCGAGTTGGTATTTTTATATTGAACTGGGTAAAAGAAAACTAGGTAGAATTCTGCAGAAGTATTGCACTCAGAAATGTAATGTTTATTTATCCACTTTTTAGCCTTTATTCTATATTTCAGGCTAGAAAGGACATTATAATAAACATTTTAATGCGTAAAAATAATATAATCATTAAATTAATTAATTATAAAATCTAAATATTTAACAAAAAAAACTGTACATAAACCAATAACATTTTAATTGCATTTAAAAAAATATAAACAAACCTATGTCAAACTTAGCTCAGGTTTTAAGAAATAACTTTTCTCAGTTCAGAAGTACTAGCTACAGTTGCCAGCAGTATCACGCTCTACAACTCTAAATTTATCCTACGGGAACTTAAAATCGTGATAATTATTTAATTTTAAACTATATGGTGTACCAAATTTTAGTCAAAATCCTTTCACTGGTTTTTGCGTGAAGGAATAACAAACCTCCATCCGTCCATTCAAACAAACTTTTACGTTTATAATATTAGTAGGAAATAGGATAGGATAATTTTTGATGCAGTTCAGAGTCCTTATCACGAGTTTTCAGTATTTTACTTTAGCGTTTTTCCAGTATTTACAGCGTTTATTGTATAGAAAAATGAAACAGCGCCTCGTGTACGAAGAACGAAATAATTTTCCTTGATATTTACTTTACGTCAAATTAACTGGAAATTCACTATAAGGCCTCAGAGCAATATTCCGGCAACATATTTGTTTATATTGACAGCTTTCAGAGTGCTTAATCTTAAAATCTAATTTGCGGCTAGAAAAATGAGCGTACTCAAGAAATAAACCTAAAATACATAAGTAACGAAAGCTGTTTTTCAACCCATAAAACTTCCATCCTATATACTAAGAACATTTTTCAGGGTAGGTACTTACTTTCAGTACAACCTGAAAATAAAATTCTCCCCGTGTTTTCATTTCACGTATATGTAAGAGCGCCATAATTTTCAGCAGCCATTTCACCTGCTAATCCAGTAACATCCGGTGCGGTTAGTGGCGGAAACGCGACGCTGTTTTCAGCTACTTCCGGTGACTTAGTGGTTGGTTGTACTCTATTTTATTTTTATTCTGTGGAAGGAAGTGTTTGTTGATGTACCTATTTCTTTTTTTTTTTCTTAGTGGCTGTCTTGTGGTGATGTATGGGTCTGTTTGAGGTGAAAGTATTTTAGGTCTAATAGTACCTTGACATGAAAAAGAAAGGCGTTAAGTACAATTTGCGGTTGTAATTTTTTTCTTCTTCAGTGTATCAGAAATCACGTCAATTTATTGGAAAAGGTTGTCGTTTGTAGACCTTATTAAAAAAAAAACACTAGGAATTTCTCCTGTAGCATGGGTGCGCGAACAAAATTAAATATATAAATTACTTGTAAAGTATACAAAAATATTTGTGTCATGTGGAAATCGAATCCACAGCACCACCACTGCAGCAACCGAAGGATAAAAATAAGCAGTAACTTCAATTAACATACTAGTATTCAATTTCTAGTTTTTGTTACGTAAAGTAAACTGGAATTTCAAGGAAAAAAATAGTTCGTTCTTCGCACACTAGAGGCGCTGTGCCATTTTTCCATACAATAAACGCAGTAAATACTTCAAGTACGCTGTAAATAAAATACTGAAATCTTGTGATTGACCTACAAACTGTAACACAAATTATTATTTGTGTTGAAGATGAGATGAATTTTCTGAGCTCCGGATTTTCGCATACCTACCTATAAAGCAAAACTTGGCGTTTTACATTTTCTTAGACAGGAACCATTAGTATCGTAAGGTAAGGAAGGAGATCGCTTATATTGCTTTAACTCATAAATAACGCAGAGCTTTTGAGAAAACGGTGTATAAACACGGAAAATGGAAGAGGTATTATATTTACCGGTTTGGGCTTACAAAATACGTTTCGGTTGACTAAATTTTTGGTTTCAAATATATTTAGAATAAAATGTAAAGGTGATTGAAATATAATAAAACCATGATATGAGTAGTCCTGTTATCATCATCATTGGTTTATAAACGTTTTCACTGCTGGGAAAAAAACTGCCGAAAGCAGGCCATAATCCACCACGCGGGCCTAGTCCGGGAATGTAAGTGTCACATTATTATGTCTTCTAATTTTTCTTTCTAGTACATGCGAGTTTCCTCACTATTATTTTCCTTCGCCGTTTTGAGAGCAGTGATGATGAGGTGAAATAAATTACACAAAGTAGTACCTATGCGCCTGGCTGGGCCTATACCACTGGGCCATCGCTGTTCTGTATCTATTATGTTACGGGTAATTTGATAAGCCCGGGCAATATTAATAATGGCCGGTCCTTATTAATAATGCCCAGTTAATCACGTTGCCCGTAGTAGTGAAACTGATTCATTTTCTATTTATTTCCCACTAAAAGTCTCTTAAAACTCGATCAATTTAAACAGTTATTTACTCAACTCTGTATCACTTCCATCGAAACTAGATCTGTACACTTTGATATTGTTCAATTTCAATTAAGCCAAATTGTCTAATAAATTCGTTTGTCATGGCGAGATTTCCGATATAAATCAGTATTTATCTCGTTTATAATTGTTAGGGGTTCGAAACTTTCGTGATTAACTATAACTGAGTTATTATCAACTGATTGTCTATTTGTTCTTGATAAGAGGGTTGTTAGATGCAAATCGTTTGATCGCGATTTCGGGCGGGATGGGAGGG
This sequence comes from Agrotis ipsilon, assembly GCA_028554685.1. Taxonomy (NCBI): domain Eukaryota; kingdom Metazoa; phylum Arthropoda; class Insecta; order Lepidoptera; family Noctuidae; genus Agrotis; species Agrotis ipsilon. Next base: position 13,229,282 of record CM052973.1, on the reverse strand, counting down.
ACTGTCTGACTTGTATTGACTAAAATCCATGGTGGTTCGTCAATAAACATGTTCCAGGGCCACGGTAACCTGAGGAGATAGTTGCGGTACCCCGGCAAGCTCTGGTACTCTAAGGGGGAATCTTTAGAACTTATATGGAATACTCTTTATTATGCACACCATACAACTTAAAGGTACATAAAATTAACTAAAACATAGGGTGACACAATGGGCGGGCGGAACTTAAAACGGGATATTTACCAATGTCGATTATTTAATTTGAAATCGTGTCGTCGTCGTATCGTACTGATTAAATGTAATGGATACAAAAAAATAAAGTGCATTGCGGTTGGGTGTTAATAAGCAAAAAAAGGACTTATCTCATCATAAATGTTTTTAGCTTGATTAGTTTTCTTTTGTGTTAACCGTCCCGTCCGTTCGACATACTGCACTTGGCTGGCTACCACCATACGAATTAACAACAACATTAGTTTGATGTTAACAAAATTTCCAAATTACACAAAAAATAAAATAAGGATTTATGCAAAATTGGATCGTTGAAATTAAAACCTTTAAAATTATAAAATATCTATTATATAATTAAGATTTGTAGGTTAGTAGGAATACTGTCAGCCAAACAAAATTATTATTAGCTTTATAAATCTCTATCTCTGAAACTCTAAATATTCCACGTTAGAATCATGAAATACGGCTTATAAAAGAGTTTTAATAACTATCCGTAAATTCTGGAACAGTGAGTGTAAAGTAAAATTCTGATTGATATTGGCTTGAGAGTCTTTCCAATTTAGTCCATGAAACCCAAGTGTCTCACATATTAATGCCATATCCAGCAACTACTAGTACTTCACGTTCTACGGTACCTACCATCCCCAACACACCCTAAATACAAAAATTAACGCCCTACCGATTTTTACACATCGCTCGGCGACCGGAAGCCGCAGCCATTTCCTCACTTCCTGCCTCCGAGTGAGGATCGCTGTAGTGCCCTCCTGACCTCTGAGGTCATCCATCTTGTCTGGAAATGTTTGTCTACGCCCGCCATTTTGATTTAAAAGAAGATGGTCGAATGTCGTCGTTTTTCTTTTTCTTTTCTCGAACTATTTCTGTTTGTGTTGGTGTTTCTATCTTTTCATGCTTGAAACCGTAAAAGCTTTTGATTGATATAAACGTTGACGTATCCTGGGAGGACAAGATGATAATAAGAAATTATAATTATTTATAACTAGTTTACCCACATGAATTAATTATTTAAGGTTTTTAGACGACATACTCCTCTACATAAAATATAAGAAAATAGAGGTAAACAAAAAACATAAAAAGTTCACAAAAGATGCCAGACGTATATTTTTACTGGTATTTATCCTTAAAAAAAAATTGTCGATCTTCTCTTTACTTCTCTTTACTTACCTTACTATCTTAGACTCAAAGCTTATATTAGCAAAGCAGCTAAACGTTAAATTAAACCTCACTAAACCGTAATCTCATTGCATAAAACACAATATTTATTCTAAAGATCATGCAAAATTGGTACTAACTGACATAGAACGCAGGCTAACACTACGCATTAACATTTACGCGCGCTCATAAAACCTAATCTGTGCCCAATACACTTACGAGCAAAATAAAGTTCCCACCTGCCCACAAACGACCATCAACATGTACAGTGTATGGCAGTCAAACTGTAACATTACACAAGATAATTAGTGATGGGCCGGGATTGACTTTGGCCGACTGGTTAAATAGTCGGCTGCACTGTTCTGACTTGTCGGCCATGTCGATTATTTTGGTTGGACGAGTTTTTGGGTCTATTGCAGGACTAAAGCACAGTGATTTTATATCAATAAATACTGCACTCAATTTCTTTCCATGTACTGTAAAAAAGATGTAAATTAAATTTTCCTTGAATTAATTAAATTAAATTATTGCGTAACAAACAAAAATATTCATTAATGGCTTACATTTATGTACATACCTATAGCAAACGAAATCCTGATAATAAATAAAAAATATCAGCTGTCTTAAATGATTTTATTTATAATCAACTGACTAATTTGATTTCCAACGACTTGTCACTGACTACTGGCCGACTAGTCGGCAACTAATCGGCACATCTCTAAAGATAATAGAACTGGCGTGGTTCCAGATAGTTTCACGCCGGGCAGCCCACTCGATGATGGGGCTTCGGATTAACCAATGTTGTTTGCACGCCAGTGTACGTGTGTTGCTGTTTATGTGCAAGCCAGTATGTCTTACAATGTATGGGGTCGGGTTTAGTGTGTGTCTGGGTGTTCTTGTCAGAAGTGTAGAACATACAAGGCGATGGAAAACAGGAAATTGATGCCGATTAATCTTCTTTAAGAGTGAGCAGTGGTGATCTAGTGGTGTCAGTCTTCGGCGCGTTGTGTTCCACGCGCGCCTCAAAGAGTGTCAGCACAATGACGGGGCAGGCCCTTTAGAGAGCCAAAGGCCTGTTGGGGTCGCGGGACACACGTACACCGCGGCTCCGGTACATAAAGGGCTACCGAAGGACACCGTGGATTTTAGTGAGTACGAGTCTGGCAGTCCCTCCCACACTGCCCTGGGTTGGTAGACTCATTTGTTGATTTTACCACGATAAGAAAAAAGTGGTATCAATCCCGACTAATGAGTTATAGGTCGTGGCTTCGAACCCAGCCAGATACATAGCTTTATGCAATTTATGTCAGCGCCAGAGCCCTCAAAACGGTGAGAAAACTATCATGGATTCGAAGACATGTGACATTCACTCCCTCTGACAAAGAGAAGGCCTGTGTGCCATCAGTGGGTATGTTATAGACGTGCTAAAGAAGATGAGTCAATTTTCAGAAGGCGTCTCAAATATTGATATTTCCGAATGCCTTATACCGTTAGACATTAACGATATTACAAAATCATAAACTATGAAAAAAATAATTTAAGTCATAAATAATCCTGCTTCAGTATTTATCCAAAAACGTTATCATGAAACACTTTACCAAAACAAAACAATAAATTCATAATCATAATTATTTATTTATATGCGAATATGGGTACATTATACTTAAGATCTTAAAGGTAAAGGAAATAGTGTCCATTAGCCATATCCTGCCGTAAGACATGAACAAAACACAAAAAAATATTTTATTTTTCATATTCCACTATAAATAAAATATTATAAATTACACGATTATCTACGAAAACTGATTTAACCGAAAATTCACAAACACAAAAACATTCCACACGTCCCAATGCACAATAAAAACTGAACAATCCTTTTAATATAGTACAACAAGTTTTTCAACTAGTGAAATTCAGTCCTCATTTCTACAACATACTTTTCGCTTAATAAATTCAAGGAATACATAGAAAATTCTGTCCAATGCTTCTCACATTTGTTTTGAGCAAAATGCGACCAAGAATATATCCAGTGTGTTTGGGATAAATCATTTTTTCAGGTGAAATACGATCACATAAAGCGTTTCCGAAAGCAATTAGTTGCTGTTACGACCGCAGACGAGGGATGTGAAAAAATATATTCGACGCACTGGGCGGGGAAGACGCGGCGGCTGAACGAAGTTTAGTGATTAATTTACCACTAATTTACACTAATAATAAAGTTAGGTTAGTTTTTTTTTTATTTAAAAATCATCATCATCAGCCTATAACGTTCCCACTGCTGGGACACAGGCCTCCTCTCTTGTGAGAGGTAGTGGGTCATAATCCACCACGCGGGCCCAGTGCGGATTGGCAGATGTCACATGTCTTCGAATTTGATGGTTCTAGGACATGCTAGTTTCCTCACGATGTTTTCCTTCACCGTTTTGAGAGCAGTGGTGATGAAATAAATTACACAAAGTAATGCGCCAAGCTTGGTTCGAACCCACGACCTACAACTCGTAAGTCGGGACCGATACCACTGCGCCACCACTGCTCCTAAAAATCAATCTACTTAAAAGGTGAGTTTCTCCAATTAAACACTGTTAGCCTTAGCTACATCACGTAGCTCCCATGTAACTAAAAGTTTTATAATTTTGTGAGAAAACGTTATTGCATGATTACAATTTAACTGTTGATAAAAAAAGTTTAAGTATTGATAAATCAGTAGATAAATATACAAAGTGTAACGTTACCAGAAAGGACAATGAGACAATGTCATCTGTGAGCTATAAATGTAAATATTTATTTTTGTTGGGTTTTGGTCTAGTTTTGATACATATTTTGCTTATTTCTATTTATTTATTGTGTAATCAATAGGTTAAAAATATAAGAAATCCATTCTTCACCTGGATATGAACACGAGGAGTCAGTGAACTTGATTGTTAAGTATACTAAACAAAATTCGATGGTGAGTAATCTTGTTCTGTAAAGTATACTCAACAAATCTGCATGGTGAGACTTATTGAAATAGCAGTTTTAGCACATTTTCCAATGAAATGATGCATTCTCAGTCAGGTAATTGATTCCCCTCTACAATTTACACAAATTTTGGCTTTTGCGCCACTAGTGCCACTACCAACATGTACTACAGCTACTTGCAAATCGTCGGAGACAGAAAGGCTGTGTTCTGTCTCCACTTCACTTCACTTAACCTGATCCAGATAGCCCCTGTACCCAAAACGACAATGTAATCAAGTTTAAATGGTCTCATAGAAGTTTCCTTCATTGTGCGGAAGTAGCTCCAGAAAAGTGCGAAAGCTCTAGGGTCCGATAGAAAGAAAGAAGTCAATTATTTCATCGATTTCAGTTCTGACAAGCTGTTTTGTAAAATTTGTGCCAAAACTAATGGTGTACGTATGTGGAAGACTAAGTGAAAATGTTTACTACATAGAAATACGGCATGTAACATTATTTTTATACATATTATATAATATTATATACATTTTAATCTTTAGCATAGATTTTTGTTAAAGTATACTTTTTTACGTTCTGTTTTCAGGAAAACCCTTCATGAAAGATTTTTTTTTATTATTTTTTCTCGTAAGTTTTGAATGCAATATTAACGCAATATATTAACGCCAACTTTCTACTTCAACTTTTTTGGTCTTGCCAAATTAAGGGTTAATAGCGCAAAACATCTGGTGGGGTAACTCAGCCCTTGTTACTAAACAATGTTTGTTTTAAGACTTTTGGAAATTCGAAAACCAAAAAAAAAAGATTTTTCATACTGATGGGCCCGATTAATTTCTCATTTTGTATGAAAAAGGTATCTCATTTTGTATTTCTCATTTTTTTATGCTACTTAGCACTTCGTAGTTCACACAGGTTCCGTTATCATAAAGTTTGTCCTATTCTATTAATTTTCTCAAAACATATAAGTAAAACTAATACAAACCAACCATGCGGACAAAACGCTCCAAAAACGCAGCGTCACCCCAACCCAGTGCGAGCGCAGACTTAATAAAAATAAATATTGTATCGCTAGAACGTTGCGGGTTTACGATATGGCCACAATAATTTAATACGGGCCCGAGGATTAGGTATTTATTTAGGTAGCCTGTTACGTACTATCGTTATTGGGTACTCGTTTACTGGGACCGTTAGTAGTTCGCTTCATTGAATGTTATGTGGAGGGCATTGGATTTTTGTTTATTTAAAGCTGTAGAAAGAAATTGGGGTAGTTTGTCTCAAGGTTAGGGCTGTGGCAAAATGTGAGTAAGATGTCGCAAAATAATTTTCACATACCTAAACGTACTGTTATTCGTTTTGCTTTGATATTTGTGGAAAGTGGTTGGTTGTAAATCTTTGAAATTAGTTACCTAAACAGTACCCCTAGCTTTTCACTATTTTACTTTACAGTATTTACAGCGTTTAATGTATGAAAAAATGGAACAGCGCCTCTGGTGTGCGAAGAAGGAACAAATTTTTTCCTTGAAAATTGTAATTTGAAATTGTCAAAGTTCCAGTTTACTTTACGTCTCAAATACTGAAAACTCGTGCTAAGGGTACAGATATTTTGCAATCCAAAGTGCTGGATAGATGATGTCGTTGGACAAATGACGTCATCTGTCTAGTACTTTCCTTACCATGTTGGCGTCGGCGTCCAGTCTAACCGAATGCAGTTGATGAATACCAGTATATAACTTGTATTACTTACTATTTTGTTGCCGAATCTGAACATATCAAAGAAAATTTTTAAATTATTAAGTCAGTTGAAAACATGTGCAAGTTTAACATTGACATTGCCGTTGCCATTTAGTATGGCAAAAGACAAATCTGCATCACTGATCTTATTAATGGTGTTTTTCTGAAAGGTTGTGTTGAACGTGGATGAGGTAAAAAGCTTATCCCATCAAAAACAATACTTGTCAAAAAAACCAAGTCTCGCAACTCAGTTGTTCTACGGTAAAAAGTTGTGAGATCCATGTAATACCAAGTCTTATCCATGTAATACTTAAGCGACTTCCTGTCTTAATACGTCCACTCCCTAAGAAATCTTTAATGTTTTATATAAATATATTGACTCGGCCATCGCATGAAAACACGTGTTAATTAAATTATTTAGTGCGATGACCAAGTCAATATATTTATATAAAACATTGAAGATTTCTTAGGGAGTGGACGTATTAAGACAGGAAGTCGCTTAAGTATTACATGGATAAGACTTGGTATTACATGGATCTCACAACTTTTTACCGTAGAACAACTGAGTTGCGAGACTTGGTTTTTTTGACAAGTATTGTTTTTGATGGGATCTCATTTCTTTTTGTATTTTGTAGACAGTTCTACTTTTTTTCTTATCGGTACCTTCTACTTATATCTACCAGCAACGAATTTTCTATAAAACTGGACCAAAATTGAAAAAAATTACTCGACTTGGCGGGGGCACTACCGTGCCCCCAAATATTTTAGTTTTTCCTTGATTCATACACCAAACACTACTTATATTCCACATTTGAAGCTTCTAGGTCTGCTAGAAGTGCCTTAGAATTTTGATGATCGGTGAGTCAGTCAGTGAGTGAGTGACAAAATTAAGAAACTTTGACCCGTTATAATTCTTAAACTACTGGTTCAAATTGAATGAAATTTGAAATATACCATTTCTTTACAATGCCTGCATGGTTACTGAAAATTCAGTCTTCTAATTTTATCCACAACGAAGTTACAGGGGGTCGAAAATGGCCTGAATTGCTTCGAGAAAAGGATGGTACGGCCGTGCCGCTTTTTTGCTCGACTTGGTGGGGGCACTGCCGTGCCCCCAGATAAGTACAGTAATTGGTGGCAGTCTGTGAAATTAACATACTCAGCCTAAAAAAAAATACGTTTTCCGATTAGAAGCAATATAAAAGTGGCAGCGGTGGGATTCGAACCCACGCCTCCGAAGAGACTGGTGCCTTAAACCAGCGCCTTAGACCGCTCGGCCACGCTACCGATGTTTCCCTGCATGGAAATGACAGTTCTGATACACAATAGTCTAGAAAACTGATATAGAATTTTACGAATTAAACATAAACGCAAAGACTTGGGGGAGGCCTTTGCCCAGCAGTGGAACAGTGTAGGCTGAACAAAAAAAAAAAAAAACATAAACGCAAAGTTTTCTATCGGTGCACTATTTTTTATTGGGTAATCCCACCACACTTTTCCCGAACCACTGAAACTACTGAAAGCCAGAATAAACAGTGGCTAACACCATAAAAGCGTGACACTAAAGCTCGTCATGTCAGGGAAAATGAATTTAATTGTCTTGGATCCTGTAACGAAATTAATGAGTATAGAAAAGTTGAAGAGTAGAACAATACGTAGTTTCCACTTTCTTCTCTACTTACCTGTTAGCTTTTACGTAGATGTATGACGTGGATATGTCCAAGCACCAAGCACGCCGGTTGTATGAAGCACCTGATTTTTCTGAAGAATCTCATCAATGAGGTCAGTAAAGGTTAGTTCAGACAGACACGCGATGCGACGCGACGTGTCGGGACAATACTGTAATATGTATCTTTTCTTGTAGTAAATAAAGTTGGATTTTGATTCATTCTATTTAAATGTGCATGCCGCGTTCCGTCACGGTGAGAATTGACTCTAATAGTCAGTAACAAGGCTTTGTCAAACAGCGAGCTAGCTTGCTCTTTGGCGTGACCTACTTGCAAAGAAAATGCATATAAATCATCACAAAAACACGACACGCTAGCGCTGACGTCGGCAACGTCAGCGCTACGTTGAACGTTGACGTAGACGCCGACCGGCGGCTTTGTAAATCAGTGAGCAAGTGTCGCAACTAGCGCGCTGCCTCACGACACTTACGTCAGTGACGCGTACGTTACCAACTTGCTACGTATTTCTCGCTTGACATACGTGACCTAATTCAGCAGAATTCATGCCTAACTGTTTATAACTAATAATACAATATCTCCAATTAGTCAATAAACATGAATTATTAAGTCTAGAGTTTCAATAATTAACTATCCACGAATACAGCCCAATAGATATTACGCCCGCCTAAGTGATTCTCATTATAATTATTGCTAATAATCATGCGTTTGAGCTTAATCAATTAGAGATAAAGCTAGTGGAAACTAATTAAGTATTAATATTATTTAAGCACTAACTCGACCCTTCACGTGATTAGAAGGCTGAGCTTCTTGGGCAAAGAATCAGTATTGCTCTTCTGACAGCGTTGTGTATCAATATTATTTGGTGCCCTCTTATTTCAAGCAGTGGTGGCCCAGTTGGTATCGCCTCGACTTACGAGTTGTAGGTCGTGGGTTTGAACCCCGCCAGGCGCATTACTTTGTGTAATTTATATCATCACCACTGCTCTCAAAACGGTGAAGGAAAACATCGTGAGGAAATCGGTATGTCCTAGAACCAAAAATTCGAGGACATGTGACATCTGCCAATCCACACTGGGCCCGCATGGTGTATTACGGCCCACTCCCTCTCACACAGGGGAAGCTGATGATGATGAATTTTAAGAAAGGGGAAGTGCCCAAAATACAAACTTTTGCCAGCGGCTTCGTCTGCTCACCAATTCCCTGCCCTCTTATATCATAAATCACTCAGAACCAACGCAGCTTTCAACTGGTGAAAGAATTTTCGAAATCGGTCCAGTAGTTTTTGAATTTATTCATTACAAACATACAAAAAAACGAATCTTTCCTCTTATAAGGGTACATCTATAGTCACTCAGTGAATAGTTATGAACATGATACAAATTATACTGTTTTGCCAAAATTGATCAAAATCTTAAATTTTACAGGACTTGAATTAATTGTGGGCTGATTTTCAATACTCAGATAAATTTTATCTGAGGAATTAAAATGGCGGTTTGACAGCTGATCTATAGAAAATATGTCAAATCGCAATTTTTATTCCTCAGACTAAAGTTACCTGACTGTTGAAAAATCAGCCCTTATAAAAGTATTATTTATTTAACGTTTACTTCAGGGAGTCGTACTGGCGCCTTCTACCATTGTGTTCCCATTATTGGCTTGAAAAGTTGAAAAATTTGACGGTACTTCAAATCTAATTTCGTACGAAAACTCGTACAAAATTTATAAAATGAATCTCATCTCATTAACCTTCGAGATCAGTTGATAAAAGTTCACGCGACACAGCATCGCTCGGTCCTTTATGAATTAAAACTCGTACCCTCGCGGCATGTGTTAGGAATTTTGCAGAAATTCAATAAAGCGGACACGCCTGCCTATACTGTTCGTTTGAATAAGATGGGGATACAGTGACAGCGATTTTAATATAGCCTGTACCCTTTTTTTATCGTGGTAAAATCATCAAATGAGGCCTCCCACCCCGGGCAGGGCGAGAGGTACTGTCAGACTTGTACTGACTAAAATCCACGGTGTTCTTCATTAGCCCTTTATGTTCCGGGGTCACGGTGATGGTATAAGACCCGCGACCAACCTGTACCCCTAGCACGAGTTTTCAAAATTTTACTTTACAGAGTCTTTTCAGTATTTACAGCTTTCTTGTATGAAAAAATAGAACAGCGCCTCTGGTATGCCAAAAAGGATTTAATTTTTTCCTTGAAAATTGACAATTTGAAATTGTCAAAGTTCCAGTCTTTACGTCTCAAATACCTAAAACTCGTGCTGAGGGTACTGTACCCCTAGCACAAGTATTCAATATTTTACTTTACAGAGTCTTTCCAGTATTTACATGTATGAAAAATGGAACAGCGCCTCTGGCGTGTGCAGAAGGAACTAATTTTTTCATTGAAATTGTCAAAATCAGCCAGTCTTCACGTCTCAAATACCGAAAACTCGTGCTAAGGGTACTGGAAGTGGAAACATGCTTTCCTATATCTTCTTCCACTATTATTTTCTAATTAATTTCGTTGCTGGATCCATGACAGGTAATTTCATTCTCCGGAATACGTCGAGCTTCATCGTCTCGGCGTTTTCCTGGTGGTTACCACTGTTGATTCTGGCTTTCAGAAGTTGCAGTGGTTTGGAAATAGTGTGGTGGGTTTGTTCCAATAAAAAAATACCCTGGCATATTGTTAGTTGTTATACACAAGTATGTGATACGTCCTTGTCTCTCGTCCCGTCCTTGAGAATCCTTGTCCTCCTTGTGAAGTCCTTGTGAATTCATCAATTGAGTCCTCCCAACCATCAATCAATTGATGAATTCACGACGATGAAAAAAAAAACAATGATTGGATTTATAATATGAGTCATCTCAGTGATTGTGTAGATCTTGTTGAAAGCAAAAACTCTTTTGAAAACGATTGCTTTATTTAGTCTAACAAGTCCTGGATGACATAGCCGACTGTTTACTCATTACCACGAACCTCAAAAACCTTCCCAAAGAAAATTGTAATAAAATCGATAATCGCTTACACTGACTCCCTACAATTCAGGCGATTTTAATTAACTACGATACAGGAATTTTCTTTATTAACCACCGGAAAAAGTGTTGCGCAGCCATATTAATTGAGGAATGAAAAATTTATTATTATTATTTTGAATTCCATTCATCTACCAACGTGTGAACAAAAGGGTTATTCAGAACTTTGTTTTTGTGAAATTCATGAGACAATAGACCTGGATTTTTCTGTTGTGTTTTTTTCATATTTGTACAGTAGAGGACAAAGGTATAGGTCGAACAATTGATAATGTTTGCGCTTTTTGCATTTTCGAAAAGAGTTTTCGAATGTTTGTTTCTTTATTAAATTGAGAAAACAGTAAAGAGATTATGTATGTTGGAGGTCGTTTATATATTTGATACAATGGAAGAAGAGCACTATTGTATTTTTTCAAAAGGAATAACATCATGATCAATAGGCAAGTGTATCGCTAGAACGTTGCGGGTTTACGATATGGCCACAATAATTTAATACGGGCCCGAGGATTAGGTATTTATTTAGGTAGCCTGTTACGTACTATAGCTATTGGGTACTCGTTTACTGGGACCGTTAGTAGTCCGCTTCATTGAATGTTATGAGGAGGGCATTGGATTTTTGTTTATTTAAAGCTGTAGAAAGAAATTGGGGTAGTTTGTCTCAAGGTTAGGGCTGTGGCAAAATGTGAGTAAGATGTCGCAAAATAATTTTCACATACCTAAACGTACTGTTATTCGCAACGACGATATGTAACTAGACTGGTACTGCGTTGTGATTGGCTAACTCAAGGTCTCTTCTGTCTCAAGGTATGTTTACGGCTCACAGGATTGGTCGAAATAAGACGGATATAAGACTTTTTTGCCTAATGTGTTGACACACATCGGTCGCCTGTTATTAGGAGTCTAGTAATATATCGTCGTTGGTTATTCGTCTCGCTTTGATAAAAGCTTGTGTACAGTGGTTGCATCTTCGAAATTAGTTAAACAGATATTTTGCAATCCAAAGTGCTGGACAGTTGATGCAGTTGGTCAAATGACGTCATCTGTCCAGCACTTTACTTACCACGTTGGCGTCGGCGTCCAGTCTAATCGAATACATCTGTATAGCAGAAAATTACTTATGCGATTGCTTACTTTTTACTTTGCCGAATCTGACCTAAACATAATCCGTCTTATTACAAAAACAACGCAAAACCCTGGTTTAGACCAGAACTAACAAGTCTAGGCTTAAGTGCTAAACCATGGTTTAAAATTATTCGTATTACAAAACATAAATAAACCTCAGACTTCTTAGTACCGTCATTTGAACCGAGGTCTAAATCCAACCACAGATTAATACAAATTTCATTCGTTCACCATGATATCATTCGATTGCAACGTTCCATATTACCAGAAAATAGAATGTATATAATTCGTTTATGATTAATTGAGGTTTAGAGATATTAAAAATATTGATTTATTTTTTAAAATTTAGATATAAGTCATTTCCTATACTGTAGTTTGATTTTTTAAGCATATTATTTAATGTTGGATTCTTTACTTACATGACATTTAAAGCGCGTAATGGAACGTAATATTCTCGCGCGTCATAATAAACTATGACATGTTTACTAATTATTTTTTGGAATTATTATGAAGTTTTGTTTTCATTTTTTAGAACAGTTGCCTCTTTTTAATAATTTCACCATCTTTATTAATGTGAACATTACTAGTGTATGTCTAAGTAAAGTATGTTTGGTATAAGTATGTCAGGAAATTATCCCACGGGAACATGATAACGAAATTAAAAGTAGCCTAAGTGTTAATCTAGGATCATTATCCATTAAGTCGACCATGTTTTAGGTAAAAATACCACAAAAACAACAATACAATGAAAAATATTCAATGAAAAACTGACACAACTTTGGCAGCTACGACTTAGACCACCGCTAAACTAGGGGGCGGCGTGGATTAAAGTTAGACCAAGGTTTAGTCCATGGTTTAACGCAAAACCACGTTTTGTAATAACGTTTTTAGGTAAACCATAGTTTGACGTGATTTAAACCTGGGTTTATAGTTAAACCTCGTTTTGTAATAAGACGGAATATATTTAAGAAAATTTCAATTATTAAGTCAGCAAAAGACATGTGCTAGCTTGACATACCCAGTAAACCCGTACGACAAACGTCAATGCTACCTTCACTGGTCTTATTAGTGGTATTTTTCAAACAAACCTTAAAAAACATACCTATTCCCATTTGAAACAAAAAAATATGGCAGCGATGGGATTCGAACCCACGCCTCCGAAGAGACTGGTGCCTTAAACCAGCGCCTTAGACCGCTCGGCCACGCTACCGATGTTTCCCTGCATAGAAATGACAGTTCTGATATGCAATAGTTTCGAAAACTGATGTTGAATTTTACGAATTGTTTATAATCGTACACCTTTTTTACGAAAGCACCAGAAAAGCGCGACTTGTCCTGGAAAATGTATTTAACTGTCTTGGATTCTGCAACTAAATTAATCAGAAAAAGTGGAGGTGTGGGAAAATACGTAGTTTCCACTTTCTTCTCAACTTACCGGCGAGCTTGTATGACCAGATGTAAGACGTGGATACGTCCAAGCACCAAGCACGACAGTTGATGAGTATTACGCACTTGAATTTTATGAAGATTCTCATCAATGAGGTCAGTAAAGGTTAGTTCAGACAGAGACGTAATGCGACGCGACGTGTCGGGACAATATTGTAATATGTATCTTTTCTTGTAGTAAATAAAGTTAGTTTTAGAGTCCTTCTATTGAAATGTGCACTCCGCGTTGCGTCACGGGGAGAATTGACTCTAATAGTCAGTATCAAGGCTTTGTCCAACAGCGAGCTAGGAAGCCGTGTATACCTACTTGCAAAGAAAATACAATCATGTAAACCGTCACAAAAAACACGACACTCTAACGCCTAGGTTTAGCGGGACGTTGGCGTAGACGGCGGCTTAATAAATTAGTAAGCGAGCGTCGTGCCTTGACCTATCGAGCTGTTTGACGATACTTACGTCAGTGACGCGTACGTTTCCAACCTGCTACGTATTTCTCGCTTGACGTACGCGACATAATTCAGCAGAATTCATGCCTAACTGTTTATAACTAATAATACAATATCTCCAATTAGTCAATAAACATGAATTATTAAGTCTAGAGTTTCAATAATTAATTATCCACTAATACAGCCCAATAGATATTAGGCCCGCCTAAGTGATTCTCATTATAATTATTGCTAATAATCATGCGTTTGAGCTTAATCAATTAGAGATGAAGCTAGTGGAAACTAATTAAGTATTAATATTATTTAAGCACTAACTCGACACTTCACGTTATTAGAAGGCTGGATCTTCTTGGGCAAAGAATCAGCCGTCGTCTCAGAGAATCAGCCGTCGTGTCATCGTCTGTCGAAAGCCCCTGGGGCTTTAGTCAAACAGCATACGACAGCAGACGACAATCGTTATCGTTCATTAGTCACCAATACATTTTCAACTTTATACCCCATCGCGTAAAGTTGAAAATCTATTAAAAACTGCTAATCGATAACGAACGAAACAAACGAAAACGATCTGTGAACTTCAATAGATATTCAACTTTACGCGCTGGTGTATAAAGTTTGGTGACTGATGAACGATAACGATTGTCGTTTACTGTCGTATGCTGTTTGACTAAGGCCCCAGGATGGTCATCAAACGTGGACGAACTTCTACAGTTTTGGGCACTTTCTCTGCTGATAGCGGGCCAAAGAATATTCATACATACATAAGTATGTATGGATATTCTTTGGCGCCCTCTAGTTTCAAGAAAGGGGAGTGTCCAAAATAAAATCTTTTGCCAGGGGATTCGTTCGCTCAACAATTCACCTTATATCCTATATCACTGAGGACCAACGCAGCTTTCAACTGGTGGAAGCATTTTTGAAATCGGTCCAGAAGTTTTTTAATTTATCCATTACAAACACACAAAAATACGAATCATTCCTCTTTATAATTTAAGTGTAGATCTATAGTCACTCAGTAAATAATTAAGAATATGATACAAACTAGCTGTGCCCGCAACTTCGTTCGCGTGGATGTCGAAATTTAACAATGTATTTTTTAATTGCAAGCGCTTAATTCAGGCCACGTTTTTCATATAAACCGTGTATTTATAATATTCTTAGATTAATCAAAAATATTTGACACTTGTATTTAGGATTATTTTCCTAATGCCCGCTCTCACCACACCACACCACACCACACCACCTCACACCACACCACACCACACCACACCACACCACACCATTCCATTCCATTCTGTTCTACTCAATGATTCCTTTAAATACTGCTTTAATTAATTTATATTTTTTATATTATGTGAACCGACTACGATGAAACAAAATACATAATGTTACTTCAATTTAAACACGTCTATTCCAGGTTTTCTTTTAACGCCATCTGCCGTGCGTTGTAGTTTTGCTATTCGAATTCGAAGTTAGATCGCGCGACTGACGTACGAAATCAAATTGTGAGACCAAAGTGCACCCGTAATTTTACTTCTAAAACACTTTAAATTCAAATATCTTTTGATAGACTGAACCGATTCCAATGAAACAAAAACTAAATTCCTCTCCAAGTTACGCTTAATCATTGTGTATAAAAGTTATCTACATTAATTTCGTACATTTTACGTGATACCTGGACAAATAAACATACAAACAGACAAACAGACAAAAATTCTAAAAATGGTAGAAATGGGTTCTATTGGTTGTCCTTTAATACCCTGGCTATATTTTTTGAGTTTTTTTTTAATGTACAAAAATAACTTTTCTACAGTTTTATTATATGTATAGATAGAAGATAGATTATACTATTGTGCCAAAATTGATCAAGGTCTGAAAAAATACTTGAACTTTAGACACAGCTTTAGATTTAAAGTATTATTTATTTAACGCTTACGTCCGGGACTCGTACGTACACACGGCTACACATCAAGCTATACAATACCAGTTTGTCTTGGTCTCGCTTTGTACGATTTTTAAACACAACAAACGGTCAGCTAACACTGGTTTTGTATAGCTTGATGTGTAGCCGTGTGTACTGGCGCCTTCTACCATTATCATCGGTTCCCAACTAAATTGTGGTCGGCTTCCAGTCAAACCAACTGCAGCTGGATATCAGTATTTTACATGGAGCGACTGCATGTCGGACCGCCACAAACCAGTAACTGGGTAATACAATACCCCATGGTACCCATGGTGACTGGTGTCAGACTTTAGAGTTTCTGACTAACAGTAACGAAGTCAAAGATCTACAAATGACAGCCGGAACCAACGGTTTTACGTGCTGCGAGGCACGGAGGAATCTCGCTATGACAGATGGTCACCCATCCACAGACCAACCTCGGCAAGCGCGGCTTTACCCGGAAGATCGGCCTGTGTGCCTGTAATTATTTAGCCACGACCTTCTCACTGGCGCCTTCTACCATTAGTTGTTAATAATCTATTTAAATCAGCTTCCCGTTATTTTTGGTTTGAAAGGTTGAAAAATTTGACGGTACTTCGAATCTAATTTCATACAAAATTTATAAACTGAATCTCATCTCATTAACCTACGAGATCAGTTGATAAGAGTTCATGCGACACAGCATCGCTCGGTCCTTTATGAATTAAAACTCGTACCCTCGCGGCATGTGTTAGGAATTTTGCAGAAATTCAATAAAGCGGACACGCCTGCCTATACTGTTCGTTTGAATAGGATGGGGTTACAGTGACAGCGATTTTAATATAACCTGTACCCTTTTTTTATCGTGGTTAAAATCATCAATGAGGCCTCCCACCCCGGGCAGGGCGAGAGGTACTGTCAGACTTGTACTGACTAACATCCACGGTGTTCTTCATTAGCCCTTTATGTTCCGGGGTCACGGTGATGGTATAAGACCCGCGACCAACCTGTACCCCTAGCAGAGTATTCATATTTTACTTTTACAGAGTCTTTCCAGTATTTACATGTATGAAAAATGGAACAGCGCCTCTGGCGTGTGCAGAAGGAACTAATTTTTTCATTGAAATTGTCAAAGTCAGCCAGTCTTTACGTCTCAAATACTGAAAACTCGTGCTAAGGGTACTGGAAGCGGAAACATGCTTTCCTATCTCTTCTTTCTTTTCTAATTAATTTCTTTGATGGATCCAGGACAGGTAAATTCATTCTCCGAGACGCATTGAACTTCATTGTCTCGGCGCTTTTCTGGTGGTTACCACTGTTGATTCTGACTTTCAGGAGCTGCAGTGGTTTGGAAATAGTGTGGTGGGGTTGTTCCAATAAAAAATACTCTAGTATATTGCTGGATGTTATACAGAAGTATGTGATATGCGCCTGTCTAGCCCGACCTGGTTGGGAGGACTCATTGGATGAATTTACCAAATTAAAAAAAAAAACACAATGGATTGGTATGAGTCATCTCAGTGATGGTGTAGATCTTGTTGAAAGCAAAAACTCTTTTGAAAACGATTGCTTTATGTAGTCTAACAAGTCCTGGATGACATAGCCGACTGTTTACTACATTGCCGTAAACCTCAAAAACCTTTCCAAATGAAATTGTAATAAAATTGATAATCGCTTACACTGACTCCCTACAATTCAGGCGATTTTAATTAACTACGATACAGGAATTTTCTTTATTAACCACCGGAAAAAGTGTTGCGCAGTCATATTAATTGAGGAATGAAAAATTTATTATTATTATTTTGAATTCCATTCATCTACCTACGTGTGAACAAAAGGGTTATTCAGAACTTTGTTTTTGTGAAATTCATGAAACAATAGACCTGAACTAATATTATAAACGTGAGAGTTTGTATGTGTGGATGGATGTTTGTTACTCTTTCACGCAAAAACCACTGAACGGATTTGGCTAAAATTTGGTACACAGATAGTTTATAACCTGGATTAACACATAGGATAGTTTTTATCCCGATTTTATGTTCCCGTGGGATAATTTTCGGGTTGTAGCGGGTGAAGCCGCTGGCAACAGCTAGTTTAGTCATATAAGTCCTGTGGATGACAGATTCGACTACAACGTTACTACATTGCCACGAACCTCAAAAACCTGCCCAAAGAAAATTGTAATAAAATCGATAATCGCTTACACTGACTCCATACAATTCAGGCGATTTTAATTAACTACGATACAGGAATTTTCTTTATTAACCACCGGAAAAAGTGTTGCGCAGCCATATTAATTGAGGAATAAAAAATTTATTATTTATTATTTTGAATTCCATTCATTTACCAACGTGTGAACAAAAGAGTTATTCAGAACTTTGTTTTTGTGAAATTCATGAAACAATAGACCTGGATTTTTCTGTTATGTTTTTTTTTTTCATATTTGTACAGTAGAGGACAAAGGTATAGGTCGAACAATTGATAATGTTTGCGCTTTTTGCATTTTCGAAAAGAGTTTTCGAATGTTTGTTTTTTTTTTTTTTATTAATTTGAGAAAACATTTTCGTTTATTCATCTCATACAATGCAATAATGTAATTTTTCAAAAGGAGCAATATCATGATCAATAAGCAACTGTGTTCAGAAGTACTTTTTTTACGTGGTGCACCCAGGGCAGGTTTCCGGGGCCACGGTTATAAGATAAGACAGTCTGTCTCGCGACCGTTCAGAGATCCTAGAACGACTTTTCACGTTTTTATAACGTAAACTAAATGGGTAAGTCTAAGGTTAATTTGATAGAGAAAAATATTTCCTATTTCGTACATTAGAATTGCCTTTTCATACAATAAAATTCAAGTAAGCTGCAAGTTAAATACGGAAATCTGGGGATGGCTGCGAAAACCATTTTTTTTAGCCTGGTAAAATCTTCAAATGAGTCCTCCACCCCGGTCAGGGCGGGAGGGACTGTCAGACTTGTACTGACTAAATCCACGGTGTCTTCAATAGCCCTTTACGTACCGGGGTCACGGTGATGGAATTAGTAAGTCCTGCGACCCCGGCAGGCTTTAGCCTTCTGAGAGGGGACCTCGTCACTATGCTGACGCTCTTTGAGGCGCGCGTGGAACACGGCGCGCCGTCGACCCGGGAAACGGATAACTCTAAAGTTAATTTGATAGACAAAAATATTTCCTAGTTCGAACACTAGAAGCGACTTTTCATACAATAAAATTAAAATACACTGTAAGTTAAATACGGAAATCTGGACATGGCCGCAAAACCCTCAGAAATACCAAAATTTTAAAACGTTTTATTTTGAGCTCAATGAAACAATAAACCAAAAGTCTATAAATAGGTTTTAAAAAACATTTACGGCTAATCCTACATGAAATACGGAACTGAAACATTTAACACAAAAAAATGAGAAACAAAATGAAACTCATAACAAAGTAATATTCGAAAAACAATGTCGTTTAACGCTTTTAATCCGCAAATAGATTACCGAAAACGTATTGTAAAAGTCAATTTATCATGATTTACTGATGCCCAAGTCATAAGCAGAAGCGATTACTTACGATTCATAATTAAAAAATAAAATTCTTTTAATTCAGATAACTGGTTCCATACAGTGAATTTCAAAAACACATACAATTAAATTATTATAATAAAATAAAATTCAAGCACAATCAGTTTTCAAACAATCAGTTTTCAAAATTAAATTAAAGAACAAAACAAAATTAATAAAACAATGTAAAATTTAAATATTCGGATTAACACATAACATTAAAGAACGTACTTAGTGAGTTTTCTTAACCTAGACTTTTGTCAAACATTTTTCTAGGGTGGGGAGGATGTATTAGAGTTTCAGGAAGGTTTAAAAGAGTTCCCGTTGTCCTGGAACGTAAAGGGCTATTGAAAAAACGAAGTGGATTGTAGGCACTTGCATTTTTTCTACTCATAGGAAAGGCCAGAAATACGATAACCTAACGAACAATCATCAGTGTTCTTCTTCACAATTTTATACGCCAGCTAAGTACCAGCTCCTAGTACTATATTGGAGAGTACACTTCTTTTTGCGTTTCAATCGTATAGATATGGTACAAAATTCAAGTATGCTTCGCTCAAAATGTAAGTCATAGGTACAAGGTTACATCTAGTCAAATCTTACACTAAATTTTCTTCTCAAATTATATTCTTTCACTACTCGAAAATTCTGAGCGTGAGTAGGTAATAAATATTGAATTCTAAAATTCAAGGGAATTAACTATTTAAGAACGTGAATAAATGCGATCTTCAACATAAATTATAAATTGAGAAAAAGTGTAGCAAACTTTACAACCATCTCCGCTTGAATCTTACATCTTAAACAAAACCCAGTAACGTGATAATTTCGCTCCCCAAAACGCCCTGAATTCCCGATTATTCCTGGATTTACGGACACCTATGGTGTCCCCTTAATTTGAAAATATGAACGCTTAATTGCCAAAATAAAGTGCCCGATATGTATAAGATGGGGTATTTACAAGGGATGTTATTTATGTTTAGCCATGATAAGGAATTATGGGCTGGGGCCTTTATTTTATATCGCTAGGGCCGTAGCGGTTTATCGAGGTGTGAATCGATTATCGATATTTTGTCCTTTGATATCGTTAAGCAGTATCGTTAAGGGTGGGGATTGTCGAATAAATAGGCGTTAGTTTTAATTAGGGTTTGAATTATGCGGATTTAAAGATCAACGTTGTATATTCGATAGGTATTATTTTGTATGCAGGCACTTTTAGTTTAAAGACTTATCAAAGAATGTCTTGTACACGTAGCATGCTATCGGGTTTTGTCACATAAACGAGTTTTATCCCGGAAAGAATAGATAAAATAACAGAATATGGACAGATTATCATCGCCATAAACATGAGGATGTTTAAAATAAATGTATAGCAAAGAAATGTTTCTATTCTTATTTCGCCAACGGGTCGTTATTATGCTCTGGCAAAAAAGATGACTGAGATGGCCATGCCACGAATGCAGGAGCACAGTAAATGTTCCAGAGGTAACGGTTTAGTATAGCGAATGGTCACCCAAGCCCTGCTTAACCTGGAGAATCCTGCCAAGCGACTATATAAATTATTTATTTATTTTATAAGAGGTAGCACCACAGCTTACTATTTTCCTGTAGTCACAAACAAGGTTTCTTCAGCCATTAACCCAAAACATCTACCATCGCTATAACCACACAGATTGATTTACACCGCATTCAATTATGTCTCTTTAATTACATAGGATAAAATGTGATAAATACCGATAGATCACGGCGTGCCCGCTATTAACTGCCGACGTTTTATTGAGACAAACAAGTTTAGTGCACGCCGTTGAGTCGGCTTTGTGCTTGTCGTTCTATAGGTGTGGAGTAGTTGAATGTTGGATAAGAATTGTTCGCGTTTTGGAAGATGATTTGGAAAATTAGGCTTTTTGTATTTTGAACGACGAAGTTTTTTTTTTTAATGACTCTAAAATGGCAATAGGAAATAATTGATTGATCAATTCAATTTAATTTACTACTTAATTTATAACCTTAGCTTTTGCCTACCATTTTACTTTGCGTTCTCTATGGTTGAAAAATGTCTTAAGGGAATGTTTCACGTAAAAGATTTATCGGTCTCTCCCAATGTGAGCCACCGAGCCCTGTTTTACTCAGGTTTCAAATCAAATCTTTCACACTTCGCAAAATAATTAAAATTCCACTAAAAAAATGTTACGAATTCGAAAGATTTTGTCAAAAAATATTTGAACCATATTTTTTCTTCTATTCCGTAAAAGAAAATTGTCGAAAATACGCCTCTAAAAATCACAAGCCTTCACGCCCGAATTCGAAGCGTTTTATATTCGTCAATAAAAAAACGATAAATAATTGTTTATTTCATTATTTTTCATACCCCAACTGAACGACTAAACTAAAAAGATTTACATTGTTTATGCAGTAAAGTAAAAGCCGAAGAAACTTCTGCTTATCCAAAATTCTATAGCCCAAGCCTAACCAGGCCTCAACGCAAGAATCTAACAGCACCTATATAAATCACGACACAAAATAATTACCCAATAAAATGGGAATTTACACCAGAGGCCAATGACCTTGAGGGTCAATCATGAGACTGCAATGACCATAGCCATTTATGTCGCTTTACGAAAATTTCGTCGTAAATCAAAATTGATAGATGGGGAATTTAATTAGGAATGGAAATTGGTTAAATATTTGAAATTAGTAAATTTGAATTTTTATTTTATTTTATGCATAAAGTAAGATGCTTTCTGCTGGTGGTTGCCGAATAGGAACAGCTATGACATATTATGTTTGAATTTTGAGCCTGTACTATCCCACTACTGAGCAAAAGCGTCCGTCAATTCCAACTTTCTACATAATGCACTAACTTTGTATAATTATTTCATCATAACTGCTGTTAAAGAATTTGAGGAAAGCGGTATTGTCTGTACACCAAAAATTTAAAGAAATGTGACATCTACCAACCCTCACTGGGCCCTCGTGGTGGAATTTCACCCATTTCGTTTTTATAGGTACAAGAGGTTTAGGTTCCAGAAGTGCAGACCACTATAGCAAGAATAATGATAATTTTATAGTAAGATACACGATAGATTTTAATATTTCGCAGATGTAGTTTTTTGGAGTAGATTGAAATTATTACGAAAATTTTAATTTTTATTAATTTTCGAAAAAATATTTATAATTATTTTAAAGTTTTACTTTTTAAGTTAGACAGTTTTTAGAGATTTTATTTTATAAAACTTAATGTTTGTATTTTTATAAATAATTTATCATTATTAAGAAATACCTACTTTAAGCATGCAGAAGCAGTCGCGTTTGATATAATACAACTTAACGAAATACATACTTGCTTTTCATTAACTACTTTTTCCAATATAAACAAAAATTGCTTAACCACATAAAACATTCACTATTAAGCCAATAGCCCCATAAATTGCCCATAGAACACAAGACGACACCATTAATACCCATTAATAAAGTAAAATATATATTTCAATAATTACACGCCATATATTTGGTGATTTATCTTTGGGAAACATAATTCTGATTTAATTTACGTGATTTATATAATTATTTTTTTAGAGATTTAATTTAGGTGTTAACATCTGATTAACATTGCATGATGACTTGATGAATCTATTTTGTTTTTTAAATTGAGATATTACAACAACGTACAGGTATTAAAAAAGAAATAACTTTTCCCTGAAGTATAGACTTTATGAAGCACAAGTTAAGTTGTTGATTGCGTTTTTGCATATTATGATGCCCAACACCGAATCAAGCATGTAATTCCATTTTGATTTGAGATTGAGATTTTTTAGAGTATTTGACTGACAGCGTCAAAAGTATGTTATATAGTCTCAATTCAAATCAAAAAGTGAAATGAAGGTAAAAAAAGTAAACTAAACTAACTCTGTCATTTTAAATTGCTATTATAGGAAAATCGACCTAGATTTAAAATAAATAAATATAGAAAGACAAAGATAGAGAAACTCAAAATGACTTCACCATAAATCTTTATACTGGATGAAAATTAATGGAGTTTCATAGACATATTTCCGTTTTAATTTGGCAATCTAAAATTGATAAATGATTTACAGAAAACTGACCCATTAAACAATAATTTCAAAAAATCTTTTTCCAAAAATTTAATAACCTCCACGAAAAATCCCGAAAGTTTTGACGCTCAAAATTAAAAAGGTCGTAACAATAAATTCGTTATGGCACATAAACTTTACTATTATTAAATACACGTACAACCTTTTTATTTTCGAGACATTGATTGCTCGATATTTTCTCTTGAAATTTATAGTTTTATAGGAGGTAGCCGGTTAATGGATTTAGAAATAAAAGGCCTATGGGAGAAAATAGTTAAATAGTTTTTTGAAGATAAGCTTTCGTCGTAAAAGTGATTTGATAAACGGGTGTCGTTTATAGTTGGATACGGATAAAAAGAGGTGCTAAGGTCTTGATTTGAAACCGTGTTTTGATACAATTAAAGTTCCCACATTTTTCGAGTCCATTTTTGTCTTCTATAAAAACAGCGGTTTTATACAGAATGTTTCAGAAAGAACATCTTATTTGAATCGTAACGTTAATTTTATTATATTTTTTACATTTGCCACCATAGGTATTTCTACTGTATCGTGGGTACGTTTACAAGCATTTACTTGTAAACTCGCATACACAAGTAAGCAGCCAGACCCGGAACTGTAGGCCATACGAGTATTTGTTTCGTAACGGAATTGCACCCGCGATACGCAGCGTAGTTAACGATCGCTCTATCACTGCGCCAAGCGACCAGCAGGGCTATTGGCTAACTTGATAGTCACTGACCAGCAGTTGTCAACCTGAACTTGGACGGCTTGATACCTGTTATGAGGCTAAGTTGAGGAGAGGAGTGCCTCAAGAGCGTTAGAATAGTTGCTTTTAGGAAACATTTACATTTATCAGTTTCATTGCAAATGCAGAAGCCAATACGAAATTTACCTTGTGACAGCTAAATTTGATGGTCACCACACAGACACAGCAGTGATGATGAGCAGTGGTGGCCCAGTGGTATCGGTCCCGACTTACGAGTTGCAGGTCGTGGGTTCGAACCCAGCTTGGCGCATTACTTTGTGTAATTTATTTCATCACCACTGCTCTCAAAACAGTGAAGGAAAACATCGTGAGGAAACCGGCATGTCCTAGAACCATCAAATTCGAAGACATGTGACATCTGCCAATCCCCACTGGGCCCGCGTGGTGGATTATGGCCCACTCCCTCTCACAAGAGAGGAGGCCTGTGTCCCAGCAGTGGGAATGTTATAGGCTGATGATGATGATGATGACACAGACACCGAGATACGCAATATCCCCGCAGATCTTTCTGAAGCATGCTATTTCCTACATATAAACAGAGCATAAGACCCTTAATAAACCAAAACATTCGTTTCAAACCAGATATAAACAGTTATATGACGAAATATTTTAATTAAGTTAAAAGCGAGATATCCCATACATCAGCTCATTGAGTTATTATTGGGGCGTGGCTCCTGCGGGCAAAACATGTATGTTATGGATAGCTGAGATTTCGTTTTGATAAACATTTTTTTGGATATCCAGCTAAGTTTTTTGACACGTGGTAAAAGTTCTTTGTTTATAATTTTTAACCCCCGACGGAAAAAGAGGGGTGTTATAAGTTTGACGTGTCTGTCTGTCTGTCTGTCGGTCTGTCTGTCTGTCTGTCTGTCTGTCTGTCTGTCTGTGGCATCATAGAGCCCGAACGGATGAAGCAATTTCAATTTAGTTTTTTTTTGTATGAAAGGTGACTTACCTGCGAGTGTTCTTAGAACTGTTTTATGAAAATCGGTTGAGCCGTTTAGAAGTTATGGGGGTGAAAGTGGGGAAAGGTAACCGAGGGTCTGCAAATGTACTCGAGCTGGGTATCAAATGAAAGCGTACTGAAAGGGAATATTGATGACTTAATCGGGAGTACTCTTAGCAACAAAAAAAATATATAAGTATGTACCTATAAAAAGTATAAAATAAATTAAAAATTTAAAAAAACCCCGACACAAAAACCAAGTTCCCTTTAAAAAGTAAATAATAATGAAAATACGTCGCGTTGGGGGACTGCAACAGAACAGGAGATGATGAATAATTTGGGGCAGTCCCCCAATGCGACGTATTTTTATTATTATTTACTTTTTAAAGGGAACTTGGTTAATAAGTCAGACAGTCCCTCTCGCCCTGCCCGGGGTGGGAGAACTCATTTTATGATTTTAACACGAATAAAAAATTATAGGTCAGCACATTCGTGAAAGTTCGTCAAATATATTCTCCTATACGTAACCTATATGGGATAACTTTATGCATCGGAAAGGATTATAAGTTTCATACCGACCCGATTAACCGAATAAACCGATTCCTCAAAAAAACCATAAACCTTAAAAATTACTAACTTTTATTAAGGGACCAATCTAGAGCAAAAATCTAGTGTTCATTGCTGTTGTAATTATGAAATTCTTAGAAATTTGTTTAACAAGAACCTTTACGTGTTATATCATATTAAAAAATAATACCTAGTACCTACCATGAAAGAAAAAAACATTTAATTTGAATTCGGATAGTTATATCTTAGCACTTCACCTATAACCATAGACGTATTTGTTTTTGTTATAGAAAAGACGGCACACAAAAAAAAAAAACAAAATATGACAGTTCCAAACTTAAAAATAATAAGTTAATGCCACACCCACACAGATTATTAACATGTCAACATTTAATTCATAGACAATACTAATATAATTAAAGTGTTGCTCGTATTAAGACATCAGGTTATGTTGGCTATAAATTATTGTGTAGGCGTGATTTGTAGCCTCAAATGATAGCCTTGGAATGAGCCGGTTAGGTCGGCTACTGTTTGAGGCTATTTTTTGTAAAAAAAAGGCTTGATGTGGGTGTCGGTGCATGTAATTTTGTATTAGAGATGTGGCGTAGTTGTGGAAAATTAAACACTGTTTTTTTTCTTTCTTTTACTATCAAAAGACAAAGGGTAACAGGCTTAATTTGTTATTGTTTTTGGTAGCGTTATTGTTATTTTTTCTACAGTAATCATTATGTGAACATTGGTGGCCCAGTGTAATCGGCCCCAACTTACGAGTTGTCGGTCGTGGGTTCAAACGCCACCAAGCGCAATACTTTGTGTAATTTATTTCATCACCACTGCTCTCAAAACGGTGAAAGAAAACATCGTGAGGAAACCGGCGTGTCCTAGAATCAAAAATTCGAAGATTATGTGACATTTAGCAATCCGCACTGGGCCCGCGTGGTGGATTATGGCCCGCTCTCTGTCACAGAGAGGAGGCCTGTGTCCCAGCAGTGGGAACATTATAGGCTGCTGATGATGATCATGAATCATCATGACGTGGAAACCGGCGTTTCCTACAACCGTAAAATTCGAAGAAATGTCACAAACATCAAGTCGCTGGGTCCATTCGAACATTAGAAGCTACACTAAGCGCGCAAGTTGAATGCAGAGCTTAGGCATGCGGTAGTGCTGTTGACAAGGATGGCACAGTACTACACTGCAGGCGCGTGAGGTGGAGCGTGCGGGTAGCGGGGGGCTCTTTGCGTCAGACCCCGACTGCATTCAACTCGCGCGCTATCTGTAGACTTTCAAGGAGTGGACAGCCTGCTCAACTTACTAACGACTCAAATGGTTGCCAGCGTTACAAGAATGTCAATAGGGGAAGAGGAGTAGGAGAGGAGGTGCCTGGGTTCAACCCAGTCAGAAGCTATCAAAATCAAATATTTGTTGTCACATAGGTCTTTGGGGGGGTAAGAGGAACAGAGAGTAAAGTTCCTCGCTACCCGGTGAAAAGGAAGGTACCTTCCAACCAGACGGGTGTTGTGTCTGGTGGGCTTTCTGCCCAACATTCATATTCGGATTTTTCTATGTATACTTCGATCGCTGTAAACTTTGATTGCGCGATGTAGATATTTTTGCATCTTAGTTTCTCGGTCTTCGCATAGATGGCGCTAGCGAACTTTTTGTAGATCTCTTTAAGTCGCAACAGGTCTATGATACTTCGACAACAAGTACTCGGTTGAGGTTGGTAGTTTCCATTAGTGTTACAGCCGAGCTGACAGGGAAGCCACATGAGCAGAAGGAACTTTTTCCAGGCAGACATCCTATTCTAAAGGTTTCTTTCGCTCGATAGAAGGTGAGACGAATGGTTCTTGATAATTTTTGACTAAACTCGACTTACTCCTATAGTTTGTACGGTGCTAGAAAGCTAATTAAAAACCCCCGACACAAAAAACAAGTTCCTTTTAAAAAGTAAAAAATAATAAAAATACGTTGCGTTGGGCGACTGCTCCAAATATTTATCATCTCCTGTTTTTTTGCAGTCCCCTAACGCGACGTATTTTTATTATTTTTTACTTTTTAAAGGGAACTTGGTTTTTGGGTCGGGGTTTTTTTTAAATTTTTAATTTATATCATTTTATGTTGCTAAGAGTACTTCCGATTAAGTCATCAATATTCCTTTTCCTTGACGTACGCTTTTATTTGATACCCAACTCGTGTATATTTGCAGACCCTCGGTTACCTTTCCGCAATTTCACCCCCACAACTTCTAAACGGCTCAACCAATTTTCATCAAACATGTCGTAGAACACTCGCAGGTAAGTCACCTTTCATAGAAAAAAAACTAAATTGAAATCGCTTCATCCGTTCGGGCTCTATTATGCCACAGACAGACAGACAGACAGTCACGTCAAACTTATAACACCCCTCTTTTTCCGTCGGGGTTAAAAATATGTTCAGCCATCTGTTCCACGACCGTTTCTAACAAGGAAAATAAAACGAAGATAATTCTTCTCTCAGAAACATGCAAGTCAAGTTGCATAACATGAAAGGTACCTTTTTATTCCATTCTTTAATAAAACGGGTTTTATAAAGAGTTGGTTGGTAGCTTTGAGTACAAAAGATGTTCTTAGCTTTGTGGTAGAAGAACAGAATTTTTAATACCTAGCAATTTGATATTCAATTGTTATTTTATCGTGAGCGTATTGCAGCATGGTTGTGTTTATTTCCATCCAATACCACGAGCTAATACCAATTGGTATTAGTTTATTTCCGTCTTTTGTTTCTATTCTCAACGAGAACCACATAAAAAAAAAAACTATTACTAATGAATACCAAATCGTGACTTTTTACGGGAAACACACTAACGGGAAAGGTGGATAATTATCGCGATTTAATAGTCTTTTAATCCCTATTCCTATCCTATCCTTTACTACTAATATGATAAGCGTGAAAGTTTGTTTGGATGGATGAATGTTTGTTATTCTTTCACGCAAGAACCACCGAACAGATTTGGATGAAAATTGGTACAAAGATAGTTCATAACCTGGAGCTCTGCCTGGAGGTAGTTTTTGTCCAAATTTTATGTACCCTTGGCATAATTTGGCTATATTTTTGCTAGTGTTATTATAAACTTTAATCATCACGATAATTATTCGCCTATCCTGTTGATGTGGGCTCAGTATTATGAAAATTGAACAACGTTATCATGAGGGCCGCTGTTGGTTCGTGTTATTTAACTAAAAAACAAGATCAACACAAACGAAATAAGCGTTCATTTTAGTCGACACGCACGGTAACAATTAATTGTACTCGAACATTTCAGAAAATGTTCGCGTACATTAGTACACTTTTGTGCGCACACACGTAAGCAAGTGAACTCACGTCGACGCATACACACTTGATGCTCGTTTAATCTAAAACTTTGAATCAGCAGAAAGTGATGATGAATCACGGTCATTATTTTTTTAGCGTGGTAAAATCATCAAATCAGTCCTCCCACCCAAGGCGGAGCGAGAGGGACTGTCAGATTCGTACTGACTAAAATCCAGGGTATCCTACAATAGCCCTTTACGTTCCGGGGTAAATAATGAGATAAGTCCCGCGACCATGGTGGACCACCTTAGCAGTCATCTACGTTATGCTGTAGTCAGATATATGTAGTAGAAAAAAACACAATAATTGTCACTGTACAAGTACTGTCGAGTTCTTAACTCGACAGTACTTTTTATTTAACCCATCTTTACCCATCGTTGCGCAAGCGCAACATTTCAAATATGTTTTTTTATTTATTTATTAAATGAGAAATAAATATATGAAATCTAACCCAGTCTCAAAAAGAAGAACTAAAAGATGGATTAAATTTTTTTTAATGGGTTTTTAAGTACAAATACATATTTTTTTTATCATCTAAAAACTGCTAATTGAGTCATCTCGGGATCGATATATTCATGCAATCATAAAAATATATTAATTGAAATGAATTTATACTTTTTATCCTGTATAAAGTTTTAACAGTATCTTATTTATAATATAAACCCTTTTCTTGGACAAAACTACTTACACATGTTGTTTATCTTAGATTTCAAGGAAAAGTTGCGTATACGCAACGTTGGGAGTAACAATAGTCAGTTTTTATTGTTACTCAGCTTGCCACTTATGTTAGAAAAGTATTGTAAATAATGGGTTCTCGCTATTCAAAGAGTAGAAGCTCTTTTGTTTTATTAGTCAGTCCGTTATAGAACGTCGAGCCAGCAGTGTCACATAGTAATTTCTAAAAATAAATATCTGGAACTTATGAAGTACACACCTATTTACCCGCAGGGCCTGGAAATACACAAGGTGAGCTCGGTCCTATAACTTCCAAGAAGCCAAGACTGTCAATAGTCACCAAAATGTGTTCCAGACTTAAAAAAAGAACATCCTCCATCCATCCATCTCAGCCTATTGCAGTCCAGGGAGCTCCATAGCGCACGATCCCCTACTTTTTTCATCTAGCCACTGCCAGCTTCTTCAGGTCATCAGTCCATCTTACCGGGGAGCGCCCCACCCTACGCTTACCTACACACGGTCTCCATTCGAGAACCTTCCTAGACTTCCTACTCCACCTATCATCGATTCTGCGGCAGACAAGATCAGCAACTACCGCTTCAGCTTGCTTCAGATTTGGACAATATCTGTAACTTTGGTCTTATGCCGTAAGACCTCATTCCGGATTTTATCCCTTAGCGAGACCCCAAGCATAGACCTTTCCATAGCAAGCTGAGTGACATGAAGTCGGTGGGCAGGCTTGACTGACATGTTCCACGTTTCGGCTTCATAGGTTAGGACTGGAAGGACGCACTGATCGAACACCCGGATTTTCAGGCACTGCGGCAGTGGTGACGTGAGGATATGACGCATTTTCTCAAATGCTGCCCAGCCTAGCTGAATTCTTCTGGCAATTTCCCGCTCGAAGTTGTCTTCACCTAGCTGTAATACCTGTCCAAGGTAGATGTATTCTTGGACAACGTGGATTGACGGAAATTGGTCCTGGGATAACAAGGTCATTGAACATGACCTTGGTGTTGTCCAGGTTCATCCCAAGACCCACACATCTCGAGGCAGCATTGATACTGTTCAGCATTTTTCGCATGTCTTGAAATATTTCTAATTTATTTATAAGACTTGCTTGTTCAATTTATGTCCAATAATCCCAACGTTGCGTAGACGCAACATTTTACGGAATGAAAAATAATTAATCAAATTTTTTTTTTCAAAAAATATCTCTTTTTTGATGTATTTATAAACGTAATAGACAATAAAAACATAAAATATGCATTTATTTTTACCCTTGGGAGTTAATGGGTTAAACTACAAAATCTGTGAAACAGAATTATATCCGTTTTCTCGGTGCTGGCTCATAAATAACTAACGTTCCAGAATGTTCCATTCAGGGAAGAATGTTCGGACGAGATTTTTCCATATTTGCCGTTATGAATATTTAAGTTTGCACTTTACTCAGATTCTGAACGTTTAAGTGTGCAGACGGGCGGTCTTTAATAATTGCGTTTTTTAAACTTCACTTTTAAGAGAAAAATAATCTTCGAATAGCTTTACCCTTGAAGGGTCTAAAAAAACGTTTGAATACTTTTAGACTTTTACTTTAACATTTCAATGACTGACATTTCTTAAACATGCTACTTTGGGTAAAAGAGTAAAGCTTTTCTCCACTAAAATGTACCTAAGGTACACCCTGCCCGGATCGACGGCGCGTCGTGTTCCACGCGCGCCTCAAAGAGCGTCAGCATAATGACGGGGCCCCCTCTCAGAGGGCCAAAGCCTGCCGGGGTCGCGGGACTTATTCCATCAACGTGACCCCGGTACATAAAGGGCTATTGAAGGACACCGAGGATTTTAGTCAGTAGAAGTATGACAGTCCCTCCCGCCCTGCCCGGGGTGGGAGGACTCATTTGATGATTTTACCACGCTAAAAAAATAAATAAAATATTGGTACACCCTGCGAGATTTTCGAGCCGAGACATTGATTATTTTAACGACAACTTCGGCTGCATCTTTTTTGTGTCACATCATTTTACCTTTCATACAAATATTATAACACTTCTTTTGACTAACATAAAACCATATACTAGAGGGTCTAGAATCAATCAAATCAAAATTTAATATTTAATGTGTATAAAGTGCTTCTTACAATACAGCAAACACCTTCCATGTTACTGTCTGTCCCACTGCTGGGAAAAGGCGTCTCCTAAGTTTTTCCAGCGCCACTGTACCAGATCTCACGGTACGAGTATTATCTTTATCTATCATCTTCCAATAAAACATATTTTATATAGAACTTGATATACGAAATTTAACAAAAAAAACGCGCGTCTACTCCGCCCCTGTCATGTTTGACTGACTGTGTGTATTGACAGACAGACTGACAGCGACTCGACGACATAATGGTAGTGCGAATTAAATATAACCTTCCCGAATCCCTTTAGATTTACATATCTAAGTACTTATGTTTAGTAAACTGTATTCTGAATATTTCTTCTCTGAATTTTACTAACTGCATCAAAATCAGTTGAAACGTGAAGACGTGACCAACAAGTAAACTTCAAATAATATTTTTAAACAACAAAACACGTAATTTACGCCTTTTCATTTCGTGGTTCGCATCAAATGAGTCCTGGAACCTAGGGAGGAACGGGATGGACTGTCAGACTTCTACTGACTAAAATCCACGGTGTTCCTTCAGCTAAGTCCTTTGCGTTCCAGGGTCACGGTTACTTCATGAGACAGTCCCGCGATCCAGGAAGGCTTTGGCAATCTAAAAAGCCAGTCAAATTGCTGACAGCTCTTTGAGGCGAAGTTGTAAGGTACTGGGGACTTGCGTCACGTTGTGTACGAAGGGCCTTACTATACAAAAATTAGGTACAGTAACAATGTTGTGTTACAGAAACTTCTTCTAAAACTCAATCCATCAGTCTCCGGTGACGACATCTGCACGACAAAGGAAGCGAGGACACTTAATCACTCGTCAAGAACAAAACTCGCTAATTATCTAATTACCCTCATAATTCAAAGTAAATAAACTCTTTAAGTACAAACGTAAGAAAGTAAAACTGCTCCGCGTTTAAGATTATGTAAATGGCGGCAAATTCGTGAATGTTTTGCGAACAATTTGTGAAGCACACATGTGCTTGGAGGACGTGTTGTAAACGTTTAGGGATGAGATGAGGAAAATATGGTTTTATCGATATCGATGAAGTCGGTCTATTTAAGTCAAAAACCTTTGTGATTTTAGATAGAGCTGCCAAAAGACTCCACAGAAGTTATTTGTTAATTTGGAGGTCCTAAAGTTAATAGTTCTGTCATAGGGTCACATTTTAAGATTGAAATTGGAATTACCTGTGCCAATGATGTCACTGAAATCACATTTAACTAACAAATGTTTGCCCTAAATGCGGGTCTCTCAATGTCAATTAAACGCCAAAAGATTCTTGTATTGCAATTTTAAAGTTTTTCATAATCAAACACATGTATCATATTTCATTTGTCTTCATAATTCATATTTAAAGCACTTTTAAAACTGACTCATTAAAAATATCGAAAACACGACAGCCGACACTGCCAATAAAATAAAATATTAAAAGGCATAAAATAAAAATAAAACAACAATTCCCGCCAAAACTGAACTCATTTAGAAATGTGAACGGAACGCTTTTACAAATTCATGTGCAATATGAATTCAGGTTGTAAACCGCTGGTTCAAACCTGGCTGGTGGAAACAATTCATTATGTTTTATGATGTCGTAACGTATCAGCCAGCTCAGGGGAAATTAGCAGAAGTTTAGAATATTACTGTGTCATCGGATCTTCATCAATTCTGACGGGTTTTATGTGAATAATTTTCCATTACTCTCAGTAATGTGCAAGTGGGTTGGTTTTGTGTGTATTATATTTATTGTGCCGTAAGATACATCGTCGAGGGAGATGTAAAGACTGCTGGCGTGATAATTTAGACGTGTTTATGCAAGAAAGAAAAGAGTGGGAGGTTATGGCAAGGCCTTTGAATAGCGAGGGTACAATTTAGGTTAAAAGAACGATGACGGTATTTTATTTCGAGTATTAAAAAGTTATTGTCAAGTACTTGTTTTCGAAGGGTACCTTTGTTGTTTCAATGTATCTACCATGCAGTCTTCAAAAATAGCTATGCAATAATTGCAAAAGATTCAAAGAGTATGGGGACTGTATCAGATAACGAATAACGTGCTATGACAATGTCATTGGAAGACAATATTAAATACAAAAGGATCACTTTGCAAGTCCATATGTTATGTGCTCAGATGTTATCCTACTGGATGCCTTGTATTTATTAGGCACAATAAAAAAAGTTGAGGCAGTTGCTTAATAGATTACCTACGCCTAAATACAAACTAAAGAAGTTATCTCTATAAAATAATGTAAATAAATTATGTAAATACAGGGATTGCCATTCGCCTAGGCCTGAAAGTTTCAAACAACTCCTACATTTTTACTGTAGTATAATTAATTATTCAAATACCTAAGTATGATGATTTCAATTCGAAAAGTTTTCATTAAAATGAAAAAAGAATAACTTTTAATTTATTTTCGTCTAGACTGGACTTTATCTTTTCGAGTTTATTGTTGTCGTAATAAAAGATGAATTATGTAGATTTTTTATTTCAAAGTTAACAAAACACTAGTTGATGGACCCGGGAGTTCTTCAGTCTTCTTTTAAATGTATGTGTACACTTTTCTAAAAATGTTTGATTGACTGATGTATTAATACAGAAATGATCATAAAAGTTAAATATAGCGACCAGAGACGTCCACAGGAGAACGCGACAGGACTTAACATTATAGACACTACAGAGTATTAAAAGTATCCCATTCATGCTATACCTTAATCCAGTACCCTTTTTTTTTTTTTTTTTTTTTTTTTTTACGTGGTAAAATCATCAAATGAGACCTCTCACCCCGGGCAGGGCGAGAGGTACTGTCAGACTTGTACTGACTAAAATCCACGGTGTTCTTCAGTAGCCCTTTATGTTCCGGGGTCACGGTGATGGTATGAGTCCCGCAACCCCGGCAGGCTTTGGCCCTCTGAGAGGGGGCCCCGTCATTTTGCTGACAGCTCTTTGAGGCGCGCGTGGAACACGACGCGCCGTCGACCCGGGCATGGTCCATGGTCGGGCGGCGAGTTGCCCTTTACTCGCCGCCCGCATGCCCGCGCCTACGGTGGCCGGAGATCGTCTTGCGACGTCCGACGCCGTGGGCGTCCACCACCGCGGGTGGGGCGGAGGGAGGACCTTGTCCTCTCTCTCACGCGGCCCGCCTCCTCCTTCGCGAGCATGACTGCTTCGCAGAAGGAGGCGACCGCTTCCCACTCCGTCTCGCCCCGCAGCATGGCCGCGACCAGTGCTTGGCGCGAGAGGTCTCCGCCTATCGCCGCCGTGAGGACACGCCGGTGCTCCGCCCAAGCGGGGCAATCCTGCACCGTATGCTCGACTGTGTCCTCCGGGCGATCTACGCAGTGGTGACACCCAGGCGTTTCTTCCTTTCTCATAAGACACAGGTACCTCCCGAAACATCCGTGTCCGGTGAGGACCTGCGTCAAGCGGAAGCTTAGGACGCCGTGACGTCTCTCCAGCCACTCCTCAAAGAGGGGTCTTATCGCCGCTATTGCGGCGTGCCCGGCCGTCGGTCGCGACAGTCGTGCCCTCCATACTGCCCTGAGATCGCGCCGGAGCTCTTCCCGCCGCGCCTCGACTTCTCGAGGCAGCGGGGTAATCCAGTACCCTTAGCACGAGTTTTCAGGAAATGAGACGTAAAGTAAACTGGAACTTTGACACTTTCAAATTGACAATTTTCACGGAGAAATTTAATTCCTTCTTCGCTCACCAGAGGCGCTGTTCCATTTTTTCCTTGAGAAAATTGTCAATTTGAAAGTGTCAAAGTAACAGTTTTCTTTACGTCTCATTTACTGAAAACTCGTGCTAAGGGTTCGATCTTGGTCTATTCTTCTACCAAACATCCGTTGAGCCGTTGAAGAGTGAAAAGGCCTTCTCAATTTAAATACGTTCAGAGTATTAGTGTTGGCCAGGACACTAGGGATCAGTAGTGAGCTACAAAATAACTAATACGAATAAATATTACCTTATTCTTCTATACATAGATACCACTGTAATAAGCAGACTCACATCATTATCTGCCAAGCCTTTTCTCAGCTATATTGAGGTCGGCTTCCAGTCGCACCTGATGCGGCTGAATATAAGTATTTTACATGGAGCGACTACCTATCGGACCTAAATAAACAGACTCACAAACTAAATTATATCTTTAACAACTTTCATTGTAGACTTTATGATAGACTGAGTTTTTTATTACATTGGATTCCGAAGCGTTAACGTAATTTATGAGTATATTGCCTTTTCTATAAAGAAGTAAATTAGATACATTGTCTTTTGATACAGTGTCTGCAATCATTAACTAAACAATGTACTAGTAACTATATTTTACTAATATTATAAATGCGAAAGTAAGTTTTTTTGTTAACTTTTCACGCCAAATGGCCTAGATCTTTTTTCGATCCGAATTGATTGAATAAACGCGATTGTTAAATCGTACAAATCACGGTAAAAGAGTAAAAAATTTAATTCAGATTTTTTTCTAAATACCATAAATTAATGTCGATGTCATTTGTAAAACTTCCAAAACAATAATATAAATTATGACTCCACGCTGCTTATAAGACGAAATTAATCATTACTTTTTAATCATTCGTTGGAAATTATTTGTACTAACATTCAAAGTCAAAGTCAAATCATTTATTTCAATTAGGCCATCAAAGAGGCACTTTTAAACGTCGAATTAAAATTAAGGAAATGGGATGGGATGGGATTGATTCTACACCCATTCGCAAAGGTAGGTTGTATGAAGAAGAATGGGCAAGAAACTCCATACTTACTCTTTTTTAAAAATGTTTTACAATATTTTTTTACATCATTGAAATAAATAATGTAAAAGCAATGTACCTTGAAAATCTAAACAAAACATGATTAAAAAAATAAAATAATAGGGAATAAAGAAAATAGCAAAAAGGTACATGGTGTTCACATTTTAACAAAATATTGCAATTAAAGCTATTTTACAAATACAATTTATGGAGTGTGTGAGCATTCAAATTTCAACCAGCTTGATTCTGTTTAAGCCCTACATTGTACTATGGAGCAGGACCAGCATGTTTCCAAAAATTTTTATCTTGAATATAATCTTCTAATTTATAATAAATGCTTGTTTACTAAGTGTATTTTTTATATAACTTTTAAATTTTCTTTCATTTAGATTTAAGATTTCACTCGGTATTTTATTGTAACACTTAACACAGTACCCCATAAAAGATTTTTGTACTTTAGACAATCTAAAATATCGTTGATCAATTTTATCTTTATTTTTCGTATTAAAATTATGTCTGTCGCTTATTTTATTAAAAAGATGAGGATTTTTCCTAACATGCATTATATTTTCATAAATAAATTGACAAGGCACTGTCATTATATTTATCTTTTTAAATAGTTCCTTAAGAGATTCGCGACGACGAAGATTGTAAATTGCTCTGACAGCTCTTTTTTGCAAAATGAAAATGGATTCAATGTCAGCTGCCCGGCCCCACAGTAGAATGCCATAAGACATAATGCTGTGAAAGTAGCTGAAGTAAACCAAACGCGCAGTTTCGGCGTCGGTTAACTGCCTTATCTTTCTAACAGCATAAGCGGCTGAGCTTAGTCGCCCCGCTAGAGATGCTATATGGGGCCCCCATTGTAATTTATCATCTAACGTGATTCCTAGGAAAACCGTCTGATCAGTAAATTCCAATTTTTCTCCGTTTAGTAAAATGTCGCAATCGCTACTTTTAACATTTGGCAAAGTAAATCTAATACATTTCGTTTTCTTTTCATTAAGAACTAAATTATTCAGAGTAAACCAATTTTGAACCTTATCAATACACTCATTAACAGTGTCTAGATTTTTTGCACGTCTATCTATTTTAAAAATTAACGATGTATCATCCGCAAATAACACCATCTGTGGTTGATTTTTTAGTAAATGGGGGTAAATCATTAATATATACTAAGAAAAGGAATGGACCCAAAATAGAACCTTGAGGCACGCCCATAGTAATTTCAGCCCCTAAAGAGTTTACACCGTTTATCTGTACTTTAAGCTGTCTATCTCTAAGGTATGAATTTAGTAAATCAAGAGCTTTATTTTTGATTCCATAATGTTCCAGTTTCAGCAAAAGCGTTTCGTGGTTTACGCAATCAAATGCCTTTGAGAGGTTGCAAAAGATTCCTATGGCATCTTGCGCTTCCTCCCAGGAGTTAAAAATGTTCTTCAATAGGGTAACACCGGCGTCAGTTGTACAACGGCCTTTGGTGAAACCGAACTGTTGATCATGAAAGATGGAGTTTCTATTGAAGTGACATAGCATTTGTGTAAGCATTAACTTTTCAAACACCTTACTGAAAACTGGCAAAATTGACACCGGCCTATAATTGTTTGGTTCTTTACAATCACCCGATTTGAAAAGTGGAGCTACCTTACTATGCTTCATGAGATCCGGAAACACTCCTTGGTCAACACTGGTATTAAATATAAAAGCTAAATAAGGCGCTACAGTTTCTATTATGGATGTACAGGCCTTCACGGACATTCCCCAGTAATCTTCTGTTGACTTCATTTTAAGATCTTTGAATGCTTTAATCACAGCTTGGGGGTTTGTGTGCCGAAATCTAAACTCCATCGGGCAAGCTTTTACATTATTTCTAAGTAAGGCGGCAGCGAGTGCAGGTGACGAATTTAAGGACTCAGTCGTCTTAAAAGGTATATTCGAAAAAACTTTTCAAATTCCTGAGCTACTTCTTTATCAGTGTTTATAGGGCCATGTGCAGTTTCTAAATTAAATTCGATATTGCGCTGTTTATTCCTACCTGTCTCATTATTTATAATTTTCCAAGTTGTTTTAATTTTATCATCGGCTGATTTTATTTTATTACTAATATGAATAGCTTTAGCTGTTTTGCATACATTTTTAAAAGTTTTTGAATATTTTGCAACATACTGATGAAAGGTATTATTGATAATGTGTTTCTTTCACCATAAAGTTCAAAGAGCCTTTCTCTGCTTTTACGAATTCCAGGTGTCGCCCAATCACTAAACAGGAATTTTGTGACTATGGTTTTAGTTTTTACTGGAAATGTGTCAGTAAATTCTGTATTTAAAATTGCAAAAAACTCGGCGTAAAACTCATTTGGGTCACTTATATTATTAAAGATATCTTGATCACATAATTTACTTGCTAGTGTATCATTAAATTTTTCTAGATTCTTACATGTAATTGGCCTATACCTTATATTACTTTTCTGCATAGGTGTGTAGGCGCAAAACGTTATTGTTTGGCCACTGTGATCAGATGGCAATTTATTTATAATGTCCTTATGCAAATAATCACAATTAGAAAAAACGTTATCTATACAGGTGGCAGAAGAAGCTGTCACTCTGGTAGGTTCCATAAAAATATGTGACAAGTTAAATGATTTAAAAAGACTCAACAATCTAATACTATTGGAGTTATTTTCTAATATATTAATATTAAAATCACCACAGATGATGATAGTTTTACTACTATTACATACTTTATTTAACACATATTCCATTATAGAATCGAATATAGGAAGAGTCTGGTAATTTGGGGGTCTGTATACCCATACTATAACATGCCTATCAAGCTTAACACAGGACAATTCAATTACGTGTTCAACTGACATTTCAACAATGTCATTTCGAGTTTTAGATTTAATTGATTTCTTAATTAATATTAATGATCCGCCATGTAACATACGTTTGCGGCTGAAATGACTAACTACACAATAATTATCATAACAAATAGACATAACTTGATGATCTTTTAACCAATGTTCGGTAAGGCAAACAATATCAAACTTGGTTGATTCCAAAAACATTTCTATTTCCAGTAGTTTGGAAGAGCACCCTTGAATATTCTGGTTAAACAATTTTAAAGTGTGTTGCTCTCCACTTGATATTTTATACTTAACTAATTTGCTAGAAGAAACCTGTTTATTGTTCACTGATAATGAGTTACTAATTACTGAGGTTTCTTCTGTTGTCTTACAATCTAGTTTAAAGTAATATCCGGAGTGATCTCCAAAACTGAACCATTCAGTGTACTAGCAGGGAGGGAATACCCAACCTGACTAGTGATGGTCTCCAAGGCTGGTGGTATTTCAGGAAGACCCTCCTTCATACAGCATGCAGGTACAGAACACTGTATCTCTATGTTGTTAGGACAACTTAACAACACAGATTCTTCACTTAAACTACTACTTAACCTACTTAACCTACAGTGAAATAAATCAGCAACAACATGGTTAATATTGTATGCTATCAACATAGCAATCAACTGTCTACATTTCAAGGACATAGATAAAGTTCCCTGACTCAATACAAAACTACTAACAAATCTGTTAGAATCAAAATACAATAATTTGTCACTATGACGACATGTCAACATGTGAAAAGTTCTGTTCAACTTAAATATACGGTTGTTTTCACTATCACTAAAACTGTCAGAATAAGGAACATGCGGTGAGATGGGGGCCAAGAAAAAAAGAGCATCAGCTTACATTAGATCGATATCTGTCGAACAGATCTTACGAATTCGGTTTACAATATTTTAAAGCCTTAGGTAAAACCAGTGGCGTATTTTAAAATTGAGCGCTCTGGGCCTGTAAAGCCCGGAACTAAACCCAAAAAAAAAAACAATTAAGTGCTACTCAAACTTCACACTCACACCACCTTGTAGAAGACAAATCTAAAATGTTGAGTTTTATAGACCGCGTCGAGACTAACTAACAAAAGAAGACTTTGCATTGAAAACGAGCAATTAAAATCGCAAGCAAAGTAAAAGCGCGAGCGCAGCGAGCGCGAATTTTTTTTGGTATTTTGGAAATAGTAGGAAAACCAAATTTTCATTTTAATTTCTTTAAACATTTCCGTACTTCAAGAAAAGTTTAAATCTAAAAGCAAAATCAATTTGAAGTGACTCTTGTAGCGCGAGCGTAGCGAGCGCGAAATTTTTTAGTTTTCTGGAAAAGAAGAAGCCATATTTTCATTTCTTTAAACGTTTCCGTACTTCAAGGGAATTAGATTAAGACTTGTCTTAATCTAAAAACGAGATCAATTTGAAGTCTTTTTTGAAGAGCAAGCTTGGTTTATGTAAGTTTCTTAGGTTTTAGTAGTTTTTTTTATGACCTAGGTAGATTTTTTTAAATTTCTTCGAAGATAAGAACTAGGTGCGGCTAGCGCCTCCACTCGCAGCCTGCCGCCCTCTTGGCATGGCCCTCTTGTTCTAAGGGTAAATACGCCACTGGGTAAGACTGGCAGTCGACGCGACGAACATTGCAGTCGTATCTTTCCAACTTCAATCAGAGATTATGTACCATCGACAAAGTTGTTTGTAGGCGTAAGTTTTAGTCAGTCCCATCATATAATTTGTATTCTGTTATAAATTGAAGCGAATTGGGATTGTATGCAAAAATAATAGTTTCATTGTCTAAGTGGTGACTTACATATTGACACAGTTAATTTTATGCAATATTGTAATTTTTTTCTTTATTTTATTTTTATTAATTCCGCCCGCGCGCCCCTTTGTACCTTCGCGCCCCTAGGCAGATGCCTAGTTTGCCTTAAGGATAATCCGCCTCTGCATTAGTACCACAACGATATACCTACCGACACAGACAGATAGTAAGATCTTCAAACGCGTCAATTATAATAATAATCTTATACCTATCATTAATTTTATCTATTATCAATAAATTAGCTAGTCCACATTCGATTCGAAGCGCATTATGATATTGCAAAATTATCGATAACTTATCGAGTATTATTTTTATCGACACGATAGCATCACTATGGCACGTGACACGGTAGGAACGTGCCCCAACGTTGTACAAAAGAGTGATCTGAAGGCGACTGTAGTACTTCTTTATACAATACTTTAAAAGTCATTTTTATATTTGTATTGTTAACAGAATTGTATTTTACGATTTAACTTTATTGCTAGCAATAATGTATTTGATTTCACATTATTATCATGACATCACCTGTGATCCTTTTTTTTATCGTCAATGTCAAAATCGTCAAATGAGTCCTCCCATCTAGGGCAGGGCGGGAAGGACTGTCAGACTCGTACTGACTAAAATCCACGGTGTCCTTCAATAGCCCTTTACGTTCCGGGGTCACGGTAATTCGATAAGTTCCGCGACCGTCACAGAAATTTACTGATGAACCAGAGCATCATCATCATCAGCCTATAAATGTTACCACTGCTGGGGAACAGGCCTCTCCTCTGTGAGGAAGAATGAGCCATAATTCACCATGCCGAATTAGTGTTTATAGATAGATGTCACATAATATCTTCGAATTTTTGTTCGAGGACATGCTAATTTCTCTGCTCACAATGTTTATCTTCACCGTTTTGAGAGCAGTGGTGGTGAATTTGAATTACACCATGTTTTGCGCCTGATTGGGTTCGACCCTTGTAAGTCGAGGCCAAAATCACTGGGCCACCATTCACTGCTCCAAATAACCATGTTTTTTTTTATATTGTGGTAAAATCTTCAAATGAGTCCTCCTATCCTGGGCAGAGCGGAAGGGTTTGTTAGACTACTACTGATTACAATCCACGGTCTGGTAATTCCGGGGTCACGGTAATTCGTTAGTCCCGCGACCAAAGATCCATCTAATAGAGGAAAACCTATAGCTATCCCGTACCGTCAGACGCTTACTGACTGGAAGTCCACCCTGTTCCTTCGATTGCCGTTTGCGTTTCAGGGCCTCCTGTTTAGAGGGTCCCTAGAGCACCCACGATATATGAGAAATTCTAGATATATGAGGAAAGGTTACCTACACAGACCTACCATTAAAAAAAAATTATACCACACAGATTTTCATAACTAACTGATAACCTAAACTTACAAAAATGAAAGCGCTACTTTTAATAATTTACCATGTTTTTTGTGTATTTTGAATTTCAGATATTTCAGCACATTCATTTCTTCCGTAATGATATCACTTGCAACAGGGCCGAAATAACGTTAACTCAAATCAAATAAAAAAAACATGGTAGAAATCCCTTTTTTTCTAATACTAGTTTATAGGAACCATGTCAGTTTAAAAACTTATTGACCAATCGTATCCATCTCCCATAAAAATCTTAAATTAAATAACATGTTGATGTTGTAGTTCAACAAAGTTTCCCAACATGTTTATTAACCCCGTCTTGTTTGTCTCAATAATGTACACTAACTTCTGGGGTGAGTATAAACTAAACTAAGTTGGAACAAGTCGGGCGTTATGACCATAACTAAGTTGATACTGTGGGTGAAACTTCAAGTGTTTTGGGGACAAAGATCTGGATTGTTATGTACTTGATCTTATTGAAGTTTAGTGAAAAATATGTCAGGGCTGAGCACACGGGCCACTGGCCATAACCACAAAACGCCGTCACCGGCATATTATTTCTCGTAGTTTTCATAAATTTTGTATGAACTCGCCGCACACGGTTGACGCCACGGTGGCCGCCACACGCTACAATCGTCGCCACTCGCTTCTTGTGGCCCATACCGGCAACTAAACGCCGACACCCGCCAGTCGCGCACCCCTCTCTCTCTTATCTCAGTATTGCAATGGTTTAAAAAATTAGCACCTAACGACCACAAGAGTGGCTGTCGGTGGCGACCACCGGCCACTGTTGGCTGCCGCGCGCTTCAGTTTCTCTGTGGCCGCTTCTGGCTTCTTGTGGCGGCGTTTTGTGGACGTGGCCAGTGGCCCGTGTGGCGACACAGAGTTCGTACACTCAGTCCACAGTTGACGACCTTTTAGCGAAGTAGCTGAGTGATTGACAACACCGCAGCGTGGCGCTGGTTCCATATCCGCACGGAATAAATATTTGTATGGCCTGAAAGTAGTTCTTCCGGGTGTGGATTTGTTTACGTGTATGTTAATTTAGTTTACTCAAAAATACGATACACGAAAAATTGCGAGCGTTATTATTTTAATTGAATTAGTCAGAAAGAAAATTGAAATTTATTTTATTGACGCCACCGTTGTTACAGTGGCTGATCAACTTACAGCTGCACTACTTGCTGCAGGTTCAATTCAGTTGTTCTAAAGTCAAACTATTTTCACAAAAATCATGACGAAATCATCGAATGAGTCCTGCCGCCCTGGCGAGACGTGAGGGACTCTCAGACTTGTACTGACTAAAATGTTGTCGATTGTCAAGTTTTTATTTTAAAAGTGACCCCACGGAAACAAGAGATCGTCTACAAAAGAAAAAGAATCATTATAATGATGTCATAAAGTTTAAAATATGACAATTTTCATGATCTTCTCTGATGTAATGATGAAATGTAAAATGGTGTTTCTCTGAAAACCTTACATGTACCTACATTATTTTTGTTGTAAGTTATGTATTAAAATTACTCCAGAATTATGCATGTCATAGGAAAGAATAATTTTTTTTTTGTATTCATTTTTTTCTGTAAAATTAGTGTTGACCACATTCAAATAAAAAGCGATAGCGGAGCTTTTGTCACCAAGCGATTAAAGTGACTGACTTAAAAAAATAATGTAATGCAATTCTTACAATTTTGTGGCCCCACACAGACAGAACAAACCGCGTCAAATCCGACTCCTGCGCCACTGATCTACGTCAGTTTGAATTAAGAACACAATCATTGACATGACAATGTAACGGACGCGGCCATTTAATATCTAGCTATGCGTATGAGTTACTTTGATTGAAACATGGAACTAATATGAACTACGTCGGCACAAATGATTTGAAATGCTTGCT
This sequence comes from Agrotis ipsilon, assembly GCA_028554685.1. Classification (NCBI taxonomy): domain Eukaryota; kingdom Metazoa; phylum Arthropoda; class Insecta; order Lepidoptera; family Noctuidae; genus Agrotis; species Agrotis ipsilon. The sequence continues at coordinate 13,184,697 of CM052973.1, read as the reverse complement.
AGTAACAAAAGTAATGAGAAAACGATTTTAAGTCAATCGGATAAGGTTTCTTTTCCTATTCTTTGTTTGAATGACAGTTGTATTTAAGGTCCTTGCTTTGAATTGATCGAAAGTGTGATAATAGTGATAACACGCTCGATTGTCTTGATGATACGAGGTCAGGTGTAATAGTGTCAGAAAAAAGAAAGAAGGTGTAATCACGATGTTACTGTCTGTATTAAGCTTTGAATTACTGATAGACAGGACACACGACATCTACGATTAAATAAAATAATACGAGACGGTTTAGTTGATAAGCTTGTACCAACGTTTATTCTCTGATACAATTGCCAAACTAACAGGATTTTTTTTTTTGGGACAAACCCACCACACTATTCCCAAACCACTGCAACTCCTGAAAGCCAGATTCAACAGTGACAACCACCAGAAAAGCGCCGAGACAATGAAGCTCGACGTGTCCCGGAGAATGAATTTACCTGTCTTGGATCCTGCAACGAAATTAATCAGAAAAGAATAGTGGAGGAGTAGGAAAAAAAAAACTGGCAGGATATAAAATTTAATTCATAAAGATCAAATCAGAAGTACAAGTACTTCCGGGCCTGTCTTAAAAGGACACCGTGGCTCTGGAAGGCCACCTGGATTGCTAAGTGCAACGGAAGGTACAGGGTGGATTAGTATTCAGCAAGAGTCTGACATTTACTTCTGCTACACTCAGAACACACGGGAACACATTTCATGATTAGGAACTGCACTCCCAAAGTTTGAATAAGTTTGAAATTTTAATTATTTCTTTATCTTATACGACATGTCAAGACATAATCTTGAAAATCACGGATTGTCTAGCAGAAACTAAAAAGAAAACTATATAACTGCCCTTGTCCAGTTCATACAAGTGTTCAGGAACAATCAAATATCATGAATTACCTATTCATACAATATTTAAAAACAATAAAAGGAACAATCAAATCTTGCTTACATCATCTGCCTAGCCTTTTTCCCAACTATATTGGGGTTGGCTTCCAGTCGAACCAGATTTAGCTGGATATCAGTATTTTACATGGAGCGACTGCCTGTCGGACCTCCACAACCCAGTAACTTGGTAATACCATACCCCATGGGAAGACTGATTGTCAGACTTAGATCTTCTGACTAACAGTAACGACTGTCAATGATCTACAAATGACAGCTGGGACCAACGGCTTTACGTGCTTTCCGAGGCACGGAGGAAACTCGCTATGAAAGATGGTCACCCATCCACAGACCAACCTAGGCAAGCGCGGCTTAACCTGGAAGATCGGCCTGTGCGGCTGTAATTATTTAGCCACGAGCTCTTCAAATCAAATCCTGCTTACGATAACAAAAATATATTGGTCATTCGGTAGCAGAATCACATTTTACTCTTAAACATTGTTCATATTATTAAACTCCAAATATACGACACGTAAATATGGTCCTCGGTAGAGCCGTAAACGTAAACGAAACGTAAACCGTAATCACGGCAGTTACGTTTACGCGCGCGTTTACGACCGCTTTGCAGGAGTGTGAAGGTTGATCAGTTTTGACGAGACTTAAAAAGCTTGAAGGGTAATTTTTACGTCTTTTTAAGCTTCTGGGCTGAATATGTTAGAGGCCAGTAGTCCAAGCGTTATCAGCTTTTTTTTGGAAAACGAAACAATCAGAATCTCTTTAGATGTAGTTTTGTTGAGACCCTTTACGATAGACTAGAATAGAAACATATTTTTAGGGTTCCTTACTTTGGGCAAATGGGACCCATTAAAGACCCCGCTGTCCGTCTGTCTGTCTGTCCTACTGTCACCAGGCTGTATCTCATGAACCATGATAGTTAGACAGTTGAAATTTATACAAATTATGCATTTCTGTCTACTCGTACTTTCGCCGCATTTTCGAGCAAAGACACACACAAAAAAAAAAAAACATGAAATAATAAAGATGAATTAAGAAAGATAATTAAAACAACAGAATAATTTAAAAATTAACAAAGTATGTCACAACAAAGGGTTCCCGATTCCACATTTGCTGGGCGAAAAACACACAGAGCTGGTTTCCAGTCGGCACCACGCAGTGACGCGAAAGGAATGAATGAATAGCCTATTAGACATAAAGTCTGTCGATATTTATAATTAGGAACTTTAGTTGACTACATTGACAAAAAAAAGAGATTTTCTACTTTGGGCACTCGCTGACATTGGCACCTGAGCTACTGTTACCTTATCTATTCGACATAAGGCTCTTGTCAAATTTTTTCACAGGTGCCAGGTGCCCTAAGTGGAATACCTCAAAAAAAAGGAGGTTTCCACTTAGGGCACCCGCTCACATTGCCACCTGAGCTACTGGTACCTTATCTATTCGACATAAGGCTCATGTCAAAGTTTGCCCTAACCTGTAAAAAAAAACATTCCCACACTTTTCCGCATAGCTAGCTCAAAACAAATGAGCGAGTACAGTTGAACACATAAATATCTCTCGATATAGTCTACACATATATCGCTTTACGTCGCGCGTTCATACTCTTCGTCGGGCAATAGATTCAACTGATACCTATCTAACTGTTGGCGTTAAATCTCCACGGGTCGTGTTTGTGTGGACGACTGTACGTTTCGAGATTTCTTTGAGTTAACTAGTTTTGAAGGTTTTTTTTTATTTTGGTTTGAATATAGAACTCGTTTGATCGTCTGTTGTTTTATGAATATCTTCTATGTAATATGTGGCAGGTGAGATGAGCTGAAAAACATCGTTAATTCTAATATGGCTTAGTACGAACTCAGGCTCAACTCAAGCTCAGCCTCGTACACTATATTCGAAAATAAACCTTGTTCGTCTGAAGTTGAGTTGCATATTCCTACAGACCACTGTTTTCAAGTTGTTAATATTTAGGATTAAGGTAAAGGCCGTGAAATTCTAATTTGCCAGTGTTTTTTTGCAATTTTCAGGTCAATTTTAGGTTGTAACTTAATGAAAATACTAATCAATACACCATTCTAGCCTAGATTTGTACCATATTGTTAAAATGTTAGAAAAAACGATTCATGGGCTACCTCTATGATCACCTTAAATGAAGTCCATAGGATTTTAGCGTTAGTAAAAAATGCCCTCGGTTGGGGTCGTAAGGTTCTCCGACACCACACAAGATGGACAGATGGATCAGATGAAGATACTGTGATTGTGCTGCTGTTTCAGCAGTGGACATCCTACGGCTGAAATGATGATGACGATGAAGAAAAAAGGGGTATATTAAATACCCCCTCTTTTGACATAGACAAAGTAAAAGCAAGATTGTTTTATCTATGCCGGAAACGAACTTAACTTTAATTCGAAATATAGTGCCAATGTTGATACGTCTCATTGAGATAACCTTATCTTAGAGTAGAGTTGTTGATACGACGAAGATACGGGTGAAATGTGCGTATATGCACGTTGTTCTGAACACTTTGCATATAGTACATAGTGACTATAGAACTATGGTACTGATGATACTTGTGAACGTTAAGCTCATCCAATACCGTGCACGCCGCAACCGCGGCGGTAAGACCTCTCCTTGAGGAGCTGCTAGATCCTACCTACCGCATGACATGACGCAGGTCCTCACTGGACACGGAAGTTTCAGAAGGTACCTGTGTCTGATGAAGAAGGAGGAAACGCCTGGGTGGCACCACTGCGAGGATCACCCGGAGGACACGGTGGAGCATACGGTGCAGGACTACTAGGAAAGCTACTTTTTGATGATTTCAATTAGGGTAGGTTAGGGTATCAAAGGATGAACTCCTTCCATCTAGAGCAAGGCAGGAGGGACTGTCAGATTGTACTGACTGACTATAATGCACGGTGTTCCTCCAAAAACCCTTAACGTTCCGGGATCACAAGCCCAATAGTTAATAATATAATATTTCACAACTATCACACAACGCCATCTAGTCCCAAGCTAAGCAGAGCTTGTGTTATGGGTACTAGACAACTGATAAACATACTTATATATTTCTAAATACATACATAAATTATAGATAAATTACACCCAGACACAGAACAAATGATCATGCTCATCACACAAACATTTGTCCTGGGTGGGAATCGAACCCACGACCTCCGGCATAGTAGTCAGGGTCACTAACCACTAGACCAACAGGCCAGTCAAAGTTGGAATTATAATTCTATAAAAAAAAAAAACATAAACTCTATCGGCAAAAATCTAAATGGCCACATTATTTAAAAAAAAAGAATCCGTTCCAACCGTCAGAGGACGGATTCAAAATTGGAAGCCATAAAGGCGGGAACCGACCGGATGTTGGACGCTCGGCTCCATCAGATCCGTATCACGACAGACTCCCGCCAACGGATTCATTTCCGGTCGACGGTTGCATTTTGAATTTTAGAACTCAATTTTGTTCGAAAATAGGTCAGTAATACGATTTCAAGATGTCGCGATAGTTCGCTCGACTATGTAGTACGTTTGTTGACTTTTTATTGGGTACTGATTGATTTTTGTGATAGGAACTAAAATGAAATAGATGTCTTTTCTTTTATTTCCTTTTTATAAAACGTCGTGCCACCTCACGCTAAGAATTTTTCATGTCGTGGGTGCATTTACAAACATATAAACTCGCATACACAAAAGCCCAGACCCAGAACAACTAATTGCAGATCATTAAAATATCAATTCCGTAGGGGAATTGAACTCTTGACACGCTGCACTGTAGTCATTCACTCAACCACTGCAGTGACCAATTAAGAAATTATCACTTTTCGAATATCTCCTTATATTTTGTGATTATAAGTTTCCATTAACAGGAAACTAATTCGGACATCATAATATTTGGTAGCCGAACTATTAGATAGATAGAATAATTACTTTTTATTATGCACACCATACAAATTACAGGATGAATGAATGAATGAATTACAGGATGTGTCATCCCGCGATCATGGCGCTTGCAACAGCGTCGAAATATCGGGAACTCAAAACAAATAATAATCACGGAAGATATCCCGTAAGTGACATTTTAAATTACAGGATATCAAATTTACAATATTTTTTAAATGGGTCTTGTCGCTAAAAGCGATCTTTTCAAGACAGCTTTTGAATGGCTTCGAAAAAAGGAGACCAAATTCTGAAGGTAGTCTACCTAACTATTCATTATGTAATAGTTAAGGTAATAATACCTATTTCAAGAAAAAAATACGGAAAAAATGCCTTATCTAATCCAGAATAGAGAGGGGAAAAATAGACACATATTGTGACCGACATGAGTTCCATATAAAAATTCTTTGCTCACGCTAAGTGCATCACTATTAAGCTAGCACCAAATTAGATTACGGTTGTCTGCTATGCTTTCCTGTCGTCTACAGGGGGTTGATAGCATGGGAGTAGATGTTGTGGGGTTCGAAAATTGAGGAACTCTTTGTTGTGAAGAAAACTAGCGTAGTAATTTTGCTTAGAGTAATAACTTGGTTGTTTATGCTGTCATCATTTGTGTTTTTGTAAAGTAATTATAAATTTCAGAAAGAATGATGTAACTGATAAAATAATGCAATAACCTCTGATAAAGACTAGAGTCAAAAGCACAAAGTATCAAATAAAAAAATGCTCAACTATGACGTCTTGAAAGTAAGAGTAAGCTTTAATATAATTTGGGTTACGGAACTGTTTATACAGGTAACCCTGATTTTGGAACGACTATTGAAGGTATACCGTCTGAAGTTATAGTATTTATAGTTATATTATTGTTATAAGTCTGACAGACACTTCCCTTCCACCCAGTGACAGAGGACTCATTAATTTGATTATTTTTCTGACCGGACTCGTGATGACCCCGGCAGGACCTGGCCCTCTAAGGCGGTCCGTTCATATTGCTGACCGCTCATGCTTTGTATGGCCCGGGCATGGTACATGAGCGGACGGCAAGTCACCCATAACCCGCCGTTCGCATGCCCAAACCCACGACTTGGAACTCGTAGATTGTAGGCGTTATTACTGGACCACCACTGTTCTGACAGGCTATGACTACTCTGTTCAAAATAAATTTATTATTTTTCAGTTGCTCGATCTCTGTACCCCGTAATAAGTTCACTTGAGACACCATCACAGGAAATTTAATGCGCCGCTGTCCGCTGGAGTGAACGTAAGCTCTAAGTGTTATATTGGCGGTAATCGTACCACGCAATATGGACGAATATATCGAAGTATGCTGTGATGTACAGTATATTATGTGATGAGTAGGTTTTGGAGGGGGTTCAGGTGTCTACAGAGTGGGGCAAAAGAACCTGTTCAGGCCAGATTCTGTGCAAATTTTTGATAAATCGATCTATTTACAAGTTATTTAAAAATATAGCTCTTAATTGCTGAATAATCTTTCTTGGTTTGAAAGGGATATCTATACATAACAAATGGTCCCACGTTAATTAGGTCAGGATCCTGGATTCTACAACAAATCAATTGCGATTCCTAGTATCGCATGCATTGTTCACGCAATCACATATTGTGCCCGTGCCTAAGAAAAAAATATTTTTACATTTTTCAAAAAGTTTCTTATATTTTCCGTAAACAACAGTTTGCAAATAGTCTCCAAGTAGCCCCTTTTCGTACTACACAATTTAAATTATACGCACAAACGGACAGCGGAAAAGTAAATAACAATAATTGCTACAATATTCATCCATTAATCAAATTATAAGGCAGCAACGTGAACAAGTTGGAACCATTGCGGATAATAAATTAAAAACAAATAATATCGGCGTGCTATACACGTGCGGGGAACTTTTATGGGGAACTTAATTAATATTGTTATGGAGAAAATATTGTATGAGGACTTTGTGGCTAAATAATTACAGCCGCACAGGCCGATTTTTCGGGTTAAGCCGCGTTTGTTGAGGTTGGTGTATATATGACAGACCATCTGTCATAGCGAGTTGCCTCCGTGTCTCGAAAAACACGTAGTCGTTGGTAATTTGTAGATCTTTGATAGTCGTTAATTAAATAGTAACGACTATCAAAGATCTTTTCAAAATTCAAAAGCTCTATAAAGTCTCTGCATAGCCGTTTTCCGTTTTTTTTCCGTTTTTTTTCGTTTTTTTCGGTGATTTTTTATATAGGTAATTATGTAAATTAGGTAGTGGTTGTGTTTTAAATATTTTAAGTTTATAGATAGTATTTTAGTTTATTTTTTAAATGTATTAGCGTTACCTTACGAGGCTGACCTCGTACAAATGTGCTGCAAGCCTCTAAATAAATGATTTAAAAAAAAAAATAGCCGTTTCCCAATTATATTGGGGTCGGCTTCCAGTCGAACCAGATGCAACGGAATATCTGTATTTTACATGGAGCGACTGCCTGTCGGACCTCCACAACCCAGTAACTGGGAAATATTTGTTGTCCCCGGGTCGACCGCGCGACGTGTTCCACGCGCTCCATAGAGATCTGTCTGCACAATGACGAAGCCCCCGTTGAGGGCCAAAGCCTTCACGGGGATACGGGACTAACGAGGTACCGTGACCTCGGAATGTAAAGGGCTATTGAAGGACACCGTGGACTTTAGTCAGTACAAGCCTGACAGCCTGTCATGTCTGGGTGGGAGGACTCATTTGATGATTTTAACACGCTGAAAAAAAGGGCTTAAAGCTAGTAATCCAAACGTGTAGCACCACCTTTAAACAAACGGCGCACAGTTTCGGCAACGAACCGTTAACAGTCAGTTTCAATTTATGTGCGCATGTTATCAACTCATTATTTTGCCGCGAAAATGGCGGTTTATCGCAACGAACGAAATGTCATTTTTTTTTGCTTTCACGTTGGATAATTTTCTGGTGTTTTCAGTGTGGGCTTCGAGATTATGCGCAACGATTTTAGAGCATCTACCTTAGACCAGCAAGGCTTTTGGGTAACTTGATAGTCACTGACCAGCGGTTGTCCACTGAACTTGGATGGCTTGATACCTGTTAAGAGGCTAGGTTGAGGAGTGGATTTATAAATGTGTTAGTGAGCGCCACGCACACATTTAAATGTTTTCCTCGGAGATGTTGACTTGTTTTACGTAGAAATCGAACGACAGTGGTTTATTTTTCCACAGTGTTTTTGGCTTCAATTCTCAGCCGCCTAATAGGAATTAAGAGGTCTAAATAGTCATGAAAAAACGGCTCTACTTTGACTACTTTTGTAAGGTGTGCATTTCTGGATTTCATTTTTTTTAAGTGTTCCTTTAACTGCCGTTTACGTTTCAAGGTCATGGTGACCTGTACCGTCAGCACGAGTTTTCAGTATTTGAGACGTAAAGTAAACTGGAACTTTGACGACTTCAAATTGACAATTTTCAAGGGAAAAATTGGTTCCTTCTTCGCACACCAGAGGCGCTGTACCATATTTCCATACAATAAACGCTGTAAATACTGGAAAAACTCTGTAAAGTAAAATAGAGAAAACTCGTGCTAGGGGTACTGCTTAGACAAGGTCGCTACCCCAGCATGTAGATTACTATTCGAATTAGTTTCTTGTTTCCTCCTTTTAAGACCAGACTAGACACTGTTGAAATCGGTGGCCTAAAAGCGTTGCTGAAACGATATTGCCGATTGAGTATGTCAGTGCTACAACTTGCTCATAATAATTTTCGTAGAAATTAATTTGTTAGTTAAGTTTATTTTAGATTATTACTAATACTTACATGCACAAGTTCTAAGAGTAAGCTAAGTTACGTGAAAATATCCCAAAAAAAAAGAAGAAAAGCCAAAAAAAGTTCCCAAAAAAATAAAACTTTATAATTATGTTACACAACTTGTACCTATAAAAGCGTAAACGGGGAGATACAAGTCCCTACCCGAGTATCTGTCGATACATTTCTATGTTTAACATATACTGAAGTCAATAGAACATATTTTCCCATGCATAGAACATAGATTTGAACTAGATAACATATGTGAACCAAAACATTGTACCCTGCCGTATAGGAATGCGTTTAATATTTTGCCATGGCGATGCTCCATGCGGGCACACTGTCCTATTTTAGGGATGCTATGAAGTAATCGATATTTTTAAATATCGGAGTTACTATAGGTAGGTATTTTGATGCATGGGATAGGAATGTCTATGCAGAAAACTAAATTCTATGAGAATAGAATATAGAATAGAATAGAAAACATTATTCGATGTAGGACACACGCACAGAAATATTTAAAATTAAAAATACAATAACAATTTTGCTGAGCATGTCCACACCAAAAGGGTTACCAACTCCAGCATATTTTGGGCAAAAGACACCCAGCGCTGGTTTTTAGTTGGCACCACGCAGTGACACACGGACGAGGATCTAATTCATTTTGTTGATTTTTATCACTTCTGATTTTCAACTCTAGAAATTTAAAAATAAAAATTTAATGAAACTAAATATTATTTACAACAAGATTTAAACTAAAACTCAAATTAAATACTTAACTTAAAAAAAAGAAAAACGCAATAAGGCAAAATACTCCTCTGCAATATCTCCTCTGCAATACTATTATCTGGAAATAGTAATTAATTAAACAGTAATTTTGCAAATTAAAGTTTTGATCCCGCATCGAAAACTATTTTTTTCCTTAGACAAAAAATCTGCAATAGCATTCGCATTCGAAGGGTTTGAAAGAAGGAACGAATTAATTGGTTTGAAAAATTTGATTTACAGAGATTTTATTCTTAAACAATTTTAAAACAGAGCTCTTTGTTAAATTCGATTTTTTCAACAATAATAAAAGCACAGCTCACTAAAAATGGTAAAGCACAACAATAAATCAAAGTGAAAGTATAAACACAGTAAAAGTATCGACAGTCCCATCCCTAAGAGGCGATAAGAAGGCAGACGGTGAAACAAAAGCTGTATCGATGCGAATTTCAACAATATCCGTGTAGAGCGTAAATCACGCGCGTCCGTCCTATTGTTTGTTGCCGCTCTGTGCACTTCGTTCGAATGGCTTGTTCCTTTTTTAAAAACTGATTTTATCGATGTTTTGAAATTGATATGTTGGCGGCACTATGTACTTCTGTGCGCTATTTGGGTGTTTAGAAAATGTTAGATCCTAGGTAGCAAAAAAAGGTAAATTGTGTTGTTAATTGATTGAATTGATTAATATTATTATTTATAATTTTTATTTTGCTACGACTTTTAGACCAGAAAAAACCTAGAAGGACAAAAGTTATTTTCTTGATTTCCGTTTCCGTCATTCAAAAATGTGTTTTTTGTTATTTAATGTCTGATCTAAATGGAATGTAAATGGAAAGTAAATTATGCTATGAGCATTATAATATAATAATACTGTTACTGCACTCATATAGCAGTTGACAAGACAAGTAAGGACTACCAAACTTTATCTTACTCGTATTTCTGGTTGGTTCATCTAGAACTAACGACAGATACAAAGGTGCTCCACTCATATCTATAACAAAATCAGGTACACAGTTCACCAAAACACATAAAAACATTGCTATACCGAATCACAGTTCTGGTTACTCAATTCCGTGCATTTTTACCTTTATTTTTGGTGCACCGTATGGGTTCCTATCTCGGACAAAGCGATATGAGTGAAACAAAACGTAGAAAGCTTTGTTTGAGCCTGTTTTGATAGACAAAATATGATGTGGTGGATAAATTGTACTTTTAGTTGGAGTAATAAACGTGTTTTTGTTTATCTTGTATGTTTCATGAGTAACAATGATAAAATGTTAAATTGCGTCCACACAGTCGAGCAGCATCGTGAGGCATTTGGCGCGAAGCAGCTCGGTTAGTGTGGACATGTCTCGGTTAGTGTGACGGCCGAGGATAGCGCGCGCGCTTAGGCGATTGACCGAGCGCCCGAGCCATCCAGTGTCGCTTTTTGTTTTGCTAGCGTTGATTCTTCGAGAGCAGAGCAAACAGCTTTGCGAGACATTTGCCGCGAGAAGCAAATGTCTCGCGAGGCTACTCGCTCTGTGTGGACGCACCTACTTAGTAAGGCAGGTTTCGCGAACTTTAGAACTTGCCCGAAATATAATACTGAATAAACAAACGATAATAATAACAATATTCTCTTTTCAAAGCTCGCTTTCAAAGCTTGTCATATTTTAACTACAGAATTACCTAGCATTAAAGTTTTTGCTTTTTAGAAAACCTGAGATAATGAAAAGAAGAAAACATAATGAGTTCTTTCTCTAATTTAAACATAACTAGAGAAATGTGAGCTTTGCCTAACACTTCAGGGATTATACAGCGATGTTATATTTATAAAACAAACCGGTAATTACACTTCAATATTACTCTTACAAATACCTACCCTCTAATAGAAATAAACGATTAATATTTCGCTCGCTCTTTAAATTTCCCGACGTCTTAAGCCAAGAGGCTCGTAATGACGTTTACGGCTAACAATGACGTCATAAAATGAAGCCAAGCCGTCCGTAATATCTTTAAAAACGTCACACCTGCGCCCTTTACTATTGGTCCTTTTACGATCGAGTTTTGTTGTATCGAATGGAGAATGAGTTTTATTTACTTGTACGTTAGGTAGGTTGTTGTGTGTTGGAATGCCGCAATGGTAAGAGAAAATAGCTAACTCATAAAAGTGCGACCAGAAACTTATTACCTCCGTCATCATCATTGACCTTGGCAGTCTTTGATCAGTAGATGCGTAACAGGGCACTATCAGTGGAGTCCCGCCCTGTGGGACTCCAACTACTAGGAGCTTTAAAATAAAATAATTATGGAGGTACTTCACTGGAATTACTTGGAGCTTTTAAATAAAATAACTACGGAGGTCATAATGGGGTCTAACCTATACGTGTCGGTACTCCAGGCGTTTTTAAAGAAAAACCTCATTGGTGAATATTTCCAAGCTATTTCTCCTCAGTGTCCCTTTACGTACATTCCAACCCAACTATGTTCTATTCACTGCTGAGTATCTTCCTTTTGTGCTTAACCAGGTCTTACCCGCAGTTTTCTGAATGTCGTCCACCCATCTGGTCGTTGGTTTGCAAGTAGTAGGGGAATTTAGCTAGGGCTCAACTGGATAGGATTTTTAATTATATAAGGATATAAAAACTATGACAGAGCCAAGCCTGAAAGGACTCAAGATTAAGATTATAATGAATGTAAATGGAAGAAAGAAAGTATTTTTCACATAGAAATACCTTTCTCTCCTCTAATATTACTTTTTCCCTCATTTTCGTGTGCTATAATTTTTTATGCTATCATTTTTAGCTGTATTATTTCGGGCAGGTTTGTAATTACAGAGTTTTGGTGTTCTGAAGACCTTTTCATGCCTTTTTCAAAAGCTATTCAGGAGAAAATGTAAAATGAAGCACCTTCCAGCAATTTCGGTGTCAATTAACTTTGCATTTGCGTTTATAATGAGAAAAGTAGATATTATGTGGTTTTGAGGTCGTTGCCTTTTGAATACTTAATATAATTATTAAACAAGTATAATATTATGGAGAGAATATTTGCCGGTGAGAAAAATAATTTGATAATTGTGAGATTGGGCGGGTAATCTAAGTGGCATGAATAATCACCACTGGGAAAATATCCACGCAATAGATGCTTGAACACTGCCGCTAAGGCTGGCCCAAAATGAGAGGCCCGAATGACCTTTATGGACATTCTGACGGCTGGTTCAAGATGGCGCTCACATAGAGTACTTGGAAGGATATGGGGGAAATTCTCCTGTATCGTGGATGCATTTACATTGTATTTAACACTCTGGAACATCGACGCCGAGTTGCCAGCCTTTTTTTTATGGTGACATTTCGTAAACTTAATTTGTTTGGCCATTCCTCATCACGGACACAAGAGTACGGCATTGCACCATCGGAACATGGTTGGGACATTCTCCAGTATTATATACCAAAGCGTTTCTTGTCAATACTTTTTACTATGCGAACAGCTTAAGGATTGACCAGTAACTGCAAGGGATCCGTGTGTCCTGATTGCTACAACCTTTGGGTCATCAAGTCAAGAGTGAAAAAGTTACTTCTAGGCAAGCCTGCCTCACTGTCGACCACATCTTCGCTCGCCATTTGACGATATAGTGGTCAAACGAAAAACCAAGGGCTAACAAAAAATTTGAGGTTACGATCCAAATTGTGGTGCCGTTAAAACTCGCTCTATATACGAAACCTATAATAAGTATTGATAATCTAACAGTGTAAAGAAAGGACGCTAATATTTTCTCAACAAATTAATTAAGCCTTAAACATATCGGTAGTATCGAATCGGACACCGCTGCATTATCAGTATAAAATCAATTTGAGAGCAGTGTATGCGAGTGGAACAAGCTCGATACAGGGAGCTTTGATAGAGAAACTTGTATGGTAGACTGTACAAGAGCAAGCGATTTTGTATGTAGCATGTACAGTGTTCCAATCAGGTATTGCGGTTGTCTGTGTCTTGGAACAAAGCAACGTCTTCGACTGTGTATTGGCAAACGTAACACTGGCTGTCAACCAATAGGTAGGTAAGTTACTGTTATATAGCCAAATGTTAACACCTTGTCTGAAAGAAACCAGACATACCTACATAGAAACATAATCAGTCCACAATATTCCCACTACTGGGACATAGGCCTCCTTTCTGCGAAAGAGAGTGAGCTGTAATCTATCAAACAAGCCCAGTGGGGTAGGAAGATGTCAAATGAATTGTTTTGGTTCTAGTACATGTCAATTTCCTCACAATAAGATCTTTCACCGTTTTGAGAGTATTAGTGATGAAAGGAAAAATGGTGAAAGTGATGTCTGCTTTCTATTTCCCTTCGCCCCGTAACATGGCCTGAACCAGTCCTGGATGTTCATTATTATACCACTAAATTGCAGTACTATGGTACCTATTGGACGCAAAGCTGAAATTCGGTTTCATTAATTATTCGGTTTAATTCACCAGAAGTACCTCATTCTTGTTACGTCAATCGGATTGGAAGACCAATCATATAAACTTCTCGAAGGTTCCACAAGGTTATGGACTATCCAACTAATTCTACCCTGATCTAGATGTTTCGAGATGGTTCTGGAATGTTCTAGAAAGTATGGGACTGTGTAAAGTCTATGGGTGTTTCCAAAATATCCGACCATCTTCTAGAAACATCTAGTGGGTCCGGCCGGGTATAAATAGGGCGCCGTTTGGCAGTACATGAAAACTCATTAGAATTAAATGCAAAATTGTCTCTGGTCGTCTATCTTTCTAAACGAATTTGAATGTAAACCTTCTTCCAAATTACCGTAAAATCAAGTGTTCACCTATTCAACTAAACTTGAGTCAGTCTGGTTTTGAGTGCGATCAAGGCGACTCGAAAGTGAACTCGAAGCGATCTCTAAGGTGTGTGTATAAGTGTAAGTGTTAAATAGTGTTAAGTGTTTGTTGTAGTTAGTTATTTGTGTGTCATTAAAGATTATTGGCTTTTAATTGGTGTTAATTAATTTATCCCAATACCTAGCTCGTAACATTATGTAGAAAGTTTTCAAAGAAACACATTACCTATGCTATCATCAGTCTACAACTTAAACCACAAACTTATCGCGATACTCAGAGACAATAGCGCCATTATTCCGCGCTCAGCGAGTTAACAATGAACCAAACACTGATTAAGCGGTACCCGGCTGATCGTAACTCTAGTGAATAAAGTAAATTTGAATTTAGAACATCGTATGAACAAAAGAGTAGCAGCAGTAATGGCGGCCAGTGACCGCAACAGCTGATCGCTTGCTGTGGTGCCCGCTTGACGTTCGAAGGTTGTCGAGGAAACAAATTCTATTTTTAAAATTTGATGTGGTAACATCAAATCTCGCCTTAGGTGGAAAAGCAGAGTACGCTCCTCGGGTGTAAGGCTGCGTTGCCTTGGGCTAACTTGAATCCCTCGCTTCACTAAGGATTTTTAACTTTATTCCCTCGTTTCTTTCGGGTATTAACACTTGAACCTCCTCGCTGCGCTACGGACGGAGGTTCACCCCCAGAATCCTTAGTATCGCTTCGGAATTCAATACGCCTCCCTTGGAGCGTAATCTACAATTATTTTGTTAAAATCTCAGACCCGGAACATTCTTGGCTCAGTACTTTGTTTTTACCTTTTTTTATTTGCTTTGTGCGGTTTGCCTTTTCACGGTCGTATTGTTATGTTATGACAAACCAAGCTAAAAATAAGTAACCTTAATAATATTGAGGTAGTATGTTTTCAACTACTATCCTAAGTATTATTTGTTTTAATTTAAAAATTATTCTGTTCTATATAATGTATTAGTTAATACCTAAACTGAAATAAACGGCCTAGCTTGTGTTTGTACAATGTACATCTGTTTTTATTTGTTTTTGCCATTTAGTCATTTCCCTCGCTTGAGGTGAGGATGAAAAGTTACGTGTTGGCACTCGTAGTGCAAGATGTTTTCACCTTGTGACCTCTTTGTGATTCCCTCGCTATCGCTCATGATTCTAATTTTGAATCACTCGTTGCACTCGTGATTCAATTTTAGGAATCATCGGCTTTGCTCGGTCCATCAAAAATTGAGCAACGCGGTTAAAAATCAAACTTTGCACTCTTGTATAACAAATAACTATTGTTCCTGCCCAGACCTTTAAGGGAGAATCATAAATGTTGGAAGGAGAGCTGTTTGAAAATTATTGTATTTTAGGCTGATATAGAAGAAATAGTGTATGTTGATGGAGCTTGGTCTGTGGATGGGTGACCATTTCAGTCACAGCGAATTTCCTCCGTGCCTCGGAAAGCACGTAAAGCCTTTGGTCCCGGCTGTCATTTGTAGATCTTTGACAGTCGTTACTGATAGTCAGAAGCTCTAAAGTCTGACAACCAGTCTTACCATTAGGTATGGTATTATCCAGTTACTGTGTTGTGGAGATCTGACAGGCAGTCGCTCCATGTAAAATACTGATATCCAGCTGCATCTGGTTTGACTGGAAGCCGACCCCAATATAGTTGGGAAAAGGACGGCAGATGATGAGTATCTGTTGATGGACACGAAGAGGAAGGCAAAAGAGACTATGCATGAATTGTGTTAAGAGTGATATCTGAACCACTGCTGGGCAAAGCTTTAAAACGGAGAAGCAAGACAAAAGCAATGATACAATTGATTGAAGTGTGACGACAAGGTTGGCGCAGTGGGTGAGCGAGCGACTGCTGCCCAACGTGTTGCGGGTTTGATACCTGCACAGAAAAAATATTTGCATGATCTGACAGTAGTTGTTCCGATTATGGGTGATGCGTATGTAAGTTTCTATATTTGTAAACGCACCCATGATACAGGAAGAAATTTTTAGTATTTAAAAAAGCAAAAAAAAGAAAGTTCGTCACGATATTTTCCTTCACAGTTGTCAGTGATGTCCACGATTAACTCAAAAATTACTATTGCATTGAAAAACACACATTCGTAATTATTCGGATTACAATCTTTTAAATAGGAGGTCACTAGGGCTCTGGGTTATCACAATTCCTTGATGAATGATATTGATATGAAACTTGATAATATGAAAGGAAATGCCAATGATGATGTGAAAGCTAAAAGAAAAAACAAGTTATATTTTATTGATCGAAAACATACACGATGAAAATTAACAAAACATCCAGGGATAAATACTGAAACAGGACAGTAATAAACTGGTTAGGGATAGGATGGCCATAGTTTGAACTAATAATAATATTCCACAACTATCACACAACGCCATCTAGTCCCAAGCTAAGCAGAGCCTGTGTTATGGGAACTAGTCAACTGATAAACATACTAATACTATATCTCTAAATATTATAGATAAATTACACCCAGACACAGAACAAATCATCATGCACAACGCATCATTTGTCCTGGGTGGGAATCGAACCCACGACCCCCGGCATAGCAGTCAGGGTCACTAACTAGACCAATTAGTACTTGGATGTCTCAGAATACAAAAGATTCAGAAATTAAGCGTATTGTTCATGTGTTTCCATAACACAAACAAGAATTCCTGATAGAATGAATGGAATATGTAATTAACCCGACCATAATCAGGTTTCCCACTTCGATTCAATTTGCTGACCCATTGAATTAGAACTTAATAATCGCGGATTTAATCATGGATTATTAGATGCTCGATGATTGTGTTTTCAATTTGGTAATCGAGGTTATTGAAGTGGCAATCGCACCTACCACCTTTATACAACGTGACTTTTTAGTCGTCTTACAAAAGAGGCGAGTCTAGGCGAGTTTATTTATTTTTTAATCGTTAGTAATAATTTTTATCTATAGTCTTCTTCTTCTATAATATAAAAATGGATCGCTAAATGTGTCGCGAAGCTCATAACTTTAAAACGGCTGGATCGATTCGGCTAATTCTATTTTTGTTGTGTTTGTAACCATCAGGACCGGGTTATAGGTTAGGTTAGGTAGGTTATATTTTTTTTTGTCCACATGTCCACCCGTGCGAAGCCGGGACGGGCCACTAGTTATTAATAAATTATATCCATTAGAAATATGAAACACCCTGATAAAATGTTTACGTATCAAGCTGTACGTGTACAGTATACCTACCCAGCGCAATAGTAGGCAGATCATTCCATATCCATTTTCTATGAGACAAGGGTGTTTGTAACTACGCCTTGCGTCATAATATTTTTTTTTTTAATTTAAATTTTTCAAATCTCTTCAATAAGTACCAATATTTTTTTCATAAACGTGTTCTAGTCATTGGATACATGGGCTGCCTTTATAAGACGACTAAAAAGTCACGGTGTATATGGGACTCAAAAAGCCCACAATAAGAGTAGTGGCTGGGTGATAGATCGATGCGCTGCGTGTAAGGATTCCCACACGAAATAAATAGATACTATGACGATACGATCTGCTTGGCCTTTATTGGCCTCGTATGGCTTAGTATGGCCTACAAATAGTTTCAAGTTGTATTGTGGCTGTGTATGTGAATTTAAATGTTCGTAAACGCACCAACGATACAGAAAGAGAAGAGTAGGTTAAAAAAACAAATGAGAGACTTCTCTATATGCAAATATTATTATTTACGTTTTACAAGTTCTGTTCTGTCAGAGCTGATTATAATCTATTTAATCGTCAATAATATCAAGCAATCAATAAAACGAAATGACACGACATGAGTAATATACGACAATACAAAAGCTAAATAGCAAATATAAAAGACCGTTCCCATTGCAAGTTAGTCGCTGCGATTCGCGATCGACGACACGTCACATCGACATCGTACGTGCGCTGATTTATGCGTGGACCGACGACACGGCGGTACGCGGCGATAAATATAATTGTGCCGCTCTGACCCACCCAGGGAGCGGGCTACGGCAAGTGCGTAAGGCGCTTTATACAATGGGAACTGGGATTCTGTAGCAGTGTTTTGTTTTTTTGTCTATTTATGGTTCATTGGAGGGTTAAATTAGTCTTAAAAGTCTTAGTTAGTAGCTGGTATCATATTTTGTAATACCTACTCGAAGGGAGTAGGCATGGATGTCTAGAATTAGGAAATTTCACAAGTAATCCGCTTGCAAAGCAGTTACCGTTGCCAATCTCACAACTTTTTCACTCCTTTTCTGAGGGCGTAGAGAAAGTTGAAAGAAGTGTTGTTCCAAAATTCAAAGGGATAATTTCGATGTTCTTTTACACAGTTGGTCCTTCAGTGGCACAGTGTTTCCCACAAGAGATACGCTCAAAAAGTTAAAATCAGGAAAGCCATTCATCTAAAAAAAATGTACCCTACTTCTGTTTTATTTGATAAACCACAAAGCAATAACTTCACTCCAGAAATATAAAATAAACAAACGAATAAATATGCCAAAGTAATTCTCATTGTGCATAAGTTCCTACGAACAACTACAGATGTACCACAAGCAATTGTACAGGAAGACAGTTACACCAAGTAAAGGAGAGCCGTAACTAACAATACTGCAACAAGAGCCAAAGAAAACTGAACCCTAAAACACAGCAATAAAGATTGGAGTGAAAGAAAATAGAACTTAGTAAAAGTTAGTCCAGACTGTTGTCGAACAATCTTGTACTTTATTTTGTTTATACGATTTCATAGTTTATAAAATTAAATTCGAAATTCCTTTATGAATAGTACTCCGTTTGTGTTGTTAGGATGGTGATTCTTCTTGCAAGATTTTTTTTTCTTCAAATAAGACTGTTAGTGACTTAAAACCTCTGCACCTTTACATACATTTTGAGTTTCAGGGCTGCTAAGACAGTCTCAAGATTTTCTTAGTTGCAGCTCATATATTTCGGCCCGGTTAGTAGCAATAACCGTACCCTCTAACGTGTGACTCTAACTGCAAAATACAGGCGTACTACTAGTAGTATTGTAATAATTAATAATTATTAATAAATTGTAATAATTTCCGTTTTCGGGGCTCAGGAGTGTACCTAGGTACACTCCTGAGCCCCGAAAACGGAAATTATATTTTTGCCAAATTAATTTTTTAACATCGTCCTTGATGGAATAGTACTACAAATTATCATAATTATCTATTTTAATCTTTAAAAGTATGAAATAAGCAGAATTACGATTAAGTTTCAATCATCATGACCTACAATATTGCACTGATAGAATCCGTTCTTTTTAATAGGCATTGATGACTGCCTAGCACAGGCCTCCCTCTGTTTTTTTTTAAATGATGCCCCACGCTAGGAATTTCTCCTGTGTCGTGGGTGCGTTTACAAACATATATAAACTCACATTACACAAACGCCCAGAACCGAAGCAACTACTTATGGATCACACAAATATTTGCTCCGTACGGGAATCGAACCCACGACACGCAGTGCAGCAGTCCAATCGCTCAGCCACTCCGCTAACCGTATCGTCTATGACCTATTAGATGTTGTTCTGGGTCTGGCTATTTGTATAATGTTAGTTTAAATGTTTGTAAGCAGTCATCCTCGATACAGCAACCTTTCCTAGTGTAAGACGAAGTGAAAATATTAAAAAAAACTGCGATAAAGCAGCAAGAGGTTTTTATTTATTCAGTAGGCATTTGTAATCCAAAACTGGCTTAAGAAATTGAAAAATTAAAAGTTGATAGTCATTGAAAACATGCAATATTTATTAATTCTTTGTGATAATCTAATCCTTATCAGATAATTTGGAATACTGTCGATGTTACGTTTTATAAGCTTATCATCAAATGTCTGCCCAACGCACTTGATGTATGTACCAAAACCAAAATGAATTTTAAAATAGTTATATTTATTTTTACAATTTTAACGGTTGCTAGTGCCGCAGTAAGAAAAAGTTATAATGGTTACACGTTGTATAAAACAGTGCCAAAAGATGACAGTGAAGTGAAAATATTAGAAGACATAAAGGCAAAGAATCTTGGTGAATTCTGGGTGGAAGGTTTTAATGTTGGTCTTGATGCCAAAGTTATGGTATCACCGGCTAATCGTGAAGAGTTCGTAAGACAATTGGCGGTTGGAAAGATTGAAGCGAAGATAATAATTGATGATGTTCAAAGGTAAGAGGACACCCTCCTCCCAGTAAGGGAGTAGTAATCACGGCCTTGAATTGTAGGTTGTAGATTTGAAGCCAGCTAGTCAAAATTACTTTTTGATTCTCCAAACAGTGTAGGAAAACAAACACTGTTTTAGGGTTTAACGGTTTTACTTAAATCAAACTTTCACTTACAAAATGTACTATGGGAGGTCAAAACAATAAGGAATTACGGAAGATGTCCCGTAAGTGGCAGTTTTTAGAATTCGGTGAAGAAAAACATCGTGAGAAAACCGACATGTCTTAGAGCCGAAAAATCTAAGACATGTGACATGTACTTTGACCGAGTGGTGCATACAATCCACTCTTTCTCACGGAGAGAAGGCCTGTACCAACAGTGGGAATATTTAACGCTGATGTCGTGTCGAAAGGCAAGAATGGACTTCCAGTGTTGAGGTTTTCGACTAAATTTTAAACAAAAAATATTTTTTTGTTGCATAATTCAAATAGGTCCTAAAAAAAGTACGTGTGCCAGATATATTTTTAGCGAGCTGTTTTATTCTGACAATGACTATACTATAGTGGTAAGGACTGTTTTGTAAAACCGTACATCTAAATATCCATAATAAACCGTTTTATGAATCCATCTTCCTCAAATGGCGTTTCTTTTAATTTGCAGAGCAATAGACGACCAACTCAATTCAGCCAACATTATATCTTCCGAATCTTACCTCTCATTCTCCTGGTCCCAATACCAAAATCTTACAACGATCTACAATTGGCTGGATGAATTGGAAGAAAACCATCCTTTGGTAGCGAAAACTGTGGTCATGGGCCAATCTGTAGAAGACAGAGAAATCAAAGGAATAATTTTGAATCATAGACCAGAGCTGACACGTCCTTCAGTTGGTGTACTAGAAGGTACACTTCACGCTCGTGAATGGATTTCTGCAGCCACTGTCACCTGGATTATAAAGGAGTTCTTGACAAGTAATGACCCTGGAATTAGGGCTTTAGCAGAAGGTTTTGAATGGCATATTTTTCCAGTCGTCAATCCTGATGGTTATGCTTACACGTTTAGTCATGTAAGTACGTTTGATCTTCAAATAAATTGGCTTTTTACTATTTTTAATGCCTTTTTCGCTGATCACACCGAAATTTTGCATAATTATACATAGGTTGTTAAGTTTATAGAAATGGACATATTTATCCAATGTTTTCTTAACGTATGTAAATCAAAATTACATTGATTTTACAGAATCGTATGTGGAGAAAAAACCGTAGTCCAGAAAGTGTTAAGGCTTGTGAAGGAAATGTGGACGATGATATGAGCCATGGTGTGGATCTCAATAGAAACTTCGATTTTGAATGGATGAGTAAGTAGTATTCTATTATTTTTTTCCCACGTTTTTATACACTCACTTTTCTTTCTTCTTATCTAATGTTAGTGTAATGGAAAGTAAGTTTCTTTACTCCCCCAGTCCAGGGTCCTCCCCCTTTAAAAACGGTGAAGGAAAATATCGTGAGGAAACCGACATGTCCTAAAACCAAAAAATCGAATACTTGCGACGTCAACCAACCTGCTCTGGGCCCGCGTTGTGGATTATGGCCCATTCGGTCTCTCAGATAGGAGACGTGTGTCCCAGCAGTGGGAACATTTATAGGCTGATAATGACTCTTAGTCACGTGAGTGTTATCCCTCCACATCACATTAGCAACTAACAGCAATACTTATAATTTTTTCTCTCATTTCCAGCCATAGGTGCTACTAATGACTCCTGCAGCAATACATTCGCTGGTCCTTCGGCTTTCTCAGAGCCAGAATCGAGAGCTATTGCCCAATACATGGAAACCCTGAAGCAGAGTCGAGATATTGTTTATTACATCGCCTTCCACTCCTACACTCAGCTGATCATCATCCCTTATAGTCACGTGACGAGTAATGCTGAATCTCTGCTTTCTGGAAACTATCCTGATATGGTAATAATCCTTCTTTTTATATCATGAGGGCTATCAGACTCTTTGATAATACTCCACGTCCAATTGAAGCTCGAATGTCTGGGTTTCGTATAGTAACTTATTAGGTATGCCCTTACTGAATTGTGGAAGTAAGGCAGGCGGTTAGTAAAATAAAATACAGACATTATTATCATACAATTTGAATGGAGGAATAGTAATAATTTAACAAAGGCAAAGCAGCTGATGATGATAACGCGATGAAAATTCGAAGTCATTTGAACCCCATCAGCTCGCACTAGGCCCGCTTGTTAAATTACGAACCTCTCCCTCTCAAAGAGAGGTGGCCTGTGTCCCAGCAGTGGGAACATTATTGGCTGATGCTTAGGCTTAACGGCCTGTACTTCCACGTGCCGCCCGTCGCAAAGTTTACCGCTAAGACCAAAGTCATGAAGGACTGTTGTGGTGAGGCTGCATTTGACAGCGATTTTCGATGCGACGTGAAAAGCGAAACAGGTTACACGTGGTATAGCTACATCGCTATAAAGATGGCGCAACTTTACCGAAAGACATTTGCCAATGGAATGAAAGAGTCGACCTCGCTGGCAAGACTGTGAAAGCTTAGTTGGTTAAAGCTTCTGGGGTACTGATCAAGAGACCTTAATACAATAAGCCATGATTTTTCCCGTTTATGTGATGTGAAAGAGTTAAGTAATTTTAATGCTTATTTCCTGTGCTTAATGCCTTTTTTGCTTTTCAGTACGAAATTGCAATTAGAGGTGCTGATGCCTTAACAAAACGTTTCGGAACAAACTATCGAGTTGGTATATCCGCTATGGTTATGTGTAAGTTGCTCTTTTCTTCGTATTTTATCTTAAACAAGTTAATTCCCGCTTTATCCACCGTTGCTGATTTTATAGCCGAGGGTATCTCACGAAGTAGTTAAAAGCAAAAACACTTTTGAAAATCCGTCTGAAGCCCGGTTTCCATCGCGATCGGAACGGACCCAATAATGACTTCGTTAAACTCGCAAGCGCAAACTGCATACTTGCATTTCCACCAACAAATAGTTTTTACGTTCCCAGAGCTAGCTCATTTTTACTCTTTTCACCCGCTGAGTCATTAATGGGTCCGTTCCGCTCGCGGTGGAAACCGGGCTTGACAGTTTCAGAGATAGTACGCTGAATCAAGTCAATAAAATCTCTTCAGGCTTGATTAGGATAATTTGATGTAGCCAAAAACAAAAAATGGATAATAAAAAGAGAGGGAGTTAGCTAACAGACAGCAAGATTTTTAAAAGTATTCATTATTCATTCTTCAAATCAAATCATAAAATTATCAAATGAGTTTTGCTGCTCGGGATCAAGCAGAGCTGTCGGACTAAATGTAAAAGCCACCCAGTTTCTTTAATTACAAACCATAAAAGACAGCCCCTGATCCGTTTAAGCTTATCGCACCTTCATACATCTTCTTTAATATTTTCTACTTTATTTCAGATCCCATGAGCGGTGCCAGTTTCGATTGGGTCAAGCATAACATCAAGGTTCCAATCACTTACCTCATAGAGCTTCGTGATCTTGGGGAATTCGGGTTCCTCCTTCCAGCCAATCAGATCGTTCCCACAGCTCTGGAAACCATGGATGCTCTGGTTGAAATGGGCAAGAGGACCAAAAAACTGGGTTACATTCCAGAATTATTATCTGCTGGTCATAGCGTAGTCTTTTCTTCTTTAGTTGTAGTGTTTGGTGTTTTGATTGCATTGTCTTAGTTTATTACTAGGAAATAAACCTTAGGTCTTAGTGTCTAAACACACTACGCCGAACGTACGCGACCGAACTTACGCGGCAGAAATTCAGTTGCGCAATTTTGTGTGTATTTACAGTGTTCCGAGCGCTGTCGTGACGTCGTGTCGTGTTATCTAAACAGCCGGACAGACAAATGCAAAATAAAGTGATCCTGTTAGGGTTCCGTTATTACTTTTGAGGTGCGACCGAATTTCCGCTGAACTTACGCCCGTCTGAAGTTCGGCTGTACGCTATAACGCAACGTAATTTCGGCATAATGTGTCGCCAGTAATTCAAACAGCATTGCAGGCGTAATCATGCCGAACTTCGGTCGCGTATCCTCGGCATAGTGTGTCTAGACACTTACAGTTATTAACTGTTAATTGTAAGAACCTTAAACGCGATTACCACTCACATACGTGTTCTCTATTTGTTTTCTAAAGTCGTTGATTAGATTTTTACGAGTACTATCTCGAACTTGACTGTAGAGCGTAAAACAGAAACAAGTTTGTACGATACTACTAAACATTATATGTAGAAATCACAGTTAATGTCACTCAGTGTTTTTTTAAAGAAATTGTCCAATGTTTTGTGCTATAGATGCTTTATTGATGGAGTTTGTAACGTTTATGCGAAAAACCATACAGCGATAAATCATTAGTTTGAAATTATGTCGGTTCGATACTACAACTGTTAATCGAATCACCAACTTTCAAAAGAAAATTATATTAAACCCCTTAAACATTTTAATTTATTCTAGTTTTTTTGGAATGCTTTTGTTTTTATATGCAATTGGAAAAATCGTGACCTTAATGTAAATAATTACGTAAACCTAATACTAATAACTGCCTTAATCAAACAAAACACCCCGGAACGTTCCTGGCTCAAAATACCCCAGAATACTAGCAGCGTTACCATCCCGAATGGCAATATTGCCATTTCTGCACGAGAAACTTTCTGGTGCTGGTAGTCCAAACCACTGGTCCTAAGTTGCTGACCAATTACCCCCACAAAAACTTTAGCCTCTCTCCCCCAAGCATCAATCGTCCTGTCGGCGAATAGTCCTTAGGTGAAAGGTACTATCGATGAACCGGGCATGAATGGTCGTATCGGCAAAAAGTCAAAAGGTGAAAGAGTCTATCGGTGAAACGACCATAAGTGAATCGTCCTGTCGACGAAACGTCTAATGGTGGTCGTCGGTGAAAGGTTGCAGAATCCCATCAAACGTCTCGGGAAAAAACAAGTACCGAGATTTTGTTTTGAGTTCCCTCGAAAAAAATTGATAGGAGCCTTATGTGGAATAGATAAGGTGCCATTAGCTCAAGTATAATTTCAGTGTGTGCCCAATGTGGATACCTCTCCAAAAACGGCGACATCTTTCTTTTGAAAGCATTACATGCAAGTTCTCGCAAATAGGATGAAACGGCAACAAAACATCATTATTTAAAAAAAAGTTATTGACGTTCAAGCGCTAAAAACAAAATAAAAAGGTAAAATAAAAGATATACAAGAATCTAAAATTTTAGGAAATGTGACCTGAGGGATAAGCATGGATTTTAGGGTGTTTTTTGAAACTTTATTTAACTCATTTATAAGGCAACATTTAAACGACATTAATTAATCTAAATAAAATATTAGTTTATTCAGCCTGTAGTGTACGCATGGGACTACTAACTTATTTAATCCATGTTATCAACATGTAAGTTCACATTTTTATAATAATGCGCACTAAAAACAGGAGAACTCGTGCTAGTGCCTCAGAAAGCTGGCAACATTGCCATGTTTCCACTGCTGATTCTTTGACTAAAAAAGATTTTGTCAAAAAAATAGTAACTTTTAGGCGCCTGTAGCTTTCAAACTATTATAAATTAAAAAAAAAAGAAAACCTATTAACCTATGTTTTACTGTGTCAGAAGCATTCTAAAAAATCATTGAGATAGGATAACATTTAGGGGCAGGAAAACGTAGTAGACGATTGTCTTAAGACTTAATAATTGCCTATACTATATTGCAATTATAAATAAGGGTGTACTATAAAACCGTTATTAACACGTCAGTATGTTTTTATAACATCCTCAGAATTTACGCTAATCGTATTATTACTCAAAGGATATCCTAAAGATATTTTTTTTTTTACTCATAAGTGTATTAATTTTAAAATCTAATATTCTTTTTAAAAATTCATTACACCTGATTCTATTCTAATAAATACAATAAATAATTTTAAAATTATGACTTATTTTTCTTTTCTCACCCTTTTTTTTAATTTTTGTAATCCCGTGTCGTATATAAATCTTTTTCTTTCTTATCATTTTTTGGCTGATAAACTTGTTCTACCTACTGAACATTGATAAAGCTGTCTTTATCAGTTTGTGATTACGTCTTTCAGATTTCGTCATCACCAATTTCACAATTATAGTCTGTATGCCAAAGATCCAAGTTCCATTATAAAGAAGATCATTCGGGCTTCATAAATTGGACCTTTTCTGAAAGTTAATGAAAAAAAACAACAACAACAAAATGGTACCTATGGATAGAATTAGTCATTTGGATCAATTATTACTAAGGCACAAATTTAAATATTTTTAAATTTTAGGATTGCTCTCGGCTAAGTAAAGTTATAGAAGTTCAAAGATTCCTCATTTTCATACATTTGTTGATTTCTAAATGTACCGAGAAATACAAAATAATGATAATTATTGCAAGAACTAGCCTGATTCCCATCCCCATTAGGAATATCATACTTTTTTTATCCCCTACGGAAATCGAACCCACGAAAGCGCAGTGCAGCTCAAAAACTACCCCATTTCAGCCACTGCACCAATAAATATGCCATCTTAGTACTGAGTTACCTGGCAGTATTTGATCACAGATTTTGTTTGTCTGTCAGTTTGTTTCATTCTTAAATACTAGAATTAATTTTATCAATGAACAATAATTTATTCATCTAACACAAATATTTAATCGCCCTAATAAAATAATGCTAAACATGTCTATAAAATAATAAAACAGTTATCAATGAAATAAATACATAACCTCAAGATAATGACACTATCTTATATAATGCCAAAGATAAAAATAATAATCCTAGTGAAATTCATTTCATTTCGGACACACAGAGTACGTGTACGCAATGATCAAGGAATTATTTTTAATATTAGCAGTGGCAACTGCTATTAACGCAGAATATGTTAGCTATAAGGATTATAAAGTGTACAAAATAGTACCCAGTTCCGATACTGAAGTACAAATACTTATGGACTTAGAGAAGCAAAATCTTTACGATTTCTGGAGTGATGTCGTTGCAGTTGAAAGTGATGTTAGAATTTTGGTGGCTCCGGAGAAACAAGCTGATTTCGAAGATTACTTAA
Organism: Agrotis ipsilon; assembly: GCA_028554685.1. Lineage (NCBI taxonomy): Eukaryota > Metazoa > Arthropoda > Insecta > Lepidoptera > Noctuidae > Agrotis > Agrotis ipsilon. The sequence continues at coordinate 13,157,160 of CM052973.1, read as the reverse complement.
AAAGTGTAAACGTTCCGGCTAAAGTTGTAATAGAAGATGTACAACAGTAAGTTAATTTTTTGTTACTATGTGATAAAATAAAGCCCTGTGGAATAATGAAAGATATTGAATCGTTAAAAAGTATTCTTCCTGCTTTGTTATTGATAAGAGTGAAAGTTACAAAAAGATCATCATCATCTTTCTTGCCTTTATCCCATTATACTTTGGGTGACACGTTTTCTTCTTTAATTATCCCTTGTCCAACTTTACGACATCATCAAATCATCCACTCTGCTTTTGTTCTTTATCATCCTATCCATCTATTAACATACATTTTTCTAAAAAAGTGTCAAAATGTTAAAAACACAATCCACAATTTTTCAGATTAATCGATGCCCAGCTTAGACGGCCCTTTACCCGAAGCAAAGTCTACGATTGGACCTTCTACTGGTCTTTACAAGAAATATTCGATTGGCTCGACAAAATAGCCGAAGAGTACCCTGATGTGGTCACTCTAGTCACTATTGGCCAGTCAAATGAAGACAGACCGATTAGAGGAGTTAAAATTGACTTTAGGAAGCAAGAAAATCCTATTATTGGTATGATTGAAGGTGGTATTCACGCAAGAGAATGGATCTCTCCAGCAACCGTGACGTATATCATCAATGAATTCTTGACTAGTACTGATCCTAATGTCAGATTTGTGGCTGAAAATATTGTCTGGCATATCTTCCCTGTGGTCAATCCTGATGGCTACTCTTATACGTTTACTAATGTGAGTATTGTTTGAATTCTTAGGTCGTCTTAGTCGAAACACTACTTAGTGTTTGTCCACACTGGAAGCCTAGCGCGTCGGCGGTGGCAGGCGCGGTGGCGGGCGCGATACGTGTCCACACTGCCGATCAAGCGTTTGTTTTTGTCGCGGCGACTTCAGGTGTTGCAAACCGGTGGTACCTAGTAGAATCTATAAAACTTGTTTAAAGAAATTAATATTATTATTTTGTACAGGTTATTTAGGATTGAATACAACTCAATTATTAATCATTCTACATTTTTCTACTCAATAACGGTAAAAATAATTTAAATATGTAGAAAACATCCAACGGTAGTACTTTAGTGCATGTTCTGGTAACTATATGGTGCTACTAAAAGACCGAAAAGGTTAGTTACACCTGCCACCCGCCCGTTATGTCGGTTGTTGCCTAGCAACGCCTAGGCTCGCAAAATCGCTTGTAACCACCGCGCTAGGCTCCCCGCCTAGTCACTTCAATGTGGCCACAAGCGGCGATTTCATACATTCATTATTATCGCGCCCGCCACCGCCACCGCGCTAGGCTCGCAGTGTGTTTGAGGCCTTAGAGTGGTCGTGGTTGCGCATATGAGTTAGACTTGGGAAGTTCGGTGGGTTTTTGCCTTCCCCGAGGATTCCTCTTTCAGCAATGTACTGGAAGTGTGCAATGGAAGTCCATTTACACCGCTGAAACCATATTTTTTAAAAGCACACACAGGTTTATGTGTATCTGTGTAAGATCTGTCAACAAGTTTATTTAGTTCACATTTATCATGGAGGTCTAGTCCATCCATGCATCTTGAGGAGGATCGAAGCGTTTCCATGAATGTAGTTTTAAATTGTTATTAAACAGATTTCTCTCCTCATTTATTTGATTGCAGAACAGAATGTGGAGAAAGAACAGAAATGGTAACCATTACACAAGCTCCTGTGGTGATATCAGTAACGGAATCGATTTGAATAGAAACTTTGGTTACAAGTGGATGTGTAAGTATACTATATTTTTTACTTTTAGTTTAACTTAGAAAAGCAAGTTTTGTTCTTACTAACTTTTGTATTCAATATAAAGGTCGCCATTTTAGACAGTTGCAGTACTTTCCTTTTTTTTTGAACGTGGATTAAAATCGACGGTGGCACTCAATAGCCCTTTACGTTCGGGGGTCACGGTAGCTCGTTAGTCCCACGACCCCGACAGGCTTTGGACCTCTAAGAGGGCCAATTCATTGTGCTGACAGTTCTTAGAACACAACGCGCGAGTCTGTCACGATTGACCAACATTTGTCCCTAAGAACAATTGGCCAACAGACACCGGTACAGCTGAAATTAAATAAAACCTGTATGAAATCCAACTAATATAGTGGTTTTAAATAATATTACCGACAAAGTTAACAAATCCATACTATCCAGTAATATTATAAATGCGATTTCAGCGATCCCGGTGTCTGTTGGCCAATCGTTCTTTAAGTGAAAAGTTATTGGTCAAAACATTATGTTGGTTAAACATTCACTGGCGTAAAGTTCTGTGGGCGAAACGTTCGTGGGTCAAAACTTCTTTGGATGAAAAGTTCATGGGTCAAAAAAATTGTTGACCAACAGTTCATGGACCAAACGAATGTTGGTCAAACGTGACAGACTCACAACGCGCTGTAGATTCGCATATGGTCAAATATCGGACAGCGAGTCGCCTATTACTCGCCGTAAGCACGCCTATTACTGTCCGCGATGTAATTTGCATGCAGTATCTAAAAATGGCGTGTGTTAAAAAATAGTTTGCATGCAATTTCGTGCAACTTGTAAAGGCCTTTCATATTTTTTATTGATGCCGTCAACATTTTTATTGTATGAAGCAAAGATTAATTAACATGCTCATAACGATGTTGTCCGTAACTCTATTTACCGGCCAGCACTGGAATGTTATCTTCTAGAATTATGATAAGCTGTTCAAATTATCAGATACAATGTCGGAGTACGTTCCCAACATTGACATAATTAAGCAATAACAAATAATATTGGTTTGGGACTCATGGACTAAATTATGTCTTATCTGTGAGATACAATATCAATCATGTTAATACTTTCGTATAATTACTCGTTTGTTGCATAAAATATGGACCGTTCTAAATTACGGCCACAAATTTTATTTTATCATACTAACTGTTGACCGCGGATTCGTTTGCAACCATTTACGACCTATAACTGTCTCTAGGGTCGCATCTATATGTGTGTCAAAATTCATCTAAATGTTTTGACGTGAAACTGGAACATACATTCGCAATTAAAATAATTAAGGAACTAGGATTTAATTAGTTAATTTTAGTTTATTTCAAGCCGACTTCGTTAAAACTTTTTAATTAATTATTTCATAAGTTTTGTTTGCTTTTTGTTAGAAAAATATTTCTGGAAACAAAAGAAAAACTTTTCATTGCAGACTCTGTAACTGTCAGGGAATCTGGATTTGTGACCGACTGATGGCAATACTTTTTTTTTTTACCTTTGAACATGGATTGAAAACCATTTGAAATAAAAATCCATGTTCACCCCTCAGGGGTTCATCATGGGAACCAAATTTAGGTGTTTAAAATTGGTTTAACCTTATTCTCACTCTTCCAGATATTGGAGCATCTGAAAACCCATGTGCAGAAACATACGCCGGAGAATCAGAATACTCGGAACCTGAAACCCGAGCAATTGTCACATACGTGAATACTTTAAAGGAAGAAGGCAACATGGTGTACTACTACGCCTTCCATTCGTGGTCCCAAATGGTCTTGGTTCCTTACAGCCACGTCCAGGGTTGGGATGTACTGGAAGCAGAAAACTATGGTGATATGGTTAGTATAAACATAATTCGTTTTCGGAAGCCTGGAATGAGGTGATCCGTAACCTACACCAAAGTTGCTGATATAGTGAAAAGAATTAGTAAGCTGAAGTGGCCCACTGCCACTTCAGCTTACTAATTCTTTTCTGCTGGCCACATCTCTCACAGTACCAACAATCGTTGGAGGAGACGTGTCCTTGTATGGACACTGCAAATAGGCAAACGTAGTGTAGGAACACCCATCAGTCAGGTAAAACGACGACCTGCCGAAAGTAGCCAGGAGAGACTGAATAAGGAAAGCTCAACCTCAGTGGCATACATTGGGTGAGGCCTATGTCCAGCAGTAGACGAATGCGGGCTGATGATGATTATCTAGTCTTCTTAAATTGAGGTCTGCCTGCAAAAAGGTCTTGAGGAGGGAGAGTGGATTGTAATTCACGCGTGGGCTCACTGCGGGTTGGCAGATCGCATAATTTTGTCTTCGAATTTCATCAAATTTTAGGTTAGAACAGGTTTCCTCACTGTGTTCTTCTTCACCGTTTTGAAAGCAGACTGGTGATGACATAAATACACAAAATTATGCGCTCGGCTGGGATTGAACTCAGATTGGAATCCGAATTAAGACGAACCAAAAATTCGAAGACATGCGCCACTTACCAACCCACACTGGGCCTGCGTGGTGGATCACAGCACAATACCATACCTTTCATAGACAGGAGGCCAGCTGTGGGAACATTTTAGTTCCATGCTAATAAGTTCATAATTTCAGTACGAGATTGCCATCAGGGGAATGGATAAGATGCATGCTCAACATGGTACAAACTACAGAGTTGGCACATCAGCTGATATTTTGTGTAAGTAATAATTTAAATATGTTTTGGTTTTCATTTCCTTTTAAAATGCCTGATGGCTTTTTTTTATGGTGTTAAAATCATCAAATGAGGTCTCCCACCCCGGGCAGGGCGGGAGGGACTGTCAGACTTGTACTGACTAAAATTCACGGTGTTCTTTAATAGCCCTTTATGTTTCGGGGTTACGGTGATGGAAATAAGTCCCGCGACCCCGGCAGGCTTTGGCCCTCTGTGAGGGAGCCCCGTCATTTGCTGACAGCTCTTTGAGGCGTGCGTGGAACACGACACGCTGTCGACCCGGGCATGGTCCATTAATTCCAGTGTGGGAAAGAGACAGAGCTATACAAGTCGTATAGCTACATCTCGTTTCCACACTGGCTTTAAGACGTCATGGCAGGCCACGTGTTCCATTGTCAGTTTCATATCTTACTTAAAGGAGCTCCCTCACCGTGAGCATTCACCTGTAATGTAACATAATAGTGCTCAATTTGATGCTCTATTGTCTTCCGTTACGGATGAAATGTTCGAATCTCTAATGTTACATTACAGGTGAATGCTCGCGGTAGGGTAGCGCCCTTAAACATGCATAGCGCTTATCCTATAACCTAAGATTTTAGTAGATGATAAATGTACTCATTTATTTTCACGACACCGACATGACACCGACCATGTCGTGAAAATAAATAAAGAAAAAGAAAGAAAGAAAATACGTTTATTTGGCAAGCCTTAAGCAAACAAAATACAATTAGAAATTACGAGAATACAATTAATGTAGGTACCGTGTGCCTCACGGCTGTGCCAAATAGGCTCAGTTCAGCATAAATCCAGGCCTCAGGGGGCCTGACTCTGGTTTTCAACTGAGCCTTGTCAGACGTCACAGATGTAAATCAGCTTTATAGCTTTATTATTCTGATCTATTTTAAGTTATGTAACCATGACCCTGGGACGTAAAGGGCTGTTGAAGGATCACTGTTGCTTTTAATCAGTTCCGTCCTAGGTAGGGGGATGAATTAATTTGATGATTATACCACAAAAAAAGGAAAAAAATACCCCTAACCTTACTTCTATTTTTAGATGCCGTTAGTGGCTCCAGCTTCGACTGGGTAAAAGGGGAAGCCAAGATCCCAATAGTCTACCTCTTCGAGCTCCGAGACGTTGGGGAGTATGGGTTCCTTCTACCAGCTGACCAGATCATCCCGAACAACCAGGAGATCGTGGCTGCCCTCGTGGAAATGGAGAAGGTGACCCGAGAATTGGGCTACTATCAGATAGATCGTAGTTCTGGAGGGCGAGCGATGTTCAGCTTTATGCTGGTTGTAATAGGTTTAATTGTTGCTTTTTGGTAAAAGAATTATAGATTTTGATGGAGGCTGTTGATTGTTTTTTCTTATTAATGCTCTTATTACACACCTTGAAGGAACACAGGTGGATTTTTATGCTGTCTTTTCCGCTCTATCCAGGGCAGGGATGACTAAAATTTGATAATGGTACTGCCTACTACCACTTCAACCTACCTCAATCTGTCAAATTTCTTAAATAGATTTTTAACCTTGTCACAATAGTGGAATCGTAATATTTGATTGGCAAAATTTGACAGATTGATGTAGTCTGATAGTTTTTGGCCTCTATACAGAGCAATAAAAAAAAGGGGCAACGAGGGCCAAGTTCGTTCAGAAACAGTGATTACAATTATTTATAAAGTACTATTACTCTCTTTTTTGTGGCTCGCATTTTTGGAGGTTTGTCTCAGTGGCACTACTTGTAAATGATAAATTATGTTTATTTTGCAAGTTGGTTGTTATAAAACACTTTTACACGTCATATATTTTTATAGCTAGATGAGGCCGGTGTTTCGTACCTGACTACTCTGAGAAGAAACATCCGAAACAAACTCAGAGGTCACTGTCTCTTTTAAAGTCCCGACATTACGAGTAAACTGTTAAAGCCATAATATGAAGACCATGCAGGTGTCTGATGTGGTCTTTTAAAGACAGAACCACAGAGATTTGAGTGGACCTGTCCAGTCAGTGCAAGCATTTGTCAGTTATCGTGTAGCTCGACTCATAACTAAAGGAGCTCAACGTAACAACGAACAATACCAAGAAAGTAAAGTGACGAATCTGTATGCCAAGACTTTACTTTGACATAAATAAAAGATTTAATAAAATCGTAAGACATAAAAAAACTTATTAAATTCAAGTAGCTATACTGTAATAAAAACAGTATCTAACAAAAGCATTCCTTGCAACATATCTCAATTCTAATTACCTACTTCCCATCCGGGAGCCTACCCTCTTAACATTGACAGAGAAAATACCGACCCTTTAATAAAAATAACCTGCCTTCCGTCAAAAGACAGAAAGGTAAACAATAATAAACGACTCGACTCAATGTGACGCGCCGCTGAAATCACATGACACGTCACACACACAAATCATAACGTTCGCGGTTGAGTATAACAGAGGGAGATGTGGAGTCGCCAAATGGGCAAATTTTTTATTTATTTTTCAATGGACAAAAAACGTTAACAATACAAAATGGGAAAAAAATATAGTTAAAAATAACAAAAAAAAATGGTTATGAAAGTAATAGCCGGCTTTTTTTTAATTCAATTGAAACTGAATAAAAATAGTAGTACATAAATTTTTATAGTAATAATTATGTGACAGAAAGATAATAACTTTTCTGGCAAAATACTGAGTATTACCAACCGTCAAAAGACAGAAAGGTACACAATAATAAACGAGTCGACTCAATGTGACGCGCCGCTGAAATCACATGACACGTCACACACACAAATCATAACGTACGCGGTTGAGTATAACAGAGGAAGACATGGAGTCGCCAAATGGGCAAATTTTGTATTTATTTTGTTATGGTCAAAAAACATTAACAAAACAAAGGGCAATTTTTTTTTATATATTTAAAAAACAAAAAAAAAAACATCAATTGGAAGGTATTTATGATTATGAAAGTAAAAGCCGGCTTTTTTTTTAATTCAATTAAAACTGAATAAAATTAGTAGTAGGTTTATTTTTTTTATAGTATAATATGTTACAGAAGATAATAACTTTTCTGGCAAAATACTGAGTATTACCAACCGTCAAACAGAAGGGTAAACATAATAAACGAGTCGCTCACTGTACGCCGCCGCTGAAATCACATGACACGTCACACCACACAAATCATAACAGTAAACTCGTTGAGTATAACAGAGGAAGATGTGGAGTCGCCAAATGGGCAAAAGAATTTATTTTTTGTTTTGGTCAAAAAACATTAACAAAACAAAAGGGCAAAACAGATTTTTTAAAATTTTAGTATAACAAACAAACAATCAGAAAATATTGATGTTTATTCAAAAAAAAACTGTTTTAAAATCGTAGTACACGCGACTACACATCAAGTTATGCAAATCCAGTATTAGCTGACCGTGTATTGTGTGTAAAAATCGTACGAAGCGAGACCAAGACAAACTGGTTTTGTATAGCTTGATGTGTAGCCGTGTGTACCTAAGTTTCCATAGTAAAATGTTGTGAAAGAAGGATAATAACTTTTCTGGCAAAATAATGAGTATTACCTACTGTCAAAGATATAAAGGTAACGTGCGGTTTCAGTTATCATATAACAACGGGAGGATTGAAGTCAATACTTAAAAAAGAAAAAATGACAGAAAGAATAGGGTCTCTGTGACCCAGCCCCGGCGCAAATGAAATTATCTCAGTTTTTTCGTTATTTTATATGTACATTAAATCACAGATTTCTTTTTTTCAAATTCAGTGGCTAACTTAGTTTAAATTCCTAAATAAGCATTAGGAAAAATGTGAAAAGCTAGCTGTTTCGGCGGTTTCACCCGCTGCTAGTCTCCTATTGGTCGGAGTGTGATGTTATATAGCTCACAGTCTTCTTCAATAACTGGGTTGGCTATCCAACAACACAAAAATCTTTGTTTTCAATTCGAACCAGTAGTTCCTGAGATTAGCCCCCTTCACCACAAACAAACTCTTTCGGTTTTTCATTGGGCGTGGATTGCTATGTCCGAAACTATGATATCGAATACGTTAAAGGAGTCTGTAGGCCGATTTGATGAAATCGAAATACGTTTTGAAAGGTAGTCTGTAGGCCGATTTGATGAAAACTTAAACTGCATATTTGGATTTAAGAAAATTTAATAATTCTGGCCCGGAATCGAACCCGCTGGTTTGGAAAAAAAAAAAAAACACATTCCGTATTATTACACTATTCGATAGTGTTGCTAATAAGGATCATCTGGGGAAGGAAGTAATCATATACGCCAAAGTTAGGGGACAGATAATTTCAAACAGCAAAAACAATTTAAAAGGCTGCTCCACAGTTTTTTCTGTGAAAAGAATATATTCAATTTAAATGATAATATTTGGTAATGATCCCCTTTTTATTGTTTTCCTCTCAAACGTAGCGTAAAATTAAACTGTTTATGAGATATTACGTTTCACGTATTTATTTATGCGCAAAGGTTAGTAGTATCAGAATACAATAGGGTTTACGACTAAACTGAAATAATATGACATCAATAAAATGCTTATCAATTGTTTGAATTGTGACTTAAAAGTCTTATAACTCCAAATGGACAATTGTAACAACAAAACTTTGTTAACAACTATTGTTTCAAATGAAAAGCCCTATCCAACGACATATATCTTATTGCTATCGGGGGATGGTCCCAAGTTTCATACATTTTTGCCCATTCTCTTTTAATTAGTCCATCAGCTATAGTTTTGAAAAATAGTGGATACGCTTTGTTTCTTTATGCATAAAGAGCCAATTCATATCTTTATCCATAACCAATGCATAAAGAAAGATATCAAAATTTGAGAGTGGGGTCTCGCGACGTCAGAAGCAAGCAAAAACTGCACGACATTTTGCCAATTTTAAAATGTGTCGTATCTTCGTCACGTAAAAGTTAAAATCGCAAGTCACAGCAAATCTTTAACGTAAAAATTTCAAAACAAAACTAAAATAAGAATCAGAATACTCCAGACAACCCTTCCTCACATTCATCCATCATTTCAAAGTCGTTAATGAGTCGAAACTAAACATTACTTGGAACCAATTTGCTGAAAAACCAATTTAATTTGACCCGTACCGGCTAACATTATCGGAAGCCGCCTAGACCACTAATAAACTGGCCGGCTATTGTAACCAGGTCGTTCGTTCAACGGTAACTGGGAAAATTGGAAGGTCACGTTAGAGCGGTTGTCTTGTTAGTTAAAAATAGCTTAATGACACAGTTAATGTCTAAACGTATTATAACTCTAATAAATAACTGGCACACTCGTTTATAGGGACTTTAAATTTTATACTGGATTTTTGTGGTTTTTAGGGTTCTCTGAGGAAATAATATTTTTTTTGGGTTCCGTATACAAAGGTCAGAGGGAATTAATTACTGGACTGTGTCCGTCTTCCATCGTCGTTACCAGACGTATTCATGAAACCATGATAGTTAGTTGTTGAATTTACAGATGATGTATTTTGATAATTTGAGGGACTTTTGTAGCTATCATCGTTTTCCTTTGTAAAAATGTAAACCAAAGTTGTTCCAAATAAACTTTATTATTATTATGCGAGAGCTGAGGATCGCTAGTATTTTTTTTTATTTCTATGTTATTGTGCTAGTTGATATTATTTTCTTTATAAAATAAAAAGAAATAGCGTTACGAAATAAAAAGAAAACAGCAGATTAAACTGAATATGCAAATCTTAAGGGAAATTCTCTGGAAGATTTTTTCATTCAATCTTAAAACACACCTTGCTTATTACAAATAAATCCATTAGATCATTAAAAAACTAGTTTTCGCCCACATCTTCACTCGCGTTTTACTTTTGAAATCGCTTCAGAAAGTGAATATTTTTTTCTTTAATTTCTTTCAAAAAAAATCGCACAGTAAGAATAATTCCAGTTTTGTAGCTGCGTTTCAAAAAAAAATAAACACAGATACATAAATAGTTAGAACTGGAACTATAACCTGAAAGCCAAATATTTTTTTTCCTTGCGGGAACCAAACCTGTAACATGTAGGGCGCTGTCATCTTTAAGTTCGCCACTTGTGAAGGTCATATCGATTCACTAATAAAACGTTTCCTTAAATTAAAAATAAATAAAGTTTATATTACCTACGGAACCTGACATATTTTTAAGACGCACACATAATTATAATTATATTTATTCTATACTATGGTATAAAAGGTACGTTATTTGTTATAATTAGTAAAGTGACCATCAAAGAGTGGTACCGGATCTTGTTCCCAGAGTTTTATTTTGATTTTCAAATTATGATCTATGATGTTCTAAAGCGGGAATGTCCGTATCCCGTTATGGGTATGGCGACACTACTCATGCGTTTAAATGAAATGAAATAATGAGACTTTTAGTTGTTAATGACATCTGGACAATTTAATATGAAAAACATGGTATTTTAAAATGTTTAGCGGAAGAAGTTTATTTGGTATTCAAATTCGACATTTGTTGCATTATTTGTGGGAGAAAATTAACACATGGCATGGATGTAAACCACGGGCAAAATCTGTGGTTTTATTTGGTGGAATTATACCTGATAAGACAGTCTCGCAACCCCGGCAGTCTTTGGCCATCTATGGCCCGTGGGATTACTGACAGCTCTTTGAGGCGCGCGTGAAACTCGACACGCCGCGGACTTGGGCATAGTCCGATCAGACAGCGAGTCACCCATTACTCTCCTTCCGGTGAATCCACATCACAGTTTCTTTTTGTAGATCAACGTTTCCAAATGTTACTCAGCAACATCCAACAACAAAAAGTTATTTATTGTTACTAAGTGTTGCCGTGTTAGTCCAGCAACGTTGCTCTACAATCGATAACATTGTTAGAAAATGTTACATCAACAACGCGAACAAATGTGCACTCGATTAGTGTCGAAAGTTATGCTTTGTTACATGTTATTGATTTATGTTGTTGGCGGTATGGACGCGTGGGTAACAATCAGCAAATAATAACAAGACGCTACATTTTGTTACAGATAGTTGCTTAGTGTTACAGACTGCATAATTATGCAATTCTGAAATACGTTAAACATACAAAAAGTATTTTTAAATGACTTACACTAAAACCAAAGCCAGCAAAACACCAAATCAAATTACTTAACAAAAAAAAAAACACCACTAAGTCAAAAATAAAATTTCATCACTTTTACAAAATATTTACTTCCCTAATTCTACTCTTGAGCTATGAGAGCCATCACCAGACCTCAGTGCCCTTTTCCTCACAATATCATCAGGTACAACCTTCAAGTCATAAGCCCATCCAATGACCGCAACCACATCAATAAACAACTTGGTATAATTAAACCAAGTATTCCCCAACTCAGCACTTCGATAATCCCAGGGAAATACATGATGGTAGTTATGGAATCCTTCGCCAAAAGTTGCCAAGGAAACAATTTTACTTTCACTAGATAAAATGGACTTATCATAAGGCTTATTGCCAAAGATGTGGGCAGCACTGTTCACTAAGAAGAAAACGTGGAAGTTGAAGACGTATCGCATGATGACGAGATGCCAAGCATTGTTGAAGGTTTCGCCCCAAAAGAGCATGGGGATCAAAGTTGGTATCCCAAAACAGATGGTAGGAAGAAGCTGTTTGGCGTACCTGGAAAATGAGAGGAAATAATAAATACTAAACGTGTGGCTACCTAGTTGATGTAAATCCACGATTCGATTCTGAGTATTCCATCAGGAATTAGTCAGTTGAAGCCATGAAGTTTAAATTTATGGTACACACGGCTACACATCAAGCTATGCAAAACCAGTACAAGCTGCCTGTTGAATTGGTGGAAAGATCAAACAAAGCGAGACCACGATAATCTGGATTTGTATACCTAGATGTGTAGCCGTGTGTACATGGCATATTTATAGGTACATGGCAATGGATCTGCCTACCCCATTCTTTGGAGCCTCAAAGGTAACTATCCAAATCTTACTTTTGCTGACTAAATTAACAAAACGAGCTATAAAAATGACCGCAGTGCTGTCACCGAAAATGTGGAAGAGGCAAAGTCTACGGTCGTAGGCAAGTTTCAGGAAAAGAACAAGAAGTTTAACTAACAAGAAGTTAAGTTGAACTACTTACCTATGCTGAAACATCAAGACCGGGTTGCTGTACAAATCAGACAGATCCATGAGCTTCCCGCGTTTTTTGACCTCAGGATGCTTTCTCACGAAGAGCCATCCCAAATGGGAATAGAAGAATCCCCTGCTGGCATTATGTGGATCCGCATCAGTGTCACTATACTTGTGGTGGACCCTGTGGTCTCTAACCCAGTGTGTTGCTCTCTGGTTGGCGATGGACAGGAAGATCATGAGGAGTATTTGTAAAGGTAGCTTGGCTTTGAATGCTTTGTGGGACCAGAGGCGATGTGCCCCGGCTGTGACTCCGATTGTGGCTGCGACGTATGAGAGATAAGCTGGAATGGAATGAACTTGATAGTGTTATTTTGATCCGGATGATAGCTAGATTATTTTTTTTAACAGAAATAAGGCAGAAATAAGAGAGATTCTCTTCCAGTTTTAAAGCTGAAGAACTCGAAGTCTAAGTCAGCCAGAGCCAACGACGATATATTACTAGACTCCGCGTGCACGATCTAAGGAACAAAAACTATTCTGTCAACTTGCTGAGGTACTACGTAAGCGAGGGTGACGGGGTACTGCGTTGTGATTGGCTAACTCAAGGTATGTTCTGTCTCAAGGTACATATCTTGAGACAGAACAGACCTTGAGTTAGTTAGAGTTACGGGCCTCACAGGAGTGGTAGAAATAAGACGGGTATAAGACATGTTTGCCTAATGTGTTGACAGACATCGGTCGCCTGTTAGTAGGAGTGTAGTAATATATCGTCGTTGGCCAGAGCCAAAGGTATAACCACATGAAAAATCCGTCCTTCTTCTAAAATCTTAAAATATATATTTTGGCTATTGTAATTTTAAAGGACTAGGTTTTGATAACTCCTTTTCAGGACTTTCCTTAGTCATTAACTGCATTTTAATTTTATTTTTCAATAATTAATCGTATCGCTTACCAAACACAATTGTTTGCCATTTTGCTTCTGTAAAACAAAGATATAAACCATAAAACGCAGCAAAATGTAAATAACCAAATATTGGTATATTTTTGTAAACAATTTCATATTTCCTAGGACCAGCCTTTTGTGGTACATCCAGTTTTTTAGGCATTGTGATTGGTTTATCATTTAGGTCTTCAGTGAAATGAAATTCTAGATTAGGAGGCATTTTAGATTCTGAAACAATAATAATATTAACGTATAGACACCTGCAGCAATTGTATTTTTTTTTCTATTGCACACAATATGGGAGGATCCATTTGATAATTTGAACACCCCAAAAAAAGGGATAAATGTCAGTTTCAAATTTAATTTTGGCACAGTTTAAATACCTACTTACCAGAACTTATTTAATTATCTACTAATTACCTGAAAATCAAATATAACAACAGTACTGGAACCGATTTTCTTTTTAAGACACAGTAAATAACCGCCCGCGTCGCGTTTATGATACCACAGAACTAATCAATGTACATGGACTGATCAAAGGAGACAAATTGCTCCAATTATTTATATTTTACTGAAACAATGAAGCAAGGCCTAGATGACAAAAACAATACTTCGATTGGCACGTTAATTTATGCCACGCAAACTGATTAATTACAAGAGATTATTTACTTTTACAGTATTAGCCTAATTGGGGCACTTTAACCCAATAGACCAGTAAGCGCTCTGGTTCGATGACGATGCTTCAACTAATTTCAAACCAAAAAGTGACAGAGATAAAGCTTACGATGGAGCAAACTTACCGAAAAGCCTGTTCACTCCAAGTTTGAAGAGATTCGGGTAGCATACGATCGGGAACTCAGTCGCAGGAAGAGAGTTCCACTCTTTTCCTGAGCGCATTATAAGGAAGATTGAAAACGCATAATGCGAATTAGCAGTGTGTATAGATGTCCGATGGTAGAAGGGGGGCGGTAATATGGGGTTGTAGAAATTATGCGCACACTCTCCTAAATAGTGTCAATTTCTTAGCTCTATATTACAATAAGTGAAGCGTGGCAAAGCAGAATGTTCGCGAATGTGTGAAGTCCATGTTGTATCAAAATCAAACTTTACTTTTTGTAGACTAAAATAGCTAGTTAAAAAAAACAGGATTTTCTAAAGAAAGGAAAGTAACTATCTCTACTTACCTTACAAAATCGAAAATAATCTAAAAACTAGGTCTAGACCTTGTTCCATTTTTTTTTCAAAATAAAATAGGTATTCGCGGTAATTCTATTATGTTGGACGACAAGAGGAAATCCGAATTCAAAAGAGATACGAAATATAAATCTTTGATAAGAAACTTTAACTCTTCTTATGTGCTAACATTTTTGGCATATTTATTTTATTTTGGTCATGAGTAAGTTGTCTTCAGTCAACAAAAATGAGTGAAATAAGCCAAAACAATTTAAAGCTGTTTCACTCTGATTCAGAATTTTGGTTTTTTTTCGAATATTCGAGTTCAGCCGAAGTTTTAGGATGCAATCTCTCATTCAAGCAAAATATGAACAATGTTTGAAATGTTCACACAGACCTTGATATATTGTGCGCGCACATGAGAGCGGTAGACTTGTTATTTGTGCGCGCACATTGCTAAAGTCAGTTCAGTGAAAACATTCGCACACAAATGTTTTACAATGTGCCTTGACGCCCCCGTCCCTTGACAAACGCGATACCAGTTTAATACGCGCACTGCTGAAGTGCGCGAACATTTCGGTGGAATCATACCATTATGAGTGTAGTAGTTCTATAGATGATTAATTCGATCCACATGGACGGCGTACTACCCATAAACAAATATAATATCATACTACAAATCTTGAGCAATCTCGAGTAGCATTTCCAAGAATTTCGTGCCAGGCATACATTTCATTCTAGATTCGATACGGTAGCCATTATTGAGTCTAGACGCTCTACTGTGAATGCCTAAGTGGCGGTTCCGATTGCTATTGCCATATTGAATCATGATAACCGATACCTACGCCAAAGTCTTGTTCACACAGAGGTCCGTTTTACGGGTCAACTTTTTCGTATACTTTTTTATTCGCCGATGACGTATTAAAGCATGTTCACACGCGGTATGCCAGTATTACGGATCCAGTAAATAAAACGGATCCGTCTAAAAATACAGCAGTTTATACAGGATCGTTTTATCGTAAACGTTTTTATTTAGCGATGACGTATGCTATTGTATGAGCGAGTTCACAATATTATATGACAGTATTAAGGATCCATTAATAAATACGGATCCGATAAAATACACAGCAGTTTATCCCGGAACGTTTTATCGTATACGTGTTTATTCGGCGATGCCGTTTGTTATTGTATGAGCGAGTTCACATGAGGAGTTTCTTGCTCATTCCTCTCCATAGAGATCTACGCTTTGGAATGAGAGTCTTTCGGTATTATTGGTGCTACATTAGTAGTGCCTGTAATTGGCATAGTTGAAATAAATGATTTGATTCGATTTGATTTCACATTCATGACAGTATTACGGATCCAGTAAGAAATACAGATCTGACAAAATATAGCAATCCGTTATACTGACGTTGACGTATGTTCGTACTGACTAAAATCCACGGTTTTCCTTCAATAAGCCTTTACGTTTCAGGGTTACTGTTACCTGAAAAGACAGTCCCGCGACCCCAGCAGTCTTTGACCCACTGAGGAGCTCTCTCTCTGAGGAGGACTCTTTGAGGCACTCGTGGAGCACGACGCGCTGTCGACTCAGGCATGGTTCATTATCGGACTGCAAGTTACCCATTACTCAAGTAGCTGGCCGTTTTTTTTTCAGATATCTCATACCTTGCAATTATTAATGAATTTCTAAAAATCCCATTAATTATAGTAACTCTGTAATTCAAAAGCTTCGACAATATACAAAAGTTTCAATGCAAATTACACCAAAAACTTTGAAACGTAAATTATTTGCAAACGTAGCAAGTTTGCTTACAATTTGCTTACAAAACTTCTTAGATAACACATAGAAGACATTAATTTGTTTTAAAATTAATTTCATCTCGTAATTAATACTGTGCTTTTCTATTTTTGGGTTTATGCCAAAGGAGCAAGATAATCTTATAATAAGCAATAAGCAACCAAACTTAATCTATACTAATTAAATTGTGGGAAAGTCTAAACTGTACGTTGAATTTGTTTTTTTGGTTTTTTTTAAGAATACTTGGGTTGAGATCTACAATCGATACCGAAGCCAAAAATTCCAAAACATGTGACATAGGCTACCAACTGAGCCCGCGTAGTGAATTGTGGTCTACTCCCTCCCACAGAGAGTAGGCCGATGTGTGTCCCAGCAGTGGGATCATTATAGGCTGACGATGGTGAAACTTATATGTACGAAGTCGGTGGTGGGGACTATCAACTATTTCAATGACCCATTGCAAGGTTATCCAATCAATACTGGACACCCTGTATGTAAAGGATTTAGGCTAAGTTTAATAGTTTTATAAGACTACGCGAGGTATAGTTGGGCCATACACACTTAAAGCAAACTTAACACAATACTAACGTAGCGCAAGCGCCAAAAGGACGTCATTTGCAAGCGGCCATTAAATGACGTCCTGCACGCGTAGCATGGCGATTCTATCTCTATTCTACCAAGAAAAGTTATTTTATCGTTATTTCTATACAAATCGACTGTTTTTTTGCACAAATATGACACTATTCTTACACCATTAAAAGTATAGAAACATATGTTTTCTATATTTTAAACATTGCTATGCTTAAACCGATAAAAAACTTTTACATTCTGGCATTTTGTCTATTCCCCGTCGACAAAACCCGTTTCTACAGCGCCATTCTACGCGTGCTGTAGGCGCTTGCGCTATGTTAGGTTAAGTTTGCCTTAAGTGTGTGTTTTCTCAACATACCTTACGTCCCGGTCTTACACACTGTTCCCATTATTTCTGTGACTGATGACGTATTTTGAACAAATTCGTCCTTCAAAATTGTTATCGTAATGCAGATAGGAGTACTATGATAAACGTATTTTTTAAAGGTATGGATTACCAAACAAACACGTTAATGTACCTACCAAGGTTCTTTTTGTAAATATCGACTGCACGCTGTGTGAGCGATAACCTACCAATCATAAATTATAGGTAGTTTTCCCTGCTATAATCATCAAATGAGTCCTACCTATCAGACTCGTACTGACTAAAACCCACATTGTCCTTCAAAAACCCTTTATGTTCCAGGGTCACAGTAATTGTATAAGTGATCCTGACAGGCTTTGGCCCTCTTGGGGCCCGTCATTATACTGACACTCTTAGAGGCGCGCGAGGAACACAACATGCCGTCGGAATTATACCTACTGACTAAAATCCACCGTGATCCTTCAACATCCCTTTACGTTCCAGAGACCCGGTTACCAGATGAAACAGTACCGCAACCCCGGAAGGCTTTGGCCGTGTATCCAGTGTATGGTAATTTTTAAAATTTTCTCGCGGCTGAAGCCGTTGGCAAAAGCTAGTAAGTCATAAAACGCACCCCTCGCGTCGAAGGACAATCTTAAAATGGATTATAAAACAAAAATAACTGAAACTTGACGAGGTGTAACTGTTTTGTATGACAAATAAACGGACATTAGTAAAACTATTGCTATAATAACAACTTGAACTGAAACGCTTTTAAAATGTTCGCCGGGCTAAGTTGCAGGCGTTGTGTAGAAGACTTTTATAAGACACGACGTTCAAATCATTATGAAGTTTATATGTTCGCTTTTGAAACGGCATAGGCTATTGAGAATTGAAGCCAAATTACGGAATAAAAAATTGCCCCTGCGTTCAATTCGTACGTAAAACAAGTGAATCTCGTCATCTCCAATAAAAGAAATTTAATGTGTGCGTGGTGCTCACTCACAAAAAGTGTTTAAAAAAGTGGCTTCACGTCTACCAAGCGCTCGTCCATACTAAAAGAGAAAACGTTTTCTTGCCCCTAAATGTTATCCTATCTTAATGATTTTTAGAATGCTTCTGACTCAGTAAAAACTAGGTTTATAGGTTTTCTTTTTTTCAAAATTAATAATAGTTTGAAAGTTACAGGCGCCTAAGATTTACTATTTTATGTATATGAAAAACGTTTTCTCCCGAGAGACTTTCATAATATACAAAATACTTACCGTCAGTCTCGCGCTCTCTATCGTACAATCGGGGTTGGATGGAACGCGCGAGCGACAGTACGAGTTTTTCTAAATAGGTACCTATTTTTTGAAATGGCAGCCGGTATACTTTCCTCTTAAAAAGTTAAGTTTTGTTTCGAATACGGAATCTGGAAAACAGCATTCTTTAGTCAAGGTCTTGTATCTTTGATATGAATAACATGCTTACGTAAATCACTTGTTAAATTCCATGTCTAGACTTAATAATCTGATTGCTTATTGACAGAGATCAAGATATACAAATAATATGTTTTATGTAATGCGATGTCACAGTATCATGGATACTAAACTATAGGTATGTATTATACAATGTGTAACATTAATAGCGCACAACCTCTCGTGGGGTAACTCATCCCACGTTACTGAACAATGCTTGTTCTATGACCTTTGGAAATTCGCAAAAAAACATATGATTTTTAATACTGATAGGCCCGATCAATTCCTCATTTTGTATAAAAAAGCAGCGAATTGCTTTTTTCTAAAAGTCTTAGTACAAACGTTGTTCAGTAACATGGGCTGAGTTACCCCACGAGAGGTTGTGCGCTATTAATGTTACACATTGTATACTTTTTGAGATCGTACTGATATAAATGTGGATGGCTCCAAGAATTGGGGTACCTACTCTGGGGGAGGGGCTACAAAGATGCTGTGGATAATTATTGTTTTGAACGGGGTAACTACTGAGATGTCGAGTTAAAGAGAATTTTGGAAGAAGAAGGCATATTTTTATGAGGATAATCGTACCACCCTATTTCCAAGCCACTGGAACTCTTGAAAGCCAGAACCAACAGTAGCGACCACTAGAAAGCTTCGAGAAAATGAAGCTCCACGTATTCTTGGAGCGTTACTTTAACTGTTTTGTAGCCTGCAACGAAATTGATCAGAATAGCGGAGTGTAAGAGAGGCATGCTGAGCTCCTAATAAATGAAAATAAAGGCGAGGAAATGATGCTGTTGAATAAGCCAGATGGTTTTTTTTTATCTCTTTATAAAAAAAAACCACAGAATTTAAAAAAAAAGAGGAAAAACGTTCTATGCCCCATATCCTTCCGGGGTCGCGGGACTTATGCCATCACCGTGACCCCGGAACATAAAGGGCTATTGAAGGACACCGTGGATTTTAGTCAGTACAAGTCTGACAGTCCCTCCCGCCCTGCCCGGGGTGGCAGGACTCATCTGATGATTTTACCACGTAAAAAAAAAGGACCATATCCTTGTAACCAATTTCGTTTAGCAACACGACACGACCAATCGTATCAACGACTTACGACAAATCGTCCCATAAAAATGAAACTATTTTAAACCTCATCTCAAATGTCATCGTTTGAGGACAGCTGATGAAATGGGACGTCGTTCCCCCATCAATTATGTATGTTTGTTAGTCTTGTTTCTTTCTCCGCAACTGGAGGGGAAGTCGATCGGCTTCCTGTTTCAGAATAGGTGTTATGTGCGAGTTAAATGGCGTGCATCTGTCTTTCTTATGATTTTTTTGCTATTATTTTTGTAGTGGTCGAATGGTTTTGTTTTAGTGTGACAGATTGCAAGATTTTTAAGTGTTGGTTGGGTCTTTCTTTTTTTATTTTAGAGACATTTTTTTATATATTACTAGCGGCCCGTCCCGGCTTCGCACGAGTGGAGGACCCGGTCTAAAATTTGAGATTTAAACTATCCTATCTCTCAAGTTGGATCGAACTGCACATGGTGTGCGAATTTTATTATAATCGGTTAAGTGGTTTAGGAGTCCATTGAGGACAAACATTGTGACACGAGATTTATATATATTAAGATGGTAAAATCATCAAATAACTCCTCCTAACCAAGGCAAGACTGTCAGATATGTATTACCTATAATCCACAATGTGCTCCAATATTCCTTACATTCCGGGCCACGATTACTCGATAGTCCTGCGACCCCAGGCAGGCTTTGGGCCTCGTTAGCTTATCAGAGACATTAGGAAAAAAAACTGAAATCATCTAATTCATTTTATATTTGCTTTGTTTCGTCAAAAAAACCATACAGTTACGATTGAAACGAGCTTGACGATAGCTAGCTAGATAGCTGAAATTGACAGTAACCAAATTTCATATCAATGATTGGCACACTCCAATATTTATCCAAAATGAAGAACGAAATATCTACCTATTATTGTCCCCATTGTTACTAAACACGGCTACTCCATTAGCCAGTCGTGTCAAGTCACCCAGACCCATTGACAGATGATACCATTTCGGCCGGGAATCGAACCCAACACTAGGGGAACGTGCCTAACGATCCATATGATTTATTACTGTCATTATTCCACCTTGGTACTGAAACATAAAAAATGACGATTCGATTTCACGACAAAATCACCTTTATGTTTCAATCACTTAGGGTGGTAATTCTGTGAGATTTTACAGCATTTGGGTTGTTTTCATTTTGTGGTAAAGGAATAAAGACCTTATAATGTTGGCAATGATTGCGTTTTTGAATCACGTGGTAAGGTAATGAAGCTTTTCCTATGCGAAATACATTGAATGAGAAGGCGGTAGAGCTGTCAGCAATTTATTATAGTAGGCACTACTTTATCTCCCCGACTTTGCCCCGAGACTGAATTTTTTTGGTATGATTTTGAAAAAATCTAAGCAATCGCCCACATAAGTAAAGCAACTTTAGTCTGTAAAACAATAACATACATCTAAAATAAAATCAGGCAGTTGAGTTTTAGTCAGAGTGAGTTTTTAGAGTACATCCTACTAATATATAAACGTGAAAGTTTGTATGTATGGATGTTTGTTACTCTTTCACGCAAAAACTACTGAACGGATTTGGCTGAAATTTGGTACACAGATAGTTTATAACCTGGACATAGGATAGTTTTTATCCCGATTTTATGTTCCCGTGGGATAATTTTCGAGTTGTAGCGGGTGAAACCGCTGGTAGCAGCTAGTAATATAGATAATTTCGACCTCGACTGTACAGTCAGAATTTTATCAAGAGATCGCACAATTATCAAGTTCATAAAAACACATTTGAGTTTCTTGTTTTTTGCCATAGTAACATTGTCACGACTCCAGTTCTACAAAATTAAAACTCTAATGATTATTAATTATACTATGAATATCTCCGCCTTTTTTCATCACTCCCGCCCCCTTTATTTAGCCATAAGAAACCGTAGGAATTTCAAAAATCCCACTAAGAGTTGCATACCCCTGCCACAAATCACTACACAATACACATGCGTTTCACACCCCCAAGGCAACATATTTTTTTTTCTCGAAAATTCTTGCAGTATCTTGGGGCCACTAAAATGGCGCTCAGAGGTAATTATGTGAAACTTTGTTACTTCCTTCAATTTTTTTTTGTTTTGTTTGGGTTTAATGTTAACAGTTTTGGTTAATTAGTTTAGTTTTAGTATAATTTAAATGTATAGTAGTTTTGAGAAGTTGGGGAAAAATGGAGTGTAGGTGAGAATTTTATTAGTTAGTAGCTGCTGCCAGCGGCTTCACCCGCTGCAACTCGAAAATCATCCCGTGGGAACATAAAATCGGTATATAAACTCTCATCCTATATGTTAATCCAGGTTATAAACTATCTGTGTACCAAATTTAAACAAAATACGTTCAGTAGTTTTTGCGTGAAAAAGTAACAAACATCCATCCACACATACAAACTTTCACGTTTATAATATTAGTAGGATAATAATTAATTTTGTGCAGTAAGTACGAGTAGGTACTTTGAAGCATATAAAATTAAGTCTGAGAATATGGGCAAATGTCCAAAGTAAATGAATTTATGCTATTAAAAATCTAAAAGCTTTTTCTAAATCTAAAACCACCTCCTTTTTAAAAGTTATTCACAAAGTAATGTCCAATGATTCCTAACTCTGTAGTATACTTTTAATCATTAATTTATTTTATGTATTAATTTAAATTAATATAACTTATATAATTTTTTTAACAAGACTTTTTTAGAAAAATAAATGAGAAGTAAAATAATATTAATACTAATGTACGTGGTCGCAAGACTTATTTCATTACCGTGATCCCGGAACATAAAGGGCTATTCAAGAACACCGTGGATTATTTTAGTCAGTACAAGTCTGACAGTCCCTCCCACCCTGCCCGGGATGAGGGACTCATTTGATGATTTTACCACGATAAAAAAAATACTAATGTACGTAAACACTAAAACTTATCAAAAATAATAATCGGGGGGCGCGGCAGTGCTTCGCCAAGTCGTACAAAGGTTGTCTTGAAAAGATCGCTTTTAGTGATAAGACCGCCTATTGTGTCACCCTATGTTTAAGTTTTAATTTGTAATTTTATGTAACTTAAAGTTGTATGGTGTGCATAATAAAGAATATTCTATCTATCTATCTATCTACAATTTTCTTTAAAATACTAACAAAATCTTTCCGTAACCACACGTACACCATACAAAGAAGCTAACAAGCGACCTTGCAACATAGTTACGGATTAATAAGGAATTGTTCTAAGCGAAACTATTTGCTAACACCACAAGGATGCCAGAATTTTAGTCAGATTGAAGTTCGCCCATCCGAATTGTTAGTGCGGCCGAAAGTTGCCTCGATCCGGGCTTAGTTTATAAACTGCTTTAGGAATTAGATAACCACTATGCGGTAAGAATATGGTTTCAGTTTTGAATTTTGAACGTTGATGAAGTATTTTTAGCTGACTCCAAGAAAAAAAGTCTTTTCGTTCAATAGCATGATTTTTTTAGGGATTTTTAAATTCATTATTTTGGCCGAATAAAGTTTATCCTGAAATCTTCAGAAATCTAAATTGAAACTTTCAGCGATAGACAACTGAATACTTTAATAAATACCAGCAAAAAAGTCGTGATTGTTTTTATCACATAATTATTTTTGCATTAATAATGCAATCACATAACGTAAAGTCAATCGTACTTTCTTTGAAAATCAAAATTTCACCGACCTCTGAGATACTCTCTTCCAAAAAAAGTCAATCTTAATGGCCATTATGGTAAATTATCTGTGAAATTACTAAAATAACCGTATTATAAATACAGTAAAAAAAAACGTCTCAATGTTTTTTTATTTCGTCGTCGGTAGTTTCTTTTCGGAGAAAAAAATGCCAAAGTACAGTCACAAAACTAATACGTGCATATCACGAATCAAATTCACAAAACAAAATCTCCTGAAGTCATCGGATTTATTTAAAAATTATTGTTTTCACAAAACAAAACAAGTCCTCCAGATTTTTCGTCAAATAAACAATATTTTGACTGATTTTAAAAGCTATTGAACGAACAGTTTTCTTCCGCCATTAAATGGGGTCGTTTAAAAAATCTGTTTATTTAATTGAGCGACCAAGCTTTATTATTGGGCGTTTAAGCCAGGAAATTTATATTTGGTATTTAAATAATCGTTTCGTTTTGAGAAAATCTTGTATGGATTAAAATCTGTTGGTAAGGACTTCTTTATCTTGTATTCATGAAATCTAAACATAGAAATTATTTGTTGCGACTGACCATCAACCTACAGCGTAAATCACTGGACAGGTTGTACTAAAATTTAGCTTATATATCGTTTTTGTAACGTAACTTACCGTTTCGTTTTTTGGAAAATTTCATGTCTAAGTGGCTGAAATAGGTGTTGACAGTTTGTATAGAAACTGGAGAGTTTCCATACAAACTTGGGCCTTGGGCCTAAAGACCAATGCCCATAGCCTGCCAGGGTCGCGGGACTGCCTTAACAGGTAACTACAACAATATACAACCGAGATCCTTAGACGTAAAGGGGTATTAAAGGAACTCGGTGGTTTTCAGTCAATACGAGTCTGATGCTTGTCGCATCCGCTCCATTGAGGGCGGAAGGACTCTTTTGTAAAAAAAAAAAAAAGAATGGTCTGGTCATACGGATCATAAGGATCATCTTTAGTTAAAATCCTGAAAACAAAATAACAGCAAAAGTATCTAAATTATATTTTTTCAATGGATTTTTTTCTTATGAAAGATTTATTAACACACGTGTCAAATACAGAAGCTTTTGTGAAAGCTCACGCGCCATTTAGTTATTTTTCATACATTACCTAAGTAGGTATATTTAAGTATATAAAATACATTTATTATCAAAGTTAGTCTTTTTTTCCTAACGCTAAAACGCAATAACGAATAACTTAAACAAATTATTTACATGTAAAGAAATATTCTGTATAGTTTCATTAAACATGTTTTAACACAAAAAAATGTATAGTCATTTTCAGCTGAAATTCATGAGCCTATCCTTAGGGTTGTCATATCAAGTCATTACGTTGCTAACTAAAATTATATTAGTATGACTATGCATTACTGAAACGGCTTGGTACCGTCTCGTCACTTTTATATTGGGGTATAGTTTTTGTAAGCCAATATTCACGAGAGAAATCAAAAACAGTACTGACTGGTTTGTGGCGGTCACATTGGGATTAGATTAAATCTAAAATACTAGTAGATATTTGGCTGCACAGTTGGGCTGGCTGCAGCTGGGGTAGGCTAAAAGCCACCCTGGGAGTGAGTAAAGTGGCGCAGAATTGAGTGAAGATTGGGTAAAGGTATGCTGGGTACTAAAGTATTTCTATTTTCAATTTTATTTTGGTTTCCATTAATTATTACTGCTTCATTTTAAGAAAAATATTGGAATGTGTAATAACAATTATTGTCAACAATTATTTCTTCCACTTATTTATTTATTTGCTTATTGTAGTGTATACAATAATATTTTTAGCTATGCATTTAAAACGTTCATATTTTAGCATTCACTAATTATTTGACAACATATTTTTAAAACTCATCGTCTGCCTAGCCTTTTCCCAACCATATTGGGGTCGGCTTCCAGTCCAACCAGATGCAGCTGGATATTAGTATTACACATGGAGCTACTGCCTGCCGGACCCCCACAACCCAATATCTGGGTAATACAATACCCCATTGTTAGACTGGTTGTCAGACTTCAGAACTTCTGACTAACAGTAACGACTGTCAAAAATCTACAAATGACAGCCTGACCAAAGGCTTTAGTTTGTCTTATTAAAACGATACCTGGTGGGTTTAATACAGTTTGGTCAAATTAATCCCAAATGAAAAAAATACGTGTCAGGAACACACCACCACACTGTCACTCGCGTAGTTTCTGTTTAGGGGAGTGTCAGACATGACGCATTACGCGTATAGATCACATCTCATACAACGCCAGTGAAATATGTCCATTGTTTTAGTTGATTACCCGTGTGTACACGCCCTTACTAGTTAACTAATGTATTGTGATTAGCATGAGATATTGTTTTTGTGAATTTATTAATTGTTCTTTAGGGTTCTTTTGGCGTGTGATGGATTTTATGAAAGGGTATTATAATTTGTTCGTTTTTTGATTAAATTTTGATAAAGTCAAGTTTTATCGACATCTGGGGACCTACCATGATGCCTCAAAACGTGAGTTCCATTGTAGGAAAGAGACAAAGCTATACAAGTCGTCTAGGGCTATCTCGTTCCGACAGTAGAACTCTCGCTTATGTTTAGTTTTCATGCTTTTTTGACGTAAGTAAACAGGGACTTTAACGATAATTTGATGGATAACATAGTTTCATGTCCGCGTTTTTTCATTTTCGATACAATTTTGGTCTTAATATCAAGAACGCTATACGGCCAATTACGTAGAATTTACGCATATTCTTCAGGCTTGTATTTTTAAGAAGACCTGTGTCGTAATAGGTCGTAATTCACTACTAATGACTATGGACCCAGGTGACAGATGTCATAAAACAAAAAGTCTTCATATTTTCTAAAGTCATTGCAATATGACTTTAGCCGACGAAAAAAAAGGAGGAGGTTCTCAATTCGACATGTATATTTTTTCAGATTTAAGTTTGGACCTGCTGATTCCTTTGTTCATTCATTTACAGTTTCAATGCTGAAGTCATCACTGGGTCTAGAAGAGAGATAATATATAAGTACAAAGCATACATTGTTCTAAAAGAGAGATTATTAGCTTAAGCATGATACATGTTCTAGAAGAGTGTTGAAACTCAAGCATAAAATTTAATGTTCTAGAAGAACGGTGGATATGAATAGCGATAGAGAATATATTGAGTAGGCAGTGATCAATTGAAAGTTGAAAAATGAAATGGATACTTGTATTTTTACTATCTATCTAATTCCAAAAGAAAAATAAAGGAAAAACATAACAGATAGCAGAAGCTCCCAAAATTATTCCGCCTTATTAGATATTTTCCATGATATTTAATGGAGCAGAAAAGGGCAAGCTGATTTATGGGGTAACAATAAATCCGGGGCAATTGGGACACACTCCCCACCACTTAGGGAGGATTGGGCTTTTTGTATATTTTAATAATAATTAGACTGATCTTGTAATGAAAGGGAATATTGGCCGTTTGTCTTGAGGGATGTTGTAGCTTTTCTTGCGGCAATTTGGCATTTTCGTATAAAAATTATTATAAATATAGTGAATGAAATATTGACGTGAATCAATGCAATAAGGAGCCACGTCCGGGGGCCGATTCTCGGTTTTAGAGATGGTGTCGAACTCGACAAAAATTTCTAATGACGTCATTTTTTCGTCAAATTTTAAAAGTTGATTGTGTCGATTGGCCATTTGTCGAAGGCTAACATTAGAGTTCAGTAAAATTTGTCGAAAAAATGACGTCATTAGAATTTTTTGTCGAATTCGACACCATCTCTAAAACCGGGAATCGGCCCCCAGGTTTACAAAAGAAGCGACTTTCGCATTTTTTTCTTTTCAAACCAAATTAAAGCTTTTTCTACCTGGACTTTAAGAAGAACGCATTGAGAAGGCAAACTACTAATATTTCAAGGAAAAAAGGTGATGAGCGAAAAATACTGAGGGAGAGGGAGCCACGTCATTTAACAGGATTTTCCCTCCATGGTCCTGTTTTGATAGGTTGAAAGTCTTCCAATTTGCGACTTCCTTAAGTCATCAACTTTGTTCGCGGGACTTATCAAATTACCGTTACCAGTGAACGAAAAGGGCTATTGAAGGACACCGTGGATTTTAGTCAGTACGAGTCTGACAGTCCCCTCCCGCCTTCCCTGGGTGGGAGAACTCATTTGATGATTTTACCACGTATAAAAAAAAAAAAAAAAATGGTCCTGTTTTGATAGGTTGAAAATCTTCCAATTTGCGACTTTCTTAAGCCATCGACTTTGTTCGCGGAACTTATCACCGTTACCAGGGAACGAAAAGGGCTATTGAAGGATACCGTGGATTTTAGTAAGTACGAGTCTGACAGTCCCCTCCCGCCTTCCCTGGGTGGGAGAAGTCATTTGATGATTTTACCACGTAAAAAAAAACCATCGACTTTGTCCACTATTATATCCAAAAAAGATTGTTGCCCAGAAACAATAAGACATTCGCATTGTGCCATTCTTCATTGGTGATTCCCAAGTCTCGCCTAAGAATTACGCGATGAAATGTGACTACATCAAATAAATAAGCGACAGTGAAGTCAGAAACAAAAGCAACTCGGCACATTATTCCGAAACTTACCCGACAGTTGGTGTTCTTATTTTCATAAAAGGTGCTACACACTTTCCGTTCGGTTCGGGACAAAACATGACATTGGCAAAGAAAAACCTGTTTGAAATAATCACTACACGTGCAACTACTTAGTTTATAATTACAATTTTACTTCTCAATCCAGTGTGTCCTATATCCAAATATTCCACTCTGACGATATATTGAACTTATCGTGTTTTAAGACTGTTCACGTTTCTTTTACCAAATTTTCACCACTTTGAGGTATAACATCATCGACTAAGTCTATATCTAGCCAGCATCTACTAACTATTAAGAATCTCTGATATTTCGATATTGTGGCAAGTGCCATGATGCCAACCCCGATTTTAAACTAAATAACAAACATGATATTTAAGTTCCCTATTTTTATTGTAACTATGGTTTTACTTCTCAGAGCCTCTATAGTCTTTTCAGAGTGGTCGGGCACGAAACAGACACCTCATTTAGTACAAAAATAGTGTTTTTGTCGTGTAAAAGTGTTTGTCAATACCAAATTTAAATTCTCATAGTGACCATTGTGAAGTAAAAACTTATTTTAATTTTACCGTCCGGCTCATATCATGCCGACCCGAACTAGTCTAAAGCATCCCTTAAGACACAACTTTTAATGAGTCCAACTGCTTGCAAATGCAACTGTCTTGATACTCCGACTTAATTAAATTATGATAGCGAGTCCCCTCCAGTGAGATTATATTAACTGGATAGTGCTAATGGATTTGAAGGGAAGGATTTACGTGGACATAATGTTTTGCTGAAATTATTAAGACGAAGTCTGAATACTTTTTAGTCTCAAGCCTTTTTTACATTGGTGTAGATTTTAGACCAAAAAGCCACCTGCTATAATTTTCTTGGGGTGGAAAATCATGACCGCGACGTTGCCATGATGCCCAGTCTTCTTTATTTCAACGACGCGTGACGTTTATTGGTGATAACGCGGTGTCCACCCGTGGACCACGTGTTAACAGGTGGAGAGAAAGAGAAAACGAAGGCAAAGTTGGGCATCAATAGTCAAAGTTGCCAGCGTTTTACGGTATTTTAGAAAAAGGTATTATGAAACTCGTACTGACAAAAAGTACTAAACTAACCGGTCCTATTAGAAACTTATGGAGGAGGTTTATGTTTAGCAGTGGATGTTTTACAGCTGTTATGGTTATAATTATAATATATACAGGGTTACTGGTTAAGTCGACCTATTACCTTTGAGGGGTTAAAGTAGACATCATTCTTGACTGATTTTACTATGGAAACCCCTATCCTAATCCTTACCGTTTTTGAGTTATAATAGTAACCCTGTATAATATAATATTCCACAACTATCACGCAACGCCATCTAATCACAAGCTAAGCAGAGCTTGTGTTATGGGTACTAGACAACTGATAAACATACTTATATATTTCTAAATACATACATATTATAGATAAATAACACCCAGACACAGAACAAATGATCGTGCTCATTACACAAACATTTGTCCTGGGTGAGAATTGAACCCACGACCTCCGGCATAACAGTCAGGGTCACTAACCACCAGCAGGCTAGTCATAAAATTTATTATCTATAACCTGCAGCTCGGCTTGTGACTGACGGACGGACAGACAGACAGACGGACAGCAGAGTCTTAGCAATAAAAGTTCAAGCAATCAACACCTACTGAAAGAAATGATCAGTTAATACTGCCAAGTTGAAAAGTCACCGCAAACTTTTCCTATTACACGTCCAAGGGGTACATTTTTATTAAACTTCTTAATCAGCTGTCCTACCGCCAAGTGACAGATACTTAAAAGGATTCCGAAGTTTTACTATAAAAGGGAATATTTTGGAAATTATGGAATAATCCCTTTTCAAGGGGTTTAAGAACGTTTATTTGGTGTTGAAGATTTTTGGGCGAAGGCTTTTAAAAGCTGAAGAGTTTTTGGGAGAACCTTGGCATGACATCCAAATTATCTAGGTACTATATGGCCTGAAATACATGTTGGTCGAGCTTAGACCAATGCGAGCGTAGGCAAATTAATACAAGGCAAGTGCCAAGTGTGTAATCGAAAGCCAATGCAAATGGCCAATATAGACAAATTTTGAGGAGATGTCCACAATCATGTTGGCTGTGTGCACGGGAGCGCTTTTGATTTGTGCCGAAGAACCGGCAGCGCTCCCAAGTGAAGCAAGTGTTCGCGAGCGACCGCAGGTTGTGACAAGCAATGCCAAATGAGTTCAATACGCGTTGGCGTTTGACTTCCTCAGCTAACTCGGCGAACGACACCTAGCAATGGCAACACAACCCAAATATACTGTCTATATGTTGGTATTGGCAAGGCTTAAGAGGCATGCCCGGGTCGACGGCGCGTCGTGTTCCACGCGCGCCTTAAAGAACTTCAGCATAATGACGAGGCCCTCTCTCAGATGGCTAATGCCTGCCGGGGTCGCGGGACTTATACCATCACCGTGACCCCGGAACAGAAATGGCTATTGAAGGACACCGTGGATTTTAGTCAGTACAAGTCTGACAGTCCTTCCCGCCCTGCCCGGGGTGGGGCTTAAGAGGCAGGCAGACTTCCAAAAGTAATTCAAAACAAAAGTTAGCCAAAACGGTCCGGCCTTTCTCAAATTTTAGCCAGACTAACGAACAACAATTGGTTTTATTGATGACTCGGATTTTAGGAAAAACATAAAAACCTGCGAAAGACCTCTGCGGGTATGTATTGTATTTGTTTTTTTTTACACCATAAAGGTGACACACAAGCGTACGGCCTCCCCGGTGGATAGCAGTCACCGTAGAAACAATAAATCCTCATCTCTCATCAAGGACTGACAAGTTAATTTCAAATGTCACCTTCAGAAGAAAGAAAAAAGCGTCAGATTTTTGCGTAACAAATAAATCGAAATGCACATAGAAATTATCGTAAAATTAAATAACCACAATGACTGCAAAAACAGTGGCAATGATAATTATAATTTTATACAATGTTAAAATCTGTCAGAGTTTACGTTACGACAATTATACCTTGTTTTATACCACACCGACAAATAGCGACCAAGTCAATTTTCTAAAAAATCTAGTGGAACGCAAATATATTGACGTCATATTTTGGAAGAAGCCGAATAAATTGCATGAAGATGTCCATTTAATAGTTAGTCCTGAAGATAAAAAGATATTTCTTCAAAAAGCTCAACACTTCAAATTGAAAACTTATGTCCAGTTACTTGATGTGCAAAAGTAAGTATGAAAATATACTTCCTAAATGTTAATCTCACTAATATTATAACAAAGAAAGTTTGTATGTACGTTTTCCTGCCGGGGTCGCGGGACTAACGAGCTTCCGTGAACCCGGAACGTAATAAAAACATGTATGTATATATTTTTGTAATACTTTTACGCAAATCGGATTTGGATGAAATTTAAATAGAGAGGCTATTAAAAAATGGATTAAAACAGGGTAGTTTATTTCTGATTTTATCTTGTTGTATTTTTTATTTATACCGTCATCTCTTTCTGGGCCTCCCGCATAACAATTTTATTATATCAAGTCTCCACCTATAATTTTCAGAGCGTTCGACAATCAACATATTAAAACATACACGCGGTCAAAACCAGAGAGTTACGCATGGAAACACTATCATTCTTTAGAGGACGTATATCAGTACCTCACAGACTTGACGGCAAGATATCCGAACGTAACAAAACTGACACCAATAGGAAAATCTGTTGAAGGAAGACAAATAATGGCTTTTTCTATCAAAACACCTGGAAATAAGCATAAGGTGATAGTCGAAGGTGGTATCCATGGTAACGAGTGGATCGCTGTCGAATTTGTGACTTATCTTATTTATGGATTGATTGGCGGACCTAGACAAAAAATCTACTGGTCCTTACAAGATTTAGCCAGAAAGTATGACTGGTATATCGTGCCGATAGTCAATCCAGATGGTTATGTTCATAGTCAAACAGAGGTCAGTTTTTTAGCGTTTATTTTGATGGAAGAGTCGTGTGTTGTGTGCTCACAAATTAGGACCTGGGGCCTTAGTAAGATAGTAGACGATAGGAGACGACAATTGTTATCATTCATCAGTCACCAATACAGTTTCAAATTTACGCGCAAACGATGTGTGATGTGTGTGATTTCGTTTGTTTCGTTCGTTGTCGATCAGCTGATTTTAATAGATTTTCAACTTTACGCGCTGGGGTATAAAAATGAAAATGTATTGTGACCGATGAACGATAACGATTGTCGTCTGATGTCGTCTGCTGTTTGACTAAGGCCCCTGCACACGCTCTCGCTCCCGTCTACGCCCTAGCAAGCACTTGTATGAAAGAAGTATTGCGTGAGTTGCCCACGCCGCTTCTCGCGCCCCCCTGCCCACTATGGATACTCAAATGAAATTCATAGGTTTGTTATAGCTTTGCCAGCACTGCTGGACTGGTCAAGCAATAACTGCTCAGCCAAACAGACAGGAACGGGATTGTTTTTCCTGTTCGAAGTGTACCCCGGGCGCGGCAGCGGCGGCTTCGTTTCTACAGATGATTTTCCTGAGCGAATTGCCGCGCCCGCCCTGAACCTCCGCTCCTATTCTGGCCTCCAGAATCTACACAGATTGACAATAATACAATATTATAATATTCATTTCAGGATCGTATGTGGAGAAAGAATCGAAGATATACTAAGAACGCAATCGGTGTTGACCTTAATAGGAATTTTGACTATAATTTTGGGAGTGAGTATTTTTTAAAATATTATAGTCTAACCTGTCTTAGTACCTAAGAAATTTCTTCGTTTCGAAATCTATGATTTTAAATTTTATGCATCAATCAAACAACCTTATTTTATTGTGGTATATTCATTCATCAAAATGAGTTCTTTCGGGAGTTAAATGGCCTGGCCTCTATAATTGTTGGCCATACGAGAGATTTCCACTGAACCTAAGTGGAGAGGAGATGTTAAGATTGACATACGACTATTATAAATATTTATATTTTTTTTTTGTTTCAGAATTTGATTCAAGTAATGATCCTCTGGACGATTATTACTGTGGGAATCAATCTTTTTCTGAGCCAGAATCACAAGCACTGAGAAACTTTATACATCAGAAGAGAATTAATCTTAGATTTTATTTTGCTTTTCATTCTTATGGTCAGAAACTCATTTTACCATTCTCTGATAGGATAAATCATATTGACAATTTCGTCGAGATGGTATGTACAATTTTCATTTAGCATTAAGGCCACACTATCGTAACAGGTCAAATCGCATACCTGTTATACCCGTTCCAAGTAAATAACAGTTCCAAAAACCTGTTACAAAATAAGCGTGTTATTTCATAATAAGTTAGAACAATGAATGCTGTTACGAAGAAGATACACTAAGTTGTTCCTACTATGTACTTCGCTTTCGAACTTAAGTGTTGAACCGATTTGAGAAAGGTAAAAGAGGTGTGAAGACCTGTGTCCCAGCAGTGAGAACATTAAGGCTGATTATAGTGATGTAAAATAAGACTGAAATCCCCAACGAACAATTTTCTTTTCAGGAAAATTTTGGTAAACAGGCAATAATGAAAATTTATAAACTTTACGGCACTAAATACGGTATTGGTACTACGTACGATACTTTAGGTAAGTTTAAAAATACCTATTCATGCGCTTTCTGTGTCCTAAGAGTTAGGTAGAGGTGTACCCATACTTCTTAAGTTTCATGGGGAGTCAATGAGGGACGAGAACTTTACCATAAACTCAGCATAGCCTTCCAGACCCGTAGCTGTTACTGAGAAATAATTGCACGTATTTTTTATAATTATATTTAATAGTAAACTATACTTTTAGAATTTTTGAAATTTAACACTCAGTTAAAACGGCGGCGGCGTGGAAATAATTAAAGACAGTATAAATGCAATCAGTTATATATTTCCTTGGCTATAGTAGCTTAGTTGGATTGCTGGCTTTACCTAACAGGCTAATGCTGGCTGGCTAAGGCTGAGTGGCTTTGGCGATATCTTGCTGGACGTTACATTACCAAGTAACAGTTCCAGGAACACACCTTACTGTCACACTGTTGAAGTGAAAACTTCTTGACCTTTAACTTGCGTCAGGACACGACCGTGACCTGATCGAAAATCTTACTGGTTGGGAAAAGTATTAGTCATTGAGTAACAGTGTAACTGGTTCATCATCTTCCTGCCTTTATTTTACTTCTTTTTTTTTTGCCGGCGCAACATGTTTTTTTCTTCCGTTCTTATCAGACGTCACAGTATCATGTACTCCTTTTTCATTTATATCATTCTAAATAAAATCAATCCGTCTTTTCTTTGGCCTTCCACTTCCGCTCCATCCGTCAACATTCATACTCATCACTCTCTAAGTCACGTCATGTAACTGGTTAGTATAAATTAATTCCTATTGGGTAACACTATTACTCGACGAATTTTTTATTACCAGCCATAAACTCTAGCTCATGAAAATAATTGTTTTTTTTTCTGCACTAGGCCTAAGAGTTTCGGGCAACACTGCCAGTTGGGTGAAGA
The DNA here is from genome assembly GCA_028554685.1 of Agrotis ipsilon. Classification (NCBI taxonomy): domain Eukaryota; kingdom Metazoa; phylum Arthropoda; class Insecta; order Lepidoptera; family Noctuidae; genus Agrotis; species Agrotis ipsilon. Next base: position 13,122,374 of record CM052973.1, on the reverse strand, counting down.
AAAATTATGGTGTTAAGTATGTTTGAAAGCTTTTCTTCATTTTCTTTTTTATTTAAAATGGGTTTGGTTTTGACCTAAAATTAAAGCAGAGGCGAAAAAGAGGTCTGAGATGGAACGAGCTCACTGAGAAGAAACGACGGAATATAATCTGTTTTCTTCAGACTCCGACACGATACTGTCCCCTTCCTCCCGGACCTCTGAGCAGTTTAGACGTGTTGCTAAAGATATTACATACTTTTAACACAATTATTTAATTAAAAAAATCTTCAAATTAAATCAGTGTTAAAAATAGGAGTGCAGAAGCATACAAGAGGTCGCTGCGTCAGAAACTCGGCTACGTCAAAGCTGCGCGTGAGTCACCTAAAATTAGACTACTACTAATTAATAACTCCGCCCCCGTGCGTAAACCACCACGCTGACCCATTCATTGTATTAATGAACTCTGCACTTACAAGGGTGTGCGCAATTAATATTGACCGTACGCACAAAGAGGCGAACATAATTTTGCATGAGGGAGAAGGACTGAGATCAAATTATACTGGACGGAAAGCAATATTGTTCCGATCTGTCGATAGCGCCCACTCTTACTTGAACCCTAGCACTATAAAAAAGAACGGGGTCTAGTTATACTGGACGGAAAGCAAATTTGTTCTAATTTGTCGATAGCACCCACTCTTACTTGAGCCCCAATACTTAAAGAAAGATTTGAGTGTTCTTATCTCTTCGCAAACCTGAGCACCTGGTACATTTTTTGGCGAAATTAAAATACTCACCGCAAATAATATGCCACTTCAACGCTCGCCGCCACCGCCTACTCCTAAAGCTCAACTGCCGCAAACGCCCACCTTCAGCACACCACAGCCTGCTTTACACACACATCATAGCGCATCAGAACCAAGTTTAAATGTTATCCTGGACTCGCCAAATTATAACATTTCCCCTGCCATTACCTTCCGCAATGCGAAGCGCTTACGCATGGAGGGTGACGAGGAACATAGCCTCTCTGCAACTATGTTAGAGATAAAGGAGATGTTCCATGAATTCAAGCAACACCAAGATCAAAAGTATAATAAGCTATACTCTATGGTGAACGGAATCCAGGACAGTATTGACCTTATGGCTGGTAAATTCAAAGAAATAACTTCACGAGTTGAGCTGCTGGAAACAGAGCGCAAGGAAGACTTGACGTACATCCATAAATTGGAGGCTAAACTTGAAAACTTCGAACAGAGCTCTAGATCCTCCTGTATTGAGATGCGCAATATCCCAGTGGCCAAATCTGAGACAAAAACATCCCTTTTAAAAACGGTGACAGACATGGGAAATCTAATCAACTTAAAAATTCAAGCTCATGAAATTAAAGATGTTTTTCGCATTCAAACAAAAGATCCGGCGAACAAGACCATAATAGTTGATTTCACCTCGGTCCTACGGAAGGATGAATTTTTGGAAAGCTTCCGCAAACACAACAGGAATTCCTTCAAACTGACAACGGAGCACCTCAAAATTACTGGCCCTATTAAACCAATCTTCGTCTCTGAAAATCTAATTGCCAGGAAAAAGAGACTGTATTACTTGGCACGTGAAGCGGCTAAATCTAACGACTACAAATTCTGCTGGATTAAACACGGCAAGATCTTCGTGCGTGAGAGAGAGGGACACAAGCACTTAGAAGTAAAGACTGATGCAGATCTATCTGCTATTTTGAAGTCGATATGACTATACCCAATTTCTTATTACCTAAATATAGTACCTATTTTGCCATGTATTAACTATGTTTGTCTTCTGTTTCACCAGTGTCTGTTGTATTATTATCACTTGCATTCATCTGTGCTTACTTTGTTAACCTTTAGTTTAATAGTCACCAATATATTGTATACTATGTCATCACTCAACACACATTTACACTACAGCACCCAAAATATAACACTACATTTCATATACCGTAAACTTTACAATCTTATGATGCTCTGTTATGCTCTATGCTGCAGGGAAATATCACCTAATCTCGAAGCTTATTTACTATACGAAAACATTCGATTATATTTGCAAAATTTTAAATCCTCATACTTCTCAGATCTAGGCTTTGAGCTGACCCTACAAATACTTTCATTTGTTATTTATATAATCAATCATAATGGATGACCAACAAGTAATTAATACCGCGATCGATAATCTCTCAGTATCGGAATGTTTCGTCTGCTCTCCGGAGTCCAGTGTCAAGTTTATAAAAAAAATCGGACAGTACACTTAAAATCTTACATGTCAATATTCGCAGCATTAAGTGTAACTTTGACAAACTATTATTATTATTAGGTAGATTAACTTATACACTAGATGTTATATTGTTGTCCGAATGTTGGCTGAGCAAATGCCCGTATGTCCCTTTGTTAGCAGGTTACAATACAAGTACAACTTCTCAAAAAAATCAGAATGATGGAGTAGTAGCTTATGTTAGAAAGGATTTGCAATACTCAGTCGAAACTCCCTCAGTTAAAGATGCAAATTGTCTATTACTCAAATTCTCTGATAAGATGGCAGTTGTCGCTGCATACAGATCACCCTCGTTTAAAGACCCAAACCCATTTCTGAGCAGTTTAGATATGTTACTCCACCAATTAAATAATTTCAAAACTATAGCTCTTATTGGTGACATTAATATTAACATTGCACCGACGAGTTTGGATCCAAATTGTGACGAATATTTAAACATCACTGCATCACATGCTATGCTTCCCGCACATTCCTTTCCTACCAGACTTGCTAATTGTCTTGACCATGTCCTACTAAAAACAACACATACCGCTACAACCTTAGTGCTAGAATGCGACATAACTGATCACTATCCTGTCATCTTGTTTTGCAATCCTGTTATCACGACAAACACTCCAAAGACTTCGGCTACAAAAATTGATATCGCAAAAGTAAAATTCGACATCGAAAACACAGATTTTTCAGTAGTACTAAACTCAAATAATCCAAACTTTGCTGCTGAAACTTTCGTGGGTCTCTTATCCTCTACGGTTAACCTGTATAAAAGTTCTTTGGTCATTCCAAGTAGAAGGCGCATCCTTAAGCCTTGGATTACTCCTGGCCTTCTCAGATGTGTCCGCCAAAGAGATAAATTGTATAAAACGTACAAAAAATACCCAAATAATGTCACTAATAAAACTATTTATCTTCGCTATCGGACATTCTGCAACAATTTATTAAAAACGGTAAAAAGAGATTATGAAAGATCAGAATTTGCGAGGACCAGGAAAAATCCCAAGGCTACCTGGAAAGTCATAAGGGAAATATCTTCTATGGATAAGGGTAAAACATTTTCCTCCGAGTTACTGAAGTGTGAAGAAGACCCTATTCTATCTGTCAATATGGTTAACCGTCACTTTGCGAATGTGGGTAGTTCACTCGCATCAAAATTATCTCATTCCCCAGCACATAATAACTGTCCACAGTCTCACCCTTTACCGCTAATAGAGAACTCCACAACAACTCCTCTAGAATCAATGGTCATGTATAATGTTGATGACGAGGAAATCGAAAGCATAATTCTGAATCTCAAAGATGATTGTGCTGTCGGATACGACGGAATTCCTTCCACTGTTATCAAAGCCGCAAAAGATACAATTGTCCCCCTCCTTGCCCACATTTTTAATATCTCCCTATCCTCTGGTATTTTTCCGGATGTTTTCAAAACTGCCATAGTCCATCCTATTCACAAAGGAGGCGAGAGGGATCTTGTCTCGAATTATAGGCCGATATCAGTCCTTTCAACCATCTCAAAGATCTTCGAGAAAGCTATTAACGCGAGACTTGTGAAATTCCTAGCTAAATACAACATCTTGGCAGAAAATCAATACGGTTTCAGAGCTGGTAAATCAACAGAAGACGCTACTCTTGATCTTACAAATACTATAGTCGCACATCTGAATAACAAACAGAAGCCTCTTGGTGTTTTCTTGGATCTGTCGAAGGCTTTCGATACCGTTTCTGTACCTAAACTAATCGATAAGCTGGAACAAATTGGCATACGTGGCGTTGCTCTCGAAATCTTTCGTAGCTACACTTCGGGTCGAAAACAAGTAGTGAAAATAGGGACTTACATCAGTAGAGAGGAAAATTTGACTTTCGGGGTACCTCAGGGCAGTGTTCTTGGACCAACCCTCTTTCTTATATATGTCAATGAGCTGTGTCAATTGTCTCTCCCGAACACAAAAATTATCACATATGCGGATGACACAGCTCTAATAACCCATGGCAAGGATTGGTCTGAGACTCGTGAGAGGGCAGAATCTGCTCTCTCTCGGGTTATGGGGTGGTTGACCTCGAATTTACTTACGCTCAATATCTCCAAGACTAAGTTCGTCTCTTTTTCTCCGAGTATTCTTAGTCAACCATCACCGACATTTCAGATCAGAGCCCATGTATGTACGCTGCCCAACAACTGTAACTGCCTCCAAATAGAACGAACAGATACCATCAAGTATCTTGGGATTATATTGGACAGTCTCCTGTCATGGAAAAAACATGTTAACTCTGTTGTTGGCCGAGTCAGGAGATTGATATACCTATTTAAAAACCTTCGAGCGTCTGCTGATTTCCAAACCCTTAAAATGGTTTACTTTGCACTCGCTCAATCAGTTCTCAGTTATTGCATAGCTGTATGGGGAGGAACCCACAAGACCACCATGTTGCGGCTAGAGAGAAGTCAGAGAGCAGTCTTGAAGGTACTCTCAAAAAAACCTATCAGATTTCCGACCTCTGAACTGTACTCACTCTGTGAGGTCCTCACTGTGAGGCAGTTGTTCATCGTTCAAACAGTTTTTAAGAAACATCTGGTGATATCCTACGATCCTCAGCTCCTAACAAAGAAGCGACGCCGACAGAGTTTGTAAGACGGAGCACTGTAGGCTAGCTTTGGTTAGTCGACACTTCAACCATATTAGCTCTAAACTTTATAACACTATAAACAAAAGTATCCATATTTACCCTATGACTAAAAACCTACTAAAGAAAAGTGTGACTGACTGGCTTTATTCTTTGTCGTATGAAGAGACTGAGCAGCTTATGGTATAATTACGGTAAAAACACACGCATGCACACATACACGAAAAACACATACATATACACACACACACACACACACACACTCGCGCGCGAGCGCTAAACACACACATACACACGGAACACACACACACGCAATACACACCCTCACTCTCACACAATACACACACGCTTCACACCATCACTCCACTATCTCTATCTTTGTATTATGGTGACCTCTATATAGATTCTTATTGTTATGTCAACAAAAATAATATTATTTTTACTTTATTAATTTAACTTTCTTTGCAAAGTCTGGAACAATGTCTGTAATCATAATTTTAAGTTGGGCGTTGATAGTTGCGCCACAGTAACTTACTTTTGTAGCTATCATCGTTTTCCTTTGTAAAACTGTAAACCAAAATTGTTCCAAATAAACTTTATTATTATTATTATTATTACTGGTCACGAAGTTAGTGGCCCTGATGAGGTCACAGGTCACAGGTAGTGTGTGGAGCGTTCGCGTTGCCCGAGGTGAATCTCTTGGGGGTAGATCCCAACAACCCCAAAAAGTGTTCCTTAAAACAATAAACATAGAGTGGAATATTGTGCCTACAAGGTAATATGATAATGCTAGCTAGTAAGGGTTGTACACTTAATCGGGTCGGCATTAATAACGCTAAAAGTATAAAACATGCAGATGTATGATCGGGAAAAAACGAAAACGCTCTATAGTCTGTAAATGATTTTCAACTTTATGTTTTAGAGCATAAAGTTCAAATTCAATTAAAGACTACAGAGCGTTTTCGTTGCCGAAGAAGTCTGTAAACAAAGATCACAATGATATTTGGGAAAAAATTGTCAGCATTCGTCTTTGTTTTTAGGTACGTGTTTACGTTCCTCCTTCGTGACACCGGGGCCTATGGGTTTGCACTCCCGTCATCCGAGATTCTTCCAACATGTGAAGAAATGACAGCGGGCCTCGTAGAGCTGATGACAGCAAAACGCAGACGAGTCCAATTGGACCTCTTCAGTAACAACGCTCAACTGCTGAAGTTAAAGATTTTTGTCTTGTTTTATGATGTTTGTATTATTTTACTTTTGAAATAAATATTTTGTATCTGTTTTTTTTAAGAAACTACGACTTTTTCTAAAGTGCCTTATTACTTTTACCAATCCAGATCCAAGGTTGAGCTGCGAGATGTCATACCAATTTTAAAAATTCAATTCTTCATTTTAAAATCCATACACATAATACGAGTATTTCTGACTTGGTGTCTTTTGGCCTAGAGTTTGCGCCACCACTTATAACCTGTAGACGCGGCGCTATTGTCTATGTTATAACAGGCCAGTGTATGTATGTTTGGACAGGTCTGTTGGTCTAGTGGTTAGGGACTCTGTTCTGCTATGCTGGAGATCGTGGGTTCGATTCCCACCCAGGATAAATGTTTGTGTGATGAGCACGATCATTTGTTCTGTGTCTGGGTGTAATTTATCTGTAATATGTATGTATTTAGAAATATAAGTATGTTTGTCAGCTGTCTACACCCATAACACAACCTCTGCTCAGCTTAGGACTAAACGGCGTTGTGTGATAGTTGTGAAAAAAAAACATAGAATTTCACAAAAAAAAAATTGTACTACATCGAATTTTCCGCAAGTCATGAGTGGAAACGTGGGCTCTAACTGCAATCTTCTTCTGAATAACCTGTAACCATTTTACGCCCCGCTTCAGGTTCACCTTTTTGTGAACATAGCTTAAAGCCAACTAGACGCTAAATTTTGGCGTAATTTAAGATAATCCTAATTACAATTATCTCAAGCTATACAAATCAGGGGATAATGACACAGGTGGCCGTTATTAGAACAACAAAGACGTCCCTATTTGGGTTTTAGCCAAGCACTGAATAAAGGTCAGTGCAGACAGAAGAACTCAGAAAATGTCCGACAATACGCTCGAGTGTACACACATACGAACACACTCAAGTATTCAGTATTGCATTTTCAGCTTAGAAAAACATACCAAATAGATACTCAATTAATGTGTGAGCCTTCTTAGCAAAATCTTTTCCATAAATTCCAATAGCATAGATTTCCAATATGACCGGTTGGAAGCGGCTTGCATCCAGCGCGATTCTTTGATCCTCAACGTTAGATGAATTCAAGCCCTATAAACTCTAAGTAAGAAGAGTAAAGAATAACTTAATTTATGTAGTATTTATTAATTCTTAGCTGACTGTCCGCAAAACAAAACTCACACATGCTGGCGTACTCTACACGATCAGGAACACACGTGCAAGTTTACTTCACCAAATAATATCCTACAAGTTATTTTCAACTCTATTCCACATAGATTTTAAGTTCATTATCAATTCTCTCATGAAATGCTCGAATATCTTGCTGTACTATTTGTACTGACCCTAAGACCGCAATGGTTACCTAATTGTCCAAAGACGGTTCCACTGGCTTCTGTTGCAATAATTTATGAACTTTACTGTTATCAAGAGGTTTAATGGTCTCCCTTAAGCCCGCTGTACACATTGGGCCAACGCATTGGGCCAGCGTGTACAGACTTACTTGGCGGTATGTTGGTAGTTGGCGGCAGCATTGGCCGGCCAACCGAATGTTGTCGGTTTTTCGTGCACCAATCAAAGGATCTTGGCGTGTGACAACAATGTTCACAGGTTGGCCCAATGTGTAAACAGCGACATTTGGAATTCATTATTTTGGTGCAACATGGCTGGCCCAATGCCATGGCCCAATGTGTACAGCGGCCTTTAGCTGTGTTGTATTTGTACTGGAGATTAAGGACCATGTTTCATGCCTATTTTCTAGAAAGGATCTGTCTGAGCTGGGCATGCAGTCTGTTGGCGAGTACTGACTCGCCGTCTGATCATGGACTATGCCCGGGTCGACGGCATGCTGAATATGACGCGCGCCTTCAAAGCTGTCAGTATTCTGACGCCTCTTTTGAGGATCTATATCTTTGCCTTACGGGGTCGCGGGACTGTCTTATTAGGTAACTGTGTTCCTGGAATGTAAAGAGCTATTGAAGGAATATTGATTGGGCTTGACATGTTTTCATGTCATAAACTAGAATTTGAATACCACTGTTAAAAAAAAATAAGGGATGAAAATAGTCCTGTCGGGGTCGCGGGACTTATTCGAGGCTATTGAAGGAAACCGTAGATTTTAGTCAATACAAGTTTGACAGTCCCTACCGCCCTGCCCGGGGTGGGAGGACTCATTTGATGATTTTACCATGATAAAAAAAAGGATAAAAATAGTAGGTGGGATAATTTTTTATGACCTCATATTGAGAAGCTGTCACAAATATTCCTGCATTGTCTATGGCCTCAATTTAACGTAAACTGTCAAGTTACGTAAGTGAAAATGTGAAATCTCAGAGGTTGTGGCAATATATTTACAAAAAAATTACACTTTGTGAAAATTTTAAATCAAAATGCATACAAATATATCATGTTTGACTATAATATTCACTTTTTGTATAAATGTTTGTTTTTGTAAAAAGTATGATAACTATTCTTTGTTTAGAGGTATACCAGTTACCGAGGAACATTTGGAATTTTATAGGAATTTGAGCCAAGATATTAATTTTAATTTTTGGAGAGAACCTGGGTTAATGTACAAGCCTGTAGAGTTTGTGGTTAGTCCTGAAGATAAACCGGGTTTATTGAATGAAGCGTCTAAGCGTGGATTATACTTGACAACTATAATGGATGATATACAGAGGTAAGACTCTACAGCATCTTTTAAAGAGTACTACAGACCCGCCTCGGCTTGCTCAGGACCAAAACATACTAAAGGGCCCCATATACGGTACGATTCGTCTATACGATCGATCTGACGAAAATAGTGCCGATTGATCGCATCAAAAATGTTGCTCATAGACGAAACGACTGGTCGTAATGATCATTCTTATACTTGTTTGAAGCTTAAGTATAACTGAAGATTCATCGTTACGACATTCATGATTGCATGGGTTTTGTTGCGATTTCCGACATAGTCTTCGATTAAGTAAATCGTTAACGATCTTGACATACACCATCGATTCGTCGTTTCAATCGGTTTGACGCGACGGATCGTACAAAAAAATCTTACCGTGTATAGGGCCCTTTAAATCACTCTTGAGACCCACTATTGGTGAAACCAGCATGAAAATTGGCGCTGAAATGCGCAAAGAAATAATCAACAATGATCAACAGCCCCCAGCTGATGCCGTTACAGTCAGAATACCATCGCGGATGTCTTTGTAGACCGTTTTAAGGTGTACAATTCCGTAGTACATACATTTTTTCTGATCTATCTAGCAGTTCAATCAGTTGTATTCGTATAAACTAAAAACCTACTTCAAAAGAATGGTAGGTAGATGATACTGAAGGCGTGCCCTCGGTTCCACAAATATCTTGAAACCAGCTAATCCCTGCGGTTTTACCCGCTGCTCGCGTCGTAGCTTTAACAATATAGCCTTGCTCTATAAATAAGTTATCCAACACAAAAAAAAATTTCAACTCGAACCTGAAAAGTAGTTCTTGAAATTAGCGCGCTCAACCGGAAAAACTCTTCAGCGTCATAGTAATATTTATACAGGGTGTAAGGGACTTCGACGCACAAACGGATACCATGGGTCCAGGACATAATTCTGGACCCTCCCGTGTTGGAATTTTTTGTCGGTTTTTCCCTAATTTTTTTTTTATTTTTGGAGTTTTTTTTTTACTTTAGACTGTTCATAGTCGTTATTCTTACCTAATCCAATGAGATTTTTAGTAAAATAGTAATTAATTCATTACTTTCACTAAAAGTACCAATGTAAATACAACTAGAAATGGTAGAAATGGTGTCACGGGAGGGTCCAAAATCATGTCCTGGACCCGTGGTATCCGTTTGTGCGTCGATGTCCCTTACACCCTGTATAGATTTAGATAAAGTCGGGAAAAAACCAGGTATTTCTGGTTCCCTATCTATCTATTAGAAGTATAAAAATGCATCAACATCAGCCATTCAAGGTCACGAGTGAAATAATAACCAAATTAATTAAAGAAGCGTTATATCTAATCAAATATCCTGTCTGGTACGCGATTAACTAAGTAACGCTATACGATTACAAATATTAATCTAAGATTCATGATTGAAGGTAGATATTTTTTTCTCTTGTAATTATCCGTAGGTGTCTAGACATTTGGTCGCGGGATTTATTTCTATTACCGTGACCCCGGAACATAAAGGGCTACTGAAGGACACCGTGGATTTTAGTCAGTACAAGTCCGACAGTACCTCCCGCCCTGCCCGGGGTTGGAGGTCTCATTTGATGATTTTACCACGATAAAAAAAAAAAAAAAGGTGTCTAGACATTTGCCTACATAATTATGCTTAAGATGAGTTTTTGTAATCTAGGCCTAATGTAATCTTAAAATTATGTAATGTTTTCGTAGTTAAGTGCTATTCTGTATTGTGATTAGTTTGTTAGTAGGTTTTATAACAATATCGACCTTAGTGAGCCACTCGCAACAGCCACAAAAGCCGCCACGAGAAGCTAGAAGCGGCTAGCGTGTGCGGCTAGTCAATAAATGTATGAAAACTACAAGAAATATATGCCGGTGGCCGCGTTGTGGTTGTGGCCAGTGTGGCCCGTGTGCGGGAGTCTTAACTTAGCATAAAATAATATCAAATTATTATATTATATTTTAACATTTTTCGATGATGAATGAGATTCTAATATATGTAATTTCAACCTTGCTTTGAATAATAAGATTAAAGGCCCTATTGGTGTGGTGCCTCGCATTGTAGAACGGTTCTGCGCATCTTAGGCCACAACTGCGTTGCGTCAACGCAATCGCTCCCGTCCTCACTTCCTCAATCCAGCAGAGCATCTACCTCCTAGTTCTGAACTGCAGTTACCAATCTGGAAATCTCTCAATCGATTTCAAGCCCAAGTTGGCCGCTGATAAAATAATCTGGTTAAATGGGGCATATTATACTCATTTCAAATATAACGCTCGCCAGTGCGTAGCCTCTGTACTGGATATCTCCCACCTCCTTTTATGCCAACGACGATATATTACTAGACTCCTAATAACAGGCGACCGATGTCTGTCAACACATTAGGGAAAAAAGTCTTATATACGTCTTATTTCGACCACTCCTGTGAGCCGCAAACATAACTTTTTTTTTATCGTGGTAAAATCATCAAATGAGACCTCCCACCCCGGGCAGGGCAGGAGGTACTGTCAGACTTGTACTGACTAAAATCCACGGTGTTCTTCAATAGCCCTTTATGTTCCGGGGTCACGGTGATGGAAATAAGTCCCGCGACCCCGGCAGGCTTTGGCCCTCTGTGAGGGGGGCCCGTCATATTTTACTGACAGCTCTTTGAGGCGCGCGTGGAACACGACGTGCCGTCGACCCGGGCGCAAACATACCTTAAGACAGAACAGACCTTGAGTTAGCCAATCACAACGCAGTACCCCGTCTCCCTCGCTTATGTAGTACCTCAGCGAGTTGACAGAATAGTTTTTGTTCCTTAGATCGTGCATGCGGAGTCTAGTAATATATCGTCGTTGTTTCATGCCCATCCTGCCCAACTACTTGCACCTTCCAATACTTGGACGAGGTAAATGACAGATCTGCGCTGGCTACGTATTTATCGGATAAAGTTTGACTATATCGATACGCAAAGAAGAAGGTACGCAGGTTGTGACAGCGAGGCGACTCAGTTCAGCTTAGCAGAGGTACTATACGATTATTAACTGTAGTCAGTAAAATGACATTTGTTCACTCTAGAAATGTACAAAATTTCATAGTACCAGTGACAGTTGCACTTGTCATTTTATTGACTACAATCAATAATCGTACTTTAGATTGTCTTTGTCACACCGGCTGCTAACGCACTCATGAGGTTTCACTCTAAAATCATTATTAAATAATAGCAGCCCATAGTGTCCCACTGCTGGGCAAAGGCCTCCCTCCACTCTTTCCACTTCTCGCGGCTTTCTGCGACCGTAGTCCAGTCCTTCATGAAGCGGTTCAAGTCACCTCGCCATCTTCGCTTGGACCTGCCATAAAAATAATAGTATTTTTACATTTCTTTCAGAGCGTTTGACATGCAGACAGTCCAAACATACATCCGAAGAGACATGTCTTCTTTCAATTGGAACAGCTACTATCACACAAGCGACATTTACAAATGGCTCAAAGACTTAGCCAGGGTTAATCCTGCAATAAAAGTTGAAAGTATTGGAAAGACAGAAGAGAAAAGAGATATAATGGCTGTTAGAATTCTTCTATTGGGAAGTAAAGCGAGGTAATTTGAACCATCGATCTTTGATATTAAGTCTTGAGTTTCAAATGGACCTATTCTTTTTGGCTTGCTACGGTGACGATGGCCAATCTTAGCGGAGATATTGCACATGAGTGCGCGACACAGGTGTGATCTTTATCCTTTACTCTCATGACTGGTGAGATCAGGAATAAGATCAACAGGTTAGCGTGCTTTTTGAGGCATGGCGGTGTGGCGTATAATCGCGTGACTTTCTTGTAGCAGCCCTCAAAATTGGGACTCCTAAAAAAAGTTATTAGGTAATGGACCCATAGCACTTTTCACATCATCAGCAAAACGTAACCTTTTCTTCTGGCCCAAAACTTAGACAGTTTTAAGACAAAATAACAGAGGAAGAGTCAAACGCTTAACGGGGTCACGAGACTCTCTAAAAAGAATCCTGTGGGCTTGGCTTGCAAAGAGCAACCAAAGGTAGAGAGTGGATTCTTAGTCAGTCTGACAGTGCCTGTCGCTTGCTTCGGGGTGGGAGCACTCATTTTATGAACTTTCCACCCCAAAAACAAAGCTTTGATAACAGCACGGAGGGCATTGTACCTGCATATTTAGGTACATGAGTCATGGGACACCAATCAAAGATTTTTTTGTTTTTTTTTTTTAATTTCAATTTTTCTGTCTCCTGGTTTTTTTTATTTGGTTTCGTGTCAAATAATTGTAAATGTTGAGCCTTTCTTTCTCTGTATCTAGCGTATCACCTATATTCTTATGTTTCAGCGAAAAGGTGGTTGTGGAAGGTGGTATCCATGCGCGGGAGTGGATCTCTATTGCCTTTGTAACATATCTTATCCACGAAATCATACACTCTTCGACTTCACAAAACAAGCAGCTCAGAGATATGGCAATGAAATATGAATGGTTATTCGTGCCGGTTCTGAATCCTGATGGATATGAATACAGCATGACAACTGTGAGTAGAAGTGCAACTAAATGATAATTAATACTATAACATTTTTTTTTAAATTGAAGATAGGTTCGCGTTTGACCACCGATTTGTGGGCCGATTCTCGGTTTTGTAGATGGTGTCGAATTCGCCAAAAAATTCTAATGACGTAATTTTTTCGACAATTTATAAAAATGGGGATGTCAAATTCGGCATTTACAGATGGTCAGCAAAAGTCTGACAGTCGCTGCCGCTCTACCTACAGAGAGACTCATGATTTTTACACCAAAAAACAAAAAGAACAGGATTAAATTTAAAAATATCGTTAGAGCATTCCAAAACCTAGCCTTTTATTTCGTCACGCCAGTATTTAATTCTCGTTCGTTAAAATAAAAGCTGAAGATTTTTTTTTGTCTGAACACGCTAACGCTGTAACTGCCAAACGAGTTTGAGAAATTCCTCATGAATTTGATAGCCCTGTTAATTATTGAGGATGCTCTTAGACTGTTTAACATCACGCTACAAACTATAAAAGCCAAATGGCGTCTAAAATAATAATATCTCAATTTCAGGATCGCCTTTGGAGAAAGAACCGTAACTATCTAGGAGTAGATTTGAACCGAAATTTTAACATTGAGTTTGGAAGTAAGTTTTTATTACAATATAATTTTTACTATATCATTTCAAGTCTCTGATACCTTACGACTTTGTTATCCTGACGATTTTTGTAATACAAATCCAAAGAGGTTCGTACACAGACACGCGTTAATGGATATCAAAGTCGTAAGGTAGCGGAGACTAGCGTCGCCTTGTGTACGAAGGGGCAAAGAGTTATTTTATTCTTGGTAAACAAGGACATTGACGGACTAAGAGAGTCGAACTCAGAGTCAGACTCAGTTAGACTCAGGGTTAGACTCATTCAGACTCAGGCAGCCTTAGACAGATACAGAGTCAGTCTTGATCACAATTGGAGAAGAAATCAGACACTCTTATTTGTATTTGAGATTGTTCACCTCGGGAGCCACACTATTTTAAGCTCACGAAGTTTGATCTCTCACTGCGCTTCGGATTCCACTCTAAAATCATTCACAAAATCTATAATATACGTGATAAGAATATATTATTATGTATATTGAGGAAATTATGGCACAATACATGCTTGGAATGTATAGTCAATTCGACGAAGACCGTCTGGCGGGTAGGACTGTACAATAAGCAATAAACAAAGTCTGAATAACCACAGCAATTAAATGAAAAAATGGTTCATTTAATATGTTAAAACTATTTTTTTTGTAATTTGGGTTGATAATGCTGTGGTTATTCAGACCTTGTTGTTTTGCTTATTGTAACGTCTTCGCCGAGTTGACCTCACAGAAGGAATCGAGAAAGCTTACATTTTTTTATTACTGCGTTGTTCCTTTAGACATCACCGAAACAAGAATAATTCAAACCGTAACTAGACCATCAAAACAGCTCATAACCGTTTCATAATAATATTATTATTAAATCTTTGTGTTCTTTGTTCAGCTGTGGGCGTTAGTCATATGAAGGATTCAAATACATATTGCGGACCCTCGGCGTTTTCTGAAAAAGAAACCAAAGCGTTAAGAGATTTCATGCTTACAAGAAAAGGAAAGATTAAATTTTATCTAGCTTTCCATTCCTATGGACAGTACATGATCATACCATATGCCTATTCCAAAAAACATGAAGAAAATTTTGATGAAGTGGTGAGTGGGTTCCCTAAGAAATAATAAAGCCTGAATTCCTCTTAAGCTGATATTTATCGCGTACGTCAATCGCGCGTGTTGCGTTTTATATAGCACAATATTGCGCTGACGTAAGCTGTGCATACATACGTCACTTTGTATCTTTTTCTTTTTGACGTACGCGACTACGCGACCAATAACAGCGTAAGTGGAGTCGAGGCCTTAGGCTTAAATCTATGGAGTGAACCTAGTCTTTGCTCAGCCACGCTTTTGCGAAAATAAATATTATAACTTGAAGCATAAAATGCATATTTCTACAAAAGTCAGTGGTGAAACGTATCTTATTGATAAGACAATTAATTTGGTTCTTTCTTGGTTGAAGAGCGACGTAATACTTTAACTTGTTGGTTCCAGGAAAAAATGTGCAAGGAAGCCATTCCAAAAATTTCGTCTAGGTTCAGAACCCAATATTCTGTTGGAACAGCCTACGACACTGTTGGTAAGAATGTTGTATAATATCTATTTTTAGGGTAACCTTATAATACCTTATGGTTCCGTGCCTCAAAAAAAAAACAAATCTACCCTCGTAGTATGCGGCGCCTTACATCTTTCTGAACCCATAAGAGAAGGCCTGATTTAGAAGAGTTAATCTTCTAAGTGGAGGTTGGCACAAACAAGGAGAGGCCTATACCCAGCAGTGGGTGAAGACGGGCTGTGGATGATGATGATGAATCAGATGAATCTTCTAAGCTAAACAGCCCGATTCTGTAATCTCTTTGGGGTTGAGTAAGCTCACTCTTCCCCCTTTAGAAGTTGCAGTTGTTTGGGAATAGTGCTTTGAGAATGTATCTCTTCCATTGCACTAGACATGGGGCAAAATATCAGAACCATTTCTACGATCAATAGAGTATCGTGTTACGTCTTTAAAAGATATTTTTAATAAACAAAAAATTCAGATGCAAGCAGGGTTCGAACCTGCGTCTTCTGGATAGGTACTCCAAACGCCAAAACCAATCAGGTCATCGCTACCACCAGAAGACGCAGGTACGAACCCTGCTCGCATCTGAATTTTTCGTTCCTTATAAATATCTTTGTGAAGACGCGACGCAGGCGTTATTGCGAATAAAATAATTATGTCTTTAAAGTTTTTGGGGTTCTAAAGGGTAAAACGTGGCCCTATTGCTAAAACTTTGCTGTTCGTCCTTCCGTCTGTCTGAATGTCTGTCTGTCTGCCTGCTTATCACCAGGCTGTGTCTCATGAACCGGGATAGTTAGCCTGTTGTTTTTTTGAGTTATTCCACTCTGATCCCCTAGAAGTAAAAATATATGAAAGGGGATCGGTTTGGGGATCAGAGTGGAATAACTCGTTTTTTTGTGTCCTTTTTCACTGTCGATGTACTTCTGTTGCCAAAACAAATAGAAAACAGAAACAGATAAACATTTAAGGTGGCTACCATACAAAAGACATGTTCTTTTTTGCCATTTTTATAGAAGTGGGTACGGAACTCTTCGTGCACGAGATCGAATCGTAAATGTGCAAGAATACTAGTTAGCTAGTTTTTTTTTAATAACGTAGTCATTATTTTTATAGGTTACGCAACATCTGGAGTCAGTGGTTGTTGGGTCAAAAAAAAATTAAAAATTCCGTGAGTATCCGCCAATGTTCTCAATCTTGGAATTAGTAGTCCCAGTCGCGGGACTGTCCTGTGTTTGATAGGGTATTTTACTCAAAAAAAATTATTAGTCCGAAATATAGATTATTAAAAAATATTAGACCCGTATTTTTTTTTGTCATGTAAACCAAAATTGACGAAGATACAAAGCTTCTAAAAATCACAAAACGTCTCTCGGTCGGTATAATTCCTGTAAAACTTCTGAATATGAAAGCGTTATATCTTTGTCAATATTAATTGATTTGAAAAATAAATACTTGTCAATTATTTTTCAATATTGTTACTGACGGACTAAATAGATTTTCAATTTATTTATGCAGTAAAATACCCTATTCCTCACCCACAGACATGGCCCGTTTACGACTTTCATTTAAGTTATGAGCGTAGCGGCGGGCAACGCGAATTAGACATTACTTACTTTGTTAGTCCGCGAGTTTACGCGCGAGTTCCTGGCGGAGCTACGTGCCGTGTATCAAACATTTCTATACATCTCGCTGCCCTGCGCTAAATCACCATTCAGTCGTGAACGCGGAATATGTTGGCCAGAAATCTCCAACTGTAAAATTCTCCTAAAATAATTATATCTGTTTGCAGGTACGTAATAACATTCGAACTAAGGGATTCTGGGTTCTATGGCTTCGCTTTACCCCCAGATAAGATCCTGCCCACCTGCAAAGAGACATTGGATGGTATAATTTCTCTGTTATCACACAATGATACTATCGTGTACAAACATGGCAAACTCCGAGATTCTGCCGGACACAATTTCATTTTGGACAAGATTGTAATAATTTTTAATATGTTTCTTTTTATTATAGTGCGGTTTCATTGAATTTTGATTTATTTAGTGGAATATTATGCCTTTTAAGAAATTAGGCTGCAAATCAGCAATTTTTATTAAACGAAATTATAAAAAAAATTAAAGCAGTACTGGGCGCCCGCTGAAATGGCACCTGAGCTGATGGCACCTTAACTATTCTACATACGATTCCTTTCAAAATTTTTCTCAGTTGACGGGTGCCCAATGTGGAATACCTCGTTCCTTTACGGTTACAAATAACATAGGTGAATAACATAAAACGACTGAGCGATTTATCAATTTATGAAAAGATAATGGCACTGTGTTTTTTGAGTTATTCAAAATGACTTATTAGGATTCTGATCGTATTAAAAAAAACGTTTAAAAATTACTCAATCACCTTATAACAATCAGAAAAAAGGCACACGCAACACGCGATACATTTTATTATAGAAAGGAATAAGTAATAAAAAATAAATTCAGTAGCGAATCCTGTGATGGCAACCCCAAAATGATGATATCAAAAGGTGGTAATATGAGTAATGATCCGTATAATCGTTTAGCCGTCACGACAAATCGTCAGATCACGTGACCTACTGTCATTTATTTTGATACAAACCACCATTATTACTTAACCTCTCCTCTTCTCTACAACTCGACCAAAACATCCAGAAGTAATAGCTCAAGTTAAACTAGACTGTGGTGTATAGAACTTAATATAGCGTGGGTGGAATTGTAGGAATTGATAGTCGATTTTCGACTCTACCGCATTAAGTTACGGTTTAATTTTCGTTGTGTCGTGTTAATTGAAGGGCGTTGCATTTCCTTTTGTGTCGGAATTAATTGCTTACTGTTATTTATTGGACTGTTGCTTATATCTCAATTTGGATACGATTTCTATTATTATTAATGATTTGACTAATTATACTGGGTTTTCTTTGGAGGCAAGATCGAGCAAGTATATTATTGATTAGGTAATTATATTGATTTGGTTCGACATTATAATAATTAGTCCTTGCGTCAAATCAAAATGAGACGTCAGGTATTCATTGTTATCTTTAAGTTCACTTTTTTCTCTATGCAGTTAAAAAAAAAAAAAACTTCCTTTCCTACCATATTGGTTAAGCTTCTATTTTAGAAGTCATGATATTATGAAATAGGTCTCATTTCAAAGTAGATCCTACTTAATATTATAAACGTGAAAGTTTGTATGTGTGGATAGATGTTTGTTACTCTTTCAATCAAAAACCACTGAACGGATTTGGCTGAAATTTGGTACACAGATAGTTCTAATCTGGATTAGCACATAGTTTTTATCCCGATTTTATGATCCCGTGGGATAATTTTTGAGTTGTAGCGGGTGAAGCCGCTGGCAACAGCTAGTACTACATATTTCAATATCAGTAACATAATTTTGTTAATTAGTAAATTTTTTTGCTCATGACTGTACCAGCTGATCACCATTGTCTCAAATGAAGTCATCAATATTATAACCAGTTGTTTTACACCCACAAATCTATCAGTGTAACCCTAAAAATAAAATAAAATAACAAATGAATGAGCAATAACAATAATTTACAAAGTCGTACGTTTTGCTTTGTTAATCTTATGGACGCCTCATTTCATTTGCCGGTTTTAAATGAAGCTGTAAAGACGCGACTACGTTGGCTTGGTATGACCAAAATAATTTAAACAAAAATTTCATGTTCATAGATTTATGACGACTGGCGAGATGATGAGTATAAAAAAATCATAGAATTTATCAAAATAATTAGAATAGGTAAGAAAATAATAATTATTATTATTCCACAACTATCACACAACGCCATCACTAGTCCGAAGCTAAGCAGAGCTTGTGTTATGGGTACGAGACTGATAAACATACTTATATATTTCTAAATACATACATAATTATTATAGATAAATTTCACCCAGACACAGAACAAATGATCGTGCTCATCACACAACCCATGACCCCCGGCATAGCAGTCAGGGTCACTAACCACTAGAACAACAGGCCAGTCAAAAATGAATGAATGAAAAATGATGATGATTCTGTGATTTGGCCCAGAAGTGGGATACCATTAAGTTTGCCTTCATTAATGTCTTTCGGACAAGCAGAATAAAATCTTCATTTATAGTGTAGTGTTTGTAAATATTTTTTTTAACCTTTTTTTAACAACAGAATATTATTTTTGTAAAGGAATTAAAGGTATCCATATGCATGCTGAAGTGGAAGAAAGCCGGCGGCCATGGGTTCAGACGAACAGACGGGCAACGGAGCAGACATAAAAATGGAGAACGCATATGGACAAACGTAGTGTGGGACGCCGTGCGACACCATGTATCGATAATTTGATGAAGGATGCTAGGTACTGCCCAGGAACGCGATGGTTGCGTTATTTGGATAGGTCCACCAGCAGTGGACGTCAATCGGTTGAAGAAACAATGCAAAATCTGGACAGAAATCGAAAATGCGTTAAGCATTTTGCCAGCCATCTCAGCCTAAGCTACTCAGCATTCGCCATTTTTTTTTAGTGCTGTCAAGATTTTGTATCGGCTAAACGCACCCATGTTTTACAATACAAACTTCACATCACAACTGGATAGTTTTTTTTTTAATAGCCTATCTTATGTCTCACTGCTGAGCAAAGGCCTCCCCTTTCTCCTTCCAAACATCTCTATTTTTGGCAATTTCTGGCCATGTCTGCCCCGCGAACGTCACACCACCACCGCCACGGTCGACCTTGACGGCGTTGTAAACTGTCAAAAATGACGTAGACAGATGTCACATTTGACATTGACGTTTTTCACGCAAAATAATGAGGTATTCCACGAAGGGCACCTGTGCTACTGGCACCTCATCTCTTCCGCATAAGGTTCCTGTCAAAATGTTTCGTAGGTGCCAGGTGCCCTATGTGGAATACCTGAAAATAATCTATCAGCAATCAAAATCACCACACCAGTGTGAAACAAAGCTCCACAGAACTACACAGAATCTCGTTAACTTTAATAATCACTCGAAAATGCTGTGGATTAAGCAGAAAATTTAAAGATACAGCGGGATCCTTGCCAAAGCCGGAGTGGTCCTTCTGGCACTCCAGACGTCTTTGTACAGTGTTGGAACCGGAACAGTGGAGTGTATTAAGTTTATCGTTTTATTTAACCTACTTACTTGAATTTTGTATCTGGAATAAGAATAGGAATTTATTTAAAGCGATAAGGGTTTTGTTTATTTGGTAGTTCGCCATGGGCTAAAAAATAGATGCAATTGGTAGTGTGTGGCAACATTCTTCGAAAATGAATACAAATAGTGCGTGTGTTATTAGAAAACAAAAAACATTTTAATTTGAATTTATATACTCATAGCACCAGCTATGTAGCTCTTGGCTAAATAATTACAGCCGCATAGGCCCATCTTCCGTGTTAAGCTGCGCTTGCTGAGGTTGGTCTCCGGTTGCGGAACCATCTGTCGTAACAAGTTTCCTCCGTGCCTCGGAAAGCACGTAAAGCCGTTGGTCTCGGCTGTTTTTCGTAGATTTTTGACAGTCGTTACTATTAGTCATAATCTCTAAATTTTGAAAACCAGTCTTATCATGGGGTACAGTATTATCCAGTTACTGGATTGTGGAAGTACGATAGGCAGTCACTCTGTGTGAAATACTGATACTCAACTGCAGCTGGTTCGACTGGAAGCCGACCCCAATATAGTTGGGAACAGGCTAGGCTGACGATAATGAGGACCAGCTTCATGTAATTGACAGTGTTTGTCTTACAGACTATTTGTCATTTATCAGCCAATTGCTCTCCACTACTGAACGTAAGACTCCCCAAAATTTAAAGAGATCTAACCGTCCAGCTTTTTTTAAATCATCGGTCCATAGTTCCATTTATTGTCTCACACTTCGTTTGCCCACATACTAACATAAAATGTCTGCTTTTTCAATCGTCATTTAACCGTTTTTCAACCGACAGATAAACTGCATGTAAAAGTTCCCGTTTAGTTTACGTCACAAAACATGAAAACTCGTGTCTCTGGTTATTCATGCAAGTATGCTGAATCAAATATTGTGGTAAATTATTTTATTAATATCTTAACCCAAAAACAGTTCAGCCAGATTTCATTTCCTTATTTTTTCTTTCAGTTCAAAGATCAGACTCTAACTAATTACTTCGATTTTTCCTCTCCAGTTTTTAAAGTTTAACAAACACTCTTTTAATGTAAACAAGCTAAAACAAAGTTGATTAAAAAAAATGGAAAGTTGCATCGCTTGCTAATGAGAAGAAGAAATGGTAATTATTTCTAACTTCGGCATCTCAATTAAAATTGTTTTCCAACTGTTATAGGAAATATTAATTGGCGAAGTTAGTTTTCAAAGTTGGTGTAAAAAATCCGATTTTTCTTTTGATGGGGTTATTTTTACGTGCCTTTTGAAGCATTATTTTACTTAATATTGATAAAACATTCCACATTCAACCCACACTGGGCCCGCGTGGTGGATTATGACCCACTCCGTCTCACAAGAGACGAGGCTTGTGTCCCAGCAGTGGGAACGTTATAGGCTGATGATGATGCGATTGGTAAACCTGTCAGCCTTTGTAGGTTTAGTGGGTGCAGTTAAGGTTTGTAAGTAATACGCCAACTCACAGTGGAAGGCAGAAAAAAAAATTCTACACACACAAATCATGCACACAGAAGAGTTCCATAACACAGAATGAGTAAATTGTAGTCAGACACATAGGATTAGAGACAAGCAGAGATAAAGCGATTCAGACATAATAAGCCTGCTGATACGAGAACGAGATAAAACCCATAGGTACATATTTTTGCGATAAGATGTAAAGAAATGTTTGAAACACGACACGAGGCGTCGTCAATAGCCAATTCGCATACTTACCCGCTTAGACCAAATCCGTGATCGGGCCGTTACTGACTAAAACTCCACCATAGTATTCCGGGTTCTCTTTAGCGTTGTATAGGCCCCGGCAGACTGACAGTTTTTTAAACGTTGCGCCTCACTAGGAATTTCTCCTGTATCGTGGGTGCGTTTACAAACACAGAAACTCACTTACACAAACACTACTTACCGAAAAAACGACTTGTAGGTCATACAATATTTGTTTCGTGCGGGAATCGAACCCGAAACACGTTGCTCAGCAGTCCAATCGCTCAGCCACTGCGCTAACCGTGCCGTCAAGTCACAGTCTGCCACCACTGATCCATCAACTTACAGTAGGCACAAACAGTTAATCAATTACGAATGTCTTTCGAAACTAAGAACAACTGCAAGACTAAGAATGGATACTCGGGATAGTCTTAATGCACTTAAAAATTAAACCGCTTAAATGGCACTAAGGCGGCACGGAAGTGTCTCAGTGTCCCAATTAATTAGTCCTGGCTTGGAATCCTGCCAAGACCGCAGTTTGAGTAAACAGACCACTTCGAGATCATGAATTTTGCACCATCTGTGGTGGGGTGATATTGGGGGATCTAATTGTGGGGATGGAAAAATAATAGGGTTTTTGACAGTGATCTGGGGACCAGAATCTGTTAGTGTTTCGTTAAATTTCTATGTTAGCTTTTTCTCGAAACCTTGCCAGCTTTTTTTAGGTAGAAAATCATCGCAGAAAGTGAATGGGACTTCCAGACTTGACTGGCCGAAAACCACTCGGTTCCTCCATTTTTCCTTAACGTCTCTTGTTCTTTTATGACCCTGGCAGACATTTATCTCTATCATGTCCTGTCAGTTTGTTGACAGCTCCTTGAGATGTGTGCGAACAAAATTATGTTCTATCATGTTCCTGTCAGGTTTTTGTTGGACAGCTTCCCTGGAGATTGTGGGCGAACCAAATATGTTTTTTCACACTACTTGGCCGTAAATGTCATATTATACGTCAGGCAAACCTACTGTAAAGCAGGAATTAATTCCCCTCGCTCGAGCCCGGGAATATATATGTACTGATTTCCAATTATCCGCGTGGGATATGTGATTTGAATTTGGAAACTCAAAGAAAACCGTGGAAAACTTTCACCAAGGAAAGTACGTATCAGTAATGGCGGGGCCACTGGCAGCACAGCCTGATCGCTACATGGTGCCAATTCACGTTCGAAGGTTGTCGACCACATAAAAATTTCAAAATTCCGAAGTTATGTTCTCGCAGAGGGTGTGAAAAAGCAGAGTAAACGCTCCTCGGGAGTTAAAGCGGCCTTGTCCTTGGGCTGACTTTGAATCCTCGCTACACTAAAGGATTCTTAACTTAATTCCCGGCTTTCTTCTTTTGGAGTTTAACTACGAAAACCTTTATAAGCCGTAGATAGGATTTCAACTTTCACACTTCAACAGTCGTTCACGGTTAACATGCTGTCAAGCGGTAATGAAGATCTCACATCACATTGGCTTATATGTAATTAATTGATGCCTCAGTGGCGTTGTACACCGTTTGACCGAGCGGTGCACTGCCACGAATATCTATGCTGCCTACCCGATGACGCGCAGGCGAATGGTGTCACGTAAGAAACGCCATACTCTAAGCAAGATACAACGGTTGAAATTAAAGTTTTCACTGGTAGAAAGTAGAAGAAAAATATCGAATGGTACAGTCAAGAATTAAGATTTTCAAAATCGCTGTACACCCTATTATTACGGTGTACAGTGATTTTGAAAATCTGAATGTGGTCAGCAACTTTTGATGCTGACTGTATCAATCATATAAGATATTTAAAAAAAAAGATGGTATTGTAGCCAGGTGAAAACAGTTTTTGGACCACAATAAGCCGCGTTTCTTTTAAGTTTCGTCTAAGATTAGGATTTATAAACATAAATCAATCTTTATACTTACAATCAAATATATCAAGTCATCAACAAAACATGCTAATTTCCCCTTAAAAGGCACAAAATTATCAGATAACTGAATTAACTTCAAAGGAAACAGGCAATACAAATTCCTGTGAGAAAAATAACTCCCCAGCGCAGTAGATTCAAAAATCATACACAAACGGCGACTGGTACAAATAGAGAATGAATTCAACTGCAGCAGCATTTGCCATTTCTGACACGACGGAACTTTTCATCAGTACATTGCCGATATTGTTCTCGCGACACGGATGTACACAAACGAAATGCAGTCATGTATTTTTTTCTGTCTCGAATCTGGGTCAGGTGACTAGCACAAAATATTTACAGAAGGTCAATTCGGTTTTTATTACCCCGTTAAGGGTGGTAAAATCATTAGTGTTCCCACACTAAATGGAGCGGAAAGATTTTTCGGGACAAAACCACACTGTTATCATACCACTGCTGTGCAACTCCTAATATTCATTAACAGTGGACACCACCAGAAAAGCGCCCAAACAAAGAAAGCCGCTTCTCAGATTCAGACTTTAACAAAAAAATCCTGCCTGTTTTTTCGGGTGCCCTTTACGTTTCAGGCTCATAGTGCCCTTTTAAGACACTCCAAGTATTTCGCTCTATAAAGCCCTGTCAGTTTGCTGACAGCTTCTTGAGGCGCGCGTGAAACACAGTCCTGAATCGTAGGGAGAGCAACCTATTACACGCCATCCGCAAGCCTGCGCATATAGTGGTCGAAAATTGAACCGCGATGTCCAAAGATTGCTTATATGCGTGGTCCAGAACTGGATCTTGGGGCCTTAGTCAAACAGCATACGAACTGTGAACTTCAATAGATTGTCAACTTTACGCGCTGGGGTATAAAGTTGAAAATGTATTGGTGACTGATGAACGATAACGATTGTCGTTTACTGTCGTATGCTGTTTGACTAAGGCCCCTGGTGTAAATTCGAAATTTTCCCGTCTATCTATATTTGTGAAAAACTGACCTACTGTACTTATTTACTTCTTGAAACTAGTCCGAAATATTGTTAGCACTAAAAGCATGTTTCACTCGTTTTCTTTTTGCAGTGTGAATAGAGATTAAACTCTGTGTTTTATCTCTGTGATTTTTTAATTATGAAAGGCAGTAACGATAATGAGAAATACGAGTCTTATAACTAAGCATATTAGTTGCTAATTCAGCATTTGGAAGAAAATTATATGATGCCAGCTACTGGTCTTAATTGAATTGTCGTTCGGCGTGGCGGTCTAAAGGGGAGACCTATGTTCAGCAGTGGACGTCCTCCGGCTGATGATCCTAAACCACCACGTGGGCCTATTGCGAATTGATAGATGTCTGATGTCTTCGATTTTTTGATTCTGGGACAAGCCGGTTCCGTCACGATACTTTCCTCCACTTATGAGAAATAAATTACCCAAAGTAATGGGACTGGCTGTGTTCGAAACCACGACCTAAAACTCGAGGCCAATACCACATATCATTACTGCTCTATTTCCAGATCTCAACTTAATTCAAATAACAACTAAGCTAGTATTCCTCCCAGCCGCAGTGGTGAACGCCCACGGCGTCGGACGTCGCGAGGCAATCTCCAGCCACCGTAGGTGCGGGCATGCGGGCGGCGAGTAAAGGGCAACTCGCTGCCCGACCGTGGACCATGCACGGGTCGACGGCGTGTTGTGTTCCACGCGCGCCTCAAAGAGCGTCAGCATGATGATGGGGCCCCCTCTAGAGGGCCAAAGCCTGCCGGGCTCGCGGGACTTATTTCATTACCGAGACCCCGGAACATAAAGGACTATTGAAGGACACCGTGGATTTTAGTCAGCACATGTCTGACAGTCCCTCCCGCCCCGCCCAGGGGAGGACTCATTTGATGACTTTACCACAAAAAGAAAAAATTGGTATTCATAATCATCATCAGCCTATAACAGTCCACTGCTGGACATAGGCCTCCCAAATCGCACGCCACGAGTATTTCATTCGATTAATATATGCAAAATGAAATGAATCCATCACTAAGTCCAACATTTCAAACTGCAAAATGAAAAGCATAATTTCCCGGAGCTATTGCATAATGAAAAACGGTAGCCCACTTTTCATTGTATCAAACGCATTAAGGTTTTACGTAGCAACCGCAGGACATCCATCTAACCACCGCTTAATTCGACCAATTGCTATGCATTGTGTCGTACTGGCCATCATATTGGCGCACTGCCAGCTGCTCTAATTGGGATCCCAATACTTTGTATTTGTTCGGTTTAATAGATTTATTAGTTTTACGCGTTGAAGAGCTGATATGCTTTAGTTCTTGGCTAAATAAAAGCTACTACTACTGCACGTTTCGTTAGAAGGTTGCTCAAATTTAGAGAAAGCATTGTTAGGGGTTTCTCTGGTGGATAGATTTCGCAACAAATTCATTCGCCAGAAAAGTAAAGTTACTGACATTGCACGAAGAAATGGCATGTTGAAGTGGAAATGGGCTAACCACGTCTGCAGGCAGACAGACGGTTGATGGATGAGAAAGAGGCGTGAGACGCCATGCGGCACGATGAATCCCGACTGCCGAAGACCGGGATGGTTGGCGTTTTTGGAGGCTTACATTCAGCCGTGGACGGTGATTGCCTTACATGATGTTGATGGCCAGTTCAAACGAAGATTATACAACGTTTGTCGTAGTTGGTCATTGGATAAATCACCACATAAATATTAAGACTCCTTCTTAACTGTCAGTCAAAAAGACAAAAAGGAAGAAGTCTTGTGTTAGGAGTAGTTAGAAGCCTAAAGGTATGATAGACTTGCTAAGGTATTCCATAAAGTAACTAGATTCTGGGTCAATAAGGTCGGCTGGGTTGGTGCAGTGGCTGAGCGATTGATCTACTGCGCAGCGTGACATGGGTTTGATTTCCGCACGGAACACTAATTTTGTTTGTCCTATAGTTGTTACGGGTCTGGGTGTTTATGTATGTTTGTAAAAGCAACCACGACACAGGAGAAATTCCTAGTGTGGGGCAACGTTCTAAAAAAAAAGTAAAAAGAAATTAGTATTCCGTTTTTTTTACGTGGTATAATCATCAAATGAGTCCTCCCACCCCGGACAGGGTGAGATACTTCACTGTCAGACTTGTACTGACTAAAATCCACGGTGTCCTTCAATAGCCCTTTATGTTCCGGGGTCACGGTGATGGTAAGTCCTGCGACCAAATTAGTATTCCGTTGGATCCGACTAGACTGGCACCCGACCAAAGCATAGTTTGAAAACTATAGTCGAAATAATATTTATAAATATAACTCGTTTTTATCGCGTTTGGGATTAAATGGAATTTATTGTCGATTTCGTCGCTTGCAAATTGGCAGTTCTGCGTTTTTGCACTTCCACTGAAAATTGAAACATGCTCGTTGTTTGTTGACCTGGTCTAATTGCTGGAACAGCTGGAGAATTGGGTTACGGTGGTATAGCGATGAAAGCCGGTAACAAACAACTTTTAAATCTTTCGCTGAATGCAATTTTTGGCGAGCTCTATCTGACGCTAATGGTTTGGCTTATTGCTTAAAAGCATTTTAGAAACAACATTCAGAAAAGTGTGCTAAAATTACCAATGCGTTAAATTATGATAAGTAAATAATGTTGCAGAACAATAATTTTAAGTATTATTTAGTTTTAAAACGGGATATTTACCATTTTTATTATTTGTTTTGAGTTTCCGATATTTTAAGGATTCCGAATTTTATACTTAGTCATTTTTTTCACCAAAAATTTTACTGAAGTTGGATTTTTTTTATGTATCAACTAAATCAGCTACTGAATATACACCAACTGTGAAAGCACAGTGCATTTTATTCTCGTTATACTAAGACTAAAGTGGGACTAGTCTGCTAATGTTTTCGGGATCATTCAGAGGTTCATAGCACTCAGAAGCTCTGGACCCAAATATCCCAAAAATTTAGTCCTTGTGATACTTGGGTCACAAGGACTCCATTCGCTTAGTACTAAATGAGATAATACCAAATTACAAGCTGTATAAAGAAAACATAACAAAAGTCGTTAATTAAGTTGCTTTGGATGAATTAATTCTTCAAAATTTTTGGGATATTTGTGTCTATGATACAGCCAAATGGGGCAACGGCAGTAGTTCGAGAAGTGATAAAAAGAAGCACAGTACGAAAAATGTAAAATAGCGAAATAATTTGAGGAGGCCTTTGCTGAGACTGGGATAGAATTGAGCTTATTTTAGCTCAATTCTAACAACAATAACATAATTATGGACATAAGATTATTTCTATCAGAGAAATAAGAGTGCAGATACACTATAATTTCTCTACTACTACTACAAACAATTATAACAGTCACAGTAGCAACCACTAGATCAATTCGGCAGTATCTATTGAAAATGCTACATTAATCCTTCACAGTACCATTACCAGTACAACTCTAATTGCAAATTCTACAAACGCAAAACTAACTCCTCAAATAGTCTGCGTCCAAATAAATTATTTAGTCGCACATTTATTTCCATCAGCCGTCGAGACCAGACCAGAAACATGTAAAACAATGACATCAACTTGAAGTGTAAATTACATAGTACATTTATCAGCTACGACTGTGACTGCCACAATAACACGGTTGACTTCATCTTCTAATAATTCTCTTTGTCTTGTTCGGTCGGCGTTTTGCCGTTTTTTCTGATGGTCCAAGTTGGGAACTTTTGTTTGAAGTGGTTCTTACTTTTGTAAAGGTTGGTTTATTTATTTTACATACGTGTGTTTTTTTTTACTTTTAACAAGGTTCAATAGATAATTGCTAAGATTGAAAATAATAATGAATTGTTTATTTGTATTTGCTTTAGTGTTATTGCTAATCCTGGTTTCTCTTTTGTTCCTTATAATTATTATCATAAGTACTATAACCCATAGTAGCACACCATGCATGACATTCGACTAGTTTAACGACAACGCTCGTAGTAACCGGCTAGTAAATATTATACTGAATTTCCATCCTATCACTAAAATAGCATCCTTCTTGTCTGAGTCATAGAGCTGTCCTTATCTGTCTTTTCCTGTCTGTCTACTTGATGACGGTGCAGCAATTCTTTTTTTTCCACACTCCTCTATTATCACCATCTCATGTGTCATCACTTTTCTACTCATGTTTATCCTTTCATACTTCTCTATTAGTTAGTCACCTGTCACTTTCATTGTTACCTATCCACCTTTTTCAATGGTGAACTAAATTAGGTAAATGATAAATCATTGCGGCAGCCCTGGTCCGAATTCACTCGTAAGCACATTCATACACATCGCGACACAAGTCCCCGAAACCTTACGACTTTGGTAAGGTGACAATCGCAATACAAATTCATAGACGTCCGTACACAGGTGGTTTGCATTAATGGATACCAAAGTCGTAAGGAATCGCAGACTTGCGTCGTGTTGTGTAAGGAGGAGCTAAAAGTCACCAGCCACTCTACAATCAGTAACCTACTGACCTATCCGCTCCCTCTCGTCCTTTCCACCGTCTCCTATCAGCCGTACATCACGACATGTCGTTAGGGGCAGGAGGTGGCCCAATAAATCAGGAGACGTCGTCCGTGCCATCCGCTTGCACTCACTAATGCGACTCCGGGTAATGAATGAGATCAGATCTCTGATTGTCGCTTTTTAGATTTTATGGCCTTTGTTATATTTGCGGAGGTTATGCTTGTGATGACTAGATTTCATGTTCCATTCTTCGGAAATTCTTTTGAGGTATGTGTGCGTCATGGAAATCGTTAGTTTGTGGTTTTTGAATTATACTGGTTGAACGATAGACTATACTAGGTACCTTATGTATTGCCGGTTAAGGCAGCACTCTATCGTTCAACTTTACTTACGTTTTGCAGGTTTGATTGCCGCATGACGAGGCTTCCTTAGGGGGCCAAAGCCTGTCGGGTCGCGGGACTAAAGAGTAATCGAACTAAAGAGTAATCGTGGAAAGTAAAGGGCTATTGAAGGACAACATGGATTTTAGTCATTACAAGTCTGACAGTCCCGGCCTGCCTTGGTGAGAGGAAAGATTCGAGGATTCCTCATTGCAAAAGTTTACTCGTCTAGTTCTTGCTCGCGTCTTCACTGACATTAATTTAGAATTCAGCCATCAATCAGTATGGTACCGATATGGCGCCATCATTAGTGACATGAAAAAATATGTACCCTATACCAAAAACGCCATGATTTTAAAAGAACTGTGTGCCCTTTGTAATATCATACCCAATTGATACATGTTAGTTAAGATGGCAAAGCATAATTATTATAATGATGACAAATGAAAACTAAACGAGTGCGTTAAATCAACAAATTAATAATCTCGAAACAGATTCATCACAATTTAAGTACAGATTCAGATAAAATCAATTACAAATAAAACATTTTAAATTTAAATCTTCCGTTGAATGAATAATCCATTTTTATTTCAGACTGTTTTAAAAACCAAATTATTGAAGTTGTGACATTGAGGTCAGTAAAACCTTTCATTAATTTAATTCAGAGTTGAGAGATTGGGGATGTTTTTCCCTTTTCTAGGGAAAATTTCGGATATTCTTTTAACTCATATACACAATTTTTCCTATGAGGGTAGGCAGAAAGTACAGAGACCTTTTTTTCCGTGGTAAAATCATCAAATGAACCCCGGACAGGGCGGGAGGGACTGTCGGCCTTGTACTGACTAAAATCCACAGTGTCCTTCAATGGCTCTTTATGTTCCAGGGTCACGGTGGCTACGATAGTAACATATTCAACCTCATCCACACCTACATCTGGTCACACGCACGCTGATTGCAAATACTAAGCACCTGACTTTTCTGAAGTACTTCTCTAATAAGATCAGTGAGTATTTGGATTCTTTTTTTGTAAAATAATATTCATGACATGTCATGGTCATGACAATAGAATCATGATCACACACAGACTCAATATAAGTAGGTAGATCAGAGATGGGGTAATAATAAATTATGCTCTTCGAAATTACGCTTGACCTGTCCATTTATTATTTCATTTATAATATCTCCACTTTTTTCATCAGTTGGCACATTGGTTGGACGAACAAATGTGCTGCTGTGGACATCGAGCTATTATTACTACATACAGATACGACACCACGCATCACCACTGTGTTCCATCCAGGATGAGTGAGCGCGCCTAGAGCACGCCACAGAGCGCTCTGTCAAACAACTGAATGAACTTGTGCGCGTTGTGTCATCCTGGATGGGACACAGTGGTGATACGTGGTGTCGTCTCTATACGTAGTAATAATAGCTTAATGGACAGAAAAAATATATTTGTAAAAGATAAATAATTGTTATTCTAGGTCTAAATATGTCAGTTTATGCAAAAAAAGGAAGAAAGGTTAAAGGTCACTTTACACGTGAAAATCGAATAGGAACAAAGTAATAAAGTAGGTTTTATTTTTGGGTAAAAATATTCAGGAATCTGATCTAGCAACCCTGAATTAATAATTCACATAAAACGGCTCAGAAATTCTCATAAATATTGAGAACTATGAAACCTTTTGAGCCTCAGGCCTTCATTTATATATTTATATATTTATTTTTATCATAGAGATTCGTCCGCGCGCGCGAGCGGACGTGTTACGGAGCGGTTATTGAGTTGCTAAATATTATTAAAGTTTTTACTGATCTTCATTTTAAATGAATTCGAAATGTAGTGGCTGTGATGCTGCTTTGGGTGCTTCTTTTTATATGGAGTGTTCACAAGAAAAATGCAAGAAGAAATTTGATCTCAATTGTCTGGCTTTAACAGAGGAAGAAGTTAAAACTTTCACGCAAGAATACAAGGATCACTGGATTTGTCTTGAATGTGTTTGCACAATGCCGAAAAGGGGTAATACCAACACTCCTATTCGAGGTACTCCAAGCATCGGCACGACCGTATCAACATGTAGCGGTGTGAACACCGCTGATCGAGGCAGTCGTCGAAATACCAGTGAAATAATAGTGAATACTGATGTTCAACTTCTGGATGAAATACGAGAGTTTCGATGGGAAGTTAAGCGGCAGCTGGAAGAACAGCGAAATGAATATGCCCTGTTGCAGAATAGATTTATAAATACAGAAACGGAGTTGAAGGAGATGAAACAAATATTGAAGGTAGTACAGGAGAAGGCAAATAAAGTTGAGATGTTAGAAACAAGGATAAAATGTCTTATGTGTGAAAATGAGAAGCTCAAAGCAAATATGGAGACAAGTCAAAGGCCAAATCAAGAAGAACAAGGGCCTAAGGACCTAGCAGTATCATTTGCAAACGTTATCAAAGATAAGCAGGTAATTAGGAATAATATAGTTAAAGAATGTGTGGCCACGAAATCAGCAACAATTTTAGTGAATAAGGAACAAACACAAGTAAAAAACAGTGAGAACAATTCTAGAAATATGGCAAGCGTGGAAAAAGAACAACCTGATAAAGAAGGACAGTGGACAACCGTTACTAGGAAAAGAAGCAGAATATCGGCCAGTGAAGTGAGAAGAGGAGGAAATACGAGTGACGTTATTAGTATACAAGGAACGGAGAAAAAGAAATATTTACATGTGTGGCGTTCGCAAAAGGAAACGACAGTGGAAAAAGTAGCAGAACATGTTAAAAACGTATATGCAGAGGAAGTACCCCTGAAAGTGGAGCAAATCAAACACAAGATGGAAAGAGATTATGCATCTTTTATTATAGGAGTTCCTGAAAGCAAATATGAAAAGTTGTGTCAACCAGAAAGCTGGCCAGTAAACATCGAATTTGCTGAATGGGTGTGGTTTCGTAAAGCAAGCAACCCCAGATAGAAATCATAAACCTGTAGAAATATTTTACCAAAATGTAAGAGGGCTACGAACAAAGTTGGAAGAGTGTTATACAAATATTTTATGCGGAAGTGCAGACTTGTTTGCCATAACGGAAACAGGCTGCAATGAGTCTATCCATGACGCAGAAATAATTCCACCAGGGTACACCATGCTACGGTGCGACCGAGTGGACGGGCGTAAACAGGGAGGCGCGTGTCTCGTGGCCACACCGCGCTTTGAGTTCCGGCGAGTTTCGCTACCCGGTGACGTGAACGTTGACAATCATGTGTTTGAACTGGTTTGTGCTACTGTGTACCTACGTAAACGATTTATGTTTTTGATTTGTGTTGTGTACATTCCGCCAAATAGTAATGATAATGAGTACATGTTGTTATTTCGCATCATTGAACAGTTTTGTAGTAAGTACAGGGATATAGTGGTTATAGGGGACTTTAACTTATATTCATGTTCTTTAGCTATTAGTGACTATTACGAATATTTTCATACATTTTGCGGATTCACTCAAAATAATACGGTAAAGAATTGTAATAATTGTTGTTTGGATCTTGTGTTGAGTACATTAGCGGAGGGAGGGCGTGTGAGTGTGCGCGCGGCAGAGGTGCCGCTCGTACCAGTGGACGCGTACCACCCGCCGCTCGAGGTTTTGGTAAGTACCCGCTCACACCAGCGTCTACTCCCTGACACTGTGGGCGAGGCTGCACCGGGCTCAGCGAGCCCAGTACCCGAGAAAACTTTAACTTGGAACTTCAACAAAGCCGACTTTACAACATTATATTCATCAATTGCAGCCATAGATTGGACTACTTTATATGACTTGGACTTACAAAGAGGTTTAGACTATTTTTACAGTGTTATTAATTCTATTATAGATGACTGTGTTCCGAAAAAAAAGCGAAGTCGTGTAAACTCAAGGTACATTTACCCTGAGTGGTACACTAGTGAAATAATTCGCAACATTAAACTGAAAGCTTTTCTGCATAAACAGTTCAAGGCAAGTGAATCGAAAGTGGATTATGATGCACTTGCTCGATGCAGGACGCGTGTTAAGCAGATGATGGTAGTCGCACATAAACAGTATCGTGACCGGGTTCAGAGTCAAATGCTGAGCGACCCCAAAGCCTTTTGGAATTACGCCAAGTCCAAGAGGTGTAGGAGAAGTCCGCAGGAGATTTTGAAGGATGGGGAGGTATTGTCTGGTCAGCAGTGTGTTGATGAGTTTGCAGAGTACTTTTACTCGGTATATAGGGCAGACCCACCCGTGTTGGATGTGAACGCGGCTATAGCTTCAGCAGGTAGTGGAAACGGAGCGGCACGAGTTCACTTGAAGGAGTTAACGCTGGTAGAGGTGTCTCGTGCCCTTCAAGACCTAAAGCCGAAACGATCCGCGGGGCCTGATGGTATTCCCCCTTACATCTTTAAGGATTGTCGGTCAGTGCTAGCGAAACCATTGCTTTACATTTATAACCAGTGTCTTCAAACTGCCGTGTTCCCAGAGAGATGGAAAGTGACTCGTGTTGTTCCGGTACCGAAGACGGGGTCAACAGAATCTGTGGAT
Source organism: Agrotis ipsilon (assembly GCA_028554685.1). Lineage (NCBI taxonomy): Eukaryota > Metazoa > Arthropoda > Insecta > Lepidoptera > Noctuidae > Agrotis > Agrotis ipsilon. Next base: position 13,087,669 of record CM052973.1, on the reverse strand, counting down.
GGATTTAGGCTAGTTGCAGTGCTGTCGACGCCAGCAAAAGTACTGGAAACTGCAATCCACAAGAGCATTTATTTACAGGTGAGCTCACAGCTGTCAGACGCTCAGCATGGGTTCCGACCCGGAAGGAGTACTACCAGTAATCTTCTTTGTCACATGGCTCATCTGATACCAACGGTGGATAGTGGGGGACAAACTGATGCTGCTCTCTTTGATTTCAGAAAAGCATTCGACTTAGTCGACAATGACACGTTGCTTAAGAAGTTGGCTAGTGTTGGTTTCACCCCACATTCACTTCAGTTTTTTGCCAGCTACTTGAGGGATAGGCGACAGTATGTGGAGTATGCGGGACACGTATCAGACCAATATTTCACCAGATCAGGAGTGAGTCAGGGTAGTAACCTTGGACCCTTGGGGTTCCTACTTGTTGTAAATGATTTGCCAGAAGTAGTCCAAGATGCTCACTGTTTGTTGTTTGCCGATGACCTCAAGTTATCTCTCGCAGTAAGAAGCGGTGATGACTGTGGCAGGTTACAGAAGGACATTGACAGGGTGGTGAGCTGGAGCCAAGAAAATCTCCTGCAGTTCAATATCTTGAAGTGTGTTACAATCACTTTCTCTCGTGCACATAATCCTATCGTGTTCAACTACCATATTGATAAATTACCTATGGTGCGAGTCACAGAAGTCAAAGACTTAGGGGTCAGGTTTAACACCAGCTTGACTTTTCGTGACCACGTCACGCGTTGCTGCAGAAAGGCTTTTAGAAATTTAGGTTTCATGCTTCGGACGGTTCGAGGGTTCACGAACGTGAAAGCAATCATTGCACTTTATAACGCGCTGGTGAGAAGCCAGCTAGAATGTAACGCAGTCATCTGGTCTCCGCATGAAGCTAAATATAGTCTCATGCTGGAGAGAGTACAAAATAAATTTATAAGATATTTATATAGTAGGTATTATGGTGTCTATCCATTTTATCCGTTAATGTATCCCACCTTATTTATATTAGGTATGGTGGGATACAACGAGTTGAGGGTTAGGAGGGATTTGGCACTTAGTACATATTTATTTAAAATATTGAGAGGGAAGTTACATAATTTAACCATTTTAGAGCAGATGAGACTGTATGTTCCCGACAGATACGTGTGGCGTCGACGGCGACCACGTCTGCTGGTAGAACCGCGCGGTCGGACCAACCTGCTAAGGGAGGCACCGCTGGCGCGCGCGCTTCGCACTCTTAACCTGATTGCTGATGAGACGGACCTCTTTAGTTGTACTCTGGGTGAATTCACAAGGAATGCCTTATTTATAATAAGTTATAGATGTTAGTTTAAGTTAGAGTAAGCGCATTTATCGCATTGGGTCTTGTACCTGTAAAGATAGATGTAAGTTAAGTAAATAAATAAATAAAAAATAAATAAATCTTTAAAATAAAGTTCTGTTTGTTTTAGAAAATACTTCATATTTTAATTTAAATAAAGGATTTGTGAATATTATTATGCTGAATTTTATTTGAAACAAAATAAGTTATAACTTTGTAAATAATATTCACTCAGTTTATTTAAAGCAAAAGTTTAAACCTATAAAAGTTGCAACTATTTAGTAAATTATGTAACGTAGTTAATTATTTAATTGTAGCATCTCGAAATCTAAACTACAATGCAAAATTATTTATTTGACGAAGACGCAAGCGAATCTGCGAATATTTTTAGTGATCTTCTATCTTCTTCTTAACTATCTTCTAAAGAATCCTACTAATATTATAAACGTGAAAGTTTGTATATGTGGATGGATGTTTGTTCCTCTTTCACGCAAAAACTACTGAACGGATTTTGTTTATTTTTGGTAAACAGATAGCTTATAACCTGGATTAACACAAAGGATACTTATTATCCCGATTTAATGTTCCCACGGGAGTTGAAGCGGGTGAAACCGCGGGCAACAGCTAGTATCATTTAAGAATGTTTGTTACTCTTAAACACATAAAAAAGAAACTACTGAATAGATTTGGATATTTGATGCTGTTATAGGGTGCTTTAAATATCCTTCTATAACTATCCTGTGTTAAACTCATACAAAGCTGTTGAACAACTATTACCAGTGGCACCTTTTATTCAGAATTCATACCCTTGTTAGCAATCTAATTTAAAGATACAGATAACATTTCTACATCAAACTCACTCACATTAAATCTCAGCATGATTTCACTCCATTTCGCAACAACTTAATACAAACTACCCACCATCCACACCATATTAGGTGTTGTAGCTCGAAATGATCACAGCAGCGACTACAGCCCGCATTATAATAATATAGTGATGTTTAATTCGGTTCTAAAACCGGTTTTAGTTCATTTGCTTCGTGTACAAAACACATTACTTTAGTTTCAGTCGACGGATCGAGCGTGCAATAATTACGCGGTTTAAGCGGTGGATTTAACTTCATTGCGGCTGGGTGGGCAGACGGGCGATCGGGTTTCGACACCTTGTGTTTGATGAAGTGAATAATTTGATGTTTTGATAGATGTCTTGTCTGGGATTCTAATGTTACATCAGGTGGCGTACGATGAGGTCTTAAAGCGTTAGTTGTTTCACTGTGGGAAAGAGAGAAAGCTATAAAAATCGTTTAGCGAATCGAAGTTCGAATTAGGCAAATTTTCTTTTCTTTAATAACACACTTTATAATGAAGAGTGATCCGGCATTGAATGTTGCAAACTGACATCTGACATAATAGCCTGCAGGTTAGGCAAATTGAAGTGGCAGTGAGCTAGCCATGTTGGCAAAGGACTAACTGCCGATGGAGTAGACCCGTCTTGTTGTGGAGTTAGATGACCTATAAAAGATGGCTTTGATTGACTGGACGCAGAAAGTGTACCAAAGTCTTTCTCATAATTATATTTTTTGTGTCAAGAAGAAATAATCAACAAACATTAATCTTGCAGATTGGAATTTAAACTCTACACTCTAAACCCACCCTCTTGCTGTCCATTACTGGGCAACTTCACCACAGGCTACCACTACATGCGCTGGTAGATCATCATGGCCGCCTGACTTACGACCACCATCCTGTTGAATCCCGACGCTATAAACAGTTCTTACTGTGTTCCGTGCGTGTATAGGATTTCCAATTCTTCTTGAGTGATCTCGCTCGCCTATCTATACTATCTTTGCTAGATTTAGAGCATCATTATCATCATCATCAGCCGGAAGACGTCGACTGCTGAACATAGGCCTCTCCCTTAGACCGCCACGCCGAACGACAATTCACCACTAATTGCATCCATCGGTTGCCCGCGGCCCTCACGATGTCTTCGGTCCACCTAGTGGGAGGCCTACCTACGCTGCGTCTTCCGGTCCGTGGTCACCACTCGAGAACTTAGAGCATTGACATAAAAATAAATAACTTCACCAAAACAAGCCATTCAAAAACCGCAACTTCCAAGCTTTCCTGCAAAAATCCAAACAATTTAAAAGTCTCATTAGACAAAACGTCACTTAGTCGCTCGTCTACACCGTCGCAAACTTGCCCAGTAGAAAGTAAACTGGCCGGTGCGACGCGAAGACAAATGACGTCGACAGCGGCGCGACTATTAATCACAATTAGCGATGACCACGCCATGTCGCAGTCGCTCGTGTGCAACTTTATGTCGCATTATTTTATGAAGTGTTAATTTTGGAGTAAATGTATGTGCGTCTTGTAGTTTGTCGGGTAATTTAGGGGTCGTTGAGACTGTGGTTAGCTTGGATTTTATTAAGAGATGATTAGGAGCATAGTGACTTGTTGGTTTAGTTGTCGCAAGGGATATTGCTGAGTATGGGTTAGGTTCGTGTCGCTTCGAAATCCAGACCAGCATCGTGTAGCATGGTGCCGTAGAAACGGGTTTTGTCGTTGGAAGAAAAGACAACATAATGTAGAAAGATTTTTACTGTTTTAAGCATGACAATGATTAAAAAAAGAAACATTTTAATTTTTCAATGGTGTACGAATCGTGTCTTACTTGTGCAAAAGCAGTCGAATTGAATACCTAGAAATAACGATGAATTAATTTTTCTATTCTTGGCAGAATAGAGATGTAACAGTCATGAGTAATTTCTCCATTTCCAAGGATACTTGTATTTTCGATTGAAAAATAGGCCTGTTTTATTTACGTTGACGTGGAGTTTTTTTATTCTAATTCTAATTTCCCAATGCCAGCTAGTTTACTGTCTCGCTTATCATTTTTACTTTTTTTTTTATAACGTACGGTGAGTTTTATATGGATCTATTGTTTTTGTTTTCACTCTTAGCTGCTAGTCTCCTTGTTTACTCCATTTTATTTTGGTTTGTTTGGTTGAACGTGCTAATCTTAAATACTACTGGATCGAATAGGAAAAAAAAAAATTGTTGGACAGCCCATTCATCAGGGAAGGATAGGCTATATAAAATTACACTTCGACCAAAGGGAGCCGAGCAGCGGGGGTGAAATCACGAGCAAAAGCTGATATTAGGTATCTATAACACTCATTTTCTGAATAACTAAACACAGATCTGAACAATTCATAAACGAATGTGTTTCCATACTGACTGCCTCTCACTATGAACTAAATTAAATTGTTTAATGAACATTTCCAAACACAAAATTTATTGTTAACGGTTGCATAGGTAAACATTTTGTAGGATTAAAATCGGACTTTGTGATCATTATTTGATTAAAATTTCTGTGATTTTCATCATGAATGGTTAAAATGGAAATGAAAATGACCTCATTATATCACAGTTACAATATATTAAAACGCAAATATAGCAGATTTTATTTTTTTAACTGGATGAGAGTAGGCGAGGAATCACTTTTGTTTGGGGGAGCTTATTGCAAGCATTTCAACTCACTTGCACAAGAAGTTATATTTTGATACTTAAAATTACGAAGGGGAAGAAAATTTCTCAAGTGGCGACCACGGACCGGAAGACGCAGCGTAGGCAGGCCTCCCACTAGGTGGATCGAAGTCATCGTGCGAGTTGCGGGCAACCGATGGATGCAAGTGGCGAAATTGTGTGCGGGCGTGGCGGTCTAAAGGGGAGGCCTATTTTCAGCAGTAGACGTCTCCCGGCCGATGGTAATGATGACGACCTAACCGAAATGTAATCTTAATGTTGTGTTAAACAATGATTAAATGACACCTATCTCTGATTGAAGACAGAGTAATAACCACCTTATTTCTTCACTCAACTTTAGAGTTCCTGGGCCATGGTACTCTATTAAGGTAGACCCGCGAACTGTTACTGTGGCACCGAAACGCAAAGGCGAATTGAAGGAACAGGAGACTAACAGGACCTTACGCTCCATACAGGATGAGAAAGCTTCTGAAAATTTTAAGGCCGCGACAACTTTTTGAGACGTAGTCATGGATTACAAGATTGCTGATCACTGACATTTAAATTCATTATTTTGAAATATATAATAATAATTATATCAAATATGAAGTGCAATCATAAGACACATGGCTACTCAAATATGTATAACAACTAATCTGATTAATTTATCATTTCACGAGCGATTAAACGGCACATTTTGATTAGATATTAAGGGATATAACACTGTTTTATCATGAAAAACAAGCGAAAATCAAACTTATTACAAAGGAAAAGGTGATAATTTAAAATAAAGAGATTATACAATCAAACTAATTAATGATAATAATTGATTTCCCAACGAAATTCTTTCAGTTTACGCGAAATTGTAATGAAGAATAATTAAAAATGATTTTTAAACTTATTTTATTTAGTGTTTTACTATTATTTGTAACTGCAGAAAAAGTGAGATATGATAACTTCGCGTTATACAAAGTGCATCCAGAAAATGAAGAAGATTTGCAGTTCTTAAATGAGTTGAAGGAGAAGAATGAGAAACTGGACTTCTGGAAGCCTCCTACGCATGTAGGAGAGAGTGTTAGCATAGTTTCTCCACCAGAACTTAAAGAAGAATTTGAGCATTCTTTGAAGAAACGCAGTATTCGTTCGGAGTTAATGTTGAAGAATATACAGGAGTGAGTATTTCTTAACACTTTTCTTGTTACCACTTTTTTAAGCTTGTTGGAAAGCGGTCATCGCAGCCCATGGACAGTAATTTCCTTCTTTTTTTCTTATTAAGAAACAGTGCAGTTTCTCCTGTGTCATAGATGCGTTTAGCTATAGCCAATATACCTTACATACACAAACACCCAGATCCGAAAAAATTACTTGTGGGTCATACAAATATTTCTTCCGTGAGAGAATCGATCCCGCGACACGCTCCACAGTCCAATCCAATCTAATCGCTCAGATACTGAGCTAAACGTGCCGTCGCTTTTTTTTTTTAGCGTGGTAAAATCATCAAATGAGACCTCCAACCCCGGGCAGGGCGGGAGGTACTGTCAGACTTGTACTGACTAAAATCCACGGTGTCCTTCAGTAGCCCTTTATGTTCCGGGGTCACGGTAATAGAAATAAGTCCCGCGACCCCGGCAGGCTTTGGTCCTCTAAGAGGGGGCCCCGTCATTTTGCTGACAGCTCTTTGAGGCGCGCGTGGAACACGACGCGCCGTCGACCCGGGCATGGTCCATGGTCGGACAGCGAGTTGCCCTAAACGTGCCGTCGCTACGGGTTTGTTGAATAAGAAATTCAACATACGTCAACAATGTCCGTTAGAAGTTTCGAAGCTTCTATCAAAAATGTGAAAGTGAGTTTTTCGGTTTGCTATGCCATCTCGCCTAAACAATTGAACTGATTTTGATGATATTGGAATCCTAGATATTGTTATAGGCTATTATTTCTTCCGTAGAACTAGAATGGGAAGAATTGAGGTGGAAGGTGTAGAGGAGGGCCAAATCATCATAGTATCTTCATACTTTAAATCTATGAAAAGTAAACTTATAAGGTGGTCTGATGGTCGCGGGAGTCATTCCATCGCCGTGACCCCGGAACATAAAGGGCTATTGAAGGACACCTTGGATTTTTGCCAGTACAAGTCTGACAGTCCCTTCCGCCCTGCCTGGGGTGGGAGGACTCATTTGATGATTTTACCACGCAAAAAAAAAACCTATTGAACTGATTTTAGTGATATTGGAACCTAAAAAGGCTACTATTTCTTTCGTACAACTAAAATTGGGAGTAATGAGGTGGAAGGGGTAGAGGAGCGCCAAATTTTCATGATGTATTTATAGTTTTAATCTATGAAAAGTAATCTTATAAGGAATGGAATTCCTTGCCAGACCATTTCCTGATATCTACAATCTTGGTAGCTTAGAGTCCAGTAGACTGAATAGATTATGTATTGGCAAACGTGCGTCATCTCCACCACATCATCGCTTGCCATCAGACTTTTATATTGCAAATTTTTTGTTTGGATTTCCTTTAACTTACCAAGTTTTATTCGATCTATGATTTATCTAATCTTATTAAAATGTTCTCTTCAATTCAATCTCTGAAACAATAAACTTAATTTGCTGTTTTCGTTATAATAACGAAGTTTTTAATTGTATTAATTTATCTCAAAAGATTCTTTGAGCTGTTGTGGCCAGTGGTAACGGCCCCGATTTACGAGTACTAGAACCAAAATTTTGAAGACATGAGATACCATATCAACCTGCACTGAGACGGTGTGGGATGCCCACTGCTTCTTAAAGAGAGGAGGCCTATTTCTGATCAGTGGAACAGTGTGGGCTGATTATGAAAATAATAATAATATTCCACAAATATCACACAACGCCATCTAGTCCTAAGCTACTAGGGTACTAGGCAACTGTTAAACATACTTATATATTTCTAAATACATACGTATTATAGATAAATTACACCCAGACACAGAACAAATGATCATGCTGATCACACAAACATTTGTCCTGGGTGGGAATCGAACCCACGACCCCCGGCATAGCAGTCACGGTCACTAACCACTAGACCAACAAGCTATTCAAAAAAATATTCTTATTGGTAGTGCTTTAGAAATACCAAGTGTGTAGCACTCGCAATCGGCGTGCTTGTATGACCAGATGTATGATTGTGGATGAGGCCAAAGGAGTTTGTTAGGATCGTCACAGATAGGCTCTGTAGTTTCTGCCTACCCCAAGGGAAGAAGACGTGAGTTTTTGTATGAAAACATGCTTTCATTATTTTTTTTCTTTAATCCAATTTATATTTTCCAGAGCATTTGACGCTCAACTGTACAGCAGAAAAAGACGCGATACCCGTAACCAGCTGCATTGGACCAACTACCAGACTATTGAAGATATCTATGGATGGTTTGACTACTTGGGCAGAAACCATAGTGATGTAGTCCAAGTTATCACTGTGGGACAAACTCATGAAGGTAAGCTATGGTCTCTTACCTGTTATTTAAATGCATAAATATTTTGTGGAGAGTAGACTTTTGGATTATAATAATGAATGAGTGAGTTGATATTTGTTGCTTTTTTGTTTTTCTTTTATCCCAGTATTATGTCTCCCATGGGCTAACTTTTAACCTACACGAGCTCAAAGCTAAAGAGCTAGTTAGGACAAAATTATTTTGTCGAGTGGTGGACTGGTGGAGGTCAGATAGACAGTTGGTACACCTTCAAAAAGTTATTCAGCAGTTTCCGTTAAATTGGGATCATAGATAATGCATGAATGTTTGTGACAGTATTGCCATATTAGGTCTTAAAAAAGTATCCCACCTACTATTTATATCCCTAATTTTTACCCATGCCGCGACGTATTCTACGCGCTGTCGACCATGGTCCATAATCAGACGGCGAGTCAGATATTATTCGCCAGGCCACTTCCAGCTGAGACAGATCCTTTCTAAAAAAAAGGGGGGTCCATATTCTCCAGTACAATTACAACACGGCTAAGGGGACCATTAAACCTCTTGTTAACAGTAAGGTAAAAAGATATAAAAGTTGCCAACATGATTAAATAGGGCCTCAAGTCCGTAAGTTATTTGAAAAAATCTTCGACGCCAAAATGTAATGACTTACATCAATACAACACTAGGTATATTAAAACTAGTCAAAAAAACAAAATGATTCAATTTCAGGCAGAAACATCACAGGAATCAGAATAAGCCATGGAAATAGTAACCGAGCATTCGTCCTACAAGCTGGTGAGATAGGAGCTGACTGGCTTTCTCCAACCGTTCTGACGTACATCGCGGACCAGCTCATCTTCAACAGTAACACTGAAGTCAGAGCCGCTGCCACTGACTTTGTCTGGTACATCTTCCCGCTGACAAATCCAGATGGTTTCCAATATTCTCAAGTGGTAAGTAATCGTGAACTAAATAGGCCGCATAGGCCGATCTACCGGGTTAAGCCACGCTTGCCGAGGTTGGTCTTTGGATGCATGACCATCTGTCGTAGCGAGTTTCCTCCGTGAAAGCACGTAAAGCCGTTGCTCCCGACTGTCATTTGTAGATCTTTGACATTCGTTACTGTAAGTCAGAAGCTCTAAAGTCCGACAACCAGTTACAATAAACAAACAATACAGTAAGTTACTCCAAACAACCGTGCTTAAGCTTGTAACTGGGTATTAAAGAAATTTGATTACAGTCGAATAATAGTGTAATAATTACTATTACATAGTTTTGCTTATTGACACTTTACACGAATAAACGTGTAACTGCTAACAGTTGATAGTTTACTGTTAGCTTGTCATGCCATGGGGTATGGTATTAACTAGTTACTGGGTTGTGGACGTCCGACAGATAGTCGCTCCATGTAATTTACTGATATCCAGCTGCATCTGGTTTGACTGGAAGCCGACTTCAATATAATTGGGAAAAGGCTAGGCAGATGATGGTAAGTAATCGTGTACCAGCGCTATGCTTTAGCGTAATAATATAATCAAATGAGTCCTCCCGCCTAGTGTAGAGTAGAACGGACTGTCAGACTAGTTCCGCATGAATCCACGGTGTTTCTTGAATAGCCCTTTACGTTCCAAGGTTACAAATACCTCTTTAAACAGTTCCGCGATCCCTTCAGGTATTTGGCGCTCTATGGGGGCCCCGTTAGATTGCTGACAGATCTTTAAAACGTGCGTGGAACGTGACTCGCCGTCGACCCGGGCATGGTCCATGAAGGGACGGCGTCACCTAAGTCACCCATTACTCGCTGTCTGTTGCTGTAAATTAAGACTGAACACGGTAGTGATGTCCTCCACGGGCTTAAAAGCATGCTTGACGCAGTGATCGAGCCATCAACGTCTGCGCGTTTCTTGCGCGGTAGTTATGGCGGTTTCTTTTCCGTATGCAACAAAGATTTTGTACTATGACCTTTAAGAAGGTTATTTACTTTATATTTTATACACATTTTGTGTTCTACTAAATGTTCCAGGACAGAACCTGGACCAAGAACCGGCAACCTACCGTGACTACTCCTGGTGGCACCACTATTGGTGTTGATCTGACTAAGAACTGGAACTCGCAGTGGGGAAGTAAGTCTTTCTTTTCTCCAACACCTTTTTTTTTCTTCACCATCATCATTGACGATATAGTTGTGGAGCGACTACTGTTCTTGAGGAACTGGGTTTGATTCTCAGGTCTAGCATCAGCGTTCCCGGATTTTTATTTGCTATGGGGTCTGGTTTTGTTTCTGATTGAACTAATCCTAACTAGCGAAATGTGGGTATCTAATAGTTTGAAGAAGGACTGAAGATAATGATGATGTACAGCATCATCATTATCTTCAGTCCTTCTTCAACCGCTGTTTGGTATAGGTCCTTATTTCGTTCAAGAAAGTAAGTTAACATAGTTGAGAAATACAGTAAACGTATTATTCATTTAATATCACTACGTTAAGAATGCAACAGTGATAACAAAATTGTATCCGTATCTATAGATAAATTAATAAAAAATAAGATTGTAGATGCGTTTTTTAAGGACGCTAATCTAGTAGTCCAGTTTTGGGCTTACTCAATTGAAATTGCTATTGACACGATAAGAAGAAGAAAACGAAAATTATGTCACTTACTCTATCAGCACGCGTAGCATGACCAATTCTATGTCTATTCTAAAAAGAATAGTTAGACAAAGTAAACTGGAGAGTGGGGGCTTGTGACATCATGACGACTGTAAAATTATACCGACCGAGTGAGGTTTTGTCATTTTTAGAAGCGTTGAATCTTCGTTAATAGTGGTTTAGATATTTTTTGAGTAAAATAGCGTAATATCAGAAAAGAAGTTAAAAAGTTTTTTGCCAGCCTATTTTGATTACCTCAATTAAAGTAGTATGAACGCTGTTTACACGTTGCGCCAATAGATGGCGCAACGTGTAAGCAGCGCGTGTTCATAAAAAATAAGCGAACGAGAAATTCACCTGCGAGTATAATGGTTGCGATGGCTTAATTGGTTAAGGCGTCTGAAGTACCTCTCCAGAAGACGCAGGATCGAACCCTGCTCGCAGCTCAAGGTTTCGTTCCTTGAAAAATTTGTTACCTAAATGAAATCCATTTTCTTTTTTCTCTTTTTCAGAAAGCCGTGGTAGCCACAATCAAACTGATGAGAACTATATTGGTCTCGGTCCGTTCTCAGAAAGAGAAACCAGATTTATCTCAAACTACATTGACACCATTGTCACCACCCACACTTTAGCTGGATTCCTGTCATTCCGGTCTTTTGGACAACTTCTACTCATTCCGTTTGCGTTCTCCGAAGTTCCCTTGTTCAATTATAATGAAATGGTAAGTTTTTTCTGCTCATAAAATTTGCAAGTTGAACACACATCGCTCGTAGAACTGACAACCGATGGAGAAAAAAGGTTCTCAAGTGGCGACCACGGACCGGAAGACGCCGCGTAGGCAGGCCTCCCATTAAGTGGACCGACGACATCGTGAGAGACGCGGGCAACCGATGGATGCAAGAGGCGAATTGTCGTTCGGTGTGGCGGTCTAAGGGGGAGGCCTATGTTCAGCAGTGGACGGCTTCCGGCTGATGATAATGATGATGAAGTTTTTTTTTGTAGAGCAGCTAGTGGCTAAATAATTATAGTCGCACACGCCGATTTTCCGGGTTAAGCCATGTTTGCCGAGTAGGTTCCGTGGATAGGTGCCATCATCTGTCATAGCGAATTTCCTCAAAGCCTCAGAAAGCACGTAAAGCCGTTGGTTTCGGCTGTTATTTGGAGATCTTTGATAGTCGTTACTGTAAGTCAGAAGCTCTCAAAGTAATCTGACAATGAGTCTTACCTTCTTATCGTATTACCCAGTTACTGGGTTGTGGAGTTCTGCTAAGCAGTCACTCTATATAAAATCAGTATTATATGTGGAGTGACGGTCGGCCGAATATACTGATATTCAGCTGCATCTGATTCGACTGAAAGCCGACCCGGAAACGTTCGGCGTGAGGGGGAGGCCTATATTCAGCAGTGGTTATCTGTCAGTTGATAATGATGATTTTGACTTTTAGTAACACTAAGGTTTTTTTTAAAGCTTTGGGGTGCACTAAACGTCCCGTCAATTTTATTTTTATGTGTGTTTAAAAAGAAAAATAGACAAATAAAATGTGTTTTTCAGATCACTATTGGAAGAAGAGCCATGGGATCTTTGTCGGTCCGTTATGATACTTACTACAGAGTTGGTACATCTAAAAATATATACGGTAAGAATATCATTCTTAAATTAAATTATTATCACAAATTCTTTCCATCTTCTTCAACTATTGAATCACCTACTACTACTACTTTGTATGCGTAGCATGACCAATTTTTTTTACTTATAATAAATATACATTTTGAAATATTTTTACAAACAAAAAAAAAAGCATTTAAAATATAAAGAACAGTGGCCCACTGGTATCGGGTCCAAGCTACGCTAAACTAAGGTCCGGGGTCCAGAGGAAGGAACCTCCTAACAATGCGCGGTGCCTAAAACAACTCTTTCTGAATCAGGCCCTTGATTCAAATGCCTAACGAAAGCCACCTTAAATGTTGGTCGAGGCTCTTGGCAAATAAGCCTATATGTCATTAAGAGCAGAGAGCAGTGGTGGCCCAGTGGTATCGGTACCGACTTACGAGTTGTAGGTCGTGGGTTCGAACGCCACTAGGCGCGTTACTTGTGTAATTTATTTCATCACCACTATCAAAACGGTGTAGGAAAACATCGTGGGGAAACCGGCATGTCCTAGAACTAAAAATTCGAAGATATGTGACACCTACCAATCCGCACTGGACCCGCGTGGTGGATTATGGCTTACTCCCTCTGTCTAAGAGGAGGCCTGTGTCTCAGCAGTGGGAACATTCTAGGCTGATGATGATTAAGAGTGGTCAAATTTATTTCCATGAAGGAACACGGTGGGTTTTAGTCAGTCAGTCTGACAGTCCCTGTCGCTCCTCCTAGAGCTCGGATCATAATGATTTTGAAACCTAAAAAAGGGCTTTACCATTGCTGTTTATGTTTTCAGACGGTGCAACCGGATCCGTAACAGACTGGGCTAAATACCGCTACAATCCTCCTGTAGCTGCCACCTACCTCCTCAGGGATACAGGAAACAACGGCTTTGCTCTTCCTGTTAGCCAGATTAATCCCACAGCTGAGGAGACCTTTGATTCTGTCATAGCTATCATTAGGGAAGCGAGGTTTATTAATGTTCTGTAAATTAATACTTTTGTAAATTATTTTGTTTTTATAAACTAATAAATAAATAAACACATTTTGGAGGTTTTTGTTCATTCTTATTAATAGTGGTGTTATTTATAAGGTACGGAATAGGGTGTTTTACTGTTGGCGAAAAGTCCCTAGGTGAAAGGTTCTATCGATGAACCGAGCATAAATGAATCATCGTATCGGCGAAAAGTCCAAAGGTGAAAGAGTCTATCGGTGAAACGGCCATAAGTGAATCGTCCTGTCGACGAAACGCCCAATGGTGAAAAGTTTGGATGGATGGATGATTGTTTCTGAATCTCGTAAGACTGGATCTCGATGAAAGGCGCAGAGTTCGTTTGTAGTTTGGAACAATACATTGAATTCCGTCTATAATTGGGCTATTACGTTAACCCTTTTCTTTCCAGGGTCACGGTTAGGTACCTGATAAGACAGTCCCGCGACCCCGTCAGGCTTTGGCTCTCTAAGGGAGGGAGGCGACAGATTGCTGGTAGCTCTTTGAGGCGCCCGTTAACAATGCACCATAGACCCAGGCATGGTCCATGATCGAACAGCAAGTCACTAATTACTCGCCATCCGTAAGACCGCACTTATGGTGGGCATAACGTTAGGTGAAACATTCAGATATAAGTGGGCGAAGTCGCTGGCAACAGCTAGTTATATAAACCTTAACCTTACTAACTATTATGATAAGAATGAAATTTGTCTAAATACATTTGACAGATTGAGGTAGGTTGTTGTGCTGGCGTGTGTACCACCAATCAGTTGGATTGTGAAATCAACATCTTAGTGTTGAAATTTTTTCATTGATTAATCCGATCTAACATTTCCAAATATTTATGGCATTATAAAACTGTTTCATATAGGATTTATCATAATATAAATATTGTTAAAAACAACGATAATTTGATAATTATCACATGCCTCCAATAAAACACGACTGAAACTGTGTTGCTATATAGATAATAATGATTAGTTTTGAATGGAAAATACGTTCGCACATAGCGAAGAGTAGGATATTTTTTCAATTTGTTAACAAAATCGTTAACTTATGTGAAGCCCCTTCGAGTATAAATATGAGACTGACAGCAATCAATCCGTCTTCTACCGCTGAACTATATTATTTGGGGTTCTTCAAATATAAATATGTAACATATGAAATTCTTCATAAAAAACGGTGATGTGACATACTGGACTCATTAATTTTTGAGAGACTGGCTGGAAATGGCAAGACTCAAAAGTGATTGGAAGAATATGGGTGTAAGGCCTTTGACCAGCAATAAGAAAGGACAGAATACAAAAAAAAAAACTAAAAATAGGGTTGTCGTATATTGGCCACGAAGTTAATTCACCACGAATACAGGAATGTGTAAAAAAGCCACATATTTTATTATTATTTTTATTTTTGTTGAGTGTAAATTCAACCCATTTCTTTTTTACGCACGGATAGCAGAACAATTGAATAATAAAATCCAGCAAAAATTATACAAAATACAGTTCGGACTCTGAACAGAAAGTACTAGGAGAACAGTACCCCTAGCACGAGTTTTCACTATTTTACTTTACAGAGTTTTTCCAGTATTTACAGCGTTTCTTGTATGAAAATATGGAACAGCGCCTCTGGTGTGCGAAGAAGGAACCAATTTTTTCCTTGAAAATTGTCAATTTGAAGTCGTCAAAGTTCCAGTTTACTTTACGTCTCAAATACTGCAAACTCGTGCTGACGGTACAGGATGATGAAGATGTTAGTGCCGCCGTCTTCAGTAAAAATTGAGTGAACTTAAGATATGAGGCAAATTACAATAACATAATCTAGCTTTGGTAAATTAACTTTCCATTGTATGAAGTTTAAAAAGCTATGGCAAATTAACTTTGTGACAAAACAAGAACTCATTAAAACAAGAAGTATGTTTTTTTCACAATGATGATGACAAACAAAATACATGAACATTCTAACACATTAGGCAATAGCTCAAACGTTCTATCAATTTATCTTATATCTAACACCGCAGTACTCATAAAAAGTTAATACCGTCCACTACATAATCAATACATACACGTTTAACATTTCATTGACTATTTAATTTATTAGAACTTCGGTGTTTGAATCTGTTAGACAACAAAAATGATTTTAAAAATATTTTCTATTTTTCAAATTTTAATTTTTTGTTCGTCAAGCGATGCATTTAGATTCGATAATTATACTTTGTACAAAGTGCTGCCAAAAAATTTAGAAGAAATAAAATTACTTGCTGATTTACATAATTCGGAAACGGATTACGATTTTTGGGACGATCCGGTTCCGACAGCTGATTATATTAATGTTGTGTCTAAACCTGAATTAAAGAATGATTTAGAAAGTTTTTTTGGGACCTATGGAATTGATTTTGTTGTTACTGTGCCGAATATACAAGAGTAAGTTTTTTTTTTTTTTGTGATAAGGTTTGTAGTATGAAAATTAATTTTAATAAAGTAAGGAATAATAATCGAATGCTGGCTGATTAAATTCTTAATAATCTTGAAAAATCTGTCTTATTAATGAACGAAATTTAATTAAATATATCTTGTTTAACTATGAAACGGTTTTCGCGACAAGCCCTTTTTGGCTTCAAAAAGCAAGAAATTTAATCCGCAATTCCTTCAGCCATCAATCAGCTATCTAAACTTTCACTTTTACGATATTACAAAAGATAATTTTGTATTATTACCAAAATAGCCCTAATTTCAATAGCGAAGGCCAGACCTTCCATCCTTTATCTTTGTTGTGGACTTTATCTTCTTACAAAGCGTTTAGTTAATATTTTTATTCTGGACACAGCACATTCCTTGTTGGATTATGTATTGCTTGATACGGTCTTTAAGGCAATAGTTAATATTTATTTATTCATTCATCAATTTTACATCTGTGGCGAATAGTGGTTTTAGCATAACAAGTGACACAAAATTAAAAATAATCAACTTAATGCCAGGGAATAACAGACGCTAGATTTCTTAGTTGTTTGTAGGTCATATAAATATTTGTTCCGTGTGAGAATCGTTAAAACATTCCACATTGGTCCCAACATTATGAGGTTACTTCTAGGTAAGCGTGTTTCATTACCACATCATCGCTTACCATCACTCCAGAGAGTGGTCAAATGCAAGCCAAATTGCCAAAAAAAGAATGAATTGAAAAAAAAAATGAAACACAAATGAATTTCACAGGCTAATCGACAATGAAAATAAAGGAAAATACACTAGAAACAATATCAAAAGCATGGCATGGGATAGATACTATAACCTTGAAGATATATACACCTGGCTTGAAGACCTGGCAGCAGCATTCGATGAAGTATCAATCATAGAAGGAGGAACATCTTACGAAGGTCGAGTCATCAAGGGTATCAAAATATCCCATGGTCCTGATAGGAGAGCAGTGTTTATAGAAAGTGGTATCCATTCAAGAGAATGGATTGCTCCTGCTACTACTAATTATATTATTAATGAGCTGTTGTACCGTGATGATGAGGAGATCAAATCTGTTACCAGGGATTTTGATTGGTATATCTTCCCTGTTACTAACCCTGATGGTTATGCTTGGACTCACGATGTTAATGGGGTAAGCATTTTTCATTGTATTTATAGTAGGTCAGAGGCACCAGTGAGTGATGTTAACGTAAGCTAAACAGTTTTTTTTTCATCGTTATAAAATCATCAAATGAGTCCTCCTACCCAGAGAGAGGCGGGACGGACTGTCAGACTTGTATGACTGAAAACTCGTCCGAGAGCTCTTTGTGGCGCGCGTGGAACATGACGCGCCGTCGACTCACCCATTGCTCGCCATCCGCATGCCCGAAATTAAATGGGTACGACGATTTTTGGATTGAAAAAGGCTAGTATCGTTTAGGTAATGTCCCAGTCTACGTCGCTGTCTCCTTGGACAAGCTACAAGAGGTATCAGAAGTCGGAAGTAAGGGTATTGGCAAAGGCATTCTGGCAAGAGTAATGGGCACAGGACTGGAGAGACCGCCAAATTCACAACACAAATATTCGGTTTAAAGTTTTCCAGTCTTTGCCATCACACCTCGAATCTGCTCTGGACCTCAAGCCTATTCTCCAAACAGACACGTTTTTTTTTAAAGTGGTATAATGATCAAATGAGTGGGAACTCAGGGCGGGACGGAAGGGAATATCAGACTTGTACTGACTGGTGTTCCTTCAATAGCCCTTTACGGTCCATGGTCACAGGTACCTGATGAGACAGTCCCGTGACCACACATACACGATACTTCGATACTTACTCAAAATAAATCAATTTCTGATCAGCAATTCTTAAATCAAATGCTACTGGTGGCCTAATATGTGGTATTACAGTGTGGGAACGGTGGCACTAAACGGCTTGTATAGCTCTGTCTCTTTCCCGTACTGGAATTATTCTCAGTCTCGATCAAACCTTTCTTGCTTGTGTCAATTTGCTCTCTCAACTCTATCTAGGTTCTAATTGCAGTAACCTGAATAAAATAATAATTATGTAACATGTGATTTTTTTTTCAGGAGAGATTATGGCGTAAGAACAGACGTCCATTCGGTAACCAGGTTGGTGTGGATCTCAATAGAAACTGGAACGACAATTGGCTAGGTTAGTACTTTGCGCCTTTTTCTTAGCACGATCGATTCTTCTATGTATAACGCGACCGATCCATCTTAAATATTTTTTTTTGTTGTTGTAGAATCATCAAATGAGTATTGAGTACTACTCAAAATCAAAAGTCATTCATTCAAATTAGGCTGATTTATCAGCACTTTTTGAAGGTCAATTTTTACATAAGACAGTCCCCCAAAGCGCCCCCCCCTTCGACACTTCCTAGTGTTTTGTCTGAGAAGAAGAAGTGGCGGAACAAACTCCCCAGCAACACATCTGTCTGTACGGTTAGAAGAACCAAGATTTAATACAATTTAATAGAATATTCACATTATACATCAATTCGAAATTACATCCCAATAGTGACTAGAAGGCACAAAAAGACAAACTAGGACCATTGCAGTAAATAACAATACCTACACAGAAAATAAATTAAAATACATTTAACAAAACCAAAGGTCAGCAAGTCGGCCAATCACCACAAGCAGCACCCGTTAACGAGTATAACTGCCCTGGGTGTACCGATAGCGTTTGTTGGACTCCGCGATGCGACGCGATTTGACCGATTCCAACTTCAAGTGAAAATCAACCGTGCTACTAAGCAATAATGACAATTCGAATTACTTGACGTCGTCGTGGCGATCGTGTTTTGTTTTTCTTCTATATACCCGTATGCAACCGCGCAATTTGTCATATGTTGCTGGTGGTAAGGTTGATTTTCACTTGTAGTTGGAATCGGTTGAATTGTAATTGACTAAAAGTAGTGTAAGAGAGGAGGCCTATGTGCCAGCAGTGGGAACGTTATAGGCTGATGATGAAAAGTAGTTTTCTTTCAATATTTTATTGGGGTCGCGGTAACCTGCTTAGATCAATCGCGACCCTGGCAGGCGTTTGTTGGTGATGTTTTTTTCCGTCAACCGTCAACATTGATGTTTTTTTAAATGCTTTTTCTAAAAGTAATTTCAACAACATCAAGCAGCTATATCAACACTTGCCACACCAACAATAGCCTCGCCTGGTGACAATGTCCTATAAGATTACTAGCGGCCCGCGGTGATGTTTAGGTTCTAAGCGTATTAAAATTCGCGGATGTAACGAAACCATAGCAACTTCTAATTTGACGTCAACACCATCTAGAGATCGAGTGGAAACTATTTTATGAAAAGAAAATAGAAAATCTTTAATCTTCTTTTGGTTCAATTTTCAATAAATAAGGTTAAAGTACCTACCTGATGATCCCAGGAGGATTTCTAGCCACCGAATTCCACTCGCACCTCTAGGGTAAATACCTGCCAGTGCAGCGGGTCTATCTTTATAAGGTATCATGGCCTTTAATACAAAAATGCAACTGAAAAAACAGAGTGGAGAGTTTGACAGTCCTTTCCGGACCCACTCAAGGTAAAGCCCACGGGCATGTGGATGGCTAGAAATGGGCAACTCGCTATCCAATCATGGACCATGCCCGGGTCGACGACGCATCGGGTTCCACGCGTGTCCCAAAACGCTGTCAGCAAATTGACCAAAGCTTGCCCGTGGTCGCGGGGCTTTCTCATCACGTAACCGTGACTCTGAAACGTAAAGGGGTATTGAAAGGTCACCGTGCATTTCAATCAGTCAGTACAAATCTGCCGATCTGATAGGAGGGCCTATTGGTGATGCCCAATATGACCCATTTGATGATGAAAAGGGTAAAGCCCAGTTAAGAGCTATTCAAAGTTAATAAAAAGCTTTTATTTTTAAGGTTGGGGAGTCAGCATAAACCCAGCAAGCAACACCTACGCTGGGCCGGGACCGTTCTCGGAGATCGAAACCAGGACTTTATCTGCCTACATCGCCAATATGTCCGACAGGATTGATTTGTATCTCTCCTTCCACTCTTCGGGCCAAATCCTTCTTCTGCCTTTTGGAAACACTACGGAACCTTTGGCCAATTACTACGACGCTGTGAGTATAAATTTCTGACACACTGGTCTAAGAGAAATAGATATAGATAATGCGTTAACTTTTTTCTTTAAACGTTGTTTTCTATCTTAAAATCGGACCCTCACCGGTTTTATTCGCGTGTAATGTATCATTGTAGATTCGAGCATTTCATTATAGTACTACCTCCCTGACTGCCGAGCATTCGCGTACATCTTCTATAATATAAAAATGGATCGCAAAATGTGTTGCTAAGCTCATAACTCGAAAACGACTGGACCGATTCGGATAATTCTTTTTTTGTTGTGTTTGTGACCATCGGGACCGGGTTTTAGACCGGGACTTCCACCCGTGCGAAGCCGGTATGGGCCGCTAGTTTAGTATAGATTTGTTACAACCCTTATCGATGAAATGCACGAATTTGTAACGTATGTAATGTCTAGCTGTATCGTGGGTGTGTTTAATTATGTTCTTCCTGGCTGAGGTGGCTGAGCTATCGAGTGCTGCGCAACGTGTAACGCAACGGAACAAATATTTACGTGTGATCTGGTCTGGGTGTTATAATCGCACCCACGATACAAGAGAAATTCCAAGTGTGGGGCAAAGTTTTAAAAAAAAATGTCATGTATGATTTGACTTCTTTTTTATGATTAAAATATGATGCATCAACTGATTTATCAACTTCCAGATGAAGATTGGTAGGCGTGCTTTAGGAGCCTTGGCTTACAAACACGGCACACCGTACACCATCGGAAATATTGCTGAAGCCATCTGTAAGTATTACATAACCATTTAAACAACTTCTAAGATAGGGATATTATTTTTGACTCCAAAAACAATATACCTACTAACACGAAAATCATCGATTGATTCCATGAAAATATAATACCGGGATAAATGGTATGTGTTCTATGTAGTATTTTAGATTATATATTCTACAGTGTAAAACTGTAGTATCTTTGTGCTTGTTATCCAGATTTGTTCAGAATCAACTTTGCTATTATCTAAAAAGCAATCAAAGAATCTAACAGTCTCTTCCACTCCACCACGGAAAGCAATACGCACTTGACACTTTTATGTTGATTTTGTAGGTATTCCACGAAGGGCACCCGCTGACCATGGCACCTGAGCTACTTGCTCCTTATCTATTAGACTTAAGGCCCCTGACAAAATTTATCGCAGGTGCCAGGTGCCCTTCGTGGAATACCACTGATTTTGTTATTAAAAAAATAACTTATTGAAGTCCCAGTAGCAAAGCATAATAACTTATAAATGTACCGTAGATGCCTTAAGCTCGTCCCTTTTTTGATAGCCATACCATGTTTATCTCAGTTTGCTCTTCCAGTCACATCGCTGACTAGTATAGCCTCAGCATTAGGTGCTGCTCTCATCATCATCATATCAGCCGTAAGACGTCCACTGCTGAACATAGGCCTCTCCTATAGACTTCCAATAGGACCGGTTGGAAGCGGCTTAGCTGCACCTCTGCCTCATCATATTTCTCCCTCTTCACTGTTTCAGACTTTGCATCTGGCACCAGCATCGACTGGGTAAAGGAACGCCTCCACGTCCCCCTAACATACTGCTATGAACTTCGTGATAGAGGAGTCTTCGGCCATTTGCTGCCCCCAGATCAGATCAAGCCAACTGGTGAAGAGACAACGGATTCTGTAATAGAAATGGTGATTCAAGCTAAGAGATATGGTTACATGGTCCCGTACAAAGCCAGTAGTGCAAGCGCATTGAATTTGTCAATTGTATTGTATTTTGCTGTGGTAGTGAAATTGTTTCTGTAAAGATGACCAATGGCTTTAAAGTCTGTTAGTAAAGTTTTGATTTTATATTAGATCGTATTTTTATTGACTTGCTGTTCGATCATGGACCATGCCCGGGTCGACGGCGCGTTGTTTTCCACGCGCGCCTCAAAGAATGTCAGCACAATGACAGGAAACTCCCCACTCCCTTACAGAGCCTCCCCTTAAAGAGCCAAAGCCTGCCATGGTCGCGGGACTTACGAATTCACAACGCGGGACGTAACTGGCTATTGAAGGACACCGCGGATTTTAGGTAGTAAAAGTCTGATAGGAGATACTGCCCTGCCCTGGTACGACTCATTTGATGAATTTACCACTCTAAAAAAAGCGAATTTTATAATTTTGAACGTCCACAGGCAGGTCTCATTAAAACAGTTTTCCCATACTTAAATCAAATGTGACCTCTACTAATTAGCTATGCGAACGAGGCTCAACCATAAACCAGGGTTATTCTACATTTATAGTTTTAATTTTATTTCCCCGACCTGTCGACTATTTTACACCGCTCTCGGTAACTGATAGTTCACGAAGCCAATAAACAACTCAAATTGTGGACTAACCCATTAATTTTATGTTTTATTCCTTCCAATATTGCGTATGAGAGCAAATAAATTTATTGCCTAAGATTTAGACCCTAGTGCTGTAAAATAATATACACCTACTCCATTCACGCGCAATCTTGAGTACATAGTAACTTTTTTTTTTTTGCGTGGTAAAATCATCAAATGAGTCCTCCAACCCCGGGCAGGGCTGGAGGGACTGTCAGACTTGTACCATGACTAAAATCCACGGTGTCCTTCAATAGCCCTTTATGTTCCGGGGTCACGGTGATAGAAATAAGTCCCGCGACCCCGGCAGGCTTTGGCCCTCTGAGAGGGGGCCCCGTCATTTTGCTGACAGCTCTTTGAGGCGCGCGTGGAACACGACGCGCCTTCGACCCGGCATGGTCCATGGTCGGACAGCGAGTTGCCCTTTACTCGCTATCCGCATGCCCGCGCCTACGGTGGCCGGAGATTGAGACCAAATTCATTCAAATCACCCCATTTTTTAGGAGCTATCCCGGATCAATTCCAAGTAAGTAATTCCACACTTGTATTCGCTAGTGTTGTACCAAAGTCCGCATTCGTAACGATAACAAAGTTGGACAGTACATACGTATTAGTGACACAAGACAAGATATAATCGGTCTACAGATAATGTGATATATTGGAATTATCAGCTTAATATGTTTGATAATTTAGTGAAAAAGCGCAAGGTCATGTCTGTAATCTGTTTTACTTTTTTATTAACTTTGTCTAACCTAATTAGCCTATTGATAATTGCATGCTCATGTTGCGTATAACTACTTTCTGCATTGGTTTCCTCACAATTCTTTTCAGTCGATACACTCTTGGCAGATTCGTTGTCGCATTACCTCTCGCACTGCTGCCTTCCTTGTACATTTTTAGGGGACTATTCAATGCGCCTTGATCTGGTCTGTCCAGCACAATGGTGATCAGCCTCGAGCTCTGGTATCATTCACTTTGCCATACACCATAAGGCGTTACACAGATTTTTCTCATATTAGGTTCCTGAAACATTTGGCAATGGCAGCTGAAGAAAAGAAAGAAATAGAAAGAATACGTTTATTTGACATGCCTTTAGTCACACAATATTGTCACAAAAATACAAAATAAAAGAAATAACATAAAAGGCAGGTTCGTATATGCCTCACGGTTGTGCCAAATAGGCTCAGTTCAGAAAAAAACCAGGCCACACGCATGTGCAGACGCCTAGCACTGGTTTTCAACTGGATTGGATAATGGTAAAGAGAAACGCATATCTCAAGCTAAAATATGATGAGGAACATGGGCTGACGGAATATGAAAGGCGCCAATATCAATCAGCCTATAATGTTCCCAGCTGGGACACAGCCTCCTCTGAGAGAGGGAGTGGGCCATAATCCACACGCGAATGGTATGGAGATGTCATATCTTCGAATTTGTTCAGGACAACTTGCCCACGTGTTTTCCTTCACCGTTTGAGGCATTGGATGAAATAATACCAAAGTAATGAGCCGGGGGGTTCGACCCCGACCTCAACTCGGGGACCGAACACTGGGCCACCAATCTTGGCCTATGATTGATCGATTTATTCCACTTTGTTCACTTGTGTGATATCACCCGGGTGAACAAAGATGAAACATTTTTGTCTTCATTTCACTTTCGGAAATCCAAATGAACAAAGGAAACTTTTCTTCTTCGTTTTTAATAACCAGAATGCCAAAAAACAAACAACTCCATATTTGAATTGTACTAGGAGAACAAGATCATGAAGTCAGTGTAAATATTTCCAAAGTGATGTGACAATGAATGAAGTGAAATGAATAAATAAACTGGTTTATCAAGATCTCAAAATTTTAAATTAATTTTATTTAGGTTTTATTGCATTTCAACTCCAAATCCACATTAAAGATGTTTAAATATTTAGATTAATGAAATATTATCAAAATCGATTAGATAAATAATCCAAATACTATTGCACCGGTACTTTGTTATCAGTGAAACGTATCATACGTTCGAAGTAATTATTTATTGCCACTTCACAATCACTAGATAAATTAATCCAGTCTGCATGTGACAGTCGATTTCATAACTGGATCGATTGAAAATGTTTAAGTTTATTTTATTAGGTTTAGTTTTAATTTTACCGTACAATGTTCTAAGTGAAAAGGTTCGTTTCGACAACTTTACTCTGTACAAAGTTTTACCAAATAATGCTGAACAATTAAAATTACTTCAAGATTTACATGAAAATGATGTCAGATACGATTTTTGGACGGATCCTTCTCCTAATGCTCAATTTGTGAATGTTCTTTCAAGTCCCGAACACAAAAGTGAATTTGAAAACATTTTGAAATCCAAAAATGTGAATTTCGAAATAGCGAAGGCAAATATTCAAGAGTAAGTATACCACCAGCCATTACATAAGGCTCAATTACAATGCCGCAAAATGAATGAAAAAAATATACTTAGTTTTTGTATCAAAAGATTACAAAGCATACTGAACTTTATGTTTATTAAACAACTTTCTTAGAAAGAGTTAATAGAAATTGAACTTAAATCATCATCATCAGTGAGTACATTATCAATATGTCTTTCTTCAGCACATCAGTTTTTAGTCATTTTATTCACTCTTTTATTCACAATATTATCATCTTCCACATACTAAGTTCATGTTTATATTATTTCGTCTTCAAAAGTCATTGATTGTCAAACCTTTCATTAGTAAAAAACATAACTGCAGCTGCCTGTAATCAGAATCTGGAAAATAAAACCAAAGATCTGCTGCTATCCTTATCTTTATTTAACATTGTCAACAGAGCAATAGACAAAGAAGTAGTACACACATACACAAAAAGGAACCTTAGAAGTATGTTGTGGACAGGCTATTATCGCATGGATGATATCAATGCTTGGATCGACGATCTAGCTCGAAGATTTCCAGATATTGTGACCGTAGTCATTGGAGGTTCAACATTTGAAGGTCGACAAATCAAAGGGCTTAAGATATCGCATGGTGAAGGGAGAAGAGCGATCTTTTTGGAAGGTGGAATTCACTCCAGGGAATGGATATCACCAGCGACTGTCAACTTTATTGCCAATGAACTGCTAACAAGTGATTTTGAAGAGACAAAAGCAGCTGCGCATGATTATGACTGGTATATTTTTCCGGTCACTAATCCTGATGGATATATTTTTAGTCATGACCATGTGAGTAGACATTTTTGGACGTAAGTGGATGAGTAGACATTTTGTGACGTAGGCAACAAGTTATGCGTATTACTGGTTGAACAAGAATGCACCAAGATAGCTCCCCAGACAAACTCCCTAGAGTTTGTTTTACTGAGGAGTTTGTTTCGATACTTATTTTGTTCAGCTAATATACTAGAAAGTGGTTAAGGATGAGCATTATGGGTGAATGTCTTATAGGTATAAAAAAACCCTCAGAGAGTGCTGATTAACAAGCTAATTAGCAGATTATTTTTAGAGCTGTGGGGCCCATTGCTGAAGGCTAATAAGCTGTCAATAAAATTTTGTAGGTTGATGGAAATATTGAGAAGAAGCTAGAATATATTATGAAATTCAACATCCCGAAATGTGTTCGTATGGCAGAATATTGGCCATTTTCCCTCTCATAGAGAGATGGCCTGTGTCACTGCCGTGGAATTATTATGGTATAGTATAGTTTTGTTGTGTGGGCATGCCCTACGGCCTGATGGATCGATGATTTGAAGAAGGTAGCTGGCAGGAGATGATTTTTTCTGTCCAGGACCGGGATAGTCGGCGTTCTTTGGGGAAGGTTTACGTCCAGCAGTAGAAATCAATTGGCTGAAGATAAAGATGAGGATTATTTTGATTTCGCTGATCTCATTAATGCTGAATTGAGTAGCATCATTATTGATAATCTTTCCTTTGCTTTCCAGAATAGAAATTGGCGCAAAAACAGGCGTCCCATTAATGGCAGTATCTATGGCGTAGATTTGAACAGAAATTGGAATAACAATTGGCTTGGTAATGATTTTGCTTTAATCGTAACGTGATTTAAGATAATTATGAATGATACCTAGTCTAAATTACAGTACTTTTATTGTAATTGTATTTTAACACGATCGCCAATCATGTCTGCTATCAATCATATTAGACAAAGAAGATTAGTGTGGTAGAATGCTAATTACTAGGTACTACAAAACTTTTAATTTTGATCTTTTTTAAAAAAAATTTGATCAGGGTATTATGGCAGCCTAAATTGTGACAAGGAATACGTTCTAAAGCACAACATTCGGCCTTCTTGCTAACGCTTTATTTTGATAAAATTATGACTAGTCATCCAGAGATACATAATTTACTTTCAACACTAATTAGATAATTGATTAAAAGTTGACTTACAATTACTTTAATATTTACAATCATTAAACATACTACACACTGCACTATTACACTGCATATTAAAGTACATTCAGTAAAATCAGTTGAGTGGAAAAATTGTAGAATCAGTCTTAGATGCTTCGTCTTAAGAACGAAAATCGGGTAGACGTGTTCTAGAGTGGAGACCGTAAATCGGCAAAAGTAAGGTGGGATGCCTTTAGACAAAGTGGAATGACGATCATATCAAGGGGCCAACATCTGGATGAGAGTAGTCGAAATGGCGAGCGATTCGAGTCGAATGGATAAGCATTTTTCCAGTAGTGCTGACTGATGATCATAATGATGATGAATGCCACATCCAGTAAAAATACACGCTGTGTTTTGTTAAACTTATGATCGAGTTTAGAGTTATTATTTACCTGTGCACCCACATAATCTGTGCGCTCTAATTATAAATTGTAATTTTAGTGTGTTTCTCAGTAAGTGAATTAACTATGTAATTCTTATGAGAAATAAATTGGTTCTTAAACCAAATGATGCAATTGTAACTCTTATGCCAACAGCTTCTGGTGCAAGCACAAATCCTGCATTTGATAACTACGCAGGCTTAGGACCGTTCTCAGAGCCAGAATCCAGGACCCTCTCTACATTCATAGAGTCTATTGGAGACAAAATCGACATGTACATATCTTTCCACTCCTACGGCCAGATGCTGCTGTTGCCTTTTGGAAATACTACGGCACCATTGGCCAATTATGAAGATGCTGTAAGTTTCTTTTGTTTTTTTTTTTAAACTTTGCCCCCGCACTTGGTATTTCTCCTGTATCGTGGATGCGTTAACGAACAAGAAACTCACATAGGTACATAAACATCCAATCCCGAAAAAAGTACTTGTTAATCATACCAATATTTGTTCCGTGCCGGAATCGAACCCACGATACGCAGCGCTACTGCGCTGGGATTGGACTACTGTCCAATCCCTCAGCCACTGCGCCAACCGTGCCGTCATTCAAATCAAGTTATTTTTATAATCGAATGTATTTGAGATAGCACTACGTGTAATTGTATATATTGATCAATGTTTTGTAATTGAAAGACATCAGATTTTCTTTTCTATTTTGAGTCCAAAATTAAACAACCCTTCAAACCAGTGTCGCGGACTGTCTAAGCAGGATACTGTGGTCCTTAAACACAAAGGGAAACCGAATAGAGCAGACTTAGTCTGACAGTCGCATTCACCAAGGACGATAGCCAAAGAGGAGTCATTTGAAGATTTTAAAAGTCCAAAATAAGCTCTTCCGACGAACAATATTTAAAGCCTTAATGCCTTTGTCAAACTGACGGACGAAGCGAATGCGTGCCGAAGCGTTTTTGTTTGTATATTCGCGTTTGCGAAAAATCTATTAAATAAAGATTAAAAAACATAGACTATCGGATCGCTTTCGCTTTTCAATATGACAAAAATCAAAACATTTATTTCAAATAAGCCAGTTAAGCACTACAAAAATTAAGATGCTACAGTCCCAGTCACACGACATAAAAACTGTGAAAGTACCGTAGATGCCTATTCCAAGAAGTAGATCACCATGGAGAAGAACGGGCAAGAAATTCCATGGACACTCTTTTCAGATCGCCAAAATTATTACAGAATCTTTGTTACATTCATTATTTGATGGTACATTATGTGAGAACAATGTAGCAAGTTAAAAGTGTCCATAGTAAAAATTAAAACAAAGACAATTCAGAGAAAATTAATCAATAATTAAAATAAACCGTGGCAGCTAAGAAAATATGACCAGTCCAAACTGACAGCGCCCGTTCACGAACATGACACAATGTATAAGCACCATTCAGCTCAACCATATTGAAGGGAGCTAAATGATCCGACACACATGACAGGATTCGGATCGCGTTTGCTTTGGCTGTCTGTTTGACAGTAGCTTAAAAGTTTTGAAAAATAATTTATGACGATACTTATTTCCAAGGGGTGTTTTTAAAATATTATTTTGTCCTGAATTTTTAGAAGAACATTGGTGTACGAGCTATGGGTGCTTTGGCGTTCAGAAACGGAACTCGGTACAGAACGGGAAATATTGCCGAAACCATCTGTAAGTTACATAAATATTATATAAAGAATTTTTGAGGTTTCTGTATCATATTTGAAGGTCAGACATGTCATTTTAGGAAGGTTTTTGCTTAAATGTGTCTCAGGTAATATTCAAATTAATAATATAAGTTTAGCTCCTTTCAATCAGCAAAATAAGTAAAGAAAAAATATGATCCCGTGAGATAATTTACTACTGAAACTCGGCCTCGCAGCAGTTTTTTTTTTAGCTTGGTAATAATCATCAAATGAGTCCTCTCACCCAGGGCAGAGCGGGAGGGACTGTCAGATTCGTACTGATTAAATCAACGGTGTCCTTCAATAGCCCTTTACATTCCGGTGTCATGGTAATGAGATAAGTCCCGCGACCCCGACAGTCTTTGGCCCTCTAGCCTAGCAGCAGCTAAATTACATATAATATTTTTACGTTTTCAGACTTAGCGACTGGAGGCAGTGTCGATTGGGTAAAAGAATTTCTGAAAGTACCTCTAGTCTACTGCTACGAACTTCGTGATAACGGAACAAATGGGTTCAACCTCCCAGCTGAACAGATCCTGCCCAATAGCCTGGAAGTCATGGACTCTATCCTGGAACTTATATTCCAGGGTAAGAGGTATGGGTACTTGATTCCAACTGCGAGTAGTGGATATGGCTTGAATGCTTCGATTGCATTAATTTTCATGGCTGTTCTGGCTAAATTGTTGCAAGATTGATTTTTGTAGTATTAAAGGTTTTATATTGTTTTTAATTGTGTATTTTTTTATTCCATTTTGTCCTTACCCTAACTCATATTAAATATTAAGCGAAAGTTTTCTTTTTTATTTTGGTTGTTACTCTTTCACACAAGAACACTAGAACGAATTTGGATAAAATTTGGTAAACAGATAAATTATAACCTCGATGGAATTGACGAAAATACGACGATTTTACAATATGTAAATTAACAATACGTCACTCCTTTTTTTTTTTTTAGCATGGTAAAATCATCAAATGAGACCTCCAACCCCGGGCAGGGCGGGAGGTACTGTCAGACTTGTACTGACTAAAATCCACGGTGTCCTTCAGTAGCCCTTTATGTTCCGGGGTCACGGTAATAGAAATAAGTCCCGCGACCCCGGCAGGCTTTGGCCCTCTGAGAGGGGGCCCCGTCATTTTGCTGACAGCTCTTTGAGGCGCGCGTGGAACACGACGCGCCGTCGACCCGGGCATGGTCCATGATCGGACAGCCCTTTACTCGCTGTCCGCATGCCCGCGCCTACGGTGGCCGGAGATCGTCTTGCGATACGTCACTCCTAGGTATGATTTCCAATAGTTGTGACGTCACGAGACACAATCTCGACATTATGTTAAGAATGAAAAAAATACTATGTAAATCATTGATTTAAGAAAAGAAAAAAGAAACCTGTCCATTATTTTT
Source organism: Agrotis ipsilon (assembly GCA_028554685.1). Lineage (NCBI taxonomy): Eukaryota > Metazoa > Arthropoda > Insecta > Lepidoptera > Noctuidae > Agrotis > Agrotis ipsilon. Next base: position 13,057,301 of record CM052973.1, on the reverse strand, counting down.
CTAAACTCTAATTGGCATACTTATTATTTTCGCAATTTGTGGATTTTGCCATCATGTTTATTACGAAACTAAATGTGAGAAAAACCATGGCCTTATGCTATTTACACTATATACAACGTGTAAAGTTAATATGGCAAAACCTCTCGTGGGGTAACTCAGCCCATGTTACTGAACAAAATTCTTAGAACAAAAATTATTCAGTAACATAGGCTGAAATACCCCACGAGAGGTTTTGCGCTATTAACGTTACACGTTGTATAAAGACAAAACACTATATAAAATACACATTATTATTTTTAAAGGAAAAATTAATATATGTTTTATTAGTGATTATAAACAGCTAATAAATCTAATGACATCTAACCCCAAAACCAGCCATTATCCATTCTTTGACTCACAACACAAATGCAGCACTACTTTTACGATTAAAGCTAGAAGAGGTCCTATTGACGGAGACTGTAAAACACCATGTGAAGATTTAGCCGCTGGCCATTAGGCTATATGAGAGCGCGGTCAGCTATGCTTGGGTCGGTTCATGTGAGATGTGGCCAAGATATTATTAATTGCAGGTATGTTGGTTAATGTAGAGAGTTGTTCAATCTGATGGTTTAGTTGAAAATTACAACGACTTTCTGATACAAGCCCTAGTTATTACTAGCTGTTCCCGCGACTTCGTTCGCGTGGATGTCGGAACTTAACAATGTATTTTTTATCAAATTGACAAAGTTTCATAAAAACTTTCATCCCCTATGTTATCCCCTTAGAGGTATAATTGGTCAAAATTCTTTCTTAGCGGATGCCTACCTCATAACATCTACATGCATGCCAAACAACCCGATTCGTCCAGTGGTTTGGGCTATGCGTTGATAGATCACTATGTCAGTCAGTCACCTTTGAGTTAAATATATTTAGATATCTAAATTTCCAATAACAATGTCAGTAAAATTTTCGAACATAGGGTATAAGTAGGTAATACGCCCTAGGTGACAAAACGCTTCAACATTCTAGCACTTAAACTTACTGCTTGGAACCACATGCGAGAGTGGCCGCTGTATATCATAACCTTCGACCTCCACCATTATATAAGCCAACAGTTGAAAGAACATACATATCTGAAAGATTTTTCTGTGTAACGAAAAAATCGACTGAAAGCAAAATTTGTACTTGTGAACTCCTGATTCAGTACATCTGACGCTCATACCAACCAAAAAATCGAGATTTAATCTACAAGCATCGAATTTACTCGTATCAATGATAACGTTAATGCTAACGTTTTTCTAAAGATTTTTTTTAATAAGCGACGTTATCTTAACTGCGTTTAATATTTAAAAATGATACATCTGTCAGATAAGGTACAGTAGTTTTAATTACGAAATATCAAAACTAAAAAGCTCATGATAACTATCTAAACGAGAACTTGAAAAGACACACAAAAACGTCTTTTATTTTATCACTTAACATAAATATCTTATTCACACCCATAACAACAACAAAATAAATCTACTTTATCTCTTCAATATCCAATTCTTCCAAAAAAATAACGAAAACACAAACCACCCGCTAGACCCCAGAAACCACATCCCAGCCGTTATTCAATCCAAAACTTAAATTAAAACGCATAAATTGTTCACTCTAGCATAAGCCACGTACGGAACCGTCTGCTCGCGTTATCGCGATCTAGCTCTTTGAGCCCCAAGCCACGAGGCACTAGGAAGTACGCAAGGATTCCTACAACCTTTGTGCGGATAAATTTATAAGCTTACTGCAGATATAGGTGGGATATACCAATGCTCTGTTGGTGTAGTGCTTGGAAATTTTCGCTTTGGGAAAATTGGAAGTGTTGTTCATTGAATTAAGTAGTTTTTGCTGTGTCTGTAGCGATAAGATTCGATCCGTGTTTCGTTTCGAATGTCATTTCGGCTTGTGGGCGGCAAGTAATGGGTAGCTCGTCTTCCGATCATGGATCAAGCCTGATTCCAACTCAAGGAGCTGTCAAGAAACTAACAGGACCTTTAGCCCCTTCGTACACAAGGCGACGCAAGTGTCCGATACCTTACGACTTCGGTATCCAAGCGACTATCACAACACAAACCCATAGAGGTTCGACACAGGCACGCGTCAATGGATACCAAAATCGCAAGGTATCGGATACTTGCGTTGCCTAGTGTACGAAGGGCCTTATAGAGCCAAATGAATTTCATTCAAGGACATCTTTGTTTTGCTTTCCAGGGCCATCCTGGAACGAAACCAAATGAACAGGGTGGTTTTTTGTCAGGAGAAACATATTTTATCCGACCATCCACCCAGAGTTGATGTTTTGTTTCGATGTTGAATTTATTTGATGGTTTACCATCCTCAAAAAAGAAATATAAATCTCTCTCACACTCTTTCACAGAAGCGAAAACTCAATCAGAGCAATTCCCAGAATATTCCAGAAACTTGCCAACATCACCTAATAGAACAAACGCAAGTGCGCACGTGAACCCCAAAACCGCCGAATAGTGGATTTCATCAAACCTTCGCAATGGAACTTGTTTAAAAAAAGAGACAATCAAATGCAGGCCTACACCACTATATAAATAGACACAGAAGTTCAGTCTATTTAACTAGTGAAAAGAAACGCACATACATGAAAATCATCCAACGAGTTATTGTTAACTTGGGTGACTGTCAGACCACAGTCAGAATGTTAATGCCGTTTTAAGATAGTACCGTGAGTCCAACACGCAATTTGATATTTTTATAAGAGACAAACCCACGACACTATTTTCCAAACCACTGCAACTCCTGAAAGCCAGAATCAACCGTAGCAACCACCAGAAAAGCGCCGAGACCAGAATATCCCGGAGAATGAATTTACCTGTCTTGGATCCTGGAACGAAATTAATGAGAAAATAATAGTGGAGGAATAGACAAAACCACAAAACAATTTGATCTTGTAAGGGCATCGTTGCTGTCAGCTTCTTGAGGGACATGTTGATCACAACGTGACGTCATATCAGGTTTAATCCTTGAGCGGGCTACTCATTACTCGCCATCCGCAAGCACGCACCAACGGTGGCCAGACTCACAGTCTAAAAATCATAAACTTGGAGCTGATGCAACACTCGGCTACCATTGCTGCTACTATTATAAAAAAGAGCAAACATAATATGACATATCATTGCAGTGACACTGTAAATGATAATAATAATGACGCGAGGGACACTGAGGCACGATTATAGGTACTATTCATTTAAAAACTTGGTATATATTGGTCTGCGCACTAAGGATTTTTCGTGGTTAGGTACAGGACTGACCTTCTGTAACCCATCTTTCCTGTGTCTGCATACAGTGCTAGATTGATTGGCGCGCAGAGGATATTGCTACCACCTGCCAGGCTTTGGATTGATGGGGAGATCGCAATATGATGTTATGGACAGATAGTGTTGCTCTTTCTTGCAAATCTGCAGCTTTAACTATGAGTAAGTATAAATAAATAAATATAATGCAGTCTTCAGGTACAACAGTTTAAAATTATCATAGATTTTTGGAATTAATTTGCAGTTATTTTTTGAAATATAGAATCGGTTCGTCTGTTTATTTTGGGTCCTTTTGTGGGATTACTAAGCTCTTATACTATTCATGGCAGCATTATAGTCATATAGCAAACATTTTAACATGCACCTAACGGACTTGGTAAAACTCTCGATACAATGACTCTTGAGCTAATAAAGAACTGGGAGTTCAAGGAAAAGGAATAGAAGTTCTGATGGTAATTGGACAAGGCATTTTCCCAGCAGTGGGACAGTATGGGCTAATCATACAAATATGTGTAGACGGTAATAAGAAAACAAGATATGAAAAGGATTAATGTTAAATAAGATATCTCTAATTGATGAAGTTTCTATAAATACTGTTGACGTTATTTGCCACAACGCAGCTCAGCAGAAACGTGACTCAATTATAAAAATTCGCCACAAATTGATTAACTGTTATCCAAAGAACTGCATTAAAATAAACAACCAGTACAAAGCTTATAGCACTATGATTATTAAAGAGCACAGAGTTATTGTTAAGCCAACAGTTTTATAGAGAAGCACTCAGCGGTAATGGGTTTGGTAGAAATTAATTATTTTCACCGTTGCGTGGGCTCGCTCGTATTTCTAGAATTTTTGATGTGTGAAATTCAAACGATTGGACGGTGAATAGAAATTGGACTTTAAATAAAAGGTGTTGGGGTGAAATTTTGATTGGTTTTCCTGTAGTGGAGGCGTTACCATCGGTTTCGGTGAAATGATTTTATTTGTGGGTTCGAATTTGAGATAATTAGGATAGTTATTTCATTAAAATTATTCGATTTGTTTATCGTAACAGTTCGGTAGTTCTTAGAGATTAATTAATCATTGGTTTTAATTTGCAGGTGTTTTAGCCAGCACTTATATATTTTGTATAATACATAGCACCCACACACAATCATAAAAATAGTAATAGAAGTTTGTAATCCATTTACTCGAATGTTCAACTGATAAAATTGATCGACATAATGATCAGATTCTCATTTCTAGTATTCCGCAAATTCTTCCTTGACAGGTTCCTGCATGGAACTGATTATATCAAAGATTTAAATAATGTCAATATACTCTCGCTGTATTTGAATCACGAGAAGCAAAGTGGCTTTGGTGAAATCGTGAAATCACGTAGCCTAACATCATCATCATCATCAGCTAGGCCTCCCCTTCTTTTTTTTTTTACGTGGTAAAATCATCAAATGAGGCCTCCCACCCCGGGCAGGGCGGGAGGGATTGTCAGACTTGTACTGACTAAAATCCACGGTGTCCTTCAATAGCCCTTTATGTTCCGGGGTCACGGTGATGGTATAAGACCCGCGACCAGGCCTCCCCCTTAGACCGCCAAGCCGTTCGACAATTCGCCACTTGCATCCATTGGTTGCCCGCGACTCTCACGATGACGTTGGTCACATAGCCTACAAAGGATAAAAATTGCAATTTTCAGTATAAGAAAAAAACACACTGCAAAATACACAGTTGAACAAATCTAATGTGTTAAATCATTGGCCAACACCCATTTTGACCGACGAAAAAGTCTACAAAGCGATCAATCCTCACTGAAAACCCATTAAGGTGACTGCAACAAATGTTAGGGCCCCAATCGGATGCATGTATCGACATGCACACGCCTGGTAGCCTGTACCGCGGTTTCCGATAAATTTCCCCCTGTATATATGCTACATATTTTATTGTTGCTTTGTTTGCCGGTACGCCCCAAATATGGGCACTACGTACGTTTTGTCCAACAGTTTTTGTCCGGGACACAGCAAATTGAATTTCTACTTTGTATCCAACGGAAAACATTGTTTGTTTTTAGTTGCCTTTAGGGCTGTGGTGTTTGGATTAGGTGTTTTTTGTGGGAAATGTGGAGGATTTTGGACTTGTAGGACAAATTGGATTGTTAAAGGTATACTATTATATTTTTCATAACCTTTTTCAGTAAATTCAAATTGAATTCTATAAAAAATATGGTCGTATTTGCCCGTACTCAATATAAAAGCGTACGTCGATGCAAAAGTCGGAATATATTCCTTTTTTTTAATGTATACTCAAACATTTGATTGGCCAGTGGTATTTTCTACCAGATTTATGTCGTGAATACTCATTTCATTTTTTTTCAATCTTCAAGACGTTTTCCAAAAAAATAATGCACCAACGCAGTGTTTGGTCATGTCTTCTTCCACTGGCTGTCCTAAAATTCATTTTATATGCAATTTCGACTAAAAGTTTGCCACAGCTCACATATTATCACTAAATTCAAATGGTCTGAAGTACATTTTGACAAATAAAGCAAAATAACGAAAAACATGCGAAAAGACTCTTATAAGCCTCTTATAACACTACTATCGATAAAGTGAGCCGGCGACAGTAACACCCCTATCTTGTTCTAACGCGGGATTGTGACAGTTATATTATGAAATATCGACAGACCTAGACTCGAGAAATATTGAGTGTAACAGCTGTTTAGAGTGTTAACACTTTAGAGTTTAGGTTGTAAGCTTAGGTAGCCAATATATCGATGTTGGTGTCTTTCTCAAAATTCTCGAAATATTGTAACTTATCATCTCTTTTGAAAGATCACCGAGGCAATGAAATTCAAAGTCAAATTGAAGGAAAAGTGTTTTTTTTTGTGGTAAAATCTTCAAATCAGTTTCCCACCCAGGGCGTGACGTGAAGGACTGATAGACTTGTATTAACTGAGAGCCATTACGCACTGTCGACTGGCCGACTCAGCGACCGAAACATAGGCAAGCGACTGGCGACCAAGTGCGTAAACACTTATTTGAACTAATGAAAGTTACAGTCGCTGCCGACCAATCGACAGTGTGTATTGAGCCTTAAGATCCACGATGATCCGTCAATAGCCTTTTACGTTCCAAGGTCACGATTACCTGGTGACACAATCCTGCAACTCGAAGGAATAGTGTGGATTTCGGTGCGCGTCTGATAGTCCCTTCTGTTCCTCTTAGGGGGGGGGGGGGGGGAGATTGGTATCATTAAGTTGAAAATCCAATATTTTAAGTGGATTTTAGCTTCAATGGCTGTCTTAATCCACTATTTTAAGCTTAGTCTTATTATGGACATACCACAGCTGGTTCTTGATCTGACAGCGAGCTTAACATTACTCGCCGTCTGCAAGCCCAAAACAGGCTTAAGTTTCACAATTTTTTTTCTTAAATTATGTATGTCATTTTGTAAGCTATATGATAGGTCTATAAGCTAAAGTAGATTGAAAAAGAAATGACTGATTCATAGCTATAACTCAAAGGCGTCGAAATTCAAATAACTTTTATTTAAATCGTATCACTGTGAGCCAAAACGTTTTAGGCAGATGCGATCGCATTCAAAAGTGTTGACTCATCACCAAACATAGATGTATTGGTGATAAACTGTTAATGGTGTCGGTAACCGTTTCATTTCGGACTGCTGTTTGAAAAAAATAAGGTGTGTTCCGATGTTTTTGTATATCGATAGTGATGTTTTGAATATTATCTCTATACATATTATTATTAAGCCCGTGCCACACAAGTGATCACTTATGTGATCAAATAAGTGTGCACATTCTGGCTTATAACATTGTGTTTCTAAACATTTTCTTAAACTGTCACGGTTTGCTTCTAAATTATTAATGTCACTTCAGGGATATTTTTGTGATACAGTGAGTGCGTTTTGCCGTGACTTAGTTTGGAGTTCCAGTAGTGCGCGTAGTAAGAGACTAAGAAAGAGGGTAGAGAGATTTTTCTGCTCTTAACAATTTATTTGCATCCACCCGCATTCTCCAGTCAACCCGCGATCATGGCGCTTGCAACAGCGTCGAAATATCGGGATCTGAAACAAATATTTAATTACAACATCCCGTTAGTGACATTTTAAGTTTATTGTGTTCCTAGTTTAGTGATGTTACGTATTATACCTCATAAAGCTGGCAGGATCAGTTAACAACTTCCAGTATTTCACAGTGGCCCTGGTTCGGATCACTTTGGCAGTTATGGAAAGAAACTTTTGGTAACGTATTATTATGACGCGATTTAAGACAGCTATATTTTTTCTGCAGGATTGATAACACAATCAGATACAACAGCTACAAAACACAACCATGTTTGGAAACTATGTAAGTTAGAACTGTGTGATGAATGAAGCATATGATTATTTTTAATTTAATGTATTATGATAAAAGATTTTAGTAATTACCTACTTTTACTAACAGTTAATGCCTTCTAGCAGTTATATTTACACACTGGAAATGAGGTATTTATGTATAGGAACACTGTTTGAGTCAATTTCACTTCAGATGGAGAGGCCTATCTGCTCATCACAGCTCAGGATTCGGGAGAACCTCCATCAAAATAGACAAAACCGTCAAACAATACCTCTTCGGTATTGCATATCGAAACAAAAACCATTAAAACAAAAACAAAGTTAACGCGTTGAGCGTATCGCAGTGTCGATCAATTACATTCGAAATAAGAGCATTTCTTATCAATAATGGATCAATCAATGTAGTCATGATTATTTGAATTGGCATCGAAGAAAAAAAATGAAAAAAAAAGCGAAATTACTCCATGTGTAGCAATAAAAGAGGTGTGCACAAAATATTTCCAAAAATTAATTCTGGAAAAAAGTTTGTGTGTTCAAAATCAAATAATTTATTTCAAGTAGGCATACTAGAGGCACTTTTGAATTTTCAAAAGACAATAAGATAACATAAAATAGTTATGGTGCTACAGTCCCAGTCACGAGACATAAAACGAGTGAAAGTACCGTAGGTGTTAATTTAAATACCTAAACATTAGTTTCAAGAGTATTTTAATTATATCTATACTAATTTTATAAAAGCTGCGGAGTTTGTTTGGTTGAACGCGCTCTTCTCTGGAACTATTACTACAATGACGATTGAAGTTTGTAAATAAAAATGCGAATATCTTTACATCTAAATTACATTTTCAAACTTCATATTTATTATTTTATACCTACAACTTAAAATAAAAAATAATTTATGATCCCATTTTTTTTGGTTCAACCCATAAGTTTACCATAGTCGACTTTTGTAATATTTTATATTGTTTAGTGTAACTTAAATAAACATAAGGCCAAATGACTCATAATTTAGTACCTAACCAGTTGTTTTTAGGGTTCATTTTCAACAAAGCTAAACAAGATGAGCACTAAAAGTCTGCGTGAGGTCTTAAACTGCAGTACCAAATGACTTTCACACCATTTCTTGAGTTTCTCGGAAATCATTCGTGATGTTTACAAATAACTTTCTTCTCTTAAAAGTGCTTTTATGAAATTTATTTTTGATGATTTCACTTTGTGATGCGTCATTGACTTTGGTTGATTTTGCTTTACTTTGTCTATGGCTCATCAAGAGGTCGTGTATATTATATTTAAATAAATTATAATTAGTATGTAAGTAAATAATTGCAAAGTGAAAGTTAGGTAACGTTTTTATTACTCAGTTAATTAATATTTGTTACGTGTATTTGCTTCGCATAAATTAAGAGTGTTTTAATATGGAAAGCGTATAAAGAATTTAAAAGGTAGAACTGTGTAATCATTCTTTGTAAATATGTAGCAAGAAAAGGTACTTGCTTCCACAATTTAAAAATGGTCAAAAACTAATATTTTGACCATGTTGTAAGTTTTTAACGACTGTGATTTTATGTGTCCAAAATTCTGTGGACACGTTTCCAAAAACAATTTCTTTTCAGATTTAAATTTAATTTGAACCTAATAGTTTACCTACACAGTTTTATGTTAACATAGACCCAAAGGTAAATAAATATGTATCTTGTATAACTCGTAATAATCTTTTGTAGAACATCAAAAACTACAAAACAAAAGTTTTTTTTTACAATTTTGTTTTAGTTCCAAATACAAACTACACCAACTCTGACACTCTGACAACACTTAGTGGCCAATACACCAAACCCTTAGTATACACTACAGAGAAAATAAACATAATCATTCACACGGCCCAATCTACCGGACCGACAGTGCACGGTCGCTAATTGGTATAGATATGTTTGTAACGGAACCGATAATAGCGAACCGTTTTATTATACATAACTTCTTATTTTGTTCTACTTTGATCGATGAGATTAAGTCCGTGGTCTTGGTATAAGTTGGAAGATCACAATTTTTTTGCTCTTAGACGCAATGAAATTGACTAAGAATGAAGAAATAAAGGAAGGAGGTATGCTAGTTTACAGTCTAGAACACGAATAAATCCTGCTGGGGTCGCGGGACTGTCTCATCAGGTAACTGTGACCCTAGAACGTAAAGGGCTATTGAAGGATCACGATAAAAACGTTACAGATAAATATTGAAATGTAGGACATAATGATATCGCGCGTGTAATCCATAAAGAGTTATATTTAGGGTCAATCCCACCTCTCTATTCCCAAACCACTTGAAAGGCAGAATCATGAATGGCGACCACAAAAAAAGCGCCAAGACAATGAAACTCCAAAAAATCCCGGAGAATGAATTAAAATGTTTTGGATCCCGGAATAAAATTAATCGAAAAATAATATCTGATAAGTAGAGAAATACGTAGTTTTCACTCCCTTGCACTCAGTGCAGTTGAATCAAACCTAGGACCTCAAGCTTAACGTCCCGTTTACAAACACTAGATCAAGGAGACAGTTTTTTAATAGGGAAATAAATTTTGTTTGATTAATGTATTTACACAAAACAAACCACTTATTATTTACTAATGAACTTTTCAAAAACAATAATTTCACAATAAATAACAAAACAACAATCTATTGACAAAAAGCAAACAATACAAAAATTACGACCAAATCCCCTCAATATTGTGTAAGGTAATTACTTCGCATTATATTCCATCAAATTGTTTCCCATAGTTACCCCATTTTTATGTTTCTGGCTATTTATTAGTTCCTCTAATGACAGTTATGCGTGATATTTCAATATAATAAAACTTTAATATAAATTTTCACATGAGAACTATAATATTGATCTTTGGTCTTGTGGACGTGGACGTGTGGACTGCTGGAGTAGAAGTCCAAATCAAAATCAAATCAAATCAAAGCATTTATTTCAAGTAGGCCAGTTATAGCACTTTTGAAATGTCAAAAGACAAAAACAGTTCAAAAATAGTTATGTTGCTACAGTCCCAGTCACACGACATAAAAACTGTGAAAGTACCGTAGATGCCCGTTCCACGAAGTAGATCTCTATGGAGAAGAATAGGCAAGAAACTCCATGGACACTCTTTTTAGATCGCCTAGGTCCTCAGTTCAATCCCTGGACCTCGTGGCCTACCATGAGTAGCTCAACTGAGGGAAAGTGACAGAGCTATACATGTCATCTAGCGGCATCTCGTTCCCACAGCTGAACTACTAATGCTTTAAGATGTCATAGTAGGCCACCTGGACTGAGCCTTCCTGCTTCTCCGGAGGTCACAAAGCACTAGCCAACCACAACAAATGTCATGAAGTTCGTGTAAAACTAGTGATATGTATAACAGACGTCAGCACATCCACCTACCTCAATCTGTCGAATTTCTTTTACAGATTGTCAACGTTATCGCAATAGTGAAGATAAATGTTCGATTGGTACACACGGTTACATGTCAAGCTATACAAAACCAGTTTGTCTTGGCCTCGCTTTATATGATTTTTTCATATAATGAGCGTTCAGCTTATACTAGTTTTGTATAGCTTGATTTTAGAGATTGAGGTAATTTGACCTTCTGGCTAATGTACCAACGATACACCTCTGCTCCACCATTTGAGGATAACAAACTTAATATTATTAAAAAGTTCAATATTTAATTTTTTAGAATATTTTTCACAAATAAAATATTTGTTGTTTGGATTTCGTGGTTTGAGCCGAAAAAAAAGTATGAAATATGAAAACGATCAAGTGAGTACTTTAGTGTTTGTAGCTTTTAGTTAGATTGGATATAAAAATACTAGCCTTATGCAACAGAAATATAATATTTACCTGCATATTTTTTAGGAGTTATTCCACTCTGATCCCCAAAAACTGATCCCCTAGAAGTAAAAATATTTGAAAGGGGATCGGTTTGGGGATCAGAGTGGAATAACTCTTTTTTAGACTAGTATTTGTCCATGTGGCCGTTATATTTAATTTTAAAATGTCAAATTGGAACGGTACTAAGATTCAGTCTACAAAGACCATTTAAGAAAAATCTATGCTTGACTCATCGTTTATTACTTTAACATTCGGTCGTACACACGGCTGGCGCAGTGGTTGAGCTATCTACTACTGTGCAGCATGTCAAGGGATCGATCCCCGCACGGAAAAAATATTTGTATGACCTACAAGTATCTGTTGTTTTAGGTCTGAGTGTTATGTGGGTTTCTATGTTTGTAAACGCACCCACGACGTGTAGCTATGTTTTTAAAAAAGACATCCTATCCTATGTATAAAAAGAAGTTTAAAGGCGCATTCTAATTATTAAACCTTGGTATAAATCGGGGTCCGAAGTAATAATTAATTATCATTGATAATAATTACAGAGAGATTGAGAGCAGTGGTGGCCCAGTGGTATCGGTCCCGACTTACGATTTGTAGGTCGTGGGTTCGAACCCAGCTTGGCGCATTACTTTGTGTAATTTATTTCATCACCACTGCTCTCAAAACGGTGAAGGAAAACATCGTGAGGAAACCGGCATGTCCTAGAACCATCAAATTCGAAGACATGTGACATCTGCCAATCCACACTGGGCCCGCGTGGTGGATTATGGCCCACTCCCTCCCTCTCACAAGAGAGGAGGCCTGTGTCCCAGCAGTGGGAACGTTATAGGCTGATGATGATGATAATAATTACAGAATACAATGTCAATAATTTGTTATAATGACGTTATAAGCGTATGTCACTTCCGCACATAAATATAAAAACCGGTCCAAACCAAAACATCGACCCATATCCACAATCGTAAGACCCTAACGATACTTAACAACGTAGTTATTCGTAAACAAATAATGTCAGTAGCTTCAATTATTTTCACATTTGTTTATTAAGGCCCCTTCGTTGGCCATTACAATGGATTGGACTACAAATAGAACTGGAGAGAATGGAGGGATGAAGAAATGGAGGAGGTATTTTGATATTTTTCCACTGCAACAATTTAGTAGATGTTGCTTTGCTAACAATATTTACGAAGGTTTCTAGAATACTGTAAGGTAACTGTTAGAAAAAGGATAAAAAAATATAAATAATAAATCTGCATAAAAAGTTACACACGGCTACACATCAAGCTTTACAAAACCAGTTTGTCTTGGTCTTGCATCGTGCGATTTTTACACACAATGAACGGTCAGCTAATACTGGTTTTGAATAGCTTGACGTGTAGCCGTGTGTATGTGTACATAACAAGGAAGACAATAATCGAATGTAAGACCAGTTTAAGTCAATGAGCTTTTGTTTGACCCTTGCACTTCAGTAAATTATTCGAATGTGCTAAGGTACCTAAGCATATTTCAATTATATTCCTGCTCAACTGCACCACAGAAATGCTGGTAGAAAATTTTATATTATAAATTTCTCGTAACTTTCTCACTCATGAGACACAGATTTTCACTCTGTTAGAGCAACGGTTATTTGGGAGCAAAATTGTTTTTAACAGAGGCCTTACTAATAATTTTCATTTATTGTGACGTAAAGTAAACTGGAACTTTAACATTAATTTCAAGGGAAAAAAAATAGTTCCTTCTTCGTACACCAGAGGTGCTGTTCCATTTACCCATACAAGCAACGCTGTAAATACTGGAAAGACACTTTAAAGTAAAATAATAAAAACTCGTGATAAGGGCTCTGGCCTTTCACAAAACGTTCCAAAAAAGACATAGGTACTACAAAATATAAATCATCTAGATAGTCAACTGCAAATATCTATAAACTTACTTATACCGCATCCATACATACAACAAATACTTCCTCAAGTAATCTAGTGAGAGCAAACAATAGATTTTTATTTGTTGGAAGCCACTCGACTCGGTTACCCACGTCCGCTTACCAACAATTTTACTTAAAACGCTGACCTGATCATATCCAGGAGCTAGTACCGTTGGCAATGCAACTGTTTCTACTGTCAATGGAATATTAAATGTTAATAAGGCTGAATAATTTATGTTCTTTTAGATATCGTGGACTTGGGAGTAAAATCTTGAGTGAAACTAATCAGTATTAATTTGATGTCATGTTTTGTAGATTTTCGGGTGGGTCATCAAATGGTTTTCTATCTTTTTATTTAGTTTTCATAATAATATAATTGATTTGTTATACCACCTCTCACAATCATCAATAAGGTACTAATTCTTTATAATAATATCGTTATGTATTAAATTCTTAACCATATTCCAATACACAGTTATGATTAATAAAGACCAATTGTTTGATCAGCAGTCAAGTTAACTATGTTTGTTTAGGATTTTAAAATCCTAAACTTAACTATTCGATAAAACATGAAGTATAGGATATTAACTAACTACTGACCAAACAACTTGTCCTAAAACATTTTGTATTTTATATATTGTGTGCTCTCTTAGCTCGTGCCAAACGAACTTACATTATTACTCTTTGTAGAATTCAAATGTACTATCTAAGCAATTGTGAGTGGACATCTGCATCTGCACCAGAAATAGAACTGCTAAAAAAATATAGATACACTGATTTTATTGTACCTTATGTGTAGGAACACAAAAGCATGTAATATAAGGATCATAGCATGTGGCGTTCTGTAGTTAATGCCTACCGCCAATATGCTACTACTAGAATTAAATAACGCATGCGATATAATAAGCAAAAACCAAGAAACTATTGTCGACAGTACTAACAGAGAAAACATTAGAGTAAGCATTACTACAAAAACTAAAGTAAGATATCGCGAAAGAAATTATTCAATTGGAGAATTCGATGGAGCAGGCAATCTAGATAAAATTCTATTAAAAGAACGTCTGCAGTTATTTGATGGAATAAAAACTGGATTAATGTAATAGATTGAAGTGTTTTTTATTACATTTTACTAATACTTTCAAATGAATGGACTTGCTGGTGCATCATTTCATTCCATCAAATATTTTTTGGTAAGGTCAACAAATGTGTAATTGGTTACTATAGATATTGGTACATTTAGGTTCGTGGACAAAATATTAAATACTCGTTCTGCTCGCCTCATACATTATCACTTAGCCTGGGATCACCCACTGCTGGGTATGGGCTTTTCCTGTCATAATTACTTTTCGGTTCTGTTGCTCGCACATAAAAAATTGTATTCTTAAAGCTTAACTGACTTTTTTTTATGTGTCCAAAAATTTTTTGGAAGAGTCGGGATAGCGTTTTTAATAAAACTAATACATGTATTGCTATTAATTACAGTCTTGACATAATTATATGGTGGAAGCAGACTTTAAATTCATTTAATCGTAACTACAATCATGTATTTTCGATGCCTGAATCTGATTGGCAGGTTATATGTATAAATTATAATACAAACACCAACCATAGAATTCTTCTTTAGTCTTTATAAGACATGCAATATTGTTATAATTTATGCGATCCTAAGTTGGCATGAAACAATGATGATAATAACGGTTCTTCTACTCAGATCCTCAAGTGGTCTCGAATCTCTCCAATCTAAGAAATATATCCCACAACTTAGATGAAATAAGACTTATAATAATAAATTCTAGACCACTTCATTGCCGTTCCAGATCCATAAAAACGACTCCACAGACACAAATCAAGTCGGAATTTTCCATATCTGGGTCAATCGTGGTTCAAGCCCGATATTCAATTACGTTGTTAGGCCGATATCTGGCCTTTACGTTTGCTCCCATCTCAGTATTACCTACATCTCAGGATCTTCTGCTTTATGGCTTTGAGGCTTACTGTCTACTGGTTTAGGTTTAATTTGGAATGCCAGGATCTCGTCTTTGAGGTCACGAGCCTTTGATTGGTTATCTAAACGGTGCTTGCCAATTACTTAGGGTAAGTGATTGTTTCGCGTGGTCGGATGCAAATTTTGATGGGTATTCAAGGGATTTTTGGAATGTATCGTGGTTTTAGGTACATTGAAATGTTCTTGCTTTCGCATATGAAAGTAGAATATTGGTTGGAGTGCAAAGGGATGTTGGAATGGAATTCTGTTCAGTGCTTATGGTGAAATGCTTTCAAATAATAGAAACAATGGGTTTTGGAACTGATAGGGGATTGAAAAGCTGAGTTGCCATTGTTTTGAGTGTGAATGATAGTTTCTGTGAAATGGTGCTAGTTTTGCTTTAGGTTTTCGAAATGTATCGAGATTTTGATGACCGTAATAGCTATTAAAGGCAGCTTAAGGAAGAATGTTCGACAGTAATTGGATGCATTTATTAGAAAAGTAAAACGTATTAGAAGTGTTGTAAGGTGAATCGTTTTGGATGACAGATCGTGAATAATTTTGAGGATCAAAAAGGTTTTGTGTAATGGAACACAGGAAGACAGTGGAAGACAGTAAAACAATTAACTAATTGATCTATTAAACAGCTAATCTCAGATTGGAAGACAACAAAATAATCACTAAGAAAGAATCCAAGCTATCCAAAACAGAGACAACAAAATAAACGTTTAATAATCACATCAAAAACGGGAAACCGTATATTGTGGAGGAATGTAAACAAAAAACAAAGTGAATAGTATATAGTAACGTGAGTTTCAGTGGGTATCCTAATAATTTGAGCCAGTCAGAATGTTGGAAACGAAGCTATTTCGAGCCGAGATTTCTACCGGTTAGGCTGTCTGCATCAGTTGCGCTTTTAGTTTAAGAAGGGTATTTGATTGAATACCAGATTTATGCGTTGTTAGATACTTTTGGGACAAAGTTAAGATCGTTATTTCCTGGTAGGTTTTTATTACATTTTGAGGTAATAGTTTACTTTATTTTTATGCAAAACGTGATACCTTTTCTCACTTGACTTTTTTAGATGAAGGACTCATCTAAAAAAGTCAAGTAACCTACCCAGTGCAGGGAAAGACAGACTCGTACTGACTAAAATCCACGGTGTCCTTAATAGTACACATTTTCTCCGTGTGGTAAGGAATTGGCTATAATGAGCTTCTCGAGCTCGGTAAGGATTCGTTTTATTCTTTTGCTATCTCACAATTAGACCCGACGCAGTGCGTATTTCCTAAAACTGTAAATCTCGTAAACTCCACAAATCCCATTTCAAAATCGCTTCAACATGACAGTAACAAAAAAAAAAGTCGTGCGTCTGCAACGAACCTAACCGACAACGACGTGTCAACTGCGCGTAAACGTCGCCGAGCTAAACGCGCCTGATTTATTTTATTGGACCGATAAATGAGTGCGCTTCACTCCGGCGCAAATAAATCGTAACGCAACGGCACTGCGACCAGTCGTGTCGCAGGGGAATTCTTGCTTGTCGCACGGTTTAAGTCGTGATTTTAAACTGTTTAAATTAGAAGTTAGTTTTGTGGTAGAGGTAGTAAGAAATGGTGAGGGATATAGAAGCTGCGAGTGATAAAACAGCCTATTTTTAATTATCGATAGTTATTTCATTATTGTATCCACTGTTCTTTGGCTTGATCTAGATATTCAAGCTTTATTAACAAAAACAGCACTAGTTCGGCACTAGTAAGTATTGTAAAAAAAAAAAAAAGTAAGAATGGAGTTTCTTGCCCATTCTTCTTCATACAACCTACCTTTGCAAATGGGTGTAGAGTCATTCCCATCCTATCCTATTTCCTTTAATTTTAATAATCGACGCTTAAAAGTGCGTCTTTGATGGCCTAATTGAAATAAATGATTTTGACTTTGGCTTTCAATTTGACATCTATTCGCTTAAATATTAGATCATTCAAACTACGCATTTGATTTTATTGCAGTATTCATAAATGGACAGTGATTCAAGAGGGAGTTTACAATGTCATTGTAAATTATTAATTAGCACGCGTGAGAAACCAGGCGGGTAGCTAGTACAGTTTATAAAGCAGAAAGCATATTTTGATTTCCATAAGAATTAGAATATTATAGTGCACACACTTCCTTTTTTTTTACGGGGTAAAATCATCAGATGAGTCCTCCCACCCCAGGCAGGGCGGGAGGGACTGTCAGACTTGTACTGACTAAAATCCACGGTGTCCTTCAATAGCCTTTTATGTTCCGGGGTCACGGTGATGGTATAAGTCCCGCGACCCCGGCAGGCTTTAGTACTCTGAGAGGGGGCCTCGTCATTATGCTGACGCTCTTTGAGGCGCGCGTGGAACAGGACGCGCCGCCGCGTCGACCCGATATTGCAAACACTAGAGAAACTTGTTCAGACAAAAATAAAATAAATCACATACACAAATCACTGAAAACAAAACATATTCAGCAAAAAATCTCAAGGGAATTAAAACTTATTCAGGATTTCAGCTATTTAAATTAACTGTATGCATTGTTGTAGGATCCTGAGACTCAGACTGAATATACGACTAGAACACAACACTATGTACTGATAAAAATCTGGTCACGTTTTCAAGAACCGGAACTAGTTCCCGATTCTTGGAACATGAATACTGAATTGCGGGTAGGTACGTTGTGGGGTAATGAGAATAGTCTTGATTAGTTAGTAATAGAATATGAAGCGACATCTAGATTGAAAAAAAAATTGGGAAAGGAGTTACTTACCAGCTTTTCCGATATTTTCTTGAGTTTTCACCCATTTTTCTCCTTACAAAGCTACACTTGCGAATGGGTGCCCAGGAATCATGAGTTGTGAATCAAGCTACACCATAAAAGCTGATATTTTTTTATGCTTGTACTGACTGGACAGGTCCATAAGGGTCTTTCTTGAAAAGACAATCTCAAAGCTTAGATGTCTGGACTTCAAAAGTGACTTCTGAGTTTTTTTCAGCTATTTCTTCTCTGAGAAGTCAGAATAAGCGTTCTATCTCTAATCTACCAAGAAAAGACAAAGTTATTTCATCTTTATTTCTAAACAAATTGATGTTTTTTTTTATGATACGATTTGTACACCATTAAAAAATAGATACATATCTTTTCTATATTTTAAACATTGCTATGCTTTTAAATAGATTAAAATATTTTACGTTCTGTTTTTTTGTCTATTCTCCGATCGACAAAACCCGTTTCTACGGCGCCATACTACGCGAACGGAACAACGCCCTCATCTAGTTTTTAAAAAGACATGTTTACAATAACCTACTTGCAAAACTAAATATCACTTCATTGACTTACAGATCAACTCATCCGCAATATATTTCATCCGAGGATGAAAGGTCAAAAAATAAAATAAAGGAGGTTGACTCATCCGCAAATTCGGATGAGTCGTCCCCTATGACCCTTAAGTTTTCATTTTAGCCTGCCGGGGTTGCGGGACACACGTGCACCACGACTCCGGTACACAAAGGGCTACCGAAGCACACTGTGAATTTTAGTCAGTACAAGTCTGATAGTCCCTTCCGCCCTGCCCTGGGTAGGATGCCCTGGGTAGGTGCCCTGGTTGATGATTTTACCAAGATAAAAAAAAGTCATTTCATTTCACATCAATGAACGTAAAAGTATGTCTAAAATATCAGTTACTTCAATAAGACATATCCAAGAAACTCCTCGAGTTCCCTTGAGAACGTCTAGACACGGTGATCCATCACAATACGACTGGAACGGAGAAAAACTAGCTTCACTTTCTTACTCCGGTTAGTATTGTTAGCTGAGTTGATGGCTTTATTATTGATGGCAACTGCTTATTTGTTTTAGAAGATTTGATTCTTGTATGAATGAAAATATCGCCGAAGCCTTGCCTTTTTTATTTTATGGTTTTTTTTTTGGGTGCTATTAATCATCAAATGAGTCCTGGGAGCTCTGGGTGAATCCGAAGGGAGTGGACTCTTACTGATTTAATGTCCACCTTGTTCATTCAATTGGTTTTTGTGTTACAGGATCTCGGTCGGAAAATTGCTTGTAAAGGCATGGGCGGTTTTAGGACCAAGAAAATTTTACATTAGTTATGGAATTTCTCCCTTATTGTGGGTTGGATTGTAATTACACTCAAAATACACAAGCAACCAGACCTGGATTTACTTGTAGGCCCAGCCCTTTTCCAATTTGCTTTGGGGTCAGTTTTCAATCCATTCGGGGACGTTTTTTGAAGCTAATTAGAGATTAATTTACTTTGACGTAACACTAAAACTATACGATTCATTACACTATTAAATTTTCTACTTTCAGCGTTTTATGAAAAGTTGATAATCCAACAGCTTTTAGAACCGCAACTGAAACGATGTTCATGATGTGATAATCTATGATTATGTACTTTTATGAAAATCTTCGTGTGGTAACTGTGTGGGTACATAATGGTTGGAAAGAGGATTATATTGTACTGCCATCAACCACTATGGTAGGCTCACTGTAAATATTTATTCGGATTTGGGTTTGGGATGTCAAAATGTTGGGTGGAATTAAGAGCAGATTATTTTATAAAAAAAATCTAGTCAAGATACTATACAAGAACAAAAGATCTGCACTTTGCACATACCAATAGTTTTGTTGGTTATTGCGTGATAGAGTTACAAAATATTCATAGATGTCAATATCCACAAAAGTCCATAGATGGATCCTGGGCAAAGGCCTCTCTCCACTCCCTCCACTTCTCGTGTGCCCGCGCTTCCTCTGTCCAGTTCGGAAGGAACCTATCAAGTTCGTCCCGCCATCTCCTTCGTGGCCTGCCGTGTCCCCGTCTCACGGCATGGGCTCCAGTTTTAAGCTATTTTGGCCCACCGTTTGTCCGGCATACGACAGACATGTCCTGCCCTGGCCCATTTCAGTTGGTCAGTGCACGCCCGTTTTCATTTTCCATAATGAGACCCAAATTAAAGCCTTAATATTTATAGTACTATTGCAATATCAACTCTCGACTCACCAACTGAAGTTGAAAATCGAACTAAGTACTAAATTAAAACGATAGAGGAAAAGTTATTCTACTGATTCAGTTATCATTGTAACATTATTGCATTTTAAACTCTCAAGTTACTGCATGGGGTTGAAAATAGAACAAGGATAAATGTATATCACTGTGTTTAAACCTCTTTATTTAACCCAGATAGAAGAAAAAGCACCACTTTTTCTAATTTAAAAACTAATTAGAGCTAGAAGTGTTCGATAACTGAGTGGTCACACCGGAATAAAACTGTCTTCTTTTTCGCTAAAGTTTTTAATGCCCTGATGCAGTTCCGATGTCTATTGAATTAACTTGGCGCAAAATGGAGGGCTTTGAAGCAAGAAATATTTGTGGAAATTTTTATTTTTGTGTGCTTTTGTTTTTGACTTACTTACCGGTTTCTACTTTTAGATTTGGTATTCTGATTAAATGGGTAGGTATCAAGATAGTTATGACACTTTTTATTTACGTGGTAAAATCACCCTATGGGTCCTCGCCGCCCAGGGCGGAACGGGATCCCGGGACTGTCAGACCTTGAAGTGACAAAAATCGACGGTGATCCTTCAATAGCCTTTTACGTACCAGGGCCACGGTTACCAAGTGAGACAGTCCCGCGACCCCGGCAGGATAATAATTATGACGCTGACTTATCGTTTCTATCTCTACTTAAAATAAGGTATTATCGGCGAAGATGGCGGGGCCTCCTAGAATAATAAATACTTTCAAAAAAATACATTTATAATTATTTGAAACGTTTGAAAAGGCATGAACTCGCGACCTGCGGCCATCTTCGGCGATACTACCTTACTTATAACTTGACAATGATAATATGAAGACATGAGTGGATGAAGGTGATATGTAACATTTTTACTTTATAGCATAAATGAAGATGCTATGTCCCTACACGCATTTTGTTCTTTCAATAAAATACACAACATTATTGAGTATATAGTCCAGTATTACTAACCAAAAGTAACTCATATAAACAAATATGCACAAATTAATAATGAGAACTTTAAACCTTGCTCCTGATAAATTATGAATCAGTGACATATCACCTTCATCAACTCATGTCTTCAATTATTCCCATGAGATACTCGATTCTAAGACACGCAAGTTTACCTATCATGATTTCTTTTAATTTTTTTTGAGAGTTGTGTTGTTAAAACATAATCTGGACTCAAAATTAATGGATAAGTGAGAAAAAGTGCAAGCAAAAAAATTTAAAACTACTCTAAATACTGGTTTTGGTCGCGGGACTTATTTAATTACCGTGACCCCGGAACATAAAGGGCTATTGAAGGATACCGTGGATTTGAGTCAGTACAAGACAGTCTGACAGTCCCTGCCCGGGGTGGGAGAACTCATTTGATCATTTTACGAAGAAAAAAAAAATGCTCGTTTTACTCTTTTTTCCGACTAAGTACTAAACCCAGTTTTAGATAAAAATGGTCATTTAATCATTTTCAAAATAAAAACTTAACACTTTTTACAAAGTCTTTCGTTATCTACACATTTTCTGAAACTGTACAAACTTACTACTCCACTAAATACCTGTTCAAATAAACCACAGATTCAATTACACCTCTATAAAGTGCTAAAATAGAGCTGCACCGAAGAGCGTAACAAAATGATACCGTTAAAAGAACGGTGCACCTCTAATAAAAGAATCGAATCTATCTATCATTGAGAAAGTAAAAAGAGACTGAAATCAGCGCAGTCGCGGCGTTCCGGGGTTAGACGTGCCCCGCATGGTCTTTGTGGGGTTGTGTTTAAGGTATAAGCGGTTAGCGATTTCATTTGTATGGAGTATGTTTCATAAACTAATTTTGCACCCATTGTAAGGTAAAGGGTGGGTAGGTTCCGACAGGCAGTCGCTCCATGTAAAATACTGATATCCAGCTGAATATGGTTTGACTGGAAGCCGACCCCAATATAGTTGGGAAAAGGCAGGCAGATGATGATGATGTAAGGTAAAGGGTAAAAGTCTCACCAAATAATCTCCCTTTACTTTATTTGTGTGTTAAAAAAAACATACGCACTGTATTTTAAACTACGTAATAGTTTGTATCCTGGAGTTTCAAACGCGCCATAATTCTGCGCTATGAAAAATTTCAACTGTATAGGTACATGAGCTTAGTTTAGCGGGTTGACACGAGGTAAGTGGACGTAAGGATACTTCTGTCACATTATTTCAGCTGACTGAGTAGCAAGGAATAACCCTTTTTCATATAAATAATGATTTTTTTGTTATCCTGCTTCTTAAAAGTAATAAAGAAGTGTTCGGTATTTCAGAAGTTTTATTTGGAAATCAGTAACACACCGCATTTATACTACATTATGTCTGAATTAAATGCATTCATTAACCATTATTGCTAAACTAACGTTTTTGAATAGCCTTGAAACAACACTTGTTGTTGTGGTACTATATCTTGTTATTTTTGTTTGCTAAACTCTAAATTTTAAAACATTATTAACCTAGACAATCTAAAGAAATTTGCATGCCCTTAACTGGCAAAATACTGTTTTCTTTTATGTTACTATATGTTTTTTTTTTGTGTCTCTTTTTGCACTGAATAAATCTTTTATCTATCTAAAATATGTTTTGTACCTAAACCACCAATTATATTATATAACAACTGATAGTAAGTACCTATATTTTATGTAAATAAATTATTCTTATTCGTTAATTTAGTTGTTTGTAAATACCAAAAGTTTATGATTTGCACCAATCAGCAGCACCACACAACGTAAAGTGCTGCGTAAAATCATTAGCTGGAAAATTATTGAGTGCAGAAAATATTTTCTATATTTCTAACGAGACTTTGTTAACATTTAACTTTTGTTACTCTTCTTATTTCTTGGGAAAATAGATAATACTGCAGCGTTTCTTTCGTATAATTCAATAAACATCTATCGGAAACACTATACTACTGGGATAAAAATTACATATCCTATGTATTGAACTAGTTTAAAAACTATGAGTAAGTAGATTACATCCGTTTTCTTCAAATTTGTGCTACAGTTTTTGTGCGAAAGAGTATTTTTTTAAATCGCCCTGTACAATACATACATAGGTGTGTAAATGTGTTTAAAGAAATATGCTTGCAGATACACTATACGATTTTTGTGAAAATAACTTCTAAAATTATGCGTTCCTTCATTAAAACTTACCACTCATAAACATTTTTGGGGACAGAAAAACTGTTTACGACCAGAGCCCTTATCACGAGTTTTCAGTATTTTTCTTCACAGCGTCTTTCCAGTATTTAAAGCGTTTCTTGTATGGAAAATGGAACAGCGCCTCTGGTGTACGTACAAGGAACAAATTTTTTCCTTGAAATTAATGTCAAAATTCCAGTTTACATTACGTCACAATAACTGAAAATTCATGATAAGGCGTCAGTAATTGAAGCTGGGACACTCATGTCCACTGAACAGAAAAGCTTTAAAATTCGCTAAGCAGACAGTACCCTTAGCACGAGTTTTCAGTATTTGAGACGTAAAGTAAACTGGAACTTTGACAATTTTCAAGGAAAAAATTAGTTCCTTCTTTGCACACCAGAGGCGCTGTTCCATTTTTTCATACAACAAGCGCTGTAAATACTGTAAAGACGCTGTAAAGTAAAAGAGTGAAAACTCGTGCTTTCCACGCGCGCCTCAAAGAGCGTCAGCATAATGACGAGGCCCCCTCTCAGAGGGCTAAAGCCTGCCGGGGTCGCGGGTCTTATACCATCACCGTAACCCCGGAACATAAAGGGCTATTGAAGGACACCGTGGATTTTTTTAAGGGTACTGAAAAAAATATGTAATTCATGCTCTAAAAACTTCGCCCAAAATATCATTGAAAAAATCCACTCCATTCACAAAACGCAGTCCACTACACCCTATCTCTAGAGGAAGCTTACGGTGGCTGCGCTCGAACCTATTTCCGGTCCGGACACGCCACCTGAAGCGGGGGGTACTTTTTTACCCCTGTATCATTCATATGCTAATGTTGCCAGAATATTTGCCAGAGCTTTTCATAATGCCACTACTATCGGCAATGGCACGGAAGAGTTTTTAGCTTTCAATGGCTTGATTTAGGGGATTTCTGAAAGGCGTTCCGCTGAATGGATGTTGTGTCTCGTATTTTTTTGGGATGTCCAGTAGTTTTTTGTTGGAGGTATAGTTTCATTTTCTGAATTATTTTGGATTAATTCAAAAGTTAACTCAACGTTTATGAGACACCTGGCATTCTATAATTGTTATTTAGTTTTAAAACGGGATATTTACCATGTTTATTATTTGTTTTGGCACTGTTGCTAACGCCATGATAGTTATAGTGACCATGTCAGTCTAAAAACTTATATTCTATAATTGATATCTACACGCCTGTACTGAAAAAAAGAAATTAAATGTCATTTCGAACATCGGGTCCAAACGACCAATTAAAAAAAAACATTAATTAATTAGTTTATTTGTTCAGTGGGTCCCAACTAAGCAGGATCAATCAACCAAAGAGCCACAGTTTCTTTGTCTGAAATGTTTTGGAAATACTAATTCAGAACTTAACTTAAACTATAGCTTCTACACATTGCAGCTTTGTAATGACTGATACAGAATGACGAAACCGAATTATTTACGTGGATGGGGCAATGTTATTTAGTTTTTAATCTGACTGCTAGTCTACTTCATCTCCCCGCTAGGCAAAGGCCTCTCCCCATGACCTCGACTTCACGATCTACAGCCAATATCAACTTTTAAAAAATATTGTAGACTCCGCATTTATATCAACAAAACTCATTTACAGGGTGTAACCAAGACCCCCACCTCAACAATTCCTAAAAATTACCTCGCACCATTACACACAAAATTACATTCGCTTAACTGCACAAACGGGCACATTTATAACTACCCACACGAGCAAAGGAACCGAATAAAATCTTAGTACTGGGCATATTAAATAAACACGAGGGGATAATTAAATTCAAATGAGGCAATTTCTGCCAGGCGATTGTTTTTAGAAGATTGTGAGAATTTACTGGATGTGTTCTGTACGGAGTGGTAGGAAGGGATTGGACGGAGATGACCTTTAGAATGGTTTTATGCATCACGATCTGTTTGTAGGACTTTGTTGCTGATGGAGATAGAAAACAATTATAGGTAAATACAGCAATTTCATTATTTTTCGAGAATTCAGTAAAAAAAAAGTCTGAGAAAAAATATTGAGAAAATGCTACGAGGAAAACATCTCATTGTCCTAGGTCCTAAAAATAAAACATGTGGCGGACCTTTCACAAGAAAAGAAGTGTGTCTCACCATTCGGATTATCATAGCTTGCATGCTTATGTTTTGTCATTCATTTTTTAATCGCATCCGTCAAATACAAACAAAGACACTAAGATATATTTTGATATTGTTCTTAAAAATGCTTTCCAAAAATTTTTCATTATGTGAAAACATCATCCTATTTTTGTAACATAAAAAAAAGATTATCAGCCCTAAAAACTATTCATCCACACAAGCATAAAATAAAATACCTCCACTCCTTTATACGGACCTATAAAATCGACCAGACTATGGCGTTCCTTAGTCCTAACATCTCACTTATCTTGAACTAAAGAGTGAGCAATACAGACCAAAGATTGCTCTATAAATCTGCAAAAATATTCTAAGATAAACACGGAAAAGGCGCCGGCGGTGGTGGCATCGATTTTTCAAGAGGACCCCAGGGAATATTGGGTTTGGATGTGGTATATTTGATGATCGTGGTATTTAAGTATTGACTTTATCGACATATTGTTTGACGACAAGCGGTCTAGTGGTTAGTGAACCTGACTGCTATGCAGGGCCGCGGGGGTCGTGGGTTCGATTCCCACCCACAACAAATGTTTGTGTGATGAGCATGATCATTTGTTCTGTGTCTGGGTGTAATTTATCTATGATATGTATGTATTTAGAAATATTTAAGTATGTTTATCAGTTGTCTAGTACCCATAACACAAGCTCTGCTTAGCTTGGGACTACACAGCGTTGTGTGATAGTTGTGGAATATTTATTATTTATATTTGACGATCGTGGTATTAAAGTATTGACTTGATCGTTTTTAGAGTACTTTATTGGTTAACATAGATAGATGGAATACACTTTTGCACACTATGCAAAGTAAATAGTATTAATAGGATCAAATATGGGACATATTATTATTGCAGAATATATTTGAAAAAGATTATATGGCGTTCATAGTACATAATTATAAACAGGCTTAAAAAAGTGACAGTAAATCTTTTGTTATTTTGGCAGCCAAATTGATTTTATTAATATTTGTTAGTAACTTTTATAATTATCAAGACGTACAAGTTAATAAATGAGTGGTCATGATCTTAAATATCTCAGAATTGCAAGATTCAAAAATGAACTATTTTTATTGAAGAGTTAGTTTGATGATAAAATGTGGATTTTAATAATTGACAGTCCCTTCCACCCAAGAAACAGGGTGACCTGTTAATTTGAATACCCTTTACGTCCCAGGGCCACGGTATGCTGCTAAAACAGTCCCTCAAAAGTGAAGTTAAACTAAGAACAGATTCTATACGTTGCGACGAACATAGTATTTTCAAAAACATACTAAAACAGATAGTATTTATTTTCAAAGTCAATTGTCATTACACTATTAAAGTTACTTATGAATCTTGCGTAAATATGAGGTACAATCAAAGGCTCATCCATCACTTCCCCCTCACCACCAAACATAGCCAGAACAAAATTAAAAATTTCATCACGAGGAATTCATTCAAAAACCTCAATACCTCCTCCCTTATTTCTTAAATCCCTTCGAATACCAAGATCAACGGTAGCACGACAAACTTGCGCCTCCGTACCAAGTTATTTACATAAGATCTTAAAACAGCAATCGGCTGATCGCTAACATTTTAGCCCCGAGTCAACACTGAGACACTTCCAGTTGAAATATTTATTCAGAGTGAGCATAGTATATGTATGTGTGTTTTGGTTGCAGATGCTTTAGAGTGAAATTATGTGGGTTTTTTTCAATTGAGTGTGAAAACTGCATGACTGATACCAATTTATTGTTGAAAATGCTATCAATTGCCGCTATTATCAATGCTGGATAGCATATTAAGTACATTTATTTGTCTTTTCACATTTTATTCAATATTGACCGCAGTCAAAGTTTCTCAACTTTCTTATTTTGATACCAAAGAAAACAAAGGCTACACTAATCAAAATCATACCAAAATCCTAAATAAGACTCACTAACACGAACATCAAAACAATTTTGGATCAAACTTACACTTTATTGTCGAATTGTCACGAGACATGGCGTGACCGTGCAAGTTCTGAACTTAATATTAGAAAGAGGTCTTAGTTTACAACTCATATGTATTACAGTTTTTATAAATATTTTTTCTGCACGGTAATCGAGCCCGTAACACGCAGAGCAGAAATCAATCCAACGACGATATTCAATCACTCGGCCACTACAGTAACTAAGATAGTAATATACCGAAACAGTAGACAGAAGTATACCTTATTAGTCTAATCAGTAAATCTACATTTCTTCATTTATGTTTAAGATCGGGCCAAGACTCTTGTTTGGGGTAAAGAAGGGCGTAGATAAATCCATCAGTCCAAAAAATTCGTAATTTATCTGATTTCCAATCATATACTGTATCTACAGCGTATTGAGTAATTCCTCGAGCTATCTGAAGCACGCAACGCGTTAATATTATGTTGCTGCGGTAATTTACCGACTGTGTCATAATAAAGACGGTATGCTGCTCAAATATACTGTTGATATTAAGGATATTACGATTTGGTTATATTTTCGCAAGGATCTCTATGGAAATACTTGGTGTCAAGTGATTATGTTAGGTGGTACATTTTGTACTGAACTTCCCTGTTTGCCTTTGAAAAAATTCATTGGACACTGTTATGAGAAATACTATTGGTACTCGAGAATGTATTTTAAGAGGTAAGAGTTCAACGGAGGCCAACTTAGAGGGCCAAAGCCTGCCGTTTTCGCGGGAATAATAAGCTAGCCCGGAACATAAATGGCTATTGAATGTAGGTAACCGTGGTTTTTTGTCATAACAAATCTGTCAGGCCCTCCCACCCTGCTCTGGGTGTGTACTCATTTGATGATTTACCAGGCTAAAAAAAAAGGTGTTGGGGTCAGCAAAGGATCCACAATTAGATTATACCTTTGAAGTTCATAGAAGATAATTGCTTGTCAAAAAGCCCGATTAGTATTTAAATAATAATATTAACTGTGACATCCTTTGTATTTGATCACCAAACAGAAAGTTAATTATGGGTGTATTATATTTACGTTGTAATATCATCAAATGAGTCCTCCGACTCGCGACATTCTGACTAAAATCCACGGTGTCCTTCAATTATCGTTTACGATCGGGGGTCACGATTACCTGATAAGACACTTCCGTGATTGTGATGGGACCTCGGAACTTCATCAAAATTCAGTATCTTATAACATTTCTGATGAGAAAAAACCTAACTCTTAATTCTTCTATAAAAAACAGGTTTAATTAAAAAAAGCAAAACTATGTTATAAAGTACCAGTATACCACCAAGTTATATTTGAAAATATTCAAAAATTAAAAAACCTCGTCAATAAATTCGAAGCCAGCGACGAAGCGAGCGAAACATAAAAATTAGATTTTTGAAGATCTAATTCGCATTTCATTTAATGTTTCGCTTAAACCACGCTCATACAAGAACGTTGGATGTGAAGCCGTATTAGTATCCACAGTAGTTCCAGGTATCCGATAAACACTATGCCAATGACATCACAGACCCCGCGTCAGCAGTCAAAGGGTAATGCTGACATCAACGTCATTTGGATTTAGCTGTATCCTGCGCTCATACGTATGGTTGACGTCACGCTGACGTCACGTCAGGTGCACTAGTAATACTGCAGAATGAGTTGAGTGCATTTCACCAGTAAACGCTGTTTATTAACAATCTATGAATTTGTTACATAATGCTTTTGCTGCTGAAGTTTCTAGTGAAAACCCCATCTACATTATGTTAAGTATGTAAGTTTTACCTACTGGGGATTTAAACCCAGAACCTAATACTCAGCAACCAAGCTTACAACTACTTTACTTACGAGGCAGTCCAAATACTACCGTATCCTTATTCTAATTTCCTCTCTTCTCTTCTCTCTCGTTCAATGAATCTCTTTAGTCACCCAATTCCCAGTGTTTCTTTCAAATCTTTTCACTACTGGCATGCTAACTGGGTCAGGACCCATTCGTACCCTAAGATTCGCACCCTGTGCCCGTTCGTACCCTGGAACTTTTGAGGGGCCCATCCGTCCCCTGAAGAATATTTATTTTTATTCATTCTTCTAATATAAGTACATGTATATGTGTATACTGCAGCTTGGTAGTCCTGGTACAGTCGCGCAGAAAAGGTCAAAATTAAAAATATAGTAATTCGGTGGATACCATGTTTATTTTAAATTAGCGGCCCGTCCCGGCTTCGCACGGGTGGAGGACCCGGTCTAAAACCCGGTCCACTTGGTTACAAACACAACAAAAAAATAATTATCCGAATCGGTCAAGCCGTTTTCATGTTATGTCGTGACAACGGAAAACGAGTTTCATTTTTATATATATAGATAAGAAGATAAGATTAAGTTTCATAAAATGCCTCGAGGCTCTAGGCATCGCGGGCATGCGGGCAGCGAGTAAAGGGCAACTCGCTGCCCGACCATGGACCATGCCCGGGTCGACGGCGCGTCGTATTCCACGTGGGCCTCAAAGAGCGTCAGCATAATGACGGGGCCCCCTCTCAGAGGGCTAAAGCCTGCCGCAGTCGCGGGACTTATACCATCACCGTAACCCCGGAACATAAAAGGCTATGGAAGGACACCGTGGATTTTAGTCAGTACAAGTCTGACAGTCCTTCCCGCCCTGCCCGGGGTGGGAGGACTCATTTGATGATTTTACCACGAAAAAAAAAAAAGAAAAGGCTCTAGGCATTAAGTCAGTCTTCAAAAAAATTAATCAACTTTTGGTTTCTTGTACATTTTTAAATATTTATGATAACTATAATATCTTTAAGTAGCAAAATAAAACTGTGTAACTATTTAAAAAAAAAACCCAGTAATAACTGAATTTTAGATTAATTTACATCCAGTGTACAAACAAATAACCAAATATCAATACCAATATAACAAAAATAACAGTTAATTGTTAGTACTTCGTACAGTCAATGAATATAAAAAGTAAAACCAGTCTTTATCAACTATGTAAAACCAAAATTTTTATCAACAACAAATACAAGTCTTTTACAAAAATTAGCCTTGATTGATCATTATATAAATCAACATTAAATATACAATATGCGAAAAATAAAGAACACATATCAAAGGTAAATAATCACTTCTTATTTTTTTTTGTATATGTACCAACTACATACATGCAAAATCATAATAACTTAAATCTAAAAAAAAATATTTCGTAGAGAATTCTACATCGTAAGCCTATCGACAGGTTATATTATTATCATGACGGATTATCATTCGTCATAGCTCTTTTTTCAATGATCTGTTATGATTTATTAAATTAATTCCGTTAATAAACTGTTCACAAGTGTACTATGTTAACCGTTTCTTATGTAAAATATAGCTAATTTTATCTCAGGGAACCAATAGGCACCTGAATAGGTGCCGAATCTTTAACTTATATTGTATTTATATTAGAGGGGACGAATGGGTGCTTTAAAAATAATATTTTTTATTGAAATATTAATTGGTCCCCTACCAGGAGACCAATGGGCCCTTAAATAGGGGCCGAATCCACAACTTTATGCTGGGGGACGAATTTTAGGGTACGAATGGGCCCTGACCCTGCTAACTTCTAAGCAATTTTATTTCATTCGATTCAAAATATTTATCTTCTTCTTCTTACACATAAAAATCAATCGCTGTTTGTTAGTCTCGCCAAAACTCGAGAAC
Organism: Agrotis ipsilon; assembly: GCA_028554685.1. NCBI lineage: Eukaryota > Metazoa > Arthropoda > Insecta > Lepidoptera > Noctuidae > Agrotis > Agrotis ipsilon. The sequence continues at coordinate 13,025,828 of CM052973.1, read as the reverse complement.
GGCTGGGCCTATTCGGCTGATTTTGGTTTTTTATTATTTTGGGAAGTCCAGGGATTTTTTTTTAACTCTTTTTGAGACGGTACGAAGTTTGCCGAGCCCAGTCGTTTAAGATAAAAATCCGTATAATTAAATTGAATTGATTTTCAAACTGTAAATTATCACGAAAGAATCTGCAGGCAACTTCTTACCTTACCTCAGTTTTGTATTAAAAAAATAACACCTGAGCTTTCTTAGACAGCGTCTGAAAAGCACTACCGCTAGAGATACTTAATTTTAGATAAACTTCAAGGCAACATAGTTGATCGTAGCTGACGTTTACTTCTTTAAAAAGTATTAAAAGTTTTAAAATTACCTTCTGATCCAGATTCCGCGCAGCATAAAGTTTCGTTTAGAAATTTTCTAAACAATATATTTTCATTATGACAAGTTACTTTGTTGGTACAACTAATAACAATTATTTATGTTTTATAGTTTTAGAGGCGAGTTTAACTGAATTTTATGCAGTATTTTCAGAACCACCGTTTTTGGTCGTAGGTAATCACTATTTTACCCCATTTTGGGCTGCAGCTTAAAATCAGCCTTAGGTTTCGGAGGACTGTGCTGAAAGAGCATAGTCTAGTGGCCCTTAAACGCAAAAAAAACGAATAAAAGAAAAGGTATACCGCTTTAAAAAAATATTAAGTAAGTCCTCCCGACTTGTCTGGACTAAAAGCTCCCTGTTCTTTCCATATATTAAGAACATTCCCTTTGCTTTCTTTGGTACACACGGCTACACAATCAAGCTATACAAAACCAGTATTTCGTGGTCTTGCATCGTACGATTTTTACACACAATGAACGGTCACCTAATACTGGTTTTGTATAGCTTGATGTGTAGCCGTGTGAACCTTTATAAGACAGTCCTTGCAACCTGGCTACCTTACCCTTGCAACTATGAGACCCTCATTTGCTTATACAAGGAATACTCGACCTTAACGTCAAGAAAACCTTTGTTTTAGATAGTGTATAAGTCGAGGTCATAACTATTGAGACATAGAGACTAGTCGTTCAACCTGAATCAGTGGAACTCAATAATGATATCATACCGCAATCACTGGTCCGCCTCTGCAAGGCAATTATTGCATTGAACCAAGCAATGTATGGTGAGTCACCAATATTAATCAGAATATAACGTCTACGAGGCATTATAGATATTTATGCACCTAAAATTAAGAGAATGAAAGAAAGAAAGTAAAATCTTATTATTGGTCACACCACAAGTAGTCACGATGATTGAGTAAAGTCAAAAAGGTATTTATTGATGGGGATCGAAAAATCGACTGAAGTAAATCATCAGTTGATTTTCTTCGCGCGGGAAAAATCGATCGGCTAGGGTCTTTTTTTCTTTTATGTGGTAAAATCATCAAATGAGGCGGAAGTGACTGTCAGACTTGACTGACTAAAATCCACGGTATCCTTCGGTAGCCCTTTGTGTACCGGAGTCGCGGTTAACGTATGTCCTGCAACCCCGGCAAGGCTATGGCCCACTATAGGGGGGGGCCGTCAAAGTAACAGGGTCGACTTAGGTCATAAGTGATTAAAATTGAATAAAATGAACTACGAAATATTATTTAAATTTTTATAAGTCGGCACGATGGACGGACTAACTTTTTGTGTGAGTATAAATATAAGTAAATGCAGACAATACCGGCAACGCCTTATAATAAATGCACCAAAAATAAACAAAACAACACAGCCACATTTTTTAAACCTGATCACAGAATATTAATCTGGCAAACAAATGTCAGATCATCTTAAAACACTACATGAATTATACAATAAAATTATCTAAGAATTATCAATAACATAAAACAGACAGCCATTACAAAGTGTCGCACAATGATTCGCGTCGGCGTCTCTGAGATGCGCAGACGCAATCCTAGATTTGCGCCGGCGACTCATAACGAGCGACAACTAGCATTAGACTACGACACCAATTGCAAACAACTTATACATACTATCATCTCGGTAGGGTTGGCACAAGGAACAACATTTTTCAACGGAACAACTTCTTTTTTTTTTTAGAAAGAGTAGTCATTCTTTTTTATCGTGATAAAATCATCAAATGAGACCCACCCAGGGCAGGGCAGGAGGGACTCTCAGGCTTGTATGGACTATAACTTGGTGCCTTTCAATAGCTCTTTACGTTCCGTTGTCCCGGTAATTCGTTAGTCCCGTAACCGGTGTATACTGACTATACTGACTGCAGGACTACCGAATTAAGCTTAAGTTCTTTTATAGGGGCTGAGCCTATGAAAATTAAAAGCCCCCTTGCTGCAAGAAGAATAAATAATGTAATTTTGTTAATGACAGACTTCAAATGAACTCTTTACAATAAAGCATACCTCGATTTCCAACACCATATTCGTCCCTCACTGCATGCAAAAATTTTACAAAGTTGTCTCTGATCACGACATGGAAAGGGCAAAGTTTCTAGCTATCAAAATATAAATACTATGTACCAACAACATGAAAAGAAACCAATTCGAACCCAAATCGAGCAAGACATCGCACAAAAAATATTAGTGCTTCATCAATCAATCTGCTCAGTAACAAAATCTAAGCTGAATCAAAGATATCTTAGCGAAAAATTCTGATCCTAAACGAAAACAGAAATACTTTCCAACATACCAATACATTTTTAAAGAACTCCAGATAATAACCGAAGCAATTTCACCTCCCCACAGACGTATACTTCAAACTAAGATAAATTCCACAGTCTCTGTATTGACAGATCATCCATAGAGTTGTCACAGTGTCCAAGAGGAGAAATCTCGCAGATGGTCCCGACGAAAAGGAACTTTAGTCACCCAAAGACAAAGTCGAAAATGAAGTAGCAGAAGATAAAGTAAAGGATAATAATTTAAAAGGAGAGCTACTTGAAATGGCAACTATCGATCATTTCGCAAAGGAATTGTATTAACAGATATTTAAAACGAAAACTATGAGGGATAATGGTTTCTGGTGAGCGTCCATTGAGGATTTAAAATTGACTGGATCGGGAATCGATTTGTGACAGAAATTGATGATGGAGCTCAAGATGGTGATAAGTAAAGAGGAACTTTTTTCTTTTGTAGTAATTCGTTGTCATATTAAAATTATTGTTGTCAAAAATGTAGAGAGCAACTTTTGTACGGTTTTAGACAACTTTCTATAGGAAACTAGTTTTTTTCGATGTTAGTCGTACCTTGAGTTAAAATTAGGGTTATTTAATTTGTTACTCTGGATTGGTTAACATCAACGAAATGACTGCACGGTTGGCTCAGTGGCCGAGCGGTTGTCTGCTGCGTTGCATGTCGCAATTTCGTTTTCCAAACGGGACAAATATTTGTATAATCCACAAGTATTTGTTCCGGGTCTGTGTATTTGTTCATATGAAAGTATGTATAATATTTATATGCACATCCACGATACAGGATAAATCCCCAGTGTAGCGTAAAGCTTAAAAAAATTGCAACTCCGGTTTAATTTACATCAACAAAACCTTCCATCAACATTAAGCCCAGAACACACTCAAGTCCTTTTACAGAACTATAGATGCGACGTCACAGATTTCAGAGTGATTTATAGTTCGCTGAGTAGAAGCCAATAATATCCATTTCAGTAATTACTGGCTGCAGAACTGATGATGGAACGACGCTCAGTAGGAGATACTACAGTCTTTTACAATTATTCTTCCAGTAACACAAGCAATACAATTTCAACCTTATTCTCACAACGATAAAGTTGACTGTAAATGATTCGAACGCAATTAAAAACACTACAGTGTTTTCATTATTATTTTACCTGTGACTACAGTTCAAAAGAAACCTTGTAGACACGAAAATAAAGATTAATCATAATTTGGAACATCGGTTTTGCTTTTAATAGTGCTAAAGTTATGATTAATGAAATAATTGTGAGCACTGAGTTGCGGAGATGTCCCATTTTTTGCTATATATTTTTTTTGCAATAACGTACTTATTTAAAGGCTTAAAACAAATTACATTATTAAAAACTTTACCTTTATTTAAACTTTAGTTAAAAAATTTATTAATTTATGTAAAAAAGCTGTTGGTATACCTTTGTTAATAAATACATAAGGCTTTGACAAACAGCGAGGTGTGGCTAAAAAACTATTTTAAAAATAATTAAGTACACCAAAGACCCACAACACAAGCGCTGCGCTTGCTGTTTGTCTACAGCAAACAAAATTCACTATAATTTTGACAGATTTGTCAATGACAGCAACAATGGAGAAGCCAATAATATCGTTTTTAATAATTACTAGCCAGCAAGACAGATGATGGAACGATGCTCAGTTGAAACAACGGTTGCTCACAACTCTGTTTTGCTTTTAAAAGTGCTTTTGCCTTGTGTCTGTGGATTTGAGTAATGAAAGGATTGTGAGCACTGGGTAGTAAAGGAGTATCGTTGTTTTTTATTCATTGTTTTAATGTCTTTATTTGGAATTTATGATGAATATAAAATAATGTAATAGGTCAAAGAAAGATAATTTAATGGCTTTTTCATATTTGTATAACTAAAATCACAACCGAAAGAAGAACAATTAATTATATTTCGTGATCAATTCAAAAATTCCGTATTCATAGAATTTTTTTTTGGCTACACTTGATGTATAAAGTAACAAAGTTGTGTGCCAAATTTAATATCAGCCAAATTCGTTCAATAGCTCTTCTTTTTGTAAAAGCATCCTTACAAACTTTCACATCTAAAAGTATAAATAAGATATTTCTAAGGTCGTTAGAAATTGTAACTTATTTCTGACATTACAAATAATTCCCACTCCGCAAGGTGCACTTACTTTACCAACAACCTGATCAATTTAAAATCCAGAATAAACAAAAAAAAAACAAATCGCCTTGTGCACGCGCAGCCCTAAATTTTACGCGCAATTTTAAATTCCGAACGTCCATTGTTGTCGCCTATCCACTCCTATATCGGCCATATTTTATTCCTGTAACGCCACCAATGTATCAAGACCCATGAGAACTCGAAACATAAGTGGCAATTACATTGAGGTCCGCAAATTGTTCGGAGTTTTAAGGGTCGTGGTAATTTGGTCTTGTAATCTCTATAATGTTCAAGCCATCCTTCCCTAATAAGGCTTGGTTCTACATAGTTTGCAGTTTTGGCATTGAGATTAGCTCTGAAATTGTATTATTGAAAGAGAAATAGTAACGTATTGCGTGTTTGTTAAACAAGCGTAGGAGGAATGATTTGTAATGTGGAGCAAAATAGTCGATAATTCGGATTATCTTGTACTTGTGGGGATCAGAGGGATTAAGACCAGTAATGGCAGATAATACTTTCGAGAAATTCCTTTTGCACGTATTGAAGATTATTTTTACAGCAGTGAAATATGAATTTTTGTATCATAACCTTACCATCATCAGCATAATGTAGAATAAGTGTAAAATTAGTTTCGCAATTGATGGGACACTGAGTGTTGAGAAGTTTCTTCCAAGATAAATTGGCTTCTATATGCAACCAGAATATATACCATGAGGTTCGAGTTATTCTACATGTATTTCAGTCAAGGTAGGCCCTAGATATTATGTATCCTAAAAACTTTTATGCATTTGTGCTACTTCTTCATTACATTATTTAATCACCATAAAAATCTCGCGTTTAAACCTGAACGAAGTCGTTTTAGCATGTTGAGTAGCAAAGTTCTTATTTTTTTTATCGAGGGCCATTGATACTCCATTGTTCTGCATAATTACATCCTGACCGACCCTGCTTTTTTTTTTCTGGTAGGATATGTGTAAGGAATTTGAACTGTTTTACTTGTGGACTCATTTCAGTTCATATTGTATTTTACCAACCTGAGGGTCTAAAACTACCATTTAGCAATGCCTCAAATTATTCACCGTCTTGAATGGCGTTGCGAGAAATGCACGAACTTTTTATTTCCCGCAACGCCCTTGGCTATTCAATCACGAAGGTGAATCATTTGGGATATTGCTAATTGGCCGTTTTAGACCTTCTGAACTGAACTCAAGGATATGCCGATTTGCTCATGATTTTTTACTTCATCGCTTCAAGGGCTCTGGTCTGGAAGTGGAAACATATATTTTTCCTACTCCTCCACTATTCTTTTCTGATTAATTTCGTTGCAGGATCCAAGGCAGGTAAATTCATTCTCCGGGACATGTCAAGCTTCATTGTCTCGGCGCTTTTCTGGTGGTTGCCCCTGTTGATTCTGGCTTTCTGGAGTTGCAGCGGTTTGGGAATAGTGTGGTGGGTAGTCCCAAAAAAAAGGGTCTCTGTCTCTCGTCATATTATTTTTGACATTAAAAAAGAGTTTGTTTGGATTTGATGCCTGCTGTTCTTTGTCATCCAGATATTTACTTGGATTTTAATACAAATCCAATACTGTTGAAGAATAAATCGACGCTATTACCACTGGACCACCATTGTTCAACAATACCTGTTTCATCATCATCATCATCATCATCAGCCGGAAGACGTCCACTGCTGAACATAGGCCTCCCCCATAGACCGCCACGCCGAACGACAATTCGCCACTTGCCTCCGTCGTTTGACATTTTACAACCAGCATATCCCAAGCACGATCAAAAAAGCTCTCGCGAAATAAACACAGCACATTCTCCGAAAAAATATAATAAAAAAAACAAAAAAGACTGAACATATTCCTTTACATACAGGAACCAAAATAATGAACGAAAACTTATCGTTCCCGGCGGTCAGGGGGAACATTTTTATTTTTGACAAGGACCATCTATACTTCGATACTTGCCATTGTTCTGAGCGACGGCTACTGCTCGTTACCTTCCAGTATAGCGTAATGATACAGGTGCTTTTATTTGGTAGTTTTATGGATTTTGACTTTAAAATAAATTTAAAAGCCGCAAAAGCCGATCTACCGGGTTAAACCGCGCTTGTCTGGTCTGTGGATGGGTAACCATCTGTCATAGTGAGTTTCCTCAGTGCCTCAGTAAGTACGTAAAGCCGTTGATCCCGGATGTCATTTGTAGATCTTTGACAGTCGTTACTATTAGTCAGAAGCTCCAAAGTCTGACAACCAGTCTTGCCATGGGGTATCGTACTACACGAATACTAGGCTGTAGTTATCCGAAAGGAAGTCGCTTCATGAAAAATACTGATATTCAGCTGCATCGTAGTCTATGGGAAGTTGACCTCAATAAAGTCGGGAAAAGGCTAGGTGTATGAGGGACTTGTTCTCGTCAATTACAATAAAAGTGGTTCTCGATTTTAACACGGACTGTTTTAAAACTGAATCGCTTAGCACAATCAGCCTATAATGTTACCACTGCTGGCACACGTTTCCTCTCTGTGAGAGGGAGTGGGCTTTACTCCACCATACGCGTACCCAGTCTGTGTATTCGTCCACTACTAGACATAGGCCTCTCCCAATGTCTTGAGCTTTCCTCATCCAGTCTCTGCAGGCAGCTTTTCGGAGGTCGTAGCTCCATCCGATCAAAAAATTAGTAGGATACGTTAATTATTTTTTGCAGATGCTTCCTCGAATTATTTATTACATCTTGTTATAATCAACCTCATTTCCCAATATACCAACTTTCGAACCAACTTTCAACTTATTCAATTCGATAAGCAGTTCTTCCAAAATCGTCAGACAATCAAAAATCCCCGAAGCATAACCGTGCGCAGGCGCATCCGAATTCGATTCAATCGGAATAAATTTTTGACGTGGTCGATTTTCGATATATTCCTTTGGTTTCTTATGCTTTTTGCTCTTTTCTACCACAAGGCGAGGACAATGCGGTTGGGGCGTAACGAATAACTTGATTTATAAGTATGCGTGTGCGCCGCCGGCCTTGCTTTGGCCACCACTACTAATAATAAGTCTGTGAGTAAGAGTATGATATGCCTTGTATGTGATTTTATAAATGTATGGGAGGTTTACTTTATGTGGTTGAAATGAAGCGGTTTGTTTGAAGATTGCTTTTGAGTGTTTTTGGGAATTTTGATTCAGTTTTTGTTAATTTTTCTGGTTCAATTTTTCACACTCACCTGTTACGTGAATCAAGAAAAAAGTTATATCGACATTTAATACAGTACTGCGCGGTATTAGGGTATTTTACTGCATAAATAAATTGAGAATCTATTTAGCCCGTCAGTAATAATATTGAAAAATAATAGACACGTATTTTCTATTTTTTCAAATCAATGAATATTGAAAAGATAAAACGCTTCCAAATTCTAATACGCTTGTAAAATTGTACCGACCGAGTGACGTTTTGTGATTTTTAGAAGCGTTGTATCTTCGTCAATTTTGGTTTACGTGACAAAAGAAAAAATACGGGTCTAATATTTTTTAATAATCTATATTTCGGACTAATACAAAATTTTGAGTAAAATACCCTATTGTGGCGTTTAGATTACACTGTCATGGGGTCCAAAAACAATTTTGTTTTTGCACTAATGTTGTATTCATAAAATAACATTGAAAAGGCACGGTTGGTGCAATGGCGTGATTGACTGTTGCGCTGCATATCGCGGGTTTGTTTCCCGCAAATAACGTATCGTATGTGTTTCGGGTTTGGCTGATTGTGTACGTGAGTTTAAATGTTTTTAAACACACAAGAAAATATTCAAAAGTGGGACAAAACTTTTTTTAACTTCGTAAAATCACCAATAAGTCCTTCCACCCTGGGTAGGACTGTTAGACTTGTACTGAATAAAATCCACGGTGTTCCTTCAACAGCCTTTTACGTTCCAGGGTAACGGTCACCTGATGAGACAGTCCCGCGGCCCAGACATTCCCTTGACCCGACAAGACCTTAAAAGATTTTTTTTGTTAGATACGTTTGCAACCACATCAATTTCATCAGTCAATATTTATAAACTCATATACAGATCATCGCAAACCCAGAAATCAAATCCAACCACACAAAAACCCTACAATCAATTCACCAAGTGAATCCACATCCACAACGTAGTCGAGCGTAAAACCATGATTTGTTCAACACAATACTGGTCTATAAGGGAGGCTTATGCATTTTGTAGGCGCAAATACCACTTCAATCGCTTTTATGGTGTCCTGCGTTGTTCTTAAGGGGAATTATAGCGACTTAGCACGGATTAATGCTAGGTTTAGCTGCTGATTTGATGTGGGTTTCAAGTGATTTAGTGCGACTGTTACGGACAATGAAAAGGTATTTGTGGTGTATTGGATGTCCGAATGATGGTGGATTGGATTTCTGAACGTTTCGTTCTGGAAGTTTCGTGAGATGTGGTTATTGGTGTTGTCTATGGTTTGTTTTGGAACGTTTTGTAGAAGATGCAAAGGTTTTTACATATTGTGGAATTGTTAAGAGGGGACCCAATGGTCGAACGCAGTCTGCAAGGCTATTATAGAGAAAGTTCTATGGAAAAATCCAATAACACTAAGATTCTATTCCAGGATCTCCAGCATACCAGCAGTACTTGCGAACACTAGATGTCTAATATCTAGTTCTTCCCAGAATAATAGCACAACATCTTTTGGCAAGCTATAATAGAGCTAAACTATTTAATTTTACTTGGAATGTGATACGTAGTGTTTGTGGATGAGATTTTCATTGTTTGTAAAGACATCCACGAAAGAAGAAATTCCTAGTTTTAGTTTGCCAGAAAATCCCAGTTTAGTTTGCCCCTGGTTGCGAGACTTATCTCTTCACCTCGACCCTGGATCGTAAAGAGCTAATGAAGAACACTGTGGATTTTAGTCAGATGTACAAGTCTGACAGTCTCTCCCGCCCTGCTTTGGGTGGGAGGACTCATTTGATTATTTTACGATAAAAAATAAAGTTTATTTTGCCCCACACTAGCAATTCCTGCATTCCATCCTTGCATCTTTTTCTTCTTTTCCAGTTTATTTAATAAAAACAACAACTACTAATTTTCTCAACAGTACAAAGATTTATACTCTCTCTCTCTTCATCCTTACTGTACCTCTCAACATTTATCTCAAGTTCCCAAAGAAAAAATTCCAGCCAATCATAATACATCCTTATTCCCATCTTTGCCAGCAGCATCGCCCATCGGCGTCTCTTATACATTCGCGTTGCAAAATTGGTAGTCAGTGAGTGTTGAATACAGTAGGTGGCATTATAAATTTAAAACGAGAGCCTCGTTAAAATATCGAGTTTTGTCCTTTGTTTGTTTGTCTGTGCGTAGGGTGACGTCAGGGACGGCTTTCGTATCGTCAAGGACTTTTGAAGTGGGTAGATTTAGATTATCATAATTTTTGTTGTGTGTGGACAGGTAAAAGGATTCTGGGGTCGTAAAATTTATGATTTAGGTAAGTTTATTATTTTTTGATATCAATGGGTAGCAAACGATTTTTGTTAAGGTCCGATTGAGGAACTTGATAATAGCCTCCAAAGTTGAAAACGCTTCAAGGAAGACCCATGGTAGCTACGATTGCCGTTGGCTTTCAGGAATTTCTAAGCAGAATACCATAGCCTTATGATCACACACAACTTTTGATAATTTCATCCCTACCATAGTTGGGGGACTGTCTTATACAGACTGTCAGGATACCGGTAGCTTAAAATGTAAACAGTAACCAAATGAACATATTGGACTTTTAGTTAGAGTCTAACAGTCCCTTCCGCTCCATTTAGAATGGGATGACCCATTTGATGACAATAATTAAATGAAGCCTCCAAAGCTGAAATCGCCACACGAAAGTCCCTTGAATTCTAATAAGACAAATAAAGATCATGAGGCAATTCAAGTGCATAAATACAAATAAAACTTAAAACACCAAAAATATTGACAAAACCAAGAGTTCATTCACGCCTTTTATCCCCCGGAGGATCAACAAAACCGTTTTGTTAAGTAAATTTACTTTTCGCGGTATGTAAGAAGCCGTGTTTGTATAAAAACATGGTTTTTGTGACGACAATAAGGCACTTAGATGATGTATGTTGTCAAATATATTTATGAATATTAGAGATTCGATCAATCAAGTGCGTGCGTTGGTCATGGGAATTAGAAATTGAAAATTCTCTATCGTGTGTTCATGTATTTACAGAAAAGAGATATATGTTAAGCAGGTACTATAGTTAATAATATCTTATTAAATGCCACTGTAATTTGTGTGCCATCTCTAAAATTAGAAAACTTTCTCTTGAAAAACCAACAAAAATACCAAATCTATAAAGATACTACCTTTTTCGCTTTCCATCAGACCGACTGTATGCTTTGTTTATTTCCTCCTTTCATCATTACCTTGTCCCAAGTATTTTGGTTCGTCTTCCATTCCAACCAGATGCAGCTTAATATCAGTTACATGGAGACACTGCCTATCTGACCTCCACAACCCAGTAACTGAGCAATACAAAACCACTTGTGGTAAGACTAGTTGTAAGACTTTCGATCTTGTGACTAACAGTACCGACTGTAATAGATCTACAAATGACAACCTGGACCAACGACTTTACGTGTTCCGTGTGTTACGTGTGTTTTCTCTGAAACTCGCTATGTATGATATAGCGTACATAATCATCTACAAAAAGTACACTAGCGTCTATGAAGTGATGGAGAAACTAAGATGTAAAATCAAAGTTAACAGCGAACTTAGAAGACATAGAAAATTCCGAATATGAATGTTGGGCAGAAATCCCACCAGACACAACACCCGTCTGGTTGGAAGGTACCCTTCCTTTTCACCGGGTATGGAGGAACTTTTCACTCTGTTCCTCCTACCCCCAAAATGATTCTTTATGATCATTAGTCACCCATCCACAGATCAAATTCGGCAAACACGGCGTTAATGATTCCTCCGAGCTCCAAGCGTGTTTGTCACCTTTGAGGCAAAAAAAAATACCAAGACAAACTTATTCTCGAAACATAAACAGCTCAAATCCACATCTCAACTCCATGAATCAGGCTCTCAAAGGCGTAATGGAACCGATCCCTTCCCACATAAGTTTATAATTAAGATATTGATGACGAGATGATTATGCGTGCACATTGAATCCAGTTAAAGGTCACAGACCTTGTTCAGCTTTTATTTTAGCGGATACGGCTGCGGCCTATGTTTCGGTATGGTTCGCATATTAAGGCACGTATTCATCATCATCATCATCAGCCTATAATGTTCCCACTGCTGGGACACAGGCCTCCTCTCTGAGAGAGGGAGTGGGCCATAATCCACCACGCGGGCCCAGTGCGTATTGGTAGATGTCACATATCTTCGAATTTTTTGGTTCTAGGACATGCCGGTTTCCTCACGATGTTTTCCTTCACCGTTTTGAGAGCAGTGGTGATGAAATAAATTACACAAAGTAATGTGCCTGGCGGGGTTCGAACTCACGACCTACAACTCGTAAGTCGGGACCGATACCACTGGGCCACCACTGCTCTCACGCAACGCACGCAAGCAAGGCACGTATTACAGAACACTTAATACTCAAGCTTTAATTGAAACTAGATTCAATGAATTTGATTGGTTAAAACAAGTTTTAAGTACTAAAACAAGTTTTAAGCACTTAAGTTTTGAGGTGTATTCTGCAATAAGGGCCTTAGAGGAATTGAAAGTGAGTAAAAGTGATACAATATGAATATTTGAATATCTTTAAAATTAGAGTGAACAGGTTTCTTCTGCGTAAGCTAACTCCACTTTAGACTTTTTCTCAGTCACCTCTGACCTAAAGTTAAGGACCTGATTTTTTGGATCATTTGGAAGGTTCTAAAAGCTAAAGACAATAAGACATTTGAATTCAGTGTGAGTAAAATGCATGGTTTGTGTGATTGGGTTTTAATTATTTTTTATTACTTGATTTTGTAATGCATAGTTTTATAAAAAAAAATAGTTTTTTTAAGTTTAACAGAGTAGTTAGTTTACTTAACAACTTGCTTATTTTAATTTGAATTGATTCAATTTCTACGAAGTTAGAATTTAAGGAAATGTACACAAGGCCGTGAAAGTTTGGTTTTAATTATATTAAAGTTTTATAAATTACAATTGTACACATCTAGCCAGTCTATCAGTAATTCAGATGTGAGAAACAGGATCAGATTTTCAGGTATTTTTTTACGTGGTAAAATCATCTTAAGAATCCTTCCTCCCCGAGTGAACTGTCAGACTCTTACTGACTAAACTCCACCGTGTTCATTCAATAGTCTTTTACGTCTCATGATCACGGTCACCTTTTCAGACAGTCCCGCGACCAGATTTTTAGGTCCTAAATAAAACAAATCTCAAAATTAATCGCAAACTGTTTTGCTAACCGTATCCCCACGGTGGCCAAAGCGAGGGTATATTGCGAACCGGTCTGGCCCACCAGTGCGTTTCGTCCCGAACACATGCTTATCCGTACACCGCTTACATACTTAACATAAAGGTATTTTAACACTTTATTTACATCATGATATGGAATGAGAATGGAATGAGAAATGATGAAACGAAATACTGAATTTTTAAAGGTGTTGGTGGAATTTGAGATTTTTTGAGTGATGGGACGTTTGTTTTAGACTAAACCTAGTTTTAAACAGATATCTAAACGACGGATAGCGTCCGTGACCTAAGGGCTGATTTTTGCCTAGGCCAGATGGACCTTGGCAGGATGCAGCTGAATATTATGTACCTATTTTATATAGAGCGACTTCATGTCTGACTTTTGAACTCCATAAAACAGTAACTGGGTAATAAGTCACCTCTTGGTAAAACTGGTTGCTAAGATTGTTGATAACCCATCAACAAAACAACCTCAGTTAGGCCTGTGCAGCTGTAGTTATCAGTCACAAAAATGTCAACATTGTATTAATTCTTTCACATTCAATGGGTTTGCTCTTAAAGTTGAGTCCCAAAGCAAAGATAAGACTTATGATGAGCGAGGTCATTCTTACAGCATTATAAAATCTTCAAATGAATCCTTACCCTTATTTCATTATTGTGACCCTGGAACATAACGGGTTATTGAAGGACACCGTGGATTTTAGTCAGTACAAGTCTGACAGTCTCTCCCGGCCTGCCCGGGGTAGGAGGAATCATTTGATGATTTTAGGTACCACGTAAAAAAAAACTCAGGGGGAAGAGAGAAAAAATAGAAAAAGGAGTCATTAAAATAACACTTTTATTAAGATGGTTAGAAACGTCTTGTTCTGATCCTTACCATACTTAACAAAATCTTCATACCGTTACAGTTTCAACCACAAAAAACCCAAAAAAAAATAATCAAACAAACTCTTGTACAAAGAAGTGATACTTTCAACACCCACATATTAACAAAATAAATAAGAAAAACATAAAAACTCGCGAATTCTGACAAACTAAGTAAATGTTATAAACAAACAATATTCTTTACGATCTTAATTAGCAGATCCTTGCTAAATACTTTGTATTACTATTGAGACGAGAATATTTTTCTTGTTTTTTTTTATTTGTCTGTAAGACTGAGGTGAGCAAGTTTATGATAATACCTATTGATTTAGATCAATTTGTAGGTTTACATAATAATTATACTTTGGTTGTCAAGAAAGTAGCAGTAGGTATAATGATAGAGACGTTTTTAAAAGTTACTGATGATATAACTTAGACCAGGATAGACATTGACTAAAAACGTGGCAGTATTATGTCAATCTCTGTTGGTTTTATTTACTAAAATATTACTTGAAATAAAACATACGAAAACAGGAAATTTCAAACCGAATTGGAGCATCTTTCAACCACATAATAACTACGTGCTTTTTTTTCAAATCCTGGTCACTAAGTTGTAAAATTCGGATTTTATAATTAGGTATTGTGGTTTAAAATAAAGACAACTATGGTCTTAGCAAAAAAAAAACTATAGATACGGTAGCTACTTTTCAAATTATGACTTTTTATCGTGGTAAAATCATCAAATGAGTCCTCCCCGCCCCTCACTGAAGTCGTACTGACTAAAATCCACGGGGTCGCGGTGATGGAAATAAGTCCCGCGACCCCGGCAAGCTTTGGCGGGGGGGTCCCGTCATTTTCGTCGGACAGCGAGTTGCCCTTTAGTCGCTGTTCGCATGCCCTCAAATTATGACTTGGCGTATTGTCCTGAAAGATACTTTACAACAGCTTACAATAAACAACCAGCCAGCTACTCTACTCATAATTGTAATGTTCATAATAGCTTAACTATAAGGCAGTGAGCATACGGTAGTTATTCAAATATAAGGCGTAGTACATAACAGAGACCGTTGGTTACGCTGTAGGTGGCTAACGTGTGTACCACCCGGATGTGTTTATGCGTAAGGATGTGGACACCATGGGCTTAGCTGATTGTGCTAGTCAGGTTTTTTCTTCTTTCGTGTCGATAGTACTACTTTACAGGGTAATAGATTATCTATTTTATGATCGAAAGCATAAAATTGTTAATCCACTAAAAACAAACCGTACCTACTTTCAGCGTTGTCGCGGCGTTACTAAGTCTTAATTCGGAATGGCACAACAATATTAGATTTTTTGGTTCTAGGAGAAGACAGTATACATCATTTTCAACGTTTAAAAAAAAAACAAACTATACAAATTATGTGTTGTTTACACATAATAATGTAATTGTTTTGAAATAATTCAAAACAACTACCAATAAATCTACAAAATAAACAATATGATACGAACATAATGCCTTATCAGTCTACCCCTTATTTAAACACATTCGTTCCGAAACTGAATATATTACAAAACTATAACACATTTTTTTCCCGCGGCTTCACCCACTTTGCGTTTTTTTTCTGAGTGCAACATTTTATCGAGATTCGTTCAATAGTGAAGGTGTAAAAATATAAAAGAAAACACACAGACTAATAGACAAACATTTAGTGATTATCTTTTATTTAAACTAGCTTTTGCTCTCAGAATCACCTATATGACAGCACTGGAACGTGAAACCAGGTTTACCAAAGGTAAACTAAAACTAATATTTAAAAATAAAACAAAAATGCAAATGCAGTCATCCGGGAACGTGCCCAGAAGACTGGCAGCATTGCCACGTTGGATAGAAATGCTTATTCTTTGTCCAAAGAAAGCACCAGCCCTCTGGTCACGCGAAGTGCCGACCAGTCGGCGAGATATCTCCTTAAAATGGAGACGCGCACTCGGACCCCATGACCCGAGTATTTCGACCCCGAACGGCTCAAAACTGTAGCAGCCATTCAGTTAAACTAATTCAAAATTCAATTTTTTTTTTGTGAACATAGGTATATAGATGATGTTACAGTCAATGCCGTATGTCACCAGCCTGTAAAATGATCAGTCAAGCCGTTTTTACATGATTGAGTAACCAAACATACAGACAGACTTCACATAAAATGACTATAATAATACTGTAGGATATTATTACAATGAATATATTCAGTTTTCGAAACATGGCCGAGCCCTTACAAATATATTAAATCATTTATGTAAATGAGGCCTGTTAAAACTTGTGTAAGCGATTTAACACAATGCGAATGCAGTCGCCAACGAGAATAACGACTATTATGTCTTTGGTCGTAAGTCGTAACTCATACACTGGATGTTTCTAGTTGCTATGCAGTATCTATGGCTTTATTTGACGACTAAATGTTATTATGTAGCTCCGAGAATAAAGTATAGATCGGCAGAATAATGATAAACTTTTTGCAGCGAATTATCATTTTTCATGTTTTTAACATAGTCACTGTATTCGATTCGCGCATTCGGAACCAAAATTAAAATTTGTATGATCAACAGAGAGTTGTTCCGGGTCTAAGTGTTTGTATATATGACTCTTAACGTTTGTAAACGCACCCACTACAGGAGACATTTCTAGTGTGGGACAAAGTTTTTTTTTTTAATTGCCTTCAATCTAGTCTTTTCCCAACTGGGATCGTCTTTCAGTTGAACACGATCGCGACCCCGGTAGGCTTTGGTCCTCTAATGCGAGCCCCGTCATTTTGCTGGCAACTCTTTCAAGCACGCGTGGAACACGACCCGACATGGTCCATGTTCGGACAGCAAGTCGCCCATTACTCGCCGTCCGCATGCCCGCTTCTCTTAAAAAACTTACTCTTCTATTCATAAATGCTTCTTACCTTCGCTTTTCTCCACAAAATCAGTCGCCAACCTCGAAATACATCAATTTCCCTCAGCTCTCCCCGTTATTTAAAACACAGAGTTACCAATCAATGGAGAATGAGGTTAGCACCTCCCTTTGTGCTCACCCCAGCTCCAGATAATCTATTCCACGATACACTAGATAGATTGTAATCGAATGCTGGATAGATTTATATTGAACTACATTCGAGACTAAGTGAACGTTAAGTAGAAATGGGGAGGAGTGAATTTGGTTAGCGAAATATGTGTTTTGGAAAAGATGTTGTGGGTTTAGAGGGATTGTTTAACAGAGGGATGGGTGGACCATTGGGATAATTTAGGAACTTTTTTTCCTCCCACCCCGGGCAGGGCGGGAGGGACTGTCAGACTTGTACTGACTAAAATCCACGGTGTCCTTCAATAGCCCTTTATGTTCCGGGGTCACGGTGATGGTATAAGTGTGCGGGGGCCTCGTCATTTTGCTGACGTTCTTTGAGACGCGAGTGGAACACGACGCGCCGTCGACCCGGGCATGGTCCATGGTCGGACAGCGAGTTGCCCTTTACTCGCTGTCTGTATGCCCGCGCCTACGGTGGCCGGAGATAACTGACTGCGACTGCGGTTGTGGTGGAGGGAGGACGCTGTCCTCTGTCTCTCGCGGCCCGCCACCTCATGGTGTGGGTTTAGAGGGATTGTTTAACAGAGGGATGGATGGACCATTGGGATAATTTAGGACTTTATATGGTTTTCTTTTTCGAGAAGAGCTCGAGCTACTAAAGTCAAAACTCCAACCTTTAAACAGGTTCTTAATTTTTTGTTTATGTTACGTCAGTTTTCGGGGATTTAAGTATTTTTTCAGGATTTTCTCTACTTAAGTACTTACCCGACCAGAGCTCGGTCAACCAGCTGGTTAACAGATACTTGCTGATAATAAAAGACAAGTGATATTATGAAGCTAGTGGGAATTTCAGTTTTCAAAATTCAGGATTAATAACACTTCGAAACTTCAAAGGGATTATCTATAGGTACGTGCTATTATGGGATCGCTCATATTTTTTATTTTATTTATAAAACATTTTCACTAATACCAGAACCACGCGAAAGTCGCTCCTTATCATCTTTGGATACATAATTAAACGTAAAGTTAAATCATTTTCTTTTCTTCATTAAAATTTAACCCAAGAATTCGACAAATTAACATTAGCCGCCATTACTTATGTAATTCGAGACATTTTTCTACGAAAAAACGAAAAAGGAGCACAATCACACACGTCTTCCACGAATAAGACACCTCCCCATTCAAAATTAGAACTTAACGTTAAAAAAATAAGGTTTAATTTATGTTGACGAGTGCATGTTGGGAACAAAATGATAAAAAGCATAAAGTCCTTAATCACTGGAAACAAGACATCTTAATTAAAAACCTGAATCTTAACGAACGCATACGAATAAATTAAACTATTAACTCTTAAATAATTTAAGACTGAGATATCGAATCGCTGTTATTTTTCACAGGTGACCTTAATTTGTTACTTTAATGTGGTCAAATAATGTGGTCAAATATTTAGTTTTATAAGTGTCGTTGAAATAGGTGTCTTAATTAGGAATGGGAATGAAGAATTTAAATTATAAAAACAACTTGTCTCTAAACATAATTGTGACTAATTTAGGTTAATTTAAAAAAAAAAATTATAAAAAAATATGTAAAGCATCTTCATAAGGACCATCAAACGCATCCATTAAACGACTGAGCTATTTATTCCTACGTATAGAGACGACACCACGCATCACCACTGTGTCCCATCCAGGATGAGTGCGCGCGCCTAGAGCACGCCACAGAGCTGTCAAACAATTCAATGAACTTGTGCGCACGCACTCATCTTGGATGGGACACAGTGGTGATGCGTGGTGTCGTCTCTATACGTAGTCGTAATAGCTCAATGGATTAAACCTACATTCTAAACAAAAATGACATCATGCTAAAAACTAAAATCGACGGTTAACCACCAAGAACTCCTAACTCAATATATCAAAACTTTTCATTAGGCACAAAAAACCTCGTAGTTTTGACATTAGGACAAATATGACTAAAGGAAAAATATAGTTGGCTTTAAATACGATTATTTACTGTTTTATGATAAAATTATTGTTTTATTTTATTTCAATAAGCGGGTAGGTAAGATAGCAGATATTTTTGTTTTTTTAAATGGATGAATGAATGTAGATAAGAGATTTTGGCATTTCATGTGATAGAAATTCAGAGCATTGCTCTCTTCATTCCACGCTGAGCAGCCTTAAATTTGTGGACCAGGCCTATGGTAAGTGTCCACGTTTCGGCTCCATAAGTCATTACAGACAGGACATACTGGTTATAAACCCTGGTTTAGATATGACATAGCTTCCGGAATGCCCAAACGTATCCTTCTGGTTCGAATCGAACGTCCTGAAAACGTTCTCCAATGCATTTATATACAGTTTCGGAGACTTCTCCCTGTCTTACTCCTCGACGCACTTGATTTTCTGCTCTGTTCTTGTGTTGGACGGTCATTGTTGCTGCCTTATACAGGCATCTAATCACCTCAACGCAGCGGTAGTCGACGAGGCATCTCCAGCACAGCTCAGGTCTCAACAGTATCGAAAGCTTTCTTGTAGTCCACATACGCTGGACACAGAGGCTGATTATATTCCTCGGTCTTTGTGTTATTTGCCTGAGGGCACGTATGGGGTCCACGGTGCTGTAACATTTTCAAAATCCGGCCTGCTCCGGCGGCTGGAAGTTGTCGAACTTTTAGGCTAGACGTTTCGAGATAACTCTCTAAAATAACTTGTAGACATGGCTCAGGAGTCAAACGGGGCAGTTATTCTTAAGAAGCGTGTTTATGCCCTTTTTGAAAAATAATACAACCACGCTCCTGTGCCATGCGTCTGGTGATGTGCCAGTGTGGATGACGGAATTGAAGAGCTTTATAAGCTCCATCAAGACAGGTGTTACCCCTGCATGGAGCAGCTCTGTGGTTATTCCGCCATCCCCGGAGCTTTGTTATTCTAATTTGAATTAGAAGTATTGATATTCATGGTTTGGTAGAGGATTTGCACTAGATCTGGCTGTGGTATGATGGTGTCATTGAATCTTGTATAGGTGATGATGGCTTTTGACATTGTTTTGGGGTCTGCGTCTTGTTTTTTAGACTCCAAATAAAGTTTTACTAAGTTTATTGATCAAAGAGAACTCATCCTGGAATAGAAACACCATATTTCTTATAACAAATCTAAAATAATGACTTGATCATTTGAGTAAAAAACTCTTTAATACTGTTACCTACATTGCAATATCCTGATTTATAAGTAAGAACAAACTACTACCATGGAAAAAACGTTTGAATTAAACTAACATGTAAGTCTAAAAACGAAATATTAACTAATTATGACGAAAAATATAATAAAACTTAGTTTTCAGGCCGAGAGCGCGCGAACATGCGACGAATTCATACAAATTGTAAGGCAGTCGGTAAAGTTAGCAGCAATTGCCACCAAAGTTCACGCTCATAATGTTAGTAGATAATTCCATTATTGTAAAAATACCAGAAATATTACGAATTATAAATAGAAGATTTTTCTATTAGGTGAGATAGGACATTTATGAAGAGAATCCGCGAAAAAACAAATTTGGCAAAATATGTCAGTTAGGAGGTCTTGGCGGTTAACCGTCGAAATATGGAAGTCTCAATGTGCAAGGATTTATTCCCGTTTTAGATTCAGGTTTTTTAATTAATTCATCAAATATCTCGATTCGGTCCACATCTCCATTAAAGTTGGGTTTCGTTCCAGATTACAAGCACTTCAAAGGTGCCTACAGTTGACGAAATCGCGGCAGGATAATTCATAACTTCTTTTAAAAAAAATACTAACTCTGTCGAACAACCAAGTATGAAACAGAAGGATTATAAAATTCACAGTAAAAGTGAATGGAAAGCGTAAAAGTTAATTAAAATTAGAACCGATAAAGTTATTGTTTTAATACTTTATGTATTATGTTCTTTGCGTTAGTTGTTTATATATTTTTTTATTTATATTGTATGTACTCCCGCTCTTAACTGTCGAAATGTAAGAGTTTTATAAGAAACAACTATTTATTTTATCTATACCTTTATTTCAGGTAACTAGGGCCCATAACATAGAATACATACCATAACTATAATAATTATAAATAAACTAATAAATAATTAATCACTTACGAAGAGGCGGCGTCGTGTTTCGCCTATACTATAACTATGCCTAACACTTAAAAAATTACAGCCGGATAGCTGACTAATGTGTTTTCAGAGAAAATAATCTACTTTTTTGGACAAATCTTTTTTTAAATTGAACTAAAATTGAAAGCTTAATGTCCATTATCGACGAATTAAATGGAACCTCCCACGGGTTTATGCAAAAATTAAGAGAAAAAAAGATTACTTCTCATTAGCATCGCTCCAGGTCGCTTTTAACGTCTTAATTTGAATTTGGAAGCGGTTTCGAGCAAAAAGGTTGAGTATTTAATCAGGTGATACTCCTTGATACTGCCAATGGGTAGAACCCGTTGAATGCTTGATAATATATTTTTTTTACTCCTGATTTTGCAGGACAGTAATCCTTATTTCAATAGACATAAGGTTTACATCAGCAGCAACATAACTGTGAAAGGATTTTTCGTGTATTTAATAGCTGTAATTTTCTTTTAAGTGAAACGTTCTTTTTTATTTTTGTCGTTGATTACGTTGTAATTAAGGATGCGTTTCGCCGCGAATTCACTTGGCGGTTGATTAAAATTAAATGTGAGATCAGTTTTTAAGTTATATCAGTGTTGTTACATATCGTAATACCAAAATTACTAAAAGTTTCATTATGATGTTTTCGTGTCGTATTATTATGCTAAAGCATCTAAAATAAATGAACTAATTAATAGTGATTTAAATACATTTTAAAATGTTGTAGTAAAAACTTATCTTCTTTCATATATATAAAAATCAATCGATGTTCGTCAGTCTCGCTAAAACTCGAGAACGACTGGACCGATTTGTCTAATCTTGGGTTTCAATGATTTCGGATATCCAGGGAAGGCTTAGAAGGTTTTTTTGAGGCAGTACGAAGTTTGCTGGGTCAGCTAGTAAGGAATAAATATATGAAAATTAATAAACAAAATCATCATCATCATCATCAGCCAATAACGTTCCCACTGCTGGGACACAGGCCTCCTCTCTTGTGAGAGGGACACACAAAATCAACACAAACAAAATCAACTCTGTTCAAATAACGATGATGATAAACTAGCCAAGTAACATGACACAAGAAAACATCTAAAAAAATGCAGTCAAAATACCCAAAAACACATTTTACTGCCAAACAGCAAATCTCACTCCCTCAAAACGGTAGCAGTACTTTCGTTCAGAAACGGAAAAAAAGAACCAAAATACAGTCCAGAGCACTTCGGTAAAACCAGTTGCACATTTATACGTATAATTAATTAAGAATTCAGTTGTGAGGCGGTGTCGGCCGACTGGACTGAACTGCGATCGTATCGCATCTTAGGCCAGTAGTACACGGACTGCTTCAAGCAGTTGAGACCGACTGCTTAAAGCCGCGACCGCGCGGTGAACTATAGTCATTCATTCGCTGCCGTACACACGACTGCTCGAGCAGTCGCGACCGCTTCAAGCCGTCAACTGCATGATGAAATTCCATCGTGCCGTCGACCGCTCGCGAGCGGTTGCGAGGCATACACCGACTGCTCGAGCCGTTGACTGCGCTAGAGCAGTCGACAGCTCTCCGACTTCCCTCCCCCCGCCCTTTGCGGCCTCGTGGCGTCTAAGGTAGACAATCAACTGCTCGAGCAGTTGGGTAGCGTAGCTCGAGCAGTCAACAACCGACAGCTCAAGCAGTCGACGCCGACCGCTCGAACGGTCCGTGTATTTCGCTCAGCCGCTAACTGTGTACGGCAGCGAATGAATGACTATAGTTCACCGCGCGGTAGCGGCTTTAAGCAATCGGTCTCAACTGCTTGAAGCAGTCCGTGTACTACTGGCCTTAAACCTGAAGTTTAAGTTTAACCGGGTTGCCGGTGCCATTAGGGATATCAAAACACTGGTTTTTGCACGATAGGGCCTTAAAGACGACGAAACATGATCAATTTTGCCTGACTTGAAGATGGTTCAGTCACTCGTAAAACGAAAAGGTGCACTCGAGTTTTACTTTTTATGGACTATTGCACTGTTAAACGGAACCAACTAGAATGACTTCCATATAAAAGGTGAAGTCGTATTTATTTTTAACCGACTTCAATAAAGGAGTTTTTATTATTATTTTTAATTCTACCTCGTTAATTGAAGTCAAATGGATACCGGTGTACGTCGTGTTGACGTAAACTATAAAACAGCGAAAAAGGTTCCTAATTTAAACAGACAGTTGGTAATTTTTTTGTTGTTGGTCATGAATTGTAACGCTTTTTTTCGTGGAAATCATCAGAAAATGTTAAGAATCGAATGAAAAATTCAGCCTTGTCCAGCATGACTGCAATGGCCCAGTTGGTAAGGCGTAAGATAAGGAAGATTTTTTTGGTTGGATTTTCTTCTGACCTTATCCTAGGTCAGGGGTGACAAAGACTAATGTCGACAGTGGAGCGAGTATTCCCAAAAGAAGCCTGGTCACTCCAAATTTAAATAAATTAGGTTGCTATGCGTTCGGAAACACAGATACAGGCAGAGAGTTCCACGTAAGTTACTTCTACGAAGATACAGAAAAACGGCAATTTTTTGTTGCCGATATAGCAAACTGTTGATGAGCTCACTCCTCTATTTCATTATTTTAATATAAACATTGCGTTCCACGAATGTCAACGACATAGTACCTATGTATATTACTAATAGTTCCCAGTACAATTTAAATAATTGAAACCAAACATTAAGTACAATTCCTTGAATATCTGCCACCCTAGTACCTACATCCACATTGTGTGGCCGTTAGCAAGCAGTAGCTATCAATGTCGATCTCCTGATTAATATATACCTATTATTGTGATAGCTATGAAAAACCGCGTATAATTTTCCTTATAACAGCTGTTCATATAATTCAGTTAAGTAGCTGTTCAATAATTTACCAAAAACGACCTTATTTATTTATGTCAACGATATTGCGCCTCAAGCTGGGTTTTACTATTACGTTCAGTGCAATTCAAATAATTGCAATCACGAAGCATTACACTTCCTTGAATATCTGCCACCCTAGTATAGGTATCCCCCGCGGTGGTGGACGCCCACGGCGTTGGACATCGCAAGACGATCTCCGGACACCGTAGGCGCGGGCATGCGGGCGGCGAGTAAAGAGTAACTCTCTGTCCGACCATGGACCATGCCCGGGTCGGGTCGTGTTCCACCCGCACCTCAAAGAGCGTCAGCATAATGACGAGGCCCCCTCTCAGAGGGCTAAAACCTGCCGGGGTCGCGGGACTTATACCATCACCGTGGCCCCAGAACATAAAGGGCTACTGAAGAACACCGTGGAATTTAGTCAGTACAAGTCTGACAGTCCTTCCCGCCCTGCCCTGGGTGGGAGGACTCATTTGATGATTTTACAAAGTAAAAAAAAAGCATTAGGT
Source organism: Agrotis ipsilon (assembly GCA_028554685.1). Lineage (NCBI taxonomy): Eukaryota > Metazoa > Arthropoda > Insecta > Lepidoptera > Noctuidae > Agrotis > Agrotis ipsilon. Next base: position 13,001,136 of record CM052973.1, on the reverse strand, counting down.
ACATTTCCTTGAATATCTGCCACCCTAGTACATCCACATTGTGTGGCCGTTAGCAAGCAGTGGCTATCAATGTCGATCTGCTGATTAATAGCAACAGTTGCTATCGAGATCGGTCTTCTAATTAATTGGACATCCAGCGGCTTCCTTAAGGGTTAAAAGATATCTTCATTTGGACAGTTTTAGTTTAGTTGTAGAAGGACATTCGGGGTTTGTAATGGATATTATGTTTCTATTCAGATATATGTCATAATGGCATCTACGGTACTTTCACAGTTTTTATGTCGTGTGACTGGGACTGTAGCAACATAACTATTTTTGAACTGTTTTTGTCTTTTGACATTTCAAAATCTATACTGCCTACTGTAGCTTTTCTTTAATTAGTGTTTAATTATTCAAAATATGAGATTACAAAGAGCGAAATGTGTAAAGCTGTTTACCCTTATTTATATCTGTACCTTAGTTATGATGAATATCAGTATTTACATGGAGCGACTGCCTGTCAGACCTCCACAACCCATAAACTTGAGTAATACCATACCCTATGGTAGCCACATCGTTGTCAGACGTTAGAGTTCTGACTAACAGTATTAACGATGTCAAAATCTACAATGGACAGCCGGAGCCACAGCTTTACGTGTTTCGACGGCACGGAGGAGGACAACTCGATATGACAGGGTCACCCATACAAGCCCAACCCCGGCAAGCGCGGGCACGCTTTTTAAAAAAACCCAAACATGGAGCTCGGTCTGGGCGGGATGTTATCTTACTGGACCCAGTTCAGTATTCAATACTAATAATATATTAAATTGGGTGGGATCCATTGAGACGGCAACGCACTCCACAGGCTATGCTGAACCCTGGCGATGGTATCAGGCCTCACTAGATGAGTACTTGACTCAAACTTGTTTTTAAAATACCGTACGGTTCTCCGTCGGTGCGCAGGAGTTTTAGTTCCTTCTGGTGAGTTCGCTCAATCTTACGAATGTATGTCATATGATGAATGTTATTCAACAAAAGACGTACGGGAGATTGAGCCAGTTGGAGAGGAGCACTCTACCAAATGTATGCAGATGGTTTTTTTTTTTTTACTTGGTAAAATCATCAAATGAGTCCTCCCACCCCGGGCAGGGCGGGGGGACTGTCAGACTTGTACTGACTAAAATCCACGGTGTCCTTCAATAAACGTTTATGTTAAGGGGTCTTTCTCGCTGATGGAATAAGTCCCGCGATCCCGGCAGTCTTTGGCCCTCTGAGAGAATGCAGATGGAATTGTTAAACTTTATTTCACGCTTTCCAAGAACGTTACACTGAAAAACTATTACGTATTTCTCCTTTTTTAAGCACAATTTTCTGAAAACCTTTCAATCTGAACTGTCAAACACTTGCCACCTTCAGGCAAAACTGACGTTTCTGAAACAAATCAATTGTCGCAATCTATGTGTAAAACAAAGTTTCATGGGGCCGAGAGCGATTTCCAATCAAAGTGCGCTAAAAAGTTTTTCAGGAGTTTTCAGGTAGCATCGGGAAAATGTAATCAAAGAGATGCCATGGGAGTTTTTGATCGAATGTTTTATGGTGTCCCCTGTGTGAAAGGGATTACTTTTGAACGGTTTTTTTTTCTAAGGGATGGATAAGGAGTTAAGGTTTATTTATGTTTAGTCTCTTACTGGAATGTAACTACCCTAAATATTTTTTTTTAATAAAAAAAAACATGAAGAACATTCGTAGCGTGTCCATTGTCATTTTTCGGTTTGTTTCTGAATGCCATTAAAAGTGCTAATTCTTCATTTACGAATTTGTACATAGGCGGACTTAATGCCATACGTCTTCTCTACCAGTCTACCTTATGGTGATGCAAGTGATATTGGTTTTCTTTTTTTTTGGAAGATCATCCAAAAAGTCGGCCACCTGTGTGAAGCTGGAAGGAACTGGACTCCTTACTAACTAAAATGTATCATGATCCTTCAGTTAAACTTTTTACGTTTCAGAACCACGATGCTCTTATAAGACAGTCCTGCAAACTGGCTTAAAATAATCGACGTGCGAAAAGGAGGAATAGCGAACTAGACTTTATAATTAAATCCCACAGTAACTGAGATTGAGGTATTCCAGTTAGGGCACCCGCTAAAATGGCACCTGCTCCTAAGGTATTCCACGAACGGCACCTATCAACATTTTTTGCAGGTGCCCTTATGCAATAGTTTTTTCATCTAGCATATTATTCCACTTAGGGCACCTACTGATCGTAGTAGTGCTGGGACTTTAAATTTTCTTATTTTCGCGTTAAGAGTAACCAGCAAATGGACTAAGGCATGCATGAAAAAATATATTAGCTACTGTGAGATATACAAACTGTAAACACGGCTAACCAAATCAATGTTTGTATACCATACCCCACAAACTGAAATCTAACAGGTTTTCACATACGAGATAGTATTATATTTTATAGTCAATGGCTGGCTCACAATATAGATATAAATCAGGCGCCTGGGCACTGAATAAAATCGCTTATATCTCGTTTTATCGCTCGATCGCTTGCTCCTTCACATTATAGGCTTACATTCTGGTTACAGGGTGTTACAAAATATCGCTAGTGTTACTTAAATAGATTTGTTTACTCATGCGGATTACGTTAGTACGTTGCTTTATGTTTGGACTATTTCTAGATGCTAAATTTGCGGATTACGTTAGTACGTTGCCTAATGTTTGGATTATTTCTAGATGCTTGTTAAAGTCTATTGAAAGATAATGGATATTTTTTTTTTACTTTATCATTAAATATTGATAAAGATGCATCCTTCCAAACGTACAAACTTTCGCATTTATTATGATTAGTAATACAATGTTGTTTCAACTAAACTTAGACTGGGTACATAATTAATACATAATTTAATCTGGGATTCATAAAGCAGCACTTTAGCAACATCAAAATAATAATAAATGTTTTTTTATCAATATTTAATCATTAAACTTTATGCACAACGTTTTTTAACAATTGCATTAAAATTGTTATTTATGAATATATACTTTGAACAATAGAATATTTAATATTAAGAAGTTTTTCGAAATGTGGCCGTTTTAGTTGTAACTCTCACAATATCTCACCATCCAAGTTATCAAACACCCTGTACATCAACCGCCCGCGGCGCCAGTCATCGTTGTCCGCCGCTTGGCTGTAAGGTGTTATTTTTGAGGTCGCGCAACGCTATGCGTCTCCTAGACTCCGAGGCTATTTACCTTCAAAACTATTGCGGAAGTTTCTAGAAACCAAGTACTACGAGAGTAGTGGTGGCCCAGTGGTATCGGTCCCGATTTACGAGTCGGTCGTGGGTTCGAACCCCGTCAGGAGCATTACTTTTTGTAATTTATTTCATCACTACTGCTCTCAAAACGGTGAAGGAAAACATCGTGAGGAAAATGGCAGTCCTAGAACCATAAAATTCGAAGATATGTGACATCTACCAATCCGCACTGGGCCCGCGTAGTGGATTATGGCCCACTCCCTCTCAGAGAGGAGGCCTGAGTCCCAGCAGTGGGAACATTACAAGCTGATGATGATGAAGTACTACGAAGGTATGACCAGAAGCATCTGAATATTCTGTCCAAAACCGGGACCAGTGGTGATCGATTCTTGCTGTAATAAGCATGATGTTGGCATCAATAAATTTCAAATCTATTATGAGAGTTAGTTAGAATGTGAAAAAATAACGGTGGCGTCATGTTTTTTTTTTAAATCAATGCTTTTGAGGCGAGGTCGTGGCAGGCCACGTAAGAGATGGCGGGATGAACTGTACAGGTTTCTTCTCAATTTCCTCAATAATACATCAATAGGTTCTAAATATATTGGACTATCTAAAAACCTTGTGATATTTCTTTAAATGTCACAAGGTTTTAGATAGTCCATTAAAAGGTAATAAAAATAGCCTTCCCTTAAACAGTCTAAAAGCAAAACCAAAAAAGAAAAACCTCAAATATGCCATTAACATTTCAGAATAATTAAAACACCTTTTTAGGGAACAACCTTTTAATTTGTACATTAATATCAACGACAAATTTGGTCTTAACTCTTTATAGGGGTCTGAAAGACCGCAAAAAGCTAACTTTTCAGTGGAGCTGGGGTCTGGGAGTCCCATTTAAATTGTATGGGTAATATAAAGTGACCCGTCCGAATAGGAGACGGTTAGCTGTGTGAAATGGTATTTTCGGTACCTACATTTTTGTTGTTATACTAAGGGCTATTCACAATAAAAATCGAATAAATGAAACAATTAATGAAGGAATTGAGAGCAGGTAGCCCAGTGAGAAAAGTGGTGGCCCTGAGTTCAAAACCAGCCTGGTGCATTACTTTGTGTAATTTATTTCATCACCACTGCTCTCAAAACAGTGAAAGAAATCATCGTGAGGAAACTGGCATGTACTAGAACCAAAAATTCGAAGACATGTGACATGTACCAACCCGCACTGGGCCCGCGTGATGGATATGGTCCACTCCACAAGGAAGAGGCCTGTGTCCTAACATTGGGAACATTTTATAGGCTGATGGTGAATGAGGGAACGGATGCCTGACATTTTTCATTTTAATACAAACTGCCAATTATGGTTATTCTAAGACCGAGATATGTGATCCCACCTACTCCATATTGTATGAGCTTGGGAACTGTAAGATTATCTAAAATCATCAGGTTCATGATGGTATTATGTCTGTCCCTCTTCTTCTACTAAAATAAAATAGATAAAGCTAAAGTTTTTTTTTTGTTTTTTGTTCTTTAGTTTATTTTGAGTTACCATGTCGGTTAGAAAGTTCAAGTATAATTGAATAGTCAAATAAACTTAACTGTAAGTGAAGTTCGACTGTAATTATTATTGTTGTTGCATTGTCCAAAGATGATTAGTCCCACCCAACCCAGACTTTCCATGCTATATTACTAGACTCCGCATGCACGACCTAAGGAACAAAAACTATTCTGTCAACTCGCTGAGGTACTACGTAGGCGAGGGGGACGGGGGGTAATGCGCTGTGATTGGCTAACTCAAAGTCTGTTCTGTCTCAAGGTATATTTACGGCTTACAGGAGTGGTCGAAATAAGACGAATATAAGACTTTTTGCCTAATGTGTTGACAGACATCGGTCGCCTGTTATTAGGAGTCTAGTAATATATCGTCGTTGCATGGGCCTTAAGTTGTAAAATCAGTAAACCGGTATAAACTTAATGAAGCCAGTTACAGATTAGCATGACAGGTGAGGTTATAATTACCTTTCTAACTGACATCGTATTAATGTGATCAATATCGATCTAGTTATCAAGTCTAATACTAGATGGGCGTTACTAGACTCGCCAAAGTTTAAAAGAAAACACAATATTATAAATAATTTGACAAAGGAAGGTAGCAGTAAAATTAAATTATATTTGTCAGTCCGTGAAAGATACGCAAGAAAACGGTCGGTTAATCCGCAGTGTGTGATCTTTAGAAATTAAAACCAATAACTATTGTTTGAAAATAACCATAGGTGTTATAGGTGTAAATAAGTGTTTGTCGTATTGTGAATTTGTGAGCGGATTGTGAAATTATCGGGGTAAGTGTTTGCTTCTATTTAAGTATTGACCTGTCTTCCTAATTGGACATATATTTCAAGGTATGTTTCAGACCATCTGAAACAATAGATGCATGTTAAGTAAATCTTCTATATATATAAAAATGAAACCCGTTTTCCGTTGTCACGACATAACATGAAAACGGCTTGACCGATTCGGATAATTATTTTTGTGTTGTATTTTTAACCATCGGGACCGGGTTTTAGACCGGGCCCGTGCGAAGTCGGGACGGGACGCCGCTAGTTAATAAATAAATCTTTTACTGAAGGAATTTGGTGCATTTTTGGTCGGTAAGAGTCGGACAGAATAAATTCTAAGTACTCACATAGAAACTAAATGATTTTTCGAAATAAACCTTAAAAATAGTTTTTTTTTTATATATATAAATGGAGGAACTAACAACAAGGTTGGTATATCCACAACAACTAAGATTTTCTTTTCTTATAAAGAAAAGTTTTTTGTCCGTCTCGGCAGTTGGTAACAGCAACTTTGAAAGAAACTGCCCGTGCACACAATATCTTAAATTAAAATCTAGAAAGGAGACAGACATCAGCTAGGTACAATATACGGCTATGTCTAGTATTTTGTTGAAATGGAGGAGTAGTCAACTTCATAATTCTTAAAATACAATCGAGTATAATGTCTTAGACAACTTTACACGATGGCCTGAGATGAAAAATATACATTTATAGAGAATTATGTACCTACTAAAAAGGCATAATTGGTATTGTCTTATAAATATCAACATCATCATCATCATCATAATCAGCCGGTAGACGTCTATTACTAAACATAGGCCTCCCACTTAGACCGCTACGCCGAACGACACGATTCGCCAGTTTTGCATCCATAGGTTGCCCGCCACCCTCACTATGTCGTCTGTCCACCTAATGGAAGACTGTTATAAATATATGAGTTCTTGCATGAAAAAGATACAACAAAATAATTACTCTACACCATTAAGCCAAGGCATTAAGTCCCCCTTTGTACTTCCATGTGCAAGAAGCCTCAAAGAGCGTCAGCATAATGACGGGGCCCCCTCTCAGAGGGCCAAAGCCTGCCGGGGTCGCGGGACTTATACCATCACCGTGACCTCGGAACATAAAGGGCTATTGAAGGACACCGTGGATTTTAGTCAGTAAAAGTCTGACAGTCGCTCTGCCCTGCCCGGGGTCCTTTTTTATTTTAACCCTTAAATTGGCAGTGTACTCCACAAAAGACATACACTTTTTTAAAATCTACTGTAGTACTAATCTAAGAAAAACTACCATTTGTTATTATTTTTAGCTTGCAATAATTGTATATTTTGGTATAAAAAATATTTGGATGTGGTAACATCGAAAAATATCTGTCAAATTCAAAATGTCTTCGAAGCGGTCTGGTGTATCTGCGTCACGGGTAAGTTTTTTCAGTTTTTTTACACTTTTTTGTATGGGACTTGCGGTTATTAGGCTTTAAATTGCATGGGAATATTATAAATAATATCAATCATTCGGAATTTTATGTGTAACTAAAGTAATCGCAATTTTATAACATCATAACTTTGTATGTACTCCCTGAATACCGTTGCCAAGTACGTAGTAAAGGACACAAAATGAACTTTGGTATACAGGAAGTACATTGCCAATGATTTAGAAATGTAAACTTGCTTTTTTTTTATTGGTTTTTATATGAAATAACTTCGGTTGCGGTGTGGATTGTATGTCATACAGCATGTTCTTTTTCTTTTTCTGCAGTGCTTGAACCTGACACGATCGCATAAGATTTTAGCTTTGATCCCGAAAGAAAATGCATGTTCCGATGACAGTTCTAGTTCTGATGACGAATCACACATCCTTCCACCATCTTCACCTAAGCTCAGCTCTGACCCACCTTCATTAGACTCCTCATTTGAAAGACTGAACATTCTAGAAGACGACCAAAACGACTCCGATAACGTATTTGACTGTAATATTGATGATGTAGCACTAACACCAACATTTCAAGAGGTTTTTCCGTCTCCGTCAACTAATAATTACGCTGCCATCCCAACATTGAATTCAATTCAATCATTACCCACCCACTCCATCTGTAGAACTTCTGCAGTCACCAGTTCCTAGCACGTCAAAAGCTTCGCCTGTGCCGATCACTAGATCTAAACGTAAAAAGCCTTCAATGGTAGTCAAAAAGGTTAAGAAAACTAAATTTTCACTGATTTACAGCTGGAAAAAAACTCATTTACGCCATAGGGGCTACGTGGAAGAAGGTATACACGAACTTCATGAAACACAAAACAAAACGGTATTGGAATACTTTCGCTGTTTCTTTTCACCAGACATCATTTCAGATATCGTTCACAATACAAACTTATATTCTGTTCAACAACACGGCAAGTCTATACAGTTGACAAATGAAGAGTTTAGAACGTTTTCTTGCTATTGAAATGTTAATGGGTGTGGTTCACATGCCAGCATACACTGATTATTGGGCAAGAAAAACCCGATATCCTCTAATAGCTGATGAAATGCCCCTAAAGCGTTATCAACAAATACGCCGCAACATTCACTTTGTGAATAATAGCCTGGAGAATTCAGATCGGTATTTCAAAATACGCCCTGTTATGGAGAAGATAAGACAAAATTGTTTGAAGATAGAGGAAGAAAGGGCAGTACTCCATAGACGAAATGATGATCCCATACAAAGGCACGAAAGCTGGGAAAAGGAGGCAGTACATAAAGAACAAGCCGAAAAAATGGGGCTTCAAAAATTTTGTACGCGCCGGGGTTTCAGGCATAATATATGATTTTATCATGTACGGTGGAGATGACACGTTCCGTGAACATACTTTCACAGCCAAAGAAGCTTCACTTGGGGTTGGTGGCATGGTGGTGATGGCATTATGCAAAACCATAAAAAAGAAGCCATCTATCATATACGCGGACAACTTTTTTACTTCTCCAGAGCTTATTTATTTATTGCGAGAAGAATATGGTATATTTAGCCTGGGAACAATACGAACAAACCGGCTCAGGGGTTGTCAAGATCTTTTACCCTCTGAAAAAGAAATAAAAAAGAGAAGGAGAGGATACAGTGCCCAAGTTGTGTGCAATGACAATAAGTTAGCTATCGTAAAGTGGAACGATAACAAGGTGGTTACGCTTATTAGTTCCTACGTGGATTCTCATCCTATAGAAAAGATAAGGAGATACTCAAAGGAAGACAAACGCAAAGTCGATGTTGACTGCCCTCAACTTGTGAAGCAGTACAACAAGCATATGGGGGGCGTAGATTTAGCAGATATGCTCATATCTTTGTACAGGACCCCTTTCAAGAGCCGACGGTGGTATTTGGGTATATTTTCGCAATTGTTAGATATATGCATAAATAACGCTTGGCTTCTTTACAGGCGAGATGGGAGAATTAAAAAATCTCTAAAAGAGTTTAGGCTTGATTTATTTGAAGGACTTTGTCGGGCTGGAAAAATTGCCAGGTCAAGTGAAAGTATCGAGAAGGTGAAGGGGAAAATAATTCAGAAACCTACAGCTGAACGGCCGGTGGACAGTGTCAGGTACGATGCTGTCGGACATTTTCCAGAATCAGCAAATAAGCAATCACGCTGTAGGTTTTGCAAAGAGGGAAGAACCAAAGTTTTTTGCGTGAAATGCAATATGCATCTGTGTTTTGTGGTAGGAGAAAGTAACAAAAGAAATTGCTTCCGCCAATTTCACACCCAATAAATACATACCTATACTTTGATAAGAATTATGATAAATAAAGTGAAGATTCAACTAAGATGTGTTTCATTCATATTTTGGCAACGTGCTCCACGTAGTACTAACAGAAGAAGACGTACTTTACACTACAGTTGGCAATGTACTCCCCGGAGTACATAGATTTTCGCGAAAACTGTAATAGTTAGATTTTTTTTTGATTTTTTTTCAGTCATCTGAGATCATAATAAACCAGGAAATAACAAAAAAACATTAAATATTACAAATAAATTCATTTGCCAATTTAAGGGTTAAACTATATTTATTCTGCTGGTATATGTATTAATTGATCTGCTGTCCTCATTAAAGAGACTCATGTAATAAATAAGGAAGAAAACACAAGACACAAAATAAATAAATAAAAAACTAAATCAACTCGATATAATCACAAATGTGGCTCATCTCATAAAGGTTGGAGACATTTTTTTCGTGGTTCAATTTAAGAACAAAAATAAATAAAAGGCTAACGCCCACATAAACTTGATACGGTATCCGCAAACCTGTAGATTTATTATTTTCGCCAATTCAATGAATATTATGGAATACCTACGTAGTAGATTGCTTTGGAGGAGGTATAATATACTAAAAATTGAATTTGAATTAGGTGGGTAGTATGCTTTTTAAAAAGAAAACCTTGCCCCAAACTATTTTTCCCGTATCGTGGGTGCGTTTATAAACATAGAAACTCACATACACAAGCGCCCATGCCCGGAGCAATTTTACCTTCAGACCTTTGCCCTAGACTAGGAATTTCTCCTGTATCGTGGGTGCGTTACAAACAGAGAAACTCAAATCATCTACAAGTATTTGTTCCGGGAAAACGCGTAGACCGGCAACGCAGTTAACTCAGCTACTATACCAATCGTAGATTCACTTTCTTGCATAGATGAGTGGTATTAACTCCGGGCAAGAGCCAACTACACCATAGGCTACCTGTTACTTGCGGTGACGGCTCTGCGATACCAATGGCGGTAATAAACCTCGAGATCGAATTTTATGTCTAACAACCACCATTCTGTCGGAGTCCAGTGCTAAACGGATTTAACTCCATTCCGATGAGTTTTTTTTTAATGAGCTCGCTCCAACTTAGGTCTCATTCTTGCTACTGGGTTTGATTAAGGGAAAAAACAAATTCTAAATCAAACAAAAATACCGATTAACTTGATTTGAAGACCCCAAAGTCTATAAGGAAACAAAGTCTCAAGCAGAAAATTCAACTCTTACTATTATTAAGGTTTAAAAAGGGATTTATATATCACTAGCTGACCCGGCAAACGTTGTTTTGCCATATAAATAATTACATTTAAGGGGATGAAAAATAGATGTTGGCCGATTCTCATAGATACCGGATAAGCACAAAAAAATTCATCAAAATCGGTCAAGCCTTTTCGGAGGAGTATGGCAACGAAAACTGTGACACGAGAATTTTATATATTAGATGTATTACTTGTTTTGAATTTCCGATATTTCGGCACTATTACAAGGCGCCATGATCATGGATGTATTCTCTCTTTACATGTATGCACAATATAGTATACCATATCCAAAATTCCTTCGTCACCGCATCTCAGTATCGTTTTTAAAATCATTCATCACTCAACAAGGATGATCTTTCTCCACTTGAGATTTATTCGTGTTTGTATTGCCACTCCCCATTGTGGATCTTCTAATGGCTTTAGAAATGCTGACTCAGAATGATACAATATTTACTTCGGGGGTGACTGGACGTGGCCACCCTTGGTAAAGATTTACATATGTATGCTGGTTCTCTTTTATTCCTTAAAAATGATAATGGAATGCTTTTATGGTTTGAGTGGCAGTGTAAGGAAGTGCAAAAAATATTATTGTTGTGAGGGCATTGAACCTAAATACTTTGTAGAAAAATATTCAGCCAGTATTTCATTCCGAAGTGTTTTAGGAACACCTCTTAGTTTGACAAAATGCTGTTACCTCAGAAATGGACTTTTTCGGGCAAAGTATTTTGGTCTTAGCAGATTTTGTAATTTACATTCTTATTGCATCATAATTTTAAAACATTATCGAGCAACAAAGGTGCTAATTCCTGCCGGTACTTAATAGTAATATTTTTTAACAATATGTTTGTAACACAATAACATAATTTGCCGAACAGTACTTTTTTTTAGCGTGGTAAAATCATCAAATGAGTCCTCCCACTCCGGGCAGCAGCAGGGACTGTCAGACTTGTACTGACTAAAATCCACGGTATCCTTCAATAGCCCTTTACGTTCCGTGGTCAGGGTAATGAAATAAGTCCCGCGACCACGGCAGGCTTTGGCCCTCTAAGGGCCGTTGTGCTGACACTCTTTGAGGCGCGCATGGATGACAAAGCTGCGTTAATTTCTCTTCCAAACATTTAATATGTGATGATTGTCTAAGTCCATGGTGACCATTAACATGACTATCTTTATCTTACTTTAATAACTATAATAGAGCAGTGGTGGCCCAGTGGTATCGGTCCCGACTTACGAGTTGTAGGTCGTGGGTTCCAACCCCGCCAGGTGCATTACTTTGTGTAATTTATTTCATCACCACTGCTCTCAAAACGGTGAAGGAAAACATCGTGAGGAAACCGGTATGTCCTAGAACCATCAAATTCGAAGACATGTGACATCTGCCAATTCGCACTGGGCCCGCGAGGTGGATTATGGCCCACTCCCTCTCACAAGAGAGGAGGCCTGTGTCCCAGCAGTGGGAACGTTATAGTCTGATGATGATGAATAACTATAACAAAAGCTATGTTTTATTCAATTCCCTAACACAAAATTCTTGTTCAGAATTCCAAGATCGTTTAAATTAAAACAGACATTATTAAACAATCGGGTCCAGTCCGAAGTGTTTCGGGAACACCTCTCAGTTCTGCACAATGCTGTATTTACATTACAAGTGGACTCTTCCGGATAAGGCCTTCTTGAGGTCGGCAGGCGTAATGTGGAAATCTTTTGTTGGGATCAAGGTGACGAGGATATAGAGTTGGTGGAAGTACTTCTTAATTTTATTTAAATTATTATAATGTTACACATTTTGGTAACGATAAAAATAGGGAATTATTGGCGCACCTACCATAAAGTGACTTATTTCTCTTTGTTATTACATTTTAACAGCTTGAGGATATTAAAAGATTTAAAAGAAATGATTAAATTCAGTTGAATAAAACATGTTAAGTTCTGGCTTACCAAAAAGTATTCTTTATATTATTTCAATTCTTATTTCAAATGTTGCATTTTCATGGTAAATGTTGCGTATACCTGTCTTATGCTTACATATACCAGCACATAAGTTTATATTTTTGTATTCAATTATACTGCATTGTATGTTTTGCTGTTGGTGTACCTTTAAATAAATAAATTTCTATTATTAAAATGAACAAACCCATAACGAAAGACATAAAAAAATTGAGTTCTGACTCGTGTGATAGTTTTTAAAGGACATAGTTTTTATTACACGTGTTTTACAACACGTTTGGGTACTTAATTGCAATCCAGTTTGCTTATTGAATTTAAAATAACAAACTCACAACTACCCTTTTTTACGTAGTAAAATCATCAAATGAGTCCTCCCACCAAGGCCGAGGCATGATGGAGGAATTATCTGATTTGTACTGACTAAAATCGACGGTGTCCTTCAATAGCCATTTGCGTTCAAAGTCGACCTCACACAGCTACCTTACCATCATCCCTACAGCAGCTGTGTTATACTTACATACTTTCAATACCAAAGCTATGATTATTTTCTTTCGAACAAAAACAATCTTCTCAAACAGCCAGCATTAGAACAAACTAACACTTGAAAAAGTTACGTTAATGTTGAACAAACAAACGGACAATTTCTACCCATTTCTTTATTGAACCCCTATAAATAAATCGGATGGGTCTGGTCGAGCCACATCCAGGGCGACGTATCCAGATATTTATAGTTCAAACTGGCCTTTTGTTCGAGCACCGCTTTGTTGTCGCTACCACAATAAGTGTTAAATGTCCCTCTTGCTATCAGGGCTGGCTGTAAGGTAATGTCTTTATTATAGCAATAAATTATTTCTGAGAAAGCAAAGTTTTTTTTTTGTTTTGTTAGTTTTAATGGTTAGATTAGCATTTGTTACTCAATCGTGGCGGAACAGCTGGATAGACCTCGATACGATTTGACTTAGATACTTATACAAGTTTATCTGTAAAATAGTACAACAAAACCTAAAATAAATTGAGGTGTTTTATAACAATATAAAAAAAAACACATTAATATTTAACATATTACTATTTTACGTATTACATACACATTAATATTTAACATATTATAAAACATATTTTAAATATATTAATATTTCATGTTTGGTTTCGTTGCAAAAGTTGTCTATAACCGTAAGCACTTTTAGCCCTTGAAAGGTTGTTAACATTTTACAAATATCCCTGTATAACTAACTATTTATACAGGGTGATTATATACTTTTAATCTCTATTTATACAGCGTTATTTGTAAAATATCTGTAAAATATTATGCATCCAGAGGTCCCTTCTTGTTGATGGTCTGTTCGACAGCTCCCATAATAGTTGTGCTAAATTGTTACGTATGTACACGAGCTCACTGACTTCAACTAAGTGTCCACATATAATTTCTTTCTTCTTAAATTCATCATTGCAGATTACGAGGCCCTAGCAAAATCTTTCACGTCTTTCTTAACTTTTGAACTTTAACGTTAATTTATTGGAATAGGAAATGGCGCATATAAAGATTTCAACAGCCGTGATTAGCGGTAAATACATAGGAAAGAGAGGATAAGTTCCTCTCTTTTCTATGTACTTCTTGAAACCACACTTTGCAGTAAAAGGTTTTGTGTACCAAAGAGACAGCAGAACACTGACTCCTAAGTCACAGGATCTTCTAGTTTTGGAGTCAGGGATACTCTACCTTCATGTACCTTTTTTCACCTAAAATTGTAACCTATTGTTTAAGCAATGTAGTAGATTTTTGATTGAATTGAAGCTGACCAGACAAACTTTGCACCGCCTCAGAAATATTTAAAAGAAAGAAACCTTTTAAAGCTTCACTGGACTTCCACAAATAAATCAAAACCAAAATCAGCCAAATCCGTCCAGCCGTTCTCGAGTTTTAGCGAGACTATCGAAAGGCAATAGATTTTTATGCAAAGAGATTAAGTATTTACTTCTATCTTAAAATATATCTACTGCTATTCAGTGTGACAACCCTAACACAGCATGTGAGGGATTTCAAAAATACCCCTTTTCTGGCCCGTCTCGTCACATGTTCGCGGGCACACCTTCAGATATCATACCAGTGGTCACTGAGGTTTTAATACTCTTCTTAGTTCACATCCTTCTTTACCCCGTGGGTGTTTGTGTCTTCGAATCTTGTCAATAGATTTTCCACCTTAAAATGTGAAAGGTATGATTGGTTTTTGAATTCGTGAGGAGGTATAGGGATTGTTTAAAGGTGGTAATGGGTTTATGAGGTGAGGATTACCGTTTTGTAAGAAAAGAGTGAATAGCGTTTCAAAATAAACTAACACTTTGTTTATTTTTGATAAATACCTACTTATACCAAAACAATTATTATTTAATTTTCAAATCTTTAAACTCTTGTCTGATTAAACTTGAAAGGGAAAATAATAACTTCGTCTAATATAACTTACTCGCTTCGTCAAACTGCGTGTCTCCGAGTTAGTACAAAATTCAGTATAAATTCATCTAAATCGGTCCAGAGGTTTGGGTGTGTAATCTAAACAAACAATAAGTTACGAATTAAAAAAATCACTTTTGCTTTAAGGTATAAAATGAGTAGCTTACCGTCCGATCAGGGACCATGCATAGTCGATAGCGTGTTCCATGGGCTGCTCAAAGAGCTGTCAGCAATCTGACGGGTGCTATCCACAGAGGGCCAGACGCCTTCAGGACCGCGGGACTGTCTCAACAGGCAACCGTCATCCTGGAACTTAAATGTCAATTAAAGGAACACGGTGGATTTTAGTCAATAGGAGTCAGACAGTCCCTTGCGCTCAATCCAGGACGGAAGGACTCTTTAGGACTATTTTTTAACGACTAAAAAAAAGTAGCTATCAAGCATCTTGTGAGTGATAAAGTCAATAAACACTTTCATAACATACGTAGGTACATTGTTACAAAAGGAAATAGTCATCCTTTGACTAATCGTATTATTTATTTATGTTATCAGACGTTGAGCCTGTTCAGTTTCACTGGAATTGATACTATGTTGCGAAGCCAGTCATAAGTGTTATGATTATAATGTAAATAAGTGTCTGGTTCTGTTGTATGATAGTTTGTTTGTATAATAAATACAATTATTATGCTGATTTGCATAGGAAGTTCAACTTTGTTGAAGCCATCAATGATAGCCTCTTAGGTTTCCAAGACATCAGTTGTATCATGCTTTCTTGCTATATTTATTTATGTGTGTTTGTGAACAAATAATTAATTTATGTAATGTTAAATAATTAATGATCATTATTTTATACAATTTTATACATGATGGGGGTGTATAAAATAGTTTTTTCCTTTTCACTAATCCTCGAAACAAGAAATAAATAATTATGTTTTCTTCTTTCACTACTAACACAACTAAATAATGATCGCTGGACTTACCTCACTACCGTGACCCTGGAACGTAAAGGGCTATTGAAGGACACCATGGATTTTAGTCAGTACGAGTCTGACAGATGGGTCGGAGGACTCATTTGATGATTTTACCACGTATAAAAAAGACAGCTAAATATGAAAGATCGTGTACATAGTATACAGCATGACGTGGAAATTCATGTTCCAGGTGCACCTCAAGGAACTGTCAGCAATCTGAAAAGCCCCCCATAGCGCCAAATGTCTGTCGGACTCTCGAGACTGTCTACAACGGGTATATGTGAAGGTACAGGGAGTTTTTTAATCAGTAAGAGTCTGACACAGCCCCTTCTGATTCACTCAGGGCTGCAGAACTTATTTTAAAACCTTAAAAAAGCACTAACGTGCAAAAATTTTAAATCATTTCGACCATTCAATGTTTGAGACATATGAAAATACAAACTAAAATAGCAAAGCGTCTTCAAAGACTAAGAACAGACAGAATCTAATCCAATTTGCTCTGCCAATCAACAAATTACGGAACATAATCGCATTACGAAGTTTTCATACAAATAGTTCGCAATAAATCAATCTATACAAACCGGTCCCCTACCACTTGTATTAGTAATTCGTATCGAACTCTTTTACACAGAGTAGATTTTGTACAGAAGGAACAAAGAAAAATGCACGTAAAGACATGCTTGACATACAGTGGGCTTCATCAATTTTTTTACCCTATGAAGAGAGCAGAAGAGCAGTGGTGGCCCGGTTGGTATCGGTCTCGACTTACAAGTTGTAGGTCGTGGGTTCAAACCCCGCCAGGTGCATTATTTGATAATTTATCTCATGACCTTAAACGGTGAATGAAAACATCGTGAGAAAACCGGCATGTTCTGGAACCAAAAAATCGAAGATATGTGACATCTACCAATCCGCACTAGGCCCGCGTGGTGGATTATAGCCCACTGCCACTCACAGACAGGAGGCTTGTCTCCCAGCAGTGAGAACATTATAGGCTGATGATGATGATGATGATGAACGAACGTGGGTGATTCCAAGAGATGTAACCACATCGTGATGGGGGCTTTACGGTGAGTGCAACCCAAACCTTAACTGAAAGGTTGGCCTGATTTTCACCGGGAAAACCTATAGACAAACATATCGTCACATATGGATCGTCGATCAATTGGTCAGCGTCGGGTGCAGAAATCGCTTTGGTTAGAACATGGCTTGAGGTTTCAATACGTATGCATTGATTTGTGTATACGCCAGTTTATACCAAAGATTTAAACTGTTAGATAACTCAAACTATAGTGACACAGAGTGACCTGTAAAACTGACCAAGGTCGCACGTATCGCAAAGCTTTGAGTTTCTATAACGAGTTTGTGAAACTATTTGTGTCGACGAATCTTACCCCCTGGGTATTTAAAGTCAGTAAAATTCCAAAAACATAAATGTAATCCAGCAGTAGGGCTTGCGATTTCCGGCCAAGGTAGGTGTATGTTGATACCCGTGATTATCACCCAATAATCACTATTGGGTGATCATCATGAGGTCGCGGGTTTGTCTTATCAGATAACAGTGACCCTGGAACGCAAAGAGCAATTAAAGGATCTCTGTAGAGTTTTAGCAGTAGTATTTGGTGAATCTAACGATGTAAATCTTTGGTTTTCTCTATTTCTATGGAGTTATCCTTCTGCACCTATCTATTCCATGTCTCGTAGATGAGAAATACACCCGTCGACAGTGATTTAAATGCCAATAACTCTAGAGCGTCGCTTCTAATTGTACGCGGCCGATTTTGCACGGATTGGAGACAATGGTAGGGGATCTATTTTAGGTCCCTGTGATGTGTGAATGGTTGAAACTTAGTGTTTATTTTACTTGAAAACAATTGTGTGGTGTTATTTTCAGAAATGTGAAGGCTTTTCTTTACCTTTTTGCCTTCAGTACCCTCAGCACGAGTTTTCTGTAAATGAGACGTAAAGTAAACTGGAACTTTGACACTTTCAAATTGACAATTTTCAATGGTAAAATTAGTTCCTTTTTCGCACACCAGAGGCGCTGTTCCATTTTTGCCTTGAAAATTGTCAATTTGAAAGTGTCAAAGTTCCAGTTTACTTTACGTCTCATTTACAGAAAACTCGTGCTGACGGTACAGAAATGAAATTATTTTTTTAGTTTGATATTTTCGATGAAAACTAGTTTTATGTATTTTTTATACAGAACTGTAATAATGGGCAACTCGCTGTCCGACCATGAACCATGCCCGGGTCAACGGCGCGTCGTGTTCCACGCGCGCCTCAAAGAGCATCAGCATGATGACGGGATCGCCCTCTAGAGGGCCAAAACCTGCCGGGATCGCGGGACTTGTTTCATTACCGGGGATAATAAACGGCTATTGAAATACACCGTGGATTTTAGTCAGTACAAGTCTGACAGTAGCTCCCGCCCTGCCCCGGTAGGAGGACTCATCATCATCAGCCTATAATGTTCCCACTGCTGGGACACAGGCCTCCTGTCTGAGAGAGGGAGTGGGCCATAATCCACCACGCGGGCCCAGTGCGGATTGGTATATGTCACATATCTTCGAATATTGGGTTCTAGGACATGCCGGTTTCCTCACGATGTTTTCCTTCACCGTTTTGAGAGCAGAGGTGATGAAATAAATTACACAAAGTAATACGCCTAGCGGGGTTCGAACCCACGACCTACAACTCGTAAGTCGGGACCGATACCTGAGGACTGACTCATTTGATGATTTTACCAAGCAAAAGAACTGTAATAATATACTTTATCTGCATTGACCCTGTTAGTAAAGGTAGGCTTCATCATCATTTAACAGAATCACGAAGGTAATAGTAATCATCATAACATAAATTACGAAATACCATACTGACCTCAAATTGCCATAAAATCTCTTTGCGGTCAACTCCATCAAAACACGACTCAACATAATAAAAACCTCAAATTAAAATACTAAAGAGAATTATGGATATGAATAAATTAACTTAAAAAAATATTGCTGTGTGTTGTGAGAGTTGTTTCTCACTCAGTAAAATATCTTTCACGATATTGCAAATATTTTTTGTTGACACCTTTATGTTTTACAGACAATGACAGAGTCAATAATTTAGCAAACAGTGTAATGCACTAAAAAAAATTCTGGAGAACCATAAGACAAAGAAGATACAGTTCAAAATTGCCTGACAAGGACTTAAAGGCGAGCAAATCAAGGATACACCATAGGATGAGTAGCACTGCCTACCCGAAACTGTAATTTCGCTTTTATGACGCCACAAATAACAACGAAATGTTATTACCGACATTTTTTCTAAGTTTAAAAACCGCCATTTTGAAATGTAACAGAATAATGACGTCACTCGTAAATCTGCGCGGGAGTCGACCACCAGTGTGTCACGAAGGATGGTAGGCGTCAAGACCGTGTTCCCACAGTAGCTTTAAAACGAGTAAGTTGTTTGTGACTGGTTGTCTTTTATGTTTCTCTATTTATGTACCTTTTGCAACTATGTTGAGTCTTGTAAATAAAAGATGTGCGATAGCAATTATTAGTGTGGCGATAAACTTATCTTTAATACCGTCTTTGTTCTAGTTGATGAAAACTGCAATTAACTTTGAAAGATTATTGTGGCGCGTTTCTTATTAATTCAGCCTATCGTAACTCACTGCTGGATATAGGCCTCTCACAGACTGTGCCACATCACCCTGTCCTCTGACTTCCACATCCAGTCCTAGCCATATTCATATAAGGTTGTTGTTCCATCTAGATGAGGAGTGTCCTACATTATGCTTGTCAATACGAGAGTCTCTCTCCTTATCATCAAAACATCTAAAGTAAGTAAGTAAAAGGTCTTATTTATGATGATGGATAAGGCATTTTTACTTTGAAACACCATTTTGCTTTCTTACCCTCTACTGTCCCACTGCTGGGCAAACACTTCGTACCCTAATTCTTCCCATGAATTTATTCCCCGCGCCACGATAAACCAGCCCTTTTTCAATTACCTAAATAAAATTCCTAGATTATAGACCACTGAAAATCGTTTCAAAGCGTTTGTAATTATTTTCCAATTTACTTTTACAGTATTGTTTACTACCAACTTGAGCTTTTCGAATTTTAACCACTATCCTTGATAGTGTTCCAATTTGCCCGTCCCCTAGCCACAATCCATCACCACAAATCAAACCCCAAAAACAGAGTCAATAATTGTCACCGATAATCTCGTTTTATCCAAAACATTCGGGTTCGTCCCTCAGGTCCGGGCATCCCGGACTCCGGGACTTTATCTATTATGTAGCCCCAGTCCCGGACTATAAATAATTGATACCTCGTAACTAATTACGAAGATCTTTCATTAGTTCGCATTATCGCGGAGAGTTTAGGTCAGTAAATGAGCTGAGTGATTTGTAGGGTTGTGCTGAATTGATAGGGTCTTGTCGATATTGTGTTTTGCATTTAGAGGTCGTTACCATTGTTGTCTAAATATCGTAAGTTAACAGATACGACATCATACGAGTAGGTTCATGAAAATAATATGAATTAAAAGAATGATGTTGGCTTTAGCATAAACTAGAACCAAGGAGTTGTAGACATTACTAACTCACACTGAAATGACAAGATAGATTTACTTTCGAGTCCAAAAGAAAATTATGGTAAGACGGGAAGCCAGCAGATGGAAAAAAACTGACTTAGGCAGTATAAACTAGACTTAATAATTAACAGCCCAAGCAAGCATACACGTTTCGGTGTCAACTATGTTGAAAACTTATTGATAAACTGTGTGGACGAATATCATCTATTGATGATTTTAAATTACGTATCTTTAAGAAAGTATTACTTACCTTCGTTTTTTTTAGTTATTTTTTTTTTCTTTTCTTACTATTGGTAGCAACAATTTTACTAAAATTTAAGATATTAACGAATGATTTCATCAAAAGCTTATCACGATCTTAGATGTGGTGACTTTTTGAATTATTTCCTGGTCAATGGCTTCCCCTTTATTCTTAGGCTTATAACACCGCTGCCAAACTATTGACATAGGCACATTTGTGCAATTATCTTTGTCGTTCAAATATTAAATCTGCAAACATCTATCGATATAGATAAATTACATTAGCACATCCCTAATTGCGTGTTGTCCCTTAGGAATTAGTTAACTGTTTGGATATTTTTTTGTGAATTCTTTATTGGTTTCGTGGTCTCTGTGGGACTGTCGGTTTCTCTGAAAAGGTTCATAAATTAATCAGTGCTAATGTGTTTTGAACTGGATAGAATACAATACAATACACGTGATGAAGTTGTATTAAGAACTCACGTTATAATAATATTGAACAGGTTGTCGAAAAGGACTTTCTTCTACTAAGAATAGGTTTTATTATTAAAAAAAACATCCCTGAAAAGGTAAGTCTTTAGATTTCCTGTTAATGGAACTATGGCGCCTCCCTCCCTGGTCAAAGCGGAAGAGAGCTGTCAGACTCTTACCTACTGTGTGGAAATTCATCCTGTTCTTTCAATTGCTATTTAGGTTCTAGTATCACAGTAACCTCTCGGTCACGCGAGGCTTCCCGGGTCAGGGAACTTTTGAGCTACCGTGGCCCCTAAACGTATAGGGCTATTGAAAGACACCGTGGATTTTAGTGTCAGTACAAGTCTGACAGTCCCTCCTGCCCTGCCCTGAGTGAGAGGACTCATTCGATGATTTTACCACGCTAAAAAATTGGTCACAAGCCTGCTTAAATACCTGTTTATGTGAATGTTGGTTCACCTGTTATTAGCAACTGTATGAGCCATATAGTCATTTTCTACAATATTTATTAATTAAATACAGAAGCTGTTGGTGTACTTATGTTAATAAATAAATATGTCCTGCAACCCCGGCTGATGAGGGGTGCTAAGACAGGAAACCTCCACGTGCGCCCGTGGACTGGAGTTCCCTCTCGGAGACGTCCGGGGTGAAGACCAGTTTTTCGGGCCGGTGCACCCTGGGATGCGGGCAAAAACTCTTCCTTAGGTACTGTGTGCCTAAGGGGTCTCTTTGACCGTATGCGAATAGCCTGTCTTGTGGACGCTCCAACGCGTGCCCCTCTGACCAGCAGAGGGCACAGTGGCGGAGCGGGCTTGCGGACGGTGAGTAATGGGTAGCTCGCCGTCCGACCGAGAACCAAGCCCGGGTCGGTGGCGCGCCGTGTTTCGCGCCAAATGCCTGCTGGGGTCGCGGGTTTTTTCTTAACCCAGGATACCGCGGCCCCGGAACGTAAAAAGCATCCGAAGGAACACGGGTGGATTTTAGTCAGTAAGAGTCTGACAGTCCCTTCCGCCCCACCCAGGGCGTGAGGACTCATTTGATGATTTTACCACCTAAAAAAAAAAAGGAACCCCGGCTGATGAAACCTTTCTCTCCAATAAAAGTCCCTAAAAAAAAGGATAAAAGTTGAACTGAATTTTTAACAAGTAAGTTCATCCAAACTTTGTAGATCTAGATTATGCAAGTCGCCAAATTTCCACCGCTTTGTGAATTAAATTCTATGGAAATCTGGCGACAATCCAAGTGAGATCAAAGAATAGTCTGATTTAAAACGCTACATTTAATCTTCTTGACCTAAAAATCAAAAGAGGCTGAAGATTCTTCAGTGATAAATAATTATTTTAGCTCTAATACTGGCAGCTGAATCATGTCCCATTCTTCAATTTTTTTTCTCGTTAATGATGAAGAATTCAGTCGAATTTTCTTCTTTATAGGTTCCTTTAACTATCTTAGATATAATAAACAACGTGTGACGTTAATAGCGCACAACCTGCCGTGGGGTAGCTCAGCCCATGTTACTGAACAATGTTTGTTCTAAGACTTTTGGAAATTCGCAAAAAAAAAAGTGCTTTTTCATACAAATCGAGAAATTGATGGGGCCTATCAGTATGAAAAATCATTTTTTTTTTGCGAATTTCCAAATACTTAAAACTATCTTAGATATTGTATAATGGGGCCGCGGTATCAGCTTAATAGGTCACCGCATCCATGGAATGTAAAATGGCAGTTCCTTCCGCTTCACCCTGGTAGAGAAGACTCATAATTATGTTTAAATACTAAATAAACATTAATATTGAAAACTTTTCATTTCCTGCAACCACCAAAAAACCAGGCTCCATTCATTACTCACTACACGACACCCGCAGTTATATAAACGGTATATAAACAATAGTTATATAGCCATTTAGTCGTAATATCACGCTCGTGCCTATGCGTGGACAGTCAGGCCCATAAACAACGGACTTCCGACATTATCTCGATGTGGTTTAAGTGTTGAGACGAAGGCGGATTTGAGTTTTTGGTAACCAAGCCACATGAAGTCATACAGAGTTTGTCTTCTTGTAATGTAGGCAAGAAGACTTTTATGCCCCTCATCATCATTACTGACACTGATAGCCTGGTTCATCCCTTTCAGTAGAGTTTTTTCAATGCGATTGTGCGACGATGTAGATGGGGTGGACGGCTAAACGATCTCATTTATGGTGACCAGTCACCAGAGCCACCTGGCTTGGAACCAGCGTCCAGTTGGAGTTCAGCGCAAACCGGTTGTTACTGTGTTCTAGCGATGCGTAGAAGTTCCAGTTCCTTCTCAGTGAACTCACTTCATAATTTGGCATTATTTTTGCTTCTAGGTTAGATTGAGGCAAAGAGCAAATCCACAGCAAATTAAGAGTCCACATGACTATTTTATTCGAGACCGCGCTTGGAGACGCCCGTGTGTGGTGTGTATCGCACATACCACACACGCGATGGTCTATGCCAGACGCCTAATGCTTGCAGTTATAATAAGCTAAGTTGTTAAGCTTTATTTGGTTATAATAACTGTAAAGGTGGAGGTTCGCGCCAGAGACCGCAACAGGACACTGCGACCGGAACCGCGAAAAGAGATCGCTATTGTCGCGGTCTCCTGTTTCGGTCTCCAGTCGCGGTCTCGAGCGCGAACCGCCAACTTAACGGCTGTAGTACAATTATTTTTACTAACAACTAGAAAAGCCTTTCTCTGAAACCTTATCACACCACAGCCACCAGAACTAATAACAAACAAAAAAGTTTTTACTGCACATTTCGCTGTCGCCTATAACATACGACATCGTGGTGTTTACGACGGCCGGTAGTTATGAACGGGAGCTGCTACAATGTGTCATACTGTACATTTGTACGAAAAACTGTATCAATACTTATGACAGGGTTGTAATGGAAATACTCGGGCTGCTGTAAGTGATTTCTATAGCGGAGTCATAAAAGCCTGGTAGCCAAACATGACGTCTTAAAGCCAAAGTAGTTTCAGTGACGAAAAGAGGTGGCGCTAGACGACTTGTACAGCTATCTCTATCGCACACTGGTACTACTGTGGCTTAAAGACGTCATGGTCAGCCACCTGATTGAGGTTCACTAAGGCAAAAGCTAATGCCAATAACCATGGACCATGCCCGGGTCGGCGGCGCGTTGTGTTCCACGCGCGCCTCAAGACGCGTCAGCACGCTGACGGGGCCCCCCTATAGAGGGCCATAGTTTTGCCGGGGTTGCGGGACATACGTATACCGCGACTCCGGTACACAAAAAGGCTACGGAAAGACACCGTGGATTTTAGTCAGTCAAGTCTGACAGTCCCTCCCGCCCTGCCCGGGGCGGGAGCACTCATTTGATGATTTTACTACGTAAAAAAAAGGAGTGGAATTCTCTATCGTCTATATTTCCTGATAGATAGGACCTTTGAGTCTTTAAGTTAAGAGTGAATAGGTTACTTCTAGGCTAGTGTGCTTCACCGTCGACCACATCATCGCTTTTCATCAGGTGAGATAGTGGTCAGACGCGAGCCTGTCTCTAAATAAAAAAATCTCATACGAAACCGCATGTCCACACGGTGGAAGCGAAATAAATATAAATTGGAAGTGTCCCGCGCGGAGTGACGGTGAGCACCGCTCGACCGCGCGGTTTGACGGTGTCCATGTGGGAATCGCCCTTAATAGCCTTTTGCTGAATCTTCAGCCCGCCTAACATTTATTTATTTAAAACTTCATGCAACACCAAAGGTACCTTCATAGGCGGACTTAATGCCTGAGGCATTAAACATTTTGAGACATTTAATACCCCAAGCCTTATTTTTAGAAATGAATACTATTGAAAAAGTTTTCCAATTGTCAAAGGCCCTAGTAGTAGGTTCACGTAAAAGAGAATTCTGAAAAAATCGAAGCGAAGCACGTTCTTTAACTGGTAATGAAATGTTTGAACGTATGAAATGAGTAACGATACGAAGTAAACATAATTAAAGTACCGTTTTCGTATTGTACATTTTGTGAAACTCTGCATAAATAGTAGGAATTACAAGTTTATTTTAATTAACTTTACTTGGAAACGTATTTCCAACATTTTCTGCATTTCTATTCTTGGAAGATAAATTTAATTAAACTTAATAGAATAAGCGATGATTTACTATAAAATAAATGCGAAGGGGTGATTACAGTTCGTCAAAATTACAAAATAACACTACTATTTCAGTCACAACTCAAAAAACGTAATAATACCATTGAGCTATTATTACTACGTATAGAGACGACACCACGTAATTATCACAACTATGTCCCATCCAGGATGAGTGAGCGCGCATATGTTCATTCATTTGTTTGACAGCCCTGTGGCGTGTTCTAGGCGCGCGCACTCATCCTGGATGGGACACAGTGGTGATGCGTGGTGTCGTCTCTATACGTAGTAATAATAGCTCAATGAACAATACAGCTCATTTTTTCAAACCAAAAAATCCCACTCTCAATCAGGCAGCACATGCAAGACAGACGAACAGACAGACACTTTAACGGCGAAATAAAATGAACTGCATAAGTAAGAGCGTTTGGCAATAAAATCAGGATCGCGCCCACGAGCGGGGAACGTGCAAACATCGACCAAGTGCTGTATTGGAACGTGGGCGGGAAGGTGGGGTGACAGTGTTAGAGATTTGTCGAATTTGAGAGGAATAGAAAAGTGGCTATTTATAATGCCCGTGCCACACATGTGGTCACTTATGTGATCAAATAAGTGCACATGTCTGGCCGAGATTTACGCTAGCTCGCAAATCGCACTGCTGTATATTAGGCCAGCGCCAAACATGTGCACACTTATTTGATCACATAAGAAATCACATGCGTGGCACGGGCATTATAACAGCCGCTCTGATCAAAGATCCTATCATGACTATTTCCGTTTTTGTGACTTTGATATTAAAAAAATAGTTCTTCGTTCACTAGAGGCACCTTTTCATAGAATAAACGCAGTAAATACTTCAAGCACGCTGAAAATAAAATACAGATATCTTGTGATAAGGCCTCTGATATTCCTTTTAGCAGCGCCTGCCTGTCTGTGAATGGGTAATACGAAACCCCTTGGTAAGAGTTTTAAGTAATATTATTAACAGGCTTTGTATTTTATTTATGAAATATGGAAGATTGATGTCTTCTGGCACAGGTATCTTCATACTTAAAAGAAGATCTCTACAATGTTTTGTTAAAACGTGTTAATTTATGAAATAAATTATTATTCCTTTATTTATCTGTCTTACTTATTATTTTACATTTTTAAATATTATTAAATAGAGAAAACAAAAAATAAAAACATTTAAAAATATAAAAAATAGTGTTCCACCGATGTGGGAGCGGGGTCCAAGCCACCGGTGGTTAGGGCCCCAGAGACAGGAACCTCCTCACAATACGAGCCGTATCAAGAAGTACTGCTTCCTGAATCAGGCCCTTGATCCAGCCCCCTAAGGAGAGCCTCGAAAGGTGTTCATCGAGGCTTTTTGCCATCAGCCCATTGGCAGTAACGACAATCGGCACGATGATAGCCGAGCTCACATTCCACATGTCGACAACCTCGCGTGCCAAGTCAAGATATTTTATTTGCTTATCATTCTCGGCTTTCACGAGGTTCTCGTCATGCGGGATGGTAACATCGATTATCATTTAAATTATTATTATTATTTAACTCGACTAGTTGTCAGACTTTTGAGCTTCTGACTCACAGTAACAACTAGGTTTAAAAGATCTACTACTCTAGTTATTGTGTTGTGGATGTTATTTAGGCAGTAGCTCCATGTAAAGTCATTTGCATCCGATTCGACTGAATAACCCACACGATTGAGAAAAAGCTAGGTGCATAATAATGATGAGATGAAGCCTTTGACATGACAGCTAACGTTGCTGGTTTAGTTCAAAATCAAAACAAGTTATTGGTATCGCTTTGGTAGTATCATAGACTAACCTAGACATGCGTGGTAACCTAGAATGAACCTGGAAGATTGAACAGGCAACTTTGGCCCATAGACACATACCTTACAAAGTAACATACATAATTTTATAAAAAAAACAACTTATGTTAGTATATAGAAACTTAAGCCTATGTTAGTAAACACTTCACTACACTATGCACTTAGTCATTGTGCGTTCTGGTAATGTGGTTATTAGATACAAGTTAAGATATAAAATTGATAAAAAACCTGATTTAATTCTTATCTCGCTCTCACTGGAACCATTCCCCATTACAACCATGTCCAACACTTTGTAGCATAAGAAGTCAGTTTTTATTGCAACACTTGATAATGTTACATTTTTTCTTACATTATTTACTTTTGCTGCTCATCCCGTAAGCTGTTAAGCGAATGAAACCGTTGTTTAGTGCCAAAGATTTGTATGGGAACATGTGAAATGATGGGCTATAATGTTATTGTATTACTCCTTGTATGATACTGATTCAGATAAGGTTTTATGAAGTTTGTAATAGACTGTTGAATGGTTTTCCAATGACATAATGCATAGCATATTAATAAATTTATACGATAAAATATGGATAGAAAAGTTACCCGCAACTCAAGTCAATTAAATTGGAGGTCCTTGTAGAAAAATAAAAGTAAAGTAAAGTCATAATTAGTATGGCAATTTATTGTTACTTCAATTATCCAAATCTATCCAAATAAGAAAACAAAACTTTTGTTTTCTTTTTTTTAAATTGCAATTTGCAGGATACATAATGACAAAAAATGGTCATCTTTATTGACAAATTATTCCTTAAAATCGAAGCTCAATTCAAGTCCAGTAACTTTCAAAAAAACATATCAAAATCATGAAAAAAAAACATTAACAAAATCAAATACCAAATCGCCATTAAGCACCTTTAAAATATTCCTACTAGCACCACCTAAATAACCTTTTAATATTCATAAAACCCATATCTTTAACAGTCTGAATACTCCACAAAACACCCGACTCATATATCGTTTTGATGGTCACTTCACTTACGATATATCGCGGGACAGACAGACCGACAGATCGTAAATATTCTTAAAGACAAGCAAGCTAATTGCTTCGTATGTGGACCTATTTTAAATGGCTGTAGGACTAAGCTATTAATATTTAAAAGAAAATGCTTAGCGGAATATAAGTCTGACTTGAATGAAGATATTTAGTTGAAAGATAATGTGGCAAAGCCGACAGTCTCTAGGGGACATTAATAGCTGACACTATTTAGTATTTGAGGAGAAATTTGAAGACGCTTTGTACTAAGTTAGTTTTGTTATATTTATTTACTAGCTTCTGCCCGCGACTTTGTACGCGGATCTTGTTGCTTATGCCAGCGACAATGGGGTTGACAAAATCGAAGATCTGAAAAGTCTGATACCCAACTCCAAGAGCCCGGGTAAAAAAATCATGGGAGTTTGGCCAGTAGAATAAAAATTGTATTAATATATTAATCGTCATCGAAAATCAGTCCGTGGAATTAGTGATAGCTTTGATTTCCACATCAGGTGTTCCAAATCTTATATATTTTAATACATCAATAGATAATGCTCATTAGGCTGAACAGCTCTTTCTAAGACGTCATTCCTATACAGGTTGAATTTTTCAACTGGGCGTTGAGTTGTTTAGTAAGGCGAGTACAGTTTATACAGTTCTTTTTTGTTTTTGTTTTTTTACGTGGTGAAGTCATCAGATGGGTCCTCCAACCCCGGGTAAGGCGGGAGGGACTGTCAGACTTGTACTGACTAAAATCCACGGTGTCCTTCAATAGCCCTTTATGTTCCGGGGTAACGGTGATGGTATAAGTCCCGCGACCCCGACAGGCTTTAGCCCTCTGAGAGGGGGCCCCGTCATTATGCTGTCACTCTTTAAGGCGCGCGTAGAACACGACGCGCGGTTCATGGTCGGACGGCGAGTTGCCCTTTACTCGCCGACCGCATGCCCGCGCCTACGGTGGCCGGGGATCGTCTTGTGACGTCCGACGCCGTGGGCGTCCACCACCGCGGGGTAGCTGGGCTCTTGCAGTTCCACATCAGGTGTCCCAGATCTTCAAACTAATTCTCTCAGCAGAAAATGCTCATCACGTGGAACAATTTTTGCTATGGCACCATTTTTGTATCTCTTATAGTTTAGCTGGTCTGTTGCAGTTCTGCGCCAGTTGTTCAAGTTTTCAAAATAAGTTATAGCCTATGTTTTGACCAGACTTAATACCTATACAACAAAATCCGTCCAGTACTTTTTGAGTTTATTCCGGACATACATACAGACAAACAGACAAACAGATAAACAGACAAAAATTCTAAAAACTATATTTTTGGCTTCGGTATCGATTGTAGATCACACCCCAAGTATTCTTTTAAAAAAATATTCAATGTACAGTTTTGACTTTCCTACTATTTTATTATCTATATGTATAGATAAATATCATCATCAGCCTATGAATGTTCCCACTGCTGGGATACAGGCCTCCTCTCCTCCTGCAATACACCACACTGCGGTTTCGAATTTTGGTTGTAAGACAAAATGCTGGTTTCCTCGCGATGTTTTCTTTCACCATTTTGAGAGCAATGGTAATGAAAATACACAAAGTAAAACACCTGTCTGACTTGGAACCAATGACTCACAACAGCGGCATTTTAGTCAGTAAGAGTTTGACAGTCTCTTCCACTCTACCCAGGACGGGAGAACTCGAAAATTTTACCACACCAAAAAAAAGTACATCAACTTAACTCCATGATAATATAATTTGACACTCATACCAATCAATAACAGTGATGATTTAGTAACTCGCAAACTTGACTCAAAATCGTCAATTTATTTGCACCCCTCAAACTCGAAGTCAGCACACGCATCAAAGAACACGTCAACACGTCTCCCTCAGCGCTAGTTTTACGTAAATCTATACGAGCCACGTCCATGCAAATCACTCGTGCTTCCTGAATATCATACGCACTTGTAGGAGTTCGGAAATTGATAAGTAGAGCAGTACTATTGGAAATTGTAAGTGGGTGATGTCGAAATTTTGTGGGGTAGTTTGGGAAAAAATTGGATCTATTATTTGATGTATAAGCTTTTTTCTTTTCTTGGTAAAATCGTCAAAGTGGGACGGCAGGGACTGTTAGACTCGTACTAACTAAAATCCATGGTGGTCCTTCAATAGCCCTTTACGTTCCATTGCCACGGTTACCTGGTGAGGCAGTCACGCGACACAGGATTTAAGCGTATGCCCCTAAATGTGGTTTAAATAAAAATGAAATGTCAACATTTACGACGTATGAACCGTTACTGTAAGTCGAAGATCTTCTTGCATTGGTGCTACTCCAATCAAATAAAGTTACTTATTCCAATATTTCCTCCATTTGCCGTGAATCTACTCCTCACAATTAAGTATCCACAAGTCTTAACACTGATCCTTATATCTCTTTATTTTCTAAGTTTTTACGCTAATTTTAAGATTAAGAGAGAATTTAGAAGATTAAGATTAATTTGGCCCTGGTGAGATTCAGATATTGTTAAAAAACAAATTACAAAAGCTTAGGGTAAAGAATTAATTTTATTCAATTCATCAGTTCTCTGTAGGTACTCATTTTTCCTTTAGGGTCCACTCCATTTTAGCTTTAGGGTGTAACTTTCAAATCATACTCCACATTATTTCACTTTTATTTTCAAACCATTACCAAAGGAAACCCTCAACCAATAAAATGATCACCCACTTAAATTACCAGATAATGTTTATTTCATTACTCAAATAAAGCAAAGTTGTACCGCAGTCCATCTAGTTACAACCCACATAAAACAATTATCTCAATTCCAAACCAATTTATCATAAAATTGCTTTATCGTCTTCAACAATTAAATAAAATTGGCCGCAATTCGGGCCAGTGAAGACATCAATTCATTAATAGTACAAAATGATAGGGTTTGTCTCGCCCTAGGCGTCTACAGTCGTCGGCGTCTCTCGGTCGAATGCACTCTAAATCTCCAACCTGCATAGACAAAACCCCTACACTCTGGTGCAGCCATTTCCCACCCCACCTGAGCGTCTATCCCTCTCTACTCCCCACAATCTCTCACCTATCCCGTTTACACCTCAAAATTACATTCGGCCGTTGTCGTTTGTGCTCGGATGCAATAGCCGGTGTGGCTCACAACTAAACATGATTTCAGCCAGTCGCTTACCGGCCGTCGGAGGAGCTGCATCGCTGCCGGCCGCCGTTCCCGCGTTCGAAACATCGCAACGGTCCGGCTTGTTTGTATAGGGATGTTTGTTCCTAGATAGTGCGCCCCACAAACCCTGAATGGAAGGATTCCCAGTGTTGTGAGACTAAGTGTGGACGACAGCGGAGTATATTGTGCAAGTGTGGTGTCGTTTGATGGTCAGTTACGATGTTGCAATACTCACGGTAGGCGGATGTGGCTAATGCAGTTAGATCTGTTTGATTGGCAAAAGTAAACATGTGTATGACAGACGTTATTAAAGCTATGTTGCCGTCTGCCGACGTCGCTTTAATGGAACGTGTATTACAAACGGTAACGGAAACGTGCGATGATTTAGTTTCAGCGAAATGTTATGACTTTAACGTTCAGTGGAACATGATATTACCGGGGAAGCGATGCTTTGAAAGCATTAAACTTTACGACGATTAGTCTGTAAAGTGGCGAAGGAATTGAAGCGAATGATGAATATTTAAATGAATTGAAAGTAATGTTTGTATTAGATGATGAGGAAACAATTGAACAACTAATTGATTTAATTTATTTCAAAAACCATGTGGGTGGAATAAAAGATAACAATGATCAGGCAGTTTTATGTTGAACAAGCAACAAAACAATTCATTATAACAATGGAGTATTGTTTGTGATTGAGTTTGAGCTTTTTGTTAGGAAATCACTTTTTTTTTATTTGTGGACAAGCAAGCGTAGATAATTATTTCAGTGGGCAAGACAATACGGCACGCGTTAATGAAACAATAGATAATTTGGGTTTAGTCAATGGGTTTCTAATTGGAGTTCATAGTTTAACTAATAATAAAACGATTATGAATGAAAACATAGAACTAGGAGTTCCATTCAGTGGTCACTTAACTTTCAAGCGCTCTGTTCAAATTCAAATTGAAAAGAATTCATTCTTTTACAACGTTTTTGTTTTAAAACTCAACATTATTAAAAAGAACTGGCTGGAAAGTTAGGTTTTTATCGTTAGGAGACTCGTTCCATGAAAGTTTTGCGGACCAATTAACCAGTGTGCAATTTGTTAAAGAAAACTGTACAGGAAGCAATAGGAAGGCTCTTGAAGATAAATATTTTAGTAAAAGCCAAAGAAGCTCATACTATAAACAATAATATAATACACTATGATACAACACAAAGTGCAGTCAAACAGATCTCACCCACGCATCGTGAGGCCATCAAATTGACCATTTTATTTTTACAGTTATAATTGAGACAGTAACGATCATTGACATTTCTTTGATATTTACTGAACGTAAAAGTAAAGTGGCGAAGGATAAGGTTTGCGAAAACGACAAGCAAATATTCGAGGACTTTGGAAAAAGATTCAAGGATATTTTCACATGTAAGTAAATAGAATATTTTGTTTAAGAATTCTGGGCACTCGAAACTAAAGATGGACACAGAATACCTATGCTTTTCGTTATCAACTTTTTGAATCTTCTGCAAAAATGCTTAGATATCGTTTAGTCTACTCGCTTAGTTCCACCTGTTTTCAAATTCACGCCTAATGCGTTTATTACTATCAACAAGACGCAATTACTGCCGGGGAACTAATTAAAAACCAGGTTTTGCACACATCATGGTGAATTGAATTTATAATTAATTAATACGACTTGCGCGGGAAAATAAGCTGTTTATATCTAGATGAAGTGTCTTCTGTTTCAAACGCCTCTTTAATATTACAGTCTGCCTTATCTCTTATGTATTAAGTTAGTAAGTTGCTCGTCAAAATTACCAATACTTTTGCACTTCGCTCGAATTTCCATTTTCTATAAATATCCTGAATGACTAACACTCAGTCTGATTACTTCGAATTTATCTTTGACACGAAACTTTCTTGAAATTGAAGCTCGGCATCCTAAAATTATAATTTACCTTGGAGATACTTATTTCGGAAATTTAACTTCCAATGAAATTTATTAAAGGGAAATTATTTTATCCATAGACAGCAATTAATAAGATACTCTGGATATTTATTGTATCCGCCGAAGCGAAAATGCAAGTTATGAATATTAATTCAATCAATTATGGTCTTAGTCGCAAGATATTGCAAAATTGGTTAGAATTTTAGAGTTATTATAAACTCTGTTAGACCGCAGTTTTTGTATCTAAAAATAGTATAAATTAATTAGTTACAGTTGAAGGAACACAGTCTGTTTTGAAGTTTTTTTGAGTATCTTTTGATATCTAGGTATATTTTTCTAAACCCACTCGTAATATTTTCAAGCCAACGGTATCTTTTTTTTTTACGTGGTAAAATCATCGGATGAGTCCTCCCACCCCGGGCAGGGCGGGAGGGATTGTCAGACTTGTACTGACTAAAATCCACGGTGTCCTTCAAAAGCCCTTTATGTTACGGGGTCACGGTGATGGTATAAGTCCCGCGACCAACCCAACGGTATCTTAACATGCTTTTGGGTAAAACTTGCCAAGATTGGTATGGCACAAAATCATAATACCATGGCACAAAAACCAATTACAAACCTCAACTTTTTCCGGATTTTGTAGGAATACATGGTATTGTATGTTTTTAAACTGCATCTTTGCAGTGAAAAACATGACGAAAACGAAATAATTATTTGATTACGCTTTGTATTTCTACAAAAGCAATGGTATAAAAGTCAGCACTATATAGACACTAACAATAATGATAGCTCAGGGCATACTAACAGTATTTTCAGGCGAACTAGTCGTCGTAAAAGTGCCAGGTACGAGAACATAGTTTCCCTTATTCGATTTTTCCAACGAGAGCTTACAGCACGATGCTGCCATACATGGTGTTAAGCGTTGCCAATACCTTGTTCTCGCACTGTCTGTTATTCGACCTAGCTTTTGCTTATTTTCATTGAAAATTCACGTAACATATTAGGTGTAAACCTGCGAGTGGTATCAGACCCGACTTACGAGTTGCGTCGTGGGTCGTGGGTTTCTACCCCTGCCAGGTGCATTACTTTATGTAATTTATTTCATCGCTACTGCTCTCAAAACGGTGAAGAAAAATATCGTGAGGATCATCATGTCCTAGAACTAAAAATTCGAAGATATGTAATATCTACCTATACGCATTGGGCCTGCGTGGTGGATTATGGCCCACTCCCTCTCTCAGAGAGGAGAATATAGGCTGATGATGATAAAACCTTCGAGAAGGTTTATCCTCTGTGTTATTGGATAATGTTTGAGAAGACATTTTCTGGTAATAGGAAAAACTAAAAAAAATAATTAATTACAATATCATTCAGACTCAGCCTGTCCCTTGCTGTAATACCCTAGCGGTGTCCTTAGCCGAGGTTCGTACCCCAACAGGGGGTGTCCTTAGTGTGTGGTAGATTTTTTGTTTGTAAGCCTTTGCCTGAAGGCCATAGATACAAGTCACACCATAGGCAAACTTGGACTAGATGACTTGCAAGATTTTAAAAATTGTGTGTGTATTTTAATATTTGTGTGTTTACACATAGGAATATCACATTAGTATATTACTTACTTGATTAAAAAATATTGTTTATTTCTTAAGTTTCAAGCAGCAGAGCAGACCCAGTTAAGGAGAAATGAAAACAAAAATAATGTAGATTATAGGTGTGTGAGATAAGAGAAAATGTTCTATATTAATACCTCAATATTAAACATATTAAACTAATTGGTTCATAATAAGAAGCTCTCAGACTAGTCTATTAATTAGGACATTACTGAAGGGGAATTAATTTTAGTGTGTAGTCCTTAATTTCATTTTAAGTCTATGTGTCCATAATATCACAGGTTTCGTTATTAAAAAAAACCGTTTACATTCAAAGTTAAACATTTTTTTTGCATTGTAATATTTCATCACTAAGCTCTCAAAGTGGTCGAACGGCGAGTAATGGGCAACTCGCTGTCCGACCATGGACCATGGCCGGGTAGACGGCACGTTGTGTTTCACGGGGGCCCCCCTCTAGATGGCCAAAGCCTGCCGAGGCCGCGGGACTCATTGAATTACCCTGGAACGTTAAGGGCTATTGAAGGACACCGCGATTTTAGTCAGTCTGAGTCTGACAGTCCCGGGAGCTCTGCCTTGGGTGGGAGGACTCATTTGATGTTTGATTTTACCGCGTAAAAAGAAAAAGCTCTCAAAGCGTTGAAGGAAAACATCGTGAGGAAACCGACTCATCCAATATCCATTCCAAGAAGTTGTGTCATCTAGTACTGGGGCCGCGTGGTAGATTAGGTCTACTCTCTCATAGCTGTTAGCAGTGGGAATATTATAGGCTGATTATGCTATGTTTATTGCCACCAAATTCTCTTGATCTATTAATGTAGATTTAAAAATTGCAAGTTAATGTGGCAATGGGCAGGCCACATGGGTCGTAGAACTGACAACCGATGGGGAAGAAAAGTTCTCGAGTGGCGACCACGGACCGGAAGCCGCAGCGTAGGTAGGCCTTCCACTAGGTGGACCGACGACATCGTGAGAGTCGTGGGCAACCGATGGATGCAAGTGGCGAATTGACGTTCCGCGTTGCGGTCTAAGGGGGAGGCCTATGTTCAGCAGCAGATGATGATGATTGATGTAGGATTAACTAAACATAATGTCTTACTAAATATCATTAGAGATTTTACTAAATAGTAAAAATGTATGGATAATATTTTATGGAGAATCACTACTAGCGTAAGAAGAAAATATTCAAATATTCCACCAACTACTCATAGCTTATCTTCTACCGTATTTTAATTGGAAAAAAAGAAGTATAATGTTATCAAACCACTTGATAACGCTTGCTCCAAATTCTTTATACATTGATCGGAGCGTTCTCTCTCTTTTCTTAGACATAGCGCCGAGTACACACTAGTTGAAGGTCAGAGCGCAATGAATTAGGATTTGACATAAGATATTGTTAACAGTTACATTGGATTAAGTAGAAAGTTTACTTTTATTGTAATATAAGTATCGTAATTTACAAGACGTTGTTCAATATTAAGAGATTTTTATTGATTGGATTCACTTTTGCTATCTGTAAAATTCGGAGGGGTATTACAAAATGTAGAGTGAGCGAAAATTTTAAGGAATTTTAACGTTATAATTATGATGACAATAAATGTTTCTAACAAGAGTTCTAAAAGATTCAAAATTGAAAAGTAAACAAAATACAGACTTAATTATTTAATCCAATTCTTAAATCTCGTGGGAAGCCCTCTGCCCAGGATGGTCAACAAAGGCCATTAAAAACAAACAAAAAAAAAACAAAGTATTGTCCTAATTTACTCCAGAATCTTCCAGCACCCAGCTTTATACTATACCTCCCAAAATCTAGATTCTTCAAATAATTTCCTTCGCAAAAAGATCACAAGATTGACCAAAAATCTTAAATTGACACACAAAATAGTCTTCAAGAATTACTATTCCTAGTACTGAAGTTAAATATCGATTACGTACATACTTTGAACTTGTAGCGGAGTCTTATAAAGATTTATTTGCAATTAGACCATCGACCGATAAATTGCTTCGTTTCCTTCTAAGTTTCAGCTTGTTCAAGGCGGGAAAGTTTCTCTCCGTTAATTTCTACAACTTGGCAAGTTCTGTTACAGTACATCTACAACGCTTATTGCAGAGTGTTATTCTTTGGAATTTGATTAAGTTTGTTAAAGATTGGGTTAGTAACTGTTGAAAAGTGTTACTGTGGCTGTATTTTGATGGTTCTCTATATTATTTCTTGTATATTTATTTTATTTATCTTTGCTGAGTCGTCAAGCTAATCTTTCTGTTACATTCTGCTCTTTTGTGCCAAAATGTTTAAGTATTATTTGACAATCATCATCATTAATATCATTATCATCATATGTCTGCCCTTATTTCGATAAATTTGAAGTCGGTGGATCACTTACTACCAAAATTTTGTTTGCTTTCATGGTTCCTTTTAATGAGTCTATTTTAGCAATTACTGTTTTAATTTTTAGCTTTTTCTACTTCAATCTTAAACAACACCACATCAACATCACCTGTATTCTCAACAACTTCCATTATTTTTATTTCTTTCTTTGTTTTACATGCGTCGGTGTGCACTCGGCACAGCATACCTGACCGACTTGCGAGTTTGATGGATGCGGCACGACGGCGATGCCATTATATCGTTTTGTTAGAGTAACGTTTTTTGAATCTACTCTGTGGTACGCGGTAGTTGGTCGAGAATGCTCATTTGGCATTACTGTGATGGTTTAATTTAGTGCGAGTTCTTTTTGGGGATCATTGGACTTAGGTTTGATTTTTATCAATCTGCTTGGATTCTTGTTATTAATTTTGGACACGGATGTACATTTGTACAGTTTTTTTCAGCAATTTAGTGATTTGGTGATTTAGTTATATATTACTCCTTATTGGCTACATCTTTATCCACAGAAAAACATTGGTTCTATTATCCCGCTTTGTGGTGTCGGTTAAAAGAGTACTTGATTTTCTTCTTTCTGTGTTTATGTAAAGTGAGTGGAATTGATAAGCTGATATATTATTTTTTTCAACTGAACAAAGCTTTTACGTACAAGGTGGGTCATAAATTATGAAGGCCAATGTAACCAAATTAACAACTTTCCCTCATAGAGGCTCCATTAAAGCAAATTGTTTTGATAAAGTCCTATAAATTGTGTTAAAAATGGTTAAATCATGTATATTATTTTAAACAACTATTAACCATTGGCCCTAAAGAAGAAAAAACCCATTGAAATAGACCCACCTAGCACATAGCTGGCATACTTATAAATATCTTCAACTCTATCTACATACAACATAGGCGCAGAAAGCCAAGGCGCAAACTTTACGCTTTCACCGCTTTCAAAGAAAGTCCTTTCTACGCAAACGTGCCAATACTGGAATATGTAAACACTATCGAGAAATCTAGATACTCGAGAAAAATCTCGAGCTCGAAGTTTTTGTGCCAGATGTTAACGTGAAGGCAACTTTTAGAGCTTTGAAAAGCTGTCGATGTTAAGAAGTGGATTTAAATGTTTTTGAAATAACAAAACGTTGAGAGTTCGTTAAAGAGCGTGTACTACGGCATTCCATTTGAGCTTTAAAATCTTTTTCTAAATGATTGAATTAATTTTAAAGAAACTTCATAAAACGCATAAGTCGGTTAAAAACACAACAACAAATTTTTCAAATTTTTTTTTGTTCATTTCTTGAATCTAATCTGGGACTTCATGCTTACCAGACACGCTTGTAGTTAGCTAGACTAAAGAGGCTAATGAGTTCACAAAAAGGTATTTTTAAACGTCAAAATTTAATATCTACAAAAGGTTTAGAATAGATTCCACACAATACAGATTTAAACATAAATGATTTAGGAACATCATATCCATCTTGCTGTCCTACACTTTTATCAAAGATCCTAAACGCCATGCTTCAATCCCATTTTGGCTTCAGCTTCGTGTCCCAACCGTAAGATGGCGCAATCTTCGCCGTTTGGATCACAACTCACGTCCCCGATTAGAATTTATTATTGACCGGTGTATTTCATAGCAAAACTTGCTTCATCGTAATTTAAATTATAGTATCGGAACCTGTCAGTAATCATTATCAGGGAAAGCCTGGCCTTTTAGCCTGGGTTAGCTTGTATAATCAGATGGAGCTGAATATCTATCAGTATTTTATGAAGATGAACTGCTTTTTTTGATAAGCTTGAATTTCAACGGCAAACATGCCTATCCTTATTATCAAACGACGGCATGGATGGCGCAGTAGCCAAGTGTTTGACTGCGTGGGTTCGATTTCCGTACGTTTCAGATATTTGTATTATCTTCAAGACCTGGTTGTTCTGGGTCTGATTGCTTTATATGACAAGTAACTTTCAGATTCTGTCTACCTGCAAAGTCTATTTTTTTTTTCATAAAAGTTTTATGAATGCATGCCTTTTTCTCAAGCAGAATTACAAAACGAAACTTGCTTTAAAAATAAACGTGAATCGATATTTATTTTTAAACTAGAACACTGCGAATTGTATCTAAAACATGAATATCAAGTGAAAATATTCATACACGCATAGAGATTGTTACCTATATAAACAAAATTCTAAAACGCTCAAGTTTGACCAAACATCAAAGCATTTTCCGAATATCCGCCGCCACAGGCTCTTTGTAAACTTTTATATTTCATGTTTTATTTCGAAACCACTCCATCTTTCTGAAGCATTCAATCCTGAAGCCACAGGTGCTCCGAAATCTGACCTTAAAAGAATTCTCTATATTTTATTCAAAAGCATTGGAGTGTAAATAATAGATCGGCCATATTGAGATGAAACATTCGAAGGATACTGGTAAAAAATGAACGGTATATCGGTTCCTTTTCATTTAAGATCATTAGACTTCGGAAGATGAGAAATGTAAAATAAAAAACGTCTGTCTATTGTACGCTTCCGTGTTTCATTCAAAGGAATATTTTATTTATATTTTTGTGGACTCTCCTTGAGGTGAAAATGAATGGTTATTATGATACAGTTTTTTAGGTTTTGCTGGCTTTGAAGTACTTTTGAATTTGTCTAGAATATTTCAGTAGTTGTAATGTCAATTTGTAAATGTCACTGTCATTTTGACAGCTGTCAAAAGGTAGTAGTGTCACGACAACACATAAGAGGTTTCTTCTCTTGGGATCTCTATGAGACACATGCTTTCTAAACAAAATACGTCTCCTGTACTAAAAAAAACACCATCTGCCTACACCTAGATGCACTAATTTTTAAACTTACGTAAATCACCAATTTACAATTTTAATCTTTTGCGAATGTTGGCAATGGATTTCAGTTATGGAGCATCATTAATTTTTTTTTTCATTCTCCAACCATTTTCAAAGTCAAAAGATAAAATAATAGGCCACCCAAACGCGACAACTCCGATACTAAAATCCCTTCAAAATCCTCAAAAACTTCTTAGGGATTTGCCTCCAGACTATTATAAAGTTTATACGACGCATATAAGATTTATAAGGAGTTGCCTGTCAGTAAGTCGTGCCAGATCTCCCTGTTAGGATAAATGTAGCGACACGTTTTGAATAAGTTAGTTATTTCAAAGTTGGTCAGATTCAACGATTAAGGGTGCTTTTCCACCTAAGATGTGCTATGCTGCGTTAGCATACGGACGGCGAGTAATGTACTCTCACTGTCCGATC
Organism: Agrotis ipsilon; assembly: GCA_028554685.1. NCBI lineage: Eukaryota > Metazoa > Arthropoda > Insecta > Lepidoptera > Noctuidae > Agrotis > Agrotis ipsilon. The sequence goes on along the minus strand of CM052973.1, from coordinate 12,960,510 downwards.
GTGGACCTTGTCCGGGTCAATCGTATTTCGCCTGGTTCAAAGAGCAGTCAGCAATCTGACGGGGCCCCATAGCTAGGAAAATGCTTGCCAGGTCTACACAGGTACTCCTGGAACGTAAAGGATAATTTAAGGAACAAACCTCAAAGCGGTTTTGACGGGATCCTCTTTAGAGGGCCAAAGCCTGCCGGTGTCGACGGACTTAACAAATTACTGTGACCCTGACACGTAAAGGGCTATTGAAGGACACCGTGGATTTGAGTCAGTACGAGTCTGACAGTCCCTTTCGCTCCACCCAGGGCTCTCAACTCATTTGATGATATTACCACGTAAAAAAACACATCAGTGTAAGCGGTCACAAGGTTTTGTAGCTTAGCTTTCGTATAGAACGCCTTGAGTGGAAGACCGACCTTAGAGTGCCAGTCGAGAATTTAAATCCGATACTAGCTGAAATATTGCTCTCGTGTCGAGATGATGTGATGGTTTTTCGAAGTCTTGGCAAATGTTGAGACGATCTGATGGGAGATCTGTTTGTGAGTGGTTGGTAAAGGTTGCTGTTGAAAAGAGAAAGATTGTTTTGAAAGACAAAGAAGACGATACGATAGATGATACTATATTAAATCTGGGAATTATAAAGAAATTGACTAAAATAAAATAGAGTGTAAGTATTATTATTTGACTTTCTGAAATTATGTACTATTTTAAAGTCAGTCGTTGATTAGTTTCAGACATAGATCTGTACCAAGATTGCGATCGAGATACATTATTATTTTTACCATTATTACTAATTTAGGGTGGTAAAATCATCAAATGATTCCTTCCACCTAGGGCAGGGCCGGAGGGACTGTCACACTTGTACCGACTATAATCTACGGTGACCTTCAATATCCCTTTACGTTCCGTGGTCATAGTATTCGTCAGTCCCGCGACCCGGACTAATTTAGGGTAAGTGGAAAATAATGTTTCTGTTTCCAAAATAAATTCCATTTATGTATGGTTATATAATTCGCCGCAAACCACGACAATCAAATTAAATACTTATGCTCATCTCTCTCCGCTACCGCAGCCCATCGATCTAATTTAAAACAACCGCAAATTGAATTCTCATCGCACTAAGATATCTGTGCTAAGCCGCGTCAGCCTAGAAGTTCACATTGCAGATAAAACGACGACATGGCATCGCCACTTTAAAGAGATAGCTGAGCATAGGGTTGCCAGATTTAAAATGTATTTATTTTGCAAAAGAAAGTTTTATATGCTGAGAAATAATCGCTTTAAAATTAATTAATTTAATGTTCATTTTTCTTCGTTCGTGAATTACCTTTTCATATTTTTATTGCCAACATGTTTCGCTGGTGTTCAACACACGGTTAGACCGTTTCATGACACTATTTAGTACATTTTTGAGGTATTATTTTTAAACTTCCCTTGTAGTTTAATAAGTGCAGTAAATACACTATAAGAGTAACATAAGTTACAAGGTGTTTGCAACTGAAAATATTGTTAGTGACGTATTAAAACTTTCCGAAAGTGGGAAAAGGTACTAAACAAAGTAAACACTCCAATTTAAATACGGCAATTTCGTGGTTTAAATAAGTTTTATAAATCTCAGAAGCAATTCTCTTACAGACGTCAGCACATCAAATCACAAACGAACATGAACCTTCTTCTTTTGTAAAAAAATTGGAAATCTATTAAATAATTTAAACTGATTGGGGTAGATTGATGTGCATACTGGCAATACCAACATCATTTTAATCGTTAAACAAGATCTGTCTCTAAAATAAATTTCACACACCCACCCAACGTGACAGTCATAATCACAATGCAATCTCACGTCCGCCATTTTGAATCCATTCAAATGCCTTACCGAGGTTTGGAGGTGTGATAACCCTAGTCTGGATAATGATGCGAACCTCGAATGAGGCCGGCCAGTCATTAGGAAGATTTAACTCACGATTACTGAAGCCTGCCTGGTAATGCGAGAAAGGGAACTATTAAAACTAGTTTGGGTGTTTAGACCGTTGAAGATAGTGATTATTTTGGCGCCATTGTTTTGGATAACTACTGGAGTCAATGGGCGAATTAAATGGCTTTAGCTGGGAGTTACTTTTTAGTTTTTTTGGCGATCTATTTGGTCTAACGCTTTCGTTGTCTTGCCAAGTTGGGGCGACTGTGTTTATTGGATTTCTTTCAACAGGATTTTTATGTATCAGCCGAAAAGTAAAGTCTATAGTTGTTCCCGGTTCTTGACAATTGTTTCCCCTAATATTGAGTGCAATATAATTATAAGTTTTAAGCCTAAAAGCGGAAAATCTCTTATGCTTGAAATCAATATTCTATCTCAAACGAAATCCCGATCCGTGTTCTTTGACGGCTGCTTTTGTTAATCCTGTAAATTTTGATTGGTTACAAAGATCGGGATCAAGATTGCAACCGAGATAGATTACTGTTACTTTCCAGTGTTAGAATTAAATTGTATACGTAAAACTGGCGAAATTTTCCGGCCTTCGAGGAAACAGGCGTGAAGTAAACAACATGATCTATTTCAATATACAGCAAATACAATAAAATATTTATAAGTAACGGAACGTGGGTGTACGATACACGGAAAACTGACTCCTACGGGAAATATTCAGGCTCAAACGCCTTTGTAAGGTTATAGGTCAATCTATTTTCGCTGAATGGCATACCACGCCAATCCACATAAACTGACAACTATTCAATTTTTTTTTTTGGTAGTAAAGTCATCAAATGAGTCCTCATACCAGGTGGACCAGAGGAGAATCAGACTGGGCCCCTTTAGAGGACCACATCCTGCTGGGGTCGCGGGACTGTCTCATCAGATAATCGTGACCCTGCTACGTAAAGGGCTACTGAAGGATCGTCGTGGATTTTAGTCAGTACAAGTCTGATATCATGTGCAGAAGGACTCATAATATGATGATTATAACATGATAAAATAATACATACACATAGCCCAACTAACTCGCTCCGCTACATAGCTAAGCACAGTGGAAACGATCACATAGTTTTCTATCTTAGCTTTTACATTCTCGCAGCATAGCCCTGGTGAAAAGGCACTCTAATACCTGTTAAAGTGGTCTATTTTCATCTGATATCGATCTATTATGTGTGGTTTAGTGAAGTTACCCCAATCACTTGGTGTCAAACACAGTTTGGTTGAACTAGTTCTTATCTGTCAATTTCAATCCACTTTAAGCATAAGTATATTATAGTTGAGGGTACCCTCTTTATGGATTACTATACTTAATCTAATAGCTATAAAGTGTTGTTTTGATTGACATTATCATCTGCCTAGCCTTTTCCCAATTATATCGGCTTTTGCCACGAGCTCCTCCTCGTGATTGACATAATTATAACAACTGAATTATAACAAAACATCACGCCTCTCGAAGCTGTATCGGTTGATGCGATTTTTGTGTCATTATAACTCTATTTGTCATTCTAAGTTTTAGTTTTCAATAGAATGTTTGCAAAAGTGACAACTGATCATGAGAATTAAAGTTCAATTTCCTGACCAGACACAACAGCCACGATTGATTGCTAAAGAGTCCCCTATTACAAAGATTTCAAACATAAGTAACGAAATGTTGGCGTACTATTTACCAAACAACTTAAAATTTTCTGTGTGTTAAAATCTTTCTGCGAATCAAACCCTAGGTTAACCAAACACGGCATGTTTACAGACTTCAATTAAGACGTTAAAATCAACACAAAGAAGGAACTGCGAGGCGTCCTGGCGAGGTTCATTCATTAAAGATAGTGCGACTATGCGTAGGTAGTACCTTCCAATTAAGGCATAAATACCGCAAACTAATAGTTCAGGTACGACTTGTTTAATACTATAAGTGACTCATTCAAGTCGCTTTACTTGATAGCATGATAGCCTGAATGAAATATTATTATGGCTGTTTTCACTGGACATAAAATAGGTACAGTACGTTTTAGCAATGTTGAAAATCGACAATAGGTAGGCATCTGATAATCATTTGCTGAGTCTATTTTGAAACAAAAACGTTGTTATTTTTTTTTCATTCCTACAGCTTTAAATAACCTGAGTCCACACTGTAACATTTAATTACATCACCTGTATTTCAAGGATTCTACTTGGAAATAAAATAATTTCGATGAATTCTAGTACTTTTTAAAAAGCAAGCTTCTGAACTCCGCATGTCAGTTCTTTAGTAACACGATGTCCTTTATTGAGCCTAACTGTCAGATTTTAGAGTTTCTGTCTGTCTTGTAACGATTGTCCAAGAACATCTAAATGGCAGCCGAGAACAACGACATTACCTACTTCCAGAAACTTGGAAGGGACTCGTTCAGCTACAATCATTGTGAGCTTTATAAAGGTACTAAAAGATGCGGGCCATAAAATGTTTCCTAAGAAAAGAGTAACTTAGCAAATCATTTTAAATCCCATAGCATAGAACCAACCAGCTGTATCGGACACAGCTTAGTTAAAAAGATAAAATGAATATAATGATACAAATCAAAATATAAACCCCAATTATTATATGCCTGTCAAAGCACCCCAAAAATAAAACAAAGAAAAAGACGTAATCCAACCACATAATTTACGGGGAAGAAAAATTCGAGACGATAATAATCTTATTTCGCATTTCTTAAACAAAGTTGGGAGATGCGAAAGCGATCTTAAAAGTAAAGTTAGGAGCAGAGAACTGGACAGAAGGTCCGCTCCAAACAACAGTAGTTATGAGGGATTTATACACCTAAATTATTAGGTAAATCTTGAGTCTTGCGGCATTTACAACACTCGACAAAAATCGCATGCTTCATTTTAGTAGTACAACACAGGACAAAACGCACTTCATACGGCGAGTGGCGGTTTGCAGTTTTTGTCACTCGCTGCATAGTCGAATTTATTAGACTGTCGATTTTCGCCGCACGGCTAAAAGGACCGCAAAATACATGTCGACCTATACTGCTATCTAAATCGTATGACAGCCCAAGTTTCTAGGTCAGGGAAGGCACACTGTACGTGAAACGTATCTTTGTCTATGTTATCATGGGTTATGTCAGCCTTAAATAAATCCAGTTGAACCTCAATTTTGCAAGTTGACAATGTATGGCTATCAGAAGCAGACTAGTCATGAACACTGATAGCCATACCTACTTATTGCAAACCGCTTCCAACTGTATCTTGCAGGACTGGTAGATACTTGAAAAAAAAACCATGCAACTACGCTCCGTTATTTTCCAAATTATATTTGGGTCAGTTGGAATTATTTCGAATATCTGCTTTGCTCAACCCAGCCAAGTGCATCTGGGTGTTGGATACTAGTAGTTAACATGGAGCCTTTTGAACTCTAGACTTTCGAGTTTCTAATTCCCAGAAGTAACTGTCCAAGATCTAAGAATAGGTACAAGTCCTAAAGCTTGTTTATGTGTGTGTTTTTGCCTTCTGCACCTACCTTTCTACTCTATACTAAGACGCTGACGTATGTATGATTTCACAGCGTTCTTCAAAGTGTCTGACAACTTCGTCTTTCGTTTTGATGATAAGGAAATTAAGTATCTTTACTGCTAAAATATTCTCTTTGAAGTGTGAGTTCATTCAATACTTTATCGTCTTGTTCGTTTGTGTCTTTGTGAAGTGGCACAGCTAGCAGTGCTTCAAATTATCGATCACTGCAATCATTTGTATTATAGAGACCTACTTATATACCATCTACTTCAAATATATTTTTTCTAACTTTACCTTCAGCAAACTTCATTTCCTCAAATCTGATAGGTTCAACATCTTCAAACTTATAACATTTCCCAACTTTACATTTTATTATGATCTTGGTGTTTTATTTACATTTCAAATACTATGTAACCACACTTTTCCGATACATACACAATGAACACGCTGTTTGTACCTTGCCTTAGCTATAAAATTTTCTTAATGTGAAATTTATTATAACCGCATCTGAATCGAACCTTTACCATTAATTGAAAGCAGCCACTTCTTCAACAGCGCCATCATCATATATTTCGAAGATGGGCGAGTAATTTCCGAGTTTGGAAGTTTCAAACGACGTTACTTAAAAGTTTCCATCATATTTAATGAATCAACATTGGGAGTAAAATTCTTCTCTTTTTTAATTTCGAAGCTTTATGTCTCTCGATGGACTTGGTTCCAACTTCCTTGTGGGTTTATAAAATATGAATAGGACGTCTTTTCTTTTGAGATCCCTTGATTTCAATATTGATGAGATGCACCATTTTCTTCTTGATTTGTTACTCGCTGATTTGACAAGGCTGTTTCTTTGTGGGGATATTATTCTAACTTGACGTCATTATCATTAATTTAAGTATACTCTTATCTGACACGCGATCTCTCGAGAAGCCATTTTATTCAATCAATAAAGATTTGTAATCAATACTTTTATTTATAATAGACCTGCTTTGAATTTTAAGCCTCGAAACAATTAGGTGTCATATTTCGGGAAACCCAAAAGTAAATGCCAAAAGTTCAAACATTTTCGAGGCTTCAGCATAAATAAATCCTCCTACTCAATTTCTTGGATTTACGTAGTCCCTTTGTGGACAAGTTGGGGGCATTCACACTGCCCTCCCGAAGAATTTTGTGTGTAAAATGTTTCAATATAGAGTGAGATCGGCATCTCAAGAACTTGTAACGCCTGCGGTGTCGGTATAGCGAAAGTTTTTTAATAAAATATGTACCGAACCAAGAAGTGTCGTTTATATTTTATGATGTCATCCCGGTTTTATTATTCGCAATTTGTGTACGTCGTATTTTTTGGGTTTGTTTTAATTTAATTTTTGTTATCCGTTGTGATCTAGAAGGGGACAAGTTTGTTTTTAATATTTGTAGAGTTATGAACGCTTTGGACAACCATGTCACCATCGGAGGATTTAAATTAATTGATATTGTAGTGATATTGGTAGCAATACTGCAGGTACTGGGATGACCAAAGTGGACCACTGGTCTTAGCCCTCTTATACAAGGTTTTCTGCAACAACGTTCAGACTGTCTCAATTTTTTTGAAAATAGATTTTTGTGGTCCACTGGTCACTGGTCTTGTAGTTTCGAGTTATGAAAATTTCAAAAATTGTACCAAATTTTTTTAGGAATAAAACACTTTCAGTACGATTGTGGCTCGTTTACTTGCTTTTGTGTTACTTCTGATGTTAGGCTTTTTATGGTTAAAACGTTCCACGCTTGTCATTTTTTCAATGTTTTATGGAAAATGTGATTGAAAGTAATGCTCTATTGATTTAGGCCTCAATTCAACTTGAATTGAAACAATAATGCTATTGTTTGCAGCCTGAATTGGATTGTATTTTTACAAAGAATAGCAATAATATAAACAACTACTCGTATTTTCACATTCAGGAGCATTTTATCGCTTTGTGCTTAAATAAAACAACTTTATTTTCATAAGTTCGGCTTTACATTTCAATTCCTTTCAATTTAAAATACGTCATGCGTTCAAAGGACTCGCTGGCATCGCTCAATTTCTTATTCTAAATCCGACCCATTAAGTCTATATTGTAAATCAATATGTATAGTATATCGTTTATTCTCGACCATAATTGCTTACGGCTGCGTCAGTATTTCTCTTTAAAATTATTTATTGCCACCATAATTTAATCAGGATTGAAATATAATGCCGGAGAAATTTCGAATAGAGGCACAGAGCCATAAAGTGTGCTTTACGACAAATTTTGTTCAATATTTGGGTCATAAATCACGGCTGTGATCTGTTTTTCTGATGTTCTTGAACGGAAGTTTGATCAGTTGGGAGGGAATATCTGTCTGGAAGCAAGTTTTAGATGGCTCGTGTCGTGACATAAAAATAACTCCTTAATCGTTAAAAATAATATGTTTGTGAGTTTTGGCTATAAAAAAATGTCGCTTTGTTGGTTGTTTTGCTTTGATATCGTTTAATTGATCGCTGGCAATAAATTAATAGTTGGCGAGTGTTGATGTTTTCGGCGATATTTATGACGTATTTATGATTTGTGTGACTGCTGACATCTTGGGGCCGCTCTTGTTTAGAATTTTCTAATTTAAAACTTATTTTCATTTTTTTATGATTATAAAGAATTATATTTTGAACAATTTTTTGGCACACGCTACTATATCTACCTAAACTTATCATAAAAATAATATCAATAGACAATTACCTACGGCTAAACTGAGTCAGCTGAACGAAAATGTATACTTATAACTAGCGGTATACGGTTTATACTAAGTAAGCATCCATTGCAGACTTCCTTCTTTATAATGTTGCGATCATAGACCGACTAGAAGAGGCTTACTCTATCATCTATCAAAACATATTCATCACCATCATCATCACATAATCAGACTCAGGAGGTCTAATGCAGAATATCTATCCCCTATACATTTTCAATAGGACTGATTAGAAGCGGCTTGCATCCAGCGCTGCCCTGTGGTCTTCATCAGATCATATGTCCACCTTGTAGGTAGAAAAATCAAAATATACCAGCAAAATATTTTACCATTACCAAAGAAAAACGCAAATAAAAAAGAACTCTAATCAAAACAACAATAACGATAAACAATCCATGATTTCAACAAACCTATCTCCGCCCAATATGCATTAAAATTCCTTATAAGTAAAACGAAATGATCACAGGGATCAAAGGCCTAATTTTAGAAACTTTCAAAGCTAAACGCCGGGTTCGGATAAATGTTTTCAAAATTGTACGTAAACACATATCAGTGGCAGAATATTTGAGCGTGTGTAAAAAGTTTTTGACCGGAACTTTTAAAATAACTTTTGGAAACTATGGACTGACAGTAATATCTTGGTGTCGCAATTTTTTAAAGGTATAAGTTTTCCAAAAGATGTTACAACAGATTTGACGGGGTCATTTAGAAGGTAAAATGTGTTGACATGTGCTTCGGACATAATTTATTTGAAACTTAATGCTGAAAAGAAAGTAACAGTGGAGTATATTTTATTTGCAAAACTTTTTTTTTCCTATCGAAATATTATTATTCCACTGAAAAACAATGAGACAAGACACAGTATATAACGCAAGTTCTAGAAATATCTGTCGGATAAATAAAAGTCAGATACGAGCACAAAAGGATTTAATTTTTACAAAAATCACCCCCTAACGGTATAGATACAGGAAAGTTTTTATTGGCATATCTAAAAGTTTATGACATTATGACAGTTTTGTCAAAAAAAACAACAATCTAACAAAGCCTACTTTAAATAATTAATAATTGAGACCAATTTTCGCTTAACACGTTTTCCTTACCCTTCTTCAGGATACACATGAAAATATATAATTATTTATTTTTAAATATTCATAAATTTAAAGTTATGATAGTTTGTTTGTGTTTTTCGGAACGCATCGGAATATTTTATGGTGCAGACAGACGATGACGATTTTAATGAGCGCCTCTGATTTATGGCTTTTTGAATGGGGACTCTTCTGTTTGGTAACGCAATATGGTGGACATAATTTTTGGAACAACTTTTGAGTCATACTTTAAATAAAAAATTATTAAAATTTTGCTATTCGTTTATAAATTTAATTTGAATTTAGAAATATGAAGCCTCTAATGCTCGAATCGCGGTATACCTTTATCTACCGTGATACCAATTCAGACCCTGTACCTTGTGACCCAATCTGCTGTATTCAACCTGACAAAAAGATAAGCATACCCACATTTCAGCAGTTAAGTCCCATGTCATAGAAGGCGAAGTTATCATTAACAGGGCACGTCATGTCTAGATTCTTGTTTATTGTGGTAAAGTCATCAAATGAGTCCTCCCACAAAAATAAAACCCAATACTGTCAGACTTGTGCTGGCTTAAATCCACGGTGAACTTCAATAGCCCTTTACCTTCCAGTCCCGCAACCAATGTCCAGATTCCCTTGACTGCTTTTATGAAAAATCCCAAAAACAACGATACAGTAATTATTTCACAAAAAATTTGAGAATATGTAAGTCGCCAACAGCCTCTGAAAAGAACAATAAATATTTATAAGCAAAGACATTTACAATAAATCTTACTTTTACATCAATTTGAATTCCAAATAAGCTGAGTAAGAACCCTGAGACACTTTTAAAACATTCGTTAACAAACTTTTCAGTTAATTATCACTTAATTAGTCTAATTATAAATACTTAATGTAATGTAGTTGGGACGTGTGGTCTTACTGCGCTGGCTAACGACCAATTTATTTTATTTATTCGTCGCCATCTTTATTTCGAAAGGAAAGTTAACTAGGTGAGGTGGTCCTTGGGGAAAGTGTAAATAATTAAATTATATAGACTAGTGTTTGAAGTTTATTTTAATTAATGAAATCCTTGACTTTGTAAGATACATTTTTAGCAACATAATCATTATCAAAGGAACTGAAAATCTCCAAAATAAAAAAACAAACGAATATGAATAGACTTTAGTTCGATTTTGGTCAATTTCGGCGCAGAGATAGATGGGACCCTGATTACCTATTTAATTTTTTTAGCATGTAACTCGAATGAGGAGCGGCATGGCGAAGACAAGCGGGCAAAATGATTTAAAAAATGAACTACGATAATTTGACTCATAAAATGATAATTGTAAGTGTCAAAATAATGGCTTGAAATAACTGTTCCATATCACTGACAGCATTGCCACGTGGACGTGGAATGGCAATTAATTTCTGAAATAAGTCTTATCAATAAGAATAACAATAGAATTTGTCTGTGAATAATATTAGGTATATGAAATAGCTACATATTTAATTAAACGTATTAGATAATGTTAATGATTGATCTTCAAAGCTAGTTTGAAATCGTATGAAATCTAGAATCACAATAATTAATAATTATTTTGTAACTTACAAATTAAATGCTACACAATAACAAGATATTATTCTCGGAACACATGAATAGCTTAAGCAAGGTTAAGTCAATGTTAAGTAACTAAGTTCAGAACTATTATAATTATAATCTTGGTAAGCCTACGTTTGAACGTTTGAGATTTAATACAATTGGTTAGCTCTGTGACAAGTGGAGCAGTAGAAATTAATGTATAAGTACGGGTTTATAGCTTATCACGTCTTTAGATTGTCACTAAAACTATTAGATATGAATTATGAGTATTTGTAGTAGTCTGGTATAGGGAATTTTACTGAATAAATAAAATTAAAAATGTATTTAATCCGTTAGTAATAATATTGAAAAATAATGGACACGTATTTTTTTTTAAACCAATCAATAATGAGAAAGATAAAACGCTTCCAAATTCGGGAGTCCTAGCTTGTGACGTTATTAGGCTTTTTTTTTTTTTTTTTTTTTTTTTAGGTGGTAAAATCATCAAATGAGTCCTCCCGCCCTGGGTGGGGCGGAAGGGACTGTCAGACTCTTACTGACTAAAATCCACCCGTGTTCCTTCGGATGCCCTGTACGTTCCGGGGCCGCGGTAACCTGGGTTAAGAAAAAACCCGCGACCCCAGCAGGCATTTGGCGCGAAACACGACGCGCCACCAACCCGGGCTTGGTCCTCGGTCGGACGGCGAGCCACCCATTACTCACCGTCCGCAAGCCCGCTCCGCCGCTTAGCCCTCTGCTGATCAGAGGGACACGCGTTGGAGCGTCCACACGACAGGCTATTCGCATACGGGCAAAGAGACTCCTTAAAGAAGAGTTTTTGCCCGCATCCCAGGGTGCACCGGCCCGAAAAACTGGTCTTCCCCCCGGACGTATCCGAGAGGGAACTCCAGTCCACGGGCGCACGTGGAGGTTTCCTGCCTTAGCACCCCACGTTATTAGGCTTGTGAAATTGTAACGACCGAGTGACGTTTTGTGATTTTAAGAAGCGTTGTATCTTCGTCAATTTTGGTTTACGTAACCAAAAAAAAAAATAGGGGTCTAATATTTTTTAATAGTCTATATTTCAGACATGTTAATTTGTGGCTGGGAAAATTGGAACAATAGAAAAACAGTCATTAAAAACTTTTTGACAACATTTTGCACTTTTTCTTCTCAACTGCAGCGCACTAGAAAAGAGTTGTTACAGCTTTCACCCCTTAGGTTAGGGGGGCAAAGTAGGAAAAAAATCTGTAACCCTATATGCGACTAGGACGACAGTCAGAAATATATTCACTCCTTAAAAAAATCATCTATCACCTATTAGTGAAATTAAAAAAAAATGTTGAGAACACACATACATTTTCAGTAGATAAAAACATAAAAATAACCTAACGTTTTTCTCATGTAATCATAATAAAAATCAACTAACATAATGACACCATTTCCCACTATTATGTTCCGTATCAACTTCAAAAAGAAAAGAGCCCGCAAGAATTATTGTTGCCATTGAACTAACAATAGTGACAACGAAGCACTTGAAGTGCCAATAAAAGCAACAAAGACACTCGGCTGTTGTGCATTGTCCCTCTAAAAATCACTTATTATAAAAACAGAAAATGTATACGCTTCCGTACTTTATTTGTATCTTTTGTTCATTTTCTTCCTTACTTTTTACAGTTTTATAAAATATTTTTATAATAGAATATTTTTATCTTATAAGATGACTAACCTGATAATTATAATCTAAATTCCTTTTATTTTGAGTTCGTATAGGTCATCTTAAGATTTTCTGTATACAATTGCTATTTTGGTCGCGGGACTCATTCCATCACCGTGATCCCGGAACATAAAGGGTTTTTGAAGGACACCGGATTTTATTACGTTCAAGTCTGACAGTCCCTCCCGCCCTGCCCGGGGTGGGAGGACGCATTTGATGATTTTACCACGAAAACAAAAATACAATTGATATTAGCCATTCTAATCATTTGTAGCATATGAACAATATTGTAAGATCTGTGTCTTAATCTTTTGTTGTAATTTCCTATAATTTTATTCTAAAAAATCGTTTGTCTTGTCATGTTGTGTACCTATAATAAATATCTATTAACCTATAGCTCAAACCACTGGATAAATTGGACTAACACGTAGACACGCATTGTTGAATACGACAATTAGCGAAATGCAACCGTAACTGGGTAAAAATGAGAGTCTGAATTTTATGATGAAAATCCATCCATCGATGGATAATAGAGAAAATGTGATATTTTTTTGTGTTTTGTTTAAATAGTATTTAAATTGACGAGGAGATATTCATCATAGAATGTTCAATGTCCACATTCCCGAAGCTAATCAAAGCGTACTTTTTCTGGTTCATCTGTACTATTGAAAGTCACTAAAACAATTAAGTACGGGAAGCGTGTTAGCACTAGAGTAGTTCTTACTGTTCCCTTCCCGTTTTATAGTGGATCTTTTCATTAAACCAAGCTCTAATGACTCAGTGTTAATTGAAGCTTCCTGTGGCTTGTTTATAGAACCGGACCTTTTAGTTTTTAGTTACGTTTTCTTTGGCTTTTTGACCCGAATTTGAGCATGTTTCTGTATACAGTGTGTTTTGTAATTTGAGCTTTGCGTGGGTCTTTAACAGGTTTTGGTTCTGATACTTGCTAATTTGTTTCTTTGTTTTCGTTGTTAGTTCTGGGATATCGTTTTCCGATTAATTGATTGTTTGTTTGTAATCATTATTTGCGTTGCTATGTTGATTGTTTTGTAAGTTACTTTCGTGTATTATATTACGGATAGCTTGTAACCGTGGTGTCTTTCACATTATTAGCAAATCCCACGGAAACAGACTATCGATTGATCCAGTTTATAAACTATGAGTGTACCAAATGTCGGATAGGTCCGTTCAGCCGTTTTTGCGTGAAAACTTTCCGAAAAAAAGTTTAGTGTTGGACAGGTTACATTTAATAAAACACCTGTATATTTTTCTAGTAATGCTGAATTCCCGTGGGGATAAATTTAATCCAAAGCATAGGTACTCCACTCATACCATTCATTTTATTCAGCCTAAATCCCCAATACACAAACCTTCTCTCTGTGTGACAGGTAATGAGCTCTAATACACCATACCACAGATTACAAGACAGATACACAATCCCATACAAAAAAGTGTGACCTCCTTAAAACTAGCAATTCGACTAGCTATTTTTGTTTCCTCCACTTTCTCAACAGATGACAGTACCGGCGGCTCATTATTGCCAGAAACAGCAGTTTTACAACGCCATCTATGAGTCAACCTTAATACTAGGTGGAATCGAAACTATGTGGCATTGACACTCTAGAGGGCGTTTCTTTTCTATAGATTTGTTGTTTTATTTGTGTGAGTGAGTTACAAACATTATCATTGCACACAGCGTGACTCATCGAATGCGATGAAATTATGAATCGTATTTTTTATAATGTTCTAAAACAGCTTGTGTAAAATTCAACTTTTCTTGCGTGTTTTTACAATTTGAAGGTCTCTTTCAGTTCGAATGTTGATCATGAATAACTGCTCACTAATGAGGAAGCACATTAAATCTATGAATATTACTTTTATTTTAATAATATAATTATGCGGCAAAGAAATGAAATAGGTAGGTAGTAGGAGAAGGAGGATGAAAAATGGATCGTTTAGGAAGTAACTAAAAGAAAAACAGTAGTTATATTTTAAGAAAAATATTTTAATAGACAGGTTCTTCAATTAAGTACGTAAAACTAATAGCAAAGTGATCATTACAAAAACAGAAGCTAAAATAAGCAATAACACCTGCATCGCGTCTTCGCTAAGATATTTTTAACTATCCAGAAGACCAGTGGCGTAGCTAGCATGGGTAGCACCCGGGGCGGATCTTGTAGGTAGGTGTCACCCCAAAAGCCAAAATCTATCTTCTATACAGGGTGTTTCTTTTAAATTGGCCAAAAGGGAGAAATCTGCATCCATAAGAGATACGGGAAAACTTTCTTAGAAACCTTTAGCTCTTTTTTGATACTGACAATTTTGGCGTTTCTATTTTTTTGATCAAGTGTGAGCTGTCCACAGAAATGAGTGAAATTGACCAAAAATTTTTTTAATGCTTTTCGACTCTATTTCGTGTAATTATCATTTCATTGTATCGGAAGAAAAAAAACGGGACGGCGGAAGTTGGTCTAATTAAGCAAAATATTTTTTCATACAAATTGCATGAACGAAAAAAATACTTTTTTTTTTATGATGCCATGTGATTAGTTTGCGCGTGTTTCTAACTTCGAACTCAGTGAAATTAATTCCCGCTCACCCTCCTTATAGGATACCATTGGAATATCTTAAAATGCTCTTGTGTAGTTTTCGAAAACTTAATCGTCCCTTCTCACCAATTTAGGGGGTGATTTTCGAAAAACCCAACAATGGAAGGTAGTTATAAAAAACTAATAATTACTATCTTTTTTATTTACATACACCTACTCATATTTGTACCAAGTTTCAAGTTTATATAAACCTCCCTTAGGTTAAGATTAATTTATTTATTAAATTTTAATAAATAAGATTTTACATCCAAAGTTTTTCACCTCTTTTCACCCTTTATGGGGGGATTTTTATAAACAACTTGCAACTACCGACCAAAATTCAGGTTATACGTTTAGCGGATGAAGATCCTTCCCTTTAAACTTGAATACTCCTTTTCACTAACTTGGGGGGCGATTTTCGAATAATCCAGAAACACGTGTTTAATTATTTTTGTTCTAGTGTATAAATACTGATTTTGACATAAATCACTGCACGCGTTATGAGTTTCCCATACAAACTTTAACAACGCCTAGATTACCAATGGAGGGTAGTTTTAACACAATAATAGAACCAATCTTTTTTATTTACTTGTGTTCTTATTCGTTGCAAGTTTCAAATTTATAAACCCAAGGAATAAGATTTTTTATACAAACGTTTTCACCCCCTTAAGGAAGATTTTCGCAAAATCCCGTCTTAATGCTTCCCTACACGTTAGACCAACTGCTGTCCAAGTTACTGCGTTTAGCGGTTTCGGCTGTAGTCGAGTCTTAATGAAAAACCCTGTTCTTTTATATATATGTATAGATAATAATATTTTCACCTAGACGCTTGAAATTTTGCATAAGAGTTCCTTATATGACGTAGGTGAGCACTAAGAACGGATTTTGCGAAATGCGACCCCCGAGGGGTTTGTTTTTGGGGTCAATAGTTAGTATGAAACTTTGTTACTAAAAGTGCTAGGCGTCTCAAATCTTACATGCATTCTTTTTAAGACGCAATGGGTAAACTATGAAGAAATTTTGTGAAACTCGACTCCTAAGGGGTTGTTTTTGGTGTTGACAGTTTTGAGAATCAAATTTTTACATATGGATTCTTTTTTGGACGTAAGTGATACTAAAGACGGGATTTTGCGAAAATCGATCCCTAAGGGGTTGTTTTTGGGGCTGATAGTTTGTATGAAACTTTGTTACTACAAGTGCTAGGAGCTTTAAATTTTGCACCGGGTTACTTTTTCGGACGTAGATGCTCACTTGGACGGGATTTTGCTACGGGTTTTTGTTTCTGGGGTTGATAGTTTGTATGAAACTTTTTTACTAAAAGTGCAAGGCGTCTCAAATCTTGCACGGCTTTTTTTTAAAGTTCGAAAAACACGCGGACGAATACTAGTTCAATAATAAAACAATGAGTAGGTAATCATTTATGTTTTTCACAGACTTCCAAAAGGAGGAGGCTATCTATTCGGATGATATTTTTTTATTTTTGTTCGCGCATAACTCCATCGCGTACCAACTAGTGATGTTGCGAATGTCTGATTTTACACATTCGCGAATGTGAATGCGGATGCGAATAAACAATTTTAATATTCGCGAATACGAATATTTACTTAATTAAAATAAAACGCGCTTAAAATGATAGATAGGTTTAACATTTCATGTCAGACATATATTTAAAGCTAAAATTTCCATTTTTTTGGCCAATTAATTGCCATCCCAAAGTCTGCAAAATGTGATGGGAAAGTTGGAATCAGCTGTGAAAGTAACACATGGGTGAACGAACTCAAAGAGCAATTAAATTCATTAATACGGTCAAAAAATACCATGAAATAATATATTTTTGTCATCAAGTGACGCGCGGCCTATCCGGACTCATTTGAATAGTGGATGGTCTAGTATCGGCATAAAAAGCCAAATTCGCAGAATGGCAACCTAGTCGCAAAAAGACAAACTCCCCTAGCCAATACAATTTTAACTTTATACCCCAGAGCCTTAATTTGAAAATCTATTTAAGATTTTTAAGTGATAACGACTGGAAAGAAAGAAATCGCTTTGCAATCTTGATAGATCTTCAACTTAAAATCAAGCACATAATAAAAATCGACTAAAGCCTACTCAGAGTTTGCGTTTATGGTTTGTTACATGGATACAGGCCAAGTTCTCAAATGACTGACATGATAATATTTTGAAAATTCCTGTTTCAGAAATCTCCAGACAATCCAACACTGGTACATTAGCAAGAAAAAAAAAGCGATTTATCTATTTATTTTGTAGAATTCTTATTTTTGCTTTTGGTTCAATCGATTTCTTTCTTGATTTACAATAATCATGTATTTTCACTTCAAATATTTTTCTAATTAAAAAATCTATGTGATTTAAATCATGATAATCATTGGGAACATTTGTTTCAAATTTTTTCACTAAATTCGACAACAAATTGACTTTGTGAATTTCACTAATGTTTTCATGAAATAAATCAAGTGATTTTTTAACTAAATTATATAAAAAATCAGTTGGAGATTTAAGACTTGGCGTGATCAAATTACAATAAGTTTTTGTAATCAACAATAATTGTTTCTGATCAGTTAAATCAACTTCATTATTAATCAAAACAGATTTGCATGCAAGACAATCAAAATTTTCGACACACACTTTGCCTAACCAGCCAGCAAAATATACAATAGAACAAGTTTCTAACGTGATTTCAGGTGGAGACTCACCCGAAATTACGTTAGAAACTTGTGCGTTTTCTATATCCGCGCCCTCAAGTTGGAGATTAACAATCACACCACTTGAAGGTTCCGCGTTCGACGGACCAGCAATTCCCACTGCATCCTCCAATGTAGTTGGTTGTGGTGGTTGTTCTAGATTTTGCTGCTGGTTCTCAGCCGAGGTAGACACAAAAATATCTTTATCTGATTCACAATTTGTATTGTCCAATTTAATCAAATTATTTAATAGGTTGGATCGAAACATAGCTCGTAAATTTCTAGCCGTCGGGTTTCGATTACAACCACCTCTCATTCTAAAAATCCCAAATAAATTTTCAAGTATGTCTTGATTTAGTCGGTATGTCATAAGAAATTTGACCTCAGTGCCTTCAGAAAATTCTTCAGTGGAGAGCTGAAGTACAGCATTGATAGTCTGCAGCATTCCTTCAAAGCAAGGAGGACGGGTTAATTTTGATTGATTATTTTGAACGACCTTTTTTTTTAAATCACTAAATATCTCCAAGCCCCTAATTAATGTTTTATGAACTAAAGAATTTCTGTTGTTATTAATTGCACATTTAAATGGATTTTTATCAAATTTCTTTCTTGAATTGAGTGAATCAAACAAATCATTTACATTTTTTATAAAATCAGCCGTATGTTTTGCGGTATCACTCTTCAGCTCTCCACTTGCTATTGCAGTTTCAATTGCTGCTGCAACTGAATTACTAAAAATTTGAGTGGCAAACTTAACTTTCATTTTTTGAAAATTATTTGGTTTTAAGTGCACTGGGGTCAATTTTCTTAATGATTTGGTTTTATTATTTTTGTCGATACTATATACATTGATTATATCATTGAATGAAATTTCATTACCATTTAAGTAATAATTGTTTTCAAGGAAATTGTTTCTAAGATTTTTAATTAAATGGGGGTACATCAAAAATTGAATAAATTTTATGATCATCAATAAAAAAGAAAGGATCATCTTTGGTAGCCCTTAAGGATTTTACAGCTTTGACATTAGTTGTGGCTTGATCACAAATCAACACTTTTGGCAATAAATTAATTTCAAATAATTTCCTTATAATTCTTGTAATGATTAATTTTAATTTTTCGGCATTTACATTTTTATTAGATAAAAAATATGCCAGTGGAATTTTCCAATTGGCGTGAATTCCCCTGGCAACAAACATCAAAGCATATTTTGCTTCCTTAGGGGAACGCTCACCATCACCAAAATCTTCAAATCCCTCAATCAAATCGTATTTCTTCGTATATTCCAAATCAGCCATAATACTCATTTCATCTAAGCAAACACCACAGGCCCTATCATTTATTGTTTGATCAGAAAACTTTTTTTTTATATTTTGAAATACATCTTCAGTTATACCTGGCATGCAACTAGATGCTTGAAGCCAGTGTTGGATTGTAGTTGGAGCAGCTAGCACTACGCCTGTATTTAATAAATGTTTATAAGCAGCAGGGGACTTATAATATAGTGTCAAGCAAAAATTTTTTTCTGCCTCACTCCACTGTCTTTTAGAATCTTTTAATTGCATCATTGTTAAAATTTTTGAAGCTTCACTTTTGAATCGGTGTTTTTCTAAATCAATTAAGTTATTCTTTTTAGTACATATATTTTTTTTTAGTCTATTGTATCTGGTTTTTTCTCTTCTAATTATCTTAGAGGACATTTTCAAACTCATTTTTAATTTTTTGCACTTTGGAGTATCCATTGAAGTTGATTTTCTTTTCTTTGGTGTGTTAAAACATAACACACTAGATTCAGGATTTTCGGTGTCAGGACTGTTGCGAGTCCGCTGTGTCTTGTACACTTTCGTCGGAGTCAAAACTTTCAGGTCAGGCGAAATTTCTTGAGCTAAAAAAAAACAAATATAAACTATTAAAAATCTGTAAGAACAAATGTGTTCATTCTTAGGGTCCCAGTAAACCAGTGTTTTACAAACCTGTGGGTCTCTAAAATCTCTCTAGGGTGAGTCGTAAAAAGTTGGAAAAGCTACTGTAGTAAAATAAAACAATATACAGGGTGAATTTTTCAACTGGGCGTGGATGGCTACTTTCGAAACTATGAGGAATATCGAAAAACGTTGAAAGGAGTCTCGAGGCCGATTTTGACGAAAACTAAAACTGCATCATTGGATTTTAGAAAAATCAAAAATCCTGGCCAGGAATCGAACCCGTTGATTTTGGAAAAAAAATCACACCCTGTATTATTACACCGTTCGATAGTGTTGCTAATAAGGATCAAATTCTGCGAAGAAATCATATACGACAAACTTAAAGAAAACGTATAATTACAAAAAAACTGATTAATCTTCAAGGCAAAGACTGTATTTGAAACATCAGTTACCGTTTCTTCTTTTAAAATAATGCTATTTTTAGTTCAACTCAATAATGTCGTATTGCTAAGTACAGTGGGATTGTTGAAACGTCAAATCCAGTGAGACATTGAAAACAATGAAATTTTATAATTTCGAATAAATTATGGCTCAGTAGATGTAAATTAGCTTGGAAAAATAGCAATTTCATAAAAATCTGCCACTTCCTTAAGTTTGCCGTATAAGATTACTTCCCAGAATTTGATCCTTATTAGCAACACTATCGAACGGTGTAATAATACAGGGTGTGATTTTTTTCACAAAATCAGCGGGTTCGATTCCTGGCCAGGATTTTTGATTTTTCTAAAATCCAATGATGCCGTTTTAGTTTTCGTTAAAATCGGCCTCGAGACTCCTTACAACGTTTTTCGATATTCCTCATAGTTTCGAAAGTAGCCATCCACGCCCAGTTGAAAAATTCACCCTGTATATCAAATTTTTATGAGGAAAAATGTTTACTATCATTTTTTTATGAAAATTAATAACTATGATGGATTTAAAAAAAATTAAGACATTGCTCCACACTAGGAATTGTGTCGTGGGTGCGTTTATGTTTCATCATCATCATTGTCACGTCAGAGTGGTGTATTTACCCTTAGGTCAAAAGGGCCATGGCGCAGACTGCAACGGGCGGCGCAAGCCGGACCTTGATTGCCTGGTAATATTCTGTGATGCCACCCCGGAATTGCCGTGCTGAATTTTAAAATACGCCACTGCTTATAGTTCATAAAAATATTTGCTCCGCGCAGGAATCGAACCTGCCACACGCAGAGCAGCAGTGCAATCCCTATGCCACAGTACTAACCGTGCCGTCAAAAATGAATGATTGAATGTTATTTAATTTGTTCCAAAATAAAATTCATGAAAAATAAAGCAACGGGTAGAGGGTCGCGAAATATTTTTTCATACTAAAGGGGCCGTGCCATGAAAAAGGTTTGATTCTCTTGTCAAACATATACAGGGTGAATTTTTCAACTGGGCGTGGATGGCTACTTTCGAAACTATGAGGAATATCGAAAAACGTTGAAAGGAGTCTCGAGGCCGATTTTGACGAAAACTAAAACTGCATCATTGGATTTTAGAAAAATCAGAAATCCTGGCCAGGAATCGAACCCGCTGATTTTGGAAAAAAAATCACACCCTGTTTTATTACACCGTTCGATAGTGTTACTAATAAGGATCAAATTCTGGGAAGTAATCATATACGGCAAACTTAAGGAAATGGCTGATTTTTATGAAATTGCTATTTTTCCATGTTACTTTACATCTACTGAGCTATAATTTATTCGAAATTATAAAATTTCATTGTTTTCAATCTCTCACTAGATTTGACGTTTCAACAATCCCACTGTACTTAGCAATACGACATTATTGAGTTGAACTAAAAATAGCATTATTTTAAAGAAGAAACGGTAACTTATGTTTCAAATACAGTCTTTGCCTTGAAGATTAATCAGTTTTTTTGTAATTATTCGTTTTCCTTAAGTTTGCCGTATATGATTACTTCCCAGAATTTGATCCTTATTAGCAATACTATCGAACGGTATAATAATACAGGGTGTGATTTTTTTTTCAAAATCCGCCGGTACGATTCCTGACCAGGATTTTTGATTTTTCTAAAATCGAATGATGCAGTTTTAGTTTTCGTCAAAATCGGCCTCGAGACTCCTTTCAACGTTTTTCGATATTCCTCATAGTTTCGAAAGTAGCCAGCCACGCCCAGTTGAAAAATTCACCCTGTATAATGCTTCTGGACTTCACAATCCTAGTGTAGGGTCCGGTGCAAAGTTATGAAAATATGGAACGGACATTCTTTTTGTGAAATAAATGAAATTATTATTAAATTATTATTGTGTGTTTGATCCTTTATTCAACTACAATGTTTAATAAGTTGTTATGATGTTTGATCAACATGCTTGTCAAGTATGTTTGATTGTTGAAACTACTTTCAAAACTGGGCTGTTCCGGAATTATTACATACATATGAGTCAAATTTATAAACTCTTTTTTTTTAAGACGGTTCAAAATAGAGAATTCCCATTAATTAAGGTAGATACAATGTGATTATCCCAACAAATACCTTGTGATGTTGATGGGCGTGGTGAATGTGGCGTCACAAACTGCTCATCATTATACTTATGAGGCACTGCCTTGTTTAATAATCTTTTCCTTTTTCCATCCTTATTTTGAATGTATTTATCATCAAAATGTGTTATACACAGGTATCTGTTCCGCAGGTGCTGATGATTAAGGTGAGCTATTGTCATGTTTCCTAAAATAAAAACATGGGTAAATCAAAAACAATATTATGTTATAACATGGTCACATTTTAGATGTAAGTTTATCAGAGTAACCAAGATTGGCTATAAACCTTCATCACACTATCCTTAATAAGAGGTTCACAATGTTTGATCTTATTAATTATGTGACCTGCTAAGTTAATGACTTTGTGCAATGAGTAATTAAAACGGAGAATCTGTGTATGTGCATGTACAAAGACGTTTAGCAGTGGTCTTAAAATACACTAAATTACATAATATGTTATTTATTTTTTATTACCTAAAAGGCCTAAAAGTATGAATACAATAATTGTACAGCTTAGCAAAAAAGAGTGTGGAAAAATTGAGGTCGCTACTAGTTGTTTTATTCAATATAAATAAACAAGTAAGCACTGATTGTTGCAAAATAATGTAGAAATTAATAAAATAACATGACGAAATTGTTTTTTGACACAGAAGCTACTCGAAGTTGACTTTTATAATAGTGCTATAAAAGTACCTACTCTGTGAATAGTGTTTTCACAACAAACGTTTCTTAATTTCAATTGTCACCACCTCAAGACTCTTGCCAAGCTGTACTAATTGTAAAAGTGTCAAATGCAATACTTTGAAGTTGATTTATGGGTCGGTATGCACTTTTTTTCGACAACTGATCAATAGATTTGTAACTTTTTTGTAGTAATACGGATAATATTTAAGCAGTAAATGCACTTACCACAATTGCTCAACCAAGCTGCCAAACGACTTGCATCTCCAGTTGGAAAACGAAATATTGAAAATTGTTCCGATGTATTATTACACCTAAAATATGAGCACTTGATTGGAGCCATAATGAGTGCACTTTGTAGATTCAAAGTCCGAAATTCACTAGCTTATGTCGTCGTATGTGCAAAGTTCGTCGTTGTCCAGTATTCAGGGTCCAGGTCAAGTCATAGGCAAGTGTCTTTTCAAAATCCGTAATTCGTAGCCAAGTCGTATAAAAGAAAACAAAAACACATTCGAAGCAGATAGACGCACACTTGTCAGTTGTTTAAAAACAAGTGACAACAAGGTCAGCAGTCTTAATCAGACATGGCGGGACTGAATTGACATTGCTAGAGAGAATAACTATCTGCTTTATCAATGTTTAGTAAATTTTATATTTCAAGGTTTAATAAAATTAAAAAAAAATGTATTTTTTTTACATGTAAGTAATATATTTATAATAAAAGATTAAATATACTTAAAATGTAATGTCTTTATTATGAAAAATTAAGAAAACGCCATCTATTGCAATTAGCTCTAAACAAAATGGGTAACAGATAGTTGAATCTTACGACTTTATCATTCTATCGGATCGAATCACGTTCGAATGGAACTTAAAGTTTTCAATTATCTTTTTTTGTCGAAATTACGTGATTTATGAGTGTAAATAGATAAGACAGCCTTGAGAACCGAAGTTTTAATATTTACTAAACCTATTTTAGCCAAAATCCGCAATTTAGTGGTTGTAAATTTTGCTAGAGTAACCTGTACTGCCATCTAGTATTTTTTTTCAAGACTAATTATAATTTGTTAGCGATGAGACGCTATGACCATACATAATACCTACATCTAATTTCTTCAAACTTTTTGTCCTTGGACATGCCACTTTTCTCATCATGTTTTCCTACATCGTTTTGGGAGTAGTGGTAGTGAAAAATAAATTACAACAAGTAATGGTTCGTGTCTGGGTTTAAATACACGACCTAATATAACCCCTTTCGTACACAAGGCGACGCAAGTCTCCGATACCTTACGATTTCGGTATCCAGACCACTACCACAATACAAATCCATAGAGGTTCGTACACAGGCACGCGTCAATGGATGTCAAAGACGTAAGGTATCGGAAACTGGCGTCGCCTTGTGTACGAAGGGCCTAACTCGTGCGTCAGGATCACCGACTACTAGGCGGATTTTCCTAGCATTGGGATCATTCATTAATCTATTTTCTCGATCTTTGCTTTTTAAGTACTATATCAGTGTCTACATTATTCATGTACATGACAAATAAAAACTATAATTACCACTGCTTTCTGTATCTCCCGTTATCTGATTGTAATAAACTACGGCTTTTCAAAGACTTTTTTTTTTATCGTGGAAAAATCATCAAATGAGTCCTCCCGCCCCGGGCAGGGCGGGGGGGACTTGTCAGACTTGTACTGACTAAAATGAACGGTGTCCTTCAATAGCCCTTTATGTACCGGGGTCACGGTGATGGTATAAGTCTCGCGACCCTGGCAGGCTTTGGCCCTCTGAGAGGGGGTGGGCCCGTCATTATGCTGACGCTCTTTGAGGCGCGCGTGGAACACGACGCTCCGTCGACCCGGGGCTTTTCAAAGACTTCGAAACAATTTAATGTAAATCAATAATTAGGTAGTTCGAATTAGTAACAGAATTGGGTAAAACTAATTACTACTACATACCCTTTAAAGTGTTCGATTTGTTTAATTATATTTTCCAATCATCATTAGAAACTAAACGGCTTAATTAACCCTAATTGCTTTATACAAATTTCTTCTTTAACATAATTACATAGCTTCCATTTTGTAATGATACTTTTGAAATAATCTTGGGGATTGCTTCCTGTCCTTGTCCTTTGTTATCTTTTCAACAAGATACTTATCTATTTGTAAACCAGTTCTTAGCTAGGACTTATTTAGGTTTACGGTTCCTATTTTCCACTGGTTTGTTTTCATTTGTTTTATCTTCTTTGTCTGAGTAACTATGTTATTAGGGGTTGATTGTTTCATTAACTTTCTATTATCAACACTAATAGTATAAAACAAAGTCGTTTTCCCGCTTCCTGTCCAGTTGTATGCTTATATCTATAAAACTACGCAACGGATTTTGGTACGGTTTTTTAAATTGGTAGAGTGATTCGAGTGAAAGGTTGTTATGTATATAACATGCATAATATAGTAGAGATTGCGCCCGTGCGGTGCCGGTTCGGGTCGCTAGTTTAAAAAATGTAGTTGGTAGTTGTAAGTGAAGTTGTTTAAATGTGTATAGGGCATACAGACTAAGCAGGAGTAGACAAAGACAACAACGGATGATGATTGTGTGAAAGAGTTTTTTTTTTTAATGTTACTGCTACGGTCAGCCCGTATCATCCCATTGCTGGGCGAAGGCTAGTGTAAGCCACTGGTTGTTAGTTTTATCCAGCTCATCCCATGGCGGGATTTCATAATGTGGATGTCATGAAAAAAAAGCAAGGATTGTGTCAGCAAATTTTTAAATTACGTAATAAATTGTAGTTCTCATTATTGCTTCTTGTTAGCAGAACTCCTGAAGGCAGAACAAGTTTATAAATAAGAAAATAGCATGGGTAATTAATACTTTTATGAACGCAATATTCACTAAAACAGAAACACCAACAAAGTTTCAACTGATGAGTTTACTCACAAAACCGATATTCTTTCTTTTAGATAAAATATCGGGTCTATTGTTATGCAAAATACCTAGATACGAGGCAATATAAGGAAGAGTACACCTAGTATCGGTATTTCGGAATAAAGAATACACGATATCGTGCAAGCATTTTATTATGATATCGCCATTAGTTTATTTTATACGCTCCTCTTGATATCAAAGGGTTATATGATGTTTATTCCTTGGAAAGTTGAGATAAAACGAAATAGGTCAAGCAAATGTTAAGGTTGAGTGTGCAGAGATCATTATAGTTTAGGGCAGCGATTCTCAAAGTGTGACACGGCCCACAGATGTGTCACGAGCGAATTTTGAACCCAGAGATGGGTCTGGCGAATCAGTGGCTCTGGAAAATAGGATGATGCCTAAATGCATACATACATTATTATGTCAGGCGGTATTTTCGGGTACAGTTTATAATAAGACTACATACCAAAATTAGTTGCCTAACTCATTGATTGAGAAGTCGATGTAGCATAAAATATTAATCCTTGTATTAGTATTAACATTTTACATTGGAACTTAATACTATTTCAAACGGACCTACATGTTTACGAAATGCCTCATTTTCTCTAAGTAAACCAAGAGGTGAAGACTGATATTGGAAGTTATTGTTAGGTGGGTCGCGGTACGGAAAACTTTGGGAACCACCGCTTCAGAGAAAGATGGAATGACCTAGGAAAGATTTCTAAGAAAACGCTTGAATATGAACAGTATGCGGAAGAGGAAATAAAATGTAAAAATGTAGAGGTATTAAGAATTTAAATCTATTTTAGATGTGACTGGCTTTTGTTCGGTGCTTTACCATTGTGGATGTCGGAAATCGTTCTGTAAAAAGGAGTACTGTATCCTTAGCACGAGTTTTCAGTATTTGAGACTTAAAGTAAACTGGAACTTTGACAATTTCAAATTGACCATTTTCAAGGAAAAAAATAGTTCCTTCTTCGCACACCAGAGGCGCTGTTCCATTTTTTCATACAAGAAACGCTGTAAATACTGGAAAGACTCTGTAAAGTAAAACAGTGAAATCTCGTGCTAGGGGTAAAGGTATAAAAAGTATTACAATTTTATACAAATACTTCTACACAGGGGGATATTGTAGATAAGTACCATATTTTCTTACGACGGGGACCCCTTCGAGGGCCAAAGTCTGCCGGGGTCGCGTGACTGTCTTATCAGGTAACCGTGGCCGCGGAACGTAAAGGGCTATTGAAGGACAAAGACGAGGACTCCTTCAATGATTATATGATATTCTCTTGGCATAGTTCAGCCTAAACAGCACGAAGAGGCTGAAACTTCAGAGTTATGCTTTTCTCTCGATCTATATTAAGTCATCATCATCTGCCTCACTTTTACCAATTTTGTTTGGGGAGCTTACAGTGAAAACGAAATGAAGCTGTAAGTGTATACCTGTAAAATATAATATGGAACGACTGATCTGAACACCAGAACCAAGTAACTGAGTGATACGATACGGTACGCAACCCAATTATAACTTGCCTGACCTGGAAATTGAACCTAGGACTCCTTGTTCAACCACCAGACCAACTTTTATTATGTAGAGTAAAATTGGTTTTTGGTACGTAGGAAGTTTTGGAGGGCTCAAATAATTTGATTGAATAAATCGTTCACTGATATATACGTATTGTATGTTGTTTATAAAACAATAGGTTTATTTGCATTGTTGTTTATTTGGTATATACACGAACAGAATTTTAACATTTTTGTCCCAAAATACATTTTTAAAACCGGCTTTTATATCAATGAAAAAGCCAAACTCATAAAATGTTCATGACAAGCAAATAAAAAACGCAAACAAAATGTTTCATTGCTCGCTACGCTCGAACACATACGCACATTTCCACTAGCTTTTAGTGCACTTTTAACTCTGGAAACTCATTTTTCATCATGCATCAAATGCGAACCCGCAGGCAGATCTAAAACGTAATCAATCAATCTAGTTCGTTCATCCGATGGCCGTCAAATGTATACTAGCAGTAACTGTTAGTGCTCACACACATGAGCCTAGCGGAAGCGGGAGCGGGCGGCGAGCAAAGGGCAATTCGCTGTCCAACCATGGGCCAAGCCGGTCGACGGCGCGTCGTGTTCCACGCGCGTCTCAAAGAGCGTCAGCATGATGACGGGGCCCCCTCTCAGAGGGCCAAAGCTTGCCTGGGTCGCGGGACTTATAAACATAAAGGTCTTATGAACGACACCGTGGATTTTAGTCAGTACAAGTCTGACAGTCCCTCCCGCCCTGCCCCCTATGGGAGGAATCATTTGATGATTTTACCACGTAAAAAAAAAAACAAAAAGAAACCAGTAACTGTTAGTGCTCACACTGCGAGCCTAGCGGAAGCGGGGCGGAGATATCCAAGAAATGAAACCGCCGCTCTTAGCCTAGCCTAGACCCAAGCGATTGAAGGGGCGAGTTGCAGGGGTATCAAAGTGTTTTATTGTGAGTGGAATAATAACTATAGAATAGTTATTTAAACAGTAATTGTATTCAATCCTATATCAAAATATAATAATAAATTAAGATGTGATGTGCCATCTCCGGTTTGTTTCACCTGAACTACGCCGAGAACAGATAAAAGTTCTCGCTTATCAAGTATGAACTCGGATCGCGCCCGCTACCGCTCTCGCTACAGGCCTACACCCAGCGAATTCACTTTGCACACACACTTATAGAAGCAATGCGGGCGTAATTACAGAATCAAATAGTCGATACAAATTGTTGTAACAAAACAGGTGATTGTGTAATTGTCGTGTGTGAATTTGATTGTTGGTTTGAAATCAGTAATGATAATAGTGCATTTATTTGTGTGCATAACATTTGTGGGAATTCAGATGTTGAATAAGTTGATGGTGAAACAACCAGTGAAATTGGGTAAAATCAAACTAATAAACGAATTACTGCTCGTTTCATATTTAAATCTTCTTTAAGGGGCAAATAAAGTAATCCATAGTAATAGTTAAATAAATAAGATGTATATAAAGAACTGTTTTAATGCATAATGTTAAAAGAAGATTAGAGATTTAAAATTCCTAAGAAAAAGTAAAATCAACCATTGAAAAACCACTTTTCACAAAACATCACTTTGCATAAAGTAAAATTAACATGATTATGAAGATAAACACAGATAAAAATAGAAAACGAACCTAGAAGAAACCCCACATTTTGTACAAAAACAATTAGCCAAACCCAGCAAAGTAATTCAACGCAATAAAATCTTCCATGATCACTAAAACAATTTAGCAAACTGCGAACCTGAGTAAAAGTTACCCTGAAACTTATTCAAGCTCAGATATCGTAAGTTACCCTAATGAATGAGCACACGAGTTACAGTGCAATTACTGCCTCTGCCTCGTATTTGCATAAAATCTATCCGGTTACAGCTGATGCATTAGAAAGGGAACATAGAAACACAGTAACTGGAAACACAGTAGAGAATGCTGTGTAAGATTTTATGGAATTTGATAAGGCGGAGGCTTCACTTAATATGGAGATGGCTGGGGATTAGATTTTTGATGTTGATAACGATTTTGTTGGTGACGCCGAAATTTAAGTAAAGAGAGATAAGTGTGGAAGGTGAAAAAGGGAAATGTGATTTGGTTAGACTTTGGGATGATGTTTCAGGCTATGATTTCGTTATCTATATCTATACTAATATTATAAAGAGGAAAACTTTGTTTGTTTGTTTGTTTGGTTGTAATGAATAGGCTCAAAAACTACTGGACCGATTTCAAAAATTCTTTCACTATTCGAAAGCTACATTATCCACGAGTAACATAGAGTAAATTTTATTTTGGAAATGAATAGGGTTCCGTAATATATACTCGTCAAAAGAAAATAGGGGCCACTTATTAAATTGCACTTTAATCAAGTATCACTCTTATTCTGTGTACATAATAGATGGTAAATACCTTGTTATAGTTTCTTTCAAGTATTAATATTGTTTCTACTGCAGAATTGGAAATTCATAACTTTTTTTAATTAGATATTTGAGATTTCTTAGAATTTACGGTTTGGTGTTTTTTATTTTTCAAACTTCTAACGGAGTTTTCTTCGACTTATACAGCAAGTAGGCTATAACGATTGTTTAATCTCATAATGCCATTTGTTCGGAGACATATGGATGCAAAAACAGCCACCTGGGGTGTTACCCTAATCCAGGGGGGACATAGCCAGAACAGGTAGGTCTTATGGTGGAATATTCGCAACCAGTGGTTCAAAAAGTTTGAAAGTGGTCTCAAAAGACGGGCAATATCACCAGACGCCGTGATCCAGGAAGAAAGTAAGTAAGTAAAGCCTAAGAAGACCATTAAGTTTGATTAACCACGCAAATAGTGCGAAAATCTACCGCGCGGACTCTACAAACTCCATTGCGTTGAGCTACAGGCACCCCTATAATTGACTAGACTATTCCGAATCGACTCCATGAAGACTAACAATACTCAAGAAGACGCTTAGTTCTCCTCCAGTGGACTGGAGCGTATGGTGCAAATCGTGAAACATTTGCAAAGAGAAAAATTATTTAACTGTTTTGAATGGTCTTCATTGCTTTTTATTTATGACTGCAGGCTTATTTTTTTTTAATAAAGACCGATTCATTAGAGTGTAGAGAAGATCTAAACAATAGGTTTCAGATCCTTGCACTCTTGAAACAGACTGTTCCGATGAGATCTGAATTATGCTCTGGGGCGGTTGTTTCTATCACGCAAAACTGAGCTCGCACTTCGTAATAACGTTGCTGTAACTGCTCAAAATTGCGTAGAGAATGTGCGGTGCAACTCCACATTATCCCATTCACACAGCAACAAGTACCTGAGTTCATCTTCAAGCAGGATAATGTTCGAGCGGACACGCTGCGACTAACAGTGCATACATTCGCTGACGTTCGAATTACAATGTTAAAGTGGCTACTCAGGATTTTTACCTGAGTTTTATTCAGCAGTTAAGAGATGATTTACAGAGGAGTGCAAAAGAAAGTAAAATTCCCATCAACACCCAGCTGGATCTCATAAACTGTCTGAAAACTTGCTGGTAGAGAATCCCAAAGAAAATGTATGGTAATTAATCCTGAACATTCCACATCCATTAAAATGAGTAGCACAGAGAGAACAGAGTTAAAAGAGAAGCTTTAAAGAATACTTTGGAACATAAAAGACGTTATTTTTTCGAGTTTTTTTATGTTTTGTGTAAGTTGATACATTCCTGCAATTCCCCACTTTTCATTCAATTTCGTTTAATTTAACGATTTATTGGAATACAAACTTAATTTTTGTGTATTTCCAAGTAGAATCGTTAATGTTAAACAGATTCAGTCATTATAACTACTAATATTTAAATATTGATTAATAAATCGACAAATATCAGTTGGCCCTTATTTTCTTTTGAGTAGTATATTTGGGTTTTTCGGACACAAGGTGTAAAAAATCAACCAGAAAAGTTACTTATTTTGCGTACGCTGCCTAAACTATAAAAGATAGAACTATGAAATGTTCTAATTAGTTGTAGATCTTATAAATATCTACAAAAAACTCCGCGACACACTATACCTATCTATGTCGAGTGAGGCACAACAACCATTTTTTAAATCAAAAATCTTGAATTTTTTGGGACTACTTTTAAACGCATTTATTTTACTCATTCTATTAATCCTTATCAAAATAATTTATTTCATCATTAAGTACAGTTAATGTAGATGATATTTGGTCTTTGAATGATTAAAATTGGATGTTTAGTTTCGAAGTTGTGGCGAAATTAAAATATCACGATTTCTGCTGCACGGCCCGTTGCGAAGTGAGCGTCACCAAGGAGGGAGTGCGCGTGCGGGAGGGGAGTTTATTATCTATACATATAATAAAATAGTAGGAAAGTCAAAACTGTACATTGAATATATTTTTTAAAGAATACTTGGGGTGTGATCTACAATCGATACCGAAGCCAAAAATATAGTTTTTAGAATTTTTGTCTGTTTGTCTGTATGTATGTCCGGGATAAACTCAAAAAGTTCTGGACGGATTTTAATGATTTTTTTTTTGTTGTATAGGTTTTAAGTCTGGTCAAAACATAGGCTATAATTTATTTTGAAAACTTGAAGAACTGGCGCAGAACCGCAACAGACCAGCTAAACTATAAGAGATACAAAAATGGTGCGATAGCAAAAATTGTTCCACGTGATGAGCATTTTCTGCTGAGAGAATTAGTTTGAAGATCTGGAACACCTGATGCGGAACTCCAAGGGCCCAGCTACACTATAACATATACAGGAATAACGTCTCGGCAAAGTTGTTCGGCCTGATGTGCACTCTCTGTTGACGTATAAAAATTGAAGATCTGGAACACCTGATGTGGAACTCCAAGAGCCCAGCTACCCCCGCGGTGGTGGACGCCCACGGCGTCGGACGTCACAAGACGATCTCCGGCCACCGTAGGTGCGAGCATGCGGGCGAGTAAAGGGCAACTCGCCGTCCGACCATGGACGGCGCGTCGTGTTTCACGCGCGCCTTAAAGAGCGTCAGCATAATGACGGGGCCCCCTCTCAGAGGGCTAAAGCCTGCCGGGGTCGCGGGACTTATACCATCACCGTTACCCCCGGAACATAAAGGGCTATTGAAGGACACCGTGGATTTTAGTCAGTACAAATCTGATAGTAAGGGGTGGGAGAACTCATTTGATGATTTACCACGAAAAAAAAGAGCCCAGCTACACTATAACATGATTTTTTTCAACTGGGCGTGGATGCCTATGGACCGGAACTATGAGGAATATCGAAAAATGTTGAAGACTCCTTTCAACAATTCTGTGAAGTAATCATATACGGCAAACTTAAGAAAAACGTATAATTGAAAAAAAACTGATCAATCTTCAAGGCGATGACTGTATTCGAAACTTAAGTTAACCTTTTCTTCTTTGAAATCATGCTTATATATTTGTGTAACTCAACGCCCAGTTGAAAAATTCAACCTGTTTATGAATGACGTCTTAGAAAGTGCTGTTCAGCCTAATGAGCATTATCTATTGATGTATTAAAATATAAGATTTGGACCACCTGATGTGGAAATCAAAACTATCACTAATTTCACGGACTGATTTTCGATGACGATTAATATATTAATACAATTTTTATTCTACTGGCCAAACTCCCATGAATTTTTTACCCGGGCTCTTGGAGTTGGGTATCAGACTTTACAGATCTTCGATTTTGCCGACCCCATTGTCGCTGGCATAAGCAACAAGATCCGCGTACGAAGTCGCGGGCAGAAGCTAGTAAATGAATATAGTAGAGGCAGTGAAAAAATTATATTTTGATAATTTTGGGTTTGATGGTGCCGATTGTCCATATTGATATTGAAATTATTGCCTCCGTCTGAATATATTGCTTTACCAGGATCCAGATAAAGGAATAGATGGTTTCTTTTGTGGTAGTACGTTTCTTTGGGACAATGTTATAGTTCAACCTCCTTTCAGGCTTGGTTTAAGCTCACTTATCAATCTAGGCTTTTCAGTAGTCTGTTCTAAAAATAAAACAATGATTTTATCAATCAACAATTTTTTTATGGATCTTCCAGGATTCAAGTTCTTTGTCCCCAGCTATCGCTCCCGGGGTACAGTCGATGCCGGAGATTGCGTCGGCATGTTATCGCTTGTTGCCGCATTGTAGACCGAACATGTCTAATTTTATGGTTTTCCGTAACATGTTAAACGGCAACATGCAAATTGACTTCATTAGGGGGTTTGTGTTTCTGAATTTTCTTGTGTGTTTCGAATAGAATTTGTATTGGTATGCTTTTAATGGAATTAAAGCTGAAGCTATTCCGAAAAATAATTATGTTACAGAATCTCAAGGCTTTTCCCATATGTCTATATGGGAATAGGGTTGAGCCAGACTGAATAGAACGGCATCTGTTACCTCCTTCCATATCTGCCTGCTTTTATTGCTTCGATTTATTCACTGACGTGAATATTACATCTAGCCAGTTATGACCACTCAAGTGTCACCTAAATGTCACTGTCAGCTGTCAAATCTGACAGACTAGCCCATAAATCTTTCTTAAAGTTTTGGTTTGAAGGTAAAACTTCCCAGTGGCGTTTAAAAACTTTTAGCAGTAACAGGTATATGTCAGCTATTTGGCGCCTTTGGCTGTTTTTAGTCTTATGTATTAGAGACCAAGTCTGTTGCCATTAACCAGGCAAAACCCTAGGGTTCGTGGTTGCTCCTTACAAATTCCGAAATGAATTTCCCAATAATTATTTGCCCATTCTTGGAATCGGCTATTTATGCTCAGCAGTCGCTATATTAGGCTTATGGTTTGACGTCATTCATAAAATATCTATTCACTTAAGCAATTATCTAGCTGCTAAATTAAATTATTATTACCTGATCATCTGGCCTGGTGACCTGCCATGACTTCTTAAAGCCACAGTAGTTCCAGTGTGGGAAAGAGACAGGGCTATACAAGTCGTCTAGCGCCACCTCGTTCCCTCACTATAACTATTCTGGCTTTAAGACGACATAGTAAGTGACTTGACCTGTTAGCAATTTGACTATGGAATCATTGAGAATGTTTTCATCATTCCTCAACAAGCGAAATAAAGATACGAAGACGCACTATCACTATGAGACTGTAATAAAAAAAACTATTTTATCGTCTTCCGTATCGAGTTTTTTTACGCCCTAACATTAAACTTACGTCCTAATCTCTTTTAAACTAAACCTTATCGAAACGAATTCGGAGCAAATTTATTTATCTAATAAAAATCAATTGCCACATGTATGACGGAGCAACTTGAGGAGGGCTCGATTCATTTCGCTTTTATTTTCGACATTGCCAGGACAAGGTTTGTATGAAACGAAACAATGTCTTATTTTTTCACTATTGGGACACAGGCCTTCTCTCTGTGACGAAAGGGTTGTATCTAGAGTACGATTTGGTAGATGTCACAATCATGTCTTTGAATTTTTGGTTCGTTCTTGACATGCTGATTTTCTCGCAATGTTTTCTTTCACAGTTTTGAGGGTAGGTGATAAAATATACTAAGTGGGTAACTTTCGTTCTAGGTGATGCCGGTTTTCAACCCACGTTCGTTTGTCGGACTAGCGTAGTACTAACTGCCGGGGTCGCGGGTCTTATACCATCACCGTGACCCCGGAACATAAAGGGCTATTTAAGGACACCGTGGATTTTAGTCAGTACAAGTCTGACAGTACCTCTCGCCCTGCCCGGGGTGGGAGGTCTCATTTGATGATTTTACCACGATAAAAAAAAAAAAAAAAAGCGTAGTACTAACTACTCTTTCCTTGTCGATGTATTTCCTCATAATTTTTAGCGAAGTGGCGATAAATTAAATAGTTTTGGAACCAGCGTCTACTGAGCCTCCACTGTTCCAAATGATACGAAAATTGCCAAATTTTGTAAAAGTTCATTTAAGTGAGATGGTCTTCATTAGTAAACTACACACGTGCGAAACCAGGACTGTTCACTAGTCACCAATAAATAAACCAAACACAATCAACGTAATAGAAAAAAGGTAATATAATACTCATTGTTATTTACTCACAAGGTTCGGCGTAATGTGAAGATTCGATAACGCGAAAACGTAGCTAACGTTTCGATAAACCTTTGTTACAAGCAACCCTCGAGTTTTAATAGTGATGTGACGTGTGGAATATTCGAGTGGATTTCAGAAAATTAGGGTTTTCCTGAATTGTCTTAGTAAAATATTGCCCTTTTATTTATTTTAGAAAAAATTGCAGTAAATGGGAAATTAAAAATAAAAGTAAAGTTGTTAGACTTGAGATAATTTCAATTTATAAATTTTGTATTTGATTGGCAATACAAAAACTTATTTTTTACTGCTTTTTTAATTAATAATTTTACTTTTATCTGGTATAAATTCTCTGTTATATATATTTTTTTAAATTATCTGCTTCGGTACTCTAGTGGTCCCTATAAAGCCTTTTGCTCAAGAGATTCTGTTGACTTTGCCTATCAGAATTTTGTCAATGGCAGCTATGGCGTTGAAATATTTAACTCTTCCGTGATACCTACATTTCTGTCTTTTACTGAATCCTACAGTGATAAACCTCTTCCTAACTCTTTTGGAATCACAAACCCAAACAAACAATTTAAACCTTACAAAAATGAACCTAAAATACTTTTAAAACCGAGTCCCCTCACTAAAATTTCCTTGAACGACGACGTAAAGTAAATTGCACACATCCTTATCTCAAACGTTGGGCCCTTCACCGCTTTCGGTAAGTTATGAATTTTCAATACGACCCAAATGATACGGCAATCAGATAGATCCCGCATTAACGTTTATCTGCTATATTATAGAACTAGCTGTGCCCGCGACTTCGTTCGCGTGGATGTCGGAAATTACCAATGTATTTTTTTGTGCGAAGCGTCGGGTAAAAAGGTCTCCCTCCAAAATCCCACCGTATCCCATCGTATCCCATCTTATCCCATCTTATCCCATCTTATCCCATCTTATCCCATCTTATCCCATCTTATCCCATCTTATCCCATCTTATCCCATCTTATCCCATCTTATCCCATCTTATCCCATCTTATCCCATCTTATCCCATCTATCCCATCTTATCCCATCTTATCCCATCTTATCCCATCTTATCCCATCTTATCCCATCTTATCCCATCTTATCCCATCTTATCCCATCTTATCCCATCTTATCCCATCTTATCCCGTCCTGTTCCGTCCTGTCTCGTCCTGTCCCGTACTGTCCCGTCCTGTCCCGTCCAGTCCCGTCCTGTCCCGAGCTGTCCCGTCCTGTCCGTCCTGTCCCGTCCTGTCCCGCCCTGTCCCGTCCTCTCCCATTCTGTCCCGTCCTGTCCCGTCCTATCCTGTCTTGTCCCGTTCTGTCCCGTCCTGTCCCGTCCTGTCCCATCCTATCCCGTCCTATCCCGTCCTGTCCGTCCTGTCCCGTCCTGTCGCGTCCTATCCCATCCTATCCCATTCTATCCCATCCTATCCCATCCTATCCCATCCTATCCTATTCTATCCCATCCTATCCTATCCTATCCCATCCTATCATAATCATTAGATGAATTTTTATTTGAATATGTAGCAGAATCGAAGCTAGATCGCGCTATGAACTACGCGTCTTGGTGTGAACTGACCGTAATTTTACTTCTGAAACACTTTATATTCGAATAACTTTTGATAGACTGAACCGATTCCAATGAAACAAAAACTAAATTCCTCTCCAAGTTACGCTTAATCGTTGTGTATAAAAGTTATCTACATAAATTTCGTACATTTTACGTGATACCTGGACAAATAAACATACAAACAGACAAACAGACAAACAGACAAACAGACAAACAGACAAAAATTCTAAAAATGCTAGAAATGGGTTCTATTGGTTGTCCTTTAATACCCTGGCTAAATTTTTTGAGTTTTTTTTTAATGTACAAAAATAACTTTTCTACAGTTTTATTATATGTATAGAAGAATAGATTGGGTCGGATGCGTGTTGCTACGTTCAAGTTTTTAGGAAACGTGAAATTTCGTATTTTTAGAGTGTTTGAGCTGGGTAGGCTTTTTTTTGGGTTAAATTACGAGTATAATTACGGAAGGGACTGTTTCATACTGACTGAAAATCACCCCGTTTCTTCTTATAGTTAACGATTCAGTGACGCTTTAGCCTTTTTAGAAAGTCCTTGATCGAACGGCGAGCTACCCAGTACTTGCCGTTCATCAGCTTGTGCCTACTGTAGCTGGTTGATTGTCTTGCGATGTCCAACTACGATACTATTCTACGATGAATTAGAGATGTATCAGTATTGATGAAGCTATTCAATAGGCCATAATATTAAGAGACTCATAAATCAAATTCCTCAGTAAAATTGCAAGTATTACCTTTACATGCCTGTGCAGTCACATTATCCAGGTGGATTTAAAAGTTTTCAACAATTCTAGTAGCTTAAACAGACAGTTTGATACCTTTGAGCTCTAATATGTATTCTAATCCTAAAACTTTTTGAAAAAATTGTAACCGACTTCAAAACCAAAACACAAAAAGTGTTAAATAACTTTTGGCACATTTGTTTAGACGCTGATAAAGATTGACATATACGAAAATTTAGCAGTTCTGAAAAAGTTTCATACATACGGGTCGAATTGATAACCTCCTTTTTTGAAGTCGTTGAAATTCCCCATTAAGTGTCGCTTACTAGAAGGTACCTATCACAACATTAGTCATTTATGGACCTCCCATATCTGCTACCACCGGAAAAATATTATTAAAATTCTCAGACACACTTGTCTTCAACTAATTAGTCAGTAATAAAAAAATATTAACTACCAACAAAGCTTTGGTATTTAAAATATTTATTTGCATAACGACAACCAGTATTACTTCTGTTGTTAGCTATAAAACTTTGAAATTACAAGTCATAAATTTTACTAATATAAAATTCGTTGATTCCATAACTCGGAAAAATTCTTTGCCCACGAGGCAAAATGGCTCAGATATCAAGTTTCAATTAAAGATTTTGCTGATAACGATCTTATCTTGTCCAATTTAATTTGATACTTCTCTATAGGTTTATTGACTTCTGTAGTTGAAATAAGATCTCTTTTAGACTAATTATTATATTTTTTATGATCTTATGAAGTTTATGAAGGTCTTGGCTAAGTAAATCATGGCCGGCACGAGTCGATCTTTAAAGTTTAGCCACACTTCCGTGGATTGTTGACATCCATGTCTTTAAAGTTATGCCGCAGTTGTTTCGGTCAGTCAGTGGATTCTTGACCGTCCATAACATACTGAGTTTTCTCCGTGCTTTTTTCTTAAATCTTCTGTTTAGGTGTTGGTGCTTGCTGTAAGTTGTAGATAATTTACAATCGGTACAGGTATTCAGTGTTCTGAGACTCAGATAAAGAGTCTGAAGGGTTTTCGTATTACCTCTTAAACAATTAAGACCGGGGGCCGTGGGTTCGATTCCCACTCAGAACAAATGTTTGTGTGATGAGCATGATCATTTGTTCTGTGTCTGGGTGTAATTTATCTATCATATGCATGTATTTAGAAATATATAAGTATGTTTATCAGTTGTCTAGTATCCATAACACAAGCTCTGCTTAGCTTGGGACTAGATGGCGTTGTGTGATAGTTGTGGAATATTTATTTATTTATTAAGAAGTGGACAAAAAAAAGCAATAAAAATTCACTTTAGAGACATCTAAACTGAGTTCAAGAGCTGTTGTAATTGACAGCACTTAAATGTAATTTAAAACAGATGTATTGTCCCATAACCCGTGACAGTGTATGACATCAGTGACCATTATCATTCAAATTCGACGGCTAATTATTCAATAGTCAGATAACATTTATCCGAGGAATAAAAATGACTGCTTGACAACTTATCTATAGAAAATATTATGTCAAAGCACTATTTTTATTTATCAGTTAAGTTATCAGAATATTGAAAAATCAGCCCCTATTGAACCAAAAGTTTATCTGTTATGCTGCAAATTCAAGTCTATTAACATGATTACTGTATTATGTTTCGATAGAATTAACTAATATTCTAGTAAGTAAAGTTTGTACAAATACCAGAGTCCAATCTAAAATGGTCGTACCTAATTATTCCTTTCCCAAACCAGTTGTTTCGAATAAAACTTTCGTAATGATAGAGATAAGCTTCCAAATTGAGGAGTGATCGTTTTGTTCATGTAAAATAGGAATGAAAAATTATCTGTTTCGATAATCTTTGCCATTAAATAGCATCGATAGTATAACATCACTAATATAGATTTTAATCGATTTCGGTTTAGGCGCAATAGGCCTATTATTATTTACATTCGAATTGGAGTTTTGGGTGTTTGCTACTCGATGTTACCTACCTACCTACTACTACATTGTATTCCAAAATCCTACAATAACATCAAGAATAATATTAGTATTTTAGTAAATAAGAACTAGAATTTGAAATTATAAGAAAATTTCAAATTCTTCTCTTTCTCAATCTAAAAAATTAGCATTTTATCGTTAGATTCTTGGAATTTTTTAATTGATTTTTGTTGCGTAACTGTCTAAACAGGTTCCGTGTCCCTGGAACGTTAATTTTAATTTTAGTCAGAAAGGTCTGATACTCCTTTACACTCCACCCGGAGTAGCCCATTTGATGTTGGTAATTTTTCTTTTCTTATTAGATTTATATTCGACTATTTCCGTTTGACACTACTACACTTCAAGCGCCAAAATATCTTTGTAGAACTAAATCAACTGCTTACCCTGTTTCAAAGTTCGACTTAGAAAATGGAGGTTTTCATTTCGTCAGAAAATTTTAAAAAAAATATTTATCATTTAGAAACAAAATGTAATCTTTATCATTTTTTTTTCAGCTTTGTTTTTATTGCTATGAAAACATGGGTTTAAACATAGGTTTCGTATTTTACTCAGTTCCGTTGCTAATTTTACTTTTTTTATTTAAAATCCTTTTACCGGTACCTAACGCCCCGAATTCCTATTATTTAAACAACACATTTCATATAACAGTTACATTACACATACCTGTTATTTTGTCTGTAAAGTTCTCCTCAGATACTCTTTGTATATCGATTTCAATAAAGATAAAACAAGAACCCACGACAAACACGGCTCCATTGATTAACACTACTCCAAATTCCCTCCAACCCGTAAAGGAAAATTCGTGAACTTTCAATTCCTTATTGAACTAAACTGGATCACGTACTAAGGCTATCTAGCTGCTATTATTTTCCAACCAAGCATTACTTCCTGAGACTGAGCGTTTGAAATAATAAAGAAACTGTGAGATTAAACTTAATGTTGTTTACTACGGAGAAAATATACAGGGAACGGTCTAATTTGGCCGGACTTTATTTATCTTAGCGCTTGTTTTTCTACCGAGGAACGTACGTTCTCCTTTGTAAAGGAGTAGACTTTTGGGTAAGACTAAAAGCTTGTTCGGATAAAATGCTTTAGGTGAAATTCTTTTGTTTGAGCGTAGATGAAAGCTGTTTCAATGATCGAGTGATTTAGGTCTTATATTCAAGTATTACGGTTGAAACACGGTAATTTTTGAAATCGTTTCAAGATTCTACCGCCCGTAAGGAATGGCTACTAAAAGTAATTCAACCAATACTTGAGTACGTAGGTAGATTTTGAATTGAACCACTTTTGCCATTCTTCTTTTGATACTTTGAGCACATGATTAGAAATCATATTATTAGAGTCTTTTACTGCGATAAAATCATTAATTGCAGGGCAGGGCGGGAGGAACTGTCAGACTTGTACTGACTAAAGTCCACAGTGATTCTTCAATAGCCCTTTACGTTCCAGGGACACGGTAACCTGATGACACAGCCTCGCGCACCCAGGCTTTGGCTTTGTAAGGGAGGCCCGTCAGATTACTGACAACTCTTTGAGGCATGCGTGGAATACGATGCATTTCTCACCGTCCGCATGCCTAGATGTCTGCATGTCCTAGATACGTAACTGTTTTAGCTAATAAAATCTTCGGGGGACTGTCTAAACATGCAGCCGGTCCTGTAATGCATAGGAGATGTAAAATAAGAAGATAAAAACTTCAAGTCACTTGCGCTCCCTCCAACTCATTAGATGATTTTACAATCCAATTAAAATACAAAACGTCACACGAACCTTCGAAACCAAACAATGAATGCCCAAACAATTTAAAACACCCCTGAAAAAATACCTCTCCCATTCGCCAAAACACACTAAAAATAACAACCAGTACAAAAAACAGAAAATTCGGAACTATTCCTACTACAAGAGCAGACATGTCTATGTTTAGTCATGACTCCACGCGAGGCTAGTGCATCAAATTATTCATGGTGTTTTGCTGCCCCATCAACCTTCCCTGATTCGGCCATATCTAGCTTTTCACTGGAGACTTGTTTACCGTATCTCGGACGGGAAAGGTAGTTTTGCATATAAAGTGAATAGGTGTGTTTTGGCATTTTTTTTTATTTGCGAAATTGGTAGTGATAGTTTGGGTAGTGGGAGCGCAAAGTTTGGGCATGCTCCTTTTAAATTATTTCATTCTGGATATTGTCCTCGTCTCACGTAGATAGTGAAAGTTATATTCATAGAATTATATCCATAATATCACGCTAATCTCTGAAGGTATTTTTTTTACGTAATACCTATTATCAAATGAATCCACCCACCCCAGGCAGGGCGGGAGAGACTGTCAGACTTGTACTGACTAAAATCCAAGGTGTCCTTCAATAGCCATTTATGTTCTGGGGTCATGTTAATGAGATAAGTCCCGCGACCAATCCCTAAAGGCTAAGATACATTTTTCTATTTAATAACACAATCAAACTTGGTCAGTGAATTATCATCGTGGATTTTAATCAGTACGAGTATGACAGTCCCTTGCGCTCCACCCAGGGTGGGAAGAAAAGTAGTCCAAACTCCGTGGCTGCTACTGATCAATAAAATTACGAATAAAATAGCCTCACATTCATTTATACTCTCAAACACTTCTATACGTATGTACCCCTAGCACGAGTTTTCACTATTTTACTTTACAGAGTTTTTCCAGTATTTACAGCGTTTCTTGTATGAAAATATGGAACAGCGCCTCTGATGTGCGAAGAAGGAACCAATTTTTTCCTTGAAAATTATCAATTTGAAGTCGTCAAAGTTCCAGTTCACTTTACGTCTCAAATACTGAAAACTCGTACTGACGGTACTGTTTGTCACGGACGAAAGTTTCGTCAAAGATTACTTGGACAATACTACAAAAAAACAACAAACCCATAAACATAAGGTAACCTAACAAATAAAAAATCCCACAAGTTACAAAAATGCGTCGACTCCTTCAGGTATATCAAACAAAGTAAGTCGAGAAAAATAAAAATAACTACATATTTGGGCTCGCTCCATTTCCGACTGTTATTTTCTGGGCACACACCCAGACGCCTATGATACTTTACTGGAAAACTTCTGCTGTTGCTCTGATTACCTCGAAATATAGGCTTACTATGCTCGTAATTTTAAACTTTGGCAGTTTGCCTCGCATAAATTGAGATTATTTTTTATCCAGCCTGTTGTTTTTACTTTAATGTGCCTTATTTGATAAAATATGAATGAAACGCATTTTTTATGTAACTGTATTTTTATTATGAATATTGTACTCTTTGTGGGAATATGTTTTCTTATTACTAACGCTTTTACAAGCTCTTAAGTTGTAACTGCTCGCAAGAGGCTCGTAACATTAGAATTAATGTTCTCAAACTTACAACTTTTTTATATCAGATTTTATTTCATTTGGAACAACAATAAATATAGACTAAGCTTGAATTCTTCTTAGGCTGACATTGATCGCGTACGTTTGATCGGGTATTTCAATAAGGAATACTAACGAAGTACGCGCTGTATACGCTGACGTCAGTACCGAAGTATTAGTATAGTTCTCTAAAGATCACAATGTCGTATTCGTACGCGAGACTGACGTACGCGAGTGTAACAGTATAGGCAAGTGCTGTACCTATGGACGCTTTTACCTGTGGACATCGTTAATTCTGGGGAAAACAACACGGAAAAAAAGATGGCGATACGTCAAATCTATCAACCATAGGGAAATGCTTACGGCTGTGTTCAAATTAGAATGTTAGGGTTGCCCCTTTTTCCATAAATTAACGGTGTCCACAGTTAAAAGCGACCATAGGTACAGCACTTGCCCCTACTATAATGTAAGGAATACTGGCAAAATAAAATTTATGTTTGTTAATATCTCTATTGTAATGAAGCAGCATTTTGTCGTCATAAAAAAACTTGATATTTCTCAAATGACATGGCATTAACGCAGTATAAACTACTAAGCAATTTAAAAGCCATGAACCAGTAATTATCCTTACTTATACACTATTAACATCATCCTTCTTTATGACATCCGATCACATGGCAAATGAAGTAATCAACTATTCTCAAAATCAGGAAAAAATCTCTAGACGTTCCAATTATTTCCTTTAATTTACACCGAATAAAAACCAGCTGGCCGATAAAAATAAACGTTTTACAACCTTCCAGATTCCCAGAAATCGAATCAAACAAAATCAGTTCAAAGTTATACTTAGACAATACAATTTAGAGTACTCCAAAAGTACCTTTCAAGAATTAATAAGAGTCTGAGAAGACTAATGGATTGGAAATTATTGGACTCTGAATAATATTCCAGAACCCGGCAATTTCTCGTCCATCTTTAAGATGCAATTAAAGTACTTTATTTCTTTCATTAGATCGAAGTTCCGAAGTACGTTTTATTTATGATGGTAAAGTTTAGAAAGCTATTAAGGTGGATACATTATTGGGGCGTTAGGTAACAGTCTGGGACAATATTGGAAGGTTCCCTGAACACTGTAAAGCGTGTAAAAAAACTGAACGAACTAATTTACATTTATATTAAATTTTTCGTGTTTTATTTTCTGCAGCTTCATTTATCGGAAAGTGTTCTGGCATGAAATACTTGCTAGATTCTATTAAGTTTCTAATATGAAACATCGTCATAATTTGTCTGCTCATGTCCATTTTGTTCAGCTTCGGAGCTGGATGTCTTCTTTTCCGTTTTTCTTCTTTTAGCTAAAATCATAAATAAGCTACATAAACAGTGTTTCCACAGCTTGAATATAGGATTCCTTAGAGGTCTATAATTAACCAAGAATACCCAGTTCCCGAGGTAGATGAAACATGTCATTGAAATTTTGGTTCTTTGACAATCATGACCGTTTTCGTTCATCATTTTTGAAAAGAGTGGTAATGAAATAGATTACATAAGTCACTCGCATCTTTTATTCCAAACCCGGTGACGTCTCGGGTCCGCTGGGCCACCAGAGCTCTCGATTTTTTTTTTATTTCTGCATATTTCTAGCAATTTATTTCTCGTATAATCCATAGTTATTACTTCTTACTTCTGAATTCTGCGTACCCGCATGTG
Organism: Agrotis ipsilon; assembly: GCA_028554685.1. Classification (NCBI taxonomy): domain Eukaryota; kingdom Metazoa; phylum Arthropoda; class Insecta; order Lepidoptera; family Noctuidae; genus Agrotis; species Agrotis ipsilon. Next base: position 12,915,566 of record CM052973.1, on the reverse strand, counting down.
TTTTTAACTTTCATACACATAAAACCTATTCTTCAGAATACCTTCTTTGTTCGTGCATACGTCCATATTTAGCTCATAGGTGTTAATTTAATTAAAAATGAAATCCAGCTCCTGTTTATGAATGCTTTTGAATCTTTTGTATTCATTGTCCAAGTTTCTCACACGTGTAAATAATTAAAATGCTCAAAGCAATTAACGCGAAATGATAAATACTGAGATAGCTGTTACTTTATAATTCTATACAGTGATTTTATGAGAATTAAATAATTTATTTTGAAGGAAGCTTTTGGGTAGATTGAAATTAACGAAACAGATAAAAAATTTAAGAATTTTAATAGACACGAAGAACTTACAAGAGTTTTAAAGATAACTGATTCTTTACGAAGTGTTGAAAAGTTTTAAGAACTTAAGAAACTCTCTTATCAACATAACTCGAGGGTTCTCGAAGCGAAAAAAGGGTTAAAACTAGCTCTGACTTTAGTAAAAGTTTTTTTTTTCGTATAGACTTAAAGAGTTTAATAACGTTAAACTTACCGAAAACGTAAATTCAGAATCTAACAATTCGGATCCAACCCAAAGATTCAACAAAGACAAACCCACAAAATTTGAATAGGCAAAACATATTGACACAAGCCCAAATACGACTTAGTCGTACCGCTAAGTTCAAACCGTTTCACACACCATCTGGGCCGACCGATCTCAGCCCTCCCTCGAATACTAATAAGTTAATCTTTTATATCACGTTTTCGTGAAACAAAGAGATGAGGGCAAGTATGAGATAAAACATCCAGTACAACATGACCCCTCGTTAGCTATAACCGTTTACCTATCCAACAAAAAAATAATACATAAAAGAGAGGCAGGGAAGGTCTTCAAATCTGGTTTTGAATCGCGGTGGTCGAGTATGGGGCCGTATTAAGCAGCAAGGGAATTATGAAGCATGTGCTCTTTGAATACTAAACGGTCATTTCCAAAGGCGGTGCGGCAGAAATAATCTGTGTAGCTTTGAAAGCCAGGGATGTGACTAATGTTTTTTTAGACGGTAGACGAGAATATTCATATGGTAATCAGGGTGATTGAAGAAATGCAGGAGCTAGGAAAGGAAGGGTTTGTAATTAAAATGAATTTCATGCTGAAGACAATGTATAAAGAGTTTTGATTTATGGAGTTGAAGGAATACAATAAGTTGTAGAAAAAAGATCACACAACTAAGACTAACAAAAGCATTATGAGGTGGTGACCTGTACGAAAAAGCCTGTAATATTTTAGTCATATGCGTTACTGCGTTAATGCGTTACTCCAGCAATGGTCGACTTTTGGCTGATATGGTGATGATGATTTTAAAGACACAATGATATGTTAATTAAATAAAACTGAACCAGAGACAACAAAAAATATATCCAATAAGAAATGAATCCTAACAAGCCTTATCTTCCAAAATAAAAAGACAGAGAAAGCGAACCTAAAAATATAATACAAAATAACTTTCTATTACAATCGGAGGATTCTTCCTCATTTGTATGAAAGACGCGTCTATAAGCGGCTGTACTGTTTTGAGTAAATCTTTAGCTTTAATACTAACTCAATAAGACCTCGTTTGGTCGGAGTTAACGCGGTGAATTGAAAAAGGTGAAGGTTAACTTAATTTGCATTTGAGTTGTCGTGTTTAGAGTTCTTCAATTGACCTGATAGCTCAGTTTTGAAACATTCAAATTGAATAGTACCTTACTTGTAACAGAAAAAGGTTGACTTTTTTTTATTTTTGTCACTAGATTGATTCTCACTATAGAGACTTTGGCATGCGATTTGATAGTTCAGACGCGAATGAGAAGGTACTTCACTACAAGTTCTTTTTTAATAGCCTGGTTTGTTTCCCACTGCTGGCCAAAAAGACCTGGCTCTTTTCCTTTCAAATTCCATTTTGGGCAATTTCTGGCCAGGTCTGCCCTGCGAACATAATCAAATCGTCACACCACCTCCGCCGAAACAAGTGGGGTTCAGAAATCAAAGATTTATCCATGCTAATATTGTAAATTTGAAAGTGCCGTCTAACACCTATACTAAAGAGATTTGTAACAAGGATTAATTTCTCAAAGACAGCTAGTTTTTTTTTATCCCAATATTATGTACCCATCTCCGCAATTCCACAGTTTACAATTTTTGGAGGGTTATCACTTATATTAGTTTCTTTTCTAATAAAATTCTGATATTATTCAGTTAGGTTTCTTATTTTTCATAAATAATTGTATAACACTAGCCAGCTATTCAGTAAGGAATGAATGGGATAGAATTGGACATTACACACGATTTAACGACGCAGTCTGGTTTGAATCCAAATGGCGCCATTTGCTTATCTATAAACTTACTACTAACTTTTCGTTTGAAGTCACTTGTGACATGTGCTTCACAAAATTAAACCGTTCCTGAAAGATATATTATTGTCGATACCTAAAATTATTTCTGTATATTACTTTCTTGCTTCTTTCTCAATTCATTTGGGATCAGTGCAACATGTCTTTTATTTCTACACTTCTGTATTACTCAGTATCCTAGCAGTCACCCCCAGTCTCTTCCTATAATACATCTTCTCTTCAATCTTCCAGTACTTTTAGTCATCCATCTCTTCTTACCATATAGTCCTCATGCTAGTTCTTAGTATAGTCCACAAATTAGAGCCATACAAATATAATTTGTTCCTTTTCAAATGGCCCAAAACTTCTAATTTATTCCAAGAATCTTTACAACAAAAACACTTAAACACAATGACACAAGAAAATTATTAATAACCTGACACATCATTAGCCGTAAGTTGAACAATTTCCAAAAAACCGCATCACTTATTTAAATGGTTACCGCTTTATTGCATTCAAGTAAAAAGGTGACTAAACTAAACTAACAATGAGTGTAATTTCGAAAACCACAAACGGTAATGAGTGCCAAAATACTCGTATGAAGCGGAGGAAATACCGTGTGCATGAGTCTGTTAACATCTTTTGTCATTACCTGTTTATCTTTGATGACTCATTATCATCTCAGTTGAAGGATGTCCTTAGCCGATCAAAAGGTATCATGTTTCTTTCCCAAGCAGATTCCTGCAACCTTCTTAAAGTCATTGTTACTTCTCAATATTTAAGCACTATCACAGTTATTAACATGTCTAGTGTTTCCTCCATCTTTGAAATCTTTTCAAACTTTATCGCATCGAGGAGGCCTACTTTAGTCATCAGTTCTATGATTATCATCATCTTCATACACACACCCGACATCAACTACTGCTGAGTATTGACCTCTTTCTGTTTGTTTTTTTATCCAAGTTTTGTCCACAATGACATTGTCTTCTATTGTTCTTTTTGTTTGGTAATTTAGGTCTCCAGCAAATCTTTTCTCATAACTTGGGGCATGTTCGTCTTCTTCTTTACCTCAACCGTGACTCTTGACCTCATGATGCCTTTTGTTAACATCCATAAGGTATCATTACCATCACTAGCAATACATACTACTCAAAGATTTTCGTCTTCATACACACTGGTATTTGGGACGAGAAGTAATGTATCTTCCCAATCGCTGACTCATAGTTGACAATGAGTATTAATGAATTGTCTAATTTCTTTTACAATACTGACGGCTTATTAATAAGGTCTAGTTTCGTTTGTATGTGTGCTTAACATACTTTGTTTATGAAGAATGCTTTGAGAACGTTCTAAGTGCGTTTTCATACTGTTGGTTGGAGGTTGTATGTCTGTTAAATGGTATTTGATTGGTCTTGGATTTATTGGAGGCGTTTGATTGATTAGTTTGGTTTGGTTACTGTGTTACAGTTTTGATATTGTAATATTCGATGAGTTGCCATTGGTGATATTTTTAGTAGGTATTGAATTTAAATACATCATTTCGTTTCATTGATTATTTTTAAATAATTTTCCAGTATATTCTTTTCATTACCTTTTTTTTCTTAGTCGATAGGAATTAGGATCTCCTTGGATTTGATCCTATTATATTGTCTAATGTTATGATTCTATTCACTCTTGACTTATTTTTGATATTGAGATTCTAGTTCTTCCTAAGCGATAATCTTATCGTTTAAAGATTAGTAATTGCTTTCGCATTACATAATTACTTAATCATATCTATGTGTGTGGAATATGTATGTACACATATTTCCTCATCTTAATAAATAGTACATTTATGATTTAAAAAAAAGAAGAATTTATATATTTGTGAAATGCAAAGTTCAAGTACCTTATGAATTAGAATAAGTTGATAAACCATCGTCTACTACGTGCTTCCCAATAAGGTAGTTCCAATTTACCTTATAAGAGTTTTGTAACTAGCACGTACCAACTTTACTGGTTACAAAACCTAACTAGTCTGGTTAGTAGATTTCTAACAATGTTATTTTATCCCAGAGTCAGAAAAAAAATCAAAAATATTAGCTGACAAGCCTTTTCTCAACTATGATAGGGTTGGCTCCCAGTCTTACTGAATGCAACTGAAAACCGGTATTTTATACGGAGCGATTGTCTATCTGACCTAGATGTAGCCTCCATAGTATTAATTATCACATTAAAAAAAATACACGACGAATTTGTTGAACTTTCTAATGTTACCATCGGCTTCCAGTAGCTAATTGTTACATTTCAATAAAATAATAATCAACCTTATGTCAAATCTAATTGCACGTAAGTACTTTAAAATTTAAAAATAGTACCTCACAAAAAAAATGAAAAATAACAATCTCTCAATGATTACACTGCCACCAAAAAGTTTTCAAAAAAAAAAGAACAACAGCAACTAATAACAACTAATACTGGCCAGTCACAACTTTTTACAAAAAAAAAATAACAACACAGATTACCAAAATGGCCGCGTCATTCTGCGAACGGGACAGCCGATCGTGTAGCGATTATCTCCGATCGAGTGTCGATAGTCGGTCGAAACAGACAGTAATGTCTTCATTACTGCCGACCAATTGATTCTATAGTGGAAGATTGTCTGAGAATTTTTTGAAGGATCGCCGCCAATGGGAAGGAAATGATTTGTTAGTTGTAGTGGCGTGTTTAAGTTTTTTGCGAGTTCGAACAATAGATTGATTGAGCATTGACTGTAAATACCATAGCCCAAAATATTGACTGCTGACTAGTGTCAAGGTTCGGGAAAAATAAACCAAAAACGGGGAGCAGCAAGCACAAAACAAAAAAGATGAGAAGTTTATTTATTTTTCATGTAAATCATCATCATAATTTTATTCTGAAATCGACGCAGTATGTCGAAAGTGACTGCTGAGATGACGATACTAGAGAAAAGTACGAAAGATGAGTGCTTATTTCTCCAGTAGGTGTTCACCGTCTCAGCAGGATGTCACATGTCTTCAATTTTTTAGTTCTAGGACATCCCGCACGATGTTTTCATTCACCGTTCTGAGAGCAATGGTGATGAAATAAATGAAATGAAGTAGCGCCTGGCTGGATTCGAACCCACGACCTACAACTCGTAAGTCAGGGCCGATACCACTGGGCCACCACTGCTCATTTCACTGAGTCACCACTGCTCATACCACTGCTGGTATTATTATCACTAATGATTATATATTGGTTTTTGGAAATAATTGACAGAAACTGAGTAACGGCGATCATAAATTAAGATCATGATTTATGCCATTTGTTTTTACTACACATACAAACTCGTTATATTTTGCGCTGAATTTGTCAACGTACATTACAATATTTATTAAAAAATCTCATAAAAATCCCTATTTACATTCCCAAATAATTAAATCGTTTCGCGTTCCATTGATTTCACTGCAAAATACAAATTAATTCTAAACAGCCAAACAAAATGATCCCGAGCGAAGTGAAAACTTTACCCGGCTTAACATTGCGGCTGCAATATCCTTTGAAGCCAAGCCCTTTATAACAGCTTATTAGTATTCGATACAAAGTTTTGGGCTCATAGATTTGTATCTAATATATGTACAGATGTACGTGATTGGAAAACACATTTTATGTACCTGGTTTTGTAAAGATTAAGTATATTAGTTTTGGGTCTATTTTTTTTTAGTTTTTGTTAGCGCTCATTAATTTTATTTTAAAACAATAATTAATTTTTGTTTTGAGATTGACACTATTTTAAGCTCGAGTGAAGTACATTGAATCATTCGCTGCGATCAGATTATACTTTAGAAACCTTCGCTACGTTCGGGTTTTACTCTTCATTTTGATATGAAGAACAGCTTTAATCCAAATAACCAACAATCTACAATTTTAATTACAATATCAGCATTGTGTCCACCTGAAGCCGTAAGCGTAGATATTTTTATTTATTTATTATTTATCTACCATCCAAATCGTAGCACATATACTATGTTCATCATCATTTTACCAAGACATATATCTATGCAATCAACACAGGAATTAGCCTAAAGATATTTTGTTATCGCTGATTACATTATGAGCTGTTATTATATCTGAATCTTCAAGCAGCTATCGAGTATAATATTATTGGTAAAGCCAGAGGCGTTTGGCGATAATCTATGCCTAACATCCCACATGGTTAATGCATTGGAATAAGGGTCATTATTGGTTAGCTAACTGGCTTGTTTCTTGTGGAATGTCCATCCATATCTATGATAAGGTATATAAATAGATTTTTAAGAGATTCTTCAGAGTTGACACCATTGCAATGTTTTTTTTTTAATGTTAGAAACCTTTTTTGATTTCTTTTCACTGATAGGCAAACCTTTTTTTTTCATTGATAATTAAATGATTTAACTATGAACGCATCAATAGTAAGTAGCTAATGCTTAGGAGAAATGAAAATGTCAACAATCAATCAATTTTACAGCAATATTTTAGAATTAATCCCAGTTCTGTTTGTTTTCAACACGCAAAAAATACACGATCATGTAGTTACAGAGAATTCCTACCCCATAACTTTCTATCTATCATAAATAATTCATAACACGTCTATCAAAACCCTGTTCAAATCCCAAAACATCGAATTAAAAGGTTCCACTATTCAACATAATAAACAGTCATTCTACCAAACAGTTTAGCCGAAAAAAAAAACGAAGCCAAAACAGCGATCAACATAAAAATAATAAACCATTTTTGTACGAACACTCCAAAACTTTCAGCGTATTGTAAAAAAAAAAAGTTATTCAACATTCCAAATTAACAGACAACTATGACATGTACAAGTGTTTCTGACAACCTTGCGTATACTGCTCAAAATCAACACACTACAATACTCACCTTTAAGTACTTCCTAAATAAGGTTGATTTTTGGTTAACTGAAGTTTCACAAACGCAAATCGAATTTGGCATTCTAAAGGGCCATTGAGACTCTTGTCCAAAGACAATGCTTTGTACAGAAACCTCTCAGCAAGTGGTCAGTATTTCTCGTCTTCCTAAGACATTGTTACACCGTTATTCTTTAGACGTGAGTAATGTTCGCCACTTGTTACACCATACCGTAACGGAATAATACTTCGATTTTATGAATGCGTTTCCGGAGTCAAGTGGCTCGTGGACAAGGAAGATTTTTTTTGAGATGGAAGTGCATTGTATTAGATAAAATTGATTTCGTTTTTTGCGTTTGAAATTGAAAGGGCTAAAATATTGTGCAAAATTAGATGATTTTGAATAAATAATTTTCTTTCATTTGTAGTCTACTTAGAAATATTTAGGAGTAACTTTGCTTCAGCGGTTCGTTTCAGTAGGTAATTTAAACTTTGCTCCACCTTTTAAGGGTATGTTTCAATAGTTTAAAATGTACCAAAATATATTCTTTATTCCCATTTTAAAATGCATCTAACTTTTAAAAAGTTAAACGTAAATAAAAACAAGTATTTTAAATTATAACCTAATAATTCACACTAACAACTTTCTTCGTATCAAAAAAATTCGCCACGGTGAAACAATACAGCCATTGATAGAGCAATCTTCAGTAATATCAGTAATAAATATTTAACTGTCGATTTATAAAGAGGGATCAGCTAATAAACCTTCGTGACCGCTTCTCTGTTGGTGTATCACGTTTTGTGACGGCGGCGCGGCGGTCGTGATCTCTTCCTTGGTACACTTTTTGCTAAGGTCTCTAGTGCATTAGAGTGTAATTGAGAGAAATTGGTGCATTTTCTCGTTCAGTATTGGTGGTTTCGTATTAGCGGCCCCGATTTACTGGAAATGAACAAATCTAGGCTTTAATCATCATCAGCTTTTATTCGTTCACATCTGGACATAGGTCTCTTTTAAAGGGTGGGCTTAGTTCTGAGCTTTCTTCATCCTTTCTCTGCTAGGCGTAATTTGTTTCATCAACACTGCTCTCAAAACTATTTAGGAAAACATCGTAAGGAAACAGGCAACTCCGAGAACCAAAAATTTTAACACCTCTGTGACATCTACGAATTCGCACTAGGCTCTCTTGGTGGATTATAGTCTACTCCCTCTCGTACAGAAAAAGTCTGTGTCCCAGTCATGGGAGCATTATAGGCTGCTTATGCTATTCTGCGTTTAGCTCGCGATAAGCAATATGAGAAGCGTAATATTTATAGAATACCATACAAAAATAAAAATAGCTGTATTTGAAGAAAATATTAATAGATCAAAGAGAATTTATAATACGATTCGTTCCATTTGAAAATCTTGTGAGAAAAGTTTTCTAGTTAGAATATTTTCTTAAAGGTCAACATATTGACCTTAATCTTGGTAAAAATAAATTATATTACGTGACGTCTTAGAATGGACATGTGATGAGGAGGAATGAGGCTCATGTGACTAAAAGAGTGATGAGTATGAATGTTGATGGATGGAGAGCAAGAGGAATACCAAAGAAAAGATGGATGGATTGTCTAAGGTATGATATGAATGAAAAAGGAGTAAATGATACTGTGACGTCTGATAGGGGAGAATGGAAGAAAAAAAAATGTTGCGCCAACCTCAAGTAAAATGGGATAAGGGCAGGAAGATGATGATGATGTCTTGCATGATAAAATCAGACGTCACTAAGTATGCTGTTCCGAGCCGAGAACAGTTTAATCACCACAAACTAAATCCCAACAACACATCTTCATCTCCACAACACACCTAAACATAAACCCAAAATTAATCGTGACCGCAACTCACCACTGCAACCATTAACGTCGCCATGATCGTTACAGTCTAGTGCGCAAGCAGCCTAATGTTGCCGTATGATTTATGCCAATGGTTCTGTAATGAATTTATTAAAACTGAACTCTACTTGAACTGGCTCTTGTAAAGAGAATTATGCATTGTTGGAAAAAGGAGTTTACTGAGATTTTAAAATTTTCTTTTCCTTGATGCTAGGCAAAAAGATGAATTATTAACATTGTTTTTCATTTTTTTTGATAAATTAAGAATCTAAAATGAAATTGCTATGTATTATTATCTAGTTAAGGGTTTCATTTTTGTTTTTTGTTGGGGGTGTTAAAGGTCACTTTTGCAGAATCATAATATTACAAATTGGGATAAACTTATTTGCATGATAGTATATTATTTAGTCTATTTCTTAAGTAATAAACTAGAATATTCCATATTTATAATTTACAGCAATTCATATTATGATTTTGAAAAAGGTCTTTTGGTTTGACTTTACAGTAATTGCATTCTGGGCCTTAAAGATGACCTTTAAAATATAACTCTTCAGCTTCAGAAAGGCTTTTAGATCCTGAAAATACATTTACAGATTTTACATCTTATTTGATTAGACTTCATGAAAACGCAAATTCAGTTTTCATTCTGTAAATGTATTTTTAACTGAATCGTAGTCTTTGATTTCAGTCATAATAATATTCTTTATTTTATAAATCAAATATTTATCAAAAGGACCTTATTGCAGTTTCTTTACTTCAATTCAATTTATTTATTTTTAAATTTTAATATTTGAAACAAACATTTATGATGAATCTTTATAACTAGTTAGCCCTAAGGCTGCATGATGTCTAATATAGACTTAGAACAAACAGAATAAAATAAACATCGCTTCTTAGAAATACAAAAAAAAACGTCGTATAAAATTTGTTTTAAGAAAATTTAAATTTAATTTAGACATTGCATTATTGGGTGATATACTTCAACTATACAGGGATAATATCTAGATGGGTGGGCGTTTCATTTTTTATTTGAGTCATGGACAACTAGGAACAGCTTGTACTTGCTTAATAGAAATTTAAAACATTAATTATTTATTGGTCAACTTTGCCTGTGGACCGAACAGCTTTGAGGTCGCGGGCAAACCGTAGTGGCGTTGTTTCGGGCAGCGGTTGACCTATTATTCAGCAGTGTTTGGCTTAACTTGCTTCTAATGATAATGAAAATAAAACATTATTTCTTTATTAATGTGTTTGCCCAACTTTAAATCATGAGTTGGGTTCACAACAGTAGCAGTAGTAGACGATACGTACTCGGAGATATCTACTAAGATATAAAAGTATGGATGGGATTTTGTACTCTTTTCACTCAAAAAGGATGAACGGATTTGGATGGAAAATTGGTACACCAGATAGTTATAACCAAATAAATATAGGATAGTTTTTATCCCGATTTATGTTCCCGTGGGATAATTATTGAGTTCTAGCGGGTGGCACCGCTGGCATCATCTAGTACTCTATAAATATAAGTGCATAATAAAACTAACACATAATTATTATTTTATTGTATACACATATCTTTTGTCGTTTCATTGACACTATTTGCTACAAATAAATGATACAATTGCACAAGGAAGCTTCCTATTTACGAGGGATTAGGGAAAGGAAAGCCTTTACAGATTACCTTCGCTGACACCCAAAAAAAGTTTCACATCCCATTGATAACTTCATATAAAACTTAATCCACTAAAGAAAAAAATCACACCCTTAAACCTCCATTTCTTTTATACTCTGTTAAATCTTTTTGAACAAAACACAGGTCACGAATAATCGAAAAAATATTTTTTTCTACCGGCTCAAAGGATTTTTTATTCCGCGAACCAATTTACCGTGAAAGCGAATTTAACCCCAAACGGATCTAAAGGGTCCTTTAAAAAACTTTCGACTACCTGCGCGGCTTTGAACTTTAAAAAAACTATTCGTGAATTAAAGTTTTAGCGAGTTTTTTAAACTTAGAAAGAAACTCGAGAATTATTAGTAGTTTTAAAAATAAAATGGTATTTATTCTTTTTCGCAGATTTTTTAAGGCGACGGACCTCTGGAGGGAAAACTAATGCTTGGTAAGGAATATTTCAAATATTAGTAAATTCTTAAAAACTTTCAGGTTTACCTATCGAAATTACTAAATCAATGTGAATGAAATTTCATACCCATATGCAAGATTTTACAAATACATCGATCTTAAAAATTAATAGTAGGCATTTTCGAAAAATACAACCGATTTAATACAAACTGAAATTTTATTAATTTTATTTTAATTTTATTATTATGTTAATTTTTTTTCTTAAATATTTCGAATTTTCTTTAAAATCGGTTCAGTGATATAGAAAATATAACAGACTTGAAAATTTGAATAAAAAGTCGAATGCAAGGGGCGAAATAGCTAGCATTACTTACAAAATTTAACAAATCTATACGAAATACAAGCATATTCACTTTGTTTTGCAACTTCAAATCTATTCTGTTTATACTATAGTTTTTATTTGATCCTCTGTGGCCAAACTGTCTTTTTCTCATATCGATATATATTTCAGCATACTGGCTTTTATTTATGTTTGTTCTGTCTCCCGTGTTCGCTCGTTTTTCTAGTCTTTCCGAAGCACAATAAAAGTTTGGCTTCGAATTCAAACATTTTGCTATATTGTGGTTTGGGTTAACGAACCCTTTTAATGGAGATTAAGAGGCCGCATAAATTGTATCTACATTAGTAGGTACTGTATATCAGATAATTTTTATATCGAACTCTGTGAAATTATGTAATAAGACAAATAAGCTAAGGCTTATTTCGAAATAATCCAAAGGTAAATAAAACAGTGTCGCGGGACCGGTTGTAAAGGTAACCAGTAACCATAATCCTGGAACGCAAGGGGGATCTTCAGTAACAGTCTGACAGGCCTTTCCGCTCCGTCCAGGGTAGGAGACTCATTTGATGACTTTACTATCCCAAAAAAAGGCAGTACGTTGAGTTCTCACATTCCTTATCGGCATATTGAATTATCAACTCATGTATCTACTGCAAAACAAACAAATCTTCTGTATAAGAGGAGTATGATCATCATTATTTCATTGCTTTCATATCTAACTATACAAGGATAGGTATTTAAATTGCGATGACTTTTAATTTTATAAATACTTCTATATTTAAGTCATGTCATCGATGTGATACAGTTTCCAAACATCTTGATACTGCTCAATTATTTCGTAAATCCTTGACTTCTACTAACGACCGTCAAATGTCACAAACTCACACGACAACCGAGATCAACCTGCCAGGGATTACTCCATGACTCAAAAAGAAATATGATTTCGCAAAGATTTCGCCCTAAAAGATATGTCATTTGAGACCAAAACTATTATAGCTAACAAAACTATAAAAGCATATTCGCCGAGAGTACAATATCTTGTAATTTGATGCCACGGATCAGATTTTTTGTATATTTTGTAATGTTTGTATACAATTTTGGTAAACAAGTAATGGCGTCATTATGACTTTCCAATGGTCAACCACTGACACTCCATTGGATTAAATGGCATAGAATGTTTATGTCGTAAAAATGTTTCTTACTATTTACGAATTTCTTACTACTTCAGATTGCTTTTTACCCTAAAATTAATTGATTTATAAATTAATGAAATCTGGCATGAATAAATTTTCAAAAATTTCATTATAGCCCAATTTTATTACAAGACAGCATTGACTGGCCAATGATCGACTGATGAATTTAGCAGATTGTGAACTTTTATAAAAAAGGACTAACGGAATCCTGTTAGAATTACGAATTTATAAAAAAAAAAGCTAAATTGGCCCAAATTTTTATAGATCCTGATAGGACGGCGAGCTACCCATCACTTGCCCTAAAAGATTTGTCATTTGAGACCAAAACTATTATAGCCTATGGACATAAAAACACATTCGCCAAGAGTACAATATCTCGTAATTTGATGCCTCGGATCAGTATATTTGTTTATTTTGCCCTATGTTAGCTTTTGTCATGGGGATGGCGGGCTTCCTTTTATCGCGAATGGGAATATAGATTCGCGGATGGGAGAACTGTTATTGATGGACTGTTTATGATTATAGTTATGTGTGTTATGAGTGATGGTTTTTAGATAGATAGAGAGATTTTTTTTGAAGATTGATTGTAGTGACGTTTGTTTTTATTGTTTTTGTTTTTTTCTTCCGATTTTGCGCAGGGTTAATTCGTGCCAGTAGTGGTTATGATTCCAAATGAAAACTTTTTCTACATTCCTACTCGTTTGCCTTTGGTTTGAATCACGTGGTAGTTGAAAATTATCCCACGGGGACATTATGTCGAGATAAAAAATATGTATCCACATTTTAAATACCTATCTACGTGCCAACTTTTATCCAAATCTGTTCGCCCGGTATGTCGATCGTCTCAAAGTTTCAAGTTGAACATAAGTTAAGAAGTTAAGTTAACATAAGTTTAGTTAAGACCGCATGGATTAGTACCAGCACTGTTGTAAAAACAAAACAAAATTATGTATGTAGTCACATTTAAGGATATACCTGACCACGTATTTTCATATGAAGCTTCAAGACATGTCCGACATTGTCCGATCCATAGCTCCTTGATATTTCGCAAAAATCATGTCGTCTCTCTCAAAGAAGATTTGCCGAAATATCTCTGAATAACTGATCTACATTGAAAAGGTCTTTGTTTTCTTTGAAAGCAGATAAAACGAAAAATAAGCCCCATCAAATCGGATACAGGTGACAAATCACATAATCTTTAAGCAAATAAACCCATAAAAATAAGTCCCGAAAACTCTCAACATAAACCTCACCTTTTAGAATAAAAACTTCAACTCAGAGTATTATTCAAATCAGTGCAGTAGTTTTGAAGATAATCTCAAATGCGAGGGATACACAAACAAACAAAATTTATATCTTTATAATATTCGTAAACTTGTGCCGCTAAGAGTATTTTATAATATGTGGGCGGAGGTTATGTTCTTAACTGTCATAATCAGGGCTTTCGTCATTTTGGGCGATTTCTAAATACTGTTTATTAAAATCTGTCTATCTTAAGTAGACGGTAGTAAAGTGAGATTTAGATTCCAGTTGTTCTGAGATTAAAATGAAGAACATCTCAAAATTAAGATCAGCTATTTCACATTCTTATACTTTTACATTCTATACTCCTTTGTCCTTTATCTTACTACCAATCAAAATATCAATCATCCAATTACTTAGTAATTATGCGCCCTTGCAATGGTTTCATCTTCTAATTTTTTGTACATTTTCCTGTGAAGTTTTTTTTTTATAGTTTGTATAAATTTTATATTCAATATTCACCAAAAAGAATAACAACTAAATAATAAAAACGTGAAAGTTTGTGAGGATGATTGGATGTTCGTTACCATTTCACACAAAAACTGCTAAACGGATTTAATATAGAATTTTGGATACCATTTAATATCCTCATTAACACAAAGGATACATTTTATCCCATTATAACATTCCTATACGATAATTTTTGAGTGGGAGGCGAAGCCTTGGCTACTAAAATAATAAAACGTCCACACTCATAACGCGCGTTTTCACTAAGCAAGTCTTGCATACAAGTTTATGACGTCACATTTGTAATATAAGTTGCTTGAAATGACGTCACATTTTTGTATGTTGTACTTTGGATTAAATAAAAAACAAAATCTACAAGTTTAAACAACTTAGATACTACAACTTTTTACCTGCGGGTTTGGTCAAGTTGCATACAATTTACAACTCGCATACAAGTTACTAGTATAATGAAAACGCGACCATATAGTACCTACAATAATCCAAACCGTTTCTATCAACAAGCTACATAGCAAGTTCACACGCCACTTTGTAACGTCTGACCCAATCTGATCAATGTCCCGCATGATGACAACTACTGTCTGCCTTTATTAGACGTGTAAGATTGTTTCTGTCTCAATCTATGTACTTGTGACTTTATCCTTTATCTAACTGGCTGTTTGAATTATGACTCATAAGTGTGGGTCTACTGACTCGTATGTCAGTTATCGCAGTTTATTTACCAGGTACTTGTTACAACAAAGTTTCAATTTCATAAGACAGGCTCTCGTTGCATTTGATTTTAATCGTGTGAACAGTATTGTAGTGTGATCCCATTTTTTAACGTCGTGAGAACGTGGCTTTACATAGACAATTTTTAAACTTATGTAGATGCATCGGCAAGCGCAGTGTACCTTGTTCACCAACAAGGTAAGGCAGACGATCTTATGAAGACCACATGATCACGCTAGATACAAGTCGTTTCCTACTGGTCCTATTGGAAGTCTATAGGGGAGGCCTATGTTCAGTAGTGGACGTCTTACGGCTCATATGATGATGATGATGTAGATCTATACCTTACCTAGCAATTATACGACTAACTATAAAATTCATGCATAGTCTGTAAATATTGAATGGATGGGAATACAGGCGGAGATCATCATAAATAGGTAATATTTATAGCTTTGGAGTCAATCAATCGTTTATTAGATGAGTAAAAACTGAATGAAGCAGCTGGGTAGAAAACGAGTGCTTATAATCTAAATCAGGTAATAGAAAACTCTATCGTAAAAGTAGAAACACACAAGTTGTAGGATATACATGGCCTTTATGGTCTAAATTAATCCATTAAACAAGCTAAATCCAGCAGTAGATGATCATTAATCTCTGATTTTATCAGTCTTAATACAGTGACTCATAAAATGAATGCTAACGATGGAAGGAATGATGATGAATGATCTGCAACAGTAGTGCAATTAAGTGATGTAAGTATTTTTAGAAGAGGAGAATTTGTTGTTGTTGTTGACAACAATAACAACACAGTTGATGGTGAAACAAATAATGAATGATTAATAAAAGTGTCAAATATCCGTGATCATGTTATGGAGAACTAAAAAACATCTTGTGAATAGATTTTGAGTATAAACGTGAACGGATAAAAAAGTAAACAAATAGCAAAGATGCGATGGATAACTCTAGATATGACGAGTAAAAATAGAAGGAAAGTGAAACAAAGGAGAAACAAAAATGTAAGTGAATGAAGACCCGCTGCTTTAAGACTTGGAATAAGGGTAATACCTACATTAATAATGAAATGTTGAGAAAAACAAAAGCAACAGAATAAATAATAACGATAAACACAGGTAAAACATGTCAAGTAAGTAAAAGACAATAAAATCGAGATTCATAATCGTAAAACGTTGATAATCGTACACCCGAACACGCGCATTTCTTATTCAAGTCGGCTCAACGAGAATTTTTGTAAGCCGAAATCCCTGCCTTCGGCTACGTATTTAGTAGTAAAAAATTCATACGTTTTCACGATATGAATAGAGGGGGTACAAAGGGGTTCATTCTATGGCTGCCATAATGGGGGGCGTAAATGACTCGACACATGTAACTCGATTCCTTGGTGTAATGCTGTTTATATGCCGACGACACACTATCTTTTGTCCTGTTTTCGCGGGATATTTGCTGGAGCGTCCGCAGAGAAAACATATAGAACTTCTTTGTAGGAAATTATTCGAATGACATAAATTAGTGATTAATTGTATAATTGATTACTTGATCGTATCTTAGTTTTATAGAAACCAGTTACACCATAAATACTACACTATTTATGTTTCAAGCAAAGAGTAAATCATTATATTCGCCCGAAGGCGACAAAATCGATAGTTTGTTTTTCTATGACAATAAATTCAAATATTCGGTCACTCACTCATATCGAGTTAGAAGTTTCACCGGACAATTTGTTTCGGCCATCGTTGAATTCACAATGATTAATTTTGTCATCACTACAGTCATGAATTATCAAACAAAATATTTATTGTGTCCATTCGAGCAAATACTTTACGTTCATTCCCATCAAAAGACGCATTTTTGTCCACCGTACTTTCAACCCCCTTGAATATGACACCGGCTGGAGTGGATCGCTAACAAAAGCTCGCTGATTTTGTTTTGACTAAAATCTTGACTATAGTAATATCTGATTTCAGTAAACCTGTTTTTCTGGATGGAGATCAGAAATAATACTGTCATTATGTCGTTTGTATGCTCAATAAAGTTTGTCACGAAGGGATGTGTTTTTGTGGGGTTGAAGATGATATACTTGTTACTCAGGATGGTCAGAAACTGGTTTTAATAATAGATGAAGAAATCTCTTATGAATCGCATGGAAGAGTCTATGATAACTATTGATTCAAGAAAGAACAGAGTTTTGTTGGACTTTATTAAAACAAGTGTTGAAGAAAGCAATAAAAACCACTGTTTAAAAATGCTCCGATTTCTAGAGGACAAGATTACTTTAGTGTAACGAACTTTGTGGTTGGTATATTTAAAGAGTGCATGGTATTTAAAAAATCCGATTATAACTTTAATAACTGTTTCATCATCAGAAATATTTATAGTATCACGTTACATTTTATGGTTAATAGTTCTGGTGTTCATAGTAGTAAATTTTTTATAAACATCATTTACTTCTGTAACGTATGCTTATTTAACGTCATTATTAAGAACATGTTCAAGCATTTCAATTAAGTTTTCTTTATCGTTGTCATAACCACTGTCTCTAGGGCCCCGATTATCTTTATTATTATTATATTCGTTAAGTTTTACTATCAAATCATCTAGAGTAATGATATCCTAGTGCTAACCACCAGAATTATGAGTTGTAGATCGTGGGTTAATATTAATTATATTTAAAGTAATGTGCCTGCCACATTACTTTGTGTCATATATTTTATTACCATTACTGTCAAAATTGTGGTGTACTAGTAAGTATATGCGAGTGTTCTTACTATGTTTTCTGTTAGTTTGAAAATAACCTGTCCTGGATCCATGCAGTACTTGATCCAAGATTACAGCCCAATTTCTTTTATAAAGAGGAGATCTGTGTCCCGATCATAGCAATAATAGAGGCTAATCATGCATAAGCCTCTAGATTATTTGAAGCTTCTGATTCCTGCTCAAAATAGAGCACTATTTTGATTAAAGTACTATTATTAATGGCTAATCATCCAGTGTGAATTATAAATCTATTGGGTTTTAGTCTATAAGCTCATGATCATTATCAATTTGGTGTGCGGATAGCTTTAGTGTTTCGTAAATCCAATTTCAATCAAGTCAGTTAATTTTAATCGGTTTTCGAATGACTGTATTATTCATTTGGCTTTTGAAACTAAGCCAGCTATGTTGGCGAGTGATTCGACTACGTTATAGTGTACGTCAATTACTTCTTTTACGATGGGATCATAATATTAAATACAAGCCCTTGAAAAAATTTGTACACATATACTTCGTTTATGAAAAAACTGGTTATGAAATTGCCAAAATTAACGACCAACCCACAGGATCTCCGCAAAGGATCATGACCATCAACGGTACTGGTTTTTCTCATGCATCAAGATAAAAATTATATTACAATTATTTTCTTAATTTTTGAAGGTATTCTGCAATTGGAATGCCAATTTTGTATAGGGGTTTATTTTGTAAACCTAATAAGTTATGAAATTGTTTTGATAAAATGAATTACCTACTGACGGCTATTCTTACGTCAAAGTGTTGCCATAATAAAAATAAGTAAATATAGTGACGACTCTAATCGATTTTTTTTTGTATACGATCACAAATTAGTATGAATGTAAAGTCATTGGAAAGTTAAATCGCGGGGTTTTTATAAATAATAAAGATGATGAAGATGATAATACATTGGTGTGAAATAATTAGTATTTCACACACACAGTAGTCGTATTATTTTGCTTTTAAAACTTTTCAAAGCAATTTCACTTTGTTGGCTAACGATACATAATAATATGAATTATTGCATCGATTTTTTTTAATTTTCTTGCTTCGGTTTGACATAAATCGAGCCTTTTTAATTAATTAATGATTATAGAACTAAATCAGTCATTTGAAATAATTACGTGTTGAGTTTATTTATTCTAGTAATCGATTTTCATTTAAAATCAGTGGCAACATTGGTGTTGGTGTCTCAAATTGAAATGTCATTGTCCAATGTCAATTGTGCGTGGTGCATGTTATGTTTGTTCATTGCGATTTAAATATTACAGTTTTTTATTGTGTCGATCGAGTCCTACTCTCAACAGTAATTGTGATATTCATTGTAACTATTTGTTTATTTCTTGTTTTCAATCACTATCGCTAACTTTAATGTAAAAAAAAACTTACCTCTAGTAAACACGACGGATATTTTTATTTTGAGGTTAAGTTACATTTTCTAAAAAAACTTGGAAATGCGGGTTTTGATTCCAAAATGGCAATTATAGATGGTTATTTGGTTAATTTATAAACCATCTAAAACAACTTTGGAATTGACGCAACTCTGTACCGTGGTCCATATTGTCGTGGTCATTCTCCTTTGTATCTAGTGACCCAATAATATTTCATTCGGCGCTTTCACTACAAATGAGCCGATACCTCCGCTGTTGCGGTTAGTTACCTTAACGCAACCAATACCACCATTGTCCCGTGAATCTCCTTTCATAATGGCCCGGAAGTCCGCGGGACATTCGACATAATCCAAAGACTTCGCATAAAAATGTATAAATGACAGCAAATAAAGTTTCTGTTTTCAACAATGGTTGATGTGAATGGTAAGTTGGACTCGCTTCGTTTTGTGTATCGCTTCCTTTAGATTTCTTTTTGTGTGAGGCCAGGTGATGTTTCCTTTTTGATGGATTTGTATCAATTGGTTTATACTTCTTCTTTTTTGGGACAAATCTGTCAGGGGTTGGATTTTTAATTTTAGCATTGTGTGTTTGTATTTTGCTGTCGCGATTGACAAGCTTACGTTTACTACTAGTAAGTAGACTACATGTTAGTCTAATTTTACGTTACTTAGGAATTATGATCCTGTATTCTCGGAAGTATCTGTGCTCCTAATAATCCGCCAATTATTTGAAGTCCCTTAAAACAGAAGGTGACCGTATTTCCATCATCAAGGCACAAATCTAGACTTCAGGATGCTACTTAGAAATTCCTGGTGATAAACCCTCTTTTGCGTGACCAAAGACTCGAACCCTGAACTTGCCGAGAATGTGAGTGCGCTTGCGAGTAATAGACCAACGAAACAGCAAGTTTAATTTTATTGACGAGAAAATCCATTACAATAAATTGATGTTCGCGAAATTCAATTACAATAATTGAATACAGCAGACGTTTCGCTAGGCAAAACCAGTCCAAGGCAACTCCTGCCAACGTATTGAAGATATAATTATGGGAACATTCCGTTAGTTCTATTGTAAGGTATTGTTTTCATAGTAGCTTAGCACGCTATCATTTAAGATTCCGTTTAAAATTATCTTGATTTTGCCACCACACCTAGAATTGTTTTGACGCTTATTTATCTTAATTATTATCATACAGAGACTAAGGATTAAATATTAATGTTTTAATACATTTGTGTTTGTTTGTTTGGATGGTAGGAGTGATCTTCGAAACTAAGGATACAGTTTAATGAGCGGATAAATAGCTATATTCCCCAAAGTCTCATGTTATCCCGTTACTGTGGGTGGGATATTTTCGAAATGCAAGGGCAGCCACGGACAAAAGCTAGTCTCAAATAAAATTACTTTTAAGAAATAAAATTAACAAGTCCTGTTATTTCAATTATTGTCAGATACTATGGCTATTAGACTTGTCGAAACTTGATTAAATTAACAGATATTTGATTTCAAACTCAAGCCTTGTCTTTTTCAACTGATTGAGACGTCAATTTTATATAATATAAAACTGTAAATCTATCGCTAATCATTGAATTTTATTGTCCTGTATCCCGTTCTGTTGAATAATCATAAACTCAATATCTGATTACAATTTTGTGAATATTCATTCATCATTTTTATTAAGTATTAGACACCCACGTTTATCTGTTACTAGCTTCTGCCCGCGGTTTCACCCGCGTCATGTTAGGAGTTTGGTCCTAAAGTCCCGTCTCCATCAGTTCCCTTGAAGAGCGCTATTTCCGACGTCGTGGGTATCTTCAGTGGTGGCTGGGGCGAGAGGTAGAGGATGTCTTTTCCCTCACGCATTCCGACTGCTAACCATTCCCCTTAATTGCCACTGAATCTTGAGATACCTCCCGAAACGAAAAAAAGAAAACCGGTAGGACTGCGTCAGACTGAAGGTGAGGACGCAGCCCGTAGCCTTTCCAAACGATCCTTAAAGTAGGCCGGTCAATATCGACATAAAAAAACCAAACATTGCACACGCGCATGTAACTACGATTCTTTTATGTTGTTAGGTCCCTTTAGAGTTTAGAATATTTAACACCCAAGTTTGCAACCCTGATAACCCTGTTCTGTCAGGGACCTTTCTGGGAGGGACTGTCAGACTTGTACTGACTAAAATCCATGGTGTCCTTCAATAGCTCTTTATGTTCCGGGGACACTGAATGAGAGCCCCCCTTAATATTTATTGTATTCTGGTTTTTAGTAGGTTTTGTTATAGCAGCCACAGATGTACATCACATGTGAAAATTTCAAATCTCTAGCTATCACGGTTCATGAGATACACACGCAAAAACTACTGAATTGACAGCACAGGGTTTCCAGGGTAGCAAATTATAACAAAATGGTAGTTACATGCGCGTTTGCAATGTTTGATGTTTGACCGGCCTAAAGAGGGATTTTATAGACGCAATTGTGACATATTACCCAGCCCGTCATTATTTTGTCGCGGTATTATTTTGAAACTGTGATATCTCCTAAGATATTCATTGAAATCAAATGATGTGAAGGGCAATTTCGTTCAAAATTAAATGCTTGTGATGATTAACGTATTTATTTGGATAAGGATTAATATCATGTTAATGAAAACACCTTCGCAAATAATGCATTACTTTAAAACAAATTTGGTTCCCATAAAAAAGGTTATAGTGACTTAACCTTTAAAGATAGATATATGCTATTGCGGACTTTATTTTAGAAAATTTTATGAGGAATAATTCCGTAGTACATATTTTTTGCGAAACTCTAACCGTTTACGCAGCGCACGCAACGGAAGCTCTAAAAAAGGAATACATTTTCCCGATTTTGAAACATTTCTCATTACTGCTCCGCTCCTATAGGTGATAGCGTGATGTTATATAGCCTATAGCCTTCCTCGGTAAATGGACTATCCAACACAAAAAGAATTTTTCAATTCCAACCAGTAGATCCTGAGATTAGCGCGTTCAAACAAACAAACAAACAAACAAACAAACAAACAAACTCTTCAGCTTTATAATATTAGTATAGATAAACTTAATAGTGTTACAAAAGAAATACATAAAATTCTTGGAATCCATCTTTGATTTTACTGCCGGTGTTTTACAAAGTAGGATTTAATACATCTTCGAAACCACAGCCGATGGGAATTGGTGTAAGATTATTGGCAACAGTTTTTACATTATCAGCAGTTTTGTGGTTATTTGAATACAGCTGCGATTATTTGAGCCAAAGTAGTAATATGAAAAGCCAATTATAATTAACAATGTGGTTGAACTCGTAAAGTTGCAATGTGTAGTATTGGTATTTAGCACGTTGACTGGAACCTGTGCTGGAACTTGAAAGCTTACGCCAATTGCTAGGAGTCCAGCAATTTTAGGAGGAGGCGATGCTTTACTAAAACTTAGCTAAACGTAGTCTTCGACCACGATTTTTTATACAGATTTTACAAAAGAATGATAAGGTCAATCTAGTTTAATATGCCATTTCTAGAATACAATCTGGCCTGTCGGTCTAGTGGGTAGTGACCCTGACTGCTATGCGCGGTCGTGCGTTCGATTTCCACCCAGGACAAATGTTTGTGTGTTGAGCATGATCATTTGTTCTGTGTCTGGGTGTTATTAATCTATAATACGTATGTATTTAGAAATATATAAGTATGTTTACCAGTTGTCTAGCATCCAAAACACAAGCTCTGCGTAGCTTGGGACTAGATGGCGTTGTGTGATAGTTGTGAAATATTCAAAAAAAAAAAAATCTAGTACCTTTTCATAGAGATATAGCTCTTACGTATGAACGAATTGCCAGCTACAAGGATTCTGTATTTTACTTGCCTCCACAAACATTAAAAAAAATACTTGCTCAAAAATATTCAGATCATACTTTAAATCTTGAACATCAAAGTTGAAGAGACCGCTTACAAGTAACAATTCGGCCACCTGCCAGCTACTTGAACCAACCAGTACCTATTTGACTATGATTTATTATTTAAGATATTTTCTATTCATTTCAAGTGGTTTCATAACAGACGCTTCTAATGGCTTCCAGTCTTGTTAAGGTTTTGAGATAACAGCGTTAAGAATTTATAAAAGTATCTGCTTGGTTATAATGATCCCCTGCGTCGTTGTACATAAGTTATGTTATAATTTGACTGTAACTTATTGCTGTATGTGGCTCGTGTTTTACTGAGCCACTACCATTTGTTGTCATTACTAGCCTCGATCATACGCATCGACCGCGTTTGGCGCTGTCATTGGTTTAGAGTTCATACAACATTGGAGCGGTCCAATGAGAGCGACAAACGCGGTCGATATCGATGATCGAGTATCGTAATGACAACTCATGGTATGAGTACTGGTCGTTGATTTCTGTGGGCCTATTGCGTATCTCGGTGTCTGTGTGGTGACCATCACATAGCTGTCAAAAGGTAAATTTCGTATTGGCTTTTGCATTTGCAATGAAACTGATAAATGTAAATGTTCTTAAAATCAACTATTCTAAATCAAAATTAAAATATTTTATTTTACATGGGCCTCAATGGGCACTTATAAAAAGTCGGGAAGAAAAATAAACATTGGCACTGTTCGGGTTGGTCGTTTCCATGGAGAAGAACCGGCAAGAAACTCCACGGTTACTCTAACGCTCTTGGGGCATTCCATTCCTCAAATTAGCCTCATAACAGGTATCAAGCCATCCAAGTTCAGTTGTCAACTGTTGTTCAGTGTCTATCAAGTTCGCCGATAGCCCTGCTGGACTCCTGGTACTCTTTCTCTCTCTTTAACACATGCTGTCTCACTGCTGGGCAAAGGCCTCATACTCAACTTTGGTAAATGTTCTATGGAGAAGAATTGGCAAGAAACTCCATGGATAGTCTTTGTCATGCAAAAGCGACTGGATTACATTGAGGACTTGATTTCGAACACCGAATTTGTATTTCAATGTAAAGAGCATTCTTAAAAGTTCTTAAGTATCTTCAATAAAATAATTATCAAATTCCTTTCCATTCCAAAATTAGACCAATACCAATCATCATTAAATTGAACAGCTTTTACAACAACAAAGAAAATAATTAGAAAATCAATAAAATCAAAACGTTTTCAATTAAAGTACCTTTCAAGTCAAGTTGCGGAGTTAAACAAAACTAATTAGGTTGTTCGCTTGTTAATAAGAAATACGAATTAGTCAATTGACTTATTAAGTACTTACGTTGATGGTTGGATTGCCTGAGAAGGGGTCGTTACTCTGAGGGTAGGAGGAACGCGAGACTTTAACGTAATTTCAACGCAGCGATCCTATACCATTTTGAATTGAATGTTTACAAGAATCATAAATGGATTGAATTTTATAATTGCCAAATTCCTAACCCTTATACCCCCAGGGCAAGACGGAGGGGACAGTCAGACTTGTACTGACTAAAATCCACGGTGTCCTTCAACAGCCCTTTACGTTCCGAAACCGATCATCTCACGATCCCGGAAGGCTTTAGAGGGCTCTAAGGGGGGAGCAGCGGTGGCCCAGTGGTATCGGTCCCGACTTACGAGTTGTAGGTCGTGGGTTCGAACCCCGCCAGGCGCATTACTTTGTGTAATTTATTTCATCACCACTGCTCTCAAAACGGTGAAGGAAAACATCGTGAGGAAACCGACATGTCCTAGAACCAAAAATTCGAAGACATGTGACATCTACCAACCCGCACTGGGCCCGCATGGTGGATTATGGCCCACTCCCTCTCTCAGAGAGGAGGTCTGTGTCCCAGCAGTGGGAACATTATAGGCTGATGATGATGATGGGGGCCCCTGTTATATTGCTGACAGCTCTATGAGGCGCACCTGGAACACAACGCGCCGTATTTTGTGATGCTTTTAACACGAACCACCAGCATTATTATCGATAGCCAGTAATTACTATTAGGGTTATATCCATCCATCATCATCAGCAGTAGAATGTCCACAGCTGAACATAGGCCACCATCCTGTCGGATTCCGGCACAAAATTGTTTTTACTGTGTTCCGTGGATGCGTAGAAGTTCCTTCTGAGCTCGCTACATCTTGGTCCTTTTCTTGGTTCGTGAAATAAATTGGGACCAAGAGCAATCAAAAAATATATTAATTGAATATGAGCATAGTTACCAATATTAAGGTTTAAAACGAGATTTTTACCACACATGATTATTATTTGTTTTTCCGATAATTATATCGGCACTGTTGTTAACGCCATGATCACGGAAACTGTCAGTTTATCCGTAAGCAATGTTGGTAAATATCCCGTTTTAAACCCTAATATATTTGTAATAGTGACTATGTCAGTCTAAAAACTTAGAATAGTTACCTCCATTCACGAAACATCCTTTTCAATACTCTATTTGCCTGACATGTACAAAACTGAAAGATAATCGTGTTGACACTAATATCCTGTCTGGAGACAAGAATTAATTTCTTGTTTCATTTTCAAATTAATCCCAATGTTCGCCTTTAGTGACAGGATAGATAAACAATTGAGTTCGTGCCAACTAGAGCAGTTTAGTTCGAAATAGAACTCTGTTTTTATGTTAAAGTTTATAGATTAAACTGATTGATAAATAAAGATAAGTGTTTCATGTGATTGCTGGAAATAATGAAAGAATGAGATTCATGTAAAATGTCTAATTATTCATTATTTAAGGCGACGCAAGTCTCCGATACCTTACGATTTTGGTATCCAGGTGACTGTCGCAATACAATCCATAGAGGTTCGTACACAGGCACGCGTCAATGCATGTCAAAGTCGTAAGGTATCGGGACTTGCGTCGCCTAGTAAGGGGCTAACTATCCGGCGTTTTCCAAACGTTATTGAAGTCGGCTTCCAGTTCAACTGAATACACGTGGTAATTAGTTTCCCTTTTTTTTTAACGTTGCCCCACATTAGGATTTTCTCCTGTGTCGTGGCTGCGTTTACAAATATATAAACTTACATACACAAACGCACAGACCCGAAACAACTACTTGTAGGTTATACAAATATATGCTCCGTGCGGGAATCGAACCCGCGACACGCAGCGCGGTAGTCTAATCGCTCAACCACTGTGTTAACCGTGATTGATATTTCGACAGATATGATCGAGATATTAATGATATTCCGTAATTAACCAAAAGATAATAATTTATCACCACTCTTTTCTTTTATTATCTAACATAACATTTTATAATTTAAACAAAAACACTTAACAACTTCACACTCGCCAAAACACACTTTAAACCCAGTCACTTATCAACAGATTTAAAAATAAAACAATAACAAATATTCCCTTTTCAATAACCTATTTAGTTTATTTTCATTGGTACAAATCCCTTTTGCAACCAAACAGCTACTATACAGTCAGTATCCCAAACGATAACTACCTGGGAATCTCGTTTGTCTACATGTCTATAGAAATAGACCGCGCATCAGTGTCCTGTGTTGAGATGGGACTGAATGGGAATCTAAAACAGGGTAGGTTAGAGTTGAAATTGTAGAGAAAGGGTTCCGTAACAGAGCAAAATATTTACACTACGGAACTATACAATTTTATTAAAGTGACATGATGATTGACTCGGTCATCAGAATTTAAACGAGATAACATTAGTTATTTGTTCTGAGTTTTTAATATTTTGGCATTGTTATTTAAAGGATTCATCAATAGGTTACCCCAGTAACGAACTTAGTGGCTTCCAAGGAAGGTATCCAATCATGCCGTGAATTGTACCTACTTAATGATAAAGTGAATAGTTACATTATAAAGAAACGAAACAGCCCTAAAAAGTATCAGTTGTTGTAGCGACTGTAGCCATACACACTCTGTGAAAATTTCGTATTTACCTATTACCTACTGTTAGAAAGACAATGCCTTGTGATAAACGGACTAACAAACAAGCAGCAGATCACTTCAGACGAAAGAAAAAAATTCAGATTGCAACTCAGATTCGAACCCGCGTCTACTGGATAGGTACTCCAGACGCCTTAACCAACTAAGCCATTGCAATATTTGCAATCCACACCTACAAGCTGAAATTCTCTACTCCCCGTTTTTTTTTTGTACGCTTTTCGGTATCGGGGCGCCATCTCTTGGATTAGTGTTTAACTCAAAATCATCTTTACGATGCGCGTCACATTGCGTTTGAAAATAATGAATAAGCAGCAGGTCCTCAATAACAGGATATCGTAGGCGTCTTTTGTAAACAGGACCCTAAAAGACCGCGCATCAAACTGTCCTCAGCTGAGTTAGGATTGAATGGGACTCAAAAAAATGACATTCGCTCCGCCTTGACAATTTGCTCCGGTCAAATATATGACATGAAGGATCGATGGTCTATTGTTACCTTTCTACTCGGTTATGTAAAATGTGTTGTATGGTTTAAACTCAGTAAGTAGGTGGAGATTTTGCCTTTGACTTGGTGCTTCTAGGAGAAGATTTTGTCATTGACTTGGCACTTCTTGGGATTAGGGTCGATCAATTTGCTTAATATTTTTTGGTTGATGTCAATTTACCTTTAATTTATAGCTTAAGATGTGTTGTTTACATTCATTATATTCAAAAGAGTTAATACCCGCAGCCATGACATGCAATGGATAATTGAAGGAACCAAACGTAAACCGCCATGCAGTATGAGTCTGCCACTCCTATCTGCCTCCTTCCATTTGGAACTTTCTAGATTGTTCTATCTACTACATTGCAAATAATTTAAACTAAAAAATAAAGTGCTATGAATTCTTTAACTGAGCTTAATGTCAGTCATGATTCTATAAATCTACGTTATTGCTATTATTAGGGCAAGTACCTAACATATCTTTTATTAATATAATTTGAAAATTCTTAAGTATCTTTTATTTCCTACGATAATGGCCTCCTTGCCTGTTTCTCAGAAATTTTTACATAAAATCTAGAACGATTCCATGGAATAGTGAGCACCTAATATGCGTAGATTTCCGTGATACGAGTATAATTTTATTCAAAGTATAGATAAAATCTATAGAAATATGAAAACACAGGAAATTTATCTATTCGCGATATGAAAGGAAAAATTGTCGCCTTAAAATCTTAGAATAGTACGAGTACGTTGTAGTCGCAATTCCACTATTATTTTGAGGTGATAAAAGGTTCCATTACGTAACTTAAGACGGTAACTAAATTATCATCTAAGTGAAGCTGTATTTTCAACCCTCGATACATCACTCAGAATTGAAATTCAAAAATCTATTTCACATCTACGTAGTTGTAGAGTTCCTTACCCATTATTCTCTATAGAAATCTATACTTTAATTAGATAATTGACAACTTCATCTTTTTAGAATTGCGCGAGGCGCACTAATCACGGTTTCTAGTGTGGACATACAACAATAATTCTTCCGAAAACCGATTCTGATTCTTAAAAAACCGACAATAGCCAGAAAACAGTTGAGCACTAGGGGTAGGACGGACAGATTACCTAAAGAAGGTAGCTGGCAGTGGTTGGTTGAATGAAAAAAGTAGGAGATCGTGCGGTGTGGCTCTTAGGGAGAGGCCAATGTCTAGCAGTGACCTAAAGGCGGTAGCTGGCTGGATAAACAAAGCCGGAGATAGTGCGGTGTGGCTCCTAGGTCTCTCTAGCCTCTCGGCTAAAGTGCAGCAGTGGACTGCAATAAGCTAAAATGAGTCGGGCTCAAAACAAACACTCGAAGCGCGCTCGTTCGAGGATTATAAGTTGGTTCACATATTTATTTATGCTCGATTCTTAACTGTAGGTCTCACCTTAAGAAGGTAAAGTTTTCGCCATAAATTATCACATTATCACTTCGAAATTCTTAAAAAAAAAACTACTTAAACATGAAAATATATTCCGTAATCGTCGAAACAGTCCGGAGATAGGGTTTAACCGTTCCTCAAATAAGATTTCGAAAGGGATCCGTTCGGAACTGATGGTTGATCAGATAAAACTGTCAATAGCAACCCTTGGTGCTTGATCTGATGGAACGGAATGCTTTGGGAAAGGTCAGAGTTAAGTACGTTGGACAGGACAGGGTGAATTATAAATGTATGTAGATAGAGGGATGATGTTCGAGAAATTATGTTGTGAATTGGATTGTATGTCTATAAAACCGGTCAAGTGCATGTCGGGCCACGCACAGTGTAGGCTTCCGTGGTTGCCCATCAAAATTTTTATGCGAACTACCTAAACTGATTCGCTGAATTTAATTTTAATTAAGTAAAGTTGACAAACTTACATTTGCAGTTGAAGAACATATTATGTTATCCAAGTAGGTACGTTTTATAAGTTGGTCGACCATTACTCGTAAACTTGTAAAGCCTACTCTTAGTCTTGATAATTTTCCCTTTCCCCCCAAAATATGTTTGTTGTAAAATGTAGGGCAAAGTTTATTTTAGAACTAAACAATTTTTATGTTACGTTAGCGACCAATAACCAATAAAAAAATGCATGTTATGTAAGGTCAGTAACTTGCTTAAAAGTATGCAAGTAGCTGGCATCCCACTGATTCATTCACCAATCGGAAGTCGTAAAGCGTAATGGCATGCAAGCTACTAGTGAATTTTTGTGTAAGTTACTGCCATGTGTATTGTAGGCCTGGGGTCGCGGGACTCATTCCATCCGGAACATAAAGGGCTATTGAAGGACGCCGTGGATTTTAGTCAGTACAAGTGTGACAGTCCCTCCCGCCCTGCCCGGGGTGGGAGGACTCATTTGATGATTTTACCACGATAAAAAAAAAAGTGTATTGTAGACCTCATCACATGCCATCGTCACATGAGGCCTCCCACCCCGGGCAGGGCGGAAGGGACTGTCAGACTTGTACTAAAATCCACGGTGTCCTTCAATAGCCCTTTATGTTCCGGGGTCACGGTGATGGTATAAGACCCGCGACCCCGGCAAGCTTTAGCCCTCTGAGAGGGGGCCTCGTCATTATGCTGACGCTCTTTGAGGCGCGCGTGGAACACCACGCGCCGTCGACCCGGGCATGGTCCATGGTCGGGCGGCGAGTTGCCCTTTACTCGCCGCCCGCATGCCCGCGCCTACGGTGGCCGGAGATCGTCTTGCGAAGTCCGACGCCGTGGGCGTCCACCACCGCGGGTGGGGCGGAGGGAGGACCTTGTCCTCTCTCATCAGACACAGGTACCTCCCGAAACATCCGTGTCCGGTGAGGACCTGCGTCATGCGGTAGGAAAGGACGCCATGACGTCTCTTCAGCCACTCCTCAAAGAGGGGTCTTATCGTCGCTATTGCGGCGTGCCCGAAGAAACCTTCCACTGGTATCGCTCTACCTTTTGATTAAAACCGCATTCTGTTACTTGAATTTGAAAAATGTAAGTAAATAGACGGCGAGAATTCTATGTAACTATGCTGTAATTTTATGTAATCCGAAAGCGTAACCTGATTCATATTGACTTCAATCAAGAAATTATATCGTTTCTCATAAAGTATTTAATATACATATAAATAATATTGATCGCATTTTATCTCAATAAAAAATCTCTGAATACCGAACAGTATTTTAAAACTCGTAACATATTTCACCCCCAACGGAAATCCCGGGGTATTTGAGCACACTAAAATGTATCAAACAATCAATATTTGTTCGTCCTCGCTGCAAGCTGTTCAAATAATGTGACTTCATGGGTCCATTGATCAGGAACCGACACGGTATTAATGGCTTTCGATAAACTATGTATCGGGTATGCGACGACCTAAATAGCACGAGATCCGGCATTCCTGCTCATTTTCTCATATTGTTTACGAGTTATGTGAGGATATCCCATACTTAAGTGTAGAATAGTCTAAGAATACGCATTGAAACTAAAATTTAATGAAATTTTCAGAATTATCATCATTATAGGCTGCTCTTATTTCAATGTTTTATGTAACACATTGCCTCTCACTAAAAAAAATCTCCTGTATTGTGGGTGCGTATAAAAGCACAGAAACTCACATACACCAAAACCTAGACCCAAAACAACTACTTGTAGATCATACAAATATTTGATCCGTACTGGGAACGAAACCGCGATACGCTGCGTAGCTCAACTTAGATCGTTCAGCCATTGTGCTAACAGCTAGGGTGCTTTAGCTGTAGGCGTAGCATGGCGTCGTAGAAAGGACGAGAGACGAGGAAGAACGTAGAAATATTTTTATTGTTTTAAGCATGGTAATGTAAAAAATATGGAAAATAAACGTTCTTTTCTTCAATGGTGTACGAATAGAGTCATATTTGTGCAAAAAAACAATCGACTTGTATAGAAATAACGATGAAATAACTTTGTCTTTTCTTGGTAGAATAGACATAGAATCGCCATGCTACGCCGTGCAGGAGGTCGAAATACCGAAAAAATAACTCAAACGATTTAACTGACTAAATTAAATAAGTTTCAATAGCAAGCGAATTGAACAAACATTATTCAACGTTCATTATTCTATCAATTTAAATCTAAATTAGCTTTAATTTGTTCAAACTTCACATTTGAGCGTTCATTTTAAATTGCACGCTAAAAGTTCGGTCAACCGCCATTTTGATTCTGTATCTTTAAAGAGTAAATAGTAAAATTTATTTGCGAAAACAAATTAATTGTTTCGTTCAATGAATGTTTAATAAAACAAGCAATCTGTTCAAATAATTAATGTTTATTTGTGTAGTTTTTAATGGATTGGTTTAACCAATTTAATGTATGCGTGCTGAAAGCTACGAGTATTGATTTTGTTAACAGAACATAATTATCGGAAAGGGTAATGGTCACTTGTATTTATAAACGCTTGCACTTAAGGCTAAAATTGCCTATTTCTATTATTTTTATTATTTTGTTGATAGAATAGATAGATAGATAGAATACTCTTTATTATGCACACCATACAAATTCAAGCTTCAATAGTCTTTGAACACAGATTCCAATAATGAAGAAAATAATATAAAAATAATCCATCAGGCTCTCTGCAATCGTCTTCGAAGCAAATACTTTTTAATTAACCCTTCCCACTATCTCCTCAAGCATTGCATTTAAAAAACCAGCAAAAAAATTCGCCTCAATTTAATTCCCCGATCTGTACGAAAA
The DNA here is from genome assembly GCA_028554685.1 of Agrotis ipsilon. Taxonomy (NCBI): domain Eukaryota; kingdom Metazoa; phylum Arthropoda; class Insecta; order Lepidoptera; family Noctuidae; genus Agrotis; species Agrotis ipsilon. The sequence continues at coordinate 12,883,107 of CM052973.1, read as the reverse complement.
AGAAAGGCAGCTAACACATTTCGTACTTTTGTTTCACTCGACATGAAAATTAGAGTCTAAATAGCGTCTAGGGGTGGGAAAATTTACATCGATATTTTTTATCGTCGGCTCTCGGGACGACGAAATGGGTAATTCGCGCGTTATCCAAGCACTTTATTTCTGTTAAGTGCGTGACAACTGTCGTTTACTTTCAGATGGAGTTGTGAGAAAATTTTGTGTTTATTTTGTAGAGTGGACGGCTAAATTGGCCGACGATTACGCGTGTATTGTTGACGTTTATTTTTATTGTACTTTTTATAGATATTATTTGGCGATAACGATTATGTGGCATATTGTTTTCGTGTCAATCGTTATGAATGCTGAATGGATTACGGCGTTTGTATTTTTTACTAAGTTATACATCAAATTTTGATTAATAAATTGATTAGAACCATCAATCTTTAACACAGGCATCATTACTACTACAACAAAGCAATCAAGTAACAGAAAGTAATTACTTAATCCACCGTATCTCTCCAAGAAGCAACACGATTAAGTAATTAAGTCACATAAAAACGCACAAAGCTAATTAAAAAACAATCGACAACTCTAAGTTACATCCCTAAGCGTTTTCAAACGCGTTTAACAGTAATTATCGTAAGAACTGGTCTCAATTGGAACCGAAGGTATATAAATATAGCACTTAATTACTTTAGTCCTGGTCCCTGAATACTTTTCCATAATTACTAAGGTGGAGAACGTTTAAATTCTCACCGCAAAATGACTTAATTAATGAATTTTTGTATTTATCGATATCGAGTTTTTAGCGTTTATGTTCTCTGCACTAGTTTGGAATGATCGTGGAAGTATGAGTGAAGTAATAATTGTTTTTTTCTTGTATCTTCAGGTAGATACATGATTACATATTTCGCGATGGTGTGGTATGCTGAGTAGCGAAGTTTTACAAGCTTCTTCCAGTTTATATTCATTTTTGTCATGACTTTTAAGATGAATGATTTGTTATGTTCAGTTATTCTGTTAATATTATGCTTGATGGCTTCAAAAATCATGTGGACTTTTACTTTTGGGAAATGGTCCTTATTCAATCTTATTTCTTTAACTAGGTGACATCTTAATTGGGAGACTGTGGGAAAGAGATCCCTAGCAGAATGAGACAAGAATAGAAAGATGATGAAGATGAAATTTACGTTTCTAAGACAGGGTCTACTGCAGAGCATGGTCTTTCGGTTCGATGTTCAGGTCGGGCCATGAGATATATTTTGGTTTATGTATTAGAATTTTTACTGAATATAGATTTGTGCCCGATTGTTGGCAATAGGGTAGCTACCCACTGTAACAAATTGCTTAAGCATAAGTGGTAAAATAAGGCTAGTATGCTATTTCTGTCTTCGGGGAGTACAAATATGATGTTCTGTTAACATAAATTGGGACAGACACATGGCATACACAATAATAAATTATGCAAAAAGTAAAATGGACTTTTTTTTAACAAAAATAATCTAAAGCTATTTGGTACAAAGTTGTTTTTCCCACGGCTGCTCCAAACAGGCCCAGTTCAGCATAAATGTCAAGCAACTAAAAGTGCCTGACGCTGATTTTCAACAGGCCCTTAACACTTTCTCATCTACCAAAAACAAATAATGTAGAATAACATTCCACTACAAATATTTAAATCACAAGAAAAATAAGACATACTAACAATAATATCAAAACACGTCATCATAACAAACAAAATGATAAAAACTCACAATCCATCATCGTTTCTACCAATAACATCCTCCCTGCTAATAAGTCCTGTCTACCCTTATTTACAAAATGATAAGTGAAGATACACGCTACTTGTGACACTGTGATAAGCAGGCGTCGTGGTGTCAATACAAAATAAAAAAAAGATACAGAAGGCTAGTTTTGTACAACGATCAGAAACGCATTCACGCATAAACATCTTTTCACATATAAGTACAACAATAATGAGTGCAATTGGCATTTCTTTGTTTCGTGTGACACGGAATAACCGAATCTATGGAGAGGGTCAAAATAAATGTCAATCGATGAACCCCCATTTTTTGACGGAAAAATAGTAAAAAAATACGTATAAACAGATTTATTGAAGGCTGACATAGCTGAATACTCTGACACAGAGCCTTCATTATGTATATGTATATTTTTTGCCAATATAAGCGCTGCTATCGATTCTGATACGGCCTCACATAGATTTTCACACCCAGCGAATAGATGACCAAGGAATAATGCGTTTTGGGAATGATCGTTTATTTTTGAAAAATATTATAAACGCTAACTGATGACTTCTTCTTGAAAGATAAACTTAGTTTTGGGTACCTAAAGAATTTATCCAATCATTATAAAGTGAGGATTGGTAAAAATGTAAACTGAATTATTAAGAAAAACGTGTCTCTGTGAGACTACTTAATGCTATTTCGAAACACGAAAATAACCGAGGCATAATAATATACTTTTCTGTACTATTTGATTCAAAACGTTTATTTCAACTAGACCTTAACCGGCATTTTTGAACTGTCAAAGACAAATTAAAATTAGTACAAAAATAGTTATGGTGCTACAATCCCATTCACAAGACATAAAAACTGTGAAAGTACCGTAGGTGCTCATTCCAAAGCGTAGATCTCTATGGAGAAGAATGAGCAAGAAACTCCATGGACACTCTTTTTCAATCGCCAAAATTATTACAGATCTTTGGTTACATCATTCATCGTCAGATAGTAGGTACATTATGTGAGAACGATGTGGCAAATTATTAGTGTCCATAGTAATTATAAAAAGACAATTCAAAAATAAAGTTATTATTTATTAAAATAGACCATGGCAGCTAAGAGATGACCAGTCCCAACTGACAGCACCCGTTCACGAACATGACACATATTAACGGCTTAAACCTTCTGTCCTATCTGTTTTGTGGTGATAAGCTGGCGTCATAGTGTCGTGATGATCCGTCAACGTTTTTATGATAATTAATTAGGTTAGGACTACCTCAATATTTTTGATATTATGTAGGTGGAATTCTGTCACGAAGTTATCGAAGTTGGTAGTTCGAGATAGGTGTAACGTGGGTTTGTAATGACATGTGTGATGATAGAGGAGATGATCCAAAAAAATGAAATGACTGGCTGGTGAGATTTTAATTGAATTAGGTTCGTATTTTAAGTAACACATTCAGTACTTCAGTAGGAGAGGGTAGTTGGTCGCGGGACTTATTTCATTGCCGTGACCCCGGAACATAAAGGGCTATTGAAGGACACCATGGATTTTAGTCAGTACAAGTCTGATAGTCCTTCCGCCCTGCCCGGGTTGGGAGGACTCATTTGATTATTTTACCAAGTAAAAAAATGGGGAAGGTGTCTATCAATAGAATTTAGTATCATGTCATACTTTTTAAGTGTCAACTATTCGTTTACGATACATTTGAACTAATTTCGTCTCTACTAGGCAGAATAGATTTATTACTTATTTTTCAAATCTGTCATTATTATTGATTACTGATTTAAAATCCATTTAATTATGAGACATAAACATGAGGCAATAACAATATGGAACTATCATATTAAATCAAAAGAATTGTTATATAAACCGCAAACCTAAATTAAACATCAATTCGAGACCATTAAATTTCTTTCCTCAAGAACTCCATTAAAACATCTTAAAAATAAATACCGATAAAATGTGAACAAAACGAGGCGGAATCCATATTTTTAAGTTAATAAAGTCGGCGACTTCACGTCAGTAAAAGCCTCAAATCACAAGCAATCTATCTGAAAACCGCGGACTATAAAAATAATAATTCGTCTCAACTCTTTATGGTGCAATTTGTAAGAGAGAGCGGGATGCAAGGTAGAATAAAACTCAAATAAATTGGGCACTTACTTTTAACGAAGGATTAAGAGGGACTCAAAATGTTTGTGGTTTTATGCACTTTTTATTCCGAAATGAACATTCTTTTAAAGTACTTTATGCACCTGCCATCTCAAAATGAAAATTTTGACGGAGAGATCCCGATTTATGAATCGAAAAAAATTTAAGGTTTAGCATGAAGGTCCATTTTTTGTAAATAAGTACAAATTCCTTCGAATCCATTTGAGCTCCAATTATGAACTTTCACATTAACAAAAACCAAGTTCCCTTTAAAAAGTAAAAAATAATAAAAATACGTCGCGTTGGGGGACTGCTCCAATTAATGATTTATCATCTCCTGTTTTTTTGCAGTCCCCCAACGCGATGTATTTTTATTATTTTTTACTTTTTAAAGGGAACTTGGTTTTTGTGTCGGGGGTTTTTTTAATTTTTAATTTAATTTTTATTTTATACTTTTTATAGGTACATACTTCTATCATTTTATGTTGCTAAGAGTACTCCCGATAAAGTCATCAATATTCCCTTTCAGTACGCTTTCATTTGATACCCAACTCGAGTATATTTACAGACCCTCGGTTACCTTTCCCCGCTTTCACCCCCATAACTTCTAAACGGCTCAACCGATTTTCATCAAACACGTCTAAGAACACTCGCAGATAAGTCACCTTTTATACAAAAAAAAAATGAAATCGCTTCATCCGTTCGGGCTCTATGATGCCACAGACAGACAGACAGACAGACAGACAGACCGACAGACAGACCGACAGACAGACACGTCAAACTTATAACACCCCTCTTTTTCCGTCGGGGGTTAAAAGTACTATAGTATATTATGCATATTGAAGTTTTCTGTCCACAAACAGGTACAGTGCGTTAGGGGTCTTTCGGTTCTTAGCCAGAGTTGCCTGGTCCACGACCACCAGTCAGAGTCCGTCGTACCAAGCAGGTTTTACTGTGTTCCGACAAATTTCTACTACGTGAGGTCGCTGAATCTTAGGCCTAATCTTCTGATGGGAGGGCAATCAGAAGATTAAGAATTTTATCCTTAGAGGGCTAAGCCTGCAAGAGCCGTGGGATTGTCTTATCAGGGTTTTACTCAGTACAATTTTACCACCATAAAAAAGGCGTCGTACCATATGAAGTCGTACTGAGTAAAATCCACGGTGATCCTTCAATCGCCCTTTAATTTCCAAGGTTACCTGATGAGACAGTCCCGTGACCCCAGAAGCTTATACCTTGGACCAATCTCTGCTCGTGATCCAGTGTGAGCGAGTGGCGACCCAATATCGCCGTGACTCTGTGAGAGCACGCTGCCGACTTATCGCTGAGGTAGACAACATAATTCATAGCTCGTGTATAATGTTGCACCTTTGACTAATGTAGCTAGAGCATTGAATGTTGGCTTGCTATGTTAGGCCTCTTCTGATATAATGGTGTTAACTGATAAATTCATTTTTATTATTCGTGTTTCTAAGTTAGTCTAATAACTATACCAAATGACATTATACAACACAAAAAAAAATATTTATTTTATTTTGATTTCATTTGAATTTAGTCATTTGGTAGTCTTCGAGCGATTTTATCTTTTGAATATAATGTAAAGAAACAAAGCACGATTAGACAATTATTATATAAAATACATATAAAATTATAGAGTGCTACGTATTTGGCCACACAGCGTTCCATGAAAATCGAATGAAAAATGTAAAAAACGCCTATACGAATGAGGCACTAATTTGTTCTATCAAAATTAATTTCGAAATCCCCACTAATGTTACAAAACTCGTGATTACGCCTTTGAGTTCATTACCAACTACTTTTTACTAAACTTTCCTGTCATCCTCCTTCACGTTATGGACTCTAGTAATTTTAAAGATTTTAGTTATCTAATCAGCCCGTGATATTTTGGTGAAAGAACCCATTCATAAGTGTAAGAATCATCGAACGGCGGCCGAATCAAGAAATTCCGTAACGAAAATAAACCTAACAACGCGGATCGTCTAACGTCGTTTCAGTTCGGCAGACTTCGGCAAGGTGTTTGTTTTTCTTGACGTTTCACTTGATTAACGTGACTGACCATAGCCTAAAAAAAATTGCATTAGTTGATTTAAAGATGCTTACCGCGGCAGTCCCCGAGTGCCAGACGTGTTTTTTTATTTTGCTAGGAGCCAAACTAGGCTAAGTTAATAAATAAAACATTTCAGTCTAGAAATCAATCAACAAAAAAAGAGTCGCTGATATCAAATACACTATTGAATTACAAGAAGTGTGATACAACAACTAAGTTAGACGACACCCCGGCGGCTATTTCTGTTTTTTTTCCATCCCAAAAACTTACACCACATAAAAGATTAATAGTTTGTCTTAGGCTATTTTTGCACATCACTGCTGATCCGCGCGGATGGGCGGTACGGATTTTACGTCGAATTCGCTTGTATGAAATCCGTTTATAGCTTAAGTAAACCGCACAAACCCGCGGACGCAGAGAGCTTTTCGCGACCCTACAGCGTGCGGATCAGCAGCACACACCGCCGGAACATACTGACCAGGCATGCTATTCTCTAAAAGACTATTTGACGAGCTCGTCGGCGAGCTTGTAATAGATTTTCAACTTAAAGGTCTATAAAGTTGAAAATCTATTGAACACAGACAACCTTGTCGTTGAAACAGATCAACTTTAATGACAGTAAAGTCTAACCGTAATTTTAGTGTCACCGCGGTGCTACGGTTAGAGAATAGCAATGACGACCCCTTAGAGGGTAAGACTAACGAATACCGTGACCCCGGAACGTAAAGGGCTATTGAAGGACACCGAGCCTTTTAGTCAGTACCAGTTGGCAGTCTCTCTTGCCTTGCCATGGGAGAGCGCACTCATTTGATGATTTTTCCACGCTTTATAAGGTGAGAGAATAGCACTAAAGTGTACATACAATTCACCGCCTCCCCGCGCGGCTATCCGTCCTTAACCCCCTATCGAACACTTTGAAAAGGTACCGTGTGAGAAACCCCTTATTCCTCTTTCAACAAAACCAATTTAAAGAGACATAATTCAAAATTGAAAATGAAAGTTCACAAATCAATTCATGATAATCAAGTAATCTTGTCACGTAGTACTGTGATATTCAGACGCACTTGATGTCACCTCTACTTGGTACCTAGCTATCGATAAAATCGTGAGCCCTAAAATAAATTTCGGTGTTAGCACATTATAGATTATAAATGAGTGCTTTTTACCTTCCCTTTAATCCCTGGTTTCAATGAATTTGGTATAAGCTTGTATATTTTTAAATGTGTGTATTTTTAGGAAGGCCCTCAAAATGCTGGTTAAGTGTAGTAGCAGTAGTACAAAGTTAAAACATAAAGGGAACGGAAAATTTGGGAAAATGTTAATAAGGTAGGTAAGTAAGGTTACTGTCATTGGGACTTGAATTAAATTAAGAAAATCGCCAATTTTCAAGAGTACTTATTACTTGATAGCTCCAAAACCATACGATTATGTAGCATATATTACCTTCTCTTGTAGGTACCTAATAAATGCACAATTTTGATATGTTGTGTTAGTTTGGCATCCTTCTAAACTGCTTTCAGATTGAAAATAGAATTCAGACCCCCAAATTACACGTCCAGGCCTATTTCGTGGGTTACGACTAGATTTGTGGCAAATCATAGATTAGAATAACGTCGCTACTGCACTATTTTTTTAGTATAATTGACTAACACTTTTACAAAATATTCAAACCACCAAAGCGCTAAATCCAAAAAAAAGGATCCCACACCAATTCACACAAAAATTAACGCCAGAAAGATCACAAAGAAACAAAAGTGTTTTATGATACTCCCATGAAAAACAATCACTGAGGTTCGGCATCACAAACAACCCGAGTTGACCTCAAGAAACCGGTTTCGAACCCACGATTAAGCTATCTCGAGTCTGTTTCACCGATTCCCCAGTTAATTTCTTCATTTTGTAGCTCCTCGGTATCGTTTTTTTTTTCTCTCTTTTAACGGCCGTCAGAAATGGAACGAGCAATTTTTCTAATAGCCTATCAGGCAATCGATCAAGCGCCTCGATTTCTTCTTTTGCGGAAATTGATAGATGTGACAAACATTTTTGGTCTATTTTATGGCTTCTGATGGTATTGCTTTTGGTAATATGAAGAGATTGTGCTGTCAATGTTTTCTTTTAGTAGGTACTGTAGTCACTGTTCTGTATCTGTATAACTTAAATAATTGACAATCGCTTTCACAGTAAGTATATTAATTTTCTAAAGTGACATCTAGCACGATTCAAATAAGGTTTTCAATAATACTAGTATTCTGTCCGCATATTCGTTCGCGATGATTTTTTTCCCTAAATGATTTGTAATTTCTCCGATGTGGGTTGGAGTGTTTCATAGTGCGTAAGTGTTTATATCAATTTAGTTAAGAAGTCTATATTAAAATTTTACATACATCAATTTTTATTTAACCCGTAAAGCGATGATTTTCCTGAAATCCGTATTTAAAGGAATATTTATGGGTAACAAGCTTCTAGACCCAGCAAGTTAAACTGTACATTGATCGAACAAACAGCCATCCAGTCATTTCCTTTATTTTGAACATAACGTATTTAATAGGTACATTTTTACCTATAAATCGAAATCTGAATTACCTCCGGTATTCCAAGATCGGCAGGTGTATTTACTAGGCCGATTGTAATCAAGATAATATAAAACTAGAATATCAGGAACTTATCTTACCGTATCGTATAAAGTAATACCCTTTACACTTAAGTAAAGCGTTCTAGGAATACGGGTTTAACCGTTTGAGGATATTCCAACAAAAATAGGATAAGAACCTTTTTGGGTAGGTAGTATCAATGTTTTAGATAGTTGAGAGCGCTTTTTGAAGGACCTCGTGGCTTAATTATTTTAGTTATTCGTGTCGTTTTTTATATATTATTTATAGCAACTTGCCCTGGCTTCACACGTGTATACTGTTTAAATAAAGCTTCCTTTTAATCATTCTGTCTATCAATGATATTATAAATGAATAGATACGTTACCTACACGACATTCTATAACGCCCATGTGAATAACTAAATATTGCAATAGCACACTACATTACTATTAGTCGATAAAGTAGGATGGCATCGCCAGTGAAAAACAAGGTTTGTCAGTTGACCACATTTGAGCGAGTCACTTTCTGAGCGCGTATAACATATCAACACCTTTTTACTTTTAATATCATTGCTGTCTAATGTCTATTGATGAAAACCGCATTAAAATCCGGGAAAACGCTAGGCAGATGTTAATGTATGTAGTAGTTCAAAAGTCCATTATAATTTTAATCAGTGATCATTTTCGACTAAAAATAGTCTAGTTTCTGAAAAGTCTTTTGCTGACTTTGCATAATTAGGTATTACCATAAAAATATGACAAAAGCTTACTCTTATTGAGTCATGAATATTATTGGAATATTCCATTAAATTCTGTTCAATTGAGATTTATTTGATGAAGGTATTGAACAAAGGTCGTACTAAGAAGATCGTGTGTAGTAAAGTACTATTGTAATTGGCTTGGCTTTTTCAGTGTAGTTTCTGTTTAACTAGAATTTGATTCTAAAGGATAAATACCCTTTCATTTATACCTTTGTATGTGATCTAAATTTGTAAGCAATTTTTCAAATTATATTACTAGTTTGTCTCTTCTGGATAACAATAGAAATGTCAAAATTGAATACTTAGAATCGTGTAATGATGTTTGTTCCTTCATATTTAAATTTATTATGTCTCGTTCAACTATTAGATACTAAAGACGAGTGTAATCATTTATAAAATTCATACAAACCCCTTTTTTTAATTTTAAGTAAGTTTGCTCTTGGTCTCAATCAAGCGCAAAAATGATAATTAAAATCTCACTAAGAAAGAACGTACTCCACAGAAAAGTTAACTGAAAAATAATACTTATATACTTAAAAAAAAACAAAGCCAAATTGATCTTTTAACTTCAACTTTATACATGTGGGAATTGATTTCTATTTCATATATACATAGACCCACAATTTACAAATACCTCAGAATTCTCAGAGCTATATAAAATAAAGTAAGACCCAACACTTTAATCAACAGGTCCCTGAGTGCTGGTAATTAGCTCTTTCACCCTACTCTGTATCAAAGTAAGATACATTAACTTACAAGATACAAAGTAACATTTTGTGTTTTTAGTGTTGCTGCTACTTGGAAGTCTGTTTTCGCAAAACTATTCTTGTGTTAAGGGTTTAAGGGTGGTTTTAAGTAAATATTACGTTTTGACACTTTGTAAGGTTTACAAGTGTGTTTAGGATTTGATGGTATTTGAATAATTATGTCATATAAAGCAACTTGACTATTAATGTTAATTTTATGGACGGGAGGGGACTCCCTAGCATAGACTACACTGAACTTGGTTTTAAAGTGCTTTAGAAAGGTCGGGTGCGTAAGAATCCGTGTCAGGTGACACTCTGTGGTTTCTGCATACCCCCATGGGAAGGTCGAGGGACTTATACCATCACCGTGACCCCGGAACATGAAGGGCTATTGAAGGACACCGTGGATTTTATTCAGTACAAGTCTGACAGTCCCTCCCACCCTGCCTGGGATGGGAGGACTCATCTGATGATTCATATCAAATAAAGTCTTAACATCGGTTCCAATTTAATGGGATGAAAACCTTAAATTTCGTAAAAGTGTTACTGTTTATAACCATGGGAAATATTTGGGAGTCTATGTATATGTTATGGTTAGTTTACTGCACTTTGTTTTGTGTTAGACAAATATGACCTACAGCTAGGCAAACGCCTTCTCAAGTACTGTATTCGAGCGTCATCGCCTCCTAATACCAGCCATCGTACTTCGCGTTTGTTTTTGTTATTTAAATGTCGCAGTTTCTCAACGAAACCCGTCTTTTCGAATTACGAATGTGATGTATATTATTGAAGAATTATGAATTAATAATAAACTGTCTGTTTTTTATGTGCTTTTAAATCTTCAAAATCGAATATTGTATCTTTTTGTTTTAGTTAAATGATACCCAAAGCTTAACTTAAAAAAAAAACAATCCGTAGACTCCGTAGTACCTAATATTGTGTATTTTACCTATCGTACTAAAGTTTTGACCCAAAAATAGTGGTTCAGTAATGACAGGACTCATCATTGTGACCCATTCACCTAAAAAGCTTTTAACAACTTCCGGACTTTGATAAGATAATGTTTGTTTTGGATATTCATGTTTATGTCAAATGAGAACAAAAATGTCAAAACATTGGAAAAAAGTGAATAACGCTTTTTTTAAATTACTTTTTTATGATAAATCTATCGCAGCGCATATATTGATTTATTTATTTTATGTATAAGTATTTAATAAACTCAACATCGACTCCAATTTAATGGGACGAAATCTTAAATATAAAAAAGTATTTAATGACTTTATAAAAAACAATAATCATAACAATTTTCACAGCTGTAGGACCAACAAAGCTAATTTCAAAGAAAAACTCAACTTAGGATGAAAACATAAAAATAAAACCTAATAAAAAAACATCTGCCGCAACCCAAACATCTACTATTCTCTCCCGAAAAGATGCTAATCTATAGATAAGACACAAAATAGACATAAAGCATGTCACCCACTTGACTGTAACATCCTGACCCGCTGTTCGAAGTCTCAAAACTGACCTTGTCATGTCACAGTCATTTCGAAGCTCAAATTCTTAAATAGTCGTGAGTCGGATGTCATTCCTTATCTATGAAGTTCGTGGTGTATTTTTAAAAGATAGTTACAGTTTTAGTTCACCGGAGTTTTTTGTGATAGACATTTGAGTGATATCTGCGTATCGATGTAACTAATATTGAAGTGTAACTGTATTTTTTTTTTTACGTGGTAGAATCATCAAATGAGGCCTCCTACCCCGGACTGTCAGACTTGTACTAACTAAAATCCACGGTGTCCTTCAATAGCCCTTTATGTTCCGGGGTCACGGTGATGGTATAATACCCGCGACCAAGTGTAACTGTATAGTAAGAAACTTACCAAACGATGGTGGTAGAAAGAAAAACTATGTTTATTCGATACAAGCAAGCCACAAATAGTAATACTCGTTAGTATTTTATTATTTTGTGTGTGTGTCGTATCTTATATATAAAAATCAATTGCTGTTCGTTAGTCTCGTTAAAACTCGAGAACAGCTGGACCGATTTGGCTGATTTTGGTTTTGAATTATTTTGGGATGGTTTAAAAGGTTTTTTGTTATTCTTTCTGAGGCGGTAGGAAGTTTGCCCGGTCAGCTAATATCAAATAAATACTTTTCTATTCATTCTATTCTATTTTTCTATCCGCAAAAAAATTAAAAACTATAAACTCTTCTTGTCATTGTCTATGTTTCTTTATTGAAAAGTTTTCTTTTGGCTTTTAAATCTATAAAATATTAATACCCATAAGTAAACCATAACAGCGCAATTCATTTTGAACTCCAGTTTGAGTTAACCAGTTTAGTAATCCTAAAAACTATTAACACGCAATACGTCATTTGTACTCCCAGTCATTGAGAACTAAACCAGCATTTAGTATATCGCAAAAAATACAAGATACGCTTACGTATTTCTCGATACACAGATTGTATTCAAATCATGAGAAGCACAACATTATGTAAGAAAATGTCGCAAAGGACAGGAATTCCGATCCATTTCACTTTAGAATTTCAATCTCTTCTCTACCTTTTGACTTCAAAATCAAACATTTTCATTTTAACTAAAGCCAGCTTTAAATAATTCACAAGTGTTAATGTATTTCAATTCCGTATTTCAAGCATTCATCTCTTTGACATGAAATATTATTCATATATTCAATCCGTTTGTGGGTCCTCCCTTGCTATTTATATAAGATCCTCGATTTCTTCATCATGAATGTCCTTTGATATATTTGCTTGCGTATTTACAATATCACTACTTACTAGGTTTTATTTGGGGGTGGTCGAAACCTTTTCTGTTTTTCGTTTGATATGATTATTAGTTACAGTTTATACATTTTTTCTTTTTGTACATGAGAGGTACTCGTGAGAAGGAATTTATCTTGTAGGATCATTGTTCTACAGCTGGAGAGAGCCACGTTTTAAACACATTTCAACTAAACTTCGATATCTATAACTGCTGATACAGACGCCAGCACATCAGTCTACCTTATCAAAATTTCCCAATCAAATGGGGGCCTTCTTATTTTGTGAAAAAGTTGAAAATCTTTTACAGAAATTTGACAGATTGTGGCAGCTGGCGTCTGGTTAACACTCCTACTTTCTTCACATCCTCAAAAAAGACGTGAAAAAGTTGCAAAGTAAGCAACTCGCAGGCGATACTTCTGGCGTTGCAGGTGTCTATAGGCAACGGCAACAATCAACCAAATCGGTCCACCCGTTCTCGAGTTTTAGCGAGACTAACGAACAGCAATTGATTTTTATATATAAGATTATCTCTCGAGTTAATTACTCTACTGCTTTGTGCAGTATGCTTTCTATCCAACAACCTCAACCCCCTGTGAGATTTCTAGTCTTGGCCTACCTAAACTTGACAATTATTTCATTAAGTGTACATTATCATTATCAAGAACGGCATGAGAAACTTCATGAGGCTTCTGAATTTTGCTATTACATTCTCATTTTACCTTTTAGTTGAATTAAAAAGAAAGAGAGAGAGCACTATTTTCGTTTTAGTAAGATCCTGATAAAATAAATTTCAATATCTACATGATAATAGATGCATTCAACGTATAGAAACGAAATCGCACTATGCCGTTAACACGATGTATCAACGTCAACAACTTCAAACTTAACTGTCAAACGTTAACGAACACTTATGCGCTTGCGCACACACTTGTTCTACCCATCAATAGTAATAATTTGACAGTGACAGCGTCTTTATGTCGTAGGTGTAAGGTTGATTTTCGTAGTACCAGTCTTACCACCTGATGGGTGGGTTTGACAGTAGAAATAATGTATTGAGAAATATTTACAAAGTGAATGTTGATATCCGTGAGATTAACATTTTAAGTGATTATTACAAATGAACATTATTGGGAAATTATGATTGAAACCGACATTTAGTTACTACTCATGTACTAAATAACTTCAAAGTAACTGTTGGTTCAAGCCCTTCCATAAAACTTATAATTTATGAAGTACTAGTAAGCAGTACATTAAAATTCTGTAGGCTTTTGTTATTGAATTGCAATTTTCGAAATACAAGACATTTATTGTTAGTTGTGTATGCTATCAAACTGTAATTCAGTTTGAATAATCGAGACTGATTTTACTACTGCACCTTTTTTCAACTGTATCATAATTCTCTTTTTATTAAAATTGGATTTTTCGATTATTTATATTATCTCGCTATAAAATATCTACAAAATATAAATACACATAATTGTTCACCTTTTGTTCCTTTCTCCATTTGCAGTATGTCTTCTTTCATACTTCTATTAGAATGTTTTTTTCCTCTGATATGATATCAATATTTACTTTTTTCCTAATATTCACATCTACTCTCTCATTTGGTACTTCTCATCTTGCTCCATCAACGTCTGTTACAGGTAACTTGGGATATACAGACGTAGATGGATGCCACTTAAATAGTATTATGGGGTATCCCACTGACGGTAGTAGGCCTTACCACCACAATCTTCTGTTGTGTTTCGTCTGTGCGCAGGAGTTCCAGTTCTTTCTAAACGAGCTCATTTCTTCTTTGGTTTTATTTTTTTCTCGGCTAAATTCTGGAACCACAAACATCATGCTATTTATTAAATTGCATTATTCGACAAAATACCAACTGCTACCAGCTTGAACTGATAATTTAGGTATAGAACACAGATGAACGCATGTCGTAATTTAAATTGAAATGAGACGCCATTTATTTTAGCAGTAAAACTGCAAATTCAATTTGTATCTCGTTAGTTCTTTCCTAGCGCATGAAATAGCCTCCATCAAACGGCGGTACTTAAATGTGTACATCCGGCGTATCTTCAGAAGTTAGTTTTACTACCATCATGCTGTTTTCCTCTGTTATCAGCCGATAATGTCCTCATTGCTGGAAAGACAGCAAATAGGCTGCTCCATGGGGGCATTTATTTATGGTGGTAATATCATCAAATGAGTCTTCCCAGTCAGGCTAGGGTGGAAGGGACTGTCAGATGTGTACTGACTAAAATCCATGGTGTCCGTCACTGGCCCTGTAAGTAACGGGGTCAAGGTAGCTTGATGTCTCACGACTGCACCACTGTGAAGGTCCAGTGCGGGTTTTGCCAAATTTCTTCAAATATTAGTTTTTTAAATGTATCGGTGTGCTTTAGAATGTTTTCCTTTTGTGAGCAGTGTCAAGTAAGGCAATGCCTGTGCTTGTGTTTGAACAGATTACAGTCAGTGCCCTGAATTTCCTGACCACTTTTACACAGCAAAAGAGAAGACAGGTTAGGTGATGGGGAACTGGCCATACTACGCGTAACACACAAGTCACTTCTTGCATCAAGACTTATACGATGGGTATTCGGGTTAGTTTTCCTCGTTTATTTTGCTAGACGTATATGATTTGGATCATCAAGACATTACAAATCTCTTGTTGATTAGAAAATATAACTATCGCATTAACTGTTTGTCTATAGTTCTTGCTCAATTGCTCCTACAAACGCCCGTAGAAGACAGAATCGATCGTTTTACTCATTTCGCTTAAATCTTCAGTTAATCAAAATTTATATTTCAACCATCACTTAGCTAAGTAATTGAAACAGTACTAACCGTTTACTACACTACGATCCGATATCCTAAATTTTGTTATACTGTGACGGTCTTAGTAATAAACGAGGTGACGCTCGTAAAGTGTTTTTGTTACCGCCAGGCTTTAGTGAGAGCTGAAAGCGGTTAAATATATTTTTTAATCCTGTTAAAATATACCCTTTGCTAGAAGTTATTTGAAAGCGTATAGGTTATATATTTAAAGTAATCAATTTGGGCAAAGATCTTCTCACAGCATTTGCTATAACAATGTAAAATTAGCGCGGTGATTTTCAAAATGCTTACCTCAAGGTATTCATTTTTAATTCGGATCACCGCATAACGGTACTTAAAAGTGAACTTCAATTTTCACTATTTTCACTCCGTCTGCCTCGTAGATGGCAGCACATAGGTTCTGTAGACAGCATTTCTTAGGACAAAGAGGATGTAGAAAGTTTTCTTGAATGGCTTTAAAGCAAAATCCACCATTTTTATTCCTAGTTTTGTCCACTAACTCCAATTCTCGAGCTCACACGTTCTTCTTGAAGTAGCCCAACCAGTTTTGGTAGAACTCATGCAATTTGTAACCAACCAAATTATCCATGAATAGTGAGTTTACCTTTTGACGTGTGATCATCTAAATATTTCCACGCTCCGCTTTCATTAAGACCCAAACCCACAAAGATTGTTTACGACCGAACAGGATTACGTTTTGTGATTGATACGAATGCCTCTTAATAAATTTCCTTAAGGATTACAACTACAGTACTTTGTCAATCTGTTTGTTTTATGCTACAGTATTAAATTTTGAATTGGAAGGATCTCGATCAGATTTATGGGACCGATCATCTAGATAAAGGATCTTATTAAAATAAAATTTATCTCTTCCGTTTTAATGGCGATTTTACGATGCAGGAGGCTTTATGAAAGAATTTAAATTTAAACATGCATCACAATAAAGCATGTTGTGGTGTTATTTATAAAAATAAGCTCTAATCAAATCAGCCCGGAGCAAATGGATATTGGTTGCCGGCGCAACACATGTAAAGGAACCGCTACTAATGAACTTTAAACGATAGGCGATCACGATTTATCATCGTTAGCTTGTACGGTCGAAATTCAACTCAATTCTTGTCTGACTAAAGTGTAACATTTGAGTGTTGGATTCTTGTCGTTAAACTCGAAGGTGGAACGCATGTCTGTCATGGTACGGGGTTCTCTCTCGCTTAGTTAATTAAGACATAGATTATCAAACGTTTTTGAGTAGTAAATAAAATTGTAATCTTTACCGTATGGAATAGGCGTCTATAACGCCACTATCTTCGTATAAGAAACGCATAATGTTCTCTTTGATCCCACACCTACGCTTAAAATCCTATAAATACTAATGCACTGTCAATTTTTAATGTACTGATAGTAGCTGATACTTTTTTTATAATTGTTTTTAAATGTCATTTTTAACTTTGTCTTTTACAGGTAAGTTGGTGTCTTGTCGTGTTTGGACCTTTGTGAGTATGTCTTTGTGTTCAAGAGCTTCAATACTTTCCTTTGCATTTAAGCAATGATTGAATGATTTTTTTGTGTGTTTACAATCCATTCAGGTTAGTGTTTTTACCAACTCTAAGGCAACAATTTCAACAACATCGACAGTTCAGTCATTGATCTGGTTGGTCAAAACGTTGTTTTATCCAAATCTATACATTAATTTCCTTTTTTTGTAATTATGGTATGCACCAGGAGATTGGTCTTTATATTTCTCTATTTCATCGTTCGCAACCATCATGTCCTATTTCCTTTGCTCTAAAATCAAACTCAAAAGTAATATGTTAGCCTTCTTATTTGTGGTCAAAGTTCCAAGACTCTAATTTGTTTTCCCTTCTCAAATTCCCCTTATTTCTCTTAACGTTAATTTAACCAAAAGTTCACAAGATATAAGTCATGTCGAAACTTTTAAAACAACGAGAACAAACTGATTAAATACTTTAATCTTTATGTACTCTGTGTCTGTTTTGTTTTTAAATTTATTGTGCTTTTAACTTTTGGGACGTGCAAGTCTGTGCTTGGCATTTTGTAGACTTCCTAATTTTATAAGTGTTGAAAGATTTTGATTGCTTATAAGTTTCTTGTTCCTTTATAAGCGTCACTGCTTTCCATATTTCTTATTTTAGTTTGGACAGAAACAAATCTCTTTGTAGTAGTAGTTTCTAGTTTATTTCAAATTAGATTGTGACTTTAAAGGTGTTAAGAAACATAAACCTAGCGTTGACTATTTCGAGTTGTGTAACATGTACCTATCTTGATTTTTATGAGTTCTGCGTTAACTTTAACTAAAAGCAGTTTTACTCATCAAAGCTTTACAAAGTTATAGATACTATTCTTTTTAACTACTTTTTTATTGAGGTCAAAAGTTAATTCACCATTATTCCGATTCTCATTTACTTTGAGAAGTACTCTCACACTAAATTCTTCTTGAGAATCTACTTAAGCTACTTACATAAAAATATCTATTATATCGACTCGAACGAAATCATTACCAAAGACATTTCCTACGTCATCTTTTTATTTTTAATACTCAAAGCGATGCCTAATGGATCAAGTAGTCAAACACGCACACATACATGACCATGATCATCAAGAGTGTCTACTCTATTGTTGATGTTATAAAGTTCAATTTCGTATTCATTTCGGTTTGCTTTAAAATTGTCTTAGTAAAGTGAAGAAGTCATTTCGTCGTTGTCACTGATGGGTTTTCAAATATTGACCGGGTTGGCCATTATCTGGGCGAGTGTGTCGGCGGCCTAACGCCGTGGTGATAACGCCGGTTGTGTCGCCGTCCTAAAAAAGCTGTGTTTGTTTTCTGTCTGTGTTTGTATGGGGATATTATATGCGGGCCGTTTTGTAATTAAAAATGGACATTAGGGTTGAATTTCTGTATGGGTTGGGTTGAGGGCGTTTATGGAAAATTTATTAATCTGTTTTAAAATTTTGTGTGCATTCTTTTTGTAGACATTGCTGCCGTTTTAGTGGAAAGCACCTTTTTAAGTGCTAATTGAGTGTTATTGAAACCTACAATTATAATACACGTATTTTTATAACGGAGATTGTGTGCCTTGAAACCTAAGGTAGAATAGGATTGGGGCAGAAAGATGATCAGGGTATCTAAATTCTGTTTTTTTTTAAAGATTTATGCCTATTATAAATTAAATTGTCGTAAAATTTTAATTGCTCCAATTTTATTTCCTTCCTCACAGCCATTTTATTCTCTCCAACACCTCTATTAGGGCACTTCCCAAGAGGGTCTGCCTTATCTCTTATCAATTCCCATAAAATTACTGATAAGGACTGTTATGTAATTAACATAAAACACCAAGGTTGCCGACAGTCTACTCGAGGGCCACTTGATAAGCACTTAGACGTCTTACTTAGCTGTATCTTCAGTTTGGTCCATTGCGAGGGGTCTAGAGACGTCTGTCTGTCTTTTATCTCGTTCTTTTTCGCCGATATACTTAGATAAGGCTCTTTTAGAAGTATCAGTGAAGTTTCGTCATTCATTGGACCCAATTTATTTTACAAAATTTTTTTTTAACTTATCTAAGAATTTTTTCCTGTTTCGTGTGTACAAACATCAAAAACAGTTATACTTGTATGTGAAAGGCATGTTTCTTTTGGTCATAATAAAAAAAAATACTCCAACAACCGTTTCATTCACCAAAATAACCTGCCAACAAAAAATAAAAAAAAAAAACAAACACGATTCATCACTGGGCAAAACTTGCAAAGGATATGAACCCCATGCATCATCGAAGACAAGGAGCTAGGCACCAAAAAAATCAAGTTATGCAATAAATCCGTAAACCCAACATGTGTTGAAAGAGCGTTCAGGAGATATTAATTACAAGACAGACAGACATCCGTACGATTCTCAGTGTGTACATCAACGACATAATTGGGAACAAATGTGGATGATTTTCAAAATGTTTTGGGTGATATGTGAGAATTTATTTTGACTACCAGTCGTAAACGAGGGGTTCTTTTTGATGGCATAGTAAACACTTAACTTCAAAGGGTTGTATTTATTTTAAAGGCACTGATGAGCTAATTGCGACTTCCTAAAAATAAGGTTTGAATTTTCAACTTGAAATCATTTGGGTTTTTCATTTCTGGTTTGTTAAAAAGGGTTATTATATCAAAGGGCTAATTGGAATCGTATCTGTCATCTTCAATATGTGTAGTTAGTAGTTGATATTTTTATTTGTAGGGATTTCTCACAAGGTTAAGCAGAGGTGAAACATTTTGGAAGGCGTGCATGGATGCCTTAGTCAAAGGTCTGGGATGTTGCTGGCAAGGTTAATAGAAAGAATGTGAATGTGACTCAACTAAAACTGTTTAATGCCGTATTTCACATTAATTGGATAGCGGACAGTCGTTTCAAACAAAAACTGATATTCATCAGTATTCAATCAGATAACACAGTTGCAAAAAAGGCCAGGCAAATGATGCTTTTGTTTAACATTTGCTTGTAAAATGTGAGAAACTATAGGAACCATAGTCGAGGAAGGAGATCATCGCCAGTAATCTTGTTCTTGAAATAAACCAATATAATGTACAGTTGATAAACTAGACATCTTTCATTTTCTATACCATCATGCTTTCATTTTCTATACCATCATGTATACACCAAACATACACAATATTTTCCGATAAATCTAAGTACAACCTCACATACTCATAAAGAGTTTTATTTAAAAATGAACATCCGATTACCAACGGGCTTACACTGTACGATGCAATTAAGCATATTGTGTGTACAATCAGATCTCATACAGAGATACCAACCCGACGATTTGAGATAATAATCTTATTGGATGTTTGCTCACAAGATTAATGTACGTTCTTTATTCATAAACGATTAAAGCAGGAAATAATATTGTTGTTCAATATCGTTTGATTACTTGCAGTTTTTGTTGGTTGGGACTCTTGGACTATGTTTAGGGTTGTAGGAGATGAGTTTATTAAGTTTGACAGTCATCATATTCTTCATCATGTGTCCATTTGGCTTCTGACCTTTTCGATATTCTGTTGATGATCATTATGACATGGTGTCATTATTATGCATACATGGACACTGTGACTTTTCCCATACAAGTGTTTCCACGGGAAAAATCTCATAACAGTGTATGAATTGATGATGTTTGTATAGACTAGTATAATAATATTATAATGTGTTGTGTATGAGGTTACCTTCAGACATTGAAGACGTGATATTGTGATCTGTTTAATTAAATTAAACATCGATGTCAAAAAGATCATCAACATCTGCCTAACCTATGCCCAACTATGTTGGGGTCGGCTTCCAGTCGAACCAGATGCAGGTGGATATCAGTACTTTACATGGAACGACTGCGTGACGGACCTTCACAACCCAGTAACTGGATAATACGATACCCTATGGTAGGACTGGTTGTCAGAATTCAGAGCTTCTGACTACAATAACGACTATTAAAACTATAACGACTGTCGATGTCAAAAAGATAATCTAACTGAATATTGACGGCCACTCTATCGGAATCATAATTACGATAAAACTATAGATTTAAGACCATTGGACATTTTGTGTTATTATTTTGGTCACTTATTGATAATATTCATGATATTAACTGAGTACAAATTCATAATACTCAATACAAAGGATGCATGGATGTTTAGGCCTTCTGGATTCATCATTCATCTTACGAAAATAAAACGTCGATGAACTTGAAGTAACTCATATTATTGATTTTGCTAAATTAAAAAAAAAGCAAATACAGTTGATAAAGATGATGGCGGTGGCGGCGACAGCGCTCTGAGTGTAACTGCAGTTATGTAACGTTACACCCAATGTGGAGCCATGAGAGCAAGAGCGAAGCGAGTAAAGATTTTTATTAATACTGAGCCAAAAGTAGTAGACAAACCTGAATAGACGACGGTTGTAGTTTAGAGATTAGTCAGTAATCATATCTTTAGCGTTAATTATAATAATTATGTCACAAATTCAGACAGTAGGTATAAGAAGTTCCATTTAATAATGAAGATTATATGAACAACTGCATCATTGCACCTAAGGATCTATCCAATTTGGCACTAGGATTGAAAAGGTAGCTTAGATAATGTGTATGATGTATTTCTAACCGCAGGAATCACTAGATCACAAATTTTCGAGGTTACGAGTCACATTATCAACAGTGCGACAACACCAGAAAAAATATTAAATCATCCATCAAGAAGATGGGTCTCTTCGTTCCGCGTATTCACGGCACTCTTCAGTTGTAAATCGCTCTACAGTTTTCGACTAAATCATCTTGACCATCACTGTGCTATAAAACAAAAGTTTCCAATCAACCGCTGTTTCCCTGGCCAAATCCGTGTCGCTCGTCTTACATCCCATCGACTCAGTGCTACTGCATTCTTAAGTGTGGGCCGTGCATTCAGGACGGGTTCGACGCAAAAACCGAGTTCAGTCCGGCATTCATAACAGTTTTTGTCACCTGTCTCCAACCTCCGGGCTTTATGTTCATAATAATACCTGCATGCTTTGTGAGACAAGAATTCTACGTGTTTTTCAATTGAAATCATATCTCTTGAATTGATTTTTTTATTTGAATTGTCTTCATCTAGTTAATGTTTGTTGATAAGGGACACTGGACTGGACTCAGACTATCGTTAGGTTTTACTTTGGTTTTCTATTTTGGTACATTCAATGTTCAATAATTTTGTTTTATATCTTCATTTACGTTTGTAACATTAGCAAAATTGTCTAATTGGTAAAAAGCCACTACCTTGACTGTGTATAAATAATATTATATTCTTAATACTGGCGTCTTTATCTAGTAAGACTGTAATTTGATCATGGTGAGGGAATACTTAGTCATGTAAATATCACAGATTTCGGTTTGCAGTATACAAATATCTAAGCAATTTGCCAAAACAAAAATAAACTTGTCAGTTATCCGCCCATTGTTATTTAAACTATCTTGGAGCACATAAGTACATATTTTTCTGATTATAATTAATACAATTAATATAAGTACAATATCAGCTTGTGTTTTCATGTTCGTTAAGGCAATTAAATGACACACCAAAGCAAGCTCGGGTTGCATGTCGCATTTTTTGTTCCATTATCTTAAGATACCCGTTACATTAACATTTGTAAGTATATTTTTATGCCATCGCCACCATCATAATCAAGTTTTCTAGTTATTTTAAGACACAAGTAAATTGAAGCATCGTAAAAATTAAGTAGAGTTATAAACTCGACAGAAATAATAATGACTTACTACAAGAATAAGCTGCAGCAAAAACAAAGGCTCATGTACTACAAGATAATGAGTTTATTAAAATTCATAACTCAATTTAATAATAACTAGCACTCCTCTACTGAGTCGTTCTTCACCAACCCAATGGCCTGATCTAAAAACGTCAGTACTTTAATTATTCGTAACAACATAATCATTTGAATCGTGAGTGTTCAACGAACATAGGTATTAATGGCAACGACTATTTAATCTTGGCCTCTATCTGCAAGCTCATTGTTCCAATCTCCTCAGCTAATAAGTGCCTTGTTATCTTGGTCGTTAATACTAAGATTATTACGTTACCCTCACTGCGAGATACTAGTTTACTTGTCGGAACCACCCGCTGCGCTTGATGTGAGGCGTATATCCATCCACGCAAGTTCCATCATCATTCTTATAGCGTTGTTCATTAGCAACTTTATTAACAGGAAATTAAGATTCAAAATCATAGTCTCTAACTTACGTCGTAGGTTGTACACCTCATGCCGTTTCATTACGATCCTTACCATCGTTTATCATACTTTACATTGCTATAATTTATTCATAAAAGCGATCTTATTTTATATTGTCCGAGATTATTTTACATGTTGTTCTCAAATTTCTCAATACGTGACAAGATTCAGTATAAAGTCGTTCTGCCCTTTGAATTATTGTAGTTTTATTATCGATAACAATATTTTACACGTCGCCAAGTCGTTGTAAGATGAGACTGTCGCTTATTTATGTGAGGATCACAGTTGTCTTTATCATTCCTATGCGGAGTTTTATTATTTTTATATATCACCAGGGTCGGATCTTGTGTCCGGCACTTAATTTTCACGACGTTCTTACTAAGGTTTCATTTTATGAATGTGATCATTGTTTCGCTGATTTTCCTGTATTTGTATGTACAATATAAGATGGCATTGTCATAATTTTAAACGCAATATTTAGTGAAATGAAAATTAAAGTAGAGACAGTTAACAGTTGACACAAACGAGTGAAAAATAAAAGAAATTACAAAAATAATGCGGAGTCGAAGGCTTTTAAAAATACTTCTTCCCTCAGATTGCGATTAAAGATAGTCAGGTATTAGCTTCAAAGTAAATAATTTCATCAGATACACATTTTTATTCCAAATTTTTATTTATAGTATGGAAATGAGCCTTATCTGCTTTCTTATACAATATAGATTGTTAAATTTCGGCCTGCTCATTTATTCGATTTGACCACGTTATCGATTCCAATTGTTTATTAAGTCAGTAAAAAATACGATTTTATAATCAGTAAGTCGAAATACTGAATAAATATTCATCGTTTGTTATCATCGCCATCTTTAATTTCTGCCTGAAGGCGTACTTAAGGGTCATATATTGTATCAAGAATTACTTTTTATCGTTTTTCGTTTCCAAAGGTTGTTCTCGCGTAGTATTTATTGCTTCGCACGACCCTCTTGTGTATTTTAACAACATCATCAGCGTCGAATTTCGAATGAACAAGAAAAAGAGAAAGAATGGTAATATGATTGAGACAGCGCTGTAGATTAGCTGTATGTAGAATACGACTTTAAATCAAAATTTATTTTATAGTTAGACTTTCCATTATGATTTTTAATTTGTTGCATCCTGACTTAACGTATACTGGACTCTGGTCATTCGTTTTATCTATCTCATCCTGCATGTTTTATGTGGTCTACAGAGAATATTTTTTCTGTGTCAGGGCCCATAATTATAGCAGCTATTTTCACCCAAAGTTGATTGGGCATTCGATAGACGTGGTTTACTTAATTGAAAGCTTAAAAGACATTGGCTGAAAGCATACAAGATAAATCGATAAACGGAGTTTTACTGAAATTTCTAATTTCAGATTGATATTAGATATTCTTTCTTCCTATTACCCAACAACGATATATTACTAGACTCCTAATAACAGGCGACCGATGTCTGACAACACATTAGGCAAAAAAGTCTTAAATCCGTCTTATTTCGACCACTCCTGTGAGCCGTAAACATACCTTGAGACAGAACAGACCTTGAGTTAGCCAATCACAACGCAGTACAGTAGTAGTGACAGAATAGGTTTTATTCCTTAGATCGTGTATGCGGAGTCTAGTAATATATCGTCGTTGCTATTACCAAACCTTTCTAATTATCAACACTATAAATAAACACCAAAAGAAATCAAGTTGTAACAAAATATTTTGTAGTCATTTCCGGCTCACCTTTATAGGTTGCTACAAAATGATTAATATACATTAATGCTTCCACCTCATAACTGACAAGACACATTAATGTTCGACGTTGCTCTCATACGCTTTATCTATATTTTTTAATACTGGTATCAATTTTATTATAGCGAGGTGTTGCCAGTGATTGCAATATCAGCTTCTCATTTTATTTGACAGTTTCCGTCAGTCGTAAACGGTGTTGTGAAGAGCATTATCTGCGATAGTGTAATTGGTTTCTTATTACGAGTTGATTAGAGTTTTATTGGATTCGAAAGTTATACGGAGTTTGATAGAACTAGCTTTAAGCAGCTGTTTTGCTGGCTTTATGGTTAGAAATTGGCTCACGATTTTTTTTAAATATAATACTCTGTGACGTAGCTTTTTTTTGGGACAAACCAACCACACCACTACCCAAACCACTACAACTCTTGAGAGCCAGAATCAGCAGTGGCAACCACCAGAAAAGCACCGGGACAATGAAGCTCGACGTGTCCTGGAGACGATGTGACGTAGCTTCTTGAAACAGTTTACAGTAACCGACTCGGACCAGTGGTTTTAAAGATTACCCCCAGTATAAACATACATAATTAATCTCTTTACACCTGTTAGATAAGAATGAATTCTTCATATCTCTGTTTCTAATTTTCTTCGATAGGATCTATATCTTTAGCAGTAGCTATATTATAAAAAATCAAAGTGTTTCAAATTCACAAGTTTCACTACAACAACTACTGACTAAGAATTTGTCATGAGTATTTTGTTAGCTTATGCTGCCACTTATTGTTTTTCTTTTCCAACATCTAAGGCCTATCATGAATTTTCAATTTTTGTGACGTAAAGTAAACTAATTAATGTCAAACATTAATCTCAAGGAAAAAAATCGTCCCTTCTTCGCACACTAGAGGCGCTGTTCCATATTTTTTCCATACAATAAACGCATTAAATACTTCAAGTACGCTATAAATCAAATATTGAAAAGTTGTTATAAGTTCCCTAGATTCCAGAATTTCATTTTGTCTAGCCGTTCGAAACTTTCGAATGTATCATTACATTTTAATCGCCGTTAAATTCAACCAAAGATAATTCAATCCTCGACCCATGCAACACGAGAAGGAAATAGTACATTAAAAGCTTAATTAAGAAATACTCGAACTTCGATAAACGCTAAATGCACAGCTGCAAAACGTTTAAACACGATCGCTAATTGAATTTCATGTACAGTGTAATTACACATTTTATTAAAGAAAAACTTTTAACATCCCTGTCCAAATTGCAGCTGCCAAAATTTCGAAGAATTAGCAGTTAATATCTGTTCTCATAATTAATATGAAAACTGAAAAGTTAAAAGCACTCATTTATAATGATTGTTAAATTCAACATGCACTTTAAAAGTCAATACCGCGGTAGCTGACAATAATGATTTATTGAGAATATTTAAGTTCATGAAATGGCATGGCAAAAGGTCAGTCACTGAATTCAGAACCATCAATACTTAATGTGAAAAGAACTTTTGTTTTTGTGTTGTATAGTTTCTACATCTTCTTTCGTCTAAAAACGACTTGGTTCCTTAGGTGAGTCTCACAAGACGCGACTTGTGTGTTGAACACAACTTTGGTGTCTTCAATTCACCTAGGTGATATTTTTCCAAGGTGAATTGAGGACACCAAAGTTGTCCACTTTGTTCACCTGGGTGATATCACCTGAGTGAACAAAGTGGAATAAACCTAAAGCGGACCCAATGTCACACAGGCTTGTTTGCAATCCGTTAATGCCTCATAGGCAAATCGCTCGAGCTTGCGGATGAACTCTCTTCGCAGTAAATCGCTACAAGATCCACTTAATTGCTTCCGCACGTCCGTGCGGACCAGCCGTGTCGGATGAGAATCTCCTTAGTTATATTTCTTTTCTCTTTTTAAAAATGTTGCCCCACAATAGGAATTTCTCCTGTATCGTGGGTGCGTTTACAAACATCGAGACTCACATACACAAACATCCAGACCCGGAACAACTGCAGTTCAAACAAATATTTCTTCCGAACGGGGATCGAAACCGCGAAACACAGCGCAGCAGTCCAATTGCTCAGCCACTACGCCAAACGTGTCAAAGTTACATTTGTAAAGACTCTTTCTCGATACTATCAGCTTCATTAAACAAGATCCAACTATCATCTTCTAGAAAACACTATTGAGTTTAAAACCACACCCACGTTCCTCCTATTACCATGAAATTAACAGGTGCGTGTCTTTGATCAAGATTTACGCCAGCGTCGCCATACCTAGGCATTGGAAGCTATCTATTTCTGTAATAGATACTAATATCCCTTAGTTACCGGTTTTAGTCAATTTATTAGTCACGCGAATTCAGAACGGGATATTTCTAATATCGTATTAAATGTTTCGGTTAATTCTAGAAATTGGCTTGCAGTTATTTGAGTATTGTGTTACAGGTAATTGGATTCATTTGGTAATAGAGGAGGTTTAAAGGTAGCAATAATAGAATAGAGGAGAGACCTAAAGTTAACAGTAATACTGAGACCAATTTCGGTTATGCCGTAGTCAAAATTCTGGCTGGCGTGCCATTGCCTGTATTAGAAATCGCACTATGAAATACAAATGGAATTAAACAAGATATCTAGCAAGCCATGGTGATGCTTTCATCACCATGTCCGTCCCTCAGTCTGTACTGATCATGCAAAACTGAGAATGAGTAACGTCCAAGCCTCCAAGGACTGAGACAAGATAATATTTGATTATCCAGTGAAATGCTTGGTAGATATAATTGTTCCCATCCATCCCACAAAAACGTGACAATAAACACAAAATAGAGAAACCTGTACTTAAAAGAGAAATAAAATACTCTCTAGAATGTTCACCCCATACATACTCGTATTACAAGACGTATCAAAACAAAATTCACAATGAAGTAAGTGCAATAACTATTTTTTTCAAAACCATTAGACGGATAGCAGCAGTGGGAGAATTTAAGCTGTCGATAAAGATGATGCAAGCAATATACCAAAGTAAAGCTTCGATACACACACATACTCGTAACATAGGCGGCACAAAATTGATAACAGCCGTAATAAAGGGCTAATAAAAGCATTCACCAGTCGCAACACTAGTAAACA
The DNA here is from genome assembly GCA_028554685.1 of Agrotis ipsilon. NCBI lineage: Eukaryota > Metazoa > Arthropoda > Insecta > Lepidoptera > Noctuidae > Agrotis > Agrotis ipsilon. The sequence continues at coordinate 12,854,786 of CM052973.1, read as the reverse complement.
TTTATTTTTACAACCAAACAGTTGCGTGAACGAGGGATTAAGATTATGGCGACACATTCATGCGTAATCACGTTCCAGACATAGAAACTGTTTTATATCTTCGTGTTTATTGAATGGGGAACAAAAACACATTGCGAGTTCAGCCAGTAAATGAAATTGTATTGGAGAATCACTTATGAAGTTGCTTTGTAATCTGTTAATGTTTTGTGATTTAGGTTTCTCTGTAAAGAGGTGGAGTGTGTTGTTAATTTGGATATAGGGATGCATCACAGGTGGTGTGAAGATCTGTTCATTTTCACGGGACACACTGGGCCAGAGATGGCACAAAGCAGAGAGATTCGGTAGGAGGAAAGGATTTCCATGCCATTCCAAGTATATCGAAAATATAGCGAAAGAAATTTTCGCTATATTTTCGATATACTACAGTTACAGAATTATAAGATAAAGAAAATAAAGTTACTATCCTATCTACCTCCAAAAGTTACCTATCCCTTCTATATGTAGATACACACTAGTAATACTATGTAGAATCCAAAATTATATTTTTTACTACCAATACATTTGATGGAGAAGTAATTGTCTTCCTCATTATTGCAATATACCCAATAAAAGGTAGATGGTTATGGATCCTACACAATACCCTCAGTTGCCGCTACCTCATCAGATCAATACCAAAGCTCATTGTCATGCTGCATATCCAGAATTAAATCAGTTTTAAATTATGAACAATATGTGCTCCGAAAAATATTCCCATACGCATATCCCGCAACCTAGCTATATCGTATGTGACATTTCAGTGAACCATGTAAGGTATGGTAATAAGTTGTGGCCAGCTACTTTCGTTCATTTTGCTGAAATGTACTGAGGCAGAAAATTGTGTTTTTGCTTCCAAACCCAAATAATGGTTGAATGGTCTAGTAAATATTATGAAATATTACCTACCTCGTTTTGATTGGACTCTTTCAGTGGGCCTGAAGAGGTTCTCATTTTACTTGATGAGCCTTTGTAAATTATGATGTCTGGTATCAATAAAGACGGTGAGTAATCATAAGGCTTTGTTGTTTCGAAGTTCTTGAGCATAATGTTTGAAAATTTTAGGTAATGTTAGCGGGATAGTGAAAATACACTTCGAATAACGTAGACATGTTGATACTTGTGTGATAGGTTCTTTTACAACACATATACGTTTAAAAAACTGGTCACAACGCATGAATAAGTACCTACTCAAAATAGAGGAAGTTGGAATTGTGACTGCATGAAAAAATAAACCCACAGATTCTTTGACCACTCCCGACAATGTTAAAGATACTAAAATTTCTAGAAACCATCGCACAGAATTAATAAACACATCACATGCTAACCCACCCAAAACGAGCACCAGACCAGCCGCACTCCATTTCGCGTTGAAACGAAGCATCAGCGAATAAGACCTTTGAGATTTCAAGTCATTAATTGAGCCGTCAGAGAAGAAAACAAAAAAGATAGAACTAATTTAGATATCAAGCGAACGAGCAGGACAAATTGTACGAGGCGGTTCGGGGAACTGAGCCCAGTCGGCCGCTTTGTACGAAAGTTATTTTGGCTCCGGACAACCAAGGACTGGTGTGAATGTTAAGGGTTCGGTTATTGTTGGGCCAAATAAGTATTTTCACGGTTAGCCAATAAGTAAAAGTCCTGAGGATGTGGCGGTTAAGGTTGTTAAAGACATGTTGTATGTGTTAACGATAAATGTAAGGGGAGATGAAGCTTGCATGTTTTGCAATGCTAGTAACTTTTGGCAGTCTAACCAAATGAATTAGTAATTGAGAAATCCTATAATGACATGGTAGAGGGTTTCTTGATTATTGATCATAAGTTTATAGGCAAGAGAATGATAATGATGAGTATAAGATTTGATCAAAAACTGTTTGAAAAATTGTCTCAGAAGTCTTGACACCCTCAACTTTCACTCAGGTCATAAATCTAAAGAAATTATAAAGCCCAGACAAAATATATTTCCACGATTCTATAGACCATGTTCACGTACGTATTATTTAGTAGACGTGTTAATTAATCCAACTAAATTAGCTAGAGTATAAATCGTGAGAAAATTATTTAATAGAAATAGTGTATTCAATAGAATTTTCTGAATCGTTTGCGGCGCAACCTTGCTCGTATAGTTGAAGGTGATTGAACTTCAAAGTGAATGAATGGAGTTTGTATGGTGTCTTGTGATATAAAGTTTAGTTCCGGTGTTATGTCTCTTTGGGAGTTTTACCTCCTATATTTTCTTATAACATGTTTATGACATTGATATTGAGTTCGAACTACGAGCTAAAGACTATTTCTGTACTAACAGTTTGCAAAAAGATTTGATCCAACAATATTTTTCTTAATTTCGCTGCATCTTAGCTGTCTGAATAGCTTACGCCACTGGCCAGTATACCAGTATTTTTAACCGACTTCAAAAAAAAAGTAGGTTCTCAGTTCGACCTGTATGTATGTATGTATGTATGTATGTATGTAAGTATGTATGTATGTATGTATGTTTGTCCGCGATTATCTCGCGTTTGGCTGGACGGATTTGGATGCGGTTTTCGGGAAAGTGTTCATTATATTCCGGAGAAGGTTTTAGTATATAACACTAAGAGATATCCCGTGACGTTGCCCACGTGGATCCGTTTTTTTTGCTTACTTGGATTGTACTCTTTCAGAGACGATTGCATGTTTGTCCGCGATTGTCTCGCGTTTGGCTGAACCGATATTGATGCGGTTTTTAGAAAAGTGATCGATACATTCTGGAGGAGGTTTGAGTATATAACAATAAAATATACCTCGTGAAGTTGCCCACGTAGATTCGTTTTTGTTGCTTACTAGGATTGTAGATTTTCAAAGGCGCCGATTATATTATGAAGATTTTTGTTGAATATTTAAACTAAAAAGGGAAAAACAAAAAAACTTTTTTTAAAAAAAAGAGAACCGACTTCAAAACCAAACACAAAAAAACTGTAAAATAACTTTTCTTTCGGAAGTCGGTGGCCATAGTCAATGAAATAAAAAACAAAGCCACCGACTTCCGAAAGAAAAGTTATTTTACAGTTTTTTTGTGTTTGGTTTTGAAGTCGGTTCTCTTTTTTTAAAAAAGTTTTTTTTAAATATTATGTTTTTGAATGCCTAGGTATTGAATAACATGACAATGGTTGCCAAAAATAAACAATACATTTAAGTTCAAAAAAAAATAAACAATACATTTAAGTTCAAAATAGTAGCTAACACGGCTAAAAATACCTGGCATATAAAAAACCTTGACCGTTGAGCAACTGTTTTTGCTAGATCAGTAGTACATTTGACTGTCATTAGTAAACTAAAAAACATTATCATTAATCACTGATAGTTAATATGTAGCGATATCTAATAATTACAAACATAAAGAAATAACACGAGGCAATCGTCTATTTAAAGAACTACTTAGCCCAAAAAAGGTTGATGAACAAAAAGTAGGAACTAAGCACAAATGTGAAAATTATTAATTGAATCGGCATCAATATCTAGCACACTATAAAAACAGTCGACTATACAGGGTGAATTTTTCAACTGGGCGTGGATGGCTACTTTCGAAACTATGAGGAATATCGAAAAACGTTGAAAGGAGTCTCGAGGCCGATTTTGACAAAAACTAAAACCGCATCATTGGATTTTAGAAAAATCAAAGATCCTGGTCAGGAATCGAACCCGCTGATTTTGGAAAAAAAAACACACCCTGTATTATTACACCGTTCGATAGTGTTGCTAATAAGGATCAAATTTTGGGAAATAATCATATACGGCAAACTTAAGGAAATGGCAGATTTTAATGAAATTGCTATTTTTCCATGTTACTTTACATCTACTGAGCCATAATTTATTCGAAATTATAAAATTTCATTGTTTTCAATGTCTCACTAGATTTGACGTTTCAATAATCCCACTGTATTTAGCAATACGACATTATTGAGTTGAACTAAAAATAGCATTATTTTAAAGAAGAAAAGGTAACTTATGTTTCAAATACAGTCTTTGCCTTGAAGATAAATCAGTTTTTTTTGTAATTGTACGTTTTCCTTAAGTTTGCTGTATATGATTACTTCCCAGAATTTGATCCTTATTAGCAACACTATCGAACGCTGTAATAATACAGGGTGTGATTTTTTTCCCAAAATCAGCGGGTTCGATACCTGACCAGGATTTTTGATTTTTCGAAAATTGAATGATGCAGTTTTAGTTTTCGTCAAAATCGGCCTCGAGACTCCTTTCAACGTTTTCCGATATTCCTTATAGTTTCGAAAGTAGCCATCCACGCCCAGTTGAAAAATTCACCCTGTATTCCAATGACTATAATTTACGATCTCGAAACATATTAATATGTTAATGTTAACCAGGTACAAGGGTTAATTGATGTAAATAATAAATAACAAAAAGAAATATACGTTAAAGATTATAAAAATATATTTTACACCTTCACTAACGGAATCGAAAATCAATTCGAATCGAACAGAAGAAATTTAGTTTCAATCGATTAATAATCGTTGAAAACGACATTTTAAATGAGTTTTTTGGTAATAGAGTCGCGATAGTATTACAACTAATTTTGTGTTGAAATGTGTTCAAATGATAATTTTATGAAAATGTACCAGGAGACATTCACATGGTCCCGTGATTAATCGTGGAAACTTATGGTTTTAGAGATTAATGTAGATTCTTGCATATTAGAGTGGTTTTAGAGAATTATGGCTGCCTTTTAAATAAGGAAATCACGTCTATTATAAACGATATTAATATGAGACTGTTAGTAATCGACGAAGAGGAATAAATTTGACTAAAAGTGTTTTTTTTTACGTGGTAAAATCATCAGATGAGGCCTCCTACCCCGGGCAGGGCGGTCAGACTTGTACTGACTAAAATCCACGGTGTCCTTCAATAGCCCTTTATGTTCCGGGGTCACGGTGATGGTATAAGTCCCGCGACCTCGGGACTAAAAGTGTTGGATTTAATAAAAAAAAATCTTTAGAACAAGAAAACAGCAAAGATATAGAATAGAAGCAAAATTTAAACGTGAAAATGCAAGCTTCTTAAAGGATGCCAAAATCTTTTCAACAAAGAGACCATGAAACGTTTTCCTGTAAACACAAGAAGGAGAGGTGCAGACAAAACAAAACCACTGACTTTCCGTTTCCGTAATATTTTCTGAGACGGTCTGGACTTTAAAGACAACGTCTACAAACACAAAGGAATAAAATTTTAAGTATACTAATTAAAATTTAAAAAAAAAATCCACAGACTAAAGTATGCTTTGTCAAAAATAAATGCAAAATAATACAATTTGGTTGAGAGCGTCCGCGAGCGGAGGCACAGATTGTAAAAACCTTTTAAGGATCTTGCACACTGAGACGACTGCTTTTCAGTTAATTGTGTTGTCTTGTGCTCTCTGGTCTCAGTTATTGCCTTTTCTTAATAGGTTAGTCATATTAAATGTCTCAAATTTCTAAGTTTTTGAAAAAAATCTGGCTTCTCTCACACATACAAATCACCCTGCTTGTCTTTTCTATGAAAACCAAAATCAACTTATTCAAATATTTAATTATTATAACTATTTTACATTCAAGTATGCTATTACAGACATAAATTCACGGTGAATATTTGTGCTGGCGGAAAAATAAACAAGCGAAAAGCTAACTGCAAAAATCGCTCAAAATACTGCGAATGCAGCTGTAGTGTAAAGCTACTTGTTTATTTAAAACGGGCACTGGAAACGAACTGCATTCAGCCCGTGAAATCGAGCCCCATAGAGAGCATACTTGTTTATTTAAGCAAAGCATTAGACGTTCACGAAGGCATTACTGATCACCCTCTGCGGACAAACCGTGACACTCGTAAAACGAGACGCGTCTTTGCACATTTGTCGCGTGAAATCGCGCGTCCGTTTCGCGTGCCTCAGTGTGCCTAACACCTTAAGTTGCCTAGCCTCGTTGTATTTATTTTAGAGCCTAATTTAAATAAGACAGGGCTTAAGTTCTTTTGTGACTTCGTCGGCATTCGTAAACGAATTAGCTACAACGAAAAGGATATTTTTATTCACCTCATTATCATAGTCTTTGAAGGATTGTTTGTCGGTTAAAGGGGCGTTGTCTCTGTTATAAAGATGGTTTAATTATTCGTTTCTTTTATGTCTTTTTTTGTACTATTTATTGTTTAATCAGTGATTACATGACTATTTAAGACAGACATACGTACCACCTCCTGTGATTGACGTTTTTCTATTCATGTTGAACTTTTTGTGGAGTCATGCAAGGCAATATTTAATACATTACTACCAAAGGCTTGTTTTTTTTCGCCACTAGCATACTTTGCTTTAATATTATTTTATTGTATGAGTAGATTAGATTACCTTTTACTCTTTATAAAATGATTGTAGATGGTCACAAAACTGTTACTAACACTAACCCTAATAATGATTTACCAAAGATCAAACTAAACTAAACAGAAAAGCTCAAAACACCTTTCTTTTCTCATCCACACACGGGTACACAGAAAATTCCTCGCCTAATCGCTTCAAACATAACCATGTTAATGTACCAAAATCCCTCCAAGCGTTAAAAAGTAGCTGGTGAGAATCAACCCACAAAAACTGGACAATTCATCATAATAGTGCCAGGCAATTACTGTGTATCGCGTTAATGACTGACATACGTTATTAATCTAGCGGGAACCCGTCTTGGACAAGACTTAGCGATTCCGATAATAATCTTGTTTTAATAATTACTCACTCATTCTTCCTACAATCTTGATAGTCTATTTGTACGTTATTTTTCTTGCTTGTCTTAATTTGGTCGACAACTCTTTTAGTAGTGCTTAATTCTTGTTATTTTTCTATGTTGACGTTATCAGGGATCGGGGCGTTTTCTAAGGAAATTTTCTTGTTTATTTTTAACTGTTTTTTGTTTACTACCCGATCTGTCTTCGTTTGTTTTGACTGGTTGGTGCGTTTCCAAGTTGTTCTTTTTTTTTCGTTTTGTGTGAAAATTCGTACCTAGTTTGAATTTTTGAATTGTCGTGTCTTATAAATGCAAAATGTTGTATTAATTTAAAATTTATTGCTTTTGTTGAAAATTTGTAACCATGCAAAACTATTCATCATCATCATCATCAGGCGGAAGACGTTCACTGCTGAACATAGGCCTCCCCCTTAGACCGCCACGCCGAACGACAATTCGCCACTTGCTTCCATTGCAAAACTATTACTAGCTGTCTAATGACCTCTATATGAACTTTGCGCTAACCAGATATGAGATAGATTGTTATCGATACATACAACTTTATCCTGCACACATCATGATGTGTTTTCTTACTACCTAAATCATTCAATGTTGTTGTTGATTAAGAAATGTTGAAAGGTGAAAATGGTAGCTACCAGACAACCAAAGATTGAAGGACAAAGTGTCATTAGTGTGTGAATCAGCGATTTAATATGTGGCTATGTCCTCTTAATAGTTTACCTTATAGAAATAATGAAACTTATAAAAGCGATGACTAGTTGGCAAGACCTCCGGTTGTTTTAAAATCTTACGTCCAGAAAGAATTAAAAAAAAACAGGACAAAAGAATTATTTTAATACACTCTCCTGCCACATTATCCAACCACTTCTTTCTCTCGAAATTTATTCAAAAAATTACCATTTCTCCGAGCATTCGTTACTTATTCTAACGTACTGCGCCTAGTTTACTAATTAATGATAATCACTTACTAACTCATGCTTAAATGTTTCCTGCTACCGTCGTGGGCAAACGAACCTTAATTCTTTAGCTTCATTACCATATAAGAACCTCATGACTTGACTGATTATTTTGGTTGCCTTGTTTAGGATAATTGGGGTATCAGGAGTTAAATCTTTTTCGTTTTTATTCGTAGGTTGTGTCAACGGTTGGAAGTCGCATTTGAATTGGTTGGAAGAAGAATGATTGTAATATTAGACTTAGTGAATCTGAGGTTTAAAATAAAAGATAGACATGTATATTTTTTGGGACAAACCCGCTAGCTCATCTCTCCAACCATTGCACCTCTTGAAAGTCAGAATCAAGGGAGGCAACAACGATGATATATTACTAGACTCCGCGAACAATTCTGTCAACTCGCTGAGGTACTACGTAAGCGAGGGGGACGGGGTACTGCGTTATGATTGGCTAACTCAAGATTTTTTCTGTCTCAAGGTATGTTTACGGCTCACAGGAGTGGTCGAAATAAGATGAATAAAAGACTTTTTTGCCTAATGTGTTGACAGACATCGGTTGCCTGTTATTAGAAGTCTAGTAATATATCGTCGCTGGGAGGCAAAAACACCGTATAAATAAATAATTATACAAGTGTTAAACTTGCAAGGCTTGTATAATGGATATCATTAAGTCGTGAATCATTTAATGTTTGTGTACAGACAGAAATAAAAGTTGCGAAGAAACAACATCCACAGCGCATAAACGACATAATTATTATTTCTCGACGAAACATCATCAAGCAACAAGACATAAAATTAAAAACTTCGTGTAGTACAAGTAGTGACGGGTAACACACCTATCACGATCAACCCGTTTCATCCAACAAAATAATAGCTACGCGTGAATCCGACACATAATTTCAATATCCGTATCCATCATTCAAACTTCAACTTATTAAGCCTACACCAGCCTACACCTTTAGTAAAAAAAAAGAATTGGCGGCCATTTTGCTTAAGCTCGTTACATCTCGACGCACGCCACTGGCGCTCGTAATTATGATGTTAAAACGCATGTGTGTATCAGGCCTGAATAACGCGAATAAAGTTTCTGTTTGTGTGTGTGAAAGGCGATGCGTACGCGCCATATTGTGTTCGAAATTTGAATGTGTGAGTATTTTTGTGTGTGTATTAGTGTGTGTGTGTTGATTTGTCGGCGTTTTTGAGTGCGATGGTTGTCTAACAATAATTATTATATACGTGGTGAGCCCGCGGCGCGAACGTCCCTTCATGTTTAAGGTTCCGCGATAAGATAACTAACCCCTATATGATTTGTTTGTGTTTGTTTTCTCTGCAGGTTAGTTATGGTTTTATTTTTTGTCGGGGTGCCTGTAAATGATAATGGTATGATGATGAGGGTGTACAGCTTTTTTCTTATGTAGATACAAAGATACACAGCAAGATATTAGTACATAATTATGTTGCTAATTTATTAAAATACCTATTAGCATAGATACGAATACATATTTCTAAAAATAATATAGACCTCTTAAGATTTTCCAAATAATTCTAATGTTTTAATGTTTTATTTACACAAAATTGGCACAAAATTATTGAAAGTTAATTTAATAAAAAAAACTAAAGGACCCACATAAATAAACAAATTGTGACCGCTATTCCAAAACGGCGTGTGGTCCCAGGAAATGAAAATTATGTCATTTCGTTAAAAGTTAACATTGCAGCTGTTTTTAACAAAAAATAAATGGAACCTGCCCAATTTGGTTACCAGGCGCACTTGACCGATTTTTTTTGCTCTTCGTTTAATGAAAACGATATGCGCTTAGCAAAAAGTCGTTTGTTTGTATGGAGGGCTTGGCAAATGATTTTATTTTGTATGTGGTGTATACTTATGGAGGCTTGAGTGAGAGTGAATGTCAAAGATGAGTGAAATGTTAAGGACATTAAGTGTTTCAAAGAAATTCAAGATGAGAGAGGATATAGTAGACAAGATACACTTTATAAATACACAAAAAGAAAACGCCAAAGTTTTTTGCAGGAAAACTTTTTTAAGTTAAATTAGCTTGGCTTTATTAACACAAACAGCCATGAAAAGTTTTGCTGTTTTCATGAATAACCCTTAAACTCAGAAGAAGTTTCAAGGATACGATTTTCATAAACATGTTAGCCGTAAAATATTCACTGCTGGACATAAAGCGCCCCTAAACGTTGCAAGTGCAACATTTTCGCCTGTTCTTGTTTTTATCACATCGAGCGTACTTTTATGTTTTTTTTCCGTCATCTTTTTCAGCAAAACCCTGTATCTGCTTCTGTCAAAACACCAGCAATATCATCTCAACCATAGGACGTCCACTGCTGAACATAGACTTCTCCTTTAGATCTCCACATATACCGGTTGGAAGCGACCTGCATCCAGCGTCTTCCAGCGACCTTTATAAGATCGTCTGTCTACCTTGTTGGTGGACGTCCTACGCTGCGCTTGCTAGTCCTTTGCGACCCCATCGGCCATCTGCTCTGCGAGCAATATGGCCTACCCGTTGCCTGTTCCGCTTGCTAAACCGGTGGGCTATAACGGTGGCTTTAGTTAGTCTACGGATCTCCTCATTTCGGTTTTGATCACGCAGAGACACACCGAGTATAGCCCTCTCCATAGCTCGTTGAGCGACTTTGAGCTTTGAGATGAGGCTGATAGTGAAAGCCCACCTAAATACCATCATCACCATATCAGCCGTAAGACGTCCACTGCTGAACATAGGCCTCCCTTTTAGACTTCCAGTAGGACCGGTTGTAAGCGGCCTGCATCCAGCGTGATTCTGTGGCCTTCATAAGATTGTCTGCCCACCTAGTGGGAAATACCATACACTACCTTATATTCATCAATACCACTAAGATGATTCACATGCTAAACATCCCAGCAGAACCTCCCAAAACATCTACTGACCCACTCCAAATTTTTATCGTACCGTCTAAATCAAAGGCTTAGTTGGCGCGCACCCAAACACATCGATTTGCTGCAGAATTGTTAATCACCCTTGTTGTTCGATAACAAGCTTGTTCCCAATATTGTCCACACTTGTTCGGTCAAGTTTTGTTTTAGTGTTTTGTGGAATAGTTAGTGTTTTGTTTTCAGTTGTCTTTTGTTTTGTTTTTAGGTCTTTGTCTTCTTTAGCCTTGTGTACTTTTCTATCTACTCGTACTTATATTGGATTGATGAGCTATCCTAGATATGGATGGCTGGGGGCACGGCAGTGTCCCCCGCCAAGACGAGCCAAGCGAAACGCAAGGGCACTACCTACCTTTTCTCGAAGTGTTTCGTCGTTTTTTTGAACCCTCATAGAGTTGGTTTCCGATGTACCAGATAGTTCATATTCACAGGATATGATGCCAATAATAGACTTATTAAGCATACAAATTCTCAAAGGAATAGCTCTAATAGTTTAGATTTTATTGACATCTAAAATACACGGATTTCGTCACTGATATATTGACACACTGACACACTGATGATCATCAAAATGTTTGGCTAGTTCCTGCAGTGCTAGAGAGCTGAAATTCGGTATGTAGTCTAAGTTTAGTATACAACCAACAAGAAAATTCACAAACTTATAACTTTCGCCCCCCATCGCCTAAAATTGGGGTTGGAAGTTTGTATGAGATCTTAAGATATTAGGATACTTCCTGCAGTGCGCTGTTTCGTTACTTAGGTACTTCAGAAACTAAATATTAGCATCACCTCCACAACAGTAGCGAAACGGTGAAGCCGTAGATTTTACTGATTTGTAGAATTTGTGAAGTAAGGGTTTCTAGAGTTAGGCCGTGTAGATTCAGAAGCTTGGTTGTACATGAGATCTGATTTCTTTTTCGTAGGACAAACCTTATGTGCTCGTTTTGGCAACAGTTTACATGAAATGTTTTTGATGGGATTTCTATTTAGTTAAGTGTTATTAAAAAAAGTTATTCCGTTATTCAAGCTTGTCCTAAGCTTAATCATATAAATGGAAACTATATTTTCTTGCTTCTTCACTTATGAATGATTTCGTTCCTGGACACGATACAGTTGCACCGTTTCTCTGGGGAGTTGCATTGGTGGTCGCCATTGTGGATTTTGGCTTTTATCAGTTGCAAAGGTTGAGTGGTGAGATCATACCAAGCTACACCTCTTTTTTATTACTCTGGTCCATGTTTTCTGTATCCATTTTCAGTCGTCTTGTTCGAGTCCTGAGACAAAGTAAATTTTGTTTAACTGTTAATTTCATAATTGTATTTCTCTATCAGCCTATGCCTTGATTCTTTCAAGTCTCTTATCTCGTCTTCAGTTTAGTTTACCACAATTTTTCTTCCATTAATAAAAATATATTTAACTTCAAAACATTCACAGCATTTACAGGATACCTGCAAAAACAAATTAACGAGCATTCTCATACAAAGTTAAACTTTTAAACCTAAAAAAGGTGAAGTAAAAAGAGCCATTATAGTTGAGGACTAAAAAGAAATAAAACATCGGACCCTACAGGTTGCAAGACGGACTAACGTCTCAATTCACATCCATCTGTTTCGCACAGGGTTGCCACAAGAATTTTTGTATTTTACTTGAAAACTATTTTTTTTTAGTAAAATCTAACTTTGTCTTGCGACCTTCTTTACTTTTTTACCGTTGCCACTCTATGTTTTCCACTGAACCACTTAAAAAGGATAAACAATATAAATATTAACAACAGTTTCTACATCAAAGCGTTCATATACATCTTCGGGTTGCTAAAACTAGTTTTGTTTTAAAAGGACCGCAACCTACCAAGTGCCAACCCTATCTTTAACTTAAAACAAGTTATCCAACTAAGCAAACGAAATGTAAATGTTGTGTAACGAACGCAAATACTATGAAATTGTTAAGTTACTAAGATAAATACGAAGGGCTTAGGAACCTCTTGATGAGTCTCAAGTCGTAACTTAAATGATGACGTCACGACTTTTAATCGGGACCAAACGTTCAAGAAGAGCTCGTGATAAAATAAATTCAATTTTAAATATTAGATTAAACATTTTAACTTTAACTCTAAACAAAATTTCCATAAATTAAGTTGTTTTAATTTGTGATGTTATTACAGCGCTGGCAATTAAAAAGTTAAACTTAACTCCACAACTTGTTACAACTTTAATAACGAATTATTTCATAACAACTAAAAAATTAATAGCTATCGAACTATCGAAATTAAAACATGGCTGCGAAATAAGCAATTTACGAGCGAAAATCGAGTTGGAATGATTCAATCAGGTTTTTTGCTAACCTAGAGCCTACATTAAGACTGTACGATGCTTACAATGTCTAGAATACGCTCAAGGCTACAAAAGGTATATGCAAAACTTACACCCATACCAAATGGACGTATGAAATTAAGTCATCACGTCTCCCTATGAGGGGTCTTCATGCTACTTCTCTGGTATATTTAAAGCTACACCGTACTACAACCATCAACAATAGAATTCAAACTCTAACACTGTAAAATAAGGTTCTTAATTCCATAATGGGAGGTGTATATTCGTTTTAATGGCGGAAAAAATCGCATCGTCATAGCGTCGACGGTAAAGCGTGACGAATCGCGATGGAGACGTCAATTCCTTTACATTCTTAACAAAACCAACAAGTGAAGTATGACAAAAAAGTGGAATAAAGGAAAGGAAAAAAGGAATGGATGTATAAGCTACTGAGTGACGCCGGTTGTCGTTCACGCTTTCTTTTAGTACAAGGGTGGGTTGAAGTACTATCGAAAGTGTGTTAAAAGTACCTTGTTTGGAACTTGGGTGTTGATTTAGAGATTTCTATTCAGAGCATTGTGTTGTCAAGTGTACTTTTGGGATTGACGAGAAACAATGGAACTTTGAATCGAGATCTGATCTTTTTGGAGTAAGTTGTAACGGATTTAGGGAGGAACCGTTTTGGTAAAGCAATTTAGAATAATTTCTATATATTATTTTTTATTTAGCGATAGGCTCACATTTGACTACTAACTCGTATGATGGCGAGCGAAGATGTGGTCGACGGTGAAGCTTGCTGGCCTAGAAGTAACCTAAACACTTTTAACTTAAACTAATTCATAAAGTATCTCTATAATTATTTCTTTTTACCATTTGACTTTTGTGTAGTTTTGCATATTTTTTTGGAAAAAATGACATTATAATCCACACATAGCCTACCAAATACGTAGTTAATAAGGCAAGGAAGTGTACATACCTATGAGTAAAAATATCAGTATTTTTATTGTAGATTGATTCTGATGGTATATTTGGTCACGTAAGTGAGTGATCCCGCAAAAACCAAACAAAATAGTCAACTAAAAAATAAATGCAATGGAAAGCTTAAACACAACAAGGAAAACCCCAAGGTTTACTTAAGCATTCCACAGAATTATCAGGCCAACAATAAAATAACTCAACAGGGAAGCCTGTGCACAGGATTCTGTGAGATTATATCTAGAGCCAGCCACATAAATTACACTTACACTCGTGGCAGAACGCACTTATTGTTTTTTTTTTTTCCGAAAATCGCACCGGCACTAAATGCGAGAATGTCATCCGAAATAAATGTATTGTCGACGATGACATTTGGAATTACATTCGAATTTTAAATTCGAAGTTTGTAAATAGAATTCGAAGGAAAATCGATTGCACTGACCAATTCAGTTTTAATGTCTACTACTTTTTTATGACTGGTTGTAAGTACTACTAATTTTACCAACTATGACAGTTGCCAAATACAAATGACAGCTAGAGAAATGTAGCGATCATAATCATTTTCACATGAAGCCGATAATTCAATGATTTTCTACGATTTTATAATGCTGTTTCATACAGCACTATCAAATAATTTATTCATATTCATTGAAATTAACAAAATATTAATCTGATACCTGTAGTAAAATGTATCAGATTATTTACTAAAATATATCAGATTATTATTTTGTTAATTTAAATCAGTTTAAAATAAATTATTTACGTTGATCAAAGATAGTAAATAAAACATTATTTATATATTCCAATTGATTGCAACATTGAGTAAGTATGTAAACAAAAATACCAGATAAATTTAAATTATTTACATGCAAAGTAGTTGACTTTGCAAATAATAAATTTACATAAAAATTCAATAATTTATAATAAAACAGGTTTATTGTTCGAGATATTATGTAACGGTTCAATTATGTTTGAGAATTTAATTATGATGCATAGAAATTATCTATTGTAATGCAATTATCAAGATTTATAATGTCAGGCTCATAATATTAACTATAAAGAATTGTTTATGCATTTATACTTTTTTATTTGGAACATTTCCAAAATAAATCCTCCTACCCTGGGTGGAGCAGAGGGGACTGTCAGACTCGTTCTGGCTAAAATCCATCTTCAATTACACAATTTTAAATGCGAAATTTTGTCTATGTCGATGTCTATTACTCTTTGACGCAATAACTATACAGACAGTTTATAACATGGATTGAAACATAGGATACTTATCATCCCGATTTTATGGCTAAGGGGGAAGTTTACACAGTAGCAGTAGTAGCAGTGGGCCGAATGTGTGGGCGAGAATACCATAGGAAAAATGCTTAGGGGGTAACTGCACTTTGGTCACATTTGTCACCACTGGCTTTGGCATCATCGGCTTTGCTGTTGCCACCGCTATCGTGCTACATGCTACCAGAACGCATTTTGAATTACTAACAAGCAAAAATACTAGGATCGCATAGTATATCCCTGTGGGATAACTTTCGAGTTTTAACGGGGAAAGCCTCTAAAAATAGCTAGTTTATTAATATTTCCTTCCTCCAAACTAAACTTAATTAAGGTCCTTCACCGCTCCAGTTCCCACCTAGTACCACACTACACCAATACTATATATTAATTATGAACGACACCCATTTCCGAGCTCATTATGACAATTTGCATTCTAACAAACCCAAATTGCGCAATGTATGTAACACTAACTATTTTCTACGTTAATAGACACTAAATTAGTACAAAATTTTGTGTTCGGATTTGCATATTTAATCGCGTTTAATATAGGATTTGTGTGACATTCATTATGATAATTGAAAATGAAATTCTGGCAAACAATAATTTTCTGTTTATTGAAAACTAGCTTTTGCCAACGGCTATGTCTGCGTGTAACTCGAAAATCGATCCAAGGGAACGTAATACCACAATTTATATGGTTAATTCATATTTTGTTGATTTTTTTAAGATCCTTACAGCATTTCTCACGTGATTGATCGATCTATTTATCGAATTTTTTGCATTTTTAATAATTATTGGATGAAGGGAATGTTTGAAAATCATTGCCATTTTAAAAAATGAAAACGAAGGTAATAAATAGTGTGGCTGAAAAAATTTCATCAGTAAATACTCTAGTTTTGTATGTTTTCAATAAGTTTATTAAATATGTAAACCCAACCATTTGAAATTTTAACCTTTTGAATCGAAATATCTGAAGGTCGTGGCAGTAAAAGATGACTTGCTAATTATTAGTTAAAAAATACTAATTACTATAAAAGAGCGTTTGTTCGACATAATGGTTTTTGCGGTGTTTAGGATTCAACTCCTAGTCGTCGGGCGACGTCACCAGAAGCTACCAAGTAACTTGCGTTGATGGACTCCTAGAAGAAAACAGTCAAAGAGGCAAAAATATAATGTAATTAAAATAATCCGAGCTCCAATAAGTAAATAACAAAAATACTTCTTCATTTTCATAATCAAAGCCTAAACTTCAACTCACAATACTTGATCAAAAGATAATACAAATTACAAGAACATTATAATAAAGACATTTCCGTTTTAAAACACGATACAGAATTTTAAACCAAAATTATGAATGCCAGTCGCGATTTATTTCAGCTGTAAAAGCCAAAATTGGTTTCAATTAATCAAATTGAAACATTAATTCAATTAAGTGTTGCCGGTTCTATAAATTAACTTAAAGCATGCTATTCTAATTTTGTAACATTCGTTTTTAGGAAGGAAATTCTTGTGTCTCTAGTTAATTGAATTTGAACTTTGTTGTTCAAGAATTACTGTTAACATTCAATTGTTGAGTTTCGGTTCTAATAATACGAGATGCTTAAAATTGGACTTCGAAACTTATGTTTCGAATACATGAAATAGATTGTTTTGAAACAATTTTAGTCTTGAGAAGTACGTGTGAACACATTATGTTACTACTAGTAGAATGTGAAAGTTTGGGAGAATGATAATGATGGATTTATGAATGGATATTTGGGAATCTTTCACTATTGAAAAGTTTTGGATAAACAATGGCAAAACAAAAAGTTTAAAACAAAAAATATTCTAGAATCTCAACCCACATCTAGACGCACAGCAACATACATCCCACCTTGTGGCTATTCCCAAAAAACGCACCAAGTCTCAGATCAAAGAAATAGGCAGATAGAACACTCAGAACACACGAGTGTGTCCACTAAAGCAAATACAAAATCAAATCGAATGACAATCCATAATGCTTTTTTTAAAATTATTTATTTAAGGTCACTTTTTAACATCACAGGTCATTAGTGACCACAATTAACATTATTTTACATACATAGATACATTAGGACACAATACATATTGCTCGAACAAATAGGGACAGTTTTCTTAGTTTTTGAGAACATCTTTTACGATGTTTAAAGACACGAGACGGCGTATTTTGGCAAACTACAACAACGACGCATAGCTTGGTACGATGCGTAGCTTGTCGCGATTTGATATTCGCTTTTGATTTTGTATTTGCTTTGGCGGACACACTCGCGTATTCTGAGCGTTCTATCCGCCTATTTCTTTGATCTGAGTTTATAATGAGCACAGCAAAGCAGTGATACTACTCTCTACCAATATCTGTGTTTTCGAACGCATTCAATCTTAATCTCTTCAAAGATAGTTTGAAGCCTTTTATAAGTAGGCTCATTCCATCGTCAATTTTGTCTCTGTCACCTCTAGGCTTGACTAGAGTCAAAAACAAATCCAGATCAAATAAAAAAGTCTATCCTAAAAGACTGATAATAAGCAGATCTATTATAGCAGATATGTAAACGAAGCCGCTGAAATAGACTAGAACCTAATTATCGTAAACCGTCAATGATATTATAAATGAATAGATACGTTAGCTACACTACATTTTATCTATAAAAACGGCAAACTAACGCACACATCATCATCATCATCATCAGCCGGAAGACGTCCACTGCTGAACATAGGCCTGGGACCTTAGACCGCCACGCTGCCGTACGACAATTCGCCACTTGCATCTATCGGTTGCCCGCGAGTCTCACGATGTCGTCGCTCCACCTAGTGGGAGCAAATAACGCACACATGAATAACTAAATATTGCAATAGCACACTACATCACGCTTAGTTGCTAAATTAAGATGTCATCGCAAGTGAAAAAGAGACAAATGTAGTCAAGGTTTGTCAATTGACCACATTTGAGCGCGTATAACGTATCTACACCTTTTTACTTATAATATCATTGAAAACCGTAATATCAATTTCTAATAACCCCTTTGAATTGTCTCCTAAAATCGATACATAACATTCAATCACCGTAAAGTCTTCTATGACCATCCATCATCGCTTTCCCCTTTTCGAACTTCCACTCATCAAATCTCAGCTCAATATTAATCAAACCGAGTCTGTGTTCATTTCAAAGCGAGCTTAGCAGGCGGAACCAATATACCATTGACTATTACCTGAGCATCAGAATTTGCATGTCAAACGTTGTCCCATAGGATTATTCGGTTAATGTATAGAGAGACAGAAATTCGCTCGTATTAGTTCTCCGGCGCCGTTTAGTTAAAATTTGGGGGCTGTGTTGATAGAGACAGCGAGAAGATGAATTAGCTTTGTAGTGTGGATGGGTCTGTAATTACTAGATTCTGAGGATCGTTAACTATTGCCACAAAACTTAATATAGAAAAAGCATTAGTGCCATAACAAAATCAACCTTGCTACTGTTAGACACGAAACATCTAGATCTCAAAATTAAATGTCAGAATGCAGGGCATGTCTGGAGAACGGATGGCTAACTGAGCCAATTGTTTCTGGAGCATAGAGTATCTACCATAAGGCTTGTGGGACGGCACTTGTAAAGGTCAATTGATAACTTTGTGAATGTTGTAGGTATCCGTTTAATGCGACGAGTCTAGGACCGAGCGACGAAGCTCAGAAACAAGTCAGTCTATGTAAAATGTGTTTGTTATGATCTATGTGCTTTTGCCTTTAATAATAAACATCTAAATAGTCTTAAAGTAACTGCTAATGTAATATTGCAGTACCCCAATCTCACAGAGTGGAAAGCCAGGGTAGTAGGAAAAATAAACTTGTTGCTTATACAACTGAATTTAGACATTATACCAGACATACATACCAGATATTAAGATTCAGAAAGACTTCACGGGAGACTTGAAACTCGGTAGTTGTTAAAAATTAGCCTCAATTATGCTTATACGGCTGAATTTAGAAGTCAACACAAGATTCCAAGGTACGAAAAGACTTCCCAGGAAAGTTTCCAAATACACATCGCTCATAACTTGAGCCCCCCAAAACTGAGGACCGTGGAGTACAGTGATAATTCATCAAGACATGATAAGACAGAGTTGTGACTTATGACACGAATGTATTATATTACACCCACATTACTGTGTTTAATGTTAGAACTGACGCCCTGATGGGTTTTATTAATAATGTTATAGTGTGTCACTGTTTTGGGGCGAAATTACGGGTAGTGTTGGCATTTGTTATTAATTTTATTGAGGAGAAATTTATGGCGGTACTGTTGTTAAGTGATGATTAAGTTGAAGGAAATAAAAGGAAGGACAAAGAAAGACTAAATAACACAGATGATAGAACAGACGAAGATTGCAATGTAAATGAAGGTTTAATAGAAATAGAAGTTACTCAACATAATCAGATCGAAGTCACTTAAGATTTTGTTACATGCATTGATAAGATTGATAATAAAGAACCTAACTAAATTAAAGTTCAATCATCGATGCTGATAATGTAGAAGCACAATATGTACACATTTCATCGACACAAAATATATTTAAACTAAACGATACACCTTGAAATCTATTACCACTTGTCTAAACCTTCAAAACGGCTCTAAAAGAAATTTCACTCTTCTTTCAACTAGTAACGTCGTTTAAAAAAACTCCAGTATTTTTTCCAACCAAGAACACCGCAATGAGCCAGAAAAATCTCGGAGATAAAAAAGAAAACATTATTATGAAGGCTTGTATTTTATAAGGCACATTAAGGGCTCCCGTTTAAACTTGGCTTGTACTTGTAATTTCATTCCCACCGTTGGTGGTGAAACATTATATCAACGTTGAAGGAACATTGTTAAAATATGTGAACGCAATGTTAAATTTTCTAAACTTGGGTAATAAGTTGAGTTCTGTGTCAGGTAATTTTCACTTGCCATGTTCAACAACAATTTATGTTTAACGTGGTTAGGTTTAATTGTTTATGACATTCAATAATATAGCAATTTAGGAGAGTCTTTAAAATAATATTTTATTAAAGGCATATTAAAGAAGCCTGCAACTGTAGTTTTTAGAGCTTTGTACCCAGCCAGAAGCTATCAATGACGCCTTGTGACTTAGTGTTTCGATTGTGTATGGCCTCATACAGGTTACTTAATGAACTTGTAGACTGATTAGCAAGGTTATGCTTCTATGTTTTTCTTTCTGTCTGTTACAGGATTGTGCGATTTGTTATGGGTCTACTAATAGGTCACACTACTGGTGCTGTTGATTACAATGGTCTACCAATGTTCAATAATAATACATCATCATCATCAGCCTAGCCTTTTGCCAAACATGTTGAGTTTCACAACAGTGAAATAAAGTTTAATTTTAAACAGTGTTTTTGCGGACCATTATGCCTTTCGTGTGCGATTCCATTTCGCAATATGGTCGATTTTATAAAAGTTTAAAAAATAATATGGACTGCCAACAATAATATTCTCATATTTCTGCACGCATTATAATAATGAAAAATAAACCACGTTTCCTGTACCCAAGTTCACTGCAAATCCAATTATTCTTAATTCAAAACTCGCACTTTCACCCCACATTCACACAACACATAATTATTTAATACCAAAACTGAATTCCGAACAATTATAACCCACCGGAAACTTGGCTGGCCGACGTGATAACAATCTATGATTTTTAATTACACCCAATAGGCCCCGCCTTGTCTTGTAATATATACCAAAACGTCCAATCAAATTAGGCAACGTTGACGTAAAGTGTCATTGGAACAAACCCGGGGAACATTAATCACACCATTTATGATTTAAAATTTGTACTGGCCGTTGGAGTGTTAATATTCTTTTTTCATTTTAAAATTTCAACGTCGAAAAATTTAAATTCGAATTGACAACGGTTTCGAATGAACGATTGAACGATCGAATGATTGATGAGTGAGAGGATTCTTGATGGTTTTTGATTTTATTTGATTGCTTTGTAAGACACAATGTGTCTATTATTGAATGAAATAGGATACTTCATTTGTTTCGATTAACTTTTCGATTTATCTTGAGCTTAATTTTTTTAAGAACACTTTCGTTAAAAAAGAAAGTAAAGAACGTTTCATAACACTCCATTAAGAAAAGACTCGTTTTTATAACAAAGGAGTTGACACATTCTTTGAAACGGCTCTTCAGTTAGTTGACGAAGTAAAAACAGGTCAGTAAGGTGCAAGAGACAAACATTTCCTCTAATGCCAACGTAGAATTAAAACCGAATAAAAAACTTGCTACACGTAAATTGGAAGCAACCAACAAACGTATAATTTCAAAACATGCAGAAGAAGAAAAAACGAGATATTAAAAAAACATGTATAGACTGCAATTAACTACAAACAAGTATCCTTCGTTAGCACAGAACAGTTTTATCCACGGAGTTTTAACCGCTATATCTTTTTAATATAACCGTCTAACGTATTAAATAATAGATAGAAAAAATAACGAATATATTACACGTCCAGCATATAATTCACAGCTGCTCAAGCGGATGCCTTCTCACAAATTATGATACGAAATAACACATTTCTCTCGCCGACACGACTCAACATAATATGGGGAGCCTCGAAATTAACCATAATTGCTTAATTCAGAGATGGACACACCAAAGTCTTTGGTCAGAAGTATAAGTTGTAGGTGATGCATCCACACATACAAGCGGCGTGTGCTATACGCAGTTGCATTAGTGTGCGTTTTGTTGTTCGCGTACCGGCGAGACCGCCAGTAAGCGATGAGGCTTCGTCGCGGTCGGACGTAAGCTTATCTCCCGTTAAGTGTATTTTGTTGTGGTGCGAGTTCGTGTATTAAGTTAAGTGACGATTTATGAATGAAAGTTTTTTAATTTAAATAGTAGATTGTTTGTTAAGTGATTTGGAGTGGACAGTGAGTGTTTTGGATTTTTTTTCGCATTTTAAATTGTAAGTAGCAAAGTCGGCTTATATTTTCATTTAGATAAATACGGAGAATGTTTCCAAAGATTTAACGACATTAAAGTGAATATAACAAACATTTTAAATAATAAGATAAATAAATCTTCAGTAACTTTTTTATTCGAGTTTTTTCAAAATTTAAAATTTTAACTGTTAAAAGGCTTCAACAAAAATTAGTAAAGAACCCAAGTTACCAAAATTCATAAAAATAATAACATCATATTTTTTTACCAAGCACACGGTAAAATATTAAAGGTTCTAAAACCTGCAACAAAATAACTTTACAACGTAAAAGTGGAATTTCTGACACATACACTTTATACGAACATTGTTAAACATGATCTTAGCGGCAAAGCCTTAAACAAAGAAGAAGACAAAAATATTACAAATAACGATACAGAAAGAGATGGAAATGTAGAAATTCACAGGCATATTCCAGGTAATGGGGGTAACGTGTGAAGGCAACCCAAGTGGGTATCATTAGAGTATGTTTTTGTCTATCACTAATCATGGGAGATGCCTTGTCATTGGTTCCAAACATATTTCGGAAGATGAAGAAAATTTTCTCTTTGATATAGTTGAATAGAAAGGAGAAATTGATGTTACTGCAGTAAATATCAAAGAGACTCGTAGTAATGTTATTTTCAATGTGAAAAAGATTCTGTTCCTTTTGTCACCCTTTCACGCCTTAACGGCTGAAAGGATTTAAATGTTTGCAAAAGGTCGGACTATGATCTGTGTTAGGACCTTCAAGATACTTTACACCGGTAAGAACGTTTCTGAGGGATTATTTTCTAAGCTCCGAGGGAACGAAGTTTTATAAACAGAATCTATTAAAGATATTAATAGAAACATTACAGTAATAAACACTTATAAATACTGGATAATGTAGTCTCAGAATTTATTTCAAATGTACGGATAATGATACGGCTTTAGAATTAGCAAAGGGGAAAGATGAAGCTAAAGTCCAGCCACATAAAAAAACGCTGTAGATAAAAGTATAAAAAGAGTTCAGTAGCATACACACACACAGACACACATTTTTTGTCAAATACTGTTTTAAGAAAAAGGAAGACATCCCATCTACTCCCAGTCTAACAAATATTAAGCAAGTATAAATTCAAAAGTTTGTGTAGATAGATATGTTTGTTACTATTTCACATAAAAAATACTCAATGGATTTGGAAGAAATTTGGCACATAGACAGTTCATAACCTGGATTAAGACAGAATAATTTTCATCTCTGCATTACTTAGGTTCTCTTGGTTTAATCTTCAACATAAACGCGTTCACTGCTAGCAACGGTTAGTTACAACATTCGAGTGCAACCTCTTTGAAATCAGAGCCAATTTCTCCAGAAATCTACGTAGGTATATTGTTTCACACATTGAGATCTCAATATTCGTTCATCAAATCAGAATCGCTCAAGGGTTTAGGCCGAGAATTGTGGTTAGTTATAGTGAGTGCAACGTTGGTCTAGCTATCACCAATAACTTGTATACAATTGTGGTCAGGCTTCGACGCTTTGAAATTATGTTATGGTTGATGGTCTAGAGATACTGCAATACTTTTATGTAAAGTGAGAACAATTTAGGGATTTTATTTGTCTACTCTTTCGCCGAAGTTCTAAGTTTTGTCGTATCCCTATGCTGAGAGAGCTTCGGTCTCGTAAATACTTACTTTATTGTCGTTACTCAATAACACAATACACATAAAAAAATGAAAGCACTTGTAAACCAAGTTCTGAACATGAAATTAATAATAGTACTCCCTGAAACATTCTATATAATTGCTTATTTAAGTTAGATTTTATTCCATAATCAATGCTTTCTACTAGGAATAAGAGCATACGTTCTCATTAAAATTAGAAGCGAGCAGTTACTGAATTGTACTAATAAGAATGTTCCCAAAATACTTGGCTTTAATTAAACTAAAAATAATTGTCAAAAATGTTACTGAATTATTTTCTCAAGTACAATTTAAACAGTCCAAAAATTCATAATGATGTCTTTATAAGGAAAATACTTTAATTGTTGTCCATTCTCTTTTCAGATGCCGTCGCATTTCGGAATACATCGTTAACAGGTTCGTTAGTCCAAATAAAATTATTTGTTGAGAGTAGTATTAAAAAGTAATAAGCGACTCATTATATTAAATAAAACAGGCAATTAAAATAATAAGTCAATTTATTTTATTTCGTATAATCGAGAGTTTATTGTACGCGGGTTTACAGTACTTTCCTAATTTTGGAAACGTTTGAGGAATATAATTATTTTGAATGCTTTTATTGACTTCCTGCCCAATTTTTACAATTTGATTCATTAATTATGTTTCCTATATCACAAAATACCTTTGTGAAACAAATTTCCCTGAGGCCATTTAAATTCTAATAAGCGTTCCATAAATTCACAATACACACAAAGTATAAGTTCGTTATACAAATTTTTACCGCGGCCTTTACTGAAGATATTCCGCAGTCAGATCCTCTAAATATTTGTTCGTCTGTTTTCACTATTATTGTTATTTTAGATCAAATCGCGTCTTCTCTCTGTTTTCTGCAATATTTAGCCACGTAGTACTGAGTGTAGGTCTCTTCCAAATTTTTCTTAATTTGTTTTACCAGTTTCTTCTGACCACTTTTCAAGAGTCAATCTTTCTTAAGTTCCTTTATTATATCCCCATAAAAAAATTTGGCTATCAAAGTCATTTCCTCATCGATAAATTGACCATCTTTAGCATCGCCTGCAAAGTTTACATTATACCGAAAGTGGGCCCTTCTAAGAGAAAACACTCACCCATAACAGGAGGTCGGACTAACCCAAATTTTTATTAGTAGCCAGCGAAATTATCATAAATCCAATTTTTTCTACCCAGCTTATTTTACAGGCCATAAAATTTTGTATTCTCGTCTAACGTATTTTTATTCATACGTTTTTCAACGTTAAATTTGCGGGTTTTAATGCCCGTCTGTTATATGAGTGGTGGTATTAAAGGGTGTTGTAAAAATTGTTTGTTTTTCACTGCCTAGAAGTTCTTTTAGAGTAGTTTCTTGATTGTTTGGATCTTAATCTTCTATGTCTGTGTTTTCTTCAGGGTTATTTCTCACAGTAGCTTTGTGTTTATTAATAATTGTTTGCTAGAAATATTTTTCTTAGTATTTACGTCTATTTTTGCACTATCTGAATCTCAGTTTACCTTAACTCGATTTTATTCCATTGAAGAATTTTGGGTAATCGACATTACTATAGGATCAGGACTCTGTCCTAGCACGATACTGGCCGGGGACGCAAAAGGCAACCTAAGGAACATTTTTAACAGTCCTTTTCGTTCAACCCAGGGAGACTCCCACCTAATTTCATAATTTTAGCATCTGAAAGGTAGACTCTCCATGTAAAACACTAGTATTTCATTGATTATGAATGGAAGCTCCAAAATTTGTAGTTCTAATATTTTGCGTCATACATCATTTATCTGAATTCTGAACTAAGTAAGTAACACATTGACATTATCAATATTATATTCCCAATCTGATTAACCATTCACCAAAACATAGTGTTACTTGGGCTTCAGTAACTAATTTACCTTCCTTGATACAAAGCAATATTATTGATTACCATACCCAAGGGTTCCATCCATTATTTAAAGCTGTTAACTCCTGAGTTTCCGTTTATTATGCTCCGATTTTTACTCTATATTTGAAAATGAATAATATTTATGATAGAAAATTTTTTGAAATACAAATATGTACCTACAGTATTTCCGAAACTACTTTGAAGCATAAATTATAGATCCCCAGATACTTTCATAGACTGTATAGGTTTTAGCGAGGATATAATGTGACCTAATAATTATCCACGGAACGTGTGAACGGAGTCACGGGAAATTGCTAGTTAACCCAAATTACTTCGCAGCCCAACGCGCTAAACGTCCGAAATGCTTGGCCGAAAAACAATTCCTTTTACCGAAAAGAACACGAAAATTCTTTTCATAATAATTAATCCTGGTCTAATGTGGGTCGTAAACAAAATATTTTTCGCTGAAAACAAGCTTACAGGATGATGAACAATCGAAGTTACTGGTATACATCTTGAGTTTTGGCAGAAAACAGTAAGCGGGCGGAAATGAAGCGTCGTCTGCCTCGCCCATTATACTTTTGTATTAACTTTACAGGCTTTTTTATAAAAGACTTTGTTCCCTACATTTTTCTTATCTCAGCATTTTGGCCAATTACCGTGAGCTAAGTTTGAATAAACTTGTGATTACGGCCGAGTGATTGTTTTCTTTGTAAAGTGTCTTTTTATTACGACCGCAATCATAATTAGTTTTATTATCTGAGATACTACTCTCATAAAAAATGTAAAATAACTACTGAAGTCTAAATAACCAAATATTAAAGTCTTAATTAAAATCCTCGAAATATTTTCGCCTCATAACTTTTTTGTCATCTAATAAATATTGCCAAAAGTTTTTTCTAGCTTTCGTCGAAATGTCTCCAATGTGGGCGGATAGTTTAGTCATATCAATTATGAGAACAAAAAATTTGGTGACAGCACGTCATCGTAAACCTCTTAAGTTTCTGGGAACTAATTCTTTGGAAGAAAAAAGTGTCCCAACCAGTCCCGAGAGTCTTTGCATCCTACCGGCTGTGTTGCAACTGTTTTGCTTGAAACTGAGAAACCGTTATACTATGTTTTATTTTTGGTTTATTAATTAGTATGGATATTTAAATACGTTTAGAAAACAATTTTAATTTTTTTCTTTGGTTTAAATTGACTTTATTTATCTATTATCTAGAAAAGAGTATGATAATTATTTTGAAAGTGACCCTTACTCTAGTCTACCTATTACATCTAATCATACAATAACTTTAGATTCGCTTTTGTGCTGCAATTTCCACTAATTTGACCCAAAAATTTCAATATACTTTATTTAGAACATCAAACGAATTCCCTAAACCTGCAACAGCGCCAAAAATTCTTTCTAAAAAAATGTTCTAAATTCGAGCGCGCTTATTACCAGCCAGTCGGACATGTTAAAACAGATGTTTCGTGCTTGACGTAAGGGTCAGGCCGGGTCGCCATCTTGGAAGTTCCCGCCAATCGCGTTCCTGACAGGGGCGGGAATAATCACCGGCTGTGATTGTAAATAGAGTAAAGCATTATTTTCGAATTTTCGGTTATGGTAATGTGGACAAAGGCGTAGGGTTATTTGATGAAGATGATAAGCGTGGAAAAGAAAATCAATTTCTAACACAATACAAGATTAATGACCCAAATAAGAAACATGCTGAGGATAATTTTACTTAAAATCTATCCTAATATTGTTAAGAGATAAAATTTGTAAAGCTGTTTCAAGCAAAGTCAGGATCAGATCAGCCTGATCACCTATGTAGGTGATGAAATATTTTAAGTTTGGGTACAGGACACGTAATCTGCAAAACTTCTCACCAATTTCCCAATAGTTGAAAAGACTCGCAAGGAGAAGGATAGTAGTACCTACTATAAAATAAAATTCTAAATAATATTTCAAACATCTTTTTTCTCAAAACCCTCTAAGTCCCTCGTCAAATTAACGACCAGATGGTTTCTAGGTCCTCCTGACGTATAGGTCAGTCGGGTCGACCATCTTGCATCTTTCCTAGCATCCTTGTCAACGGCAGCAAAGTAATTACCGCCGATGGCTTCGGTAATACGAGATCTGTTTTGAAACGAGAGCGCTGAATTAAATTTGTTTTGACTCTTCACTGTAGGATTGATTTTGAAACGGTTACTAGGTAAAGTTTAAATGCAGACTGGTTTTAAGCTCTGCAGTATTTGGTTTTAGTTTTCAATTCACTACCTTTGATGAGTTCATCTTTATTGGATGCAGTATTGATTGAAATTTAGCTGTCTCGTACTTTGGGTGGAGAAGTATTGAAATTGTATGCCATAGAATATAACTATGTTCATCCCATTTATAAAGTTCTTCAGTATGATGTTCCACACCTTTAAAGACATTGTGAACTCAACTCAATATGTTTATACTTTTTAAATGCAAAAGTTTATGAGGATAGAAAGACGGATGTTTGTTACTGTTTTATGCAAAAACAATTGAACGGATTTGGTCCGCATTTGGTCCACAGATAGTTTATAACCTGGAGACTCATATCGACGATCGACTTTATATTTCCTTGTTATAATAATATTTTTATTATTGTCGAAAATATTTTAATTTTAACGCGTTCCGAAGTCATTTTAGTTCTCTGAGTAAATCTTATTTTAGACATAGTGTCAATAAATTCTAATCAAGTCTTCACGTTTTTTGTTCCGCCTATAATGAAGACTTGTTAGTATTTTAATTTCTAAGATTACCGTAGGTATTCATAGACTCTAGCAATCAAAAAACAAATTATATTACCATATAAAATTCATCGTAGAATTTTTTCACTAATAGCCTAACCAATAAACGAGTGTAGACTAAAAAATGCTAATAATAAACATAAATTATATGGGCTATAATTACTTGCTAATAGTCCATTCGAATTTGAAAAAAATAAAAGATTTAACGGCATATAATTATGTTACATGGCTAAACCAGTCGCTGGACTATCAATCTTCACCTTCGAAGAATTAAGATAGTGTTAGAAAAAACATTTGATTGAAGATATCAATCCTAATTGCTAATTTTAAATTAACAGATCGTTAACGCCATTTAGTGTGGGATTAAGAACATTATATTGAATCAATTCACATATTTTTTGCCAGTTACGTATTGCTAAACGATTTGATAATTCTTAGACCAAAGTCTCCCACCACGAATTCCATTCGTTTTCAATTGTTGCCTTATGCTGGGATTTTTTTTCCTATGTCGTGGTTTCATTTACAAACATTTAAACTCAGATCCACAAAAAGCCAGACCCAGAACAACATTCACATATTTTTACTCAGAGCGCGAAACAATATTACCGCACCAAGCGCAGTAGTAAATTGTTCAATCACTGCGCCAATCGTGCCAGAAAATTTTCACTTGATCTGACGTAAGTACAGCATGCTTACTTATTTTAGCCTGTAGCTCATTATATGAGTTTGTCAGCCTTTCGCTTTCTAGTCCCATTTTACAGCCTTCTAAGTAACTAAGTAATCACAATCTTATCACGGAAATAGTCTATAAAGTTCATACATCACTTCAGGTACTCACAAGCCATGTTACTTCTAGGCATAAGAGTGATATTCCCTTAAAAAGCGAATATAACATAAAGTATTGACACCAAGTCGACACCTTTCGCACATAAACTAGTAACGAGCATCCCACTACATCGTTTACGAATACTACGTCATCACTTTCCGAAGATCTGCGTAGACGGCGAATTTGAATCGAGCTTGTATCGAAATGGTCTCTAGATATTTTATATGGGTTGAGGAAAGTTTTCTGATCGTGTCTTTAAAAACGATGTTTCTGAAGAAATTGTTAATAGATGTGATAAAGTAGGGAACATAGTTAGTCATAGTAAAGATTATGATGACAATGACGGAAATCTTAAGCGTGGTAGATAAAGTCTGTTAAAAGACAATAAATTTAGTATTCATTTTCATTGTAATGGTAAAATAACAAAGTTATTTCTACAGCTACTTCATAATACAATTTTGCAGTAGAAATAAATGAAAGCCACAGAATTTCCAGAAAATTCGTAGAGAAATAGATCAAAACTACAAGTCGTAGAAACAGAAAATAATGTATTGATTATTACTGAAGAGAACAAAAAAGAAACAGAAGTTAAACTTAACAAAGATAATAATGATAAAGGAAACAAAACGATACAGATACCCGAGAACGTCGGATCAACAGACGTAGCGGATTTTGGAGCACCAATCATGGCACCTGTTTCACATCCCTATTACATTTTTAATGAAGACGTTATATCCGCAGGTGTTCGCTCTTATTATGTTGTTTAATTCACTCTGCCCTTTGTTTTCTTATAAACCTTTTTTTTCTTCATCTTCGACCGCAAAAGTTTTATTTCACTAAAATTTATTACGACACAAAGGTGCGTTGTAAATCGCGTCTGTGGAGTTTAACAGATGTAGGCAATTAAGTTGTTAAGTTTCAACAATGTTTTTATTGTTATCAAGGGACTGTTGATGACTATGATCTGTAGTCCTTTTAATTACGAATTAAACAATGGGAAGTTTATTGTGGTAATGTTGTAGTCATAAATCTTTAAATGTTAGTGAATGTTCATTCTCGTCGTTGTTTTTTTTATTTTTATGGGAATTTTGATTTAAATTAGTGTAGCTCATGAACGTGTTTTCGGCAGTTTTTATGTTGTATTAAATATATAACGTTACTTTTTATAGTTTTATTTTTGTTCTTATCAACATCATAATATCCATTGTAACTAGTATAGAATATCCATTTCCAGTTTTAATTAACAATGTCATCATTATCCATCCTATTGTTACATTTTTACTTCCAATAACAGATTTATCGTCACAAATGGCCCTTCAATAATAGAATCGGATACAAGACACGAAAAATCACTGTTAATTATGACTGAGAGCCATTAAAAATAAAAAGTAACAAAGTACACATATCCGAACGTACTGCATCTTTTTTTAAACTGACATCTCTCCGAAGCAGCGTCTCGACATCGACATCGCTTTGCGTTTCGAATTTCGAATCCGTAGACGTTTTCCACATCCCTATCAAAATACGAACGTCATTTCAACCCCTACGGTATCGAACTAAAACGAACTTTACATTGAAAGAGATAAATGTCAAATTCGATTGCTTATGTACTTCAAGCAGTGACACATTGGAAACGGAACGAACTTGAGATAACACTCTGTATTCGATTTGAAGTTTCTGGTTGTACTTTCAGTGAATTTTAAACTCTACAGAAATGGAGTTACAGTTGAATTTGTATTGGAGTTGTGCGTCTGATCGGCTTGGAATAAAAGTTATTGAATGATCTCTGATTAGATGATTATCAGTACAGACGCAATGGGTCTTGCTCCGCGGTTGTAAGAACATTTTATATGGTAATTGAAATGTAATATAAGCATTGGATTTTGAGTTGCTTATCGGGTAGTTTACGATCGTATCTGAGCGCGACAAGAGCGAACATTGTTTTCGATAATTACGATAGTAGGTATCGATTTCTCGTATGGTAATGAGCGAATCTGATACATTGTTTGGTGTAAATACGGAGAGATAATTATGGAGGTAACATACAAAGAGAATGTGGACGGGGAAATGAGTTGATATAATTAAAATCTTGACGGGGTTTCCGTGTATTTTCTAGTTGATGAGGAAAGTAATTATTAAATAGCTCTTTCCCATGGCAAAGCTTTTTATTATGGTTGGAAAATATCTTACATAAAATACCTATCAAACAATTCTGGTCTTAAAATAATCTATACTTTAATGTGGATTCCTATTAGTGGGAAAAAAATTAACTCTGATCAAAGGTTCCAAAGATTACCGACTAGGTATATCCAAACAATGAAGTATTTTCTCTTATCATATTATCAGATAAGTGTAGATGTAGTAACGCTGCGCTGTTATTAACTAATAAAAGTATCCAAATGCTTTATTAAACAGTAACATACAGTAAGAAAATTATGACAATACTTAATTGAATTAAAAAGCGTGGCTCTACTCGAAATAACAAAGTATCTTCTCAGTATTTTAGACCAAAATGCAGGCCTGCCTTTAAGTCACACCTTAGCATGTGTTTGCGAAATTGTGCATAAAACTTAAGTGTAATAAATGCTATTTATTACATTTACAGTGAAACTACCTCCTAATCAGCAAAAATAACTCGACGACTTAACTATCTGTTTTCCAATAATAAACATTTTGTCAATTATCTTATTTTTATTTAATTCGTTTAGAGTTCATACAGAAAATTGAGGCTCATAGCACGAAATATTATCTACGCCATCTCCTACCAATTATTTCCGACCAAAATAACTTAATCAACAACAAGCTGTTCTACACAAAGCCTTAGCAAAACTAGTAGTCCAAAAATGACCAAAAAACCGGCCGAACCAACCTGACCGTTTCCACCAAAAAAAAGGGACAATAGACCGGCAGATGTTATAAACACAATTAATTTTATACATCTCTATCCAAAGGAAGCCATTTTTAAAAGATTTGACGCGTTATAAATTTTTGGAACGTTTTGTTCGCCACATATGCTATGTTTTATTCAGTACGACCAATAGTTTGGAGACTGAAGATGGAAAGAGATTTGGAGAGTAAATTTTGTGGTTGAACTGGATCAAGATGATTTTGTAGATGTACTGTGAATTGCTTCTTTCTACAGTAAAGACTCTGAAGATTTTTTGTATGAATTTATACAGGTTACAAACACACTTAATTTTTATCATGGATGTTTTTGCTTTAATATGAAAATTTCTCTGGTTGAGTAAGATGGTGTATAATAAAATATGTTGATGAAGTTACTTTCGCAAATAAAGTATTGGTGAATTACCCCAGTTGAATTTACTAGTCTTGCGAGATAGATTATTACTTAATCTCCTGATCTCTCAAATGACATACTTAGTCATAGACGTAATAAAAGTTAAAATGAGTTTCGAGTTAAAAATAAAACTTATCAAAGATAAAAATAAAGTAGAAGTTCAAACAAAATAACAGGCATGCAGATAATCTGTGCCAAGTAATATACCAAAAATAACTTTAATGAAACCTCTAAATATAGCCACACGGCTGAAGTATGTAAATACCACCAGTCATTTTAATATGCAAATACTCCTACCAGTCAATAAATTCGAGTATTTTAGCATTTATTAACACAATGGCTTCATTAACAACCGCGTTTTATTCAACACTAAAATGTCATTAGAGTTCATAGCTACATATAAACAAAAATACGACAGATGGTGTAACGTACCCCCACGGTCATAATTTCTATTGTGAAAAACTTGTCCTAAGTTAGAAACTTTAAGACTCTTTAAATAAAGCTCATATTTCATTGTATGCTAGTAAATTTTTCAGTCACAATAGACCGATTTGCGCATGTATTTGTGCAAAATTATCAAAATCACAATAAAGTGAATAATAGGTACTGCATTGAATTTGATTTAGTTAATACGGTCATAATATGAAACATGGGGTGGTTTCTGGATAATGTTATAGACTATTATTAATCATTTGTGGTTCATTATTATTATCCAAATATTTAGCAAATAGTAGCAGTCTATTAAAACGTATTATTTGAAGATTAATATAATTTCAATAGGAAATCGGATTGGGGTAATGTTGTTACTGATACCAATGGAAGAGTAAGATTATATGGAATAAACCCTCTGTTATAAGAATAAAAAGAAAGACGATATAAATAGGAAACATTCAAATTCAACATTCCAACGTGTGAATCTCTCTTACATAAAATTTCTCCGAAACCGAAGCTTTAACACAAAAACAAAAATGTTCAACAACCAGAAAAAAATCCGCACTATACTGCGGCGCTTAGCATTATTATTTTAGGAGCGTGGCGCCTAGCATATGTTGCTAAACAAGCTGGTAACGTTTCAATAGCGCCCTGTTTACGACAGGCACTAAAAAAAACTTGGCTAGCACGCCTGGTGTTTGTGTAGACGGTTCCTTATATTACGAGGAAGAAAATTAAGCAGCATGTCGGTTGGGAGATACTTTGGTCACTTTGAAGAACGGCAGTAAAGTAAATAAGAAAGATGGGGATGTTGATAGTGGTGTGGTTGAAGGCTAAGAATAAGCTATACTAGGATTAGAATAGACTACAATATAATTATAACAAGAAGAAGACGAAGCATATAGTCGTCTACCTAATAAAGTAGACAGAGAAGTAAAATAACATGCAGTACCTAAGTAACAGACTAATTTCGAAATTTTCTGATTGAAGTGCACGATATTGCCAAAAGTAAACGTCTTACTGTAGTAAACATTAAACGCACGTCACAAGTCTGTTTAGGAGTTCACAGTACCCTAAAAATTAATAGTAAAATTCACCCCTCTCAACCATAAACCGTGTTTACCATCGCCACTTGTCAGGATGACTGTAAGAAAACAGTTTTGCTACCATTTTATTATCTTTTTTAAGGGTTTCGTTTAGTCGAGATTAAAGTATTGTATGCTTTTATTGTTGTCGGAATTGATTCATTAGTCGACATGTGTTGGGGTAGGTCGTTGGTAGCTGCTGTTGTGTCTCGGGTTTTATTCGGTCACGCAGGAATGTTGGACACCTTGTAATTGATTAAAAAGAAACGAGAAGTCTTATAAATTGAATTTAACTGATAATGCTAAAGCTGTTCATTGCTTTTTTGGCTGGCTCTTTTACTTAGCAAGTTATGTAAGAAAGTTGAATTTTGATAACTTGCCTTTTGATAACTGTGTTAAAAATTAACCGCTTTTTGATATTGCTTTAGCCTTTTCTTCTCTCGTATAAAGTTCTGTGTGTCAACAGTGGTTTCATTAGAAACTGACTTAAGTTAAATTCTATGAAGAATGTACACTTAAGTTGAAACCGCTGTCACCAAGCCAAAGTTTTCAAAATTCATTTACACCTCACGGTATAAAACCTTGGAACTTGTATCCACACCTACAACGCTCATAAAATTAACTTTGCCGTTTAAAATGTAGAAACAACTTCCATGCCTCTCACTAAAACCTTCAACTGAAGTCTTAAACAAAAACCCATTGTTTCGTCAGAAAGTGTTTTAAGAGGAGAGTCTTGATATTTATGATAATTCTAGGCATAATAGTGAAATGGATGAGTATGTCCAAAGCACAATGAGTGCTTAAAATTGAAATGGCGGGTAATGGAAGTCTGGCAGTGTTTAAATTCACGCAGACGAACTGCAGAGCAACGTTGAAGCTGCAAAAGTCAGTTTTGAACTGGGATAATCAGAAAAGTATAAATATTTTATAGCATTATGACTGTGTGTGCTAAGAGTTCAGGAATGCGTTTAGAAAAACTTGTTGAAATAGTGGTTATGAATCACCCTTTCTTTGTCATAATGACATGAGTAGGTATGTTCAAATCAAAACATTACTGTTTTATGGTCCTTTTAATCCCAAATCATTGACACTAAAATGCTCTGTAGTTATTGCTACCTGGAACTTTACAGCACTAAAATTTACTCTAGCTTGTATTACAATTTACAACAGCCCGAAGTGCTACTGACGCCGTAAAAGGAAAAATCCTAATAAAGGTTCATCTGATGCTTCTATATTACGAGCAGGCTATATCGCCGCAGAAACATTGCCTCGCCTGTACTTGATTCCCTCGTATCGTAAAATACTAACAATAGGAATAAAACCATTTAATTTATCTCCAAAGAGAAGGTTCCCGCTGTCAAGCCTCTTTTGTGTTCATCATTGTCTCTACGCCAACCGCTATTCGTAAAATCTCTAGGTATTTTACATTTGGTATCGTAAAACAAGATATTTATCGAAACTTTCCTTTTTATATTATATTCATTTTCAAAATTCAATGAGAATAAATGTCACTGGGAATGGATTTGTAAAAAATGTATTATGCGATTTGTCTGTTTAAGTCACTGTGTTGATCGTGGAATATTGTTGAATAAATTTTTTGTGAGAAAATCTGTGATGTGGTAATAGCAAAGCCTACACCGGATGCATATTTCATATTAAAAATCTTATTTCTTAGCAACGCGAGCTTTATAAAATATATTAATATCTACTTTTTCTCATAAAATCTAGCAAAAACTTTTACAGCTTCATTACTTTCTGCTTCATCTCCTAGTAATATCATTATCGACATAATCATCTGACGTGTATCATATTTAAACAGATCATCAACACTTCCAAACCGTTTTTATACGCATCCATCGATTTACTAATTTGAAACTCCATCAATCATTTTTTTAAGAAACTCAATCTCAACCACATGGTAGGGGCGAGATTTTACCTGAACCAAAAAAAAAAGGTGACAATATCTTGAATGCTAGTAAAATAGTGAGACATCTCAATTTATTGGATACATCCCCCGGTTTTAAAGGAACCGATTTGTAGTTGGGAGTGGACAAAAGTTTCTCGGAATATCTGTAGAGTCTTTTGATATTGCCGGTCGAGCGAAAATTTTGGAATTTTTGCCACATTATATTGGGACATTTGCGATTCTATGATATAGCCATAAAATCTGTTTGCGTGACATGTATGGGAATACAATATAAGATTAAGAATATCTGTGTCTCCTTTGTGTCTATTGACAATAACCCAAACTTTGAGACTGTAATTTGATGGAAACCGCTTAACATAGGTGATGCTACTGTAATAATAGCATTCTAGCAGTAATAAAAGAAATCTATAAAATATTTTGCTTAAAGAAAACATAAAGGAAATAAAAGTTACCTTTATTAGGCTTACGAAGCATTACTGGAACAATCGCCTACGTTCTCACACAGTCAAACTTAATATAAGCAAAACCAGTAGTTCAAACAAACTTCATCAAAAGTGCTTACACGGCCCATTGGCATCCGCTCCTCCGTATCTCCGAATTCTTGCATATAAAACAAACTATAATTCACTTTATCAGTAATCTAGAAGCCGTCAAATAGTCTTGACAACTCATTCTAACGACCCATGGTGTGAACAGTAAAGGATAAATTATTCGTCGGTGACCAAAAATTTCGACGCATCAAGTCCCCCGTGACTTCTTAGAAGTTATATATAGATTGGTATCAGTTTTTTCGCTTTGTGTATCCGTACCGCTAACGAAGGTTGTGGAGCCTCTACCTGTTTATTTTTTTGTGACATCCACAGAAACGTTGGGTGCCCCTGTCCATCTGAGGGACAGTTTTATCGATGACCACCGTATGTCGTTACGTTTTGTTACAGCTTTTAATTTTTCAACTGTCAATTGTGTTGCTTAGATAAGGAGGCAAGATTACGGGGGCAAGTTTTTTAGTGGAAGCAGTAAATTATTACTGAGCTTACAAACAAACAAAAACACTGGTGGTTCATCTTAATACCAGGGAAAAGGAAAGAAAACAGGCAATGGAATTTATTATTTAAAGAAACATACTCTTAATAAGATTATAGAAGTGACCCCAAAGTCGACGATCATAAATAAACACTAATTAGAAGTTTATGCTAATCATAAACAGATTTAATCTAATTAAGATATCATGTTTCTAATAACCGCAGTTCTTGACAGATCCCAATTAAATCACAAAACTGATCCTCTAAATCAAAATATAGCATTAACAACTGGTCACGGTAAGGTAGAAATTCTCGAAAAAAACGACGATAAAAATGATATCTAAGCCCCCAACTGTACAACGCATATGTCGCGAGTTAACACTCTTTTGTAGCCCATATCAAAATTAAGATAATTCGTAATGTCCGTTCTCTATATTCTGAACCTTTCCATCTGTCGTTTTTTTTTTCTCGTAAATGTGGGCAGCGGCTATAGTTCGGTCGGTCCCATAAAAGAGAACAGGGGCCTAAGTCTACTAATTTATAAACGTTACAATGGTCTCTCAATGGTGTGTTTTTGACAGTTTTTGTATGGCAAATCTGTCAAAAACTTACCATTGAGAGACCATTGTGACGAATATAAATTAGTAGACTTAGGCCCCAGGTAATGAGCCTCAGAAATTGGTAATGACTAAATAAAGTCGGCCGACTCTATGCTAGCCTGTTGTAATTTTGAATTATGGCTTCATCATATCCTTCGCCTGTTTTATGATACGGAACGTGGATAAATGTTTATTTTTCGTTGCTTTTTGTAAATTATTGGGTATTGATTAACTGGGGCTTTTTGTGATGTAAAGTAGGTTTCGTTGAGTGAGCATTTTTAAAATGTGTGGTTATCTGCATAAATATTTACGTGCTACTTAGGCTTATATTCATTGTTACAACACATTATAAGTAACTTCTTTGTCTAATTCTGTACTTCTCTATTACGTACTTGAGTATATTTATATGCTTGACTATTGTTTGGCAGATGGGTGAGAATGGATGAATCGATGTTTGTTACTGTTTCATGTAAATACTGCTTAGTGGATTTTCGTACTCATTTAGTACACACATATTTTTTATATAGAAAAACTACGTTTTTATTCAGTTTTAAATGGCACACTTAGGTTAGTGATGCACATACTGTTTTATAAATAAACAATATTCATTATTTATTTCAAGATCAATGTATACACAACCCGAAAAAATACTACTAAAACTAAATCCCCAAATCCCATTGTTCCCTAATTCTGTTTCCAAATAAAATGGTTTCCATAGAAAACAGTGGAGAATATTTCATCGTTTTACATTGTTAATGTGGACCGACACGCTCGCAGCTGACACATGTCATAACACCCTCGTAGTCAGCCATGTTTGTTTCCTCAACGTGGTTAGAATTAGTGTGTGTACCCTCGAATTTGTTAAAGTTGACTAGCTGGCGATGTGGTGAGAAGGTTAAATTGAAATTAATGAAATTTGAAGTTGTTGACGCTGTTCCTGCTTTTAATTATAGTCTGGGAATCGTGCATCTAGTTATAAAGAATACTTCACTATCATCATGTTACCCTAGTCTCAATGTATTTGAAATATCTTCTGTTTATATTACCCATCATCGTTAAACCCAAACAATCTTAGTTGTAGACGAAATTAGGTTAAACTTCCTCTGATTCCGTTCCAGTCATTGGAATTAATAATCTGGTTTTACGGTAGAATTTTCTACCAGTATTGCTATCTAAATAATTGTTTGTACCAAAATTAGCAACAGTAAACCCCTCATTACCAGGGTATGTGTCATGTGTATCATTGCTAGTCCCTCATTGAATTTCATTTGTCTAATTGAGCAACCAATATTTGCTGTTTCGTCGTTAGTTTTGTCCTCATTCTGTCAATACATCACTATAAAGGACACAAAGCTTTATATATGATCGGATTTTGGACTTTATCCCTCTGTTGCGAGAGTATATTTTGGTGTTGTAGTTTCTGGAATAAAATTGATGTAGGTAAAACACAGCTTGTACTGTCGCTGATCAATACGGGCTTAATATTGTTTCTAAATTCCGTTGTCACGCTGTTGCTGCTAATTACTGTGTGCTCTGCTAATTGTCGGGGAGCTAAGTTGGACTTTTGCGATTTATTCGAGCGACGAATTGGTTCTTTAGTAATTACCGTAATTGGTTTTTGTGGATTAGATTTGGGTAATGGGAGATTATACGGTTTTATTTTGGGCGATGTATTGTGCCTGGAAAAAGTAAGTAGTCAAATTATGTTCTTGTTCAATTGATGATGACAATGATTTATTTGAATTAAGTAGAATCTTAAAATGATATTTAAAAGTTAGTTGTAAGGAGAAGTAGAAGACAAGTGACATTTAGCTAAACGTACTTTGTCCACTAATTTAGTTTTTAGTTCGTCTATTTACTGTCACCGATTAGTCTTACATCTCAACAGTTACTTGCTCATTATGCTAAGGGAACAAGAACATGATGATGCGAATACTAAAAACAAAGCATCAACACAAAATGCTCATCAATCAATTAATCTAAAATCCACTCGAACCAATCTCGAAAGTATTCAAATAAATCAGAAACGGAATCCAATTTAATTGTTTCAACAAATACTTTAATGGAATTTGCTTCAGCAAATAAATTTAATCCCTTTTCATGTATCTGGAGTTGTAAAAATTTTATTGTTCAGTTTTATGTTTGACATGGTGTCTCAAGGTTTACTGGCCATTTTATGTGATCGTGTTCTGAGCATTGAACATGTCTTTGTGTAGCTATTCCGAATGGAACTGAGATAGTATTAAAAGTAGTTCGACGTGACACTTGCACCAAGTCGATTTGTTTCGAAGAAAGCTTTATTTTACTGAAAGCCAAAAGAAAGGTCTGCGAAACATCAGTCTTAATGTAGTAACATTTCTGTTTTTTGCATCGTTCCTTAATACATCGGTTAGGAGTGGATTTAGTCCAGTAGTGGACTGTGATATTTTGCCTTGTTTCATAAAATCAAACATCTACAATCATAACTGCTTCTTTCAGTTCTTTTACAGCTTAGAATTCGTGGTTAAAGAAACACAGCATTCCTACATTTACTAATATTCCAACTTCTGCTGAAATATCTTTCCGGGAGCAATTCTTGGTAAAATACTTCCTTCGTTTTATTCAAACAATCACCCTTCTTCAATTTAATAAACATTCCTTTCTTAGACCTTGGCTCAACCAACGCACTGTTTAATTGATATTGCTTGTCCAGTAATGTTTTATGGCATTTCAGTTATTAAGTAGCTGGATTCAGTAATAAATGTCTGCTGGCAAAGTTTTATTGACCATCTTTGAAGTCCGACTGTTTTAGTACTAATCTTCGCATCAATAATGCTACTAGTTTTATCATTAACTGCTTTTGAATTTTATTGAGATTGGAATTATGTTTAACTTTATTCCTGCCTATTTGTGATTTTAAATTCGTTTATATGATATTAAAGCATTCTTATCTATCTCTAAAATGTTTTCTATATAAATTATTATGCCTTTTATTGCCTACCTGAACATTTTAAAACAAAAAGCATGTTCACGTCAAAAAATCTTTACCATCAGACAAGCAGATTATTCATTAGATACTTATCTTTTTTATACCAGTGTCAAATTGGTTTGGAGACACGCTTGACAAGTCTAAAGACCTTCCGTAGCAGCGTTGGCTGTCATCAACGGCAATGCCCATCGATATTTATCACCACATTACATGCTGTCCCCAAACTCCAGCGACCCATCTTCAATAAATCCCTCATAGATGAGGAGTATCACAATAAATATCCAATCTAACACCGTCTTCCTGCCCACGCACATAATTCACGGAGAATTATTCGAATAAATTAAATAAACATATCAAGTACGACGTTTTACAACGAATCTTCAAGCAACGCGAATTTATATTTAGAAAATTCTCTAGTATGATGTTAATTGGACTTATTTGTGGGAAAACGTAGTGATATATCACTGTTGCATACAACGTTTCTGTTTAAATAAGACGGATGTTACCTTAATCTGACGTCGTTAGAATCTCGGTGCCAACAAAGGAAGCAAAAGATGGAATAGATATTTCTGTTTAAGGTAAACTCGAGACATCTAATAAAATAACAGCAAGTGTTAACTACAACATTAACACTTAAAGAAAACATTTATTTAAGAACACTCCCGCTAAATGTATAATGCCATGTCCGACCACTAATAGAAATAAACAATAAAACAAATCGAAGCGAAGCCTTTAATGGCCTCGATAAACACTCAGGTACTAAGATCGTAAATTTTGCAATATCTGAAGCAAATATGCACTTAGTATTTGATTAGGCATCGTAAAACAATCGAAGCTAACCGAGTGGGTGTAAAATCTATCTCATTCCCTTACGCCTAAATGCACTTGTACTCGATAAAAAGAAAGATTTTATGATATGGAGAACCTTCGAAAACATTGTTCATCTTGGGTGGCCATATAACTGGCTCAACGTGATCTTTTGGTCTAATAAACATTTGATGTGTGTTTTGCCAGCCGGTTCTCTTAATGTTTATTTTCTAATCGTAGGAAGAATAAGATCTACGTGTTTGAAATTACTTTGGTATCTTTTTAATGAATTTTGAGGTGCCTACTTAAAAATTTAGTTATTTACGGTTACGACTTTCTTAGCGCCAGAATCTAATTTTTAAATTAATTTTATGGCCCGAAGCGTCACTGTTGCCCGTCTATCTTTATCATAAAGGAAGGGTAACATTGCCTTCTAAGATATTAAAATGACCGTAAATTACCGAGGCAGTAATCTACGTAACAGCCTTAGTTTGCGCAAAATTAGTTGCAACATACAATCCGTCTTAATGTCATTCAACAGCTACTGACAGTTTATTTCGTTTAGCTTGTCCCTTGTATACAAATCCAACATCTCATTATACAAAAATGTCTACAAATGAATTCACCTTGCTACGTATTACAGTAGTTGTTTGAATTAAGTCTCTCACAAGTCCCCAACTGTCTCCAGTCATCTTGTCGACACAATATTTCATCTCGCAGACATCTGTCAGGACGAACAAGATCAACTTTGTCGCCAGCATTGGTATTAATTTCCCTTTGCCCTTCTTTATTGCTTGTGATTGGATTATTTCCGTAGCAACTTTTCACTTCCCGAGAGCTCTAAAATAAGATTCGTTGCTTGAACGCTTTTATTTTAATCTGGTTGACTTGTTTTAATATCTTTAAGCTTTTTATTTTTCGCTGAACATTTTCATCTTGAGTTTTATTAAAGATTTGTTTCTTTTCTTTATATCTTTTTCTGATGTATAAGTTGTAGATAAAAAATCGACGTTAGCCATTTGTCCCTTCAACACTTTATTTGGTAGGCTATAAATCATTCGTTACTGATGGAGCGTGCTCACTACAATACGATTCGATGTAGCCATTGATTTTGATAAAAGCTAATGGTTGTAGACATTCATTCAATTTCCTTAAGCCATCAATATCACACATTCGGCTGATAGGTCAGACAATACTTCGCCCGATACAAGATGGATCGTGGAAAGTAGAAGCTTTGTTTAACATTAAGAACGAACAATGGGAAAAAAA
The DNA here is from genome assembly GCA_028554685.1 of Agrotis ipsilon. Lineage (NCBI taxonomy): Eukaryota > Metazoa > Arthropoda > Insecta > Lepidoptera > Noctuidae > Agrotis > Agrotis ipsilon. Next base: position 12,811,972 of record CM052973.1, on the reverse strand, counting down.
CTTTCCCATCAAAAATATAGATAACGAAACAATTAAGCTCAAGGAAAAAGTTGAGTAAACTCTTCAACTAAATACGACGAAAATCACTTAAGGCCCTTAAGTCCAAGCATTACAATCCCTTCAAAGTTTTTATACTTGTGCAAAAACTGGCGAGACGAACGCCGGTTGAGTGTCATACATTTTGATGCCACTGTTTTTGTCTTCCCTTGTTATTGCCGAAACAAAAACCGCTGTTGTTCGCCTGTCTACCGTTTTTGCGCACTTGACAAGTCACCCTTCCCCCGAACTTTAATTTGTCCTGAATAATTACATAATTACACGTCTCGCTGTGATTGTTTTATGTCGGCAATGTTTTGCCGAGCGCGATTCACGAGAAAGTTACGACTCTGAGTCGAGAGTTGATCCAATTTGAATTAAAAGTACCTAATTAGACGATGCTTAAGTTAACTAACTCAAAGCGTTTGTCCCCCTCTGAAGGAAATTACAACATAAATCTGCCTTGCAAAATTGCGTTACACCTAACTCAGTTTCAAAAAGGAAAAAGTTGGGCGTTTCTATAATTGGCTCTTATCCAAATTAGCCGAGGGAGGGTTCTTCTGAAATAATAACTTTTCATAATCTTAACGGTACATGTCAGGGGACGAAACAACGAAATGAACTGTCAACTTGGACGTCCAAATCCAATTATTGTTCGGCTTACAAACGCGGGGATTCAAATTAACCTACGTTGTCTTCCCTTTTTGCAGGCCATCGTCGGATTTTGCGGAGCTTAGAAGGCTTTTATTTCATGATACTTGTGATTAAGATTCATTTTTGCTTGTCCTTTTCGCTGTAGAATATCAAAGCTTGTGATTGCTTTATGGATAGATTTAACAGTTTCTTCATTTTCTTTGACGTTGTTTGCGTTAGGTTAATATTAAATTTTAAAGCGGTGTAGTAATTAATTTCACCTTAGTGTGTTTGCTTTGCTCTAAACTGTTGGATGCCGATTGCGACAGAGATAGGACAAATATTGTACTAAATTCAGTAGTTGGCTTATGAGATAAGTCACATCGTACTTGTGGATACCTGAAGTTAGTTTGTAGCGGTAGGATAAGGTAAATAATTGCTGGCTGGTTTCCAAATATTTGTACCTCAGAATGTTTCCTTGTACAAAAAGAAGTGTTATCGTTCAAATTGTGGATATTGCCTTGAGTAACTTAATTACAGACTAGGAATTAACGCAATGTAGTATTTGTGATCTAACTTCGGCAACAGCCACCTTATTAGCAAATTCTTATTTATTTCGTCGTTTATCTTCATTCGACTTTGCTTTTTGATATCTATACTATATGTTTCATTTCATAACTGATTTATTCCGGTTTCTGTAACACGAACGATAAGTAATTCATTCTCATTCATTCGCATACCATGCCCATTTAACATAGGACCTTTAATCTCATAAATTAAACCAGAAGTTCAGATATAATCAAACATAAGTTCTGGAATCAAAGTGTTAGTAGCCAAAGCGCCAATCTCACTAATTGGTTCGACTCTGTTATCAGCTCGGTCTTTAATAGAAATGTTATCACTTTGCAAACTTAAAGTTGTTCCAACTTTGCTTTCAATTGAATCTTGCACGTGATTTTAATCTTTTCTTCTACTCTTTTTATGTCTGTTATCTTCTGAATTACGTATGTTTTAATTCATAGTATTACTTTAGTTAAATATTTAATCTAACTAGCCTTTTCTGATTGCTGTTCTAACTCAGCGTTAACTATTAGCTAATTAATTTCTATTATACCTTTTGACAGAGATTGTTTCTAGCTTGAGAGCTCTCTCGACCTCTTTCAAAAAGAGGTTTATTCTTTGTAAGAATTAGCGGGAATTCTCAAGTATTTCATAAATACCATGTGCTAATACGCACCTCAAGGTTTACCCACACCTCGCAAGGAAGAAATGTGGAGATATTTTAACAGTCGTAAAAGTTAGCTATTTACACGTAAAGTTATTGCCCATTACGTTTTTGGTTCTAGTATGTGTTTAAGAGCCTATGGGTATGTAATTACTAGGCGTGTACCTTTTACCGTCTTTTAGCAAGAGTTGTGAATTTATGTGGTTTCACGATGTTAACGATTGTTGGGAGATTTCAAATAAAGATTTGAAAGGTGGTTAAGAATATTATAATTGTTTTATATTGTTTTAACTAGTAGTGTACCACTGCCTCTAATAGCAGTACTAGCTTTTGCTCGCGGCTTCATCTGCTAGTAGCTATATAACTCAATTGTGATTTGGAAGACATGGTTTTATTTATTATCATTAGAACTTTATTGTTCTTATCCTCGGGAAAATAGCTTTTTAGGGACAATACCGGGTGTCAATCTTACAGTACAAGTAACTAGACTCGCTTTGTCACCTTGTTTTTTAAACAAGTTTAGTATCCAAAGAAGAGTTATGTTTTTTCTACAATAAAATTCAAGATTAAATACTAAAACAAACATGACGAAAATCTTAAGTTTAATGATACATCTTTTCCAAAACAACCAATAAAAATACTATCACAAATTCTTCCAATTTTAATACAACAAAAATTAAGCAACCAGACCTAATTTCAGAACACCGTTTAAAATTCACTTTATACAACGTAATTTTATGACACATTTTTTCTTGGCAGTTGCTCTGGTATACACCACGACCCAAATATCTTTGGGAACACAGCCAATCTTAATCTCCAAGTCATTTACGATAGTTCAGTGCCTATGGAGGGGGAAGCTAAGATGGCTAAATGGCTAATCAATCAATCTAATCCTCTGCTAAAGAAATCAAACTGCGGATGGGAACAGTGACAAATTACGCAGTAATTGCTTTGTGTCGGAGACAAAGGAGGCTTTTTTTCTCTAAATAGGACCTTGTATTCGTTCGAATAACTGCGATTTCGATTGATGAGTTGCTAGAGACAAATGATAAACGTGTTATACGGGTACAATTAGGCTGATGAGGATGGTTTGCAAGTACAGACAGAACAAACAATTGGAAATTAGATTTTGTCTTCGTCTTGTCGTAGGCGTTATGTAAAACGATGGAAAATAATGGTACTTATGTTCATGCAATATAATGTGAACAGATAAATCAAGTTTCCGTGCTTCATCGTCAACCACGTCTTCATCAGATGATATAGTTATCAAAAGAGCCCCGCTAAAAAATGCCAATTTCATAAATCTCATATTCTGCTATCCATATCCAAATTAACTAGAATACAGCGCAGCATATCATCTTCTTCTGTACTTTTATAATATTATTAGCCATCTCAAAATCAAGTAATTTATAAAATGGTTAGGCTATTTGAATATCTTTAATTCATTATAACGTAAAAACAGAACCTCAAAGCGCGCTTAGTCCTTAGTATTGATCCCGTTCCTAACCATAGATATCATATTCATACACTTAATTCAACTTTGAAACCGTGCTAAAGTTCAATGAACTTTTACCAACAACCCATAACAGGGAAACTTTTCCCTGAACTTGTTTCTACCACCATAACTCACGCAGAGAACTAATAATTTAAAAATTCAAATTTTTCTTTTAGATTTATCGCTTCACCATAATTCTTTTGCTAATGCAGATTTCAACTGAAAATTGGGAGTGCACCATTCCGCCATTAATTCTGCCTTGAGAGTGCCAGGTGTGACTCCTAACTCCTTGGAGGTCTGCACAATCCTTGTCGACCCTCACTCGACGAGGAAAAACCGGAGATTTACGATCTGCGATACTTTAACGTAGGGGTGGGAAGTTGGTAGGAATTGAGTTATCGATAAGACGATTTATTGTCATGCAGAAAATTAGGCGATGATTTTGTTGATCATTACCTAATTTTTGAAAGCACGTAGGGATTCCATTTATTATTAAGGGTTGAATCACTTTGCTTGTGACTGTCTACATAACTATTGTTAGGTTAGTTTTAATTTTCTCTTGGACGTAAAGGTACTTACTATTATTCGCTTTTTGTACACACGTTATGTTTAGTTGTCGAAATGGAAATGACGAAAACAGAATTTAGCCAGATTTTCTTTAGAAAGTACCGATGTCTATCTAAATTGATTAAACAATAAGTCTAAAACTAACTTAATAATTACGTCACTTAAAGAATCTTAGATGTCGATAAATCTCACGCAAGCCTTTCACATCCCTACAAACGATACGGTGGAAAAACTTGCGTTTAACGCCTTCGAATTTTTGAACGGGCTATGAGGAATGTTGATACGACCCTTTTGAAGCTCAAAAGTAAGTTCAAAAACTTCGGATTGGTACGACAACTCCAATTTAACTAAAAAAGTAGTTTTTTTGTGGCAATTTCGACGTATCGTCTTCCTTTTATTACCAAGTAAAGACGCAAAGTTTATACTACTTAGTTTGGTTGTGGGTTGTGACTTTCTGAGTTATAGTGTCGTTTGTGCAAATTGGTGGTTTAAAAAGTTTACTGAGTCGTTTTTTGTGTGCTAATGTGTCTGTTTTCATGATTTTTTGTCTGAGTATTAAGCTTTTAGGCGCTTTTAGGGCGAGAGGGACTGTCAGACTTGTAATGACTAAAATCCACGGTGTCCTTCAATAGCCCTTTATGTTCCGGGGTCACGGTAAAGTAATAAATCCCGCGACCTGAGTATTATTTTTTGTCGTTAAATCAATGCCGAACTCTATTTCTAGTGCTTGAAAAGAAAAGGTTGGATTGAAAAACTCGTAACCAACTAAAAAAATATTTTCTTATTAAGGGGAAAACTTATAAGTAAATAAGGTACATTATTATACCATATTGCTTTGATTAATATTTTTCCTTTTATTTCTTAAATATTTTAATAAAACTTTATGAATATACCAACCTTAAAATAACTCATTACTCCTTCAATATTTTCAACAAGTTTTTACCTTCCATTTTTGCTCTTCCCAACCTCATTTCAGTCTTCCTTCATTTTTTCATGATCATGGCAACTGAGCCGATATTTCCATTTTGGTAAACCTCATATTATATATGAGGTTGCCTATATTATAGGCAACATCTCATCAAAATATACAACCTTCATCGACATTCCTGGAACTGAGTAATATGAAGGAAATCCACAGGTTTCAAGAAAATCGTAATACTCGTAATCTTTGTGAAGATGTATTATTCTTAGAAGTAATATTTTTCTACAGGTAATACGTCTTCGATTTTGACCTTTACTGATGTGTCTTACTTGTACGATTTTGACCTATATTGGGATTGAATTAGATGCTCTGTTTCCTTGAAAGGTTAAACAATGTTTTGCCATTGAAATATCTTGAATCACATTTGGCGATGGATCATGGTAGTTAAAGAACATTTTTCGACTATCTTATTGAAAGAACACTTTTTTAAATTTATATTTTATTAATAGACACTTATTTTTTATCGTATCGTGGTAAAATCATCAAAATTAAATGAGTCCTCCCAGCCAGGACAGGGCGCGAGGGATTGTCAAACTCGTTCTGACTAAAATCTTCGGTGTCCTTCAATAGCCCTTTACGTTCCAGGGTAATGATAATGAATTAATAAAATGATGAGATAAGTCCCGCGACCATTAGTAAGACACTAAGCCGAATTAGGTAAAATTAGGATTTGTGACAAAACAATAACTATACCTGTGACCTGTGTGTTATCTGTGACGAATTTTCTCATACAAATGTCGAATTATCGTAACGGGTTACAAAATGTGACGAATTATATTATCATTGAGAAGACTGTACAAAAACTCATACCCACGCCAGCGTATTTGGTTTGCAAAACGATATCCGGCCACCGAAGGCGCGGGCATGCGGCCGGCGAGTAAAGGGCAACTCGCCGTCCGACCATGGACCGTGCCCGGGTCGACGGTGCGTCGTTTTCCACGCGCGCCTCAAAGTGCGTCAGCATAATGACGAGGCCCTCAGAGGGCTAAAGCTTGCCGGAGTCGCGGCACTTATACCATCACCGTGACCCCGGAACATAAAGGGCTATTGAAGGACACCGTGGATTTTAGTCACTACAAGTCTGACAGTCCCTCCCGCAGTGCCCGGGGTGGGGAGGACTCATTTGATGATTTTACCACAATAAAAAAAAGCGTGTCTGGTTTCGGGTTCCCATTATCTGTAGGTCGTAAAGTAGCTCTTCAAAATCAACGTGGTGACATGATAGGTAGCTGTAAATTGCCTGTCAGTCAAACTACCGGCAAGCGAATATGAACACCAAGTGTTCGTCATGACGAAATTAATTAATTAAATTTATCTCACGCATCATGCGGGTTACTGTTCGCGAGTTGACTGGAGTTATTGCAGATTTTGATGTGTGTATTTAATACTGTTTTTGTATCTAGTAAAAAAACATTGTTTTTTTTGTTGATAGTATGTCTTTGATCGCGGGACTGTCTAAATCTAAACAGTTCACACTGGGACGCAAATAGCAATTAAAGGAATAGATTTGTTTTAAGTCAGCCGTATCTGGCAGTCCTTCAGTCATTTTATGATGTTCCCACTTAAAAATGCGTTTTTATCAAAAAAAAAGAAAAAAAAAACATCTATTAGATTGGTAAGCCTAATATTTCTCAAAAAGTTTTCTAGCAAACAGAAGAAATATGATTTACAAAAATACTTTTGTTTCGGCTTCGATTTCAATCCTCCAGACAATCCAATTTGAGATTTTTCTATTTTTTCCTTCAAAATGAGACCGATAACACCAACTTGAGACGAAACATACCTAGGGGAGTTGACGCTAAAAGCCCAGTTTACCGGTTAATTTGACGCCAGACAGAACAGTGGGTCACAAATCATGCATATTTCCGTTCAGCGCACGCGTGCAGATAGTCTGAACAAACAATACGGTGTTTATGGCTTGAAATCGCACAATGTGTGCCGTTACTTAGTTATGTATGTTAGTACTGTGTAGGCTGGGAATGTTAGTTATGGTCTCCGTAGAATTTAGCTCTAGGCTTGGTCAAAAGTTTAGTAGTAGATTCCTTTTAGAAATTATTTCCTAGTTGAAAAATATTAAGTATGCCTTATTCTATTCAGGTTTCAGGATTTGTTAAAAAAAGATTGGAAATAGCATTTTACCTTCCAAACGGTTGTCAGAAAACAAGTTATGACGTAATGTTATAATGTAGTGTAACGCTTACCTATTGAATCTTTTGATGAGCCATCAAAGTTTAAGATCCAACCTGTAGGTGGATCTTAGTTGGTCACTACTGATAATCCCTAACGCTCGGCCAAGAACTCGGACTAGGAAAGCTATTATTAAAAAAAAAAACCTAGTTAATTGATGATTTCTGTATCCAAAAACACTTCATTCATCAAAATACCATAAGCGTGTTCCTGTTAAGCAAGAAGGCTCGTTACACAATACAAATTAATAGCATGTTACTTTATTGTACAGCTTCCACTATTCTACAATCCCAACTTTTCCATACTCGACCAGTAAATTTGATTTTGAAGTCCAAGAAAAAGCCAAAAGCGCCCCCTGCCGAAATTTACGAGCTATCCAAGCGACTTGTTTTTGCCGCATAACAGACCAGCGATTTAAACTGGGAAATCTGTAGACATGTTTTGGGGTAAAAACTTTGCCTCGACGCAAGTGTGGCCCAAGTTACAGGCGGAGGGGTCTCTCTTGAGGTAGTTCTTTGTCCTTAGAAAATCTTTTGTTGAACAAATAATAGCCTTAAATACGTGAAACAAATAGCTATCATTTTCTTGTCGATATTTTTCCTGTAAACTGTTCCTCAATTTTAATATAAAATGTAAGTGCTAGTTTGGCTATAGTTATAATAAAAACGCTCATAACTAATGCAAAGAAACAAGTTAAAAGTCCTCTGAGCAAACTAGTATACTGTTAACGAGTACTAAATTAGATAGATGTAGTTATGAGTTTTAGCTTTAAGTTAGTTTAACTTTAGTGCTACAAACACTACAGTTTTATTTATAACTTCAAGGCGTACAGTTTTCAAAACCGCAAAATTTTAATAACTTGGACCACACACGCGATCTCTTTTTCAATTTTGTGTCCAAAAGTTTTCGCGTTGGTGTGAATTATTACCGCCGTAATGAAGGGACAATCATCCGTTTTTATGCCCAAATGTGTATTCAGTAAACGTATTATCTTTTGGAAACGATTATTTAAAATGTCTTTGTTTGGATTCTGCGCAAACGTTTTTTTTAAATGAATTATGCTGTTTGCACTGTGGTCTTTTTAAGAAAAAGTCGAATTATGGACAAAATTGGTGCATAAGATTTTGGTACACATAAATCTGATGACTTAAATGTAATTTAAAAAGCAATTGTGTATTAAGGATTTAAAAGATTAAACTGTTCTTTTTGTTTTTTTACTGTGTGCCGAATTTATCTTCGCTTACCTATACAAACATTGGACTACTGTCATGTAAAAAATCCGTGACTACTACTTTTTTTATCTGACACGAGACAACATAAATAAACACGAAATAAGTCATCTAACACCAAACGAAATACAATCAAGCCGTGAAAATCAGAACATAAACAGTGACTACCATTGTCCCTAATCTCACTTTTTTTTTCTCGACAAACTCACGAACTCGATCAGGGACGTACGTGCGTAGAAAATCTGTGACCGAGTTAACAGGCGATGTGCTTGACAACGTAATCGAGAACGGACTTTGAACTTTAAAATGCTAGTTTTTTGTCAATCCCATGTTGATATTTCTCACGAACAAAAACTTCTATTTTCATTTATATTTTTTTTCCTAGTTGGATTTAGCGCGTGCTTTCGAGTTCCTACTGAATTTGAGATCACGAAACATTTTTTTGGTAGCACTTAGTCGACCAGTGGTTAAACTAGACGAAATCTGGACAAAAAATAAAGTGCTAGATTTGCCTAAATATTAAATCAGATCGTTGTGAGTTTGCGGATCCTTTATTTTTTGCTAAGCTTCACAGCTCGGTAGATACAATAACCTAGACATGACAAAAACATGATTAAAATGAGGAGCATGACTCAATATTTTGTAGTAATTACAACATCGTAAAAATGAACCTTAGAAATAAAATTACCTACGTACTTTATCTTTCTTGCTTCCTTATATTTTCCCTAACGTCGCCTTTAACAAGATAAGATCATAATTTAAATTTGTCATTAAAACTTCAAGTGAAATTTTGGTAATTTCGTTCAAAATGTGGCACGAATAATCTTTTATACATCTTACGAGTACCTGCTTAACGAGTATTAATTAAACTTTATAAATTAATATAACAGTAATATAAAACATCACCTGCATATCTAATTAAGCCAATTTTATAGTATAAATTACTGTTGAGGAATAATTTTTCGGAGCAACTTTTATTCTGCATATTTTTTTGTGATGTATGAATAATTGAATTTAATTTACCGAATGTGTAATTTATGTGCATTCAATAAGATTATCGTGTGCTCTCATAATAATAAGCTTTTTTACTATTAAATCAGAGGGAATGTTAATAAATAATTTTCTGTATAATTAATTAACAGTATTGTATTTTGGTTTTTGAATGAATGTGAAATCATTACATATCTTATTGGTTCTCCTTTATTTTTTGCTAGTTTGCTCAGTTCCATTGCCATTCTTCTGGTGAAGCTGCTGGTTTTTCGTCCTTTATCCAATTCCTCCCATCACCTCTTTCTTAATCTTTTACGACTCCATCTCACTGTTTAAGGACGCCATTATTTTTTCTCTAAACTTGCCCACAGTTTCAACACATAAAGTTTTTATTTTTCATCTAAAATACTATCGAAAAATACACTCACATAAAAGTCACTTTCGAAACTTTGTCCATCATCTGAGTAAATTTACCCATTGTGCGAGTATAATTGTCAAACATATTAATGTAAGCTCCTCACAAAAGCATTCGTCACGCTTTTTGTTCATTTTTCAATATCAAAGGCTGGTATTGTCTTTTATTTCATTATAGTGTGTCACACTGTCTTGAGTTCTAAAATAAACGAGTTGATTTGTCCTGCACCGTGGGCGGGAATATGCCGATTATGGTCGTGTTATTTTGTACATTTACGTATAAAATCCATTGGTGCCATAATTTAAAGCTGTTTAAAACAGTAACGTTATTGAATATTGTGAGTGTTCGGTTAAATTGTTTATAAATGGAGAGATGTGGTAAAAATTGGATATTAGGTAGGCGTTTTTACATTTTAGAGTGATGCTGTGTCAAGTTTCAAAGATTATTTTTAAAAAGCAAGGAGTTTTTATATCTATAAAGACTCAAACGTGTTTTTGTGTATTTTTCTTAAAATAATCTTCAAAGATTAATAAAACATAGTATTACAAAGCAAGGTAAAGTTGAAATTGCTTTTTAAACGTAGATTATCCAGAAAAGCGCAAAAAATAAGACATTTCAAAATCTAAATACCTAACTAAAAAGCCAGTATCCGTACAAAAACATCTAAATACACACTTAGTGCACAAAAAACCAGTGCTCAAATAAATCATTAACTTTTTATAGTACGGTCACAAAAAAAATCATCAATCTCGACCTGTTCATCCAATACCAATTACTGGTATTAAAATGTGCAACCAATTTTACTTACAGTACTGCGAAGTCAGCGATAAATTAAAGGGCTGTAGCTAAAATAGGGCTCCGGGCGCCAATTTCATTCTCTATAAATATGAACGCTTGAGTCTTGTTTTTGCAACGTTTGTTTCATACCTTGTTAACATATTCGCAGTTTATTTGTACACCGTACAATAAATTTCGTTGCTATCTGTACAATGGAAATGTTGTTATGCTTGTAAAATTTGTTGCCTAGTTTGTGATTTGTTTTTGCCTACGTGTTTAATGTTTTAGCACACTGTGTTTATTTTTGAATGTTTACTAATTACTCTATGTAGTAAAAGATCGATCTTCGAATAATATAGCGAGAGAACACTACAATTTTCGGTTTTGTAACTTCGTGATCAATGTTGTATAGACCGATTGTTTCTTAACGCTATGCTGACTTTAGCTAAAATTAAAATCCTCATTAATTTATCTATTTATTAAAAAAAACATACATAAATCACTTACAAAAAATATTTTACATTATTTACTACTCATCAAACAACATCCTTAAAGATATAAATCTTAATTTTCTTGCAGATAAATAGTAATTGTAAACTTAGCTAGCATCATAATCTTATAGATCCTAAGATCATAGTTTACAGAAAATCAAACAACGTGCACAAGTTCATACGGTTGTTTGACAGCTCTGTGGCTTGCTCTAGGCGCGTGCACTCATCCTGGATGGGACACACTGGTGATGCGTGGTTTCGTGTCTATACGTAGTAATAATAGCGCAATGAGAAAATTACGTTAAACCTTTCTGATCAAATAATTATCTATTGCTAGACTCTTTAATGAAGATTGTATCACTAGATCGATTAATTAATTCCGAGAAGTTTTATTAAAAGTAACCGAAGTACTAAGAGTGTATCGGCCGCGTGTCATCTCGAAAATGTTCTGTGAGTAAAAGCCCAACCCCTTTTAATTGAAGAGGATGGGTTGCTATGATGGTTTAGGGTCCGCTCGCCCCTTGGATCTTGCCCCTTATGATTAAAATGACAGACTCGCCCCCTTCACTTTTAGATACGCTGACTCGCCCCCGATTGTTAATAAGTTAAAAGTACTGTAAGCAACACAAGTTTTTAAATATTTAAATAATTGTTGTTTGCTTACAACTTCGAGCGTCTATTCCCATTTCTCCCTACTGGCTTTAACACCAGTGAGGCGAGGCTATTAGAAGCTAACAAAAAGTATTAGGCTAGCATGAGTTCATGGTAGTCTGTATTTAAATAATTCTAAAGTTTACCTGAAACTGCCTTGTTCTTTGACTATCCAACAAAAGTACTAGGCTAACATAAGTACAAAGTAGTAGTCATATTTTTGGGTAGATATAAAGATTAACTGAAATTGTCTTGTGCAACATTAACCAGCAAAAGTACTAGGCTAGCATAGGCCCAAACCGGTATGTATTTATATAATTCTGGGTAAGTAGTATAATGGTTGAATTTTTTTTTATCATGAACTAGGTCCGGGTTGGCTAAGGTTTGGTTAGGTTCGGAATCGACCCAGAAATATTTAAAAAAATACCATTTTGAACTTATACTAGCCTAGTACTTTTGTTGGTAAGTGAATGAATAAGATAATTTCAGGTAATCGACCCAGAAATATTTAAATAAATAACACTTTGAACACATGATAGCCTAGTACTTCTGGTAATAAGTCAATGAACAAAACAATTTCAGGTAATTTTTCAACTTTGAACTTATGCTTGCTTAGTACTATTGCTGATTATAGCCATAGTCTAATTGTCCTTATTTTCGCGATATCTTTTGTTTTTTTTGCGAAAATTTGGTCTCACAAATTGTCTTACGACGTAATACAACTCTCTCAACAGGTAGCACAAACCATCAAACAATCACAAGTATCACGACGAGTTTGTGAGATTACAAAATACAGTTGACTAAAGTAATCAAACATACTGTAAGAATTTTTCTGTCTGACTGTACCTTTCTTGGTTAAATTTCAGTGGAAATGCCGCAAGGGGCGAGTGGGTACACCAAAATAATTATTTTAATGTCAATTTTCAACTCGCCCCTTCATAAGGGGCGAATGGGTACACCAAAATAAATAAATACGGGGCGAGTCGGTCATTTTAATCATAAGGGGCAAGATCCAAGGGGCGAGCGGACCCTACACCGCTATGATAGCTATAGTGGATATTCTGATAATTACAATGTTTGTAGGTACCTTTACATTTTACAATACGAAATGTTATAAATACGAAAGTTTGGTTGTTTGAATTATTATATTGTATTGATGTTCTGGATTAAAATTGAAGAATCGTCGAGCTTCGTTGTTTCAGTGCTTTTCTGGAGGACTGACGATTCTGGCTTTCAAGAGTTGCAGTTGTTTAGGAATGCTTCGGTGAAATAGAATAGAATGTTATGTAGCAAGCACTACTACGGTATTTTATATTCTTGCGATAATTTTAGAGTTTTTCGGCGGCGACAGCAGGTAATAATAATTATTGCATGAAGATAAAAACGAAGAGATAACATGGAGACACGTAATAGTATAGTTTTAGAATGGTTAGACTGTAGTGGCATCGAACACAGTACTAAGAACACGATAAAACAAGGGTAGATATCTTCTTTAACATGAGACGTCAGTGTTAAGTCATACTGAAAAAAATTTAAGTTACAGTGAAAACAGCATTTAATTTTAGAGTCAAACACAAAAGATACATAAAATGTTATATTTTCCCTATATAAACAAGCAAAAAATTTAAGTGCTTGCTATTCTTTCCTCGTTAATAATGAAAGTTACACAAATTCAGTAGGAATTTTCTGTATATCCCAAATTTATCTCACCTAGACAAAACACAGACAATGAACACTCGAACTTTCGGGGCACGACATACAGACGTTACACCACTTCAAACTTGCACAGTGCGCCAAGCGAGAATCAAGCTGGACAAAAACAGCGCTAGACTATTTTCATTCATGTTTATATCTCAGGACTCCCCGGCGACTCGCTGAGTTTTATTGACAACATAAATACTAACGCTGGGGCAACGAATGTGTAGAACTGGCAATATTTAGATAGGTAAAGTGAATTTGCATGTAGTTATTTTGGCTAGTGGAGTGTGCCATATTTTTATTTAGTTTTTAACAAAAATATGCTGAGTGGAATGTTTTGTTTTTCAGTTTTGAGGTATATGTATTCACTATTCATTTGTGCGGTGTGACTAAAAAAATGTGATGCAAATGGCCTAAAATAAAAATATAAGAAAAAACATGCTATCACAGCAGCAACAGAAAGCTTTATACTTTTAAAAATGGAAAACAATTAAAATAACAATCCTCGCCTGCATCGGCTTCACGAAAACTAATCAGGAAAATGCAAACCAATTCCGAAAATGCATTCACGTTCGAGAATTCGGAATTTCGGAACGCCACTCGAATCGAACTCACGTACGTGCAATTATGACAACTGGCGTAGAAGTTTCAAAGGCATACTTACCATACGTTGCATAGTAATATCTCATTTGCATATTACTTTACTTTACTTTGTATTTCGCAGGGGAATATGTTAATTTGTACTGTCTTAAAACCTTATTACTGTAATTAATGTGTTTATTTTGTGAGTTTAAATTATAGCTTTGCGGCTTGTCAAATGGAAATGGAATTTCATTGTGTACGAGTTTCCTTTCATTGTTGTAGAAGTTTATCTTTTGGTTAATAAATAATTTTGTGTCAACAAAAAAAAATTGTTAATTAAAATTACATAAACAATTCATGTCATCATGTTAAAACGTCACATTTTTACCACGGCTTTTAACGTTTACGGTTTGGTAGCTCATTTGTCATCCATTTGATATTTCTAACAATACAAGCCGATGAAATGTCAAAATGGCACACTAAACTCAGTTCTCAGTTTCAATAATCGACAAAACATTTTTACGATACATTCTTAGCCATGCATAATTGCATAGTGTAACAGTACCTGGATCTTTATTAACATTGCGGCATCGGATACCTTCTCAAGTCTGCGATCACGCGCGGGATTCCTTGTAAATTGGCGACGTTCAGTCTTTAATTAAGTCACATCAGTTTTTAGAGTGACATTGCACGCACGCCATGGCTTAAGGGGTCTATCCATCTACGTATTTAGATGGGAAGTGCCTCGTTAGATGACACTTTTGGGTTGGGAATGAATGTTTTGCTTCATATTTTTTTTAGAGATGGTAAATTGTATTTTGCTATGCACTGTGCGATGGTTTTACCAGACAAAAAATAATTCCAGAAAAAAAATGTTGTTACTGTTGACTAAATTTTTTTATTGTTTATTTATTTAAGATACAAAAACTGTTAACTAGAGTGAAAGTTCAGTGTCTTGTGCTGTAAAACAAATGTCTAACGACTGACTCTCCAAAATTGTATCCTTCTTCTGTTAAAATTTCTACGAAATAAATAGATTTTCTACTCACATCCAACACAACAAAATGGCATCTATAAAATAAATCCTAGCAATCCCGGTCCATTTAAAGTCGTACTCGTAACCTCTAAATCACGTACGACGTGTATTCGTTATAAATTGGCGTCGTAGAGGTCTTAATTAAGCCGCTTTAGTTTTTAGACTGTCAGCGTCTCAAGCGCTGCAGCGGTACCGCCGTGCTGGCGTGTCGTCAACTCGTGAGACCTGTCCGACTGTAACGTGACTTCCTTGTAGGACGATGTAGATTGTTATTGGTTTATTTTAGTATCGAGAGGGATTCAAATCCCTCTTTACAGTACTCTAGTCCAACTAGATTTTTTGTGTTGAAAATATTTTTTTCTGTTTATGAAAGGTAGACGTTAATTTAATTTAAATCCATGCTGTGGAATGTGAACCAGTCTAATAAAAAACTAATTTAAATTCATTTCAAATAATATTTAAAAAGAACACAAAAGTATTCGAACAAAATTAAAATATAAATTCTATAAACGAATCAATAAACCCAAAAGCTTGAATACCACAATAAACTCTAAAATTAATTAAAATATCGCTACTGGAATCTCAACCCACACACAATCGCACGCACGGAAAACTGCTCTACTTAGTTAAATTCACTACTTCACGTCTTAATAAACAACGTTAATAGAGCCGTATTTACAGCACATAAATAGTTTCCTTAGAATCTGTCGACGGCGTTGAAGTAGAAAATATCGGAAGCTCGGCAAAGATATGCACGAACGGGCAGCTTCGTGACGTGATGTCAAATAAAAGATTTTAGTTTGAGAAAGGAGAGAAAAAGAAAATGTCTACTACCTACTTTACTATTACTTTAGTATGAAAAAAGTGGCGTGTCAGGTAATAAGCTATTAACTAATTGAAAAGAACAAGTGATTATTGGAAAATATGTTGCTATTATTCTAAATTGCACAGCTTAATATTTTTCTTTTTGTCTACAAAATTATACTAGGTTGCCCACTGTGTAATTTTTAAATTTCAACTAATAAAAAACACAGCAATAAGTAACCTCATTTTTAGTGCAGTCGGTTAAAACCAGACATAGTTTATTAAAAATAAAATCTAGAAACAAAATAAAAATTAAAAACAAAAATGTTTCCTCGCCTTTTAAGTCGAGGCACAGTAAGTTGTTCAAAAAAGAAGTAACCGATTTGTCTGCCAATGAGCGACCGGCTTTAACAGAGCTTCACTTTGATGTGTTCAGGAATGTTTCAGAACGCAATAATGGATAATAATGATGGAAGAAATGCTTCGTGAAATACCTCTGTATTTACTCCGGTATTTTAGTTAGAAATAAGACTGAAACTTTCATAATAAAGAGGTTTCTTTGACTTAGTCATTATTTATTAGTTTCCATCAGGATAGAGCTTTTAGATGGGAAGATTAACATTAATGAAACTGAAAGTTATTAGCATATTTAACGGGTTGGTTTATTATCATCATCACCATAGCCCATAGCCTCACCAATATATAAACCAAAAAAACAGATTCTACCAGTAGCACCATAAGTACTTTTTCTATTCGATGGTTCTACAAATTGATCAATTCTGCCTCTAAGTATTTTTATTCGTATGTGGATCTCCAAACTTCTTTGTTAATATTCCATATCAATGACTTGCTCACGTAGAATGAATACCGATTATAAAAAGTAAATTAAGCTTTTTAACCATCTTCACAAAATAATTAAACAACGATATATTCAAACAGTGTGCCTTTTCAATGTATGTTATTCTCCCAAAAAAAAACAAAAAGAAACTGCGAAAAAATTGAACTTGCCAAAAACTACACTGCTCAAATATCAGTTACAAACAAATCAGCAGCATTTTCCTCCAAAAAGAGTAAAAATACTCCTCTCACACGAACCAACAATAACTTACCTTTAAACACAACATCTTCAAGTCACGAACAATGCTACCCGCGATAAATAAAACAGTTTCCAACAAAATATAAAAACTGGAGAGATACCAATATATTTGGCGAACGCCCCTGCCCTCAAACAAAACGGGGAACTCAATATGCGCATCGAATTGTTGCCAACCCCCCTTCAAGGGGGCATGTTAGGTTCGTAACGAATGCCCCAACCTTGGCAAGAGTCTCTTGGCAAATGCTTGCTAGTAAAAGATACGTACTTGGAACACTGACTACAATGGAAGGTTCTCTCATTCGGAGTTTGGGGTGACGGAAATTAGGTTACGAGGTTATTCCTCGTATGAACGTGTTTATGATAAGTAGGGTATTCTGATGGTGTATTTATGTGTCGTGTTTTTGATTCTTTGCTTTTTGTGGGATGTGGATCAGAGCAATTTTGCGGTTCATTACACTGTGTTGATGATATTCTTTTTGTGATCTTGAAGTAATGGAATTGTAACGTAGTGAAAATTATTGATTTTTACATTTCCGGGATTGATAGACATCCTTTTTTTTTAAATAAACTTTGCCACAGGAATTTCTCCTTTAAAGTGGGTGTATCTGTAAGTCATATAAATATTTGCGCAGCAGTGATGGACTGCCAGTGCGCCGTCAATAAATATGTTTCAAATTAATCAGTAAATAAAGTTTTACTCAAGTTCCTTGAATATTTACCATCGCTACTTCGTATTCGAAACTGCGGCATAAACTTCTAAATTTGAAATTCTGAGGTCAATTAAACATTTATTTCGTATCGAGCTCAACCGCCTGCAATGTGGGAAGATCTTCACCAAGAATATACACCAAGAAGAACAATGAAAATCATCATCATTATTACCTCAAACTTATCAATATTTAGTATAACAAGAACCACTTACTTTACCATCTATATTTCGTCCAAAATGAACCTCATACTGTCCAATATAAGGCGTTCAATCTGGTACGAACGTAAGTGAGTGGCCATAATCCCTCTGAACAAGGCAAGCGAGGCAACAAAACCCACTAAACATCAATAACTACTATTAACACAACGTTAACAGACCAAGGAATCACACAAGCCGTTTTAGCCTCTTAGTGCGTTTCCACTGTTGGGATGACGGATGAGTAATAACGTGTCGGAACAGTCTTAAAATTTCAATACTGGGCAGTGTTTTTTTAAATCTTTTCATTGAGGCTTTTTATAGTGTGTTAAATCATAAACTATTTAATATTACAATACAAATTGCATGAGTAGGGGCGCCTTCAAAATTTCATGGTCACAGAAATTCAGCTACGCAGCCGCCGCGCAGCACTTTACAGTTCGAAGGCGCCTTAGGCGACATAGTATACATTTGACTAAATGATACATTTGCAACTTAAATAAATAGTTTATCTAGAATTTTCTTCCATTGCAGTCAATTACAGCTGAAAATCAACTATTGTAACACTTTATCAGTAATATTTTGAAACAATTGCCCCTTTTTAGAGGCCGGCTGTCAGAATATCAAGTTCCGGATTACTCGTACCGATTATCGAAAATATACAACTGACAACCGAAATAAATGGCATAATGTAATATTTGTTTGAGGAAAAATTATTTCAAACAGTGATTGAAGTTTCCTGTTTATTTATTTATGTAAACACATAGGTAATAATAAAAACACAGGAAATACAAAGATACAATAAGAAATCTCTTCCAGCAAATCAATGGTAGAAGGAATAGATATAAAACCAAGATTACTTTAAGATTACCGGATTACCGTCTTACCCAATGGAAACGTACACCAGGCTCATATTTACCGACATGTTTGCACTAACGTTAGCCGGGCTAATGGCCAGTCCTGTTCTACCTACCCTCAACTGGCTAAGCTAGTGCTAACTGCCGACATGGTGCGGGTTACGCTGAGAAAATACCGGCTTTTTTTGTTGAAGGACCACCGTGATGTCGGCTTCCTTTGCTTAAGTTCACGGTAAAGATTTTTGTGTGATTTGATGAAAGTTTTTGGTTAAGTGTTTTTGGACTTTATTTTAGGATTGTCGTGATGTTTTGTTATGTTAATAATAGTAGACTTCCCGCAAAATACGCGCATCTGACGTGGAGTTGCGGATACCAGCCCGTTTTACAATACAATACAATAGTAGACTCTCTTTTATTTATTCAGTATGGGTTTGCTCTTGACTCTTGCTTTTTTTTTAGTGTGGTAAAATCATCAAATGAGTGCTGTCAGACTCGTACTGACTAAAATCCACGGTGTCCTTCAATAGCCCTTTATGTTCCGGGGTCGGGGTAATGAGATAAGTCCCGCGACCCCGGCAGGCTTTGTCCCTCTAGAGGGAGGCCCCGTCATCATGCTGACGCTCTTTGAGGCGCGCGTGGAACACAACGCGCTGCGCCGTTGACTCAAGAGTCACCATGAGGCTATCCTTAGTAAGGTATCAGAGACAAAGTCGACGATGAAGTGAGCTTACCCAAAAAAAGCCTGTTCACTCAAATTTTGAAGAGAGGTCCGAAGGTATAAAGGGGTCGGTGGACTACTTGAGAACACTCACCGTGTCTTTATTTTACTTTCATTGCCGCGTCGTTTCACAAAGTTTCATATTTTATTGTTCCGTCATTTTGGTGCCTTTGTTACTGTTTCTATAATATTAAAATGATAAGCATTCATAATCTAATATTACAAGCAATTCTATTACTACTATAAGCAAAACATACTTTTGAACCTATAAATCGATTTATCTATAAATTGTCGATTCAGAAATTAAACGAATTTGTCTATTCTCAAATATCTAAGTAAGTCATTGATAAATGAGACGTACTATTCCAATTAAAGCTTCACATTTTACCGTATCACTGACAAAACTACTGTTATCTGTTATCATTATACTTGTTATTCACTAAATTGGATTATACAAATATAGGCGCTAATGTGTTTGTTTACGAGATTCCACCTAATTTTAAATCCAAACCTAACTCCATTCACATACAGGCCAAATTCGCGCGCACTGAACTTTTCAAGCTCCCTTTGCTGGCTCTACAATCTGTTTGAGCTCTAGTAGCAAAGCAAATAAAGTAGAAATTCATTTGTATTAATACAGTTGCGTTAGGTGGTGTCTACATAATTGGAGCTAGGTATATACAGACAACAAATCTTCATAAGAGGAAGCTAATTAACCGATCACGAACATACGACGGATAATATTATTACGTTTGTATACCACTGGATACATACATATTGTATAGGGTGCACGCACCAATTGTTCGCCCTGATAAACGTGAAATATTTGCAGTTCCATTAGCGTTGTGTAATTTAATTGAGTATTGGGCTTCGTGTGTTTTTTTTTGTAATTTTATCGGACTTGGTTAATTAAAAACCATTATGTTTAATTGGGATGTAGTTCAGCTTGAAGTTATTTTAAATGAAGTAGCTTTTATTTGAAAATAGAAATAATAGCAACTCCGAAGTGTTTTAATTTCTTTTCACACTACTTGCTCGTAAATGTCATATTATACGTCAGGCAAACCCACTGTAAAGCATGACATTATTCCCCCTCGCTCGAGCCGGGAATAATATATGTACTGAATTTCATTATTCCCGTGGGAATAATGTGATTTGAATTTGGAAACTCAAAGAAAACCGTATGAAAACTTTCACCAAGGAGTCGTATCAGTAATGGCGGCCGCTGGCAGCAACAGCTGATCGCTTACAGTGGTGCCAACTTCACGTTCGAAGGTTGTCGTACCACATCAAATTTCAAAATTCGAATTTATTTCCTCGCAGTAGGTGTGAAAAGCAGAGTACGCTCCTCGGGAGTAAAGCTGCCTTGTCTTGGGCTGACTTGAATCCCTCGCTACACTAAGGATTCTTAACTTAATTCCCTCGTTTCACTCGGGAATTAACACTTGAACCTCCTCGCTGCGCTACGGAGGTTCACCCCATAATCCTTAGTGTAGTTTCGGGATTCAATACGCCCGTGACGTAAGGCAATGCTTTACTCCCTTGGTGCGTAATCTACTATTATGAGAGATGTGTTTACTCTTGACTTAAAATTCTCGGTTAAAAGGTGACAAAGCCTAGGATGGACCCGAGTCGACGGCGCGTCGTGTTTCACGCGCGCCTCATAGAGCGTCAGCAAAATGACGGGGCCCCCTCACAGAGGGCCAAACCCTGCTGGGGTCGCGGGACTTCTTTCCATCACCGTGACCCCACATGAACAGAAAGGGCTATTATAGGACACCGTGGATTTTAGACAGTAAAAGTTTGACAGTCCCTCCCGCCCTGCCCGGGATGGCAGGACTCATTATTTTGATGATTTTACAAAGCAAAAAAAAAATTGCACTGTTTTAAGCGTTTATGATCAAGACAAAAAAAATACTCACCTATTACATTATAATCTAGAACATTGCTATCTATCACACACCTATTCGTAATTCTGTCACAATCGTGCCTTGTCCCACGCATATGACGAAACTTCTTCCTAAGCTGCTCTTATATACAAGTGGAACGATGGATGTAATTCTCAGACATTGGCCCGCGTTAACATGCTGAGAGGGCGTTACAATCGACATTATTACTATTTCAGTGACTATTAGACAACAACTGTACCTTCTACTCTAAGCCGCTATAAATAGGAGCGATTCTAATTACATTGTTTCTTCAGATGTAGGTTTTGTTTCAATTATTACTATTAGAGTATGTATTATTAATTAATTTGTCTGTCCATTCACTTTGTTTTAGTGAATGTAATGGTTGGTAGGTAATATTTATAAACAGTTAGATTATCACGTTTCAAATCTGTGAGGGGTCTTCATTAAATACAACAAAAGTGCTTTATCAGTACACACACATTTGTCTAGTTATATTTTAGTACCATTAGTGTAGAACAAACCTAATACCATAGACTGGGAATAAAACCAGAGCACGTGGTAGTCGAATATTTGAGGTACGCCTCCTGGCATCAACCGGACATGGATACTTACTGATCAACTGCTACTGAAAATTTGCCGGTGGAAGAATCCAGTAACTAAACCCAAACTAAAAATTGAAACCCAAGACCCTAACTATGCTTGTCATTTACGCTTGTTATAAGACTAACGAGATAATATACGCAACAGAAAAAGCGATAGACTAAGCTAATGTTCAACCAATTCAAGGTAATTTAAAACAAAAAGTGCAAAAAGGTTTTGCTAAAGCAATTTAGAATTTAACTTACACATGAATAAATGGTTTAAATGCCAGCAATACTAAAGAGCCAAGTCATCATTTAGGAATGCCAAAGTGACTCATTTGTCTACGTTTATTTTTTAAATGGTTGTCTTCTTGGGTGGTAAGATAAGGTACCCTTCATATTTTTCATACTTTCTCTCTAAAATGTCAAAGGTTTTATAGTAGTATTGTCCTTATTTGTTGGTATTTTCTTTCTTGGCATAGAATTTTTGTGCTTATCTTGTACCTTGTTTATTTTGACTTATCTTTCTGCTTCTTCAGAAAGCCCTTTACCTAAATTATCTAGCTCTGGCCCATTACTGACAAACATGATAAGTTAAGTCCGAAATAGAAGGCAGACGCATAATTTTCTCAGGACTGGAACAGAGCATATCAAATTTATACTAATAAAAAAAGAGAAAAAGTTGAACTAGACCTACTGTACTGATTTTGAAAATTCTACACTACTGCATTAACCTCAACTGTCATACCCTCAAATATTCCCGTGGGATCATTTCCAACAACCACAAAGCGAGAAAAGTCGAGGACAAATAGCTTATTTCCCATCACTTCAAATGATTTTGTTCGTCTTCTTGAGGTGTTGAAACAAAAACCGTCCATTACACCACAAGTATCCCGGAAGTTGATACTAAAATCAATTACTTGCATACCACTCCAAATGGTACTTCAATTTGCTTATTTTAACACCACAAAAAACATTTTAAAATCGGTCCACAGAAGATTTTTCGTTTACATTATTGTTAGAGTAACGGAAACGAATATTAGAACGTCCTATTGCTCTTTTGTCGGTCAATACTCGGAGTTGTTAGGTAAATAGGCAGAGTAGTACTATAGGGACAGCTAAGAGTTACTTTATATACGATACAAATGTTTTAAACAGTGTAAATGACATTGGTACTAACCAGACCATGCAGATGTCCCTGCCGCCGCTCTAAAAATGAGATTATCAACAATTTTCAATAAAATGGAACAAGTATACAAATTCTCAACTGGACGATTCGGATCTAAAGAGTTTCGTAGGTGGAAAGATGAGTAGTCTTGGGTTCCATTATCAGAAAGATGTAACCATAATTAAAGGGTGACATGGGCGAACGTGTTGAAATTACTATTATATATTAAAAATTTGACACTCATAAATTGACAACATTTTTCTGATACATTCTGTAGAAAGTAAGAGATATTAAGATGATTGTAGTTGTCTCTAAAAGCTACTGTGTAAATGTTAATAGTTCTAAGCTTAGAACTAAGAATGAAAGTAGAGTTAAGGTGAGACCAAAGGGGGGAATCATTTTCAACTGGGAAGTAGTTAATTGCCAGCTCAACTAGTGATTATGATTTAGCCGAAGTAATACTTAATAAATAGTTTTAAAAATATATGTATTTATTTTATTTATTTATGTACACACACAGATATAAATAGGAAAATGTTTCAAGACGAAAAAATAGTACAAAGGCACTGCTTATTTCTAAAAGAAATTTCTTCCAGCAGACCTGAGAGAGGAGAATTTGAGGTAGAAGATAAAGTGGTGTGTAGGAACAAATAAATATTTTTATGGTAATTATGAAACATACAATATATATATATATATATATATATATACATATACATGGACAAAAAAAAATACAAAACCACATAATAGTATAATAAATAAAATAAGTACATAGATAGACTAAATTCAAATAAATACCTATATATTTATATATAACAATAATAAGGCGAAATGAAATGATAAATGATCATCATGTGGCCAAGGAAAGATAGTTCTTTGACCCGTTTCTTAAAAATGGAGACAGACTTAATGTCGCGTATATACTTCTCAAGTCCAGATTAAAAAATACGACAGCAAAACTTACATCTCTATCAGTCTATCTGTCTAGTCGTGTTCTAACCTAGTTTTACCTATTCATGTTCTAACCCGAAGCGGTCTGGATTTGGATTACACTACAAAAGACAGAAGCAGTCTATCCCACGGGAAATAGTACACACTGTCTGTTAAGTTCTTTTATATCGTTGTCTTCTGTTTCGCTATCCTACTAATATTATAAACGTGAAAGTTTGTATGTATGGATGTTTGTTACTCTTTCACGCAAAAACTACTGAACGGATTTGGCTGAAATTTGGTACACAGATAGTTTATAACCTGGATTAACACATAGGATAGTTTTTAACCCGATTTTACGTTCCCGTGGGATAATTTTCGAGTTGTAGCGGGTGAAACCGCTGGCAGCAGCTAGTATAAAATATTTTATATAAAATATGTTCTTGACAAAAGCATATTTTGAGGATCATCAAATAAGCTCTTATATTTAATATGTCACGTAGTGCAGCTTGATAAACTTTAATTTTAGATTTATATTGCTCACCCAAAATTTAACGCCCGGGTAAAGGCAGTGGAGGATACCGAGTGGTTTTAGTCAGTCGAGTCTGACATCTCACACAGTCTCCGTGGTCCCCAGGCGGAGGAAGTCCATGAGGATTTCCACATGAAAAAAAAAAGGGTTCAACCTGTTTCATCCGGACTTGCGGAACCTTAAAAATACTTACAGTTTTCAATACATCATAAATTATAGGAATAACAGGTTGTATACAACATCTATTGTACTGCGAACAGTTTTAGCTTCCTGTACTATTGTCAGTGTTATACAATGTTAAAGCATTTAATTCCAACAATAACTACATTCAAAAATTTCCCAACATAACTTGACCTCCCAGTATGTGCAAACTCATTTACATCACAGCTTCACCATCAATGGACACTTTGATTTATTTCCTATTGATAACTGTGCTTTAAACAGTTATCTTCACGCCTTTATCATCCAAACATTGAATTAAAGCAAAAATAAGTGGAGTAGTCAATACCGTAATAATTGCAATTGCGAGGTGTCGACCTTGGGACCTAACACGTAATGTTACCGTTAGATCTACTGATCCGCTGTCAAAAAGAATGGAGCGGCTACCTATCTGTTTGATCCGAATTTAAAATTTTGTTATCTATGATTTAAATCTTTTAAGAATATCTGTTACTAGCTTCTTGCTCGCGACTTCGTTTGGATGGAGTTTTGTCTCACCACCCAGCGATTTACTATTTCCCACTTGCTTGACAAAAATGTAATAGTTCCGATTTTTAGTAATGGCGACACGAAAAAAAAAAACTTTCAAAGCCTTTCAAAAGTCTTTCTGGACATGCGGCTGGGCCTAATTTTTCCGTGCAATAAACAGAAGTGAAGACTCAGAAGAGAATAGTGCAAAAATAAATGCTGAAATAAATAAACTCGGGCATGCTATCGATAGTCATAAGATTGCCAATTTACCCCTCAATGCAGCCGTTAATTCAGAAGATAAACTACAAACACCTAATCACAATCAAACGCCCACAACAGATGATTGGTTGAAAGCTAATCACAATTCTCCAATTCGAGCTGCCAAAGCAATGCCACAAAAGCACTTAATCAATGAAACGTCTTAAATTGCTTACCTTATAAAGAAAATCGACCACAAATATAAATAAAACCAATGAATGCTACTTATCTTGGGGCGAAACTTGAAATTCGATGGATTTATTATGATGCTCAGCAGTAATAAACTTTCCTAGTGTGGGCAGCAGGCTATTACAACGTTTGTGATAAACGGCCTAGTATACGCATTACTGCTCCAGCTTATTGTGTTTTCTTGATCTTCGTGTATTTTGCTGAATATCTTTTGAGTGGGTTGTTGTTGTCTTTCAAAAGAACAATTTTGATGAAAGGGTTGGAGATACAGAGCTGAAATGAATGAAAAGCTTGGTCATAGTCTATAATTTTTATTACCAGCCGTATATTTGCTTAACAAAGAGATTTTTTTACATAATAATATCTATGTCATACTTTGCCATCATTTTTAAGATTACTTTATTAATGTTGTCTTTATAGGGTTAAAACATAACCTAGACTTAAACCCGATCAATACTCAAGCATTAAAAACTCATAACCTGCGTGCTATTTATTTCGCTCATGCACTCGAACGCGATCGATCGGCACACATGCGTCCCCTCGCAGACCGTTATCCACTAGCAATAATAATTCACGTGAGAAAATCCATAGAATGGGTTCGTTAAGTTCCTTAAGGGCTCTTGTCGAGTATTGTATCGCTGTCAAAGTTCCACTGACAGCTATCGAGTGGCCACTGAGCGCGCCAAATGTTAATGAGACGTGTAGTATCGGAGATTACGCCTTCAATACTGTACATTGATAGACTGCAATGAATATGCAAAAAGAAAATGATGTTGTAACGAGTAATGGACAGGTAGATTGTGAAGATGACGTTTTCATAATCGTGGCTGATGATAATACCATTGCTATAAAGATAATGAAGGCAGGCGAAAGATATTTGAATAAAGCCGCAGACAACTTTAGAATATTAAAAGTAACGGCTCCACTAAGAAACAAATTAAATGTAGCTTTGTCTTCATGAAATACAACTTAAGCTAAACAACTACACGATGAAAAGAAAACGGCCAACAATAATAAATGCGAAACTACTTTATTAATTAACTGTACAAGAAAACTTGGACATGAAACATAAAGATAATACTGGCATCAATCGAGAAATCATTAATGAACTTACAAAAGAAATAAAAGTACAAAGAGTATCAGTGTCCATCACTGACAGAATGGTTATATTCACTTTCAAGATGTCCATTCAAACGGTACTTTAAACATTCATAAATCGCATCTAAAACCCTGTTTTGTATGCCATAACACCTCTCAATATTTTATTCGCTGGTACCTCCGGGTTATCTGACGCTGTTGACCCTAGACCTCGCAATCTTGCGGTACCTCCTCAGAAACGCCTTACGCATGCATAATTGCGTACTCAAAGCACATCTCTATCGAAAAACATTTGAACGAGCGCGGAAATGTTTGTGGAAAAATATTATTTCTTCCTGTTAAGGGTTACAATGGTTTGACTATGTAAATGAGATTTAGTGAGTTATTTTTCTTTGTAGGTGTGTTTTATGCCTTCACTTTAACCATAAACTCTTGCATTTAACGAATTGTTTATAGATGCAATGAATATTGATGGCACCCATTAATTAGTTCCGGAAGCCAAACCCATGTTAGTAATAAATCACATTTCAATACTTTCTCATTCCACTGTCGCCAAACAACTTTTTGTTCAACAAAATAAGAAATCGAAACCCAATTATTCGCCTACTCTCAACCGCAGTTTGATCAAAATTAAATATCAAAAAACGATGAACTTTAAACTTTCAAAACCGCCTCACTGACGGGTACATCGTGATAGCGGCGGAATACCGAGTGCATGGCTAGAAACCCGTCCATCCAATTTGATGCGATAAAAAATAAATTAAAATAACCAGAGAACGTAGCACCCGATGATATCGATACCAGTCCCTCTTCCATTGTACTCACACCAATGGTAGGTTCTAATTGCGGCTGCTTTGTTAAACAAAATGAGGTGTTAGCTCTTCTATTAAATAATAAGTAGTTTGATACCACTGTAAAATCGATACGTTGTCCGTCAGATAAGAAATTGGTTTAGCCGGTAATTGCCTTTCGATATAAGCCTTCGTTATAAATAAAGTATGTTTTTATTGTTGCAGATAACTTAAAAGAAGACTGCGTATGGCCGAAAGATACAACAAGAGTCCAATTAAAGCGTCATCGTACGCTGTTTGGACATACCAAAATGTTGTCAACAAAAACGGCAAGAATAAGCAAGCTCGTGACTTGAATGCTGGCAGTGAGAAAGAAGACCAAGATGTACTTGGAAGTACAGTTGAAGGAAACAAAAACTCAGACAACACAGACAGAGTCAGCGATAGCATTATAGCGCCACAATACGATTCACTCGAAGATTCGCTAGAAGATGAGGAGGTTAGAAAAAACGTATGGAGCGACGTGGACGACGAACTTTACATAGCGAATTTAATCAAAGAGAGAACTTCAAATGAAGTGAAACGCGACAAACGTGATACTAGTGGTTATTTAAGTGATAGTGATATCAGTGAGAAGGTTGTGAGTAGTGTTAAGTTAGATTACGCGATGTGGGAGATCGAGCCCACAGATCTGACGGAGTGCGACTGCCTTGGCCCTCCGCCGGAGTTCCTGTTGCCGCCACCTCCGCGACCACCGTTCCTGCAAGCGGAATACTATTGCGGGGACGATCCTATTCCGGATTTGGAGACTTGCGACACGGAACCAGTAAGTTTTTAGATTTTAATATTAGAATTACTTTATAAATTAATACTTAGACATCACTGCAATTGCAACTTTTAACACTTTGAACAAGTATGGTGATCTTTATTTGAGAAGAAGCTGGCAGTGGTATTATCTGTCTGTGTACGCAGCACGGACACCATTCTATCTATATTTAGTGGATTTTCAACTTTTAGTTCGATTCATAAAGTAGAAAATCTATTGGGGACAATTTGTGCTCCATGTAAATTGTATTGCTAGAATGGTGATGTCTTTTTTAGTATCATTTAAGATGATTTGGTTCGCGAAAGAGACTTTTACATATTCCGGCCAATTTTTAGTAGTTTTCACCATTTGGCCTTACAAAACTAGGAAATTAAGAAAAATATCCTGTTTCATATCCAGTATTAAGTAGACTACCAAATCCAAGTATGTTTAGTTCAAACAAAACGCCACTATCTTCCTTTATCTTCACACTTTGTTCCACAATTAAGCAGTCAGTTCTCTTAATACACCATTTTTAATTAATCCTTATCTGTGTGTCTAATAAAAACGGCTAAGCCACCCGGATTAACATAGAGGTCTTTAAAAATTCCCTCTCATTCATGAATATTTTATACGAATTTTCCTAACGTTTGACGGTAAATTTTTATCTAATCTGATATTTCATTTCGTTTAGTTTTGTTTTAGTCTTGAATAAACAGCTTTGCCTCGGTTTATTAGGTTAGTCAATATTTGCCATAATGTGGGTAGTAATAAGTCCTGATGAATCTTAGTTTTGAATTTAACGTCGTCTTGGTTATTTTAAGCCGGTGTCTATAAAATGTGGAATAATAAAATGTGTCTTTCGTCTTTGTGTTTTCCGAGAAGCGTCTAAATTAAAATTTTATACACAACTTTGTAGGTTTGTCGGTAAGTAAATGTTACTTGAAGTGGGTCTACTATATTATCAACGGGGTTTATATTCGAGAGAAAAGTCTCTAGAAAATGTTTGTTTGCCATATTATTATTTCTGTATTAAATGCAACAACAAATGAAAGTACTTTTTGGCAGTTTAACCGATAAGTCTAGTCTGGGCAAGGTGACAAGGTGGACAGACGACCTTATGAAAGTCGGTCGCCGGAAGACTCTGGATGCAGGTCGCATCCAACTGGTACATGTGGAGATCAAAAGGGGAGGCCTATGTTCAGCAGTGGTACGACACTGGTAGACTAGACTCATCATCACTCATGATGATGATGAGTCTAGTCTACCAGTGTCGTACAAATAGGTATTATTAAACGTAACTCTTAGGTTAAGCAATATTTCTCTCACTCTCGCATAACTGTAAAGCTATAGGTGCAAAATAAAGACAGGATTATTCACTATCTAGATCTGCATTTTATTTGTCAGTCTTGTCTTAAGTTTTTAGTAAGGCATTCGCATTTTACTCCTCACTAAAGACAAGTCGCCTCTAAGTTTACATAACAAAATCTTCCAGCAAAAGGTTTCTTAATCTTTCCTTTGCCTTTGTCTTTTCCAAGAAGCGTTGAAATTAAAATTCTCAGTACACAACTTTGTAAGTTTGTCGGTAAACATTGTTAGAAAACTCCGAATCTGCCGGCAACTTAACTGTATCTGTTTCGAAACTCTAACGTTCTGATAGTCCATAGAGTACGGAGATGACTTAAAAACTGCTTATAGAGGCGGCTGGTCAACACGTGTGACAAAATGTGTGCAAAAATGGTACCTAATTTAAAAAGATCTGCAATATTGGAAACTAATGTAGTTATTTCAATTATTAATCATGGTAATGACACTAAACTTGATATAAGTATTGTTTGATAGATGGCTGATTAAACTGTGGATAAACTATCAAATCTAGTAACTTTTGCCTGCGACTTCGGTGAAGTTCATTTAGAATTCGACAATTCAGGTTGTGCTCTTTTTGATGATTCGATTAAATCATGATTTTAAAGACAAGTGGCGCCTATTTATTGTCATGACAACTTTAGTGTTATTTTTCTCTGGAACATTAAGTTTACATAAATTTTAGTATGAAAGGTAACCTATGCCCGTTCTATAAACCGGACTGATTATACGCTAAATTCCAGGACGATCGGTTCAGTGGTATATGCGTGAAATAGAAACAAAATAAACTCAATCTCGTATTTAAAAAAAAAACATAGAATTAATCATAATTACAGTGGACCCTTCATTATGATAGTTGATTGGGATTTTACTAAATTAATAAAACGTAATACTTTTGATCAACGGCCAAATAATACACAAAAAGTCAGATAGGTAACTTACAACATCAAATATTCCATTAACAATACTGTCTCTCCCAGCAATCCAGCTCTGTGATTCCTTACTCTGTGTAATAGTCGCATCTGTCACTAAAGTGTTAGCTTTCTCTTTACTCTGTATCCCTGTTTTAAATAGCGGTACGGTAATGACTTGAAAATTAGACGTTCCGTGTGGTTTATACGTTCATGTATGCTAATCTTTATTTGCCTTTGTATTTAGTTTGAATATTTGATGTTTTGAGTTAATTGAAGATGACTCTGTGGAAATTGTTTGGCTTACTGTTATCTTGGATTGTGTTTTTGGTGTTTATTATGTTGATTAGTTTGAGATTATAATTACTTACAGTACAATAGAGCCTTACCCAGAGCAGGGCAGGCGGGACTGTTAGAATTCTACTCACTAAAATCCACGGTGTTCTTCAATAGCCCTTTACGTTCCCGTTACCTGTTAGTCATGCAGGCTTTCGCCATCTATGAGAGGCCCCGTCATTTCGCTGACACCTCTTTGAGGCGCGAGTAAAACACGGCCGACCCGGGCATGCTCCATAATCAGACAGCAAGTAGCCCATTACTCGCCGTCCGCATGCCCTCAACATTGCTTGAATCCCGGAATCAAATCAAGATTTCATTTAGAGAAGTATCGTTTGTGGCTACAAAACCAACAAGGCAGTTAAGTATATAAAGATAATTATACTCCTGCAGTTAAAACTCATTATATTGTGATCACAACCAGATCAGCATAGATTTATAACATAAGCACCAAAATCCACCATATTTAATATTAATTTATTTTATAGCCTGATACATCGTATAAGCTACTGAATTATTTTGTTAATGTTGCCAGTGATATTAATGCAATAAACATGGCGATGATGAGTTTTATTTGTTTATTAATATATAAATAAAGTGTTTTTATTTATTATTATGGATTAATTTCGGCACATAAGAGCAGATATTTGCTGTTTATAATTCTAAAGAAACTTTTTTTTTTCTTTTTGCAACGTTGCCCGACACTAGGAGTTTATCCTGTGTCATGGGAGCGTTTACAAACATATAAACTCACATATACAAACGCCCAGACTCGAAGCAACTACTTGTAGATCAAACAAATATTTGTAACATGCGAGAATTGAACCCGCAGCGCAGCAGTTCAATCGCTCAACTACTGCGCTAAAAGTGCCGTCAAAATAATATTGGTTTTGCCCTGTCAACCTGGTAATTGACGGACTCCTGCCATAGGAGCATTCTTATCCTAACTAATAATATTATAAATGTGAAAGTTTCCTCTGTCCCTCCCGCCCCCTTACTGTCAGACATGACTGACTAAAATCCATGGTGTCCTTCAGTAGCCTTTTGTGTACCGCAGTTGCGGTGTGCGTATGTCCCGCAACCAAGTTATGTATGTTAAGTTATAAAATGCGAAAGTTTGGATGGATGAATAGATGTTTACATCTCAGTCACGTCGGAAACGCTGGAGTAATACAAAGACTACGGTTTATCTCCAAAACGGTAACAGTTTGGATATTCTTTTAGATGAACGCGAGCAAAACCGGTGGCAACAGCTAGTTATACTATAAATATCAAAACCACAAAAACTTGGTAACACAATATTAATAAATAGATTAAAATACTTATTGGAAAAGTTAGCAAAAAGTGCTTCGGCACGAAATCAATTTCATCGCGAACTAAAATATTCGAATACACAATACAATATTCGATTTGCTTTTATATTAAACGAATACATTGACATAATAACGATTCCAGTTATCTTTTGAACTTGGTGACACGAGTTTTTTTTTTGCAATTTCTCCATCAGTATTTATTTCGAAAAAGAAATCATTTCTCTAAAAAATTGTTCAAAAGAGCTGTTGAAAGTTTAAATTTCAGAACATAGGAAATATGAGTGTATAACTGTATAAGTATATAATGAATAAATTTAATCATGGCATAGTCATTGTAAACTCGTTCGTAAAACCGGAGAATATAATTCTACTATTTATTTTTCATCGTGGTAAAAATATCAAATGAGTCCTTAAATGATTTGTACCGACTTAAACCCACAATGATCCTTCAATAGCCCTTTTGCGTTCCTGGGTCACGGTCATGGTTACCTGATCAGGCAGTTTAGGCCTCTGTTTGAGACGCGCGTCGAATCGGGCATGGTCCATGATCGGCGGGCGAGTTTACATACTTTACTCGCCCTCCACATAAATACCACATACAATATTATGTTTTATTGTATCTTTGACCATCAAATCATTTTCTTGTACACTCGCTTCTAAACTTAAATTAACAAATGAACCTCCATCCAAAGTCTGACTCATCCGACATCGCGTCACCACTCACCAAATCCACCTACCGCGTCAAACCTTGCGGTCAGACTCACCAACATGATTAAGACATCAACAAGTCCATATAATTACTTATCGATAAAAACTGACACCTCGCACTGGGTGTCCTAATCCGAATTTTATCGATACCAATCAAAAAGAAATAAATTCGATGAAACGATTTGACCTACCGCGATTATTTGCGGTTCAACCACCGTGCTGGTCGATGAAATTCTTAAAATTAATACAGGGTGTTAAACTGTATAGGACCTCGATAAAAAAAGCTTGTCCACTTTTAAAAATCTGGTCAAAAACCACTACCTTTCCTCTTGAACTGACTGGCCTGTTGGTCTAGTGGTTAGTGACCCTGACTGCTATGCCGCGGGTCGTGGGTTCGATTCCCACCCAGGACAAATGTTTGTGTGATGAGCTCGATCATTTGTTCTGTGTCTGGGTGTAATTTATCTATAATATGTATGTATTTAGAAATATATAAGTATGTTTACCAGTTGTCTAGTACCCATAACACAAGCTCTGCTTAGCTTGGGACTAGATGGCGTTGTGTGATAGTTGTGGAATATTATATATTAATATTATATTATTATATATTATATATATATTATATTATTATATATTATATATATATTATATTATATATATATATATTATATTATATATTATATATATTAGTAATCCATAATGGATTAGGCATAGGCTCTCCTTTTTTGAACGTGTGACGCGAACGTTTATTAGCGATGTTCCATAATTATTAATTTGTGTATTTACATGTATGTTATAATTATAAATGTGTTTATATATTTTGTGTTTGTATGAATATGTTTTTGTTTGTTGGTAAATTGTACACCGTAGACTACCTACAGTATTGTTTTTCCTTTAAACAAATCCATCCAAAGGTTGTCTTGAAAAGATCGCTTTTAGCAATAAGACCGGCCATTGTGTCAACCTATTTATAAAATATTGTTAATTGGATGTATCCTGTGTGGTTTACATAATAGAGTATTCTATTCTATTAATTCAATATATTTCTGGACCTCAATTTAGAAAAACGGGCCAACTTCTCTGTTCAGATTATGTTATGCCATTTCTGATTATGTTTGCCCCGTAAACATGATCAGATTATATCACGTCATTTACTAATCTTCCTAGTTTCTCCCCAACTACGTTACAGTCGGTTTCCAGGCAAGCGAAAGCAGCTGAAAATCAGCATTTTACTTGGAACTGCCTATCCGACCTCCACAACCCAGTAATCGAGGTATTCCACATAGGGCACCCGCTGACAATGGCACCTGACCTACTAGCACCTTATCTATTCTACATAAGGCTTCTGTAAAAAGTTTTAGAAGGTGCCAGGTGCCCTATGCGGAATACCTCCAGTAATTAGGTAATACGATACATCTTACTAAAACTTTGGTTGTCAGACTCGTCACACCTCATACTAAAAAAAATCTGCTGTTTCAAACAAAAAAGGGTACAAGATACTTGAAATATAAAAAGAATTAGCGGTTTTTATTTTTAATAACCCACATAATAAAAATATCATTTGATGGATCCAGAATTTTAAAAGCACCTTTAATTTTATTAATGGTACTAATTGGAACGACGATGTTTCTCACACCCTGTAGCTTTACTAATAAGCCAATTTAACGGTGACACTTAAAACATAAGAATATTTTTATTGAGACACCTTTATACAAAGCAGTCGTTTCGGTTTTATAAAAAAAGAAAACAAATTACTAAGAATGCTGCGGTCAGCTCTACCTTGATTAAGACGTTATTTTATAATTATACTTAATTCAGACTTGGCTCCTAGAATCTGGGTATTTCATTAAAGAATAGTGAACTATAAATGGCGCCCGATATGGTATTAATTTCAACTTCCTAGAAACGTTCTTAACGAATCCGCATATGGTTGCAAATGTCGGACAGGATGTGCTTAAAAATAAAATTCAACCTTAACACAATACCACAGGGTGTAATTTCAAATGATTAATGTTATAGTCAAGTTGCATTTCCTTATCTATTATCATATTATTATCTGAAAACCAGCACCTATTTTATAAGGAAAATAACATTGTAACCGAACAAATTTCTTTGATATTCGTCACACTTCGAAGAATCATCGGGTGGTCTAATTTTATCGAAAAGCATTTAGCAATGTGGGATAATCTTTACCTTAACCCATTTAGGTTCAAATTGGTTCTTTTTAAGCTACCTACCTAATTTGTTGCGACGTACGGACCACCTCTTGGCTTCCTGTGGGTGTCAAAAGCTGTTTGAGTGGGTTAATCAGTTTGGTGAGGGCTATATCCGCCTTGCAGCTAAAATCGTGTCAGTTTTAGGGAGTTAGTCACTGCTTTATTATCATGCATTTAGTCCCCAACGGTTTAAGGTGCCCATCATAATAATTAAAAAAACAGTAAAATCTTCCCATTAACCCTAACTGACATTATGTATTAAGTACTATATTTCAATAAAAAACTACTATTGTCGAGAGCTCGCAGTTAAAAATACTTACTTAAAAGTAGTTTTGACTATTTGCTAGTTGGATGGATTCAAACCCAGTTTTCTCTTACTCCTAAACCTGAAGTTTTAGCTACAGCAATATATCGGAGAGAATTAATATCATCATGTGCAATATTTTGAGTTATTCCACTCTGATCCCCAAACCAATCCCCTGTCAAATATTTTTACTTTCTAGGGGACCATTTTTTGGGGATCAAAACGGAATAACTCAATATTTTTGTGCCCTATATCAATATAATTAATAATAGTAGCGACAAAACCAATGATGCATTGGTAAACAAAACAAACACCAACACAACTTGGCAAACAACTTAATTTTTATAATTCCACACAAAATTGTGAAAAGTCACACATTTTAAATCGTGTTTTCACTTTTTGAGGCTCACTGTACCAACTAATTAAACCCAAAAAATATTCAAGAGACCAAAGAAATTTTAACTCGTGCATGAAAATGTTCTGTGATCCTTTCTTTAAAAAGGTCAAAAATATTTTTGGTACTTGTTAACACCCCTCCCCTCTGGCTTCTTTCCCCCTGAGCGTCCTCAAAGTTTTAACAATTAAGAAAACTCTAGATAGAAAGACCTTTGCTTGTTTACGTTAATTTTCCTTTACCAATTACATCAAATTAGAGACACTACAATAAAATAACATAATAAACGTAGACATTGATGTTATTTCTACAAAATTCTAGCGCAGAGAACCTACATTGTGAAATTTTAAACAAATATCTCTTATTTGTTAGTATTGATTATGAAAATAATTTTTGATCACCTTCTGTCTCCCTAGCTAGTTTACCTAGTTTCTGCTAGGAATCACTTTGCGAATTAAACACTATAAATTAATCATGCCAAATTCGCTAGCTTTACCAAAGAAGCAGTCCACCATAAAGTTTACAATCAAATGAAGATAAATCTGCAGTTTCCTTTAAAGACGAACTGTAGTTTTTAATAGTATTTCGACTTTATGATCTAGGCCTAGATCATAAAATTGAAAATCTATTAAGATTCAGATACGACTACTGACTGTTTTCGTTTATCGTTTACTACTTACAGGTCGAGACTCTCAGGAGTGTTATTCGCTATGATATCTATACATATAATAAAATAGTAGGAAAGTCAAAACTGTACATGTATTTTTTTAAAAGAATACTTGGGGTGTGATCTACAATCGATACTGAAGCCAAAAATATAGTTTTTAGAATTTTTGTCTGTTTGTCTGTTTGTCTGTTTGTCTGTTTGTCTGTTTATCTGTTTGTCTGTATGTATGTCCGGGATAAACTCAAAAAGTACTGGACGGATTTGAATGATTCTTTTTTTGTTGTATAGGTATTAAGTCTGGTCAAAACATAGGCTATAATTTATTTTGAAATCTTGAAGAACTGGCGCAGAACCGCAACAGACCAGCTAAACTATAAGAGATACAAAAATGGTGCGATAGCAAAAATTGTTCCACGTGATGAGCATTTTCCGTTGAGAGAATTAGTTTGAAGATCTGGAACACCTGATGTGGAACTCCAAGAGCCCAGCTACACTATAACATATACAGGAATGACGTCTTAACAAGAGTTGTTCAGCGTGATGAGCACTCTCTGTTGACCTATAAAAATTGAAGATCTAGAACACCAAATGTGGAACTTCAAGAGCCCAGCTACCCCGCGACGTCACAAGACGATCTCCAGCCACCGTAGGCGTGTAAGCATGCGGGCGGCGAGTTGAAATGACGTCTTAGAAAGAGCTGTTCAGCCTAATGAGCATTATCTATTGATGTATTAAAATATAAGATTTGGAACACCTGATGTGGAAATCAAAGCTATCACTAATTTCACGGACTGATTTTCGATGACGATTAATATATTAATACAATTTTTTATTCTACTGGCCAAACTCCCATGAATTTTTTACCCGGGCTCTTGGAGTTGGGTATCAGACTTTTCAGATCTTCGATTTTGCCGACCCCATTGTCGCTGGCATAAGCAACAAGATCCGCGTACGAAGTCGCGGGCAAAAGCTAGTAGATAATATAATAAATGATGATATAGGCGTTGTGTCAACGTGGCTTCAGCGTTGAAACTACAGTTTATTTTACCAATCATAATGTATAGCCAAAATGCTTAAATACTAGCAAACATCATTCAAAGTAAAATGACATCCATAAGACAGCATACACTACAAAAAAGACATTAGCCAACCAAGAACTAAAACAAAGAATACAACACTAATTGTTCTAGATGAGACAGCATTACTTAAATATGCGCATATTACACGAATTATGCCTACAGCTCGGTTAGAAAGGCCACATGTAAATCCGGACGAGTTATTATTTAAATACTAAGGCCCTTTTATCTTTTTTGTGGTTTAAAACTTGTCTTTAAATAATGAGTTAATTTTTGTTTGAGTGGCTGTTGGTTTGGCTTTGTATGGTCTTTGGTTTAAAATTAGTGTCATCCTAGAGTTTTATTATTCTGCTTTTGCCTTTATTTTCAATTTTATTGAGGTCGGCGCAGCATGTCTTTTCTGCCATTCTTCTTTGCTTTAATATTCGGTCAGTCAGCATTGACCTATTTATTCAATTTCTATCCATCATCTTTCTCTTTTAATTATTGAAAATGTGTCTTTGATTTATCAGCACCCGAATTATCTCATTTAACCAGAATCAAAAGGACATTCACAAATAATTATAATTACTAATTAATTGCTTTATAATTAATGAGTTACTATTCTGTTAGACATTGTTGTTGAACTGCCAAAATGAATAAATCCCACGAAGCATATTCTTAACACCTTTATCTTCATATGTCAACCACAGATCGTCCACTGTTGAACAAAAGCCTCCCCTACATGTATCTAATAGGACCGGTCGGAAGCGGTTTGCATCTAGCGCGATTTTGTTGACTTCATCTGATTTTTTATCCACTTTGTGTACTAGTCTAAGTGGACATCATAAGCTTATATCCACCTATATGATTTTACCATCAAGTTCTTTATACGGATTAGCTCCAAACAAAAAACCATCATTTTCTTAATCCATACTCTCAATCAAACATGTTCTTTACTCACCAACACTTTTCATTAAGCAAAAACAAACTTCCCCCAATAATTCATCGGACCAGTTTTATTTCAATATCCAACCAAAAAAATACTCAAAAATACCTTACCATTGCAAATCTTAAGGAGCGACCGATGATCATAATTTACGAAACTTCGGCCGCCCCAAATTAATTAAGGTTTTCATTCATTTTTTTTTCTTTTCCGTCTCTCTAAAGAAAGAGTCTTTTATTAATTAAGGAAGGGCATTGACGAATCGGCTACCGTTGCTAGATAGACATGCCGATAAGCGGAACTTGCTTTCTGAATATAATTTTGGGAGTTCTTAGGGTCCCGTGTTGGTTTAGTGTAACCGGTGAGCCGTTTTGGGTCTTTTTTGTTTTATTTTTTAGTCGTATTGATTTAA
This sequence comes from Agrotis ipsilon, assembly GCA_028554685.1. NCBI lineage: Eukaryota > Metazoa > Arthropoda > Insecta > Lepidoptera > Noctuidae > Agrotis > Agrotis ipsilon. The sequence goes on along the minus strand of CM052973.1, from coordinate 12,773,020 downwards.
AATGTTGGGTTCTTTGCTTTGTTTTATGAGAGGGTTTGGGAAGGTGACATGATGACAAGCGAGCTCGATGCTCTTTTGAGTATTTTTCGCCATTGCTTATAATTTACAGATTTTACCATTTTTCACATTATCTTTGACAACTCACCCTGCGTAGCCATACGCCCATATCCGATTTAATTTCTTCATCTATCTATCTTCTATCTTCTATATATATAAAATTCAAAACTGACTGACTGATCTGACAACGCACAGCCCAAACCGCTGGGCCTAGAAACTTGAAATTTGGCATAAGCCTTCCTTATACCACGTAGGTGAGCACTAAGAACGGATTTTGCAAAATTCGGCCCCTAAGGGGTTGTTGTTTTTGGGGTTGATTAGTTTGCATGAAACTTCGCTACTGCAGGTGCTAGGAATTCCAAATTTTGCATGGGGTGTCTTTTTAGAACGTAGATGCTCACAATGACGGGATTTTGCGAAATCCGACCCCTGAGGGGTTTGTTTTTGGGGTCGACAGTTTGTATGAAACTTTGTTACTACAAGTGCTGGGCGTCTCAAATCTTGTATGCGGGTTTTTTTTAAGACGTAAAAGCTCAACAAGGTAATTTTTTTGTGAAACTCGACCCTTAAGGGGTTGTTTTGGGGATTGATAGTTTTGAGATTTAATTTTTTACATATGGATTCTTTGTTGGACGTAAGTGATACTAAAGACGGGATTTTGTGAAATTCGACCCCCAAGGGGTTGTTTTTGGGGTTGATAGTTTGTATGAAACTTTGTTACTACAAGTGCTAGGAGTCTCAAGTCGTAAGTGATAGTTAAAACGGGATTGATGTATTGATAGTTAGTGGTCTCAAATTTTACAGGAGGTTCTACTTTAGACATAGGTTCTCACTAAGTGAGGATCGTGCGAAATTCAACCCCTTATGAGTAGTTTTGGGGTTGTTAGCAAGGAATCCCAATATATTCATTGGGGTTATTTTAAGAACGTAGGTACCCAAGACGGGATACTGCGAGTAGATACAAATTTTGTTTAATATTGATTTAGATTTTCGAAAAGTATCCCTTATAGAGGGTGGCTGGGAGTAAAAATTCACAAAAGCCAAGTTCGAAAATCACGCGGACGAAGTCGCGGGCGGAGTGCTCGTTATAGGTATAAAAATCTTATAAAAAATTGCTGTAAACAAAATAAATTAGATTATATCTGACCAAAACCAAGTACCGAAAACCGATAGATCCTCTCCACTTATCTCAGCTCACGCTTAACAGATTTTTTAACTAAGATTATTGTTTGTGAGATTCTGTGAGGTATGCCCAATATATTGTCCCGGTCCCGATGACGGATACCCGTACCGATAGTGCCACATTTTGACAAATGGAGGGTCCTTTTTCAGACTTAATGTATTCTGAGGACATGCGCTTAGATCCTTATCAGCCTTAAATAGGGCTGGCAAACCACCCAAAGATCCCCATGATCCCAAAAAGACAACCATTTGTAGAAGAGCATAAGTAACAATGTGGAAGGTCCACAAAATTTAGTGGTACTAAAAATCTGGGTAGATGTGCCCTTAGCTGGAAAATTGGGGTCTTAACCTTTGATTTAGCTTGACGGATTACCTTTGTCTTATACCTGGGATATCTTGAGTAATTTTGTTCTATGACAACCCTAGTCGTAAAGTTTTTATGTCTATGACCGCTGACTCTGGGCCCGTTCATCTTCGCTCGCATTTGATCAGTTTTATCATCTGATATTGTTCCTGTATATTTTTGCTTGTTCGCTTTTTTTTCTAATTTTTTATCTAATATGGAAACGGCTTTTTTAGTTTTTTGGCGCCTTAAAGGCGACACGTCAAGTTTTTTTTTTTTTTTTAATACAAGTCTTGGTTTTAAAAACGGAGATCTCGTCGTCCGAAAAAATCAATTTCAACTTAATTTTTCTCCTATTTAGAAACAATTTTCCATAGCTCAATCAAACACGCAATATTTTTCCAAAACACAGAACAAACTCATACATAATCCATCATTTTTTCACTCCAGCACTTTACACCGAGAGATACGAGTATTCTCCGTAAATTCAATTATATGAAACAAAATGGTAAACACAGTGTTGGGCGGGGATGTAAAATGAATAATACATGTGGCTCCGATATGATCTATCCAATTAATACAAATAAATAATCGTGCTATTCTTCCCTTCGCGGTTGGAACAATGACTAATGGTTTATAGGTAATGACATAAATATCGTGGTTATGTGGTGCGCAGAATATTAAATAGACCGTCGTATTTCATTTAGATTTTTGATAAATAATTTGAAATTCATAACCATTGCTCTTTTGGCAATAGATAACTACTGTATTTATTTAGAGTACATTACACTTCTTTGATATTGTCTTATTATGCTGCTGTAACAAAGTTGTAGAATAAAGAAAAGTAGATTGGCTATGCTATTAGCCAATATGTTACTCTTATGTATTAATGATGACTAAAAAACCGTTTAAAAAGGTACCAAAGTTGAGTTAAGTATACCGAAATAACAAAATAAAGAATAAAAATTTTGGACTTACATTCCTTTTCAATAGGGCCACAGAAAGTCAAACAGTATAAATTTGATAGCCTGTTGAGACTAGGCCGGCCCTGCCTGGAGGCCTTATATTGAAGGCACCACAGGATTGTCCGGTTAAGCAGCATACATCCTCCTTTATGTTGACTTGAAATTGTTCATTCAAAAAAAAACACTAGGACCTCATGATTAATTAAGTAATTCCAGGCTAGTTAAATGATCATTTATATGTAGGTAAATATGGTAATTAAGGATATATTGCAATTTACTTGTTTATGTTAAAATAATGTCAATATTAGAAGCGAATAAAGTTATAACCGCACAAATCGATATTAAACTCCGTGCAATAATGTATAAAACCCTTTGTCCGTGCCCCTTTTAATCATAGAGTATGACGTGTTATTACAATTACAGAAAAACATTATTATTCCAACCCCATACTGATCTAACTGATATAATACCAACCAGTTTACTTGCCCCCTGCAACCCTACGATACATTTGCAATAGCTTTGAAATATTGTTATTAAAGCTTGTTTATTTAGGTCTTGTTTAAATGGACAGTGAGAATCCATTGTTTGTGGCTGGATTAGTTTTTTACAATATTAATTGTATTGTTCGGTTATGTGGTGTTTCAATTTCATTGAGGGCTGATTTTTCAATAGACAGATAACTTGTAACTGAGGAATAAAAATGGCAGTTTGACAGCTTATCTTAAGAAAATTATGTCAAAACGCTAAGACCAAAAGATCATTTCAAACATTGACCTTCATGGTCCTCGTATAATCTTTTGTACATTTTTGTTGTCTGGACTTTAAAAGAGACGGTAACCTCTGAGTTTGTTTCGGCTGTTTCTTCTCGGAGTAGTCAGGTACGAAACACCGGCCCCTTCTAGTTTTATGAAAAGACGTGTAAAAGTGTTGATATAACTTACTTGCATAAAAAAACATCATTACATTACATAATTTCATTGAAAAATGATCCCTTAATGTTGTAGATATTGCTTTTATGTTCATTTATTTTTGTAGTAAACATTCGATATATTATAATAATAATATTCCACAACTATCACACAACGCCATCTAGTCCCAAGCTAAGCAGAGCTTGTGTTATGGGTACTAGAAAACTGATAAACATACTTATATATTTCTAAAAATATACATATTATAGATAAATTACACCAAACAAATGATCGTGCTCATCACACAAACATTTGTCCTGGGTGGGAATCGAACCCACGACCTCCGGCATAGCAGTCAGGGTCACTAACCACTAGACCAACAGGCCAGTGAAATTATATAATATAAATTCATTTCATTACCTACCTTATGTCTTGAATTCAACATGGCAGTTCTAACTTTATTAATAAAGTTTATAGCTAATTAGGTTTAGGCGAAAATCTTGGCTTTGTGAAAGTCTGTAACCCATTTATTGGTTAGGGAATTTACTTGCTATTGAGATAAAACTTATCCATAAGAAGAAACTCATAAAGCGTTTAAGTGGAAATGGAATAATCAGACAGATTACATCCATTTATTTAGATCAGAAACTTATTCTCTGAAACTTACTTACTTTTGAACTGTTTTTATTTATATATCGTAACTATTTTTAAACTGTTTTTGTCTTTTGACAATTCAAAGTGCTATAACCGGCCTACTTGAAATAAATGCTTTGATTTGATTTGACTTACTCAACTCCAAATTATAACAAAACATTGCAGTTTTTTTCATGAAATTTTCTTATTTTCTTTCACTCAAAAAGTATATTTTAGCACTAAATAACTTATTCAACAAACTCAAATCCTATTGGCTAAATATTAATAACAACAAAACGACATATTACTCGCTCAATAACCTCCAACCAAATCCATCCCCCAATTTCACAGCACTTTTCCTAGCTACCTTCATTCTCCAGAAACTATTTCTTCGATCTTTCCCCGTAGAACATAATAGGCAATTCAACTAACGTCGGACACAGTCACTCAGTCCTCAAGTAGTATATTGTGTATCGAAAAAGAAATCAGTCCTCCACAGAAAAATAACATTACTGAACCCGAAGACAAAGCATAGATTTGTACAGAAGGCCAACACGCGTAGCATGGCGATTCTATGTCTATTCTACCAAGAAAAGACAAACTAATTTCATCGTTATTTCCATATAAATCGACTGTTTTTTTGCACAAATGTGACACCATTCGTACACTATTGAAGAAAATAACGTTTATTTTCCACATTTTTTACATTATCATGCTTAAAACTATAAAAATATTTCTCCGTTCTGTCATTTTGTATTTCTGCCGTCGACAAAACCCCTTTCTACGGCGCCATGCTACGCCTGCAGGTGGCCTACTATGTCGTCTTAAAGCGTGAATAGTTACGCTCAGGAATCGAGATGGCGCTAGACGACTTGTATAGCTCTGTCTCTTTCCCACAGCCTAAACTGTATCGCGTTAAGAGCTCGTGGTAAGGCTCCTGGTTGCAATGAAAACATGTTTTTAAGGCCGTGTACCAAACAGGCTGATCATCATGCAAACAAACAAGCAACTGTCAAAATTGCGTTCAGTTCGATTGGCGAACCTGAATGTGTAGTTGCGCTGACGAAAAGCTTTGAGATTCAAATTGTCAATGCAACCAAATAATGCGCAATTGCATCATTTTCGTACTTACATTGAATCCGACGTTTGCGTATTTCCGGGTCCGAACGCTATGATTATGAGAGTTGGGAGTGTGTGTGTCTACGGGTGCTTGGTGTGAGTGTGAACGATGTCTATGTGTGCACAAGGTGTTTGATGTATATGGAGGTTTCAAAGAAAACAAAAATGCAGTGAATGTTTGCGTATGCTTTTAATTGTTCTATGAATTTCTCTAATGAATGACACATTCGCAAATGAATAATTGCACTCGCTTGACATGAAAGAAAAAAAAAGATTTATTGACACACACTGGACACAACAACAGTAATTATACAGAGATACAATAAGTACACCTACATAAGAGAAAGAAACACAAAAACCATATATATCAAAAAAAGAAATAAAAAAAGATAAACTTATTTAACTAAAATAACATGAAAAGTCCTGCCATGTGCGAGGCCAGAAGGCTCCTATCTCAGCTATATCAGGCATGTAGCTTGTCTTTATGTGCCCGAGTTTTCATCAATAGTGTAGAGTGGACTTTCTGTATTCTATCTTCTTTGTGCCAAAAGCGAGTTAACGGAAAAACGTGAGCCTTTCCACCTTTTTCTTTGAAGGAAAAATAAATAAAAGTCAACTTTGGAGCAGTGTGAAGGGTTTTGAGTCCTCAATGGCTTTGATAAAGCATCTTCATGCGTGGTTTGTTGAGTGTAGGTAAAGAATGTTAATCGAGTGACAGTAAAGAGAAACATTTGGGTTTCTTTGGTGTTGTTTTTTTACTTTTTGTTCGATGTATACCTACCTACACATTTACTGTAAATTTTTAGAAGATTAAAAAGAAGGACAGCACGATTTTGTTTGAAAATTAACAGTTAATAAGTTGCTTTTTTTTTTAGCGTGTTAAAATCATCAAATGTGTCCTCCCACCCCGGGCAAGGCGGGAGGGACTGTCAGACTTGTACTGACTAAACTCCACGGTGTCCTTAAATAGTCCTTTATGTTCCGGGGTCACAGTGATGGAATAAGTCCCGCGACCCCGGCAGGCTTTGGTCTCTAAGAGGGTCCCCGTCATTATACTGACGCTCTTTGAGACGCGCGTGGAACTCGACGCGCCGTCGACCCGGGCATGGTTTAAGGTCGGACAGTGAGTTGCCTTTGACTCGCTGTCCGCATGCTCGCGCTTACGGTGGCTGGAGATTGTCTGGCGACGGCGTCTACCACTGCAGTTGGGGTGGAGGGAGGACGCTGTCCTCACCCTGTACTCTTAGTTCAATTTAGGCATATTTTTAGACAATTAAAAAGAAGGACAGTACGATTTTGTTTTAAAATAAACAGTAAATTACTTGTTATTGGAAATACAAAATCGATAAAACAATCATTTTTAATACAGTGACAATCCAACATCACAAAGCCGAAGCAATTACTTCAAACAAAAAACACTTTCATGGTAATCGAAAAAAAAAATAGCTTTTGTGTCAAAATTGGCTTTTATTTTAAAACCATTTATTACTTGCGTGACGCTTATTGCACCAAAAATTAATACATGAACCCGCCCACCTTTTTTCCTTACCACCCTCGGAATAACGCCTATAGTAATTATGTGAATGAAAATTATGCCATATGGCCGCAACGCAACGGTTGATTTTTTCAATTTATTCGTCGCGTTTTTCAATTTTAGTAAGTAGTTTGGTAACGCCTTTGGGCTATTATTGTGATGGATATGTGTATTATTTTGATGTACTGTAATGGGGGAAATAAATAAAAAAGGGAAGGGTTAATACTATTGTTTTGGTAATAATTTATGCAGTAATCTCTTTGATCAAAACGAAAATTCAGAGTAGAATTATGCCTGTTATAATTAATAAGTGGCAATTATAAGCCATTGAGTAATTGTAGACTTTTTTTTTCTTGGTAAAATCATCTTATATGAGTCCTCCCACCCGGGGCAGGGCTCGAACTGTCAGACTTGTACTGACTTAAATTCACAGTGTACTTCATTAGCCCTTTACTTTCCAGGGTCACGGTAATGAGATAAGTCCCGCGAACCCGGCAGGCGAGTAATTGTAGACTTAGATAATTCTTAAAAAAAATACTAATACATTTTATTAATTACCTTTAACAAATTCTTCGTTTTTTATTTTAAGATTACTTCCATAAAATAAACAACAAACAATTTTATCTCAAACAATTAAAATCCTTTGCCTACAAATCGCATGTCACATCACTATTCATAACAATATGGCGTCGTCGCTTACGTTGAGTACTGAAAGAAATAAAATTCACATTAAGCCCGTAACTCGCACAGAATGTAAAATTAAAATCTAAAGTGCTTTTATATGATAATGCATTATGAAATCATTTAGGATAAGCTGAAAATTTAATTTTACTAATGTTGTTTACTGCGGTCCTAGTAGATGCATTATAAGTATTACTGTGATATAAGTGAAATATTGCGGTTTCATCCTTTTGGAGGGAGAGGTTAATCTGATTGTTAGATGTTTTAGGAGTTCGCTTTTAGATTACTTTCTGTCATATTTTTGCGTTCTCTCGAATACAAAAATTCAAATTCAAATGTTCATTCACGACCTCGGGTGATGCGACTTGCGTTAACAGACGCGCGTCGTGTTTAGGTCTTCTGTAATAGAAAGGATGATCTCGCCGATAGTTAATCGTTCTGTGTTAACTCATAATTATGAGCATTGATGAGGTATTAGACACTACATACATACATAATACATCACAAATCTCAAAAATCTCGTCAGTTGTTTACAAATGCGTGAACACTCGCAAGATATGACAAAGATACCAAGAACTTTTAACGTGCAAATCTCAGAACGAAGTATCAATAACTGAATCCATGCCCAAATACTCGTACGTTGAACGCTCCGCTCCGAACAATTGCGTTGACGAATATTATCTACGACTAACCGTAATCGCTGGAAAGAGTCGCGTGCCGTCGTGTAAGTTGTGGCAAAGAGACAATGGTTAGCACATTATTTAGTTTGATTGTAGGTCTTACTATTATAATGTGTCTTATTTACAATGACATATGACTACGATTATTTGGTGTAGGGTCCGCTCGCCCCTTGGATCTTGCCCCTTATGATTAAAATGACCGACTCGCCCCCTTCACTTTTAGATACGCTGACTCGCCCCCGATTGTTAATAAGTTAAAAGTACTGTGAGCAACACAAGTTTTTAAATATTTAAATAAATGTTGTTTGCTTACAACTTCGAGCGTCTATCTCCCTACTGGCTTTAACACCAGTGAGGCGAGGCTATTAGAAGCTAACAAAAAGTATTAGGCTAGCATGAGTTCAAGATAGTCTGTATTTAAATAATTCTAAAGTTTACCTGAAACTGCCTTGTTCTTTGACTATCCAACAAAAGTACTAGGCTAACATAAGTACAAAGTGGTAGTCATATTTTTGGGTAGATATAAAGATTACCTGAAATTATCTTGTTCATTCACTTACCAGCAAAAGTACTAGGCTAGCATAGGCCCAAACCGGTATGTAGTTATTTATATAATTCTGGGTAGGTAGTTCATTAGTTGAATGTTTTTTTTAATCATGAACTGAGTCCGGGTTTGCTATGGTTAGGTTAGGTTAGGTTCGGAATCGACCCAAAAATATTTAAAAAAATACCATTTTGAACTTATGCTAGCCTAGTACTTTTGCTGGTAAGTGAATGAACAAGATAATTTCAGGTAATCGGCCCAGAAATATTTAAATAAATAACACTTTGAACACATGATAGCCTAGTACTTCTGGTAGTATGTCAATGAACAAGACAATTTCAGGTAATTTTTCAACTTTGAACTTATGCTTGCTTAGTACTATTGCTGGTTACAGCCATTGTCTAATTGTCCTTATTTTCGCGATATCTTTAGTTTTTTTGCGAAAATAAGGACACAATACAACTCTCTCAACAGGTAGCACAAACCATCAGACAATCACAAGTATCACGACGAGTTTGTGAGATTACAAGTATAGTTGACTAAAGTAATCAAACGTAGTGTTATTCTTACTGTAAGCATTTTTCTGTCTGATTGTACCTTTCTTGGTTAAATTTCAATGGAAATGCCGCAAGGGGCGAGTGGGTACACCAAAATAATTATTTTAATGTCAATTTTCAACTCGCCCCTTCATAAGGGGCGAGTGGGTACACCAAAATAAATAAATACGGGGCGAGTCGGTCATTTTAATCATAAGGGGCAAGATCCAAGGGGCGAGCGGACCCTACACCGATTATTTTGTCAATAAAATGTAATCTGAATTGTCTGCATTGTTTTAACCTTTCCATTTTTAATGCGATTTTGCTTGATGTCTCTTTAGGGCTGTCATAATCTGTATCATTAAAAAAAGCAATGGTTTTTACTGCATTGACCAACAACGTATCTAATATTTTAAAGCGCTTTAAAATTGTAATACTGATCTTGAGCTCACATTCCAACAATTTGATATTTCCGTTTTTATCCCACTGTAATACCTACGACTGTTATTTCTTTGAAGCTTATTATTGTCACAACTGAGTTCTCATTGTATGAAAGTAAAAGAGACAAAATTAGCGAAATGATCCGCAAAATTCTTGATATCCCAGTGAATGCCAAATACATTTGGCAATTTTGTTTTTTCTTATAAAATAAATTAAGTATGATTCTTTACGTCTCTTGGAACGCGTCCAGCATCGTTTGTGGAGCCACTTAGTTTCATAGCTGATACACTCTCCTTGATTGATATTTTATGAATAGTTTTTTTTTTTATGTTTGAATCGTGGAAGAAAGCTTCTGTTTTTCTTGTGATGGATAGTTATTATTTGTTCCTTTTTAGCCTTCATAACTACACTTCTTTAACCCACAACTTTGTCCATGTGTGCTGAAGTAAGGATATAAAGTATACTAGGCCATATTAAGTATGCATTAACATACAAATCTTTTTAACAAACGCAGTTACAGACAGACAAACAGTTTCACCTTCGAATTCATCAATAGTTTATATTATGTACTGGTATGTTTTATTTCTCGTATAAATTCCTCTAAAACTTGAGAAAATGGATGTTTGTCTAGCTCGATTCGAATCGATCATCGTCGATACTCGCTCGAGAGGTTAATATTGTTATCTGAATTGTTTTAATATGGCATTATAATAATATTATTTCCGTGAACACAGTGATTAACAAGTATTTTATTATAAACGGGGAACTTTTTATTTGATAATAAAATTAGAGACAGAATTACGCATCCCCAAAAAATTATCACCAAAATTACATTTCCAAATCATACTATCTTGTGGTTATTTCATAATAATTGTAACTCAAGCCTGTCAATTTTAATAAAACCGATAAATGCCGTTTACGACAAATTTATTTAAAATGTGTTGTGCAAAATAAAGTGCCTTGTATACCGGGTTTAAAATTTGATTGACGTTAATTGAGAACGGGCTCTGATGATATGCGACCGCATCTGGTTGATATAAAGTAGACCTCGGCATAAATCTGGGGACAGAGGACGCAATGTCATTTGCCATAATTTTATTTATGGGGAAGCAAATTGCATTATCAAATCTACAAATATCACAAATATGGTGATTTAGATGGCCAATCTTTGAAGCAAATGAGAATATTAAGATGATGTTTAATTGTTTTTAAATGAAGGAATTCGACTTTTTAAACTCTATAGAACTTGGGATCTAAAACCGCCACCTTAATAATGTCGCTAATAGCAATGATGGTATAATTTGTCTTTATCTTTTATACTCTGTTACTAGAGCAATAAAATCTAATATCGCTAAGTTGCTAAAGTGGTTTTAGACCTACTGATACATCTATCAAAGCTCTGCAAATAATTTGCATATTAAAATATAGGTCAGAGATTTCTTTTATTCAAACAGATAAAATTTTTGAAACTATTTATATCTTTTGGTGATAATGTAACTACCCATCAAAGGATTATATCATACTTATATATCGTCCTTGAAATATATTACATCAAGTATTTCAACTGTACCTCTAGCCTTCTTTTTATGATAATTCATCTAACATTATGATTTTCTTTTTTTTTCCAGAAGATAGACGCCTACAACCACAGCGGGCCTTCCCTACAGACGTCGGCGGTGATCGCGCTGTGTTCCATAGTGCTGCTCGTCGGGGTTCTCATTGGTGCCATCCTTGTTTGGAAGTAAGTTATTCTTGATTACCATTTATTTTGCAGTAGGTATTTTCAACATCATTATATTGACGTTTCTCATGAAGATATTACTTTGTTTCGGATTGTTTTTTGTGTCTACCAAAACCTTCTGCTTAGATACAAAAAAAAACAATTCGGTTTGAGAATATAAATGAGTAAATCAAAATAAAAACATAATGGAAAAAATAGTTGATTTATTATTAAGACTATAGAATATTCTTGAAAAGCCAAGTAGAATTATTTTGTTTTATTCAGTAGTATATAATTATTTTGTTGAATAATTTTACTTTATTAGGATATGGATCAATGTATTTACTTACAAAAAAGAATCAAAAATGGCGTTGTGCCTACTCCAAGTCGGAGAATAAGGAATGAGAAAAAATAAAGGAATGAAGGCAGGATGAAAATGGTGAATATTAATTGTACATTCATCATCATCATCTCCACTGTCATCTACAAGTAGACATGATGACCATCTCCAGTACCACGTACGTCAAATTACAGACAAGCAAACCATTCTTTCCACCAACAAAATCTTCTTAAAATACACACCTAATCATCTATACTTATGAATCTACAATAGAAACAGATTTAACTCCAACGTGTCAACAATGTGTGTGACACTTTAATCGTTGAAGCCGTCGTCACTACGAGTATGTGGGGAGGCAATGGTTCGAGAAAGTTGATTAGAGTAGCTGTCACCTTAAGATTAAGGTGACGACTTATATTGTTGCGTGGTGCGATTGCAAGCGGGTGTGGTAGCGAGTTTGAGACAGAAGTGTGCTTCTTTGAAGGAGCAGAGTTTTTTTTTTTAATCTTGATGTCTGTCTTCTAGATTTATACAGATTTCAAAGGTTAGCTCTCGATATAACTCACAAAATGAGCAAGCTGAAATGGTGATGATCTGGCCCCATTAGTGGTAAAACTGATAACCCAGGAGGGTTATCGGTGCAGGAGGAAGATCTCCTCCTTCTCCTTCCAAGGTAAACGTAGACATTGTTGAGTTGAGTCCGTTATTGGATATAGATGATAAACATTTATGTAGATGACGTCCCCGGGATTGGAGAAGCGGTGTCCCCTTAGGGTGGCTTTAGGCAGATGATGATGATTTTGTGGCGTTACGTCAGGTGGGATCATTGGATAACAAGAATCTAATGATCCCACCTAACCAAAAACCACGCAGGCCCAGTGTGGGTTGGTAGATGTCACATATCTTTAAAGTTTTGGTTCTAGGACAAGCCGGTTTCCTCACAATGTTTTCCTTCACCATTTTGAGAGCAGTGGTGATGAAATATATTACAAAAACGAATGCGCCTGACTAGATTCAAACCCAAGACAAGTCGGGCCTATACCACTGAAAATTATCTCTATCACACTACTATCTCGATTTTCCATAACCTATAAGACAGTCATAAACCTAAAATTATCCACAAAAAAAAACCTCAATCACCTCCTCATCACAAACTAATTTAAAGTTAACACCCGCCAGTTTTCGAAGAATTAAAAAGCGTAATAATAAAATAATCGCTGGTGTCACAATATCCTTGTCAACGCGTCAGACTGACAGATGACGGTTTGGTGGGATTTAGAAACCCGACGCGGGAAGGTAGCTGTCTCGAGTTATATTCTGTTAATTAGATGTTGAATGGATTAGAGGGGTCATTGAGTTGTATAAATAACTGTGGTTAAGATTTTGCTGGGTTTGGTGTTGAATCTATAATGAAGGATAATAGGAAGTTATTTTTCTGTCTGTATGACTGCTTAGGTATTTGAAACTATGCAATGGCTAATCCATTGCATAGTTTCAAATACTGCGGTTTTTCAGATTTTTTTAATGCCTATTTGATGCGGTTTTCAATCTGACCATCTAACCTTCTAGAACATCACGTAATGCTTTATTATATTATTATGTATTAAAACAATATTTAAATGCCATCCAATTCGGCAATGCTACCCTTGGCGTTTTCACCATTGACAACGATGTGTATGATTTTTTTAATGCCACGTAACTTTTAATTTTAGTTTCAAATAAGTTTTTTTTTTATAATTTTTTACTTCTAATTCTTTGTAAGAACGTAAGAAGCATTTTTTTGTTCCAACCAAATTGTATTACAATAATTTATGAATACACTAAACACGAACTGTGATAGTGTCATATTTTACGTCTTTTAACTTGCACTTGCAAAGATAGAGGCGAGAGTGTGCTGTATAGAATAACAATTTGCACGTAAGTTTTAATCCGAATCTTAAAATATTTCTGTCTTAGCCGCAGGTTTTTTTTTCGGGCCATTTACAAACCAGTTACAAAATCTAGCTTACAAATAACTTACAGCCAACACAAGTAAGTCCATAATCACCAATCACCATTTCAGAATTATCCCCAACAGCTTTTACTTCAATACAAAATCACCTTCTTTCCCCTATAAACATTTCAAAATAAACAACAAAACAAAGTGGAAACAATAATAAACGTCCCACTTTCTGTAACGGCTTAATTGTCTACCTACAACCTCTCTTTTACTCTTCATAAGTAAGACAAGGATACAAGATTTACGCCCACGAGTCGTAGACCGAAACACGCAATCTTGGGAAGCGAGCGAAATCTATCAAATAATGACACAACCGGAAAGTGAGCCCGGAATAGATAGTAACGCTGCGAGTTGAGTTTTAGGATTTTGTCCTGTGTGGTGAAGCTATACTATAGAAGCTTTTATTTGTTGTATTACCAGAAATATACTCTTCTTTCCGATTAGAGTACACCATAGGCTACCTATAGTTAACCGTTTTTGTTTCAATGAGGTAAAATCATCAAATGTATCATCCCGCCCAAGGTGGGACAGGAGGGACTGTCAGACTCGTATTGACTAAAATCCGCGGTAATCCTTCAAAAGCTTTACGTTCCAGGTGCATGGTAACCTGATGAGATAGACCCGCGACGCCGGCAGGCTTTGGCCCTCTTGCCTTGTCAGAAACTATAGTTAACCTGTGGTGATGACTGTGCGATCCTACTACACATATGGCAGAAGACCTCACCAAAGCCTGACCTTCTTAAACCCTACCATTTTTTTTCTGTTTTTTTGACGTAAACTGGAACTTTGACGTTGATTACATGGAAAAAAAATGTTCTTCGTTTGTACTAGTTTCACATTCGTACACTAAGGCGCCTTTTCAATTGTCCATACAGTAAACGTAGTAAAACTTCAAATTCGCTGGTAAATAAAATACAGAAATCTTGTGACAAGGTCTCTTGTCGGAGATCCGTATCAAACAGCTTTTACTGTGTTCTGTCGATGAGCAGTTACAGTTCTTTGTAGATGTCTTATCTTTACTTCTAGGATAAATCAAGCATTGTAAATAAAAAATAACATTATTTGGAGTGCTTTCCCCAGAAAAAAGCAATGTACTTACACCGTTTTAGGTATAAGCGACCAAAATTGCCACCGTAACATAACCTCCATCTTTGTTAGCCCCAAAACAATGCCTTCATCGCCACAACTCACTAAACACGACGAAATAAAGCAATCGTGTACCGGAACACATCACTAACACACGTATACCGACGCAAATAAGGGGGTGGGCAGACTCGCAGCGAATCTGTAATCAAGTCGCCGCCTTCTGTACTTAGCCGAGCAGAACTCGCTCGGAAATGTTCGGGTGATTCCGTGAGTTCTCGGAAGAGTTCGGAAGACTTCGTGACTGTTCGTTGTGTAGTGTGTTGATTGTAGGGTCCATACGTGGTTGGATGGGTTTTTCGTGTCTTAGTTTTAGTTTAGAGTCTGTTATTACTAGTATCTGCAAGGTTACCATGACGTCTTGAAGCGATAGTAAGAAGAGAAGAGACAGAGCTATGCAAGTTCTCTAAAGCCATCTCGTTCCCACATTGGAATAACTCTAATTTTAAGATGCCATGGTAGGCCATCTGGTATAGCATAAAGGCGTTGGCAAGTGTGTCAATTGGAAACGCTGTTAAAAGCTTCACACAGTCCTCATTTCGAGAAATCACTGTCAGTAATTCCTTTGTTAGCCGATAACTGCAATGTCTAGCAGTCTCTGCAATGACGCGCCTTCGACTCGGGCATGGTCCTTGATCGGACGATGAGCTACTCGGACTGCGAACTCGTGCCTACTGCCTCTCGCGACAGCTGGGGCGTGAGTTAGAGGATAATATTATCCTCTCCCTCACGCGTCCCACCTTCTCCTTTGCTAGCATTATTGTTTTGCAGAAGGACGTGACTGCTTTCCATTCTCCCTCGCTTCGCAATATGGCCTGAACCAGTACCAAACGCGAGAGTTCGCCGTCGTCTATCGCCTCCGTGATGACAAGGCGGTGCTGCATCCAAGACGAGTTTTTAGTACCCAAGATTCCAACGACCTCTTTGCTAAAACCTCATTTCAATGACCCCAACTAATCCAAAACTCAAACACAAATTCTAAATTCAAATACTAACAAACAATATCGCATCGCCATTGCCTCGCTCACAAGACTAAACTATTTTAGAACAATATGGTTCCAAGCGTTTATTTGTTCATAAATCATAGGAAACGTCAATATTACATGGCTAAATCGGTAGCCCCGCGGTTACAGCGCCCTCTGTGTTATCTGAGCGGAGATAACGTTCGTTTCTGTAAGTTAACACGAATTATATTGGGTCCTGTTTTATTTATGGCGGGAATTATTGATTTTTTGATGGTCTTTTTGATAGTTTATACTGTTTTGATAGTCGATTAAAGACCTTGTTTATTGAAATGATTATCAGAGGTTTTTATGGATTTTATTTTATGAAATGTTATGAAAAATATCTAGTTTTAATACCGCGACAAAAATCCAAGTTTGTTGCAGGCTGCAATCCCACCCTATACAATCATGCATATGCACATGCACAGCAAAGGAAGCATGCATATGCTCACGTGCAAGAAACGGTTAAACATGCTATGCAATCAAACCGTATTGTTACGGTGATAAGAGGAGCTCAAATTAATAATGTGTTCTATGGAACACAACTTTTGAGCTTTCTACAAAGCGTGACTCCGCATAGTTCCTAATCACTAAATCTAAGGTCTTCATGTCTCAGAAAAACTCTACACAAGCTTTTTCTGCAGTGGCACTCACTGCTGAATAACCCCAAAGTGAACAGTGTAAAAATGATGCCTACCTGGGCGTCAATTCTGCTAATTTTATTTAACTCACATGCTATTGATATTCAATTGAGACTCAATCACGATTCCATTACGATTAGAACAAATTTGGTATTCTGCAAAAACTTCTATGTAAACTCAATAGAGTCGTAATGGAATCGTAGTGTAAGTGTAATTGACTCTCAGTTGAACAGTAACCGTCTTATTACAAAACGAGGTTTAACTATAAACCCAGGTTTAAATCACGTCAAACTATGGTTTATCTAAAAACGTTATTACAAAACATGGTTTTGCGTTAAACCATGGACTAAACCTTGGTCTAACTTTAATCCACGCCGCCCCCTAGTTTAGCGGTGGTCTAAGTCGTAGCTGTCAAAGTTGTGTCAGGTTTTCATTGAATATTTTTCATTGTATTGTTGTTTTTGTGGTATTTTTAAGTACCTAAAACATGGTCGACTTAATGGATAATGATCCTAGATTAACAATTAGGCTACTTTTAACTTCGTTATCATGTTCCCGTGGGATAATTGCCTGACATACTTATCCCAAACATACTTTACTTAGACATACACTAGAATAATCACATTAATAAGGATGGTGAAATTATTAAAAAGAGGCAACTGTTCTAAAAATGAAAACAAAACTTCATAATAATTCCAAAAAATAATTAGTAAACATGTCATAGTTTATTCTGACGTGCGAGAATGTTACGTTCCATTACGCGCTTTAAATATTATGTAAGTAAAGAATCCAACATTAAATAATATGCTTAAAAAATCAAACTACAGTATAGGAAATGACTTATATCTAAATTCTAAAAAATAAATCAATATTATTAATATCTCTTAACCTCAATTAATCATAAACGAATTATCAATACATTGTATTTTCTGGTAATATGGAACGTTGTAATCGAATGATATCATGGTGAACGAATAAAATTTGTATTAATCTGTGGTTGGATTTAGACCTCGGTTCAAATGACGGTACTAAGAAGTCTGAGGTTTATTTATGTTTTGTAATACGAATAATTTTAAACCATGGTTTAGCACTTAAGCCTAGACTTGATAGTTCTGGTCTAAACCAGGGTTTTGCGTTGTTTTTGTAATAAGACGGTAAGTGTTGCCAAACAAGCGTTAAATAAGAGTAGAATACCGATAAAGGCCACAATCGATTTACGATTGGAACACGATTGAAGAGCAGACTAGCAAATATTGTGATAGCAGTTCAATGGAATGTCACTGTAAAACCATTGGTCTTAAATTAGTAGCAGAATACCAAATGTAGTTAAAACTGTTACTGAGATCCAATTGATATTCAATTGAGCCATTTGTAATTTAGCAGACTTGGCGCCCTGATAACGCACCTCTAAAGTGATAACGAAATCTTGTCATTACATAGTCTTTTTGTCTCTGGGCGAAGCGAAAGAGACTATCAGACTCTTATTTACTAAAAGTCCACCTTAATCTTTTAGTTGCTGTTAAGACAGTCTGGTAACGCCAAAAATCCTCAAAAGAACGTTCAATGAATTTTACAATTACTTCATAGAAGACCGTGGAGAAAAATTTAATTTTTATATTTTGTAATGCGCTCCATAATATTTTAAGAGAACAAAGCAAAATCCTAAATAACCAACATTCCAAAGCAACATAACTTTAACCTTCGATAAAAACAGTTTCATCCAAGATAGGTTTCTTTTAAAAAGTCTTAAAAAAGCATCACCTTTTCTCGTATAAGTTAAAAGAGTTGACTCCAGCCAGGAAATTATTTACCGCGGGCAACAGACTAGCTGCAAGTTCAACTTATCGCAATCTTCATACTCTGTGAGGTTTTTATTATCAAACTTGTCTACCTGAATATTAGTGGTCTTGGATAACTTTTTATACTTAAATTTTTAACTGGCGTTTTGTTTTGATATTGGAGTTATGATTGTTTGTTTCACGGCGTGAATGTGTTTATGCTTGAAAGCCTAGAATTAATGGTTTTTTTTTAGTAATTTTGCTCCACGCTACGAATTTCTAAAGTTTCGTGGTTGCTGTAAGCTACAGCCATAGAAACTCAAATCCACATACTTGCCAAATAACTGTAATTAAATACGATAACTCATTTTGTGAGATTGATGGATGGATGTTTTTTACTCAATCACGTCAATAGAGATAATCTAGTTTGTAAGGCTCTATAATAAGGAATATTCCAGACTATAGATAACCTATTTTAATAAGTTAAGGTATAATAGATAGGTCAATTTTTATGCCAGTATAATGTATTCCCGTCGTAGAATTTTTCGAGTGTTACTCGAGCGAAGCTGCTGGTAATAGCTAGTATACTCTTAAATTGTAATCAACAAACATCATTAGCCTTTAATCGTCACATAACTCGGAGGCAGGCATCGTCATCTCTATGAGGAGTGAGATGTAATCTTCTACGCGTGTTGGAAGATGTCACATGTCATTGAATATCTGAATCTAGGACACTTCGGCTACAACACAAATTCGTCGAAATTGCTACCACATGGTGTGACTAAGACGGCATTAAGGATGGCCCTATAAAATAACAGTTATTTTATAAAATAATACGAGTTTCGTGCCGAGTAGGTATCTATATCGACGCGAAAGACTGGGTTAGTATTAAATACAATCAGACTGACATCCATACATTTGTGAATAAATAATTGTCAGTACTTAACCTCAACGACTTAACAAACGGCATAACGGACTGCACTAAATCCAGTCTATCGTAACAGAAACAAAGTAACTCATCAAGTCATAGATATCTCAATGTCTTCTAAACAATGTAACAATTACTTTATAAACAATACAAAATAAACTAGCTGCCCAACAATGGTTCATGTCAGTCAACAGACATAGAAATATTTTTTTTGCGGAAGACACAACCTTACTACTCGAATGCGTGACTAATTATGCCAAAATTACACGTAGCGTTTCCCGCGCGAACGCGATTGGCCAATTCAAAATTGGCCGGCCAATCAGCGTCGAGGGCGGGCCGTCGCTTGCGCACGTTCTAGACACACTTATAGCTTTTAGCTTATGAATATTCAAGCTGATTTGTAATTGAAATAAACGCGATTGAGACATCAGTCTGTTGTCTTTTTGCGAATTAATCCTGGGAACGGTTTAATTGTATTTCAGCAAGCGAAATTCTGAGAATTTTAAATTAATATACGGGGCTTTTTAGCGTGGAAATGTGAAGTGAATTTAGTTACGTGCTATTTATTTATTCCTTTGTTTTAAACGGTCCACTTAACAGTACATAAAGCGCCTCTTTCAACAAAATAAAAAAGGGTGGTCTTGAATTTTATTCCTGGCTTTTAAACTTCAATAGGAACTCATTTACATTGAAGGCTTCATACATAAACGGGAGCATTTTATTCCTCTTTAAGCTTACCTAGTAATTTTACCAATGAATGTAGCAATTACTAACTTTTCTACTGAAATAATCTCAACCACTAACATAGGTTGTCACAGCACTTGATTTATCGACTAACCACTCCAGCTTTCTCCTAGTAACCCTTTTTAGGTCAACACTCCACGAACCAAGTCCTAAACTGCTTTAATAATAAAATTCAGACCCCCAGAAAAATATTAAAACAAAAAACAACCCATTAACAAAAACCCTTATTTTTTTAATTTGAACTTTAACAACCCCTTTTTAGAATAAAAATTGTGATCTTGAAAATCTCACAAACTTGTTAGGGGTTCTTTGGCTGGGGCTTCGCGAACAATGCACTATTTATGGCTCTTTTGTTTAGGCTCTCGTGAAGAGAGCCGACCTGGAATATAAAGCCTCGACTAGTAGCTCGGGCGTTTATTTTTTAAAGTAAAAAAAAATGCTAAATCGTTTTGTTTCTAACTAGCTGGAGAAAGTTTTTAGCTTGTAGTTTTCTGGTGGTAATTATTTTATTCATTTGTAGTGCAGTTTTTAAGTGTGGACTTTTGTTTTAATATTTAAATGAGGGTTGATTGTTACTTTTTTATTTAACCTATATTATCCCACTGCTCGACAAATGGCTTTGACATTGCTGCTGCAGCTGCTTCTAT
The DNA here is from genome assembly GCA_028554685.1 of Agrotis ipsilon. Taxonomy (NCBI): domain Eukaryota; kingdom Metazoa; phylum Arthropoda; class Insecta; order Lepidoptera; family Noctuidae; genus Agrotis; species Agrotis ipsilon. The sequence continues at coordinate 12,752,453 of CM052973.1, read as the reverse complement.
TGTTTTTTTTTTTTTAATTTTTTTACTCCAGGTTATGTTGTTTTTTGTTTTTAATTTTTGAATTTATTTTACATTTCAAGTTTTGTTAAAATGTAAAACACTCTTATTCGAAAACATCTAAGTAAATTCCAAAACCGAACGACTCTTTGTTTAGGTTTTCGAATTTACAACAAAATGTTTTCCATCATCAAAGTCACGCATCAGATCCTCAAATGATTAAACATACTGCTCTCCCAATCGCACCCAATATTAGGACCCCCATTTTAAATTCAGACAAAAAAAAACTACAATAATTACGGAATATCCCACACGAAATGTAAATTATGTACCGAAAAACGTTACATATCGTACTCCTGACCCCCAAAACCAAGTAGACCGTAACATTTTTTTGTGCTCAATATCCACATGCTGCAATTTCTTAACCACGCCCAACTCACAGGCCAATTACGAGCTATCTTGATCAAAACCTTGTATAGTCAACGGCTTTATTAAGCCTATTGTCTTACTCATTATGGAGAATTGAACGTCGATTTCTAAGTGTAGACTATTATCGACCATCTGCATACAATCAGGTATTTGCATAATATCTCAATTCTGTTTTTGTGGCTTGCGCTGATTTGAATAGCTTGGGTGCATTTCACGCATCGTGGTTCGGACACACTGCTCGGGAGTTTGGATAGCAAAATTTTTGAGATTTTATTAGACTTGTGATTTTATTAGACTTATGATTTTATTAGACTTGTGATTTTATTAGACTTATGATTTTATTAGACTTATGATTTTATTAGACTTGTGATTTTATTAGACTTATGATTTTATTAGACTTATGATTTTATTAGACTTGTGATTTTATTATTAGACTTGTGACTCTTAGTTGTTGATAGCTACCGAGCTATAAGTACACACTACATTGGGAGTCGTCCCTCATGTCATTTTATTATGCGACAGTATGAGGCTCATCGTTATCCGAAAGTAGGTTGACGAGTAAGCAAGAAAAATGTACGGCGATGAGACCGTACAGCTAGCTTCATGATTTAGGTAATCGTCTGCATGTTGCCGATACTGAATGATTTTCATGCCTTTTTTGAAGGTATTAAGAAAGTAGGAAGGAGCAATGTTCCGACAGTCGTAATAGACAACAGTTCACAGAGACAGTTCCAGTAAAATATGTTAAATCATAGGTGGTGATTATCAACCCCCAAGTGTGGGTACAATGATCCTTCACGAACTGGTTCACCCGCATCCGCAGACGAGCTACTTGACGAGCTACGTTACGACTTATGCTTTGAAGTTTTAGATACACTACAATAATAATCATCAAGGAATCAGAGTACGGGTTAGGAAAACAAATGGATAGAAATTTCTTTCATACGGAAAGTACCCCAGTGTTCGGCATTAAGTCCCGGTTATACATAATTTTCTCATCAAGCTATTTTGTTCGCCAAACTTCTCACACTTGTGTCCCAGTGCAATGACACGCCATATTTAAAACAGTCGGTTTCTACCACCATTGTTCCAACCTTAGGTTTTAAAAAGTAAATATTTTGTTTTGTTTACAACTTATCTTTATGTTAATTAACAAACTTGGTATGACAGTTGGAATGTGTATGCAAAAAGAAAAAAAGTTTATAAACAAAACACTGATGAAATCAGAGAAGAGGTTCTTTAGAACATTTTTTTTTAATAATAAGCTAGATTCCATTCGATTATTATTATTTTTTTTATAAAATATTATATTATAAATAGAGCAGTGGTGGCCCAGTGGTATCGGTTCCGACTTACGAGTTGTAGGTTGTGGGTTCGAACCCCGCCAGGCGCATACTTTGTGTAATTTATTTCATCACCTCTGCTCTCAAAACGGTGAAGGAAAACATCGTGAGGAAACCGGCATGTCCTAGAACCAAAAATTCGAAGATATGTGACATCTACCAATCCGCACTGGGCCCGCGTGGTGGATTATGGCCCACTCCCTCTCTCAGAGAGGAGGCTTGTGTCCCAGTAGTGGGAACATTATAGGCTGATGATATTATAAATATTAAATAATTATTAAAAAATCTGAGTAACTTTCATTTTGTTTTGCATTTTCGGTAAGATTCGACTCTCAGTATCCTTAACACGGGTTTGCAGACGGCAAGTAATGGGTAGCTTGCCGTTCGATTAATTTGTCCTCATAACAGGCACTTTTAAACCTTAAAAAAACAACTGTATTGTAGTTCAGGACGAGAACTTAGGTACTTCGAAATAAAACTAAGTGCATCTTCTAGTCTGAATTTGCAGCAGCCTATTTCCGGCATTTAGCCACTATCTTACTGACAGTCTAAGACCCAGATCTTCAGACAGGACCTAACTCCTGCTTTGACATGTTCCTGTCTCTATGTTACACTGTTGAACTAGATAGTTCGACAGTTACCTGTCAGCTAGCTTTTGCCAGCAGCTGTGCCGTGAAATTCCAACCAATTTACGTAGGAACCGCTGAATTTTGGTAATTGAATAGTCGGCAACTTAACAAAGCTGTGAGTATTAGAACGTGAACCCACCTCAGCATCAGGCGAATCCTTTTTCTTATAATCATCAAGCAATTTCCGAGCTTCTGCTATAGTTTTATAATAAATAGACTCAAACTCGCTTCGTTCTAATAATTGACCGTCCAAATTATCAGTGCTACATTCCAGTGCTAATTGCACCTCGTCATATTGGCCATACAATGACTCAAGCCTATTCAAACGCAACTGTAACTCGCTAATCTCAGAAGAACCTATGGAAGGTTTCAACGAATTTAAATAATTCAAGAATACCGTTACTCTTCCCTTGAAACTCGCCCTTTTTCTAACGAGCTCCCTATCCTCTGGCATTGCGGAAGCTGGTGCAGACAATCTGGAATGTATACAACACAAATCGGTACATAAACTTAAGCAAGTGCTTAATACAACGTAATATAGAACCTAACGGCTAATGTGATTACATGTATAACTGACTCAGTAACTGTTACCTACCTAATAAAGTAATAATAATGCAGCTATATAGCCACTCTTTAAGGGTAGAATAACTGTGATTAACACACTAAAGTCTGATCAATTACAACAACTTGTAAGCACTGTTAGGGTTTTGCAAATTCAAGTTTTACAATGACTAGTTTAGCCTCTGTACTAAACTGATTATCAAATGCAAATTAAAACTAATACAACCTGATAATAGAGTGTTGGGTGAAAATATAATGATTGAGAATTTCCAGACCACAAATCTTCACGAAATTCTCGAGTTTTAAATATTTTCTTTATTTTTAATCCGGCTCGAAGGACCATGTTGATAATTTCTTCAGGTTTTTGTAGGAGATGAAAATGAAAAACGACTAGCTTTTCAGATAATTTTACATTGATAATGACGTGGACTGTCAGTAGTAGTACATTAAAAATTATAACAATAAAAAGGTTGGATATGATGAAACTTGTAGGCGTTCGGCGCAAACACAGTCTAAGACCCAGATCTTCAGACAGGACCTAACTCCTGCTTTGACATGTTCCTGTCTCTATGTTACACTGTTGAACTAGATAGTTCGACAGTTACCTGTCAGCTAGCTTTTGCCAGCAGCTGTGCCCTCGTGTATCTCGAAAATTATCATAAAAGAACGTAATACTGAGATAAACGGTATTCTATGTGTTTTTTTCAGTTTATAACATAATTATCACTGAGGCAAATATCATCAAGATCCTGTCAGCTATTCTGACTTGATTGGGTAACAGACATCCATCTATACTATACATGCTGTTAGAGATCCATCTCAGGACTTTAAAGAAAAGCAGTGGACTGTAATTGCATCAATTGTAATAATCCAAGAATCTCACGTCGCCCCTGCCGTTGATTGCCCGTGCATATCCATAAATACATAGGTATCAAAATTTTCGCATTTATTTCGTAGTTAATAACATGAGTAAGATTAATCGAAGCTTAAGTCAAGTAACTTTATAGATTTTGTTTTAAGACTTGATAAAAACTTAGTCAAAGACAAGGTCTTTGAAGCCATTAAAAGTTGTCAGAGTCTCCAATTTCCTAACAGAACAACTCAGATATAAAATCTAAAAATAATACAGAAAACAGGACGGAACAAAACAAAACTTTTTATGAAAATATCAAAAGCAATTTAGAATATTTTCTTCGTGAGACTAACAGTTGGACAAACTTCGATTTACCAATTTCCTCTTTCAAAGTTTCGCGACTTGACAAAATATATACCGTAATAGTGTTTGTGAAAATTGTAACCGCTGTATTTTATATGAGTTGGTAGAGTGAGTTAGTTTTTAAAAATAGTTTCAGTGTTTTTGAGGTAGCATTTATACAGGTATTTAAATTTGATAAAATACTGGTTGTTTTATTTACATGTCTAAAATTTTTGAACGTTTTTATTTGTACGTATTTTTGTTTTTAGCCATCGTATTTTTGTTGTTCATTTCTGGAGCTGCACACTTTCACGTGATAGAATTATCATATTTTATGCTTTACATGAAAAATTTCGAAAATAAAATTTCAATCGTTTCATTGTTTACGAAATCAAATTGCATTTCGTGAATGTTGGTTGTAATTTTCGACAACACAGTTGTTTTAAGAAAGGTTGTCAAACTTTTAGCCTACTGACTACCTCTAACGAATTTCGAAGATCTACAAATGACGCATAATTCGAATTACGCATTACAATGACAATCAACAGAGTTCATCGAATCTAAATAATTAATTATATCTACTAGTCTACAACTTATTGAAGCGCCTACACCAACAACAAAATTGAATCAAAACTTTGAACCTAATAACAATACAGACAAGAGCTTATTTAGGGACAACAGGCCCTGTAATCAATTTAGGGGCTTAGTACATATCTAGTAAGATCTAGGATTCTAGGCCTAGGGTTTATAATAAAGGAATTAAGCTCATGTCACTTGTCAGCGTCGGCTTTTGACGTCTAAAGGCTAAGCACAGGCTTTCAACTGACGTAGATATGAAAGATTAATAGAGATCTGATAATTTAAGCTCGAAGCTTGATTTGAAATTGCTATCTTGTTGATTGAAGTGTTTATTCATGTTTTGTTAATTGATTGGAACTAAAGTCTTGGGGCTAATTATAATGAAAATAATTACAATATAAAAAAGTATTGCACAAACAGTAGTTTAAAATATTTTTATCGATTTTACCAAAAGGGGCTTTTTAGACTTATGAAAAGAAGAAAAGATTTAGATTGAAAAAGACACAATCAATTATTTGTCTAGAAGGGTAGTCTTTTGTGAATTAAATTTCAAATTCCTCCAATTTTCGACTGTTTATAAAACCGATATCCAAAATCTCCACAAGTCCATTGGCTTTCAAAATATATGGTCTCCCAATTCTCTTCGCAAAATTTTAAAGGAAATCCCACATTGCGTTTACCTACCCCATTGTCTCCGTACCCGAGCACAAAATCCTATTTTCAGTACCTTTAAAAGCGTTATACAGTGTTCGAAAATTTCAGTCGCGAAAATTCTCCTTGAAAACGACACACAGTGCAAATATTCACCTTCACTAATACACTTAACGAAGTCTCTTTGCTAACCGGGGAACAAGTGATGCTACTTTAAACTCGCACTCCGTGTTATTAGGGGTGCTACACATGTGTTCGGTTCGGCTTGGTAACCGAGCGGCAAAACCGTTCGGTAAATGGCAAAGACTTGTCAGTATGTTTTACTAAGGGGCTAAGGGGGTAACTTTATTCTGGTATTCAGACAGGCAATCGCTTCATGTTAAAATTAGTAATTTGCTATAGCTTTTTTATTTTTTTTTAGGTGGTAAAATCATCAAATGAGTCCTCCCGCCCTGGGTGGGGCGGAAGGGACTGTAAGACTCTTACTGACTAAAATCCAACAGTGTTCCTTCGGATGCCCTTTACGTTCCAGGGCCGCGGTATCCTGGGTTAAGAAAAAACCCGCGACCCCAGCAGGCATTTGGCGCGAAACACGACGCGCCACCGACCCGGGGTTGGTCCTCGGTCGGACGGCGAGCTACCCATTACTCACCGTCCGCAAGCCCGCTTCGCCGCTGTGCCCTCTGCTGATCAGAGGGACACGCGTTGGAGCGTCCACACGACAGGCTATTCGCATACGGGCAAAGAGACCCCTTAGGCACACAGTGCCTAAGGAAGAGTTTTTGCCCGCACTCCAGGGTGCACCGGCCCGAAAAACTGGTCTTCCCCACTGACATATCCGAGAGGGAACTCCAGTCCACGGGCGCACGTGGAGGTTTCCTGTCTTAGCACCCCAATTTGCTATAGCTGGTAGCCTAAAATCAGACCGCAAATAGTTGGGAAAATATAAAACAGATTGTATAGTTATGACATTCGGCAAAATCATTCGTTTCTGAAGTCTGTTGAATCAGCTCAGTCATGATTCAGGATTACTAGATGACGACAGAAAATTTACAAATGGGCACAAGCAAAATAAAATATTGCTTCCAGTCGGCTCTGTTCAATAAATAAATCCGAACCGAATCAGTACCGATATTAAAATGTGTTACACCCCTCACACTCGCCTAAGTGCCTGCTGACTACGTTGTCAGTATCACACAAGGAACTTAACGGTAACTTAATCTTCTTTTGTTTAAGCTGCGCTTCAGTTCAACGCTTCCAACCCCTAGTGGAATTTTGACACCTCTTATTCACCAATTATGTGTGTGAATTTGATGGCGGGTGGTTGTAACTTGATAGAGATTACTCCTGTCATAATTTTTTGACGTATTGACACTTCTATGTTTACAAAAAACTCTGAAAAAAGTTGCATTCAAATCAACCGTCTCTAAATGCAGTCTTATTTTTTGTATTTATAAATAGAAATAAAAACGACCGAACCCCTGTAAAGGGAAGTGAAATAAGCGTTGCATTAATCTTTCCTGATTACTCAAGCAGTTTATTAAAGCAGTCGGCAGTAAAAACCGTATATTTACGAGCTACTAAGTCCATTAGTGTGGCTGGAAAAGCTCTACATACCATGCCTTAATGACTGCATTAATTTATTATTCTGAATTTCAGTGTGTATTCTATTAATGTTTTGAATGAGTTCTCATAATACTTATTTTTGAACGTTTTGGTTTTACATAAAGATTTTAGTCGCCATCAAAGTCGCTAAAAAACAAATTATGAAATGATCATTGAAAAAAAAGCCTTTCACGCTATTCTGATCGTTACAATTTCAAAATAAGTGTCCAATTTACCCAAAAAATCTCAACAACGACCCATTTACAGCAATGACACATCAAATTCCTATCAATTTATATTGGACACGTAATAATGTCCAAGTAAAGGCACTCTCACACTTCTCAGGCGCCACCTAACGCGTGTTCAGTGAACTGTTATCAGCGGATGTTGCCCTAATTGGACCCCCATCAATGTTGGGATACTACCTGATGGGATTTTATGGTGTCAGAGATAAAATTTTGTTAACATGTAAGACTAGGAGATACGGTGAGGTGGAAGGCTTTGACTGATGGGTGAGCTTATTATAAACTTGGTAGGTAACAATGTAGTGTGTGCTCGTGCTTTCTAGGGAAATCTTACTTCTTACTACTATTATTTTTCCATACTTTCTTGTTTCGTTTTATTTTAATTATCTGGTAAATAACTACATCTGTATCTTAACTTAGTATTTTACTACAATTGAAATGTCATATCCAATTTAGTGAGGTGATTAAGACCACAGGATCGTCCTATTTCATATACCTTTCTCTATTTAACAGTGTACAACTAATCCATTGTGATTTTATGCTTTATTAAAAATGCGAGAGTTTGTGATGTTGATGATTGTTACTCTTTCACACAAAAATTGCAACAAAAAGGCATTTGCTTGAGGAATGAGTTTGTCTGTGTATAAAAACATAGGATATTTTTATTCCGGTTTGATGTTCCTGTGGGATAATTATTTATTTATCGAACTTCAACTTCTATTAAAACTGTTAAAGCAATCTTATTCAGTATTTATTGTACGTGTGGGCCATATGAACATCATAGATATAATCTTGAAAGTAAATTGTTTTACCAGCTCAGTCATAAATTCGAAGCTAAATGACAAAACATAAGAAAACAGTTGCAAATTGTAAATTTTATAATCACAACTTACAACTGTTAAGTATAGCAACTGAAAAGTAGGTTTTACTATAAATTAAAAAAATATATTATATAGAATAGAGACAGAAAATTTATCGTTCAGAAATACCTCTCTACAAAGTTCCAAAACAACTTCGTCCACAACATTAACTTGATAAAATAACTTAGCATTTCAAAGACTACATCTAGACATCTAAATACCAAACCAAAGCTGTTAATTCTACCTACTTCACACAGGGTTGAAGCTTGAAGATACCAGTTAGCAACTGACGCCTTTGTGTGGTTACTTTGACGTAAATCTAATTACATTAACGTGTGCTGTAGATATATTATATATGTTTATAGGAGTGTGCGAAGCTGAGTGTGTGTGTCTATATACATATTTGTGTGTATTATACATAATATGTGATTGAAAGTAACCACGACTTTACACAGAACGCGGTGTCTTGTAAATACGAAGGTGATATAAAATGATGTAAAAAAATAATTAGAGAAGAATTATATAGGTAAGTATTTCGTGTTAAAATGTGCCGTATTCTTTGTCATATTGTGTCGTTGGCACAGCATTTCTCTAAAAGAATCTTCTAATAGATTTTCAACTTTATATTACAAAACATAACGTTGAAAGAGCGTTAAAGAAAAACCATAGCTTCGGCACTCCGTAGTTTCTTCAGGGGATAGCTAATCAACATGGTAGGTATTCCTTGCTGGACACGTGATATGTGACAAGTAAGAAAGTACCCATTATTTTTTTTACATTATTTTAAAGTTCCTTAAATAAAGGAAAATCATTTAGGAGAGGAATCGAAAAGGGTCTTTGAAAATTACGCTTAGACAACTTCGGTTCGAATCCCACTTGCTACTGAATTTTTATTTTCTCAAGAAACATCTTTACGCATAGAAATTTCACTACTCGTCTCATATCGCAATCGACCAAAAACAACTGGCAACGTACACATATACAAGCACCTATGCATTTATACATTTCATTCATATTTACAATACATTCAAAAAATATGGAAGGTAGACGTCGTCCCCAAAACTTGCTTCGTCTGATCCGTTTCATGAACATGACACTGCATTTCATTACTTCATCTTGTGCAATATTTAACATGCAACACACCGCCTTCAGCTTTAGTTTCTAAGTTCACTTGCTGTTGCTAGCGGTTTGGAAGGCGAAGTAAGATGAAAATTATCCCATGGGGATTCAGTTTTTTAACTTTCTGGGTACCAAACATCAAAATACTTTCAGTAATTTTTTTATGAAAAATAAATAAAAAAATGTATTTTCATCCATCCTCACAAATTCTTGCATTTAAACATATTAGTTAAATTAGATACAAAGGTATAAGTAGAACTTGGAAAGTATAATTTCTGAAAAATATTTCCATGTACTATCCACTTTTACTTTTATTGATGTATATGAAATCTGTGGATTAAAAAAGGATACCTACTAGACTGCGTCTGTGACTTAAAAATCAAGTTTATAAAAAACCGACGATTTAAAAATAAAAACATTACGAGAGCTAAAATAATTACTCATACAAAATTAAAACACCCAAATACAAGTAAGACAGCGGCTGTTCCAAAAAGAAAAAAATACAATAAAAATCCTAATTTATTTAAGAAAATATCAGACGTCTCTATTCGTAATAGACGAGACAATAATAGACTGTGCGTACCAAGATCAACCACGGCATTGATGCAAAAAAGTATCTTTTGTTTAGCACCTGTAATATATAATAAAATCCCAAAATCTATCAAACAAATGCCTACTGCTCTGTTTAAAGTACATTTAAAAAAATATCTTACAGCTAAATGCTATTATAGCATATCGGAGTTTTTAAATGATAGCAATTAATTTATTTGTAACTTTTTTTCTTATTTGCAATTTATAAAATTTCCCCGTTTTGTGTGTTATATTTTTCTTTGTTATTTATTTAGCATTAAGTTGTTTTAAATTTGTGTAGACTCAAATTCTATATTTTTTCGGTTACCTCTAAACCAAAAAATGTAAAGCTATTATTGTACGCCATAATTGGCAAAACATGCAGATCAATTTGTTATTTTAAGACCTTGCACCTTGTTTTGATGCATACTCATGTTTTACAATAAATATTATTCTATTCTATTCTATTCTATTCTACAAATTCAAAATTCGAAAAAATATTAAAAAAAAACGCGTGACAGACACGTTACGTCATTTCACGCGTCAAGCGTCACGGATCACACCTGTCACGCGATGAACACGTCCCTCCGACTTGAGGTAGACATCCATCAGCCTCATAACACGTCGTATAGCGTTAGTGACGTGTCAGTGGATGGGGCGAGTAAGGCGGCCTCTAAACGGTCAATTATATTGCGCAATATTACAAATTGTGCAATATTATTGACCGTTTAGAGTAAACATTGAAGATTGCGCAGTGATTGACCGAAAGTTTGAGCGAGTTTAATTTTTATTGCACCATATTTTTTCATTGCATCGTGTAGGGTCAATATTGCGCAATATCGGGATCAATACTATACTCCGATAGAGCACGAAAACATTGTGCAGTTCGTATTATTGCGCAATATAATTGCTCGTTTGGATTCAGAGCGCCTTTCAATCTTATTGTACAATTAAAAGTATTGTACAATGTTATTGTAGGTCTAGGGGCCGCCTAACGTGACACCTGCGGTCACTGACAAAACGGTCAGTCTACATAGATTTAGCTGTAGTGATTAGGCAAGTGCAAGTTTCATTACAAGATTTGGTGCTTTCAACACCTACCAATAAGCAATTTTATATGCAATAATGCCCTGTAAGGACTGTCAACACGCTGGAAGAACTTGATGCAAGTTTAAATACATTGCGATTTAAAACATTTGCTTGATGAACTGAATTGATTGTCCATTAATAGATCGCAATGTAGTCAAACTTGCGTGCAATCTGCATGCGAATCATGCATCGTGTAAGTGACGCTTTACACCGGGGTTGTGGGACCATCTGTAAACGCATACGCTTATGCTTTACTGACCCAGGCTCTAGGGTCCTGAAAGCAGTAAAAATTTTAAAATTTGTTACGTCAAAAGTAAAAGTTCATTTTATCCATGTCCTTTGGTCATATTATTCTACTTTCTTTGTCGTGTCGATGATTCCTTTAAATTATAATGTTTCGACCAAAAATCTGGCACATTAACGGCGTTGGTGGTGGCTCCGGACAGTTCCCTTAGAGTGCAGGTGAAGTTACACAGAGTACAGTTGAGAAGGTGGGTCATCGTCTGTGATGAGGCCCCGTAATCACACCTTTCTTCATCATAAAACCTTGACCGGCTGTCATTAGCTTCTATTATTTCTTGGCATACAATTTTATTGAATTTAAGTTATTTAAACGCGTTAATGTTTTGATGAAAATTTAATACTATCATGCATTAAAATTCTGATCAATAACATTTGGTAACTGACATACAAAACAAACATATACGTTAAAACCAATATTATAAAATCGTATCGACCTTAAATAAATATTTAATACCCACTAAGCACACCACAGAATTCATGACTGATTCTAATAATCGCGACCGAAAACCCTCAAACATTTGTACGTACAAATGGATAAAAACGTTCATTTTGCGATATTAAAAGAGGCATAAAATTTAATATCGCAAATGGATATGTTCAGCCATTTTCTTTTTTTTTATAAATATTTTTCTCCCAAACATTTATACAATATTGATGGAACTATTTTGGAAAATGAAATACATTGTCTCTAGAGGCTGAATTGTGTCTGTCAATCCTGAATATACATTTTTGTTTGTATATAATTGATAAGCAAAACTAGATCTTGTTTTCTAAAGTGTAAAATACATTTTGGTAATGTCACGACGAGATATTTATTAATAAGTAAATGATTTTAATTATAAATGTTTTTGTGTTAACCATGCTTTTGGTGTCATATATCTTCCTAAATTTTAATTAAGTAAGAAACTACACGTACGGTAACTGGTATTTGATATTTATTCCGTCCTTATGAGCATCATTAAGTCATTTCCTGTAACATCACGAAAAAGTCGAAAACTTACCTCAGCTTCCTGCATTTTCTTATAAATATTTATAAAATGAACCATCTCGTTTATCACAGATGAAATACGAACAAAAACAAACATTCCTAATCGATTAAAATCAGTTTTTAATACCCTAATCGATTATCGTAAATTGGTTAAATCGAAATGGAATTAAAGAATCGATTAACCCAGAGTAATATTAATAACAAACCTTTTTATCGATATCGACGGAATCGCGACATGGAATCAAATTATTTGTATTTACTAGTAACTGTCGGTATTAACTTGATTTATCTTATTGACTTTATCGATGGTCGACAGACTCAGAAAGTTTCGCTTCCCGCCACTAGTTTGTATAAGTCATGTCTATGTGGAAGTTCAATGGATTACCCACTTTATCTGGATGATTATAGAGATTAGTTTGGATTAATGTTTAAAGGAAGCTAGAATAGTTTTATCTTTAAAAAATGAGATAACAGATAAGGTATGCGACGTGGATTTGGTTGGGTGTATTGTACTCGGAGTGAAATAGATTGGACTGTTAAATTAACTGGCTTTGAAAACAAATATTCTGTCTTTTGTGTCACGTAGGTAAATTTTTGCATAGAGGCTACATCAAAAATTTGTCAAATTTTATAAAATTTAATAATAAAAAATCGCGTCACTTATCTTGTTCCAATCTATAAAATAAATTAAAGCCAATGCAACGAAAAACATGGATAGAACATAGACATTTTAAACTTCAATTTAAACACAACAAAAACAGATTTTTTTCCTAAAAATTACTTTCAAAAATTTTAAACTTTTCAAACAAGACAAGACAACAGGTGCACTCAACCGAAAAATTGTCATAGGCCATTCCTCCTCTCTCCAACTACAATATCCGCGGGTCGCATTCAGTGGGTGGTCGACACGACTTGTCGAGCGGTTGCGTCTTTGTCGCACCGACATGTCGCATGCAAGAGACGCCATTTGTACACAGAAAAAAACGAACCATAAAAGGATTACCGTATATTTTATTGTTTGGATTTTAATTTTACTTGACTTTTTGAGCGGTTTTTTGTAAAGGATTTTGAAAGGTTAATGCTGGTTTAGTGAAATTAGATTTTGTTTGTGTTAGTATGTCTGAGTACATCTAACTGTAACCGTTGATCTCGGTTGTTATTTGTAAATTATTGACTTTTTCAACGAACGAAGATTTGATAAATAGATTGCAGAAAGATAGAAAAGCAGTCAATTTTTGAACTGGATTTAAGTGGTAGATCACTCAAAAATATTTGGAAGATACAGCAAAGAGTATATTAAAATTTTTAAACAGTTCGTTTTTGTTTTTTTAAGAATCCTCATATGAGTTCTCCTGCTAAAAATTTAAAATCCACGGTGTCCTTCGATAGCCCTTTATGTTCCGAGGTCACGGTGATGGAAATAAGCCCCGCGACCCCGGCAGGCTTTGGCCTTTGAGTTCTCCTGCCAGTGAAAGTCAATATCAGACTCTTACTGACTGAAAACACCCTGTTTCTTACAGAAAACCTAGGTAAATAATCATCCAGTGTTCATAATAATTTGACACAGATTTATTAACGTGAAATTTAGCTTGAGTATTAAATGGGCATCGAATATTAAATATCACACAGATTTATTAACGTAAAATTAAGTTTGAGTGTAAAATGGACATAATAGATAGAAATAGATGAAACTCAAATCCCACACACATAAACAGTTTATAAAACCACTGTTAATTCAACAATCCCTTTACAAATACATCGTAGATTTAAAATATCTATTCATGAAACTCCATTCATCATAATCTTTTTAAATACAACACAAATCTGTGATATTAATACCATCCAAAAATCCTCCACTCATATTTCAAAAGTTTTTATTATATTAGAAAACTTATAATATTATACCATCTTCAATAATCACAAAGCAAATATCAACAAAAAGGTAAACCGCAAAAAAGAAGAAGCATATGCTATTTTTTCACCGCAACATCTCAATCAAGTGGACCGTACTTTATACCAATTATACCAATCATAACTACCCTACGATTAGTCCTTTCGAATAATAAAATCGTCCGTACTTAAAAGCCGCTACCTGAAATTGGAGATCTGTAATAAAGAGTTGAAAGATTGAAATGAGTTTTTAATTTACGTAAAAGTTGTAATTTAAGAGGGAATAATCATAACTTTTATAGCTTTATTTTTTTATAGAGCTGTATATAATGGAAATAGGCAACTACACCTAGAAAATGAAATCGTGGATTTTAGTCAGTACAAGGAGGGAGTACTCATTAATTGATTATTTTAATACATTAAAAATAGAAAAAAAAAGCATATATTAGGGTGCTCCCACATTTATCGACGCGGAATCGGCTTGAGCTAATTACGAAACATTAGGTACTATACTTATCGCCAATCATCTGAAGGCGAACGGCTCGTTTCGCCGTCGGCCGGCGTCGCGCCGCGTCGGCCGAAACCGATGCGAACGGTATTAATAACACCCTTAATACGTAGAAATAAAGGCTTTTTTGAGCGGCGTTAGCCGATTCCGCTGCGATAATTGTGGGAGGACCCTTAGTCAGTACAAGTCTGACAGTCCCTCTCATCATGCCGTGGGCGGGTGGGAGGACTCATTAATGATGGATATAATACATTAAAAAAAAGAAAAAAGCATATTTTACGACCTACGGAACCCGTAGATATTCCACAACTAATATTAAATGAAAAAGTTTTTTCAACTAATATTAGAACATCTGCTTTGTGAAGTCAAGTTGGCGTATCTAATGCGTTTATAATAAGTTCCTTTTCTTTTGTGATAATTGAAAGCTATGGCAGAACCGGTGTGGAACTAATGTTTTATTGATAGTATATTAGTGCGGATATGATAATAGACATGTACACTAAATGTAAATCTTGTAATCCTGGAATGGTTAAGTAGTGTCATATGGACCTACACTTTAGTTCCACCAGTTATATTTAAGTTCCCATAATAATATGGGGCATTGGGACCGAAACTATGTATTTCAGCGGTTCTCCTCAGTGAGGTAGTCTACCTTTATTTTAAAATAATGTGTATAAGAGTTTTATTTTTACCAGCTAACGTATCATTTATTTGTAAAGTTAATGTAAAAGCCTTCATGCAACTCATTATAAAAATTCAAAGAAATACATTTATGATTAAAGCAATTATAGAATCAAATACAAAGTAAATATGTCTAGAAAATCTCACACTGAGACTTGATTGTATAGTAATGAAAGAAATTATTTCTAATTCAATTTTAACATCAATGACTTTTGCAATCTTAATTCAATCAGTTCGTGAGTGCGTCGTAATTAAATCATTTTAGTTCAATTAGTTCTAAAAGGCATTATATTGAATTGAATGCCGTAACCTTTGACATGCACTAGATGTCACATAATTCTATTAATATCTACATGATTAATTTGAAGAATTTATACAATAATTGTTATTATATACTAGCTTTGAGCCAAGGCGTCACTATTCAATAATATAATAATAGATGTATTCCACAACTATCACACAACACCATCTCTAGTCCCAAGCTAAGCAGAGCTTGTGTTATGAATACTAGATAACTGATAAACATACTTATATATTTCTAAATACATACATATTATAGATAAATTACACCCAGACAGAACAAAAATGATCATGCTTATCACACAAACATTTGTCCTGGGTGGGAATCGAACCCACAACCTCCGGCATAGCAGTCAGGGTCACTAACCACCAACAGGCCAGTCTAGATAGTTTATAACCAGGTTTAACATATGGGATAGTTTTTAATCCCAATTTACTTTCCCGTAGGATAATTATTATCCAGTCGTAGCGGGTGAAACCGCTGGCAGTAGCTAGTTTAATAATAATTTGTACAGCAAATCTTATAATGGTACTCGAGACGTATATTAATCGACATCTTTTGTGATACCAAACACAATATAAATAACGTCTGGTGGCGTTGCCTTATCATTGAAGATAATCTTATTTAAATAATATAACTGAACATTTTATAATAATATTAATTTTGACTTCGTCCGGGTCAGAATCGTCAACATTTTGTTTTAAAGATAGTCTATCGGCCTAGCCTTTTTTTATTTCGTTATAAGTATATTATAAACTAGCTGTGCCCGCAACTTCGTTCGCGTGGATGTCGGAATTTAACAATGTATTTTTTAGTTGCAAGCGCTTCATTCACGCCACGTTTTTCATATAAACCGTGTATTTAGAATTTTCTTAGATTAATCAAAAATATTTGACACTCTTATTCCAGGTTTATGTTGGACTATTTTCCTAATGACCGCTCTCACCACACCACACCACACCACACCATTCCATTCCATTCCATTCTGTTCTACTCTATGATTCCTTTAAATATTGCTTTAATTAATTTATATTTTTTATTTATGTGAACCGATTACGATGAAACAAAATACATAATGGTACTTCAATTTAAACACGTCTATTCCAGGTTTTCTTTTAACGCCATCTGCCGTGCGTTGTAGTTTTGCTATTCGAATTCGAAGTTAGATCGCGCGACTGACGTACGAAATCAAATTGTGAGAGCAAAGTGCACCCGTAATTTTACTTCTAAAACACTTTAAATTCTAATATCTTTTGATAGACTGAACCGATTCCAATGAAACAAAAACTAAATTCCTCTCCGAACTACGCTTAATCGTTGTGTATAAAAGTTATCTACATTAATTTCGTACATTTTACGTGATACCTGGACAAATAAACATACAAACAGACAAACAGACAAAAATTCTAAAAATGCTAGAATTGGGTTCGATTGGTTGTCCTTTAATACCCTGGCTATATTTATTGAGGTTTTTTTTAATGTACAAAAATAACTTTTCTACAGTTTTATTATATGTATATAGATATAGAAGAATAGATAGATATAGAAGATAGAAGACTAGTTGCTAGCCTCGGCTTGCATTTATGTTTTCAAGGATGAAAATTTTCGACCTTTTCTGTGACAGAAATAAAAAAAGAATTGCTATGATATATATATAATTATATTTTTTGTAATAGTTCTCATGTTTGTTTGGCGTGACCAAGAAAATTGGTAATATGTTTAAAATGAGATGTGTTTCAAATATGCTTTATTTTACAAAAGATACTTAAATTTTTTAGGATGTTTCATAAAAACGTAAGACTTGATAAATATCACCTTCAAACTTTTACAACAAAATTCTCCAGCCCTTAGCAAAATTAATTTCGGTTTCAGCGCAGCACTTTAAATTTTCTTCTCCATTCTTCTCTATAAGTCACAGTCACCAATATCGTAAACGAAATAATAATTATATAGACATTATAATGTCATGAGCTAGCTTCTACATACAAGTACGTAAACAACTCATTATTGTCCTTTGAGAAAATTACAGCTTTATCAATAGATTCTAGAACCTTCTACAAAGACGATGCGCAATATACGCCAAAGTTGTTTACATCGTTGACACCAAAATAACATAATGATGTTATACAGTGAATGTTTCCATTGATACTAGTAAACATAATTAAGTGATTTTCCATCATGATCAAACGGAAGACGTCTACTTCTGACCAAAGATTTTCAGTTTTTCTCTGAGCTCCTTTGTAAATAAAACTGTTTCGTAGGAAATCGATGACTTCACGCGCAACAGACAGCGTAAGGTGGCGGGCCGCGAGAGAGAGGACAGCGTCCTCCCTCCGCCCCAACCGTAGTGGTGCACGCCCACGGCTTCGGACGTCGCAAGACGATCTCCGGCCACCGTCGGCGCGGGCATGCGGACAGCGAGTAAAGGGCAACTCGCTGTCCGACCATGGACCATGCCCGGGTCGACGGCGCGTCGTCTTCCACGCGCCTCAAAGAGCTGTCAGCAAAATGACGGGGCCCCCTCTCAGAGGGCCAAAGCCTGCCGGGGTCGCGGGACTTATTTCTATCACCGTGACCCCGGAACATAAAGAGCTACTGAAGGACACCGTGGATTTTAGTCAGTACAATTCTGACAGTCCCTCCCGCCCTGCCCGGGGTTGAAAGACTTATTTGATGACTTTACCACGAAAAAAAAAAAAACAGACAAGGTTGGATACTTTCATTAGCCGCGTGTACATTAGACTTCGATGTCACAACTTGTACTGGGACCACTTGCTTCATGAAGACAGACAAGCTAGCGGTGTATGCAAGTAAAGCTCACACTCGCCTTCTCATTATTTTTTCTTCTTTTTTAGTTATGGTCCGCTCGCAGACATATTATTCTTTCTTGAAAAATATTTACGATTCACAACACAGGCGATAATAAATAAATAAATATTCCACAACTATCACACAACGCCATCTAGTCCCAAGCTAAGCAGAGCTTGTGTTATGGGTACTAGACAACTGATAAACATACTTATATATTTCTAAATACATACATATTTAATTATAGATATATGTATTACACCCAGACACAGAAGAAATGATCATGCTCATCACACAAACATTTGTCCTGGGTGGGAATCGAACCCACGACCTCCGGCATAGCAGTCAGGGTCACTAACCACTAGACCAACAGGCCAGTCATATAGATAATGCGTATATATTTTAATTTAATTCCAATAATAATGCCATTATCACCAAAACTAATTGTTAATTTTCTTTCACAGACACAAACGGAAAGTCACCAATCTGCTTCCATCGAAGTCGTCAGCCCCCACGCAGAGCAGCGGCTCCCAGCGTAGGGCTCCGCCCCCAGCACCTTTGTACGAAGACCTGCAGGACATGCCCAGAAGACCGCCACTACCACACAGACCTGAAATGGAACCACAGTTGGAGGTAAGATATCAGTTCCGTATAGTTTTTTCTTTTTAGAAAATCTCCCCGTACCCATCACGTAGGCTTCAGGCAGCGGCCATTCCTCAACGTACCTTTTGCATCGACAAATTACAGATGAAATGCTTACCTCTTACGTAGTGCGAAAAGTTTCAACAGTCTCTCCCCTAACTTAAATGTTGACTTTTTTAGAACCAGCCCTAATGCATTAAGACGAGCCTTTAATAAAGACTATTTGAATACTGACCTTAGCAGCAATAATAATGCCTTAACAGCAATAAGGTTAGGCTTATTTCATTCGAAGAGATGATGAAAAAAACCCTATATCTTGTTTAAATAAATCATTTAAAAAGGTAGCTCTTAGACTCTAAGGAATCCAGATTCCATAAAACCTTATGAACTTAAACGTATTTTTGAAGGAGAATACTTCTAAATAACGCGATTTTTTAAAGGACATGAGTTAAGTACTAATGAGTAACATAAACTAAACTGAATCGAAAATACAAATAATATACTTTAGGATGTCCAATTTCTGTTAAAAAGCACAGTTTTCCTCAAATATTTCAATTAATCGATGTCATTGAGTAAATATGATTATGTAGGAAACGAGTATTTGCGATTTTAAAATCAAAATACTTTCTTCACGTTTATGTTTTGCACTTGTTCTGGCGTTCTCGTATTATATGTATAATGACTTGAACATAGCGTTATATCTTATTATTGAGGTATTCCACGAAAGGTACCCCCTTATGGAACCTGCGAAAAATTTTGACAGGACCCTTAATGTCGGATAGATAAGGTGCAAGTACCTCAGGTGTCATTGTATTAAGAAAAATACTGTATTTTTTACTTTCGTAAGTCACACAAATACCTAGTCATATTATACAGTAACAATCCAACAAATAGAGTTACTTTAGTTAAGAAATAGTGTTGGGAAATAAGTGATTGCTAGTCAATCACTTGAGCTGGATCAATTTTGTAAATAAAATATCTCGGGCCAAGAAAACACAGCTCCGGCGTCGAAACATTTTGTTTTATTGAGTTGTTTGGCCTCTCGACTGGACTGACCTGGGCTTCTCGTATTATTTGGATAGTAGATTAGTGAAGGCTAAAGTTCAAAAATGACAGAAAAGTGACACGTGTAATCAGGGGGACATGCACGTTGGATACTTTTGTATCTTATGTCAGATACAAGTTACCAATGAATATTTGATTTTTGAAATTCCTAAATTCATGGCGTCACTGTTGACGCAGTGGTTGAGTGTTTAACTGCTGAGCTACGTGTTGGTTCGATTCTCATACGGAACAAATATTTGTGTGTACTAAAATTTGTGTGTGGTTGTTTTTTTCAAGGGAACTATATTTTCTGTCATCAAAATTTAGATAAGTCAGTAAATTTAGACATAAGGAGGACTTGGGACCCAAGAGCGAGCGAAGCGAGCTCTGGATTTGTGAACAATCCGACACGGGAAAGGTTAGGTTCGAAGAGATTCCGATTAAGATGTTAGGTGGTGTATTATGGAATTGATTTTATATTGTTTAGCGACTGCAATTTGGTGACAAATCTAATATTTTGGGGACATGTCTATTTTTTAGGAGACACAAAACTAATTAAATTGGTGATAGCTCAAATCATATCCTTTTTTCTAATGCAAGCACGAAACAGGAGTAATTCTTAGAACAGAGCAAAAATAAAAGAACGGCAAAAAATCTTAAACAATTTAACTTTCTTTCAATTTCGTAAATAGTTTTTCCAACACCAATTCAACCAGTAATAAACAAAACCTGAAAAACAATCTCATTACCAATACAACGCACGACTTTCAAAGAAGCACTACTTTTCAGGTTTTTCAGGTGCGTTCGATATTGACAGAGACCTAACTAAAACTTCTAGACCGTAAACTGTATGCCCTGACTCAAGACGAGGGTCTAAGGGTCTTCAAAGTTAATCTAGTAGATGACCTGACATCTCTACGTGGAAAATGTACTATACGGCTACGTTGAAGATGAACACGTCAATGACCTTCAATTTTGAGTTGAAAATTACTCAAAAAATATACTGAAAGCAATTTTTTTTCGATTTTCTGATGCTTGATGAATGGACGTTATGCCATTAAATAATATTTCGTCCTGCATCCCTTAGGAAAAAATGTATTGCGCTAGCAGAACACTGTTTTTATTAACATTGTGTAATGAATGTCTAATGTATGGGTCATCAAGATACAGGCTGTGCCTACTTTGAGACCCACTGTACCTTATCCTTACCTTTTAACCTTTTAACCTATTTCAAATATTTGTAACATATAAAAAATGACCCCTAACTCTGTCTCCTTCTTCGACTTCTTTCTGTGCTAGGTGTACTTTTATAGTTTGGCTAGTTTTCTTATTTACCATCGCTTTTTTCTTAGTGTCGTAATTTTCACGTGATTACGAGATTGTTTCCCAGTCTTTGAAAAATGTCGTAAAATCATCAAATGAGTCCTCCCATCCCGGTTGGAGCAAAGTGACTGTCAGACTCGACTCGATTCTTTCAATAGCCCTTTACGTTCCTGGGTCACGGTTAGATAGTCTCTCGGCCCCGGGAAAACCGTACATGACGTCACAATATGCTGCCATCACAGCTTCACCCTTATCGTGGCCGCATAGTAATAAAATGGTGTCTGTCACTCAGTGTTACCAACTCCATTTGTCCCGTCCATATTCATTGGAGTCATTATTCGGTTAAGTGTACCCTTTTCAGACAGTTGACAGTGATGATGGCCGACGATATTTTTTAGTAGCTGTGCCTCGCAATTTTGTCAGCGTGAATGTGCTGAAATGTGGAAATTAGACTGATCTAATTTAAAAAAAAGCTTTTTTGGGAAAAGGAAAATTCGATTCCGGATAGGACTTAAGCTTCCGATATAGTAGGTACCTACACCGGACGCCTTATCAACTAATGATTATAAAAAACCTAACTGTATTTTTAATCAAAGATTCGGGGTGTGAATGCCTGTCTCTGTAGTTTCCAGAGTACTTATTAGTCTCGCGGAACCATCTATAAAGGTGACTCTAGAACGCTAATAGACTCTAGAAGACTGATAATAAACGGTCCAGCCAAAACGGGAGAACTTATTTAATGATTTTACCACTCAGAAAAAACAAGATAATGGGTAATTGGATACTTAATCAGTCAAACGTGTTAGTCAATTTAGTGGTATACAACAAACACGCAGACAGACAGAGTTAATTATGCGGCAATGTTTAAAAGAAATATTTTTCACCAAACCACAATAATAAAAGCGCCTAAAATAATAAAATTGAAACTAGAACAAAAGCGCCACATTCAAATTACAAAAGTAGAGCAGTTCCCATCTCCTGAGTACAACTTAGGTTTGCTCAACTACAATAGTCGACTACGAAACGTGAACAATCCCAAAAACCTTGTAGACTTAAAGCCATTAGTAGTGTCAAACTTTTGCGCTATATTCAACGGCGACGAAAGCTGTCCACATTAATTTGCCACGACTAACACGTCTGTTAGGACGTTGTGTAGTTTCTAGAGGTGACACGAATATTCGGCTGCTATTCGGTATATGGCCGAATATTGGAAACTATTTGGTCGAATATTGCGATCTATTTACCCGAATACCGAAGACTACAATACAAGGGAATAAAGGTGTTATTTAATAGTTACGTTTTGTAAAAGTAAAAACAAAACTACTCTAAACATCAATGATATTTTAAAATATACGTACTATAGTAGGACAATTTCTATTGTTACGATCAACCAATAATAAGTTTTGTGATATTTAGGTATTCTCAAAGGGGAAAAAAAAATAGCACACACGCACATCAATAATGCAGGTAACTGTCAATGTCAACGGCGAAATGTACTAAGTAAGCTGAGCTGAAGGCCGAATATTGGAAATTCGGTATTCGTCAGAATTACTCATGGCATCTCTAGTAGAACACCTAACATCTGTCAAACTAACTTAATTTAATCTAAACACATTCAAACGACCTGTTAACTTATTGCATGTCAGCGATAAAATTTTGAGAATTAACCCTAACTTTTTAGATCTAGTTAAACTGTCAAAAGTTTCCCGTTTTAGTCTTTACAAGTCGGTATTTAGATCTAGACTTTCGGTATTTATAATTTACTTTCAAATAGATCCCAAGGATTTTTTGTTCAAAATCCACTTCGAAAATATGATTAGACTTCAAAAAGATTACGATTACTTAAAATATTAGTTTTTCGTTAACTTTTGCAGATCGTGTTAAAATTTCAACGTAAACTTACTATAATTAATATTACTTTTAGCTTTGAGATAACTCGCTTTTAATTTAAAACTTAGTGATAAGTCTGGTATGTAAAAATTAATCACGGGTTTTCGTATTGTCAGCGTCAGAAAATATTTTAGTTTTAGCTACGTAAATTAATCTGAAGATCAATCTCAAAAATACTCGTGTAATTAAATTGTTTTTGCGCCATGTCGCTACAGATCAACCTTCCAAGATTTTCTGATATATTGTTACGAGGACGCTAATTAATCTCGGTTTATTCTTTACAGATGGTGGAAACGAAAAGACCGAACTGCCCGAGTCGGGTGTTTGTCTGCGGCTCCGGCGGTACCTGGCGAGGCGGCAACAGCTGCGGAGGCGACACCTGCGGGGCCCCTCTCTACGAGGAGTTGCCCCACAGATCAGACGACTCCCTTCACAGCGACGACCACTTCGCCGAAGACGAACTCAGTCTTGTCGGAGAAGCAGCGCCTTGTCGAACCTGCTCGAGACCACCAGCTCCTCAATCACTCCCTCATCGGCCAAGACAACAACGAATGGACAGAAGACCCAAGTCTCTTGAAAGACGACGGGCACAACATAGGATGCAGCAGCGTCATATTCATCCACCCGGACCTCCTGATCCTACGGAGTTCCACGAAGGAGTTCTTTTGGATGCTCTTCTAAGATTGTATCCACAAGTTGGGACGGTTGGTGCGAGGCCGCAAGGTCCTCTGCCAATGAGTGCGGGAGGTGCCTGGCCTGGTGGTGAGCTGCCAGGAATCGCTTGCTGGAGAGGACCCCGGGCTTCGCCGAAGCCACCAAGTGGGGATTCTTCGTTCGGCTCCGATTCCGGTTATAGTAATAATACGTGCGGGACTTGTGGTACGAGGGCATCGTCCAGACACCGATTGTCTGCCGAGATACCGATGTCATGAACAGACATGTCGTGCTCGCGGCTACTCATGTGATGGTCGTGCCATAACAGTTCCAGTGACGAAGTGAAATGTGAAGAATCACGGTTAATGTAATCAATTTTGCATTTAGTAGTTTTACTTTGTCTTTCACGGCCTAACTTATTCAGCGGCCTCAATTCTCTCATGCCTTCCGAGACGGTGAACTTAATCGTTGAATATTAGTTACTGTCGAATATTTATGAACCTTAAACGTCTTAGGGACTACTTTTCTACACAATTGTACAAAATTTATTGCTTGGTAGAAAATCTGTCCCTCTAGATTTTAGCGATACGATATTTTGATGAAATCGTTATTTTTATTAGCTGGTATAGCGATGGTTTTGTACAAAATTCATGTGACCATATTTTTAGGTAGCTATAGCGGTTTCGTCCTAGTAAGTTTCGAACTAGTCCTTAAATTATCACAATAATTGTGAACCTATCAAGTAAATGATTGATCACGTGTAAAAACTATGAAAGGATGATGTAAATGAATTTCTGAATTTGTAGATAATGTACAAAATTGTAGTTAAATGAATTATTTAAGAATAGTAAGTTGAATTTTATAATCATATCATATTAAAGGTACCACTTTTCATTCAAATATATCTCACGGATTTTCTTTCAACGGATTGTATTTTCTGATTTTGTCATTTGGTGCTACAGTTAATGTATCGAATTCCTATTCGTAGATTTGTTTTTACGGCTCTTAGAAGTATTTAAACTTCGCTGTTTTTTGTTTGACATCAATTTTATTTAGTCTCTCATTCTGCTTTTATATTTTTACTTTAACGTTCTTTCCTATCGTAAAAGCAAGCATTTCTTTTGTAAATGGAAAATATTATTCGGTCGTCAAAAATGTTGTTTTGTTTTTATTTCTGTTTTTCTTATTTAATTTAAGTAATAATTATTTATTTTTTATTCATTTTTGATTGTTTCATTTTGTATAATATCAAGAGTTGCAACACTTATGTAATTAAAATTCATGGGCAGAGTGTCCGTTTAATAAATATTGAAGAGCACAATAAAATGAAAAATAAATACATTTTTAAGAAAAACAAATTATTTTATTGAATGAACGTCCTGTATTCAAGAGCCGATGTATAAAAATGCCACCTATACCTATGTATCCCAGTATATTATTTCTACATCTATCTTCTTTCTTTATTATAAAAATGGATCGCTAAATGTGTTGCTAAGCTCATAACTCAAAAACGGCTGGAACCATTCGGATATTTCTTTTTTGTTGTTTTTGTAACCATCGGGACCGGGTTTTAGACCGGGTCTTCCACCCGTGCGATGCCGAGACGGGCCGCTAGTATGGTATAAAAATATATTAACGGCACGAGTCGCAGAGTGTCCGAGCGTAAAGTAGTACAAAGTTTGCCGCTTATTAGCTACACTATCAGAGTAATAATACAGAGTGTGGAGACTCCTTTCAACGTTTTTCGATATTCCTCATAGTTTTGGATATAGTCATCCAAGCCCAGTTGAAAAATTCACCCTGTTTACTCAAGTATGTAACCCAAACACAAGCAATGAAGCCTCACTCAAGGCATCTGCTTTGAATCCATTTTCCTTTTGTTAGAAATTCAATTGTGCTTAAACTATCCCTTTTCCTTAGTAATTTCTAACAAAAAACCCTTAAGAAAAAAAACTTTATATCGTTTACACAAAGAAAAAGATTTTTGTCAACAAATACTATAGTTTGGAGAGGTATTATTAAGTTTCAGTACATAAACAAAGCCCTCAGTCGAGCCTGTCTGTCTGTTCGCGAACAACTTGAAAACTACTGAATGGATTTCTATGCGGTTTTTATTAGTAGATAGAGTAGTTCATGAGGAATGTTTAAATGTATTTTGTTATAGTTTAAACTAGAATCTAATGAAACGTGAAAGTTCCAGTTTACTTTAGGTCAAAAAACCGTTCGTAAAAGTCATTCTGGATTTATTTAAATTCGACACCAATATGGTTAATTCGAGTTGAACTGCTTTGTAAAGGACTAGGTGACTGCTTCGTGTAATGGAAACCTTCGTGCACCAGTGGGTTAATGGGCTCAAAGAAAGGGCTTATCTAAAATGAAAAGTGTTCACAATATGGGATTAAAAATCCAAAATGTATCGTACCTAACGATACACAGATGGCAATCTTAAGATAAAAACAAACTGCTGAACCCAACACCAAATAAACACAATAAATCCGAAGCAACGTCTTCCTATTTCGGTCACAATTCATAACATTTTGCGCGAAACAAGTTTTTAATAATACACTCCAACCGTCTTCGCGAGGCGGATACAAATAGAGTTGTACCCTGTACAGTCGGTACAAAAGATATTAAGTCGATTTGACTTGTTTTTAGAGTTGAGCTTCAGTTTGCTGTTATTGAATTGTCAGGCGTGTGGTACTCGTAATCTTCGTGCTAGCATAAAGAAATTGCTAAGAAGAAGCTTGCCGTCCGATGAAGGACTACAGTACCCCTAGCACGAGTTTTCCCTATTTTACATTACAGATACTGTCCAGTATTTACAGCGTCTCTTGTATGAAAAAATGGAACAACGCCTCTGGTGTCCGAAGAAGGAACTATTTTTTTCATTGAAAATTGTCAATTTGAAACTGTCAATGTTCCAGTTTATTTTACGTCTCAAATACTGAAAACTCGTGCTAAGGGAACAGTACCGTCCCGGGTCGACGGCGCGTCGTATTCCACGCGCGCCTCAAAGAGCGTCAGCATAATGACGAGGCCCCCTCTCAGAGGGCTAAAGCCTGCCGGGGTCGCGGGTTTTATACCATCACCGTGACCCCGGAACATAAAGGGCTATTGAAGGACACCGTGGATTTTAGTCAGTACAAGTCTGACAGTACCTCCCGCCCTGCCCGGGGTGGGAGGTCTCATTTGATGATTTTACCACGTAAAAAAAAAAAAAAAGGGAACAGTACCGTCAGCACGAGTTTTATTTTTCTCATAACACACTGCTTGTCCAGTTCTTCTTAGTCACTGGCAAATGGCTGACCCAGCCTATGCTTGCCATATTAAAAAATAGAATTGAATAGTTATTTTATGTAATTGAGGGTAGTTTTAAGTTTCATTATTTTATATCTTATACCCTCACTTATGTAGTGTAGTGCCGTATCTGCATTGAGTCGACGTCCGAGTACCGAAAGGGAAGCACGATTGCGTTGCCGTGCAAGATATATTGATTATCACATTACTATTCATGACACACCTTAATATTAGTGATAACTATTGTAATATAGTGCCTTTTGATCTTAACAAGCCTAGACATTAATTTATGTGTGGCTAGTATTCGGATCGCGAAAGACTTTCTAAAAGCATAGTGACGTCAAATCCAACCATGAGGCAGCGAGCTGGAACAGCAAGCTTGATCCAAGCCAGGACAACGTTGGAGTTAAAGGTTAGTGGATTCAAGTTATCTGTTCTAGTTAAGGTTCTGAATTATAGTAGGTTTAAACTATAATTATGAATACGATTAGATATATCTAAAACTCCATAAAGTTCTTATACAGTCCACTACTGCAATTCAAAGGCACTCGTGCTACACGTACAATTTCTTATAGGTTAGCATCGCATACCTCATAAAATAATGTCAAAAGTAAGAAACAATATTAATACAAAATTAAATAGTCATTGAGTCTGTGTTTCCAACTTTTCTGATAGCTACAATACAATTTTTTTTTTGCGAATTTCCTAAAGTCTTAAGAACAAACATTGTTCAGTAACATGGGCTGAGCTATCCCACGAGAGATTTTGAGCTATTAACGTTACACGTTGTATAATTAAGACAAGACTGAATAGGTTACTTTTAGGCAAGCGTACCTACTTCGATCTCCTTTGACCGCATCATTGCTTACCATAAAACAAAATGATAAATGTATGATTTCTTCATAATCTTCCAAGGTAAAATCATCATCATCAGCCTATAATGTTCCTACAGCTGGGACACAGACCTCCTTTCTGAGAGTGTGAGTGGGCCATAATCAACCACGCGGGCCGAGTGCGGATTGGTAGATGTCACATATCTTCGAATTTTTGGTTCTAGGACATGTTTTGTTCTAGGTTTCCTTACGATGTTTTCCTTCACCGTTTTGAGCACCACTGCACTTCAAGGTAACATACGATATAATAATAGTTATGTCCATGTAAATATCTATTTTGATAAGAAAAACAAAATTAGCACTAAAGGTTCCTGAAAAAGAAAAGCTGTCTGCTCTTAGAAATTTCTATTTGATTGACGTGCCCTTAATTTTCTAGTGTCCTAATCTTTTTGAGCGTTTAATTATAATTTGAGCTAGATTAATTATTATCTGAAACAGGCTGAGTTTAACTACTTATTATTCTAGAATTTATAGTTCTATCCAGAAAATTTTATGATAAAAGTTGATCTAATTACCTACTCGTAAAACAAGGCAATAATGAAAGGATGTTGCTGGTAATTTCAAAGTGAGAGAGATTTAATTTTACTTACTTTAATGAATTCACAAAAATATAAAATACGTATGGTTTTTAATATGTATTTTCAGTAACTCGTAATAATATATTTCTATTATTTTATTCAATTGACATAAAAGATAAAAATGAATTAACTTAAAGCTATTTTTACAAAACTAAATTACATTGAAAATGTAATGAATACAAAAAAAAATATTTACACTTCATTTGCAAAAGACACGGAGAAATATCAAAGTTAATAAAAAGAAAAAAAAAAATACAAAGAAACATATTCAAGGAATTCTATAATATCAAAACATTTTATTAGATAAAATACCAAGTTTTTTGCTAAAAATTCAAGTTGCTAATCTGAAACTCAAGTGTAAACTACTTAACTCTTTATAGATAACAAGTCTAAAAAAAATGAAAATAGATAAAATTCAAGTGGTGAATTGAAGGTGACTTCGAGTGTACCGAATATCTTGCATCTTACCTAAAGTGCGAGTCTCAACAATCGCACCTCAGATACAATCTTATATTATTACCGCCATCTCATATAAGTACTGGAAACGTTCATTTAATAAAAATAATAAACAGTTGGTTGGAAGCTTATGGAGGAGACATTTGCCCAGCTATGAGACATTAAAAAATGACACTCGATGGCAATGGATTGGCTGATTTACTGTGTGTTAAAGGTTTGTTACTTTTACATAAAAACTACTGAACAGATTTGGATAAAATTTAGTACACAGATAGTTTTTATCTTGTATTAATACATAGGTTACTTTTCATCTTGATATTGACGGTCCTATGTGGCGTCATGGCGTGGCGTAATAAGTAAGTACGCAAAGCTTATTTACTTACCATTGAAAATAATAGGGTAGATTACTGCATAATATAAATAAATTGAAAGTTATTATTAGTCCGTCAGTAAGAGTAGGTATCGAAAAATGGTGAAAACATGTTTTTGTTTTTTTTTATAACAAAGATATCGCTACGGAATTCGGGAGTGGACGTCTACCAAAATTCATCGAAACCCTTCCCGGGTTTCGATGAATTTTGGTAGACGTAACAGAAGATAAAATACAGTCCAACACTTTTTCATTATCTATCTTTTGCACTAATTATTTATTTGAATAAATTAGCCTATTATATTATATAAGTAGTTACACACAACACGCTGGGCTTACGCCGACGTTTTAGCAGGACGGCAAACGCCAAGGACCTAGGTACTACGTTGCCGTCGAGCCGTGCCGCTGTTTGTGTGCAAAGCCTATGTTTTGACCGACAGCGTTCGACGGTCTATCCTAACAAAAGGAGCACAAAGTATCGTAGCGCACCAGGTGTTGTTGTTTTAATATCGGCACACGTTTTAAATTGAATCTCAGCAGTTTTGCTTTTACAATTAGGCACTTTCGAAGGATATAAGGTTAGTGGTAAAAGCCAAGATTAAGGTTCCCGAGCAAGAACTGAATGCTACGGTTGATGGAAAGATTAAAATGCACTTAGAGGCACTTTTCTCACCATGAGTGGTTCTAAAGCCAAGGTTTTCTTTTAAAACAGATATTTTTAACCGCGACATTATAATTGTTAACGCATTTTGTTCCTCTGCAAAGCAACCCTTTCCCTTCTTCCACCTTTCGCGGTCTAGTGTGATTACATCCTTTGAAAATGGGTCCAGTTCGTTTCGCCACCCCCTTTTTGCCACAAATAATAGTAAAACGTAAACCTTCTTTTAAAATCAGAAGCCACTCATACAAAGAGAAGGCCTGAGAGAGTCAACGTCATGAGTGGTTCTGAAGCCAAAGCTAAAAGTTCTATTTTGATAATCATCAACGAAGCGAATCCTACCATCAGCCCAGGGGGAAGCGGCAAGGACTGTCATACTCATACTGACCAAAAATCTACCCTGTTCCTTTAGGAAACCTTTACGTTCCAAGGTCACAGTACTCCCAAGTCGACAGCGTTTCGTGTTACACGCTCGTCTCAAAGAGCTGTCAGCAAAATTACGCGGCTCCCCTTAAAGGGCCAGTCTGCCGGGGTCCCGGGATTAACGGGTAACTGTGGCCCCGGAACATAAACGGCTATTGAAGGATACCGTGAATTTTAGTCAGTACAAGTCTGACAGTCCCTCCTGCCCTGAACTGGACCAGAATCAATTTTCAGAAAGTATCTTCATTTCAATATTTTAGGTAATAACACGTCGTGTATTGCAAAGTATTTTGTAGAATGAAGAATTGTACATGGCTTGCGGTAGTTTGGTTGGTAAAAGCGTTGGTGTGTCTGGTGTACTGAAATGCACACAGAATAACAACCACCACAAAGTTATATAAAATAGAGTTAGAAAAGAGAAACAATGAACAATGCAAAAAAAAAAAACAACAACATGTAAACACTAAAGGGGTTACCTGCCCGCAGACAATTTTTCCTTTCCACAAAAAGCTCAAAAGCTCTTTCTTTTCCTTCCCATCCAGTTAAATTAAAATTTACCGTACCTAGAGGAACTAAAAGCAATATTATCACCGTACAGTCACATCCAGCGTTCCAACATCATAAAATTAATAAGCCGCTAGGCAGTGTTGATTTATGCGCGAGCCGGAGTGCAAGAACTCGTATATTTTAACAACACAGACGAACAAACAAACTAGGAGACATGATGCATGTTCTGTCACCGGCAGAATTGTCGCTGCTACTAAATGAAGGTATTAATTGTCTACTGTCTAGTGTGTGTTTTGAAGATGGCTGTTTTCAGTCTGAGTGATATTGATTAGTTTTAAAAGTTAGTTACCGTTGTAAATTTTTATATTTCTAAATCTATCTATATCTATATCTTCTATCTATACATATAATAAAACTGTAGAAAAGTTATTTTTGTACATTAAAAAAAAACTCAAAAAATTTAGCCAGGGTATTAAAGGACAACCAATAGAACCCATTTCTAGCATTTTTAGAATTTTTGTCTGTTTGTCTGTTTGTCTGTTTGTCTGTTTGTCTGTTTGTATGTTTATTTGTCCAGGTATCACGTAAAATGTACGAAATTTATGTAGATAACTTTTATACACAACGATTAAGCGTAACTTGGAGAGGAATTTAGTTTTTGTTTCATTGGAATCGGTTCAGTCTATCAAAAGTTATTCGAATATAAAGTGTTTCAGAAGTAAAATTACGGTCAGTTCACACCAAGACGCGTAGTTCATAGCGCGATCTAGCTTCGATTCTGCTACATATTCAAAAAAAATTCATCTAATGATTATGATAGGATGGGATAAGGATAGGATAGGAGGGGATAGAATAGGATAGGATGGGATAGGATGGGATAGGATGGGGATAGAATGGGATAGGATGGGATAGGACGCGACAGGACGGGACAGGACGGACAGGACGGGATAGGACGGGATAGGATGGGACAGGACGGGACAGGACGGGACAGAACGGGACAGGACAGGATAGGACGGGACAGGACGGGACAGAATGGGAGAGGACGGGACAGGGCGGGACAGGACGGGACAGGACGGGACAGGACGGGACAGCTCGGGACAGGACGGGACTGGACGGGACAGGACGGGACAGTACGGGACAGGACGAGACAGGACGGAAAAGGACGGGATAAGATGGGATAAGATGGGATAAGATGGGATAAGATGGGATAAGATGGGATAAGGGGGGATAAGATGGGATAAGATGGGATAAGATGGATAAGATGGGATAAGATGGGAAGATGGATAAGATGGGATAGATGGGATAAGATGGGATAAGATGGGATAAGATGGGATAAGATGGGATAAGATGGGATAAGATGGGATAGATGGGATAAGATGGGTAAGATGGGATAAGATGGGATAAGATGGGATAAGATGGGATAGATGGGATAAGATGGGATAAGATGGGATAAGATGGGATAGATGGGATAAGATGGGATAAGATGGGATAAGATGGGATAAGATGGGATAAGATGGGATACGATGGGATACGGTGGGATTTTGGAGGGAGACCTTTTTACCCGACGCTTCGCACAAAAAAATACATTGGTAATTTCCGACATCCACGCGAACGAAGTCGCGGGCACAGCTAGTACATACATATTATAGATAAATTACACCCAGACAGAACAAATGATCATGCTCATCACACAAACATTTGTCCTAGGTGGGAATCGAACCCACGACCCCCGGCATAGCAGTCAGGGTTACTAACCACTATAGCAACAGGCCAGTGAAAATGATTGTCCCTGCATCGCCCATAAGTTGACAAATGGATAGTACCTACCTAAGACATTATACAACCCCTACACTTTGCAATAAAAGTATTAAATAAATAAAAATAGGTCTACGAGCCTACGCTGTTTTAATATGATTTTGATGTAAAATTACATTGAAGGTTGAGAAAACTTCAGGAAACATTATTTTTCTCCTAGACCCGGCACGTACTAATAGAAGGTTCTTCTCAGGAGCCCTGTCCTCATTTTTTTTGACATACGTATATAATTTATGACGTACATTAAAAGTTGCAATAATAAAGAAACGCCCCACATTATTTTCTCTTATCTATCCCTACAATGATTTTAGTCCATTACGGATGTCGCCTACAAGAAATTACTTTTAGCGATAAGAGCGCCATTTGTACTGTTCAAATGTTTGCATACATTGTAGGTTTTCCCTATATTCATATCTTTTACATATCACTTAGGTATTTGCTTAAATCGCTAATGGTTTACTCAGGTGTTATGGCACAGAGCTTATTTTAATACAGCGAAGGAATTATTACCGTCTATTTATTAAAGAATATATTTTCAAACAAAATAAATTATGAAAATGTTGCCCCACACTAGGAATTTCTCCTGTATATTAACAATAATAATATTCCACAACTATCACACAACGCCATCTAGTCCCAAGCTAAGTAGAGCTAGTGTTATGGGCATTAGACAACTGATAAACATACTTATAAATTTCTAAATACATACATATTATAGATACAATACAATAAATTACACTCAGACACAGAACAAATAATTATGCTCATCACACAAAGATTTGTCCTGGGTGGGAATCGAATCTACGACCCCCGGCATAGCAGTCAGGGTCACTAACCAATGATTGAAACGTTTTCAAACATTTCAACAACAGCCAGGCTCTGAAAAAATACTTGTAGATCATAATAAATATTTGGTTCAAGCAGGAATCAAACACGCGACACAGAACGCAGCAGTCAATTGCTCTGGCACTGCGCAAAACGTGTCGTTGAGTTGCTGAAACGAAGCGCGACTGCTGATTATGACAGGTTTTGATTGCCAAAGCGTTCCGTGAGGAATATAGCAGCCACTGAGTCTGTATTAGTGCCCGTTTCATGGTAACAAATATCTACACATAACTGGCGTAAAATCGTAAAAAACAAAATAAACTATTTTCCATTAGAGTAGTAAGAATAAATTATTTAATTGAACAAAATCACTTAACACTATAAGAACTTTTGAAATTGCTATTCCACTCGCGTACTTAAAAAAAATGTCGGCAACTGCTAGATTTTCGTAGATTTAATACAGTACAACGACCCTTTTTCACGATTTCAAATATTTCAATTACGTCCCGAGTTAATAAAATACTGCTAAAAGAAAGCTGAATTCCTGAAAAGTAAAACAGTATTTCCGATTATTTTCTTTTCAAGGACTTTTCAGTTGGTCGCTGATGACTTTTCCGGTTCAGTGGCCAATCGGTAGATTACTTTCAATCTTAATTAAAAACTAACTAAATGTAGCTTAGTTGGACTTCGGGAAGCTTCGGTAAGCTTCGGGAATCTTCGGGGTTTAAGATGGCTGGTGACTTCTTTGATAAAAGACTTTATGAGACGAAGTTGTATGTTGCGAGTTACTCGGTGTGTGCAAGTTTTAGATAGTAGCTGGAGGAGTGAAAGTTTCTTTATTACCTACATTTCAGTAAGCAATATCTGTAAGGTACTTCAGGTTAATAATTAAAAACCTTCCTGAAAATCAAAATCAAAGCATTTATTTCAAGTAAGCCAGTTACAGGCACTTTTGAATTGTCAAAAGACACAAAAATAAAAACCGTTAAAATATAGTTATGTTGCTATATAGTCCCACTCACAAGACATAAAATCTGTAAAAGTACCGTAGATGCCCATTCCAAGGAATAGATCTCTATGGAGAAAAGGGGCAAGAAACTCCATTCACACTCTTTTTTGATCGTTTTAAATATTAAAACCTGGTTTGAAATATTAACTTGTAGTTCAGTTTATATCATCATTATATCAGCCGTAGGACGTACACTGCCGGACATAGGCCTAGGTTGGAAGTGGCTTGCATCTAGCGCGATCCTGAGATCCCAGGTTATCCAAAAAATACCTACAAAATGTGTCATCTCTTCCCTTCAATCTATTTCAGAAGCAAATATGATACTTATGGAGTGAGCTTACCTAGATTAAACTGGAAAGGCAATCGATGTGATTACTCACTCGTTACCGTAGGTAACAGGTAGTAGACTGAGTTACTGTGATAGGAGGTTGACCGCTAGGAAGTGGATCCCACAAACCCCAGATGGGGAGCATTTTATAAAGAAAAAAGTTGTTTCGGAATCCTGGATTTGTTTGGATTGTATTCTATAGTATGAATTACGATAAACTTGTGTATAATTTCGATTTTGCCAAAGTGAAATAAAATCTGTTTTCACACTCAGCAAAGTTTTACCAAAATATTTCAAGATGAACAATTTTCAAAAGAAAATTGTGAGTTACTATTCTGTCGAATGAATTATCAAGAAACAGCTTAGCTATATTTGTAAACAAAAATGAAAAGTAAACAAAAACAAACCGTACACGTTCGTAAATAAGTTTACATTAATTTGTACACATCGCGACACCCTTAGCTCATACCAGATATTTCTAATCCGAACAAATTATTTGTTTTGCAAACTCGAATATCTGTTGTATATTCACGCAATTCCATTTGCTTTTCTAAAATAATATAACAACTCATCTCCCAGTTTAATTTATTAGTACATGTGTTAATAATTTCATTAATTATGAAGTTTAAGTCTTGTGCGCCTAAGGATAAGATTCAGACTCCTTTGTTTAAGCTCTCGCTCTTAACTTCGCGATTTGTCGCCCAAGTTTGCAAGACCCGCTAATAGTGTTACCAAGTATTAGAATTATTGTGGAAATGTAATTTTAGTTAAATATAATTCTCAATGTAATTACTTCGTTAACATTATCCAATCAAGAATAAGGTTTTAACAGAATTATTCTATTTTTTCTTTTTAATATTATACTTTAACAAACACAAAGAGAATGGCGGACACACAGAGGAGGATACTAGTGATGTGATTTATTGGCAGAAATGTCAACTTTTTGCATTTTACAATAATAAATGAAAGAGTTACGATTTATTCACAGTCCAAGACAAAGAGCTTGCATGGAGGGAAGTGGAAACATATTTTTTCCTACTCGTCCACTATTTTTTTCTGATTAGGGTAATTCGTTGCAGGACCCCCAAGACAGGTAAATTCATTCGCCGGGACATGTTCCGAGCTTCATCTCCGTTACATGTCGAAGCTTCATTGTCTCGGCGTTTCTTTCTCAAAAATCATCTTTACGATGCGCATCGCATGCGTTAATTCGTTTAAAAATAATTAACAAAACTTTGATTGAATTTTTGACAATACTTTAGTGTAGTTAGTACAATTTCATTTACGTGGGAGCCAAGCGTCATAATGTTAAAATAAAACACTAATAATAACCTCTGATTCCACGTTTACGTTAGACAGAAGTGTAAATCTTGCGTTTTTTTACAACCGCACCAGAAGTCAATCAACTCAAACAGAATAGTTCAACTTTTCCCCAATTTCCTGGAACCCCTACCCACAAAGTATAACACGTCACACGTTAAAGTAGAGTTGACGGTAAACACAAGTGCGAGAACGGGTCATCCAAAACTGGTTGGTTATTCGTATGCCTGAATTCATCAAATAGGACGTGAAGCTATAATTCTCGTTCCACCTACAGCCCACAAGGAATGTCATTTGTATGAGTGTGTATGAGACAAGTTTGTCTTAAAATTCAGTTTAAGATGGTGACTTTAGTGAGTCTTTAATAACGTGCGGCAATGACATTTCATACAAACTTTTAAATTCCTTATTTTTCGAAATGGTTGAATTTAATTAAGCCTCGCAAGTCAAAGCAAGATACAGAGGTTTTTAAGGTATGTTATGAAAGAAAGGAAAGAAAAAAAAATATTTGGCGCAAAGGGACCACGATAGACACACATATTAAAAAAAAACACAGAAAAAAACCTTTAGGTACACAATAAAAAGTAGTCCAATAATAGTGATCATCATCATCAGCCACATTTTGTTCAAGTACATACAGGCCTTCTCTCTGTAAGATTAACCATAATCCACCCTGCGGTCATAGTGCATAGTGGTAGGTGCCACATGTTTTCGAATTTTTGGTTCTATTAGTTGCCAGTTTTCACACGATGTTGTCCTTCACCGTTTTGTGAGTAGTGGTGATGAAATAGATAAAAAAGTAGTGGCCGCTACCACTGAGCCTCTTCTTCTTCGTCGGTTCACTCTTGACAGAGTGGTCGTGGTCAGCAAGTTGCAGCGAGACATCGTGCTGCCATAATTCACCTTACAATGCGACGCCATCCCTCCCTGTCTGCTGTAACTCGTGTGCACTCATGTAGCGGACCACCAACTGCAGACTTGATCAGTCTATCGCATGGGAGACCTTCCGCGTGCTCTCGTGCCTTCCACCTTCCCCTGGACAACAAGCCGCTCAATAGAGACCACTGAGCCACCGCAGCTCTAAACCGGTACAGTCATTAAAAAAAATAAGGATTTTTGTATGAAATGCCTTTCGGACGCACTCTTAAAACTGAGTGATTATAAATAGTTGCTCGTTGGAAGTCGGTCGTAATCTCTGGGGAATTTTTGTGCGGTGATAAAGAGTTGAAGTGTTTTAGGTAAGTTCGGGTTTATGGTGAAAGAAAATTGCAGTTTTTACTACGTTAAGTCGTTCATAATTACCTCGGCAGCTGGGTTACCATCTTAGTGCAAAAATTACCGAAAGTTAACAATTGAAATTTAAGATAAAATGTTGCCTCACACTAGGAATTTCTTGTGTATTATGTGTGCGCGTACAAACATTATTATCTGACATACACTAATACACAGACTCGGAAAAACTACTTGAAGATCATACAAATATTTGCTTCGTACGGGAATCGAATTCGACAGGCAGAAACCGCTCACCCACTGCGGTAATCGTGCCGAATTATTACTAGATTTTTTTTGGCCTTAAGTTGTTTCGCACGGACCGCGGTAAGAATCGCCCCAGTACTGTTTCTGAATGGGGCCATTAACTCCAAAGTGTAAAAGTGGTGCGAATGGGTCACGGTGCGTGCGCAAATACCTACCCATTGCACTTTCGTAGAACCGATTGCAAAATTAAATACCTCTCTGTGGCAGGAGGTCGATGTCCCAGCAAATGTCATCATCATCATCACCTAATAATGTCTTACATAAAAGTAAACATTATTAGCCGATGATGATGATGGTGACATCTACCTAATACATTTTTAATGATCTTATTTTTTTTTTCTATTTCTAGATAACTAAGTTTTTTTTTTAACATTTGGTTAGAGAAGGCTTAGTCCATCCTTGAAGTCTGAGACTATTAAAATCAACAAGCAAATGACCAAAAACAACGAAATTCCAAAAAAAAATAAAACGACTTTGATGAGCAGTGGTGGAAAACTTACCCTGCCTTGTAGGCAGGGTAAGTTACTCTAAAATAATCTGACGAACTTTAACAAACTTTTTTGTAAGTATTTAAAAAAATTGTATTCTTAAACCGCAAGAAACTATTAAACAAAACCTTTAAATCAATTCCCTCGTCTCTTCTAACAGTTCACCAGTAAATCTTCAGACAATTTGCCCGACAATAGTCGCATCACTTGATTAAGGAGCTCACCATTTAATTTTAGTACTAAGACGTTTACGACCTTTGTCGCCTCTTCTTTGTGACGACAGAGTAAGCAACGGCGTACTTTTCACTATAAAAGTGAGGCACAGAAGTACAAAGTCTTCTTAACAATTACTAAGTTTTAGTTAATTGACATAATAAAGTTAAATCCTGGGAAATTAAAACATAAAAGAGAATTGTGGGTTTTTTTTTTTTTGCGTGTTAAAATCATCAAATGAGACTAAAATCCACGGTGTCCTTCAATAGCCCTTTATGTACCGGGGTCACGGTGATGGAAATAAGTCCCGCGACCCCGGCAGGCTTTGGCTCTCGGTGAGGGGGCCCTGTCATTTTGCTGACGCTCTTTGAGGTGCGCGTAGAACACGACGCGCCGTCGACCCGGGCATGGTCCATGGTCGGACAACGAGTTACCCTTTATTCGCTGTCCGCATGCCCGAAGAGATTTGTGGGTTGTCATACAAATGAGACAGTTTGAAAGCTTGCGATTTTGACTGCTGCTTAGAGCTATACTGGTAGCCAACCTAATAAATTGTTGGAAACTGGCATAATGGTGATAATTTGGTGATGCAAGGTTGATTAATATTATTGTACATTGAACCCTTACATTATAGAATATTCTTATTGCTAGTAAGCTAATGAGAGTTGAAGCCTAAATCACGGTACAAAAATAACCCCCGTCATTCGATTCCAACGCCTGAGTTAAAAAAGTGAACATCTCTAAGGAAAACATGGTTTGGTGAAACATAAAAATGTAAGTTTCTTCGACCAGCCATATCTATCTTCTATCTATCTATAATAAAAAATGGATCGCAAAATGTGTTGCTAAGCTCATAACTCGGAAACGGCTGGACCGATTCGGATAATTCTTCTTCTACTGGGTTTTAGAGGGCTTCAACCCTTGCGAAGCCGGGACGGGCCGCTAGTTATACATAATTATAAATGCTTGAATCAGTCAGTATGCGAATGCATAGAAAACTACAGTCTACTATGTACACACGTACATAATTATACGAAACTAGCGGCCCGTCCCGGCTTCGCACGGGTGGAAGACCCGGTCTAAAACCCGGCCCCGATGGTTACGAACACTACAAAAAAAAAAACTGCCAAATCGGTCAAGCCGTTTTCATGTTATGTCGTGACAACGGAAAACGGGTTTCATTTTTATATATATAGATAGAAGATAGGTTGACCCGTCAGAGTACTTAAGGCTGTCGATGCGGTTAAGCATTCACCAGCCATACACCATTTTGACTGGCCTGTTGGTCTAGTGGTTAGTGACCTTGACTGCTATGCCGGAGGTCGTGGGTTCGATTCCCACCCAGAACAAATGTTTGTTCGATGTGCATGATCATGTGTTCTGTGTCTGGGTGTAATTTATCTATAATAAATGTAAGTATTAAGAAATATATAAGTATGTTTATCAGTTCTCTAGTACCCATAACACAAGCTCTGCTTAGCTTGGGACTAGATGGCGTTGTGTAATAGTTGTGGGATATTATTATTATTATAGACCAGCTGTTCGAGCAGCCCATGTATTTACGGTTTTCAACTTCTGATTAATTTTCCCATTGTCTCCAAACTCCCCTTTGATACGTTTTTATTTTTAGTCAATTTCCATGACACGCCGAGTTGCCAGGTGCCGCCTGTGTTTTGTTCTCAAAATAATGCCGCAGACACACTGTTTGTTTTCCCACTACATTTGTTAAAATTGTTTGTTTATCTTATTGCAGCTGAAATGGAGCGATTGGGAATTATTTAACGTTTTATTAATGGCTCGGTTGGTGTAGTTTTGTAATTCATTGAGTAAACTTTTTTGTTGATTATTACGGTCCTTTGTTTTACAATTATTTGATTAGTTAAAAGCAACGACGATATATTACTAGACTCCTAATAACAGGCGACCCATGTCTGTCAACACATTAGGCAAAAAAGTCTTATACTTATATCCGTCTTATTTCGACCACTCCTGTGAGCCGTAAACATACCTTGAGACAGAACAGACCTTGAGTTAGCCAATCACAACGCAGTACCCCGTCCCCCTCTCTTACGCAGTACCTCAGCGAGTTGACAGAATAGTTTTTGTTCCTTAGATCATGCATGTGTAGTGTAGTAATGTATCGTCGTTGGTTAAAAGGCTTTTTTTTACGAGGTAAAATCATCAAATGAGTCCTCCCACCCTGGGCAGGGCGGGAGGGACTGTCAGACTTGTACTGACTAAAATCCACGGTGTCCTTCAATAGCCCTTTATGTTCCGGGGTCACTGTGATGGGATAAGTCCCGCGACCTAGTTAAAAGGCTTAATCGAATGATACTTTGAAGTTTGGAAAATATTAGAGAATTGCAATGTTTTTCAGAAAAACAATTCTGAAATACTGTGAGTTTTATGTTGAAAAAAAATTATTTGTCTTCTTTATTAGTCTTCGACCGTGGCGGTCTAAGGAGGCCTATGCTGAGCAGTGGATATCTTTCAGCTGATGATGATGATGACATAGACATAGGCAATTCAATGAGTAAAAATATACAACTAGGGTATCATTCCTGCAGTGGTTAAAAAATGTTTTATAATTTCAAATGTAGTGTTTCATTTCCTTTTTTTTCTTAGGTCCATCTTTTCGCAGTCGCTTAAAGAAATTCCGACGTTTTCTTTCACTATGCAAATTCCGACGTGAAATAAAATGTTTCAACTTAAAATATGAATTCTTTGAACTTTATTCTTCTCTTTTCACAGCCACTACCTCTGTAGGTGTAAGTAAATGCTTTTAAAGGTTATGTTATTTTAAGAGTATAAGCAGAAATGTTTACATTTGTTATTTCCTTTGAAAATGATTAAAACTGAATTTTAAAGACCCTGCAGTTATTTTTGGAAAAATCATTTTTAGCTAGAACATAGTTTGCTGAAGTATAAAGACTAGATTTATTATCATCTGCCTTGCTTTTTACTTTTATATTGGGGTTGACCTCCAGTCGCAACGCATAATCAGTATTTTACATGAGACGACTGCTTATCTGACATCCACAAGCCAGCAACTGTAGTCCCCACTATACCGCTTGGTAAGACTGGTTTTCAGACTTTCGATTTCTGAGTAACAGTGACGACTGTCACAGATACTTTCCGAGGAACGGATAATGGTTATCCACAGACTATTTGTCTGTTTTTCTTCATGTTACAAACAACATCTAAGTTACAGCTTACACATGAGGC
Source organism: Agrotis ipsilon (assembly GCA_028554685.1). Lineage (NCBI taxonomy): Eukaryota > Metazoa > Arthropoda > Insecta > Lepidoptera > Noctuidae > Agrotis > Agrotis ipsilon. Next base: position 12,710,608 of record CM052973.1, on the reverse strand, counting down.
AATAGATTTTCCATAACATTGTCGTAACGTCCCAAAAAAAAATCATGGAGAGCTAATTTACACAAGGAGATTACTTAAGGCGGAAAAAACGGCTGTAAATTAAATATTGTATGAATTCAATAACGCTGCTGCACCGCATGGCGTTAAAACAAAAATAACTTTTAAGCAACACTAATAATAGACAAAATAAATTTGCCAATCAAACAATCACAACAAAAACAAATATCACAGTAAACAAAAACACGATTCAAAATCAGTACTAAAATCGAAGTTCCAATTAATATCCCAAATAACCAGCAAAGCATAAAAACAATACATCAATTAACAAAACAATTAAAACCCTCAACAATAATTCAATTATTAATTCATAGAAAACCAAAATGGCGTACTGTGCAGTTCTTTCACTATTAGTCTACCTCTGATCTGTCATCACTGTCGAAATGAAAATGATTTTTATTTTCCTAATTATTAGGTTGCTTTTGAGTTGCATCCACAGATACTTCTGTCAAGATGAATTTGATCTAAAACATCATCTGTATAGCCTTTTTCTATGTTTGGTTCGGCTTTTAGTCTAATCGAAACTAAATACTATTACTTTTTTCCATGCAGCGACTGCCTATCTGACCTCAACAACTTAGTTACACCAGTTGTCAGACTTTCCTCCTACTGATAACCTACGTTGCAAAGCTTAACATGCTTTCAAAGCACATGCTTTTCAGGTCGAAGGAATCTTAGTGCAATGGATGGTCCCTCATCTACAAACAGACCTATCGACTTTAAGGCTGAAAAGCGTTTTAGCATACCATCGACTTGGGCAATGCAGCCCCCAGCTATCAAATGATTTTTTGCGTGTAATACCTACAGCGTCCACTCGGGCCGGAGAACATGCAAGACTTGTACATGAATAAACAAAAATAGGTCTTCAAGCCTATTTTTGTTTTGGCATATAATATAACAGCACCAAGTCTGGCCTCAGGGTTAGGGACGCTCTTAGGTTAGAAGGCCTTTGATAAGCCCGCGCCTACGGTGGCCCAGGATCGTCTGCCGTCGTCCGACACCGTGGGCGTCTACCACTGCGGCTGGGTGGAGGGAGGACGCTATCGTCTTCCTCACGCGGCCCGCCTCCTCCTTCGCGACCATGACTGCGTCACAGAAGGAGGCGACCGCTACCCACTCCGTCTCGCCCCGCAGCATGGCAGCTACCAATGCCGGGCGCGAGAGGTCTCCGCCTATCGCCGCCGTGAGGACACGTCGATGCTCTGCCCGAGCGGAGCAGTCCTGCACCGTATGCTCAACTGTGTCCTCCGGGCGATCCTCGTAGTGGTAACCAACCCAAGCGTTTCCTCCTTCCTCATCAGATCCGTGTCCGGTGAACACCCGAGTCACGCGGTAGGTCAGGAAGTCGTGATGCCTATCCAGCCACTCCTCAAAGAGGGGTCTTATCGCCGCGATTGCGGCGTGCCCGGATACAAACTCATATGAAAAAAGGAACAGGATTAAATGAAATTACCATTTATTAAAAGAAATAACCATTGCTTAAAAAAATCAAAACTAATACAATTTGAAAAAAAACCAGCGGTAGCCACATTCTGATCTGGCAAAAAGATTTCCAGGCTTATAAGCTTCATCAGTCTATAGTTTAATTTTAATTTGAGACTCCACAGAGTTTTAGAAGGTAAGTTTTTTTCCGGATTCTTTTCCCATATTGTACAAAAAAAGACCAATATACTGAACTGAATACTCGTTGAACTGTGCATCTTTCATGGACTGAAATTATAATGTCCAAAAGACAGTTAAAAAATTCAAACTCAATTTCTTTTCCGGAGAAATTATAGGTTTATCAGGAAGTAGGGCCTTAAGGCGCCCTGCGTATTCAGGAAGTAGGCCTAAGGCGCCCCTGCGTATCGGCGCCATAGGCGGTCGCTAAAACCGTCGCCTACCTCAGCGGTACTGCTGATACTATTCAGCAACAATCTTTATAGACATTGCAATAAGGTTGATTTTGAATTGCATTTGTCAGAGGTAACATCTTTATGAAAGAACTGTAACACCCACCGCGTCCACCGCATTTTAATCAATATGATTGAAGTTAATTGCGCCAAAATTATATACTACCGTGACAGCGTTTGTTGCAGCCAATCAGGGGCCGGAGAAAAATTACAGCATGCAACTTCAATTTAGTGTAAATTGTTTAATTATTATATCGTGTTCATTGCGACTAGGGTTGGTGGCCGTTGAGTGGAGCTGTTTGTTAATAATAATTAAAAAAATAGGAGTCTTCAAGCCTTTAATAATGGTGGTCAATTTTCTGTTTTGGGCAATATAATATAACATAATAATGTAGGTACCTACTGTTCACAACTTTTTTTTTAATGTGGTAAAGTCATAAAATGAGTCCTCACACCCAGGGTACGTCAGGAGGGACTGTCAGACTAGTATTTGACTAAAATCTACGGTATCCTTCAGTAGCCCTTTACTTTCCGGGTTCAAGGTGGATCGTTAGCAATGTATCGATAGAAGGGAAGACAACCCATAACACGCATCCATATCACTTAGCCATAGCACGCAGCCATAGCACGCATCCATGGCACGCAGCCATAGCACGCATCCTTACATATAAAAAAGCACATCTTAGTTGAATCCGTTTTCCACTCGTGCTATGTAAACCAATAGAAGTGATTGGTGGATATCAAACGCATCCGCAGCAATATAATATCATAGCGCATGTCTAGTGGAAAAGCAGCCCAATTTTATAAAAAATATTAGAGCTTATAAAATTAAGTTAAGTAGATAAGTGTACAGTAATACATTCATGAACTCAAAAGGCTCGTAAGAAAAATTCTCAGGAAATCGAAAAAAAAATGTTGAAATCCGATCTCCTTTCTAATAAAATCCTTTATAGGATTTCTCAGAAATAAAGTAGCTACTCACATGTGTAAAAAGGAAAGGAAAACTCCGGGAAACCTGACAATATTGAATATAATACCTTCTTGTATGAAAGTTACACAAAAGCTTTGATAAGTACATTGTAACGGAGGCGTCACGATGCTTCGAGTTATTTTAAGAACTTCCTCACATATTATTTTAATACGTAATTTTGTCCTATACATATCATTCATCTATGGAATGAAAAGACAGTATTTTGTTCAATTTAAGTAATGGGATTTTTGCTAGATCGTCGCGACAAGTCTGATTTTTATCGGATTTTGAAATTAATCATCAAATAAGTCCTCTTACTGAAGGTGTACTGGAACTGACTGTTCGTTTTTTTTTTATTTTTTAAAGTTGCCCCATATTTTGTATTTCCTGTATTAATTTTGGGTGCGTTTACAAACATAGAAATTTAAATACACAAACACCCAGACCCGAAACAACTATTTGTAAATCATACAATATTTGATCCGTGCGGAGATCGAACCCGCGTTACCCTGCGAAGCAGTCGATCGCTCAGCCACTGCGCCAATGTTTTAATTGATTAAATGCCAATCTGTTTTTGTTCTTTGCTTTTGTTTCAAAGTGAGTTTGTGTGTTACGCCGTCACACGTTAATCGCTGAATCAGTTTTGACGAATTTTACTATAGAGATAGATAGGATTTCCAATAGTTAAAGGCTATAGAAATGGAAGTGGACAAAACCACGGTAGAAGCTAGCCTAAATAACTTTTGTCAAAATTTTCGAAATCGGTCCAGTAGATTTTGAGTTTGCGGGCGGCGAGTAAAGGGCAACTCGCTGTCCGACCATGGACCATGCCCGGGTCGACGGCGCGTCGTGTTCCACGCGCGCCTCAAAGAGCGTCAGCATAATGACGAGGCCCCCTCTCAGAGGGCTAAAGCCTGCCGGGGTCGCGGGACTTATACCATCACCGTGACCACGGAACATAAAGGGCTATTGAAGGACACCGTAGATTCTAGTCAGTACAAGTCAGACAGTCCCTCTCGCCCTGCCCGGGGTGGGAGGACTCATTTGATGATTTTACCACGTAAAAAAAAAAAAAAAGTAGTTTTTGAGTTTAGTCATTTCAAACACACAAAACTAAAAATCTTTGCTCTGATTAATATTATTTATTAGTAAAAATAAATCATTCGTGCCCTGTATTTAGTTCGTCACTGTTTTGCGGTTAATTTGTCGCGTCGGTCCTAATTATATGAAACTGATAATTATACGCGTCGCCAATATATTTCCATTGGCAAACGATACCGGGCTGTTTGGTTCGTTTCGTAATTAAATTAATTGTTGGGTCTCGTGGAAAATTGTGGAAAATTCTGGAATCAGACTGACAGCGAAAACCAATTTAAAAACTCAGTCATAGAGCTCCTGCACCCCTACGGCATCATGCACGACTTTAGCGCCACCTAGCGTTCACAACATTGTTGACTCTGTCCGTTCAAAATAAAACAAAATTAAATAAATGTAAGCAAAATGTATTCTATAAGAAAAATATCAAATACAGGATTTATATTAGGATAATCTGATGTTATTTACTTGTTTCTCTTTACAGCGGCTGTGAGCTATCCATTTCCTGTATTGTTCATCTTTTCAAGAAACGCTTGGGAATCAGTATCTAAAACTTTGGTTTACTACTTCTGCCAGAATTCTTGCAGTTTGCAACACAACAACTGCTGTGACCCATTTTTGTTGGTGGAATAATGTGATTTGCAAAATTACGTACAGATAATTATGTCTAACAGAGTGACAGCTCAATGTAGTACTCTGTGGCAGAGCTTACAATTATTTCTACTTTTCGCCACCATGAGCGCTGCAATCGTTTATGATATCCCCGCCTAGTACTTCGCACCCAGCAAATTTCAGAACTAGTTCTGTAAGAGGCTATTCTTTTTTCCGGTATTACGTTCCAGTAGAATAGTTATCGAGTAACACGCGGGCGGAGCCACAGGCAACAGCTAGTATATCATTATAACGAAGCCATACGTTGAGATGACTAACAACTTACTTATCGCTCATAAAACAACCAAAATAAATTGAACTATTTCATAATTTTATTGCAAAACTTAATTTAATTTAGAACCACAGCGTGGTGATTTAACGATCGCCATAAATATAAAAGATTTAATTGAGTTATTATGATGGGGATGTTATAATCCTCAGTTTAACGTCTCTATGACATTCGTGATTATTCTGTAGTGTTGGGGAGAATGTTATCGATAATATAAATTACACATCACATTTCAATTTAACTAACGACAGTACTTAAAAAAAAACGCTACTTATCAGTTTATAGGTTATCAAAAGTTGGGATGTTTTTATAATAAAAATAATGTTTTTTTTATATTTTGGTTATGAATGGTGGCTTATAGATAAGTAATAGTTTCGAATTACACCTATAATACCGTTTATCTCAGTATTATGTACGTTCTTGCGGTTTTTTTTTACGCGATAAGATCTTCAAAATATGAGCCCAGTTGAGGAGGGAACCTAGGGCAGGGACGAGAGGGACTGTCCTGGGGTATAACTTAAAGATACGTGAGCAAAGCAGCTGGCAGCGTCTTGAATTTAATAATTTGGTAGCAATAGTAAAACAATATACATAGTTAAAATTAATTACATTACTTAGTTCGGATTAACAACTTCAAAGAAATTGAGTTCATGTGTAGCTTTTAGCTATTACACAACTACCAACAAAAACTTTAAATAACATCTCAGAATTTATTTTATGTTTAGCTCTGTTTTATAAAAGTAACAGACACGTTTTCAATAATAGTAATTACGCGCTATGTCCTTTTTTAATGTTTGCCTTTTTACCTAGAAGTGATTTCTTAACTAAATAAGAGGTGACTTTGTGCTCTTTGGCCTACACGTTACTTTTTGTGCGTGTAAAAACGTACATTTCTTGTAAAATGCTGACTAAAGTCTGCATTGCTTCTACACGTAACATTACTCACACAATACGGCAAACTACCATCCTTTCCTTATTGCTATACCACCAAATCGCACTAAGCGTTTCCAAACGTCTTTTATAACGAGGACAGCGAAGGAGTGAAACTCTCTGCCTGCGTCTGTGTTTCTGAACGCATACAACCCTAATCTCTTCAAAGTTTGAGTGAACAGGCTTCTTCTGGGTAAGCTCGCTCCATCGTCGATCTTTTCTTAGTCATTCCTGACCTAGACTAAGGTCAAGAGCAAACCCATCTCCCATAAAAAAAAAACAAACTCAAACATTTAAAAAAAATACATTTTTTTAAACGTATTTACTAAATAAGTCCTTTAAACCCACTCCAAACAAAAAAAAAACTACAACATATTTAAACCAACAACACAAAAGGCACTGCATCCACGTTTCGCAACATCGACATCCCCAAAATATCGACAAGCCCACCTCCCTACACATCGTATTTCGGTCGACGGCGCAGCTGTTACAATTTGTCCATACTGACATCACGACGTGTGTCTCGGGCGCCGACCAGAGATGTTAACAACCTTGTTTTGACGTCGCCTCTGTTTTCAGAACACAGCTTGTATAGGAAACTCTGAGGATTAAATTGGATGTATTATTTTCTGGAAAGACGGATATTTTGTGACACCTGTCTGTGATCCGGCTTGTTGATTAAAATGTTTCGCATCTCTGACAAGGGGTTGTCTTTAGATGTAACCGTTTTCTTGAATGTGGAACGAAAATAAGTGATTATTCTGATTAATTATTATTTTTGTTACCTACCTTTTTGACACAACACCTGTTGCAAGCTCCTCTTATGATGTCCAAGGAGTATTTAAAAAAAATCTATGAGGTTTACTTTGGTAACTGTGCTTTTCGCAAACAAAAAATGCCAAAAGTCATTTTCGATCTAAAAGTGCCCAGCATAATTTCATTCAAATTAGGTAGGTACTGTTTCTATGGGAATTCATTCCGAGATCTGTCTTAACAATCAACTCACTAAGGCCATCTGATCTCGATTCTTTCACGATGTTCATGAAAGCTCCTCTATTAGGAACAATATTACTAGAGCTAAAGGTATATTAGGCAATAACAACTTTACAGAGGCCAGAAACATTAAGTACAATAGATAATTTGGTTGAAAAAGGTAACATAATTTGTATTAATGTTCCGAATGTTAATCAAGGGGGCTCATTTACATTTATTGGGTCTTAAAATGTTAAGTAGAAGCCAAAATAACTTAGCGAGTCCATTATGTCCGAAAAAGAACAATGGCAGAAAAACACAATGAAAAAAAAAGGTGAGAGAAAAACTCTATTAATAAAAAAATGTTCTATCTCACGTACTTTAAGCACACTGAAACCTTAATCAGTATTGAAAACCAATACTTATCTGCCTTATCAAATTAACTGAACTAAATGCTCTAATCTAAAGGCCCGTCGAAATAAAGGGCGATGGGGAAAACGGGAAAATTTTCTATTGTTACTGGGAAAAATCTTCATTGTCCGAATTACGTGAGGCGCATGACTGTTCGGGATGGCTCCCCAGAATTATTATTTCTCTAGATTTCTTTATTCAGCACATTACTGTGACGATAAATTGTTTGAACGGTTCAATGGAAGTGGCTTCCCGAGGTGTTTTTTTATACGAGTATCTACAAGTGTGTTTTTTGTGTAGAATGGGGTTCTTCACGCCTTTGTTTTACTGGGTTTTGTTAAATATAATGTCTATGGAAAATTGAAGTATTTATTAAAGTATATAGATTACCATTTCTCAACGTATTCCGCAATGGATTATGAGGTTCTAATAGGCAAGCATTGAATATGAAGGGGGGCAGTAACACCATACAATTTTACCGACAAGAAAGAGTAATGTAGGGAGACAACCGATTAGTAGAACAGTTGATCTCCTAAAAGTGGACGGTAAAAACTGGGTAGCCATGACACAAAACAGCCAGAAGTTGAAAGATTTGGAAGAGACCTACGCTCACGGACCTATACACATTGGACGACTGAAGGTTGAAGAAGACGTTTTCATGTAGTTTATTCCGTACTGCAAATAGAACAATCATTATTACTATTGCCTTCGTCTTAAAAGTTTAACAATGAAACTCAAAGTCAATAACTGAAGGCACCTTTTGAATGTCTTCAATTATTTACTTTGAGTTGACTTCCTAGTTTTAATAAAAGGTACATGAGATAACTAAATATACGGTTTAAAAAAATACGATTTTAAAGATATCGCCAGGCGATTAGTCGACTCTTCAGGTGACGAGAGCTGTCCTATTTCTAGGCCAACGATTCAGCATCGCCATAAAACGTGGCAATGATGCCAGCGTTCTGGGCACTGTTCCCGTTGACAGCCATGTGGACGTATTCTTTGACGCCCTTTGAAGGTTTTTCTTTTCTCTTTATTTTTTGTACATATTACTGGTTAGCTTTTATTTATAGTTAAGATTATAATAATGTAGAATGCAAGCAAATACAAATAAATAAATGGTAGCCTTTATTTTAATATACGGTTGTATTTTTCAATGATAATAATCTCTCTGATATTGGTGCTGAAAAATAAAATTCTATAAGTGTGTTGTGAGAGAGAAAACGGACATTTGACTTTTAATGTCCCTTCTAGACCAAGTAAGTATGAATCTAACTTCATAGTCCAACTGTCCACCCTAGTACCTTATACCCTCATTAGTACCCATCACCATTATCATTTATTTGTGTGGAAATCATCATATTTTATCGCAAAGAACCTCGTGCTATAAGTCAAGGGAATTGCGACCTTATTCCAAAAGTTATTATCATTATATTAGGTCGTTTTAATATGAAATACCGCTATAAAATCTAAGTGGGCATCCATAAGGCAATTAGACAATTGATGTCGTTATTTCAGAAGTTTTTTTTTACGCAAGCTTAAAAATATGAGGAGATTATGTTATTTTAATATTTAGGGTTTCTATTCTAAAAAGTTTACTGTAGTTACATTTTCTATAATATGCATTTTGTTATCTATTTTTTTTATTCCGATTGGTGTCATACAATCAGGAATATAATAATAATTATACGAAATGAATTAAGAGCGAACCAATTTTGATGCATTTTGGTATATTTAGGGGGCTGGGGAAAGCCCCCCCTAAGTCTTTCCAAGTGTCCTTGTCCAGCGCCGCTTCGAACCAGCCTTACTTACGAGTAGTACAGTCACGAGCACTAATATATATACATTGGTCACGTTTTCTAAAATATCTTAACTTATACTTTTCAAAAAATATGTGTACAACATGGTTTTCAAAATAACCTAACCATCAAACTGTGGCAAAATTGGGTATACATTGGTTTCACAGTTATATAAACGAAGCAAAATCAGAAAAAAGTATACATTTCTAATGTTATTATTAACTATCCATGACAATTTCTATAACATATATATGTTACGGTAAATGTGATTAATTGAAAATTATTAATAATTATCTATTATTATTTATTATTACCGAAAGTCGAGGTTAAAGTGATTAATTAATCACATTTGTCGGTTATTATTAATAATTTGACCCTAGTAGTGATAAATGTAATAAGTAAACTTCCTTCACAGGAGCAAGTCGACGGAGCCCCGCTCCGCGGGGCTCCTACTTCTGAGTGGTTAAAAAAAAATAACCACGAAGAGGATGGCGGGGTCTTTCAGACCCCGCCATCCTCTTCTAACCTAAATTGTCCGAGTCGGGGTGCCAGCAAGTCCCGAGGTTAGGCCTAGTTCTAACCGGCTAAACCTAGGTGTAACCGACCACAATCGGTTAAACCTACGTGTATCATACTTATCTTCAGTTAGCACTAGGTTTAGCCGTGTAGTTTATTAATTTTATCACTTTTACCAATATGTGTCGTGAATTATTAATAATTACTACTAAAAGTAATAAATTTCGATCGTTTATTCACATTTACCAAAACATGTGATTATTATTAATAATTTTGTAAAATTATTAATAATTTTCAATTAATCACATTTACCGTAACATATACAAGTAAAACAAATTGTATACGTGTTATAGAAATGGTCATGGATACATTATAATGATAATGGAAGTGTATACCTATTTTTTCCTGTTTTTGTTAATAAGTTTATTACAGCAATGATTAGAGTTTTATAAATAAGTAGGTAGGGGCTGGTTATTACTGCAATAAATCAAGGACTTACGAAATCAGAGTTGTAATTCATTACCAAAAGTAATGATTATTATTATTAATAAAGCCTATTAAATATACTTAATAGTTATGCATAGTTTTTTTTTTACTTTACCCCGCAATTAGTCCTTTATGGTGGGTGCGTTTACAAACATAGAAACTCACATGACACGAACACCCAGACCCGTAACAACTAATTGCAGATCATACAAATATCTGTTCCGTGCGGGAATCGAACCCGCGACACTCGGCGCAGCAGTCCAATCTCTCTCAGCCACTGCACCAAACGTGTCGACGCATTATTCAAATATATCGGGTTTATTGTATTCATCATTATGAACAATTTTGGGCTCTCAACTGTTTCATAAATTTTTATTAAATATGATTTACGCGATTTCAGGTCCCATAGTAAAAGAAAAATTAATCATACTTATTTATGAGTACAATAACCTCTTAAGAGGGTGTGCGATAATTTTATCCACTTTTCGTAGAATCACCCAATAGCACAAAAGATCCGCGAGAGAGAGAGGACAGCGTCCTCCTTCCGCCCCAACCGCAGTGGTACACGGCGTCGGACGTCGGCAGACGATCTCCGGCCACCGTAGGCGCGGGCATGCGGACAGTGAGTAAAGGGGGGCAACTCGCTGTCCGACCATGGACATGCACGGGTCGACGGCGCGTCGTGTTCCACGCGCGCCTCAAAGAGCGTCAGCAAAATGACGGGGCCCCCTCTCAGAGGGCCAAAGCCTGCCGGGGTCGCGGGACTTATACCATCACCATGACCCCGGAACATAAAGGGCTATTGAAGGACACCGTGGATTTTGGTCAGTTCAAGTCTGACAGGAGGACTCATTTGATGATTATACCAAGATAAAAAAAAAATAGCCCAATAGATTTAGGACGGTACACGGAAATAAAAACAGTCGACGGGTGAGTCAATACACTCGATGATGGCTACTTTTACCTAATTATGACAAAATATGTAGGTATAACGCAAATTAACGAAAAGAAGTTATAAATAAATAATACAATAAGATCTTATAGCTATGTATTATTTATTATATACACTTATTTTTTCAATGAGGTTAAATTGCAATTTGTTAAATTACGACTTATTTCCGACCTCAAGCTCCTTGAAACTGCTGCTTTGTAATTGTTTACATAATTTCGAAACTGTATTGTTTACATGTTTTTGAAAATTGTGAATTAAAACCGATCTCAAGCTCCTTGAAACTGCTACTTTGTAATTGTTTACATAATTTCGAAACTGTATTGTTAACATGTTTTTGAAAATTGTGAATTAAAACCGGTCTCAAGCAGATTGAAACTGATGCTTAGTAATTGTTTACATAATTTCGAAACTGTATTGTTTACATGTTTTTGAAATTGACTTGGTACATAATAATGTAACTTAAAGTTGATATTATTTTTTGGCATACTATCGTTAACGAAATTTTGATAAAAAATGTGTAGTTAATTTTGACTTAGTTTAACGTTTACATAATTATTGGACACAGTTGGCAGAACTTATTTTTGCAATTTAATATTGTTACATTAATTTAAATTTTAAGGTCGTATCTATGTCTTTGCTCGTGACTGTACCTATTTTTGTTTTTTTTTTCTAGGCCCTTTCAGTTGCAAAACGGGGGCTAGTGTCCCCTTCGCCATAAGAGAATTTCAAACAAAAAACGGGCATACATTTTTTTCATGATACATCGTGCTTCGTTCAGCCTCGTGCTTACAGGCGCTGTAAACTACACACAATAGCACTTCATATAAAATATACCTACATCACAGTACATAATATAACATATTTACATAACACTGTAGGTACCTACGTGTCGCTACAGCGCTTAATTAAGCCCGTCACACAGCATCAAAGCTAAAACAATGTACTATTATGTTTATCATGTTTGGTAACTAAATTAGCTTTGAGCTTATGTTGTGTAGCACTTCGAGGGCTTGAAACGTATTATTAATTATTATTGTAATGACGTTACGATAGCTTGGTAGTTGAGAGGTCTAGTTTTAGAACATGAGGTTGTAGATTCAGTCCTAGACTATTTTTTTTTAGCGTGGTAAAATCAGTCAAATGAGTCTTCCCACTTCAGGCAGGGCGGGAGGAACTGTCAGACTCGGACTGACTAACGTCCACGATGTCCTTCAATAGCCCTTTATGTTCCGGGGTCACGGTAATGAGATAAGTCCCGGGACTCCGGCTTTAGCCGTCTAGAGGGCCCCGTCATCATGCTGACGCTCTTTGAGACGCGTGTGGAACACAACGCGCGCATGGTGGTCGGAAAGCGCGTTTCCCTTTTCTCACCACCCGCACGCCCGCGTATTCTAGACTCTTGGCTAGAATTACTAATTTTTTAATTGATATTTTATGGGTAGGACGCATCGCTCGTAGTGCAACTGATAATCGATGGGGATGAAAAGTTATCAAGTGGCGACGACGAACTAGCATGGCCATGGCAAGACATGCGACCCAATAAGTGGACTGACGACATCGTAATAGACACGAATGTCGTTCGTCGAGGGGGCCTAAGCCCCTTTATACACAAGGCTATTTGTCTGCTTTATTGATTCGGCATCCAGGCGACTATCGCAATACAAATACATAGAGGTTCGTACACTAGACACGCGTCCATGGATGACAAAGTCGTAAGGTATCGGAGACTTGCGTCGCCTAGTGTACGAAGGCTAAGAGGGAGGGAGGGTTTTGCTCCGCAGTGGACGACTTTCGGCTGAAGATGACGATGATGATAAACGTTAGTTTAATTTGGGTTAGAAAATCATCAAAATGTGTCCTTTCTCTCTGGGTGGAGTTAAAAAGACTGTCAGATTGTTACTGATTAAAAATATTCCTTGTTCCTTCAGTTATCCTTTGCGTATCAGGGCAACGGTATCGTACGTAGACAGCCCCGTGACTCCTAACATTATGAATCTGACAGTCCTAGCGTGGGACGGCCCATTTTGTATTAAAAATTCATTTCTGAAAATATTAGAATCTACGTCCTCACTATTAATAACTTTACAAACTCCTGTATTATCTTATATCCACCTCCTTTAGAACATCCGGCTCAGCCTAGTTAGCCACTCAGGAGAATTAGATTACCTAACTCATCCTAACTAACCTCAGTGAATGGTTAATCAATTTATGCTCGGCTCTTGGCGAATGCTATTATTATAAAATTAGGCTGCTAGCCAGAATCTAGGCATCATTTCGTCGTGATATAGTATGTCTATTGTCCAGTTTTGCCGCAGTAGGTATATTATAATATAATAATTATTATAATAATATATAAATAGTAATATAATAATTATACCTTCTGACGCAAATATAATATTATAATAATAAATAGTTGGATCAAGAGCCAGATTCAGAAGGCAGTACTCCTTCATACGGCTCGTATTGTTAGGAGGTTTCTGTCTCTGGAACCCTAATCACCGGTAGCTTGGACCCTGCTCCCACGCCGGCGGACAACTATTTTTATATTTTTAAATGTTTTTTTAATTTTTTTGTCTTATAAAATATTTAAAAATGTAAATATATGTAAATTATAATATAGGTAATATACCTACCGCAAAACAGATTTATAGTTATAACAAGCTAGTTGCCAGTGGCTTCGCTTGCTCGAAACTCAAAAATATCCCACGAGAACAAGAAATCGGGATAAAAACTACCCTTTATGTTAATCTATGTTATAAACTGTCCATTACCTTCTTTCCAATCCGTACAGAAGTTTTTGAAAGCATCCCAAAAAAACATCCATGATCAAAAAATGTGAATCAATGTTTTTGGGAACGAACAGGCTTACAACCTACGTTTCGTTTTCTTCATTCGTTAAAAAATTTGAAGATGTCCGTTTCACACCATTTCTGTACCCCTAGCACGAGTTTTCACTATTTTACTTTACAGAGTTTTTCCAGTATTTACAGCGTTTCTTGTATGAAAATATGGAACAGCGCCTCTGGTGTGCGAAGAAAGAACCAAATTTTTCCTTGAAAATTGTCACTTTGAAGTCGTCAAAGTTCCAGTTTACTTTACGTCTCAAATACTGAAAACTCATGCTGACGGTACTGTTTTTTTGGATGTAGACAGGTTTCTTTCACCTACTACCTATATATAAAATACCTACTATAATTACACATAATTATATCCATACATATAAGTATTAGACCTACATTGTTGTTATTTTGGGTATTTTTATGAAGCAAATTGTACCCATTATCTACTTATCAACTCACCCGTAAAGTATGTTTGTGAAGTGGGGTATGTTTGAAAATTTCTTGTCAAACTAATTCATATAAGCTCCGTCAAACTGCCGACAAACTTTAAGTAGATAATATTCGTAGTTTTCACTACAACCCGTATGCATACACTTAGGCGTTTCACTTAGTGATGTGGTTTTACCTGTTTTTCGGGTATATAATATCGTAATGAGTTAATTATAGACCTTCTTTATTATCTAGAATAGGTTGGCTCCTGGCCTCAGTATAGCTAAAAAACAAAGATAAGACTGAAGAAGGAGCGAACCTGCTTAGAAATAACAGAAATTCCTCGGCGCATCGGACTAATCACGGTAAATACAGTTTGGAACTAGACTTCGACAAGATAGTGGACGCCAGACAACCCTAGTGAGGCCATCATATCGTCAGTGGGTTCACTCAGCCGTCACCGCAGGTAGATTCTGGTACGGGACAAACGAGCTAACGTAAATCCGGAACGCAAAGGACTATTGAAGGACACCGTGGATTTTTCTAGTCGGTACAAGCCTGTCTAGCTAGAGCGCTGAGAAAAAAATCTAAATCAGTATGTGAGTCGCGAGCTGGAAAAGTTTGGGATCCCATGATATAGACAATTCAAAATACACATAGATAGGTACTCAACGAACATCATCTTTGCCACACAAAAGCATGCAAATAACTCCATCTACTCACTCAAGAACTTGCTACAACACTATTACAAAAGCACTATGTAGGCACTAAAATAGTTTAACCGTGTACCTGAAGTTCAGAGTGATTTAAACTTTCACAGTTTTTGATTGGAGTATCATGTTTTATTAAGAACTTCGGATGAACAGGGGAAGTTTCATTTACACTGGATTGCATCGTGGTGTAGTTTTAATGATGTGGTTTTATGTGGTTCGAGAATTATGTTGGTTTAATTTAAGACGAGTACGAATTGTTTAACTGCCAACTACGATAGGGTTTTTATCGTGTTCCTAAAAAAATAATTCATTCTCACAGTAGTATAGAAAATAACTTTGGACGAAAATATTTTCTTGTATCGTACTTTTTATTTTAGATCATGATTTTTAGTACTCCGGTTGTAGTTTCTGAACTTATTACTTTATGAATTTGATTTAACATATGTGATGAATTTGTAAGGCTTTTTAGGGTTCCGTAGCCAAATGGCAAAAAACGGAACCCTTACAGATCCGTCATGTCTGTCTGTCTGTCAGTCCGTATGTCACAGCTACACTTTTCTTCCAAAGTATAAGAGCTATCCTGTTCAAACCTGGTAAGTAGATGTATTATGTGAACCGCAGTAGGAATTTTACACAAAAATAAAAATTAAACTAATTTTGGAGGTTCCCTCCATACTTACTTACAATTGAAACTCAATTTTTTTTTCATCGATCCCATTCGTGTGGGGTATCTGTAGATAGATTTTTAAAATGATGTTGAGGTTACTAATATCATTTTTTTTTAAATGAACAGTTTCCGTGAGAGACACTTCCAAATTGGTAAAATGTTGGTGCCCCCCTGTAACTTCTAAAATAAGAGAATGATGAAACTGAAAAAAATATAAATGATGTACTTACTTGGTTTGAACGAGATCAAGTAATCAGTTTTTTTTCAAGACTTTTTCATTAATCGTAAACCGCAATTTACCATTCAAAGTTATTTCAAATTACTTTGTAATAGTAGTATTCTACGTTAGTACGTAGAATACTACTATTACAAAGTATGGTAGTATAGTATTTCACGATTTTTATAGGTTTTTAGACCGCTTTTACACGAACTTAGGAAGTCATATTCAACTGAATAAAACTGCCATTGCTAGATGCTGCAGCATATGGTATCAACTACACCTGAAGCAGTTTGACTTACTGAAGAGATTGTCAGACTTGAACTGACTAAAAAAACACCCTGTTCTATCAATAGACATTTGCGAGCCAAAGCTACGATTCCATGTTTAGTCAATCACGCGACCCTAAACAAAAACTCTTCTAAGTCAGTTTTTAACTAAACCATTTCCCCGGAATTCTAAAATAGGCGCTTTCACACAGAGTGGGCAGAGTCGCAAGGCAATTGCCGCGCGATGTAGGTCGATTGGTGTGGATGTGTTCCAGCCGAGGCTAGACCTGCCGCGGGGAACGACCGAGCGCCCGAGCCATCCAGTGTCGGCTTTTCGTTTTGCTGGCATATATTGTTTCATGCCTCGGTCCAGAGTCAATAGGAGCGTCCACACAGAGCAAACAGCGTTGTGAGGCAGTTTCCTCGCGCGGCAAATGCCTCTGCTTGCTCTGTGTGAACGCACCTAATATAATGAGTAAACACCGGGCATCACTTCCTAAGTTACCAAAAACAAAATCCGATCCTAATCAAAACGAACATTTTTGTTTATTTCTTTAGTCCTAAAATGTTTATCGACAGTAAGTACTCAAGTAAGAAGCTTTTAAGGGATTTGTGTTCAAATAACAATTACTTATTCCGTTTCCTTTTAACATTCATTAATAAGACAAAATTGTTTATATTTTGACTTCCCTGTTTCAAGTTGGCTTGATGGAATAATGGACCTTTCACATCGGGTATTGGGAAGTTGGTAATTTAGGTCACGTCTCCTGGTCTAGATAAAGCCCAATAAAATAAAATCGCATTCGGCCAGTACTTACTATTACTGCAATCCATTTTTTTTAGTATAATATTACTTTCAACCAATAGAATACATACGACATACATTAACCGTCCTTGGAACCGCGTGGTAGATTACCGCCCCTCACATATATGAGGCCTGTTTCCCAAAAGTCTGGTCATATTATAGGCTAATGTTGCAATAATACATTATTATGTCTACTTATCCTTCTCAGAAAACTAAAGAATAAAACGTTAGTAGTTGTATGTAATTTAATGTTTATTTTAAAAAATAATATACAAAATCGGAAACTATAACAATTACCTTAATTCCTTCAATAGTCTTTTAGGTTCCAGGTTACAATTTTCCGTTTGGAGACTTCCTCGACAAGCATAGACATCTTCTGTTTTGTTTTTCTATTCCATTAAAAGTGGGAATGAACGGAAATAAAATGTTTTTCTAAACTTTGCTAAGAATTTAAAAAAGAAAAAAACAATGTTACAGTAGTGGAAATATTATAGGATAATTGTGCTTATGCATCAGAAAGATGTAGTAGGTACCTGCCCTTTCAGCAGTAACACCCAACATGACTTACTTTATATCCTCCAGTCAATAAGTCTCCCCTACTTATCCGTACACCACCACAAAATATCATAAACCGTTCACCGATAAATATCATCCCATCACTAAACACCTTAGTGCCCACACAAATACTGTCATATGCTTTCTGCAAATATCATTAGGGTCCTGATTTGCGTGAATAAATAACGAGGATCGATGGCCACTGGCCGTTGGCCATCAGTTGGCGATTAGTGTCCAAATCACTAATGATATGGAGGTGCAAATTGCTGGATTCCAGATTTGAAGTTTTGGGTGTGTGGTGCAAGTTGGTGTGTGAAGCGGGAAATAGATAGCTGTTTGAAACCCTTTAAAAAGTACGTACACACAGAGCGAGAAGCCTCAGCACCGAGTCATTAAGAGTGGGTTTTTTGTTTTGCTCGCGTACATTGTTTCGTGCCTCGGTTGAGGAACAATAGGCGTGTCCACACAGAGCAAGCAGCCTCGCGAGGCAGTCTTCTCGCGGCTTATGCCTAGCGAGGCTGCTCGATCTGCGTGGACGTACCTAAAGGACTGTTTTCTGGATTTTTGTTGCCCATCTAAGTTAACAGTGATAAGACCGTAGATCTATTTTTTTTTCCGCCTTAAGTGGAGCGGCAGGATCTGTCAGACTCTTCATTATCAGCCTATGAATGCTTTCACAGGCCTTCTCTCTGCGAGAGGAACTCAGACATAATCCACCACACGACCCCACTACGGATTAGTAGATATCACATGTCATCGCATTTATGGTTCTAGGACATGCCGGTTACCTCACGTTGTTTCCTTCACCGTTTTGAGAGACTCCTACTGGTTTCCCCTTTTCCGCGAGCTCAGCAGGCGTTTGGCCCTATCCCGTCATTTTGCTGACAGTACAATACTACTCGCTGTCAACACAGGCCTTGATCACACGACGAGATACCCATTACTCGCTGCTGGCGTCCCCAAAAAATCTCTCATCGCTTACAACTTGACCCAATCTCAACGTCGTTATGAGAGCGCGTGTCCAGAATTTTATGAACGAACAAAATGAACAGAAACTGTTATTTCGTGGAACATCTGTTTAATTATTCTGAAAGAACTTAGATATCGCTGCTACATGGAAATTGTTTTCCGCTTTACTAGAATGCATGTTTTTTTTTTTATAAAGAAAGCTTTAGAGATTATTTGAAGCTAGCGGGAAAACGGTTAGATCTATTTTCCGTCAAATCTCTGGAATCCCTTCATCTGATCGTTTTATTGGATAGTCGTGTTTTGTGTTCGGCGAAAAATTTTGTGTTTATATTTGGTTTGTCTGTTATGTTATGATGTCCAAAAGTTTAAAAAAAAATATTTAAAAAGTCTCGAGTATTTTATATAGTTCAATCATTAGTTTGATATGCCTATTATATTTTAGGCGAAAACTGTGTAACGTCTTCTTTGTCCAATAACTTTTAGTTAATATTAATTTGTAAAACATTTAGGTTCTAAAATTTTACTATTCGTCTCTTTTTCTAGTTTAAAAAACATCTTGCCATCGCCTGTTCGTTATTATCATGATATCAGAGAAAAGTCGCTCACTGCTAAAAATCACATTTCCTGCTAGATTTAACTTCAAATATCAACATTGTCTCATTCATGACGATATTAAAAAGCTATCTAAAATAATCATAATTCAGTCCTAATAATAATAAGTTTTTTTAATACACTATCTTAACAGGCAGACCCAAAAAAATAGCAGTTTGCAAACACACACAAGATAATTTTAAGATAACTTACGCCTAATACTCACTAAACTTAAATAATAACCTTAAAACATAAACAAACAACCAAAACAAAAAACAATTGAAAAACACAGTCAGCTCCTTTTCAACGCTTGTTCAAACTCGCAAGTCTTACTTCGTTACAGTCATCAACAAATTACGCAGCCCAGTGTAATACCGAGCTAAGTTTTAATTAGGCTTTCATTAGGGCCAGACTTCAGGACTGCTTTATTTGGAAAATGGTTTTTGTTATGTCCGCGTTTCACTTCTTAGAAGCTAGCTGTGTGCTTTCAAGATTTCGCTGGGTTAAGATGAGATTAAATGGATGCTTTTTGTTGATATTTTTTAGACTTTTCTTCATTCGTTTACATTGCTCGCAGAGTAGATGGCCGATGGGGTCGAAAAGTGCTAGAGTGGAGACCACGGACTAGCAAGCGCAGCGTAGGATGTCCACCAACAAGGTGGACAGATGACTTTATAATAGTCGCCGGAGGACGCTGTATGCAGGTCGCTTCCAACCGGTATATGTGGAGGTCTAAAGGAGAGGCCTATATTCAGCAGTGGACGTCCTATGGCTGAGATGATGATGATGATAATGATGTTTACTTTTTTGTTGTCAGAACGTTAAAGGGAAGATGCAACTATGTTAGTCATGATAGCACCTGTGTACAAGATCATCATCATCTTCTTATACTTATCTCATTTTACCTGGGGTCGGCGCAACACGTTTTTTTCATTCTCTCCTATCAACGTCACTTTTTCTTTCATATCATTCCTACAATCCATCCAGGTCTACTTCTTCCTCTCCATCCATCACCATTCATACCAATCCCTCTCTTAGTCACATTGCTCATCACCATTATGTAGCAAGTACAACGAGATTCGAACTTCCTCTCATGTACTTATTCCTTGCTTTATCCAGTCTTTAAGTAAGGAATGAGTACCTGTGTTTAAGATCAAGTAATTACAGTCATTTGGTAAACATCAGCATTATTTTACCAATAATCGTCACAACCAATTACCAACATAATAAGGAAGCTATCGGTTAGCAGCTGAATCAACGGCTTGATTGATAAAACTGTAATTTCGAACACAGCCCGCATTGTTAGGAAGTTCCCTAATCCCTTATAAGAGCCTTAAACATATAAAATGACTGTCGAAATGTAGATATTTTTTTTTCCGTAATTTTGTTAGAAGTGATGATATTTTATGTATAAAAAATACAATATAATCTTGTCTCAATATAAAAAATAAAAAATCAGTAATACAATATAATCTTGACTGAAACCAGAAGAACAGAAGTGCGTAGTACTATTACATATTCTATGCTCAAACGGAAAAATAAATACAAAAATATTTTACACGAGTTTCGTATCAAGAATCTACTTTTGTCCTTAATTTCACAAAACCAATACCTCAATAAATATAAATACAAAAAACATAGGGACTGTTTAATAATTCAATATTCCTCAATGGATTGATACCTACAAGTCAAGCAGAGTATCGTTGGTTACATTTTTCTTATAAGTACCTATTTTACGTATTTTGCCTCTGAATATATTGTTACAAAAGCCTCAAAAGACGGTAATAGATAATACGGTTTGTTTCCTTTTTCCGATTTTTTCATAAATATAATGGAAAGGTACGAAATGATAAAGGATGGGAGACAAAGGGCCAGTTTCACCGGTCCCGGATAAAGTATTTGATAGCCTATTAGGAACTTATCTGCCAAATAAACTACAACTTTTGGTTTCACAGGTGTCTGATAGCGGTATCTGGTAGATAAAGTATTGATTAAGTTATCAGCTGGATCAAGTGGCTGTTAAGGAAGTTATCATCTACATTATAGTACATTTCAAGTAGACAAAGTTTATTTTGGCATTTTAGACGGTCATCTACCAGGTAACCGTGACCTCAGAACGTAAAAGGCCATTGAAGTAACACTCGTTTTTTATTTTATCGTGGTAAAATCATCAAATGAGTTCTCCCAGGGCAGAGCGGGAGGGGCTGTCAGACTTGTACTGACTGAAAGCTGGAGGACTCATTAGGTGATTTTACCACTATAAAAAAGTCCCGTCCCGGGCGGCCTCATTTAGTGAGTTTACCACGTTAAAAAAATACCTGTACTTATCTTAATCACAGTGCGATAAGTGTCAGTTTTCAATGTTATTGATAATAAAGTTTCAAGTGACGGGAACGAAAATACTTTCTTCTTTCGCATTTCGAAATAAACAAAAGCGTCCGAAACAAACTTTATCAAAAACAAAACAATTGAGACATGCGTTTCGTTTCTTTACGCACATTT
This sequence comes from Agrotis ipsilon, assembly GCA_028554685.1. Lineage (NCBI taxonomy): Eukaryota > Metazoa > Arthropoda > Insecta > Lepidoptera > Noctuidae > Agrotis > Agrotis ipsilon. The sequence continues at coordinate 12,689,031 of CM052973.1, read as the reverse complement.
GGAATTAAAACATGTTGGTAATCATAAGAATCTTAATAATTTCGGTCTATAATGGTAACATTATACTTCAAAATGGAAAAAGTTAGTTGACTTCGATTATATTGAACATAAAATATTATTTCATTTTTTAAGTTTTCAAAATTGTTTTCAAATGAAAATATTTTACGTAGTAGTATCGAAACGCAAAAAAGCGACGTTGCCGCTCCGCTTGCTAATAAGTGGCCGGTAACTTATTCACTGGATAAATTATCATGAAGTTTGACGGTGAAACACAAAAAAGTTACAACCAGCCTGTAAGTGGTAGATAGTATTAACTATCAAATAACTAATGGACGCTTTATCCGGGACCGGTGAAACTGGCCCTAAATCTTTGGTAGCTTCCATTTTTGTTCTTTAAGCGCCTGTCAAATAAGTCATTGCAAGTTGCGGGAAAGGGAATTGATGATCATTTTGTAAGAGCTTAGAATATTTAGAATTAGAATATTTTATTTTTTATTTCTTTATTTGTATTTTAATTTATTACATAATTATGTATCACGGCAATAACAATACAAGGTGATTTATCCAGTACGAGTACTTCTTTTTTTATCGTGGTAAAATCATCAAATGAGTCCTCCCAACCAGGGCAGGGCGGGAGAGACTGTCAGACTGTCTAAAATCCTCGGTGATCTTCAATAGCACTTGACGTTCTGGGGTCACGGTAATTCGATAAGTCCCGCGACTATCCTATGTAATACTAGTACTTAGTAATATTAGTGATACAACGGGAAACAAACGAAGTAACTAGATTATGTTTGAAATAAAATTACTAAATCTATTTAGTTCATTTATCTCTAAAATTTATAACACTATTAAAACCAAAACCTAACAAGCTATCCAGGAAATAAATATAAAATATTCATGTATCCACATAATTGCATTGCCAAAATTTACAACATCCGCATCATTACATAAAAAATTCAAATGCCGTAACAAAGAGCTGACCAATTACAGTTCGCCTAACCATAACAAAATTAAGTCTTCGGCGATTTAGCTGGTACATTGTGGTTGGCAAATGTACACCAATTGTGTACACCACAGCAAGCCTAATGGGTCATTTTGTAGTATATTGGGGGCTGTAAATCCGTTTATAAATTGAACACGTTATTTTAAGTCGTTTTGAACAAATCCAGAAGCTTTTATACGACTTTGAATGTTTTTTTGGCTAATGGGAACGCCTGGTGAAAAAGTTAGAGCAAATTGTAGTTGGCGTTTATTGCATTTAGGTTTTTGAATTTTATTTTAACCTATTTTTTTAAACGATTACTTACTAACACATGAAACTTTGTAAAATATGGATTCTAGAAATCTTTATTATAATTATTAATAATTATAAAAATCAATGCCTCTTTTCGTTGTAATTTTATAACTCAAGAACGGGCTCACTTAACCAAACCAAATGTTTTGGCTTTGTTCGGACTATTTAGTAGATGGTTTATGTGAAGTTTACACATAATCGGTAGAGCGGTTCTTCATTTATCACATTTTTTGCTCACCTTAAGTAACAGTCATATTATGCTTTAATCCCGTGCGAAACCGGGACGGGCCGCTAGTATATGATGTACATACAGACAGACGCCTGCACTGTCCAATTTCTCTAACAGATTTTTGATTGAATAAGCTTGGGAAGGGAAGATACAAGTTTGACTACATTGCACAATGATATTATAAATTAATAGATAGGAACGTTACCTACACGACATTCTATCTTCAAAAACGGCACACTTAACTAAATATTGCAATAGCACACTACATCAAGATTAGTCGCTAAAGTAGGATGGCGTTGCAAGTGAAAAAGAGACAAATATAGTCAAGGTTTGTAAATTGACCACATTTGAGCGCGTCACTTTCTGAGCGCGTATAACGTATCTACACCTTTTTACTTATAATATCATTGACATTGCAGCATTTGTTTAATCAACTGAATTAATTGTCTATAATGGTCCGCAATGTCTGTCTTGGTATGCACATGTGATGAGGAGGGATGAGACTCATGTACCTAAGAGAGTGATGAGCATAAATGTTGGTTTATGAATGGAGAGGAAGAGGAAGGCCTAAGAAAAGATGGATGGATTGTCTAAGGAATGATATGAATGATGTTAAAGACGTCTGATAGTGAGAGAATGGGAGAAGAAAACGTGTTGCGCCGACCCCAAGTAAAATGGGATAAGGGTAGGAAGATGGTGAATTGTCCGCAATATCGTGAAACTAGCTGTTGCCAGCGGCTTCACTCGCTACAACTCTAAAATTATCCCATGGGAACATAAAATCGGGATTAAAACTATCCTATCTGTTAATCCAAGTTATAAACTATCTGTGTACCAAATTTCATCCAAATCCGTTCAGTAGTTTTTGCGTGAAAGAGTAACAAACATCCATCCACACATACAAACTTTCACGTTTATAATAGTAGGATAGTAGGATTAGCTCGCAATTTCTTTCAGCGCGTGAATGAACTTTAACTTCAAGCACGAAGCGGACTGTTAAAAGCTTCACAAAGCCTGATTTCAGTGTGCCGACAACTATTAAGTAATATGTGGTACCGATTACAAATAACGTTATAGTGTCTGAACCATCGTTTGCGGCTTTGAACGTTACCGCGTTGTTTAGTTAAACGCGTGTTAGATAAACTAATGTTTATTTAACTGTAATTGGTAAACCTTCCGTATCCATTTATTTGGAAATGCTTCTGATTTATTTGCCTACCTACTACGGGCTGGCAGATATTTATTATCATCAGTTATTTTGGAAGAATTGAATCGACGGTCACTCAAAAATATCTAAAATTACCAACACGAATAGCATGATACCCTAGAAACAGATTTTGTTGACTACGGAAGAATATTTAAAGTAAAAGAATGTATTATTCTGTTTTTTTTTTAAGTAGTAAAATTATCAAATGCGACCTCCAGAGGGACTGCCACAGTCGATCGTACCTACTGGTTAAAATCCACCGATTTCGTCCAATTGCCCTATAAGTCTAATGTTCACGATAGCTTGTTTAGACAGTCCCGCCACCCCGGTAGGCAGTAGGGCCCCGTCAGATATGTGATAGCACTTTAAGATGCGCGCTACATGACGCTCCGTTGACCCTGATATGGTCCCAGATTGGACACCGAGCTACCAATTATTCGACGCCCGCATTTCCGCACCTACCTACGGTGACCTCAAAGCGTCTCGCGAAGACGTCCTACGCCTTGCTAAGTTTGAAATACATACATAGGTAAACTCACTCCTTCTTCCAAGGAGTAGGCACAAACTACAGAGCGCCACCTGCTACGATCCTTACATACTCCTTTCGCCTCATCCACTTTCATAAATTAGTCATACACGTCATCAATGTTTAAAATGTAGAAAATCATTATTTTACATAGGTAACTTCTTCAGTTGTTTATTACGGCCCATTGTGTACTTGCTCTAAGACGTGTATTCATCGTTGATAGGTATCAACAATGATCTTGGTTTAAATGAAAAAGCAAAAATGTATCGCAATAATCAAAGTTTAACAATGCCTTCAGTACCATCAGCACGAGTTTTCAGTATTTGAAACGTAAAGTAAACTGGAACTTTGACGACTTCAAATTGACAATCCATATTTTCATACAAGAAACGCTGTAAATACTGGAAAAACTCTGTAAAGTAAAATAGTGAAAACTCGTGCTAGGGGTACAGGTAGGTACTTAACAACATTATGTAGAGAATACAGCGTGTTACTCACTGTCAGTTTTATCCAATCTTTTTTTTATCCATGAGATTGAGCTGTGCCACACAAAAGTTGAACCTCTGTAGAATGCCGCAGGACAATTGAAGAAAACGTTTTTTTTAAGAAAAATCCTAAAATGTTTGCTATTTGTCATACGTTAAAGAGGTATTCCACTTAGGGCACCTGGCACGTGCGAAAAATTTTGACAGAAGCCTTATGTCGAATAGATTAGGTACCAGTAGCCCAGGTGCCATTGCCAGCGGGTGCCCTAAGTGGAATACCTCACGTTAAAGTTCGAGGCTCGAAAATCTGACAAAGAGTTTTAATCAAGGGTGCTGTATGACATAGGGAGAAGGTTGGTGTATATTTCTCTATTGGGATAATTCTAAAAATACTGGAGTTTTTTGCACGCACACCGAAATTTTCCCAAAAAACGTTGTTTCCACGTTACCTGCGCCATGTACAAATATTCCATATTCTGACACATGGTTGCTATCCGAATTTTCCTTTTCCACACACAAAATACGGGCTTACGCCTAAGTTCTATAAATATTTGAGTTTTGTATTTACCTACACGCGGTTTCGGTTGTTGCATCGTCTCTGGCGTAGGGTCAGCAGAAAAAGTTTCCGTTTTTGTGTTTTGTGAAAAATTAAAATGTGTTGGAAAAGTGTTTGGTAAACACACGAAGTCACGGTGAATAAAATGGTTTGGGTCACTGGACTGTCATCGCGTAACTGTGAACCTGGAACGTGAAGGGTTATTGAAGGATCACCTTGGAATTTAGTCAGTACAAGTCTGACAGCCTCTCCCGTCCCACTCTGGGCCAAACACTCATTTGATGATTTTAACACGATAAAAAAGGTGAATATAATGTGCTTGTGACAACTGATATACCACAGCTTTATGGTCACACTACCAAAGACAATCTTCGGACCGAGTAGTTGCCATCAGGCTCTGCCAACTCTGTTAACTCGTGCGCCGGTCATGTCAAAAAGATACAGGAAAGCAAAAGGATGAAGAAAAGTTACACATAAAAAGCAATAATTCGTTATTTGACCGCCATTTTTTAAATTAAGAACGAGGTTCTCAACTGACCCGCATAGCAAAGAGGGTGACAAGACGCCAAGAAGATATGAATTATTAGTGAAATTGAACCAATTTAGACTTAATTATCTGTAGAAATTTTGAGGCATAAGTGCGACAAAGGAGTTAAGCTCTGCATGATAAATCTAATCGAAGTGCGATATGTACCAGTTTTTGAGTTTTGAGCATTGGAAAAATATGTGTTTAGAAATAATTCAGTTTTTATTACGTATGTTTAGTTTCTACTTTCAATTTATTTACATGCTAACGGTACCTATCCACCTTAACATGTAGCAAGAAAATTCTGTATAAAACATTTATCTTCTTCAAACAAAATTACCTGCTCTTAATATGTATCTCTTAAAAAGTAAAATAGCGATAGAGAAAATTGTAAGCAAAAATATTTAATGAAAGTGTTATCCAGCCAATTTTTTTATTTGAAAAATTGATAATTGTGCTTTATTCAATTTAATTAATTTACATCAGGTCTTTACAATTTTATAACTGCCATGGTTGCACTATATTTACTATTACAGACTCGTGGCTAAATTATTACAGCCACACAGGCCGATCTTCCGGATTAAGCCGCGCTTGCTGAGATTGGTCTGTGGATGGGTTACCATCTTTCATAGCGAGTTTCCTCAGTGCCTTGGAAGGCACGAAAACCTGTTGGTATCGGCTGTCATTAGTAGATCTTTGACAGGCGTTACTGTAAGTCAGAAGCTCTAAAGTCTGACAACCAGTCTTACCAAGGGGTATTGTATTATCCAGTTACTGGGTTATGGAGGTCCTATAGGCAGTCGCTCCATGTAAAATACTAATATCCAGCTGCATCTGGTTCGACTGGAAGCCGACCCCATTATAGTTGGGAAAAGCCTAAGCAGATGACAGACTACTAGACATGCAAAATAATACCTATATTAATACGATTGTGTGTGCTAATTACATAATAATTATCAAATATAATTACAGAAGTTACCTATTCAAATGTATTACAAGAAATTAATTTGATAATCATTGATGATCTCACTTTTATTCCCTATTCATTACAAATTGCAACTCATCAGAAAACTCAATAACATTATGATTACCAAAATCATCCCCTGCCTATCTCATTCTTGTAGCCATAAAAAGCCAAGAGCGAACATGACTTCCCATTCGCCCCAATCCTAGAGGGGAAACAGGGGTAAATGCAACCGATTTAAATGCATGCATCTTGCCTACGAGCGGTAATTAGGAGAACCTGAATTCCGGCAAGGACCGTTGGTAAAATGTTACTGTTTCCAATTGTCGTTTTTACAGCATTCGTATTGCAGTGTTAGCATTCAAATGTTTCTTGAATAGGTAATTTTCATGAGTGGCAATTATATGAAATGTGTTATGTTTCCTCTTGGCATGTTTTCAGGGAAAAAGCATGCTCTTTCTTACTTTTTATATTGTATGATTCGTATTTTGATGATAATTTAATTTACAATTTGACCAAAAATCTAACAAACTAAAGTTAATTTAATTATTAAAAATTAAGTTTTTCCTTAAGTGGATTTGAATTTTCCACAATCATCAATAAATTTTCAACACATCACAATGTAAAAATCAAACATTTACTCGTAGTAAAGTACCCACAACTTTGAATTATCAATTTTGTGAAAAATAGAAATATCCCTCAGGAATCCACTTTCAAGAAGTAAATAAAGGTCGGCTCAATGCTCCTTCATAAGCGTTTTTTTCCGACTGCTCAACTGAAAGTGCTCAACTGCGAACAGTTGAGCAGTTGGGATCCCAATGCTCAACTAATCATATGGGTAAAAAGAAAGAAAGGAAAAAAGGAGCCCGTGGCATCGGACGTGGCGAGGCGAATTCCGACCCCCACAAGCGCAAAGCCTGCCGAGGTCGCAGGACCGTTTTGTCAGGTAACCATGGCCCCGGTACGTAAAGGGTGTAGCTCGGGGTCACCTCCGATAAAAAATTTTCATGTCATAACTATAAATCCATATTACTCGATTGGTATTCTGTGTCGATCTTTTCAATTGCTACATGTGCCAAAACAAAACCTTGTGTTGATTAACATTGACCCCCGGTGTCTTGCAAGCAATAACTATAAATAAAGGATGCACCTTCTATTAATGGATTCTACACGAAGAAAGAATAAATAAATAAATCATCACTAGGTCACAAGTTAAAAGCTAAAAAATAGACACGGAAATGCTTTCGCGAGCATCAGCAAATATTGACACACAACTAGAAAGCGCTCCCTCACATAAAAATGCAACATTTTATTTGAAAAACTGTTGGAGGCCGAATCGGACTTGTATGTAAAAGGTTCCATACAAAGTACCGAAAAATCATGTGTCTTTTAAAGTGACCGCCTTTTTTAATAATACTTGGTTACTAAAATAATATTATGTAGAAAATAAGGCTTTATTTTGTCGTGATATAATAGTTAAATGAGTCCTCTGTTCCTGGTTGAAGCGGAAAGGACTGTCAGACTTGTACTAACTAGAATCAACATATTTAGGTACAGTTACGGTATCTAGGAACACGGTTACCTGCTAAGACAGTACCGCGACCTCCGGCATGCTTGCTTTGTCCTCTTTGGAAGCCCCGTGACATTGACCTCTGTGTGGGCCCCGTTAGATAATAGAACATAAGCCTGAAGACTAATTCTTTTGTATAAACATGTTTATCGCAGGAACTCCTAGTAGAATTTTCTATAGGTGAAACCGCAATTACCGTGGCCCTGGAACGTAAAGAGCTGTTGAAGGACACAGTGGATTTTAGTCAGTACTAGTCTGACAGTCCATGCCCTAGGTACATAATTTGATGATTATATCGCGTAAAAAAAAGGTGAAACTATATAGCCATAGTAATTGCACTGACCTTAAATTTCAATTGCCTGTCTATGATTCACAAAGTTCACAACAACGATGATATTATTACTAGACTCCGCATGCACGATCTAAGGAACAAAACTATTCTGTCAACTCGCTGAGGTACTCCGTAAGCGAGGGGGCGAGGTACTATATTGTGATTGGCTAACTCAAGGTTTTTTCTGTCTCAAGGTATGTTTACGGCTCACAGGAGTGGTCGAAATAAGACTTTTTTGCCTAATGTGTTGACAGACATCGGTCGCCTGTTATTAGGAGTCTAGTAATATATCGTCGTTGGTTCACAAGATACACAGTCCTGGCAGCTATAAAATTTGGGTCTCGTTGCCACCTTTCTAATATGGAACCCTAAACTATTCCCCAACACATCTATCGATCTTCGCCACTTCAACAGGCATTTCGAGTTTGTTTGCTACTTATCCTGGGCTGGGGGGTCAAAAATGTGTGTTTTGCGATAGTTCGCGACGCTCAGCAACGGAAACTGATTAAGTCGAAGACTGTTTTTAAAAGTCGGAGTGGAAAAACAGAGCTTCTTGGTTTAAAAGTCTATGGTAAGGCTACCGTCTTTTAACTTTTAAAGCTGTGAATAGAAGTTGGTTAAGGGCTGGTTTTTCAATAATCATATAACTTTTATCTGAGGTATAAAAATTACGGTTTGACAGCTTAGGCCTTAGTGAAACAGCATACGACAGTAAACGACAATCGTTATCGTTCATCAGTCACCAATACATTTTCAACTTTCTACCCCAGCGCGTAAAGTTGAAAATCTATTGAAGTTCACAGATCGTTTTCGTTTGTTTCGTTCGTTATCGATTAGCAGTTTTTAATAGATTTTTAACTTTACACGCTTGGGTATAAAGTTGAAAATGTATTGGTGACTGATGAACGATAACGATTGTCGTTTACTATCGTATGCTGTTTCACTATAGTCTGTCTCATAATCTCGTAGACTAAATTGACACATGCAAATGTCAAATTTACAAATAATATTGCCAGCTGTTTTGTGCAGTGTTGTACCTACGATAACGGTTTGTTGAATCGTAACTTTTTATCTATAATAGACGAATTTAATTTTCATTCAAAGTTTTATATTTAAAATTCACGTACGTACACACGGCTGCACAACGCCATGCGTAATCCGACCATGTTTCGTTGCCTTTAAATGAAACAAAAAACATTATAGAGGATAAAAAAAGTATGGTTTTCAGGAGACCGTCGTGTGGGTGTCATCATTATAAAAATTGTAGGGGCTAGATGATTACCACAACGAGATGACTTCTGATACCTATATACGAAAACTGGTTAAAAATATTTTTCCGAAATTAAAAGAAAACGTAGTACTTTTAATAGATAATGCTCCATATCACACCAGGAAACTGGATTCGTTACCTACTTCTAGTTGGCGAAAAGGGCAAATCCAAGGTTGGCTAAAATCAAAAAATATTTCGTATGACGAGACAATGTTAAAGCCCGAATTAAATGAAATTGCCCGAAAGCACAAAAAAGCCCATGAAAGAAATGTCGTCGACGAGATGGCTGCTGAACGGGGTCACTATTTTGCGTCTGCCCCCTTACCACTGCGAGCTAAACCCGATTAAAGTTGGTCTGGGCTCAAGTAAAGGGGCATGTCGCTAAAAATAATAAAACATTCAAAATGAATGAAGTACGAAGCCTTTTAGAAGAAGGACTTCGTCAAGTGATCCCGCAGCAGTGGAAAGACTGTATAGTCCATGTAATTAAAATTGAAGATGAAATGTGTCATCTGGGCCATATAACCGACGACATTACTGATAGGTTTATCATAGAAGTAGGTGGCGATTCAGATGATTTAGAATATTCTTCAGACATGGAGTTATTATCTGAATCAGATTAACGCGAATACCTGTAATTAAGTTATGTAATTTAAAATAAATAATTTACATTATTAATTTTGTATTATTACGTTTTAAATAAGTACCTACACATTATTTTAGGACAAACACATTATTTCAGGTAACTTATTGTAAAAAAACGATACTTGATTTTATTAACGCTAAGTTTCGGTTGTGCCTCATCACTATTTAAGAATTGCAATAAACTGACAACACTCGTAATGTCAGTTTAGTCTACGGAATTAAAAAACACACTTTAAGGCCCCTTATCTATAGAAAATATATCAAACCGCTATTTTTATTCCTCAGATAAAATTTATCTGACTATTGAAAAATAAGCCTTAAATAGTAAATCAGATATTTCGGTATTCTATGTGATTTATTTTCATGTTTTTATTTTAGTTGTGTAACTAAATACTTTTTCTTTATTTCTTGCCTAAGATGTTTTCATTTAAATCATCTATAAATATTTAGGAACAACAAACAAAGAGCGATATATAAATAAATTTCATTTACAAATCCAGTATAAATAACTTTCGTTCATTCAATGGTACTTTTCCATTTCCGGCCTTTTGATAACGAAAATAGGTTTGAATTTACACACGGCTACACATCAAGCTATAAAAAACCAGTAGTAGCTGATCGTTCATTGTGTGTATAAATCGTACAAAGCGAGACCAAGACAAACTGGTTTTGTACAGCTTGATGTGTAGTATATGTACATCTCTGCCAAAAGGGACATGAACAATTTTCTTCAGTTTAAATAAATATTATTAATTATAGCATTGTTCATAAGCATGGTCAGTAACAAAGTCTTAGACTTACCCACACTTTCTCAGTGTTGAACCATTTTGGGCTACTTCCTTAAAATTTTTTTAGGAATTATTTTCAGTCATTATCATTAGTAGAGCAGTGGTGGCCCAGTGGTATCGGCCCCGACTTACGAGTTATAGGTCGTGGGTTCGAATCCAGCCAGTCGCAATACTTTGTGTAATTTATTTCATCACCACTGCTCTCAAAACGGTGAAGGAAAACATCGTGAGTAAACCGGCATGTTCTAGAACCAAAAAAATCGAAGATATTATTATGTGACATCTACCAATCCGCACTGGGCTCGCGTGGTATGGCCCACTCCCTCTCTCAGAGAGGAGGCCTGTGTCCCAGCTGTGGGAACATTATAGGTTGATGATGATGATGATGAGAAATATGCCGTGTCTAGGACTTTCATTTTCATCCTATTTCTTTTCATTTTTTTTCATACAAAAAACAAACTTTTCCCATTACGAATTTCTCCTGACGTTCCGTGCGTTTACAAACATAATAAACTCACACACAAAAACGCCCAGGCCCGGAACAACTACTTGTAGATCATACAAATATTTGTTCTGTGGAATCGAAACTGCGACACGCAGCGCAGCAGCCCGATCACTCAGCCACTGCGCTGTTTTTCAGGAAAATGGTTTTTTTTTTTTTTGACAAATAGATTTCAATTTTACAATGAAATAAATAGTTCACTGCTATTATTAATCCATTCCAAAAATTCACTCAAATTGCCAAGTCCCAAAGGTACTAAAAATCCAACCAACTTGACCGAAATAATCTTTGAATTGCCTGGTCAAGGGAAATCGCTCTTGAGTGCCAAATATTGGCTCGTGTTCGCGCACCCACTCAAGAGCAATATGTTTGAAAGCTTCTTAATTTCTTGATATACTTACAAGATACAATAAGGTCATGGCTTTATGTAAGGCTTTTTCCCGCGACCTTCATAAGGAGTACGGAAATTATCTTACGGGAATATTACTAGGGTAAAAGTTAGCGGTACTGTAATGTAATGAGGTAATCCAGATCCTGTAATGTTTTAATCCAGAACTTGGCCTTTTGTAGGCCAGTAATCAAGGTCAGTTTAGCAGAATCACATAATTATGATTTTTTTATAAAATTGAAATGAATTGTCAATTTATGATTTTTGTACGAATTTTACTTTTAAACTTCTTTGTTGCTTTTTTTATTAATTGGGGTGTTAAAATCATGAAATGAGTAGATACTTCTCGCCCAGGGCGTAGCGAGAGGGACTGTCAAAACTGCAAAAAAAACAACCTTTTGATTCGATTGCCCTTTGCGTTCCAGGGTCACATTTACCTTTGCAGATAGTCTCGTGAAACTTTATTCTGCTAAAGTGGCCTTTTAGGTCCCCAGATGACATTAAGAAAACAATATTTCATCTTCAACTTTTGGGCATTATCACTGTGCTTAGACTTGTAAGTGTATTTCTAAAAGAAATCTAACACAATATTTCAATTTCAACCAAATATAGTTACCGAAGTATTTGCTAAGTTTAAACATAAGTTTTTATGTGACTCGTCGACTTTTATGATAATAAAATGTAAAAATATAAGAGTAATATGTAATGGTTATCTTAGTACTTTAAGTTATACAAATATCGCTTTCTCTTGGGACTTATTTAAAAGGTTTTGGAGTAAGCAAGTAATTTATTATAACTATTATATTTATTATAACTTATGACTGGCCTGTTGGTCTAGTGGTTAGTGTCCCTGACTGCTATGCCGGGGGTCGTGGGTTCGATTCCCACCCAGGACAAATGTTTGTGTGATGAGCATGATCATTTGTTCTGTGTCTGGGTGTCGTTTATCTATAAATATGTATGTATTCAGAAATATATAAGTATGTTTATCAGTTGTCTAGTACCCATAACACAAGCTCTGCTTAGCTTGGGTCTAGATGGCGTTGTGTGATAGTAGTTGAATATTATTATTATTTTTGTTTTAAACGTTTTTGTTTCTCCGGTTAGCCGGGAAGTCCTGATGGCACGAGCCTAAGCCATGTGTTCATCAGGTGGGTTGATTATTGAAGGATTTTCAAATAATCGAGTGCGGTGTCGCACAGAAGTTTGTATGGAAGAGGGTACCGAATTTAGGTTTTGATGTGGATTTTCTGGCTCAAATTGTAGGAACTTTCTGACGAGTCTGCATGTGTTCAGAATGACCGCCTTCTGCAGCAAGTGAAATGTGTTTGCGGGTAAATTAAGAGAATTAAGGGATTGGTGAAGTTGCTTTGGTATTACTCCTGTTGTGGATAACACTATTGGTACTATCGTGACTTTTTGCAAATGCCAAAGTCGGGCTATTTCATCTTTTAGTTCGATGTATTTGGTTAATTTCTCTGCTATTGTAGTCTGTAAGTTATGTGTATTTGGTACGGCAATGTCAATTAAATATCCGGTTTTATTTATCTTATCTATAAGGGTTATATCTGGCCGATTAAAGTGAATTGTCCTATCAGTGAAAATGCCGCGGTCATAGTACAGTTTTGTCGAGAGATTTTCTAATGCAGCTTCAGGATTGTATTTGTAATATGGTACAACTGAATCTATGAATTTATACTGGTGAGCTAGTTTCTGGTGTATGATGTTGGCTACTTGATCGTGTCTGTGTTTATAGTCAGTTTGGGCTATTGATTTGCACGCTCCTGTAATATGTTGGATTGTTTCTGGGGAACTATTGCATTTCCTACATGTTTCATTGTTTAAATTTTTGATGATATACTTTCTGTAATTTTTGGTCTCTATTACCTGATCCTGGATAGCTAGCATAAACCCCTCAGTCTCAGGGAAAAGTTCGCCTCGATTTAGCCACGCGTTCGACGCTTCCTTGTCGACATTTATGTGGCATAAGTCTTGGCGGTGTCTTCCGTGAAGAGATTTCTGGGTCCATTCTAAGAGTTTGGTTTTGTCGTCAGTTACTTTTTCGTTTCTTTGTTCGGATGCATTTTTTAAATTTAGCGGTGTTAAGTGTTGGTTAGTATGAACAATACCTTTGTGCAGAACAGACGACTCCATTTTTGAATGAAAAAATTGCCTGAGTGATTTTATCTGTCTATTGTGAAGATTGAGGATATCAATTAGACCTCTGCCTCCTTCTTTCCGCGGCAATGTCAGTCGCTGCAGGCAGGAACGCGGATGGTGTTTGCGGTATTTGGTCATTGTGGTATTAATTTTTCTTTGAAGGTTTTTTAGTTCGGTTTTGGTCCAATTGATTATCCCAAAAGAATACGTGAGAACCGGTATGGCGAAAGTGTTAATTGCCTTTACAGTGTTTCGGGAATACAGTTGCGTTTTTAGAATGATATTTAGCCTATGTTGAAATTGTTGTGTCAATTTTTGTTTTGATTCTTTGTAATGAATTTGTCGTGACTGTATATATCCTAAATATTTGTAACTATCGTTTTCATCTAATGGTTCTATGTGATCTCCTGATGTTAGTATGTAGTGATGTTGGTAATTCTGTCCTGCTCTAATTGAATTTATTTTACATTTGTCTATTCCAAATTCCATTTTTATGTCATTTGAAAATTGTTCTGTCAAGTTTGCTAATTCATTCAGCTGAGTTTCAGTTTCGGCGTATAGTTTTATATCATCCATATATAACAAATGATTTAATTCTATCGTTTGATCTACACTCGCATCCTGTATAGGGGTTCCAAAAGTAGTTGCATTTAATATATTAGAAAGGGGGTTTAGAGCAAGGCAGAACCACAGTGGACTTAGTGCATCTCCCTGAAATATTCCTCTCTTAATATTTATTGGGTTGGTTTCTATTGTTTTAGTAGGTGTGGTTAGTCTTAGTACAGTGGTCCAGGTTCTCATCATAACCTTCAGAAATGCTACTATTGTTGGGTGTATTCTGTATATCTCAAGAGTTTTGACAAGCCATGAATGGGGGACAGAATCGTACGCTTTTTTGTAATCGATGTACATACTGTAAATATCTGTTTTACATTTTTGGACTTTTTTAAGGATAACTGAATCAATGATTAACTGTTCCTTGCAACCTTGGCTGAACTTCCGGCATCCTTTCTGTTGTTCGGCTAAGATGTTATTAGCGTCTATATGTTGATATATTAGTTCAGATATGCATGTTGTTATAATTTTATACAAGGTCTGCAAGCATGTTATGGGGCGATATTTTGTTGGATTAGAGAGATCATTACGATCTTTCGGTATCATGAAGGTTGTGCCTGATGTTAAATAAGATGGTATTGTGTGAGGGTCCTGTATAAATTTGTTAATGTGATTATATAAAAAGCTATGGATATATGTAAATTTTTTGTACCAATAACTATGGATGTTATCTGAGCCAGGTGCTTTCCAGTTATGTAATCGAGAAAGCACTTTATGGAATATTTCTGGGGATATGATATCAAATTTCATTGCCTGAATGTGTGAGCTGCTGTTTGTAACTTCTGTTTGTATCCAGTCTGACTGAGTATTATGTTCAGTTGGTTGTTCCCAAATTCCTGCCCAGAAGTTTTGCAATGTCTCAGGGTCAGGAGTGTTTTGTTCATTATTTGGGTTAATATCCTGAACGTTGGTTGTCGCCTGTCGAATATTCCGATAAAAAAGTTTTTCATTGTGGGTGAATTGTGTGTTTTGTACTTTTCTATGTGTGCATGCTCTGTATCTTTGTAGACGGCCTGTTACTACTGAAAGCTTTTGTTTAAGTGTGTCTAGTGTATGTTCCGGTTTTGTGTTTGGTTCTTCGTGCACGGTGTGAATTTTATATTGCTCTGTTATCTTGTTGACGTGTTTTATTATTTTTCTACTTCTATTTCCATTGATGAATTGTATCATTCTACCTATTTTTGCTCGTAAATCATCCACTTTTCGTTCTAGTCGTTTCTCCCAGTGAGGTTTATTTTGTTTTTTTGCCTTTTGGGTGACTGTTTTTGTTTGTAGTGCTATTTTTGCTCCGTTTACTTTAGCTGCGGTCCATGCCGCACAATATATACTAGTCTGTAAAGAGTAAAAATCTGTATCTGTATTAATGCGTTCAGGGAGAATAATTTTGTTTAGATAGTTAACTGTTCGGGCAAGTTTTTTAGAGGACTAGTTTCTTTAAATTACTCAATTGCTTGTTGGAAACTCTCATCTATTAAGGTGTCTCTAACTAGGTTCTCTTGTTGGATAAGTAGCACTTCATCTGCAATGTTGCCCTCGGTTTGGTTTAAAATATGTTCGGATTCGGGGTCGGGGCTTACGTTTCGTCTGCTTGTTAATTGAATTTCAGGACTATTGCTATAGTTTTGGCCAATTGGCGTTAGACTATCAGGTCTGGGAACATTATTGTTATCAAGTCGTAATTCTTGAGAAACTTCTAGTTTTAGTGTGTTTAGTCTGTCACTAGTAACATATTGATTATTTAAAATGGCCCTCCTCTGGTCAGCTATTCGTTGTTCACTCAAGTGGGAAAGTGTAGGAAAATTGTTGATAAAGTCTTCATACATGCGTTTTCTGTATACTGTTTCGTTTCTACCTAAATCTGTGACTCGATAATAGGACCTCATTATTCCCTCATTTTGTTCGCGGGTCCATCTCATTCGCGTCTGTGATGTATTTTTAGTAACAGTTGTTTCTGGGGTTGAAGTGTGCATTTGGGTTGACTGTGTATGAGTGACTGTGTGGTGTACGTGATTGACAGAGTTTTGTAGTTGTTGGGCAGGATGATTGTATTGTAGTCTGTCTAACTCTTCTTTAATTTGATTTCGAACCTCATCTATTGTATTTTGTGGTAATAATTTGTTATTTATGATGGCCCTACGCTGGTCTCCTATTCTCTGTCTGCTAACTTGCATCTCTGGGAACTTTTCTATAAATTTTAGGTGGAGGGGTTCTAGGTAGTTTCTTTTATCGGTATCTAATAAAGTTAATTGGAAGTAAGTGCGCAGAATGAAAATATTCATTTCAGGGGTCCATCGCCTGCGCTTACTACAAGTGCTTATAGCGGGTGCGAGCTCATTGTCAATACTGACATCTCGCACAACACTATCAAGCGTGCTGGTGGTGGACAAGCAAGTCTTTCGCCTTGTCATATAGGAGGGGCGAGTTGATGGGATGGACGAAAACAATGAAATAGTATCATCGCCCGTGGAATCGGCTGTAGCATCTACGCAGTGAGTCCGCCTGTTCAGCTCACTACGTCCAGCTGTAATACTTTTTTCGGTGGGAGCCCGCTTGCTCAACTCCACACCGCCGATGGATCGCATGCTGTGGCACCTAGCATCGGCTCCAGATGCGCCCCGGCGCTCCCCGGGAAGCGGCCGTAAATTATAAACTCTTTTGCTCATCTCCATATGGGTTACCCTGCCTTGTTAGCCGCGTAAGTTTTTTGTACAGTAGTATAGTACGCGTGTCCGCCCCCCACGTAGCTAGGTGTTCAGCTTGGACGTAAGGTTGGATTTTAGGGGGCTTATTATTATTATTATTATTGGATACATTTTTTAGGGTTACTAAAATGATTTCATATTTTCGTTACGTTATTTTAAATCTTATCTTAAAAAGTAATATTCTGAAAAATGTGATGGATTATACTTTTAATAAAGTCTGTGAGACACTTATTTTTAACCTCGGACGTTTATAAAAGAGGGATCTAATGCTGGCTTCACATGACGCTTACTTGTGTGTCGCGTACGTATGTACGTTCACACGGAGGTATTATTCCGCGACCTGCACCTACTGCTGACAATTGACATCTGAGCTTTTTTTTTGTCGTGGTAAAATCATTACATCTGAGCTACTAGCACTTATCTATTCGACTTCTCCTGTCAAAATTTTTCGCAGTTGCCAGGCGCCCTTCGTGGAATACCTCCTTTGAACGGCATGCGTATAAACTTGCGGGGTGCACAGCACGCCCCGTGATAATTATTACGCGCCGTCAATCTAGCTTTACACACCTCTTTTTGTGCCAGCAGGGATTCCTATAAATCCGAAAAAAAAGTTGTTTAGGCGTTTCATCATCATTTTCTACTGAAAGAAAGCAAGAAAAAATATTTTATTTATTTACAAAAGTGCATGCAAATTAGTTAAAAAAAACAGACGAATTGCAAACTTAACTAAATCTAAACCTAAAAAAAAACAAATAACAAAGACAAAATTCGACAGCTGCATGCCAGTGTAAAAAGAAAGGTCACCACTCCACATAATGCTGTGCTGTGAGAGACCCGCAGCACAGCACTGGTTTTCAGTGGTCACCCGGGCATCTACCGGGCAAGACACCTATTGTCTTACTAACCTCTCATTTACACCAAGGTATAATATGTGTATTTGACAAGTTTTGACTTGTCATAGACTTCAGTGTAAACGCAAATGTGTTATACTTGTATAAATACTTTTTGGCCACACAGTGTGAACGAAAGAATGTTTGAGATTATGGTTTGAGACACTCAATCACTCAATACATGTATAAAACAAACAAATTATGTTTTGACAAGTATTCTACAAGTTTTTTATGAAACTAGTATTTAACATGTTTTTGGTGTAAACGAGGGGTAACTAGCACAGATCCGATCGATTTGAAAAACGTAGGTAATAATTCGGTGGTATTTGCAAGAACTAAACTTCGGAGTTTTAAGAGTTCCTTTTATCTTCGACATAATTTATTTAATTTAACATACAATTATGACATGTAAAGATAGATTAACTTACTCGTACAAGAAATTATTTATTCTCGAGTTAGTTGACACATATTGCACCAAAACCAGTTTGAACCGGTAACAAACCGCTTATAACCAGTGTAATTGAGCTTATCTCTAGATAAGGGGTATTAACGTTGAGACAAGATCTATTATCACGGAGTTAATACAACTTGAAGTGACAACTCGGATTTTGGGGAAAATTATAAAAATAGTATTTTTCAGAAATTGCACATCTTGATGTTACAAGGATCCTCCTCAAAAATTCGTGCTATCTTCTGAACATAGGCTTCGCCTATTACTTTGCGTACAGACATCCCTCTTCTTTTCTTGATAAAATCATCAAATTAGTCCTTCCACCCAGGCTGGAGTTGAAGGGACTAAAAGACTCGCACTGACTAAAATCCACTCCTTAGCTGTGTGCACAATAAAAGTATTGGTACTGCAACGCTTTGCAGGTTCCGGAGAGACTTCCACCATAATTTGAACCAAGTTTTGTCATTTTTGAAATAATACGGACCATTGTTTAAAAATGACAAAACTTAGATGAAATTATGATAAAATCACCAATTTAATACGGAGCTTTCTCTATGATTCAAGACCAGACCTACTCATTTTCGCTGTATGGAATGGATACTCTGATTATGACTGTGGTTTTACGTAACTGCTAAGTTGGGTAATGGGCCAGATGAGTAGCACTAGCAATTAACGTGTGTTCGAGAATCAGAAAAAACAAAACGGGTAGGTAATAATAATAATAATAATCCACAACTATCACACAACGCCATCTAGTCCCAGGCTAAGCAGAGCTTGTGTTATGGGTACTAGACAACTGATACACATAGTTTTATATTTCCAAATACATACAAATACATTATTGTAGATAAATTACACCCAGGCATAGAACAAATAATAGTGCTCATCACACAAACATTTGTCCTGGGTGGGAATCGAACCCACGACCTCCGGCATAGCAGTCAGGGTCACTAACCACTAGACCAACAGGCCAGTCTTCGTAGGTACTTATGTCTGGATCGTAGTTTAGGTGACAATTTTGTAGTTTTCCACGTATCCATAAGTCATGCAAGTTCCTTCCAGTGATCTCTAACATCAACGTTACTAAGTTTACGTAAGTTGCCGCTTTGATTAAACCGTCGGTACATGGCGTCAGTAGTTTGAACGGCAACATTTTCGTCAAAGGAAACCTCCCAGTTTCCGACCGGCTATTTTTATTTAAGTGCTGAATAAACTTACTTATTTGTGTTTACTTGTCAATGTTTGGTCCTTGGAAACCTGTGGGGATTAAGATATTGTTTATTTGTTATACGACACATGAGATTGTTTAATGTTTAAAGGAATGTTTGTTTCTGACTTTCTTTCTTTTATTTTGGCAGAATTTTTCTCAAGAGCTTTCGAGAACATTTCGAGCGACTTTTGGTCCACTTTTTACTGTGTCGAAGGTATTATAAATTGAGCCTGGCCAAATATCGACTACAAGTTTAGAGCAGATGACTGTGTCCATTAGCTTCTGTAAGGAACAATCAATGCCCTGATGGACATTATTGTTTGTGGAGGAACACCACATTTATACTCCAGAGCTGAGTCGTCAATGAAATTCCACCTGAGCAGATTTTCTTTGCTTCAGTCTACCGGGGTACGAAGCCTGTTTAAAGACTTTCAGGTCGGCTGGCTTTTTGTACAGCGATGACCATAAGCTAGCATAAAAAAAAACTTTAAAACACAGCTCGTAAATTTTATGAGAACACTACAGGGTGAACCATAGACCCGCTGGGGTTGGGGCAAACTGCTAAGAGGTTACTGCGGGCCTGAACCTCAATGGACTATTTCTAGAACATTTGGTGCTATAAGACAGATATGTATGTCAGAGATAATTATATATAAATAGATAGATAGATAGAATACTCTTTATTATGCACACCATACAACTTCAAGGTACATAACATTACAAATTTTATCTATATATTATTATTATATATTTCGATAAAATATTAACAAGTTTGTCGTTTACTCAAGTTTACACTATTATAAACCACTCCTACTTCTGAATAACAGGGGTTTATAAAAAAAAAACAAGGTAGTCCCTTGACAAGTTCCACGGAAAACAAGGTGGTCGGAAAATAAAAGAAGAAAATGTTTTTCTACTATTATTGAAATACACAGTAATACATTTTGGGCTTTTGTCTACGATGTGGTAATAAAGATTTTTTCTGTTAGGCTGTACAATAATGCCGGTCACGTATATAATAATAACACTCATAATTTTTATTGATACATTATTACAAGACGTGTATTGCACCTTTTATTGATAAAATATTAATAGTTTCATCTCATAATAACTTTCAAACGTGGCTGATATTGGTCATAACTAGTTTTACCAGCAGCTTAAGTTGCTTTTTTTTCTTTTAAATACGTTTTTCATCATCTGCCTAAAGTTTTTATGTCAATGTTGGGGTTATCTTCCAGTCAAACCGAATACCGCTGAAAATCAGTATCTTATGTACATGAAGCGACTGCCCATCTGATCTTCACAACTGGAACTAAGACTGGTTATCTGACTATCGAGCTTCTGACTAACAGTAAAGACATTCAAAGCTCTTCATAAAACATCCACGAAAATTGCATTGGTTTGCAGACACGGAGAAAACACAAATTGATAGATGGTTATCCATCCACAGTCATGTTTGACCTGAAGGATCGACCTGTGTGGCCACGAAACAAATAAAAGGGACTCGTCTGTCTTAGTAGAGACATATGATGAGGAGGGATGATACTCACGTAAATAAGAGATAGATAGAATGGAAAAATTTGACTGGCCTGTTGGTCTAGTGGTTAGTGACCCTGACTGCTATGCCGGGTGTCGTGGGTTCGATTCCCACCCAGGAAAAATGTTTGTGTGATGAGCCGATCATTTGTTCTGTGTCTGGGTGTAATTTATCTATAATATGTATGTATTTAGAAATATAATAAGTATGTTTATCAGTTGTCTAGTACCCATAACACAAGCTCTTAGCTTGGGACTAGATGGCGTTGTGTGATAGTTGTGGAATATTTATTTATTTATCTTACTATAGTCACTTTAACTTAAGCAAAAATAATAACAACATAAACACGGTAACCACCATATTGCACGAGTCCAATACGCGATGTGAAGGAGGAAGTTTAATCTCGCGAAGTGTGATTGAAAAGTATAAACTAATAAAATTGGAGTCGGTACATTAAGTGAATTTCCACATAAATCTTGCACGTCACTGCTGTTCCAGCTCTTGGTGGTTCGGAGGTACGAATGTTTTGGATGTGTGCACTTGAGTTTTGTTATTACTAACGTCCGATTTCTTGAGATATTTTTATTTTGTCTTTGAACCAGCAGAAGCTTATTTGTTATGATTTTTTTGATATTATTCGGCACTTCATTACCCAGATAGAGTTGCTAGGGGCACAGATTTACGACTAGGGTTTTTTTTTGGATCATTTTTATCATTATAACCTTAGTGGTCTTTAAGGGGAATGCTCCAACCAGCCCGCGAAATCACCAATACAACCCTCCAAGTTCATAAAACCCTAGGAATGACTTCTTCTGTTTTTTTTTTAGGTTTTATGAACTTGGAGGGTTGTATTGGTGATTTTGGTGATTATAATTCTGTAACTACATACGTCTTACAACCGCGAATGATATTTTAATCACAATAAAATCTAGCAAAAGTCTGCGAATTGCAAAAAACCCAAGAAATTTTGAATTTCGCGGTCTGGATGGAGCATTCACCTTAAGTGAAGTGTGCTTCTTCGTCGACTACATTTTCGCTTGCTATCAGGCGAGATAGTGGTAAAGCGAGACTTTAGATTAAAAAAAAATTCTTCATGCTCTTCCTGTGGACTCAAATTTCACTTTCGTTCCTTTAGTAGACTGTCAAATCTAAACGAGCATTCTAACGGCAGTCATGACGGCTTTGTCTGATCCCCAAAAAAACAGTCATCGTGAATAAAGAAAAGTGAGTTTATAAAAACGTGGTGGTGGTTTTTTTTTTTTTTTCTTTTTTTTTTTTTTTTTTTTTTTTTTGCTGGCAACACTGGTAGCCGGTCGTCAAAAATATACGATCCGTAGATTTAATTTATAATAAATAGTAAAAGTGTTAAATTTAAGTTCAATTAGTGTTAATTAGTTTGATCTAGTTATAAGTTACCTAATACAGTAGTTATACAGTGTTTTTTTGTCGCGGAATCTTCGTAAAACAAGTAACTAAAACCAGCTGTCAACGAAACATCCCAACGGTGACGGATTTCAAACGATCATCAAACCCGGGGAGTATTTTCTATTTGTTTATGTAATTGTAGATATTATTAACATACTACTGAACAATCAGAATACTGCTCCGGTCTCTGAGCAACGTCCATCACACACCGGCACAGTTTATGACTCCTTTTGCTTGACAACTGGTGGAAGCAAAATCGAAGACGTAAACATTCGCCCAGACAATAAACACTACAAATTATACTACACAAAATAATTCATGTAATAATATTTATCTTTGTATTTATGTGTCCCTTTGAATTAAACCCCTGTAATGTGTCAAAAACTTGATGTCAAAAAAATAATAATAATTAAGTAACCCACTAGAATAAAATTAAAGCAGTGCAATTTCTCTTTTATATCTTTAAGGTTTCCTTCTACTTTTATCTATTATTTGTTTTAAACTCATTTGTTATAACTCTTTCAGTCCAATTATTTCCTTTTTCATTTTTATTTCTCCTGTCTACCTCCCATTAACATAAATATCAACATATCTTTTTCTTCAAAACATAAATCTGCTTAACTTCACACATTCCAGGGCACATACCATAACAAAATGATGACCCGTAGTGCAACCATCAAGGAGCTAGAAGCGAAGCTGAGAGCTACATTAAAGGAACTTGACCGTTCTAAAGCGGAGTGCAAGAAACTTCTCCAGGAGATTGATGACAGTGAAGTGGAGGTGCAGAAGGTGGTTGAAAAGAACACCTCCCTCAAGAACCAGCTGGCTGAACTTCACATTGAACATATGGACTTAGCCGATCAGCACAGTCAACTTAAATGTCAAGTATCAACATTCCAACAGTGCAGTGATACTTATGAACTTGCCATACACCGCATATCAGAACTGGAACAGGAGTTATGTGATGCCCATAAGGCCCTTTCACTCTCAGAATCAGCTAACCTTAGTCAACAGGTTTCAAACACCACTAGCCTTTTTCATGAGTTGGTTTGTACTTCATCAAAATTAGTGTGTGAGCCGGCTGTAACCATAGATTTAACTGGTGATGACACCATGCCATTGTGTCCTATTATGACAAGTCACAATAAACTGAAAAAGTATATAAAAATTAAGAAATTAATTAAACGGTCACAAAGGTCAATCAAAAAACAAACCCTTTTAAAGTTAAATATTTCTCTAAGAAAGGAACGTGTGATCTTGACAAAAAATCTTAATATTTGCACTAGTGAGTTAGATAAATGTAGGGAAAAGTATGATACTGATACTCAGCTGCTTCATAATGATTTATTACACAAGGAGTACTTGCTGAAAGATATTTTTGAAAAATACGAAAGATCACAGGAACAATTAAGTGACCGTCTTTTTGAAGCCGGGGAATTGCTGGACTTGGTAAAGTACAATGCTGAGCGGTATGAGTCTCTCACAAATAACTTCCCCTGTAGCTGTACCAACCAAATACCGGCTCCTCAGCCCCAATTTGACTTGTTGACTCTTCCATCAGATGAGTCCTGTACTTTTCATGAAAAAAGTAAAACTATATTTTTTTGTGACGAATTAGGTTCAGGCTTTGGAAAAATACTACATAATTACCTAAGCCATAGTTTTACTAACCATTGCTATCACAATATTAGTTTTAAACAGATAATAAACAGAATTACTCAGTCTAACTTAGAAGATTATTCTTCAATGGTTATTCTATTAGGAAACAGCATAGGTTTGTCTAGAAAGGACATAGTGGATGGTGTGGACGCCTTATTAAAATTAAACGTAGGAAAGCTGATGTTGTGCGCTTTTCCTTATTCCAACAGTTTTAGTGATAGTGAAAACCACCATATATATAAGTTGAACAGTACTATGCATACGTTGACATGTCGTCATAGTGACAAATTATTGTTTTTTGATTCTAACATTTTTGTTAGTAGTTTTGTTTTGAATCGGGAAAATTTATCTTTGTCCCGTAAATGTAGACAATTGATTGCTATGTTGATAGCATACAATATTAACCATGTTGTTGCTGATGTATTAGACTCTAGGTTAAGTAGATTAAGTAGTAGTTTAAGTGACGACTCTGTGTTGTTAGGTTGCCCTAACAACATAGTGATACAGTGTTCTGTACCTGCATGCTGTACGAAGGATGATCTACCTAATATACCACCTGCCTTGGAGACCACCACTGCTCAGGTTGGGTATTCCCTTCCTGCTGGTACACTAGACGGTCCCATTGTGGAGATCACTCCGGATATTATTTTAAACTAGATTGTAAGACAACAGAAGAAACCTCTGCAATTAGTAACTCATTATCAGTGAACAATCAACAAGTTTCTTCTAGCAAATTAGTTAAGTATAAAATAACAAGTGGAGAGCAACACACTTTAAAATTGTTTAATCAGAATATTCAAGGGTGCTCTTCTAAATTACTAGAAATAGAAATGTTTTTGGAATCAACCAAGTTTGATATTGTTTGCCTTACAGAGCATTGGTTAAAAGATCATCAAGTTAAGTCCATTTGTTATGATAATTATTGTGTAGTTAGCCATTTCAGTCGCAAATGTATGATACATGGCGGATCGTTAATTCTAATTAAGAAATCGGTTAAATCTAAAACTAGAAATGACATTGTTGAACTGTCAGTTGAACATACCATTGAATTGTCCTGTGTTGAGCTCGATAAGCATGTTATAGTTTGTGTCTACAGACCCCCAAATTATCAGAATCTACCTTTGTTTGATGCTATAATGGAAGATGTTTTAAATAAAATTTGTACTAGTAGTAAATCTATCATCATCTGTGGTGATTTTAATATTAATTTATTAGAAAATAACTCCAGTAGTATTAGATTGTTGAGTCTTTTTAAATCTTTTAATTTGTCACATGTTTTTATGGAACCAACCAGAGTGACAGCTTCTTCTGCCACTTGCTTAGATAATGTATTTTCTAACTGTGATTATTTACATAAGGAAATTGTTAATAAACTGCCATCTGATCACAGTGGCCAAACAATAACGTTTTGCGCCTACACACCTATTCAAAAAATTCAAATAAGGTATAGGCCAATCACAGATAAAAATTTAGAAAAAATGAATAATAATGTAGCAAGTAAATTATGTGATCATAGCTTTAATAATTCAAGTGACCCAAATGAGTTCTACGCCGAGTTTTTTGGAATTTTAAACACAGAATATAATCGTACTTTTCCTCTAAAAACTAAAACTACCTGCACAAAGTTCTTATTTAGCGATTGGGCAACACCAGGTATTCGCAAAAGTAGAGATAAACTCTTTGAACTTTATGGTCTTAAGAGTCATAATATGAATAATATTAGCTTTCATCAGTATGTAGCCAAATATTCAAAAACTTTTAAACGTGTATGTAAAACAGCTAAGGCTCTTTTTATTAGTGGTAAAATTAAATCTGCTGATGATAAAATTAAAACAACCTGGAAAATTATAAATAATGAGACAGGTAGGAATAAACAGCGCAATAACGAATTCAATTTAGATACTGCAAATGGCCCTATAAACACAGATACAGAAGTAGCTCAGGAATTTGAAAAGTTTTTTTCGAACATACCTATTAAGACGACTGAGTCCTTAAATTCGTCACCCGCACTCGCTGCTGCCTTACTAAGAAAGAATGTAAAGGCGTGCCCAACAGAGTTTAGGTTTCAGCACACGAACGCCCAAGCTGTGATTAAAGCATTCAAAGATCTTAAAATTAAATCAACAGAAGATCTCTGGGGAATGTCTGTAAAAGCCTGTAAATCTATTATAGAAACCGTTGCGCCATATTTAGCTTTTTTATTTAATACCAGTGTAGACCAAGGAGTGTTTCCGGATCTCATGAAGCATAGTAAGGTAGCTCCACTTTTCAAATCGGGTGATTGTAAGGAACCTAACAATTATAGGCCGGTGTCAATTTTGCCAGTTTTCAGCAAAGTGTTTGAAAAGTTAATGCTTGCACAAATGCTATGTCACTTCAATAGAAATTCCATCTTTCATGATCAACAGTTTGGCTTCACCAAAGGTCGTTGTACAACTGACGCCGGTGTTACCCTATTGAAGAACATTTTTAACTCCTGGGAGGAAGCGCAAGATGCCATAGGAATCTTTTGCGACCTCTCAAAGGCGTTTGATTGCGTAAACCACGAAACGCTTTTGCTGAAACTGGAACATTATGGAATCAAAAATAAAGCTCTTGATTTATTAAATTCATACCTTAGAGATAGACAGCTTAAAGTTCACATAAACGGTGTAAACTCTTTGGGGGCCGAAATGACTATGGGTGTGCCTCAAGGTTCTATTTTGGGTCCATTCCTTTTCTTAGTCTATATTAATGATTTACCCCATTTACTAAACAATCAACCACAGATGGTGTTATTTGCGGATGATACATCGTTAATTTTTAAAATTGACAGACGTGCACAAAATCTAGACACTGTTAATGACTGCATTCTTAAAGTTCAAAATTGGTTTACTGTTAATAATTTAGTTCTTAATGAAAAGAAGACAAAATGTATTAGATTCACGTTACCAAATGTTAGAAGTAGGGAATGCGAAATTTTATTGAACGGAGATAAATTGGAATTTATTAATAAGACAGTTTTCCTAGGAATCACGTTAGACGATAAATTGCAATGGGGCCCCCATATAGCATCTTTAGCGGGGCGGCTAAGTTCAGCCGCTTATGCTGTTAGAAAGATAAGACAGTTAACAGACGTCGAAACTGCGCGTTTGGTTTACTTCAGTTACTTTCACAGCATAATGTCTTACGGCATTCTACTGTGGGGCCGGGCAGCTGACATTGAATCTATTTTTATTTTGCAAAAGAGAGCCGTCAGAGCAATTTACAATCTACGTCGTCGCGAATCACTTAGGGAACTATTTAAAAAAATTAATATAATGACAGTGCCTTGCCAATTTATTTATGAAAATATAATGTATGTTAGGAAAAATCTTCATCTATTTAATAAAATAAGTGATAGACATAATTTTAATACTAGAAATAAAGATAAAATATATCAGCCATATTTTAGATTGTCTAAAGTCCAAAAATCTTTTATGGGGTTATGTGTTAAATGTTACAACAAAATACCTAGGGAGATTATAAAACTAAATGAAAGAAAATTTAAAAGTTGCATAAAAAGTACACTTAGTAAACAAGCATATTATAAATTAGAAGATTATATTCAAGATAAAAATGCTTGGAAACATGCTGGTCCTGCTCCATAGTACAATGTAGGGCTTAAACAGAATCAAACTGGTTGCAATTTAAATGCTCACACACTGTTTATATTTAATTTGTATAATAGCTGTAATTGCAATATTTTGTGAAAATGTGAACACCGATGTACCTTTTTATTTACATTTTTTATTTATATTTTATTATTTTTTTTTTGTTTTAATAATATTTGGTTTGGATTTTCAGGGTACATTGTTTTCACATTATATATCGCAAATTATGTTATAAAAATATTGTAAAACATTTTTAAAAAGAGTAAGTATGGAGTTTCTTGCCCATTCTTCTTCATACAACCTACCTTTGCGAATGGGTGTAGAATCATTCCCATCCTATCCCAATTCCTATAATTTTAATAATCGACGTTTAAAAGTGCCTCCTTGATGGCGTAATTGAAATAAATGATTCGACTTTGACTTTGACTTTTGACTTTGTGGGAAAAATATGTTACTCCAATAAAACTCCAATTAACTTCATCTTCTTAGCTCCACGGAACCCAGTTACGGGTTAACTCTCAAGAAAAGTTAGCGAAAACCTTAGCGTTCATAAGTCAGCGTCCGTATTGGAACTTAAGACTTATGCCGTTTTGCCCCCAACTAATATATTCACGGGAGCGATTTACTACTTATTCCGCATACTATTTTGCTTGTTTGACAGGTAGAAATTCAGGTTTGGGTTCGGGTGTTTGTTTAATAGCTACCTACTTATTCAGTTTTGAGTTATGAGACCATGGCCTACCATGAACTTTTAAAGCGTGACTCTTAAGGCTGTGGGAGAGAGATGTCGTTAGATGGGTTGTATAGCGCTGTCTCTTTCCCACAGCCTAAACTGGATCGCGTTAAGAGCTCGTGGTAAGGCCTCGGTACGAGTTCATAGTTGACTGCAGAGAGCAACTGCAAATGACGTGTCGCTACGACACTACTGGTTTCGATAAATTCTTATGAAGTTTAAACTCACCTAAACAAACACCCGAACGCGGTACAACCTACTGTAGGTCAAAAAATACATATAAAATAATATCACCAATTTTTAAGCTTTGTTTTTTTTTTCAAATCTTCAGCAGCTAAACACGTCTATTGTACACTTATTGTTTTCAAATTCAACTAGTTGTATTTTTACATGGAGTGGTTGTCTATTTGGCCTCCACAACCCTCTAGAACGTAGCGAAACTTTTAGGCTACTAACTCCCAACTGTCAAATCTTCAAATAATTGCCGGAATCAACCCTGTATCGTTGTTTTAGAGACAAGAAGGAGGAAACTCTCTCTATGTAAGGATGGCCCGTTCGCAGATCGACCTAGAGAAATGCGGCTTATGATCGACCTATATGGTTGTTATTACTTAATCACAAGGTTAACAAGTGAATAGCTACCATAACACCTACCTAATAAGGTTAAAAAACTTACAGGTCCCGTTCAAAGAAATACAAACCATAAATTCCAGCAGCTTTCCTGAGTCTAGCCAGACAACAAACAAATATAAAAAAAAAGTAATGAAAATCACAAAATGAATTTTGTACGAATAGACCCTTATCGGACAGCCACAGCCGGTCGCGGATCCAAATGAAAATATAACATAACTAAAGTCAACAAAGCACAAAATTAGTTTTTATCCGAAAATAGTAAGAAAAAACTAGTGGCCGCGAAAGCGGGGAGAATAGAAATTGGGAGTCGCGTTGTCGTGGTGTGATTTGATGCCGATTGATTTTTTGTAGCTCCGGCCCAGGATGGAGGACTGGGAGGGACTGTCAGACTCGTACTGACTAAAATCCACGGTGATCCTTCAATAGCCCTTTGCGTATCAGGGCCATGGTTACCTGTTGCGACAGTCCCGCGACCCCGGCAGGCTTTATTTCAACCCCTTAAAACATTGTGCAACAATTTAATTCTAAATACATGACAGGAAAGCGACAAATTAATAGATGTTTTTGCTATTTTTGAATTTAGTAGATATATAATCGTAAACCTAACATAAATTTTATTTTAATGTTCAATATGATTGTCAAGTACATTAAAAAAAGAAAAATAGATCAAGTAAATGATATTTTCGATTGCAATCTAGGACAAACATGAAACACTAACTAAGGAGACTGACCAAGTTCCTTCATTCTTTTGTTTACCTGACAAATGCTCGTTGGGTATTGGTTGTCAGACTTTAGAGCTATCCGAGGCACGATGGGAACTCGCTATGACAGATGGTCGCCTATCCACCTCCGGAAGGTCGGCCTGTGAAGTCCCGAAAATCTCTAGCTACTCACCTTGTCGCGGGACTAATCTCATTACCGTGACCCTGAAACATAAAGAGCTATTGAAGGACACCGCGGATTTTAGTCAGTACGAGTCTGGCAGTCTCTCCCACCTTGCCCGGGGTGGGAGGACTCATTTGATGATTTTACCACACAAAAAAAACTACTTCTCACCTTTTTTGTATAAGATCGGATATTGACGAATTCATTGAGTTATCAATATTTCACATTATCACCTTATGTCATTCGGACATCCGTCCGGATCAAACACCACGACCTTAACTGGAGTTGTATCAGAGATCCTCCGTCATCTCAATTTGACGTCGACGTGAGAGCCGGCAGACTGAAGATTATAGTTTCAAAAGATTAATTTTATTGTGACACGACCATTCTACTTTGGAGAAATTGAAGTAAATTATAAGGCTTGCGATTGTGAAGAGGCAGAAGTGTTATTGTGTTTCTTGAAGTCCGTGTATCTTCTTCCGATGAAGGTAGGCAGAAACTACAGAACGTGACCTGCAAGAAATAACGCCCAACAAATTATTAATCCTAGATATTAAAATCATCAAGTCTTGTTTCACTATTACAACTAATATCATCATAATTATCTCAGTCTTTATCCTATTGGCTTCTTTCATTTACTACTTTTCCTTTCATATCATAGGATGACTTTCACGACATTCTTAAACAATCCATCCTTCTTTTCTTAGGCCTTGCTCTTCCCTGCCTCTCCTTTACACTGTTTATTGAAAACCTCTTCTAAAAGAGCAGCCAGGTATTTACTACCGCTTAATAAATGTGAGTGATCAGAATGGGTTGTTGTAAGTTCGCCACAAAAATAATTCCCCACGAAAAAAAGTTTTGGTCCTGTTCTTCTAGTACTTTCTATTCAGATTCCGCATTGTGTCCTCGTTTTCGGTTGTTTTGTGTTGGATTTTCTTATTTAATAGTTCTGCTATCCGCGCGGAAAACAGAAATAGAGCGAATTTACAATAATGTAAAAAAACACTAAAACCTGCTATTTAGTGACTTCAATTCACCTGGATGATATCACCCGGGTGATATTTTTCCGAGGTGAATTGAGGACACCAATGTTGTCCACTTTGTTCACCCATGTGAAAAAGTGAAATAAACCATTTATACATAGGTACTTTTTTCGTGGGGAATTATTTTTGTGACGAAATTACAACAACCCATCAGAATGGTTCGTAATATAAGTAGTTACTACAACCTGTAAATCTTTTAAGGGTTGACTATGAAGCTAAAACTTTACACTATATTTAGCCCGAGAGGTGAGGAGTCAACAATTACAAGCATATTCTCTAGATTAGTTTATTAATACGACGTAATATTGGTGGATTAGAAAGTAAAGTCTGCTATCGATCATCCTGTTTCTTCAACGGTTAGTGCGGACCTCTACTCCATCTATAATGTGACATTCAGTCAGACTAGAACCCGATTTTAACATAGTTGGGAAGTGATAATAACATAATTTTGCCGGCACAGTTAGCGCAGTGGCTGAGCGATAGGACTGCTGCGTTGCGTGTCGCGGGTTCAATTCCCGCATAAAGCAAATATTTGAATGATCTACAAGTAGTTGTTCCGGGTTTTGGTGTTTGTGTATGTGAGTTTCTATGTTTGTAAACGCACTCAAGACACAGGAGAAATTCTAGTGCGGGGCAACGTTTTTGTAAAAAAAAAACAAAAGCAAAAGAAATAATTATCACTGGAGTCAGAACCCAACTTTCTATTTTAAGAATAAATAGGTACTATTAAAATGGCCGTACCACAGAAAAAGGTCAACAAGGTAAAACGTTACCAAAATGTGTGTATATTTTTTAGAATTTTTATTCCATTTCGAAAACTATTTTAGGCTGAAGAGGCATGAAGTAAATCTTATAATTCTATTGCGATGATAACTATAAATAGAAAGTTATTTAAGTAAATACCATCACCGTGACCCCGGAACATAAAGGGCTATTGAAGGACACCGTGGATTTTAGTCAGTACAAGTCTGACAGTAAGGGGTGGGAGGACTCATTTGATGATTTTAAGACGCAAAAAAAAAGTAACTAGACAGACATCAGTATAAAAACCATTTATATGTCAGACTTTTTTTTTTATTAAAAACGCGCGGTTAAGCTGTGAAGCGGATCTCAAACTTATCGTTGGTGGTATGCAATTTGTTGATTTCTACTATATTATATGAGTGCGCGCGGACGAGATACAGTTAAAACCACCTCTCAGCGCGGAGCAGCATCTTTATATTTGCATTGCCAATCCGCCAGACCGCGCGGATGAGCGGATCGAGTGAGAACTGCGTTTAAAAAAAAAACTTTTTTGGTAAACCAAATCTCTTTCATAGTTAACTACCTACCAATATCTGCCGTTCAAACTTGTTACTAAATGAACTGAAAAAATATCCGAGTCAGTTAGTCAGTATTGGAAAACATCTAGTTTCTGAAAGAATAGATTAATTGGAAAGGTTTTATTCTGAAAACGATATTCAATTAGTTGTTACTTGAAACTCTAATTGGTTATCGTCACGACCAGCACTTTTATATTTAAAAAAAGGCTGAATTTTTGACGAGCCAGCATGCTTTATTGGAAAAAGTTTTACTTTTTTGATTTAATTAATTCATATAGGTGTCGTTCAAAAACATTTTATGGAATTGTCAATTTATAAAACGTTATACAAAAAAAAAATGATGGCCACGTTTATACCGAGTTTTCCAGCAGTGGACACATTATTACAGGCTTATGATCAAATAACCATAATAAGTAAAATAAATGTAAAAAAGAGTATTGCAGTACAATAAGGAATATCACGATAACATTTTAACACCTTTTTTTTAAATTGAAAGTCATCAAAATAGTCAAAATATACACTAATAAAATTGTTGCTTTATTAACCCCCGACGGAAAACGAGGGATGTTATAAGTTTGACGTGTCTGTCTGTCTGTCTGGAGATGACAACGACGATATATTACTAGACTTCTAATATCAGGCCACCGATGTCTGTCAACACATTAGGCAAAAAAATGTTATATCCGTCTTATTTCGACCAATCCTGTGAGCCGTAAACATACCTTGAGACAGAACAGACCTTGAGTTAGCCAATCACAACGCAGTACCCCGTACCCCTCGCTTACGTAGTACCTCAGCGAATTGACAGAATACTTAGTTTTTGCTCCTTAAATCGTGCATGCGGAGTCTAGTAATACATATATCGTCGTTGGGAGATGATAAACAATTTGGAGCTTTAAAATTGTTGCTTTATAGACGCTAGTGTACACTCAACTTAACAATAAAAAATGACTACAAACACAAACAAGCGACACACGGATAGAAATAGTCAATTTAAGCCGTCGTCTGCCGCTTCTAATTTCAGTCAACCCTCACAATTAGCATCGGGTCTATTGGACCCGCGCTTTGGTAACGGGACGCGCTTTGTGTACTCGTAAAGTCAACCCTAGCCTGCCATGGTGAGTGGAGTGATAAGGGTTAAGATCAATAATATTAGCTTTCGACTCCAGTGATGAATAAAATTAGGAATTTTAAGTATTTGTGACATTAGTTAAGGCGTTTATTTTAAGGGAAAATGAATCTGTTTGGTACTTTTTTAGGAAAAGAAACGTAGATACGTCTCTTTATTTAGAAACATAATAATTGCAAATATGTTTTTTATTTTTGAATACAGTAAAAGGCATATTAATAAGACGTGTGTTTCGTATTCTATGTTAATTGTCAGATTTCGACATTGAGATAGATGACTAGAATTTCAGCTTTTTCTAAAAACACTTGATGCCACCTTTAATAGAGCCATAAGATTTGTGACTTTTTGTCTAAGTCAAATCAGAACCCACGAAGTGAATGCAGTTCTAAACACAAACACTATCATAAAAAGAAAGGAGGCAGTCTGTCTGTCTTTATAATTGGATTAAGAAACGTTTTTTTTTTAACGAAAAATATTGAATAACATAATTAAGTAGCTGTACTTTCACAATAACGGTAACTAAATGTAAGCATTCCTTATGTGTTGATAAGTAGATAAATTTAAATGTATTATAATGCATAATTATTACTCGCTTTTACGAGAAACCAAAATTTTACATACGTTGTTCAATTCAACCGTACCCATTATTGTCTGAATCCATTGCGGTTAAGTAATTGGTATTGCGGTCAGTTACCACACATCGCTGGATAGCATTTACAAGATGAAGTAATAATAATAATACCTATGTATTATTATCTGTATATATCTCTATTGTTGCTTGGTGAAAATGCAATCGAGTTAGTTATGTAATCAAATTATGTTGGACCTTTTCTTCAATGAAAGTATTTTGGGTAGGTAGGTACCTTTCTTTTGGTAGGATAGAAATAGGTAAGATGTTTGATGCAAGGTTTCCTGAAAAGAAAAGAAAATATTAGATAATGATATTATTTTGTAATGAGTATTTTGTACCTGATGGTCACACAGGACCAAGCATTTTTTTTTTGTTTTATGTGCTCTGGGTTTGCTCTTGACCTTAGTCTAGGTCAGTCTAAGACAAGGTAGACGATGGAGCGAGCTTACCCAGAAGAAGCTTGTTTACTCTAACTTTGAAGAGATTAGGGTTGTATGTCTTCGAAAACACAGACGCAGGCTGAGAGTTCCACTCCTTCCCTGTCCAAATTATAAAAGACGTTTGGAAACGCTTTGTGCGAATTGATGGTACAGCAATAATGGATATCTCGAGTACTTCCATAAGTGGATCTGGGCTTTTTGAGTAGCAAAAACGGATCCTGAATTTATATCTGATTCTTGGTATGGCCTTATGCACCCCTCATTGTATAGGACTTAAACTTTCGTCGAGAAATATAGGCATAATACACTAAGCGCGCGAGTTGAATGCAGAGCTTAGGAATGCGGTAGTGCTGTTGACAAGGATGGCAAAGTACTACACTGCAGGCGCGTGAGGTGGGGCGTGCGGGTAGCGGGGGGCTTTTCACCTCAGACCCCGACTGCATTCAACTCGCGCGCTATCTGTAGATAGATTCGTCTTCACCTAACTTTTTAGGCATTGCAGGAGTGTTGTCACATGTATGCATTAATTACGAGTACAAGATCGGGCGTGATTTACATGCGCAAAGGGTATAATTTCCGAAGTTTTCTTGACAGATGCTATGTAGAGATCCTAAACTATTTTTACCTGACTGCGCCAGAAAGAGGGCTAAGTTTTTTACTGGAGGCACTCTAGTTGAGGGTCAAATTATTGGAAAAAGGCACTCAACTCAAACCTGAAATCCAATAAATTTTACATAACTTTCAGTCCATCACCCATTACAATGAAAAGCCTTTCATGGACAAAGGTAACTAAGTACACTTACCATGAATTAGTAGTAACTTTTTACTACATGGGTGCAAGTAGTGGTGAGACTAACCATTTGCGTGGTTCTCCCACAAAAGAACCGCCTACCTGATTAAAAAGCACAAGCAATCCACTTATGCCTAATAACATATACATATGTATCTTTACTACAAACCCAAAGGGTTACTCGCTGAATGTCCGTATAAATATATATTTTTATAGGTGCACCATAAAATGAAATGTACAGTAGGTTTTTTGCCTGCCCCTTGTTTGCAATGCTTATGGGAGGTATTGAGACAACCATACTCAAAGAGGTCAGTTTAGAAGGTGTGTCCTTTTGTGTAAAACACAGTTGTTCGCCATTACAGACAGTTTTTATTTTTGTTTTATCAGCCAAACGACAGTTATCATCTCTACTTTATTGCTTTCTTTTAATTCCTAGTAAACGTTCTAAACATCCATAATATGACACACTGCAAAGGAGTGAAACTCAGTGACCTCTGTGTTTCCGAAAGCTTGTAACCAACGACGATAATATTACTAGACTCCTAATAACAGGCGACCGATGTCTGTCAACACATTAGGCAAAAAAATCTGATATCCGTCTCATTTCGACCACTCCTGTGAGCCGTAAACATACCTTGAGACAGAACAGACCTTGAGTTAGTCAATCACAACGCAGTACCCCGTCCCCCTCGCTTACGTAGGACCTCAGCGAATTGACAGAATATTTTTTGTTCCTTAGATCGTGCATGCAAAGTCTAGTAATATATCGTCGTTGCTTGTAACCCTTATCTCTTCAAAGTTAGTGCGAACAAACTTCTTTTGAGTAAGCTCTCTTCACCGTTGATATTTATTATCTCTGTCATCACTGACGTAGACTACAGTCAAGAAATAAAACAGTTTAAAAAAAAAAAAAACTAAGCTGTACTAATCCACCACTTAGTTAGTAGTAGTATTTTTTATATAGTAGTAGTTTTTTCTAAACGACTTCAAAAAGAATGTATTTATCTGAATTACTAACTGAACGAGCTCTATTTGAAATGAGACAGGTCTTAACATTTTGATTAGCCAAATTGCCCGCCTCTATCATAGAAATACTGCAATACAATAAAGTAAGTAAGATCACAGACAGAAGAAAGTGTTGAACATTTTCTTTAGAGTTGTATGTGTACTGTATTGATGTGCAAGCATTAACTTGGAAACCGAGGTACGGGCACGCCGCAATCGCGGCTATAAGGCCCCTCTTTGAGGAGTGGCTGGATAGGTCCCACGGCGTCCTCACCTACCACCTGACACAGGTCCTCACCGGACATGGAAGCTTCGGGAGGTTTCTGTGTCTGATAAAGAAGGAGGAAACGCCCGGGTGTCACCATTGCGAGGACCGACCGGAGGACACAGTGGAGCATACGGTGCAGGACGATGCCCTGCTTGGGCGGAGCACCGCCGTGTGTATATAATACGCTATATTTTTCGGTATCTTAATGGTCTATTTGGGCGTGCGATTGAGGTGAGAATTTTTAATCAAGTAATGAGAGTAAGGTTTAATTAATGAAATTCACTACGTTCTTGGTACGGCTGCAAGCTGTTATATTTTTAATTAATGAATTTTTGGGTAGCTACCAAAAGATTATTGTATGGAAGTGACCTAAATAGGAATACTGAAATAATATAGAAGTATGGGATAACCTCCTAGCAGTGCAGCTGGAACAATGGCACCATAGGCTACCTGTTACAGACATAATTTTTAAATTTATTTATTTTATATTTTATTATATATATTTTTGGGCCCTGTCTGAAAACTCTTTTTTTGGCAAAAAAGTCACAGATCATGCTGAGATAAGGGCCTTTTGGCCTGGCACAGGACTAAAATTGATTATTTTATTTTAGATTAACTGTATTTTAAGTTTCTTTTTACATCTTGTTTTTAATTTTATGTTGTTGGGTCCTGTATGAGTCCAATAAAACTTCTTCTTTCTTACTAACAGTGATGGCTGTGCGATCCTAAAGGCGGTAAAAAGCCTCACCGGCACCGCCTGGCTCGCGATCACCATCTTAATGGAGTCCAGTGCGAAATATTTTCTACTTTGTAACGTATTTGCGCAGGAGTTACAAGATTTTCTGTTTAAGCTCGCTCCATCTTAGACCTCGTCTTTGCTTCTCCGCTAGGTTAAGTACAGGAATAAACTCAGATGAGTTTCTTTCTATATCTCTTTATCCATTCCTGTATATAGATTTATATATCTGTACATTTTTGTAATGGGTAAACTGAATAACTACTAAACCGATCAACAAAAATTCAGCATTAGAATGCTATATTTTCACAGTCTAGGCAGTTGAGGAATAAACGAATGAAGCCGCTGGTAAAAACTAATAACAAATAAAATAGTTCAGAAGATAAAATGTAGCGCCAACCATAAATAAATTAGGATAAAACCAGAAAAACAATGCGTACTGAAATTACTCTGTCGACCGAAAATAACCTCGTTCGGGCCAAACGTAAACTTTAGAAAATAGTGCTAGGATCCCTAACCAAGAGATCGTAAAACGAACACGTGACAACATATAAAAGTTTCATTACGTCCAAGAATTCTGTAAATGATATTAATAACATAAAACCACGCCTGTAATCCCCAAATTAAATTAAATACTATACATTTATGCGCGTAAGTTTTAAAAATACTATCACACGTCTTTTAGCAAACTATGTAGGTACATGAGGGCAGTGTTTCGCACCTGACTGCTCTGAGAAGAAACAGCCTAACCAAACAGTCTTATTTTTGCGCTTTAAAAATCCTTCAAAAGAGTCCTGCTGCTCTAGTTGTAGCGGAAAGGACTGTCAGCACTAGCACTTAGCACAGACTTGCACTCTAACTGAAACACGGTGATCCTTCAAAAGCCCTTAACGTTCCGGGGTTACGGTTACTTGTTTAGACAGTCACACGACCCAAACTTAGAGCTCAGTTTTTTTTTTTAAGTCGAGGCACTGTTACGTTCAATTCATGATACCAAATCGTACATCCACATTTATTTAGTTATTTTAAAACCTCATATAATAAATGACGTGCCCATTGCCGTCAACAAGATCCAATTTCAGACTACTGACGCATTTTGACGTTAATAATGACTCGCAAAACTATAACCCAACATATGCTTCCACCTCCAAAACTTGACCCTTAAACATAAGCGTTTATTCACACGCACCACAGCCATACCACATCTCAAGAACAAAATGTGGTCCAGTTTTGGTGCTGTGAGGTAGTATTTTGCAATTTTTTTTTAACCTTTGCTCCACACTAGAATTTACAAACATATAAACTCACTTAAACAAACACCCAGATCCGAAACAACTACTTGTAGATCATACAAATGTTTGGTCTGTGCGGGAATCGAACCCGCAACACGCAGTGCAGCTGAGTCCAATCGCTCAGCCACTGCGCTAACCGTGCCGTCATTGTGGCGATGCAACATCATAATATTATTATCTGCGATGTGGTCGTTGGCAATTTCACATTGTCGCTGGTGGCTAGCGTTGTAGTTGCAATGTGGTTATGACCTTATTGCGTTGTGTTCAGTATCACTGGTCGATAAATTACAGCAAAATGTGGTCCGTGTAAAATGACAGCTTTAAAAAAACAATGCTTCCGATCTCTTCGTGTCGTTCTTGTGGCTTTGCAAAGTTTTTGTGATGTGGTCATTATCACCTATGCGGTCGATAGTGAGAGCAAAATGTGGTCCGTGTGACTTCTACTATTTCTTTTCAACACTCAATTACGCTGGCACACGTGGCGTGTTTGCGGTGTGGTTGCGTCATGGTGGTGAGACCACATGGTGTAATTTCTACTATTTATCTTATACATAAAAATCAATTGCTGTTCGTTAGTCTCGCTAAAAGTCGAGAACGGCTGGACCGATTTGACTGATTTTGGTTTTGAATTATTCTTGCAAGTCCATGGAAGGTTTAACAGGTTTGTTTTTGAGGCGGTACGAAGTTTGCCGGGTCAGCTAGTTTTCAATAAAAATGAATGCCTGCCCACATCGTGTGGTCCTGGTGTGGTTGCGGTACGTGTGAAAGAGCCCTAAACCAAAGTCATTTGAAGGCGAACTAATACAGAACTCACTATGAAATTACATAGGAAAATATGAGCTATTAAACACAGGCCCAACTTAAAATAACAACGGTTGAATTTAATAAGGCAGTGGCGCCATCTGCTCGGGGTTACGCTAAATTCATAAAATGGTAAAGGGTGGGTACTTCATTTATAATAAAGGTTTAGATGTAAGTTTTGTTATTATTACGAAAGTTAAGGCCGTTATCATACTAGCGGTTTGGAAGCGGCTGCGGGGCGGAGCGGACGCGCAGCGCATCCGTCGCGAACACGCCGCGCATCCGTCGCGAACACGTCGCGGACGCGTGGCAAATGCGTTACGTTTTCGTCGCGTGTTTGTACACTCAGTAACAAAATGGATTCCGACGAGGAAGCATTGCTGTGGACGTTATTACTTCGAAAACGTCGAAAACGAAAACGATAGCATCGACGAATTTAGGAAGATCCATTATTAGATTAGGCTGAGGAATTTTTCGCAGAGAGTTATAAGTAATATTCATGTTTTGGTAAAATAAAACTTTACGGCAAAAAAAAAATTTGGATGATTATGCATCTATAATCTGTATCACCTACTCTTATCATAGTATGCTAAATTTCAGCGCTGGAGGAATTTTTCGAAAGTCTTCATACAAAAAATTCCTCGTTGATCTGAAGTGGGGCGGACGTTTTGGCGTTTGTTCGAGGCAGTACAAAATGGCGTCCACTTTGCTGTTCGCGGCGATCCCGTTGCGCGTCCGCAACGAATTCGCTGCGCAACCGCGGCGTGTTCGCAACGCATTCGCTGTGCGGCCGCTCCGCCCCGCAACCGCTTCCAAACCGCTAGTGTGATAAGGCCCTAAGATCGGTTTGTGTTTCTTGCAGCTTTTGTTTGTGACTTCACTCGCGTAGTAGTCGAAAATTGTTCCACAATAATATCGAGATAAAAGGTATGCGGCTTAACACAAAGGCTATCTAGCCACTTTTATACGGCCGCGGGACTTATACCATCACCGTGACCCCGGAACATAAAGGGCTATTGAATCACACCGTAGATTTTAGTAAAACGCTGACAGTCCCTCCCGCCCTGCCCGGGGTGGGAGGACTAATCTGATGATATTACCACGTAAAAAAAAGGTACTTTTATACTCATAATTGTAATTGCGAACATTATCGAACTCAGAATGTTCCTACTCAAAACGGTATAGGATAATATTGTAAAACACTCGGCCCACGTCAGCCTTTGTGGTGATCCACCTACGATCCACCCACTCATGGAGAGGAAGTCCGTAGGTTGTGGCAGTATTTAATTATTTTTACTACAGAAAAACATAGTTGTGGGTTTTTCCAATGAAACTGGGTAATACTGAATGTCGTGTGACAGCGACTGTAGCACCATTTTTGTTTTATTTGTCTTTGACAATTCAAAAGTGCTTAACTGGCTTTTGAAATAAATATTTTGATTTGATTTTACTCATAATCTCAAATAGTATTCTTATAATCCCACCAAAACATACCTGAAAAGGGGCAAGTTCGCCTAAAAAAGGGTTGAAATCCAATCAACGGAACTTGCCAAGTATAACACACACAAACAAACTATAAAAATAAAATAAAAATAGCTTTATTGATTCCTTACATAACATTCACGTTTACACAGTTACAATTATTTCAAATTTTATTTTTCATAGTGCATTTTTTTTTTTTAGTTTATTAATATTTTTATTCTATTCAATTTTAAACAATTTTTTAAAATTTCATAAGTTTCATTAAAATAAAATTAAGATTCTAATACTAACAATAATAATTGACGTTCATTTTATTTACAACATGCGGAATTAACTTAAAATTAAGATTTATAATATAAATGCTGAATGATTAATTGTTATAATTATATAATTTAGATGTAAGGACCGCCTTTCGCGGTAAAAGCCTCCTCCATTGTTCTCCAACTCTCTCTATCTCTAGCTAGCCTGCTCCATATTTTTCCTGCTACGGTGGCTATGTCATCGTTCCACCTCTTACATGGTCTACCTCGGCGACGTTTCTTATATATTGGGTACCAGTTTGTAGTTATTTTTGCCCATCTATCGTCATTGAGCCTTTGTATGTGCCCTGCCCATTTCCATTTAAGCTTCAGAGCTTGCTTTACTACGTCCTTAGCTTTGGTCTGCTCTCTAATTAGCGTGCTTTTAACTTTATCTTTTAGTTTTAATCCCATGTAGCTCCTTTCTATAGCTCTCTGACATACTCTTACCTTTTCCAGTGATTCTTTTGTTAAGGCCCACGTTTGACATGCATATGTGAGGCATGGCATAAGACAGATTTCCATAGCTTTTGTCTTTATTTTGGTAGGCAGTTCACTTTTAAATATTTCTTTCATGGACCAATACTTTTTCCAGGTGTTCTTTATTCTGCGAGTTATTTCTTTCTTTGAGCAGTCTTTTACAGATATTAAATGTCCCAAATAAATGTATTCGCCGACCCATTCTAAAGGTACCCCGTTCATGGTAACAGTTGATTCTTCTCTGTTTGTCATGACTTTTGTTTTGGTTTGGTTTACTTCCAGCCCCACTATAACATTAATAAATTAATTAACCCCCCCCCCCCCCCTCCTTCCAAAATTATTGACACAATTTGCGGACTACAGTCACTCAAAGAGCAATGGAAAGAGCTATTACAAGTGCTTTCGTGCGTGTTAAAATCCGTAATAAAGAAATTCTTAGAAGAACCAGAGTAAACATAGCTCCATCGTGAGTCATAGCGATCACGAACCTGTAGTCGCAGCGTAAAGGGAGGCCTTTGGGACCAGCTAATGATGATGATGATGATTGCGACTGTGGCGATCAGACGACAGACGCTTCTTCTTCCATTTAAAGTTCATTCACATTTATCAGTCACTGGCCCTGTTTAAAAAACAAACAGTTACCGTGGCCGCTAACGTAACCAGGAATAGCGGAGCTGCCGGGAACTGGGGGCCTGGTCCTTTTTTGTGTCAGTCATTTAAAGGGGGGTTTGTCCATCACCACGCTGGGTAGGCGTGGTGGCGATCGCAGAGACGTAGCTTCGCGCCGAGGATGCTGCTGCCCATCCTCGCCCCGTGCCATTTTAGCTACGTCAGTTAGAATGGTTATACCGCCATTACTCGGTTCTGGTACCTTAGTCGGCTCTTATGACACCTGGTACAAAAGGGGATACTATTCTACTCTGCCGGTATCCCACGGCTCTATGCACCTTTATGATGCAATA
The DNA here is from genome assembly GCA_028554685.1 of Agrotis ipsilon. Taxonomy (NCBI): domain Eukaryota; kingdom Metazoa; phylum Arthropoda; class Insecta; order Lepidoptera; family Noctuidae; genus Agrotis; species Agrotis ipsilon. The sequence goes on along the minus strand of CM052973.1, from coordinate 12,646,535 downwards.
AAACATTATTCCTCTTCAATTTCGTTCAGACTCCGATTCCAAGTAACACAGGTGTGCGAACAATGATAAGAATTTAAAGAAGATATCTCATCAAAAGAAATCAAAATCAATCGTCTGTTCAAACCATTGAATTTCCTGAGAACATTTCTAAAGCAAGATTTTTCCATGTTTAAAATTATGAATTCTTCCAATCTCAGCTAAATATCTTGAGGAAAGCGAATAGAATGAATGAAATGAATGAACGAACGAGTGAACGCGAAGGCGGTCCGTTGAAGAAACAATCGGTAGATGTGAGAGGAAATCGAATTTCCTCGATGAAATTGACGAGTATAGCTCAATGACATCGACGCCATTTTGTTCTTGTAGTACTTGGATAAAATGATTTATTATAAAATAAGAATAAGATGAAAATAGGTACTGTGTTGTTGTTATTATTTGGAAGCTACCATAAAATATATGATCATTGCAATGGCATATTCAGTTTTCAATTCTTTATGAAGACCAGTGTTGCTGGTGGCTTAGTGGCAAAGGCCTCGACTTACGAGCTGTTGGTCGTGAATTCAAACCTCGTTAATCCCATCATGCAATTTTCAATTGCTCAATCCTTATTCTTCTCTTCTCGTTCCTCTCCAATCACTGGAGGTTGGTCATCAGATTTTAAAAGCGCTCTTTATCCCTGGCGAGGTGGAACAGCTCTGCAGCACTCTTAATTCCGGTCCATTCCCGAATGTTGCGGAGCCAGGACTTTTTTCAATCCTTATTGACGTTGCATAATATACAAATCTGCCTAAGGGTCATAGCACACATATCAACTCGGAAAGAATTGGTCACCGTATCGCCTTACGACTCGCCATCAAACAAGCGTCAAACTAATCTAAACACGGATCAGTAACTTCGATATGTCGACTCGGATACAAATAGGCGATGCCGCGCTTACGACTCGCCCACTGCTGGTCGGTGGAAGAGATGAGAAGCGATAGATATGCGTAAGCGCGGTGACGATGTGTCTAAGTCCCGGGTTCATATCTGACAGAAAATCCGTCGAGCGTGTCATCGAATGTTCTTTGACGCACTAATGGATCATCGGTTGAGAGTGAACGGTCAATTGTTTTTCTATACATTTGTCTCCGATAGTACGCGACGGATGTTCCGTCAGATATGAACCTTCCCTTAGCCGCAGAGACTGTTGGTTGACAACGAGCTGGACCGGAGATCGAGCTTCTCCCCGTTACGATCCGAATTAGTGTGCTTTTCAAAGTAAGGAGTATAATACCAAACGACATCAAAGAATACCGACCGGTTCGACTTAATGCAGTTACGATTCCGAGTTGTTATGTGTGCTGCAATCCTAATTCTTAAGAGAATGGTGGTGACAACTTCTAAATATTTCTTGAGATTGTCTTTAACACGAGCGAAAGAAAATAAAATTAACTGTTTCATGAACCATAACGATAATTTCCTCCACAAGACTAAGAAAACCAGACTATTTACTAGACTATTAAAATCATAATTACTTATATGCGTTAACTAAGCTAGAAGCGCCTCCTTTACGTAAATTAACTACATCAAAAATTCACAACAGAAAGTACAATCATCAACAAAAGTGTTACATTCCAAAATCCGACAACAGAAAGTACAATCATCAACAAAAGTGTTACAGAAATAATTAATTTCTCTCGCCCACTAGGTCCGACGAACTGGGTCAGTTTTGGCCGTTATTAATGCTAAAACTGTCACCGTCATTCGCACTGGCAATTTGCACCAATTAAAATTCCGTACGTGTCGTCTGCCATACATTTTGTTTGAACATCCGCTGAGAAATACAGCGCCAGTATTGTCCTGTGTACTTAAACGGACGTGTTTAACGTTTACACATGCGTTATGGGTTAAGTTACAGGTGACTTGGGGATGTTGTTCTTTCAATTTGAAAAGTTTATATTTGTTAATATTTGTTTGTCTGTACTCCTTTCGACATTAGCACAAGTTACATGGAAAACGAAATGTTTAAATTAAAAAAAAATGGAAACATTTTAGCTATCACATTGTCACGATTTATTTTGCTTTCAATTTTCACTGATATAAGCTGAAAAAAATGAGAGTTCGGGATCATTTTAAAATCAATTTCTCACTCGATTTTAGTCATTTTCGTATGCATCATACATCACTTTAATTTAAACAATGAAGTCTAAATATTTTGTACACATTAACGCCTTTTTTTATCTTGGTTAAATCATCAAATGAGGCCTCCCACCCCGGGCAGGGCGGGAGGTACTGTCAGACTTGTACTGACTAAAATCCACGGTGTCCTTCAATAGCCCTTTATGTTTCGGGGTCACGGTGATGGTATAAGTCCCGCGACCCCGGACACATTAACGCCTGCGATCCAAATTGAATATAACTGTGATTGCTCGTTTGATAAGAGATTTTGATGTACGGTATCTGATGGTTCCTGGATCAAATTCTGTTTGCGATAGAATATTTCTTTTATACAAAATTCCTCTAAATAAATAAATCAATAAATTAAAACGTAGCCTCCGCTTTCTTTTCTACTTTGCACCATTAACAAAAGAGCAGAACAGCCAACATAATTAAAGGATATTTTGTGTAGACAATAGGTAAGTGCCGCGCACACAGAATTTTAATTCTAAGCTTATGCCCATTTAGATTTGTCGTCGGAACTGTACCTACGTGGTTTGAATAAGGCTTTAGGCCGTTGTAACCATTTTTCTCTGCATTTGTAGATTTTTGGGATGAATATTTTTCAGGATTATTACGGGGTTATTGTCCTCTGAAATTATGGGTATTTTGGTGTCTGACGGTTAGAAATTGAATGCAGTATTAGAGTGCCTTAAGTTTATTTGGTATTGGTAATAGAAAAATAACATTGCATTAATTTATTTTTCAGAAGTTACTATGTATTAAAAACGGTGAAGTAAATAACATAGTAAGTTTAAATGTCATTCTTGAAATTCATTACAATGTATTACATTTTTCATTTAATTACTGAAGTTCCTGTAACTGGTTTAATGGAAGTAAATAAATAGCATTTTATTTGGAATGGAAGTAATTACTTTGTTTATTATTAATCAACTAACAATGGTAGTACGTATCAATTTAAAATTCTAATTAATCTAGCGGAAAAATACATTATTGCTGTAGATCACTACGCCTTTGATTTAACTACGGTCTACGGAGACGGCCTACGCGCTACGTCCTACGAGCCCCGACCTACGAGCCACGGCCTACGAGCTACGGCCTACGAGCCACGGCCTACGCGCTACGATGCTACGGCGTAGCAAACTAGATCTGACTTAACATCAACAGACTGAAAACCACAGACAATCTGGCTTAGTTTAATCACCCAAACAACATAGTAAGCATCAAGTTAAGGTTACAGCTAAGTTTTAGGCATAATGCGAGTCTAGATATTGCTTTAGGCAACTATTATGCTGTAATGGTACATACTCGACTTAAAGAACGATCAGCTGTTGGTCTAAGCTGTCATTTGTTGATATTTGACCGTCATTATGACTGGATAGTTTGGCAACCAGCCATACTGCGAAAGGGTATGCGTTTGGCCCTCTGTAGGGGCTTCCAGATTACTGACAGCGGTTTGAAGCGTGCGTGTAACACGATGCGGCGTCGATCCGAGCCTGGTCCCAGATCATACGGCGAGCTACCTACCATGGTTGGAACCTACTATGGTTGGAAGTAGCCCTGCATTGTCCAAAGCCCTGGGCGTCTCCCGCCACGTCTGTGTCTAACCCAGTTACGGGGTAGTTGACGTCACACAGTCGCTCAAGATAAAAAAGGTAATACTGGTATTCTGCATCCGTTTAGGCTTAAAGTCGACCCTAAAACAATTAGGATAAAGCAGATGTTCCTAGGTATTCCTTTAAATAGTAAAATACTAGCAATCAAAAACACTAAGGGTCGGAAACATTAAAACAAATACAGCAGCCATTACGAGACACATGTACCACTATTATAACACCAGCAGTTGGTGAAGACACAGTATAAATGTGTCCAGTATTCTATCGTCATTCAAATGGTCGATATCCGATTTATACCTACGCGGCTCGAGTTCAATATGCAATATACACGCAACAGACCGCGATTACACGGTTGTTTGTTGTCGATATCGACACTTTTAAGGATGTCGGGGCCGTCTAACCTCCACGGTAACGGGGAACTGACTGGCAGACTATAAGGCCCTTCGTACACTAGATGACTCAAGTCTCCGATACCTTACGACTTCGGCATCCAAGCGACTATCGGAATACAAATCCATAAAGGTTCAAACACAGGCACGCGTCAATGGATATCAAAATCGTAAAGTAGTCGGATACTTGCGTCGCCTAGTGTACGAAGGGGCTAAAAAAATAACATGACTGATGACAAGAGCGAAAAAGAGATTGATGTTTTAAGTTTTAAGATTTGATATTTTAAGTACAAGTATTTATTTATGGCATTGAGACATCAAATGCCATATTGTGCTGTTCCTGGTTTTATGTCAATAACGCACCCAAACATTGTTTATTAATATTTTTAAGTTTGTTGTAGTTGATACTCCGTTAAGTTAAACAACAAAATGTTTTATTTTCCTACGTGTACATAATAGCTCACTGGATTTTTATATCTAAAAATAAAACGTGTATTTTAATTTACGGCGATTTTTTATAATGTATTTACAATCACAGAACTAGGTATAAACACAAGTCTAGATGCATTAATTTTAAATACTACAGTTGTGTTAGGGCAAATTTTTTTTTCTAATGTTTTTCTATAGATATACTGTCAAATCGCTATTTTTATTCCTCAGATAAAAGTTGTCTGATTCTTGAAAAATCAGCCTTCAATGTACCGCGCGCCTGTAGATAGTTATTTCAAGGACAGATCCGAGTCATAATACTGAACATATTAATACTGTGGCAAAGGGATAACGGCTGAACCACTTAAAGAGCGCTTATAACTATTAATTTAACATAATCGTGTAGGGATTACGTGGAATTGCGGCTAATGTTGCCATTACTATTATCTTTTAATACTAATCATTTTAATAGGTATATTATTAGTCTTATTACGGCTATTAAGTGAATATGTTAAGGGATATTGTTACAAGGGTAAAGTTTTGTTTGAATAAAGGAAATATTTCTGAACTAATGTTGCTGGCGACTGCACAGATCTACCTACTCGTAGGTCGAGAATTATGCCACAGGAAAGTATTTTATATCCTACTAATATTATAAACGTGAAAGTTTGTATATATGGATGTTTGTTACTCTTTCACGCAAAAACTACTGAACGGATTTGACTGAAATTTGGTACACAGATAGTTTATAACCTGGATTAACACATAGAATAGTTTTTATCCCGATGTTATGTTCCCGTTGGATAATTTTCGAGTTGTAGCGGGTGAAACCGCTGGCAGCAGCTAGTTATACATAAGGTAAAATGCTTTGTCGTGTTTGAGTAAGTGTTGATCTACACCGAGACATGACGCTGTGCGCACATTTCGATAGAGCGACTCAAAAATTAACTTTATTTACTACACGAAAAGATAAACATTTCCAGTATCGTCGCGCCACGGTGCGTCTCGTTGTGAACTGACTTTATCAAGCATCCATCCATCATTTCAAAATACACGATCACTATAGTTAAATAATATTATGTAACCTGTAACGATTTCGATACTAATTTTTAATTGGCTAATATGCATTTGCTCTTGGTCTGAATCTAACTCCGAAACAAAGATGAGGTCTAACGCGGTGTCCTGCGTGAGCGACGAATACGACGCGACGCGACGCGATTCGGACTATTTCAACTTGAATTGAAGCGTTATCATAATATTTACTTCTTGTTCCGTCGCGTCGTATTTGTCGCTCACGCAGGACACGGCTTTAGACTAAGCAAGATCACCTCGGATAAAATGGAACTCCTACACACCAACGGAACACAGTAAAACTCATTGATACTTGACTCCAAGAGTCCGACCTACCACCGAAATAGAAATCATTTATTTGATAAAAATGTAGGTACCTATACAAATAAGGTGTTAAATAATAATATAAAGTAGTCCCGTTACATTTTACCTTGCGGCATGCAAACATATTCCAATTATAGAAAATATTAAAATGTAAGTGCACACTTACACTATTATAAATACGACATACGACAGTGGGATTGCTCAGCCGTCATCGCAGCCACCACCATTCACACCAAGCGAATAATCATTAAAATAAAGAACTTATAATCCCGATGATAGTCAGAGTGTTAAGATAAAGTGTCGTCCTCTTGTGTTATCGACGATGCTACTGCTTTTTAAGATTGCTGATTTAATTAGGTTAATGCTGGCTTTTTTTTAAGTTAGTAAATTATCAAACGGGTCCTACCGCCTTGAAAAGACTGTCAGACATTACATAAAGAAAACAATCTCTACATTCAGTTGTCCTTTGCTTTACAGAGCTAAGTAGCAATGTAATTAGGCGGAGACCTCTCGCGCCCGGCATTGGTTTCGGCCATGCTGCGGAGCGAGACGGAGTGGGAAGCGGTCGCCACCTTCTGCGAGGCAGTAATGCTCGTGAAGGAGGTGGCGGGCCGCGAGAGAGAGAGGACAGCGTCCTACCTCCGCCCCAACCGCAGTGGTGTACGCCCACGGCGCCGTACGTCGCAAGACGATCTCCGGCCACCGTAGCACTATGGGACCGAACTGTATTTTCCGTCTCAAAAATGGTTGAGACAAAAGTTATGTTACTGAAACTGTTTTGATTGTTTTACATTCATAGATAACAGAACTATCCGAAACCAAAGGAAAAAAAAATTAAAAAAATGTTTTACTTGCATAAAATTACATTCAAACTTTATACTTCGAAAATTTCATATTAACTAGACTACTCGTTATAGAAGTTCAACGTCAGATACATTCTATGTTTTTCAAGGGAATGTATTAGTATTATACATTTTTTAATTGCTCAAGATCTGTAGTTTACGACTACGTTATGTTTTTATGACATATATTTTTTTCTGTTTTTTTATTTAATTTTTAAACGTCTTAAGGAAATTTTAAGTCTTTCTAATTTTCAATTGGAGGTTTTGTTGTTATCGGTGGCTCCCGGTGTCGAGTTAATGACATTTTAAGATACCTTACTTATTCAGTGTTACAGGGAAATAAAAAAAACCTGCGTCATTACTGCGCCATTTCGAGCTAGAAGTCGAAATGTCGACCAAAACATTTTTTCTCATAATAATTTTTTTACGGTGAACATTCAAGTGGAGGTGATCGTCAAGGTTCTGGAAATAGCAATGACGGAAATACGGCAAGGAGATTTATCCAAAACTATTAGAGTTCTTCAGAAATTACAGGTATCCATAAAGAGTTGATCAAGAGATTATATATCATTCAGCAAACCATGTCATCGGGATTTTCTGTAAACGCAGCTAAGTTTGGTGACTATGCGCTGGGGACTGCACAATACTACGTGAGTAAGAGAAATATAACTGGTACAATATGCCATCTTCAGTGCACAAAATTTTTATACATGGTGACAAAATAATAGAACATTTTGCAGTTTTACCAATAGGCCAATTATCGGAAGATGCGCAAAAAGCTCGTAATGAAGACTATAAGAAATATCGATTAAATCACGCTAGAAAGTGTTCTAGGTCAGCCACATTGGAAGATTGCACACACTGTTGTATACTTCTGATCCCTATACAACGTGTCCCAGGGATAAGTGAACGCCCGGCGTTTTTTGAATATTTTTACAAAATTATTCTTAACGAGCACTCCGCCCGCGACTTCATCCGCGTAATTTTAGAGCTTTGCTTTTGTGAATTTTTACTCCGAGCCACCCTCTATGAGGGATACTTTTCGGAAATCTAAATCATTATTCAGCAAAATTTCTATCTACTCGCAGTATTCCGTCTTGGGTGGTACCTACGTTCTGAAAATAACCCCAATGAATATATTGGGATTCCTTGCTAACAACCCCAAAACTACTCTTAAGGGGTTGAATTTCGCAAGATCCTCTCTTAGTGAGAACCTATGTCTAAAGTAGAACCTCCTGTAAAATTTGAGACCTCTAACTATGAATACATCAATCCCTTTTTAACTATCACTTACGTCTTGAGACTCCTAGCACTTGTAGTAACAAAGTTTCATTCAAACTATCAACCCCAAAAACAACCCCTTGGGGGTCGAATTTCACAAAATCCCGTCTTTAGTATCACTTACGTCCCATAAATAATCCATTTGTAAAAAATTCAGTCTCAAAACTATTAACCCCAAAAACAACCCCTTAGGGGTCGAGTTTCACAAAATTTCTAACTTGTTGAGTATTTAAGTCTTAAAAAGAACCGGCATGCAAGATTTGAGACGCCTAGCACTTGTAGTAACAAAGTTTCATACAAACTATCGACCCCAAAAACAAACCCCTCAGGGGTCGGATTTCGCAAAATCCCGTCATAGTGAGCATGTACGTTCTAAAAAGACACCCCATGCAAAATTTGGAATTCCTAGCACCTGTAGTAGCGAAGTTTCATACAAACTATCAACCCCAAAAAAAACCCCTTAGGGGCCGAATTTCGCAAAATCCGTTCTTAGTGCTCACTTACCTTGTATAAGGAGGGCTTATGCCAAATTTCAAGATTCTAGGCCCAGCGGTTTGGGCTGTGCGTTGTCAGATCAGTCAGTCAGTTTTGAATTTTATATATATAGATTTAACTATCACTTACGTCTTGAGACTCCTAGCACTTGTAGTAACAAAGTTTCATTCAAACTATCAACCCCAAAAACAACCCCTTGGGGGTCGAATTTCACAAAATCCCGTCTTTAGTATCACTTACGTCCCATAAATAATCCATTTGTAAAAAATTCAGTCTCAAAACTATTAACCCCAAAAACAACCCCTTAGGGGTCGAGTTTCACAAAATTTCTAACTTGTTGAGTATTTAAGTCTTAAAAAGAACCGGCATGCAAGATTTGAGACGCCTAGCACTTGTAGTAACAAAGTTTCATACAAACTATCGACCCCAAAAACAAACCCCTCAGGGGTCGGATTTCGCAAAATCCCGTCGTAGTGAGCATGTACGTTCTAAAAAGACACCCCATGCAAAATTTGGAATTCCTAGCACCTGTAGTAGCGAAGTTTCATACAAACTATCAACCCCAAAAAAAACCCCTTAGGGGCCGAATTTCGCAAAATCCGTTCTTAGTGCTCACTTACCTTGTATAAGGAGGGCTTATGCCAAATTTCAAGATTCTAGGCCCAGCGGTTTGGGCTGTGCGTTGTCAGATCAGTCAGTCAGTTTTGAATTTTATATATATAGATTACATTTATATTTGTGATTTAGGGGTTTTAGGTTTTTTTTATGATTTTTTTTTCTTTTTTTTATGTAAAGACGCCTGACGTGCTGCATTTAAAAAAAAATAACTCTTGTTTTCAGTTTTTTCAAAATAAATCTGAAAATGCCCTCTTTATATCTCATTTTTAATTTACTAATTAACTACATGATATTTCCTACAATCATAAAAAAAACTAAAGCCGCTAAGTCAAAAATATAAATGTGATTATTAATAATTTTGTACAAATATTCAAAAAACGCCGGGCGGTCACTTATCCCTGGGACACACTGTATATCCAGCTTAAATAGAACCAGTACTATGATACCAAAAGAACTACTTGACGAAGCTAAAGAGCTTTTAATATTGGCAAGTGATAAGTAGATTAATGTTTTTTTTTTAGTTTAAAATTATGTCGTAAACTTTTTATTAACTTCTTAATAATTTTATTTTAATGTAACGTAAGTAAATAATTCTCATAAGAATTTAATTTAATTTTTGTATGAAAAATTTCAAAATTTTATATTTGTTATTTTTTTCGTAATTTTATTTATTTAATAGCATATCTAATAGCATTTATCTAATAGCATAACTATTCAGGCATACGCACACAAAATTTCAATGCAAAATGTCAAGAAACTAAAAAGTTACAGGTTTTTGAGATGCAACGCACAGGTTCGTCCCATAGTGCGTAGGCGCGGGCATGCGGACAGCGAGTAAAGGCGAGTAAGGACACCGTGGATTTTAGTCAGTACAGTCAGTAAAGTCTGACAGGACCTCCCGCCCTGCCCGGGGTTGGAGGTCTCATTTGATGATTTTACCACGCTAAAAAAAAAAAAGTAGCAATGTAATAGACGACACATCGCTAAACGCAAAAATATATATTAGTTACAGAAAATCAAAGGAATAGTCTTTGTGAAAAAAAAAAGAATTTACATATTAAAGCTAAACATTTATCTACCCACATATCCTTTGTCAAAATACCTTACTATAACAATATCACAAAAACGTATCCTTCACATTTTTATTCTCCCGAAATTAGGATACAAGTACAACATAATCCTGTTTGGTATAATAACAGTCTTTATCTGAAACAAAATACGGGGTTTAGGCAAAAATAATATAATTTAGCCGAACCGTTCGCCAACAAAGGGCCAGCCCTCTTCAAGGCTAATTTAAGCGGCTTCGGGCGGCTCTAGTTAGTTATTAATTTACGACAAATCGTATAAACTTTGTACGAGGGAAGGAGTACTGTTTGTAAGTCATTGGGTCACAAAGTTATTGTAGATTACATTGTGAATGTAACAGCGGAGAAGAAAATTGAAATAGGGACTATTTTTGCAACCACACATTTTTATTATTCGTCTTTTAGGTTTATGTCAAAGGTACGGTCTTATCTTACCGTAGCGTAAGGTATGGATAAGACTCGATTGAGCTCAGCTAGAGCAAAGTTTTTTTATCGTGGTAAAATCTTCAAATGAGTCCTCTAAAAAAAACTACCATAATCCTTTAATTGCCCTTACCATCCAAGGGCCGTCGTGCCTTTTTAAGACAATTCCAGGACTCCGGAAGGCGTTTGGCTTATGGGATGAATTGATTGACAGACTTTTGTTGTGAGTGTGGAAGGCCATAAAAGCCTGATCGGACGGTAAGACTAGGCACAAGCCCGCATTTCTTTTTTTACCTGGGTAAATCATCATGAATTCTCTCACTTAGGGCAGGGCGGCTAAAACAGCCCACGCCTGCGGTGGCCAAATAGAATTGACTCGCGCTTCTACTTAAAATAAACTTTATTTACATAAAGTTAATGTTCTTATTCCTACGACAAGACATTTTGATCAAAATTGCTTGAAAAACAACTTATCCATAACACTTGAAATATAAATAAGACTTAAGTAGACCCAGTTTTAATAAATGTTTAACAATTCAACTCTCAAATTATTCTTATATTCGGGAACGATTTTACAACATTAAAAATGTAACGACATTTACGATTGTCAAGCAATTTGTGTGATTTATTCATAAAAATGGTCACGTTTTGGGTCCCTTGGGTTTGTACATTTTTCAACATCCATTTCCGTTAAAGGGCCCTTTCCTTACATCATTATATCGAATACGATGATTTGTATCATTTAAAATTTTATTTAATGTTAACAATGGACTGCTGAAGTGTTTTATTTTTATTTTTGTAATAATGTAAGGCGTCCAGTGAGTGACGATGTTAGCCTACCTCTCCGGGCGTATACGCTCAACGTGGCCTGCCCACTCCCACTTCAGCTTGGCTGTTTTTGCTCCTACATCAGCTACTTTGGTAACGGAGCGCAGGGTGGTGTTTCTGATTCGATCCGTTCGCTTTGATCGCGGCGGAGGTGGTGTGACGATCTGATCATGTTCGCGGGGCAGGCATGGCCAGAAATTGCCCAAAATAGAGATGTTTGGAAGGAGAAAGGGGAGGCCTTTGCCCAGCAGTGGGACACAAGAAAGGCTATTAAAAAAAATGTAAGAGCTATTTTTTTCATAATGATCGTCTCTCAAAACCGTGGAGGTCTAAGGGTGAGGCCTATGTTCTGCGGTGGACGTCTCCCGACTGATTATGATGATGTTCGCCCCCATCTTAGGCGTCATCTTTACTTTTGGTATATTGAGGACATTTTTTTATTTAAATTGTACCAAACCGGTCGACGGCGCGTCGTATTCCACGCGCGTCTCAACGTCAGCACAATGACGAGGCCCCCTCTCAGAGGGCTGAAGCCTCTCGGGGTCGCGGGTCTTATACCATCACCGTGACCCCGGAACATAAAGGGCTATTGAAGGACACCGTGGATTTTAGTCAGTACAAGTCTGACAGTCCCTCTCGCCCTGCCCGGGGTGGGAGACCTCATTTGATGATTTTACCACGTAAAAAAAAAAACCCATTATAAATAAAAAAGCACTACAGTCCAAAATAACAACTGTTAGCTAATGTTTTCGTTATTAGTGTCATGATTTACATATTCGATATCACATTCATTGGAAAAGTTTCTCGCAGTTGAGCGTTTCGAAAGCAATATTTAATAATATGAACAACGTAAATAATCGAGAAATAAGTACGAGCACGTACGTTTGGGAAATAAATATTTTGGCTGAAACAAGGTTAGGAAAACTGTGATAAGGGACGGCGGAAAAAAACTCTTGTTGACTGTGATATAATGAAATTGATGCTTTATAATGACCTGTATTTTTCTTTGACAGAAACCTCTCTGGGTCTTTTATCGCGTGAATGTCTTAAGAACTTACCGCGTCTTTGAATCAATAAGAGTAAATGATCGAGTTGGCTTTTAGTCACCTCTCGCTTAAATCTGATAGACAGACCATTTCGTCCACCCTGGTCGTCACCATTGTAGTAAAATCGACTTTAATATTCTGCCAATATCGAACAGAGACGGCAGCGCAACCCGTTGACCCGTTAAACTTTAGTAGCTTACGCTTAGTCAAAAATACTTGTACTTGACTCCAATTATGACAAGTTTTTGACATTAATTGTGGCTGAGACAAAGGTACGACAAGATTTTGTACGTTTTTAGAAACAAGGACTTTTCTATGACTGCAAAGGATTGATCGACATTCATCTAATAATAAAGCTTTACTTAATACTTTACCTTACGCTGAAAGTAAGGTATAGTATTCGAACCTAATTATACCCATCCCTTTATCAATGGCGTAGTTCTCGCCGTATCGCATGCAGGTATTTATTTTCTAATAATTTATTCACAACCCCACACAACACCACGACTGCATCCAAGCCAGTGACTACGAAAAGCACTTAACATTTTCCATCCAAAATAATTTATAAATAATCAGCAACGCTTCCTCTTGTCACTAAGCCACGACCCTTACACAGTTCCATTCATTATTTAAGCGTTCTCGATATCTTAAATTTAGTTTTGTTTATGGTCCCTTAGTAAAGACTACGTGAGGTGTTGCTACGATAAAAATGTCAGGAGTATGTTTTTTTCTTTTTTTTTTCGATTCGCGTGCTTAGAGTTATGTGTTGTACGTTCTGAATATTTGGTTTTTGGGCGGAACATGTGCGTATATTAAAGTGTTTTGTGTGTTATGAAAGGTTTGCTGTATAAATTGTATGTTATTGTATGTTATTTATTGTGATTGGATCATTAAATCATAGTTAAAAATACTTACCAATCTGGATATTTTTCTCAAGCTTGCTTTGTACCATCATCATCATCATCATCCACAGCCCGTTTTCACCCAAAGCTGGGTATAGGCCTCTCCTTGTTTGTGCCAAGCTCCACGGATGTCCTCATCCAGGACAGTCCCCCAATGGCAACAATGTCGTCTGTCCATCTCGCCGCCGGACGACGGACGATTTGTCCCACTCCTGGACAAAGTCCTCACTCCATTCCTTCCACTTTTCGCGACACTGTGCGTCTTTCTTCTTCATTGTTTATTATAAGCTAGGCTTAAACTGATCTATCGAAATATTCTATAGAAAGGAGTTTTGCTATTCAAAAGTCACTACGTCCAAATTAAAAAAAAAGGGAAATATACAGCGTCTCAGTCGATACTAGTATTTGAGTAATTTGAGAGTCTGTACCAATGTGGCCTACCTAACGTATTACTAACTAGTTTATGATTGGTTGCGTCGTGTACAGATATCTGATAGCATCAATTACCATAATAGACAGACAATGAGGTTGGGTGATCTCGTGAGAGCAAAACCTAGAATACATTAATGTCCCTTCCACAAGACGGGAATAAGCCCAACAGTCTTATAGAGCGCGCAACTTCGCGAGGCATTTTCCGCGCGAAGCATCTGGGTTAGTAAGTGGACGAGCCATCCAGTGTCGGTTTTGGTTTTGTTCGCATATTTTGTGCCTCGATCGATAAACAATATGCACGTCCACATAGAGCAAGCCTCACGTGGCATTTTCCTCGCGCGGAAAATGCCTCGCGAGGCTACTCGTTCTGTGTGGAAGCACCTAATAAAACGTTACACGACTCAAAAATAGAACCCGCTAAGCGTTAGCAACATCCAAGCAACAATACAGACACAACAAAAACACTAAAGACTTCAACAATAAAAAAGAACCCTTTTGAAAACCCTACTACACGTCACACCACATTTATATAACCAAACAACAAACATAATTGCATTGACGAGAACCCAAAATGGGGACTAAGTGGAGTTAAATGAAAGCCCATAATAAAGGTCGGTGTACATACATTATATACATCGTTTGATCGATGCGTGACCCGTATTTAAGGGGCTGTGGGTCACACCGAAATGTAATTTGTGTATGCTGAGTTGGGGTGGGTGAGATAGGTTAACGTGGAAACAAATAGAGTTAGTGTTCGGATGATGGATATGTACAAAGAGCGCGCGAGTTGAATGCAGAGCGTAGGAATGCGGTAGTGCTGTTGACAAGGATGGCAAAGTACTACACTACAGGCGCGTGAGGTGGGGCGTGCGGGTAGCGGGGGGCTCTTCACCTCAGACCCCGACTGCATTCAACTCGCGCGCTATCTGTACCTTGTGAAGATTCTTATTGTTTTTGAAGAGTTGTGAAAAAGTTATATAATCATTATGGTAGGATGTTAGATTCTAAAATGACAGGCAAGTGCATGGCAATTCGATCAAACGCGTGATTAAGTAATCAGTACTTTTCGACAAAGCGCGGATTTTTGCAGATAATTCCAGGGCAGGACTGTAGCAACATTGCTATAGTCCTGGGAGTATCTCCTTTATAGTCCTCCCACCCAGGGCAGGGCGGTAGAGACTGTCAGACTCGAACAGAAAATAAAAAATAGGGGGTATAAAAACTGATAAATTTCGAGCCACTTGGAGTTACTTGCGAACAATGAATTACCTTTTCATCAGCGAATCTCCGTCATGAACCATCTTTTTACTTTAAGTAAATAGTAAATACATAAGATAAAATGCAATAAAACTCATGGTGTACATTTTAAGACTTGAACAAAGGAAAATTTCAATGTTTGAAAGTAAATCACATCTTATCTGAACGTAATAAATTAATTCAAATCCCACTTTATGAGTTATCAACCACATTTATTAATGTAAGAATGCGCATGACCATGACATAAATTTTCTAACAAATGATTTAAATTTTCATGTTAAACCACTGGATATACCCTTTATGGTTTTCGAAAATAAAATTAAATAGTTTATTTTTTAATTTATTCATGGTAAAAATCTTCGAAAATGTCCTCCTACACAGCGGGACGGGAGAGACTGAAAGACTTGTACTGATTAAAATCCAAAGTGATTCTTCAATAGCCCTTTTCGTTCCAGGGTCACGGACGATGGTCGATGAGACAAGTCTCGAGATTGTCCCATTCAATTTATTTTTTTACTCGGTAAATTCGTCAAATGAGTCCTCCCGCCCCAGGGCGGGAGGGACTGTCAGACTTGACAGGCTAAAATCCACGGTGTCCTTCAGTAGCTTTTTGTGTACCAGAGTCGCGGTGTACGTATGTCCCGCAATCCCGGCAAGGCTTGGCCCTCTATAGGCGGGCCCCGTAAGACGCTCTTTGAGGCGCGCGTGGAACACAACGCGCCGTCGACCCGGGCATGGTCCATGGTGGTCCCACTCTGGGCGGGAAAACACAATTGATCATTTTTAACACGAAAAAATAAAAATAAACCAATTTTGATTTTATTTTCGAGAACCATAAAGCTATTGAAGGACACCGTGTATTTTCAAAATCATTCTCGACGATACACGACGGTGTAAATGCATCCCGGATTTGGGCATTTGCCTACGGAAAATAGACTTTATTATGGTGACCGTATTTATGCCTAATAGAATCACAATTTAATGTAAAACACGCACGCCCTCTATGAAAATATATTTTACTTTTGTGAAAAAACATTATGGCGTGCGTCCATTTTTCTTCATTTTAACCTTTTTGGGGTGTTTCGCTGTCTGTTATGCTTTATTCAATAACGTTATATGTTAGCATTCTTATTTTATGTGAAAAAACTGCGGCGTTGTTTCTGTTCGATACTGAATAGAGATATGAATAGGTTTTCTTATTTTACCTCCCGTGAGACCCTTTTATCAATTTTTCTTTGTTCGATAATAAATACATGTTTATTTTTTTATTTAATAATAAAAGTAGTTCTCATTTAAATAACTCAAGAAGATTGGTTTGATTTCTTATGTAGATGTCGTAAAGTGCACAGAAGAAATATAATGTGGTTGACTTTTTTATCAGGACGAGCAAAGCCATGGGTAAACCCGAGTGTTCAATGAAGCTGTAACCCTGATTTTTATCATCGGTTTGAGGTGTCATCGTGAAGTTCACATAAAAAGCGACCTTATGTCCAGCAAAAACCATGAATGAACAGATAATTTAGATGAAAAGATGACCGCCGCATTTTGTATATCAAGCCCCGTGGGTGTCCTAAGTTCAGGCCGCTTTTGTCCAAGTTTTTCGGGCAGACTTATCAAAAATTCAAAAAGGGAATGCTTAAAGAGATCCCGGATGGTCGCGGTCGACTAAATCTTTCATGAACTACCCTACTTTACAACGAAAACGTCGCACATACTAAAGTCGAGATTAAAGCCAGTAATGTCTAACTACCCGCAATCTAATTGCCCCATGTCTGGTTGTCAGTCGAGGTACGCCTTTTGCTCATTCTGCCTTAAGTGCCTGAAGACTGTGACGGGGCTTAATTAACTGCGGCAGAACTTTGTCGCGGCGACAAATACCAGAAATGCGACACGACTGACGTCACAAATGCGTTACCTGTGTGTGACGAGAATAGAGTGCCTTTTGTGACAATCTTGTTTATGGGGTACGCCCCATTCCGTTCCCCGTTCCGTCAGACGATCTCGAAACATACAACAATGTACTTGTGAGATATATCAAGCATGTTCCATTTACTTCCATGAACCGCCTTAGTTTTCAAATATTGAATTAAATTTTATAGAACACTAGCTGACCCGGCAAACGTTGTTTTGCCATATAAATAATTACATTTAGGGGGATGAAAAATAGATGTTGGCCGATACTCATAGATACCGGATAAGCACAAAAAATTTCATCAAAATCGGTCAAGCCGTTTCGGAAGGATATGGCAACGAAAACTGTGACACGAGAATTTTATAAATATGAGATAATATTTTGCAGACTTCTTAGTAGGTACACACTCAAAAGTCACCTGTCAACAACAATATATTGTTCTACCGCTTTTTCTGAATCTAAGCGCACAACAGTGCGCAGGGCAAGTTCTAGCAAAAGGCCGCGCTTGCCGTGTACTATTAACACGAACCGTTTCGACTCACTTTTGACTCCCCTGTAGCTCAGTGCCTATTGCAAGTACAGAGATAAAATTGATTAATTGTTTTAACCACCTAATTTTAAATCTAGAAAGTAGCTAAGTCAGAAAAAAAAATCACAAAGAAAACAACAAGAACAAAATGTATGCAGATGAGTATAAAGCAATTTCATAAAAATACGCAAACTTAGCTAAAAAGCGCTTTTCATGAAGCGGTTAGCTGGAAATTCTACCTCGCATGTACCAGATGTTTAGAAAGCCCGAGTTTTAAGATCGAAATGAGTTAATGAGTAATAAATAGCCGCTTTAAATCAAAAGCTTAAAGGGCTTAATATGGGGCGCTTAAGCTGCTGAGTTGTGGCCTATTTTAAAATGGGGTAAACATTTTCTTGGTGCTAGATGAAATTAGAAGCAAAACGGTTTTTTTTTCATAATTTATTACTTTTTGCCTTTTTGCTGTGATAAAAAATTGGCAAAGCGTGAGTCGAATTTGTATACTGAGACAGTATGATAGGTAGAATCTACTGTAATCTGTATGGTTATAAGAAGTAACTGACGTATCAATCAATGCACAGCTAAAAGAATTTATAAGCATGAAATGCACAAATATTCCTTGAAAGATGTAAGTGTGCACTTAGATTTAAGGAAATACATTTCCGAAGAGAGTTAAAAGTGTGATGAAAGTTTGTCTGAAAATAGATTGGAATTTTAGAACAGTTTTTTTTTTTTAATTCTAGTCACTTTTTTTAGAGACTGTTGCTCCGCACTGGGATTTCTCTAGTACCGTTGGTACGTATATAAACATAGAAAGTCACATACACAAACACCCAGATCCGGAACAACTACTTGTAGGTCATACAACCCTGTGGGCATCAAACCCGCGACACGCTACGCGGCTTTCGATCACTCAGCTATTGCGCCAGCCTTGTCATAATATGCAAGAAGCATCTTGATTGAGGTGTCATATCAAATCAAAACGTTTATTTCAACTAGGCCATAACCCGCACTTTTGAAATGTCAAAAGACAAAATAAAACTAGTACAAAAATAGTTATGGTGCTACAGTCCCAGTCACAAGATATAAAAACTGTGAAAGTACCGTAAGTGCTCATTCCAAAGCGTAGATCTCTATGGAGAAGAATGAGCAAGAAACTCCATGGACACTCTTTTTCAATCGCAATAAATTATTACAGATCTTTAGTTACATCATTCATCATCAGATGGTAGGTACATTATGTGAGAACGATGTGGCAAGTTATTAGTGTCCAAAGTAAATATAAAAAAGACAATTCAAAAATAAAGTTATTAATTATTAAAAGACAAACTTATCTAGATACACTATCTTACCGTTATTAGGTCACTACCTTTATCAACATTTCCAGACTACCTCTAGGCACGGTAATATAATCATACAGTACTCCAACTTCATAGAAACGGACGCAAAGCGAGCTATACCTACGCGCCTCGATGTCGGGGCGCGCTCGGGGTGCAGACAGTCACGGCTGTACCGGAGTGTCGAGCGGACGGTGTGTTGGTTTTTTAACAATAACCGCGTGTTTTTATCTCTAAAAATCAGTTCGAGTACATATCTAATAAGACGAGTAGTTTAATTAAGCTTTATATTAGAATGCGGATTTATTATACTTTAAAATTTAATAATAAAGCATTTCGTACGACTCAGTCGTGGCGCAAATATTTTTCGGTTTCAAATACTTCTATAATATATCGGACTTTTTTAAGCTCGATTTGTTTTTCAAACAAAAACATGATTTTTTAAATGAAATCTACCAATCAAAAAACAACACGCATTTTTATTGAACACTTCCTAGTCCTTATACAAAGTATTTCATTTATTTATATAAAAAAGTATATTTACAATCACAAAACTAAAATAGAAACAGAAAGTATGCAAAGGCAAATGTTATTAAAATGTTGTAGACGGGTAGCCCTAACGCATGTTTACGTGCCGCGCGGCTGTAGGTATTTAAATCTGTCTGGCGGCCGAGTTACGCTACTGTATGATTATTATACTGTGCTCTAGGTAACCGATTCCTCGGAATATCTCAAATAGAAATTAACCTTAGCTAAACCTATAGACCTTAGGGTAATTTCCATTTCAAGATAGGCCAATCAACGCTGCACATACACACGGTACCTGATAGGTTGTGTACGCAACAATTTAGCATATTGCAATTAATCTATACGCTGTAATGGACATAGATATATACACTTACAATATACATATAGCTGACTCTCTCCTCTATATATGAACGTGGATGTTTGACGATACAGATGAGACGCAGTGGCTGGGCGATTGTCTTATGTGATGAGTGTTGCAGGTTCGATTATAAACAGCTAATACAACACAATTTTTACCTACATTATACATACAGGTACCTAGTTGCAAGTTGCCTTTTTTAACGTTGCCCGACACTAGGAATTTCTCCTGTATAGCGGATGCGTTTACAAACATCCATACACTGACTGGCCTGTTGACTGGCCTGTTGGTCTAGTGGTTAGTGACCCTGACTGCTATGCCGGAGGTCGTGGGTTCGATTCCCACCCAGGACAAATGTTTGTGTGATGAGCATGATCATTTGTTCTGTGTCTGGGTGTTATTTATCTATAATATGTATGTATTTAGAAATATATAAGTATGTTTATCAGTTGTCTAGTACCCATAACACAAGCTCTGCTTAGCTTGGGACTAGACGGCGTTGTGTGATAGTTGTGAACATATTATATATTATATTACACAACCCAAACTCATACACAAACACCCCGACCCGGAACAATTATTTGTTGGTAATAAAAATATTTCTTCCGTGCGGGAATCGACCCCGCGACACGCAGCGTAGCAGTCTAGTGGCCTGCCATTGCAGACAGACTTTGGCTCTCTTAGTTGGCCCGTCAGATTACCTATTTAGGTAGGTTTTATCTAATTTTTTAATGAAAAACAAACCGAAAATGTTTATCAAAATAATTTGTTGGTAAGAAGTGACAGATCTTATCGCCTCCAATATTGACGTCACTAGGAGACATAGCATCGCGTACATATAGTACATACCGTGCTGTTGACTTTACCTATTGTGTCTACAATTATTATGCTTATTAGTCCTACAAGCTGCTTGAGATAATAATTGTTTAGTAAACATCATCATCTTTGCTGACTTAACTCGTCAATAGTAGTATCAGCCTATTGCCGTCCACTGCTGAATGTAAGCCTCCCCCAAAGAGCGCCAACCATCCCGGTCCTGGGCAGCCCGCATCCATCCAGTGCCAGCCACCTTCCTTAAATCATCGACCCATCTTGCAGCAGGGCGTCCTACACTACGTTTGCCCATTCGCGGTCTCCACTCTAGCACAATGCATGAACGTTTTCGCAAAAGATGTGATTTAAGGTTGTAACTCTCCGGCGTCTCAGAACTGTCCAAACGGGTAACCGTGACCCTCGAACGTATGATATTAAAGAAACAAGGTGGAGTTCCATCAGAACGAGATCTTACAATCCTTTCTGCTCTACTTATAGTTTAACTTAACTAACTAAATAAACCCCATACATTGTAGCCTCTCTCTTTATCTTTGCCAACATTATTTTTAACTTCATTTTTGCTCATTATTATAACAGCTCGAACTACGATATAAACTCCTAGCGATTACTTTCTTTACTCATAAAACTTTTATGTCTACCTGTGGATAGCGTTGTGGGTTATATTATTATTAAAAATGTTTCAGTTAAATTAGTTATAAGTTCTTATAATGTAACTGTTTGCTATTCCTTTCAATAAAAAATAAAAAACTCTCACAAATAATTCCGCAAAGTATTGATATGTTTTTACTCAGCTTTCTGGAAAGTACAAGCCGCATGCTCCCTGTGCAACGCATTTACTTAACGCCTGGTACATACGCACAGTACGTGACGTACGCAAATATTATGTATTGTCAACAACTTTTAAAGTTTTTTGTTAATTGTAACCGTTTGGGTTGAATGACGTCATATAAAAATGTAATAAAACAATAATATATAATGTAGCAAAACACCAGTTTCAGTACTTTACAATTATTTATTTGAGAGCATAAATTCAGTCACAATACTATAAGTTAATATTACTGCAATAATAATTTACAATCATCATCTTTTCGTGACCACTCCATTCCGCGCCAACAAAAGAATATCGTTTCTACAATTTCAAAATTCGAACATGCACAATTCGTTTTGTTTATAAGACAAAATCATAGACAATTTATTACAAGCCGAGAAAATTAAAAATAAATCATACATAATTATATTTGTTTTGATAAAATATTAAATATTGAGAATTAAAATCATTAACCTTACACTCGTCCAAAAACATTAATAAAAGCCTTCAGCTAATACATAATATAGTTACAGATTCTTACAACATATTTTTTTTTATGAACCGATTTCCATAAATTATAATAAATAACCATCTCAGCACTATTCACCATAATATACGGCGTCGTATCGACGTCATCAGAATGCTTCTTTCAAAATTTGGATGCCTTCAGCATTCTGTGATATATGGCACACTAGCTGCTGCCAGCGGTTTCACCCGCTACAACTCGAAAATTATCCCACGGGAACATAAAATCGGGATAAAAACTATCCTATGTGATAATCCAAGTTATAAACTATCTGTGTACCAAATTTCATCCAAATCCGTTTAATAGTTTTTGCGTGAAAGAGTAACAAACATCCATACATACAAACTTTCACGTTTATAATATTAGTAGGATTGCAGAAGTTCTGTGTGCGGTTTATGATGACATACCATGTTTTTTTTTGTACGGCGCTCACGGCAAGTGAGCTGCTGTCACGTGCTTTACATTTTTAACCGACTTCAAAAAAAAAGTAGGTTCTCAGTTTGACCTGTATGTATGTATGTTTGTCCGAGATTATCTCGCGTTTGGCTGGACGGATTTGGATGCGGTTTTCAGGAAAGTGTTCATTATATTCCGGAGAAGGTTTGAGTATATAACAATAATAGATACCTCGTAAAGTTGCCCACATAGATTCGTTTTTGTTGCTTACTAGGATTGTAGATTTTCAAAGGCGCCGATTACATTATGAAGATTTTTGTTGAATATTTAAACTAAAAAGGGAAAAATAAAAATCTTTAAAAAAAAGGGAACCGACTTCAAAACCAAACACAAAAAAACTGTAAAATAAGTGGCTTTGTTTTTTATTTCATTGACTATGGCCACCGACTTCCGAAAGAAAAGTTATTTTACAGTTTTTTTGTGTTTGGTTTTGAAGTCGGTTCCCTTTTTTTTAAGTTTTGTCACGGAAACTCTTTGTTACCTATAAAATGTACGAAACTATTTTGTCACCATTATGGACTGCATGCCTGCCTAGTCTTTTCCCAACCACCTATATTAGGGTCAGCTTCCAGTCGAACCAGATGCAGCTGAATATCAATATTTTACATGGAGCGTCTGCCTATCAGACCTCCGCCACACAGTTACTGGTCAATACGATTCCCCATTGTCACCATAATGAGCGAACGCACATATTATATCTTCATAGCAAGAATATATATATTAATTCGACAGGGAGATAAAAAGCACCAGTTCTTCGCAATTAAAAGTCAAATCAAATCAAATCGTTTATTTTAATTAGGCCAATTGCGGGCACTATTCTTTTTTTTTTTTTTAAATATTCTACAACTATCGCACAACGCCATCTAGTCCCAAGCTAAGCAGAGCTTGTGTTATGGGTACTAGACAACTGATAAACATACTTATATATTTCTAAATACATACATATTATAGATAAATTACACCTAGACACAGAACAAATGATCATGCTCATCACACAAACATTTCTCCTGGGTGGGAATCGCACCCACGACCCCCGGCATAGTAGTCAGGGTCACTAACCACTAAACCAACAGGCCAGTCAATTGTCAATAGTCATAAAATAAAATAAGTACAGTAGTTATGGTGTTCCCAGTCATGTGAAAGTACCGTAGGTGCTCATTCCAAAGCGTAGATCTCTATGGAGAAGAATGAGCAAGAAACTCCACGGACACTCTTACAGTAACCAGTGAGCGACTAGCCTTATAGTACACGTGTCTCATGACACGAGGAGTACGACAACGGTTGCCTAGCAACGTTTTCTATTCAACTCGTGACATTTCACTATGATGAGATTCTAAGAATGAGAATAATTAAGTTCTCCGTATACAAATGAGTGACAAACGATGAAGGCTTGTTTGAGTTAATTCCGGGTAATTTCTATCACTAATTGATGAGTTTTTCTCTCTAGTTTAAGAATGTTGAACAACTATTCGCTATGTAAGGTTGATATACACATAAATAATTGGGCCAGAAGTAATCGGCATAGCTGGTCGGTAAATCTAATATTTAAATATAGATGTTTTTTTGGGAATCGGGCCTATCTTCCTGGTTAAGCCGCGCTTATTGAAGTTGTTCTATGGATGGGTGAACAATTGAACAATATGTGCGTCTCCTTGCTACAACTTCATTTGTAATTACTGGTTCGCACTATGTTATAACCCGAGGTATTTCTTCGTGTCTTGGGTTCATTTTGGCTGTTCGTAAAATAATGTTTTGCAAGATTTTGACAATCAAATATTATAGACTAGAATATTTTCTTTTTCACTATCACATCGTTAAAAGAAAAGATTTACCCGTCTACTAAGCCTCGGTGACTCAATGCCTCTATGCTACAGGTAAAGGTAACGAATTGGACGTATCGATAACAATGGCACGATATTGCTACGCCGCCGCCGCTACGATCTCGTAGTAGGTTATTGCTACGCCTGCTACGATCTCGTAGCTTATTGTCTACGGCCTACGCTGACGTAGCCAAGCAAAGAAAACGGTAAATTGTTACTGAGGATATGTGCTTTGAATGCGTTTCGTATTTTTGTCTTTGAGAAATGATAAACACAGTAATTTATTACCTATGTTATACGAATGTTGCAGAGTGTGAGCAATTGACTGCTACACAGCGTGTCACGGGTTCAGTCCCCGCACTGAACAAATATTTATTATTTTTGACTGGCCTGTTGGTCTAGTGGTTAGTGATCCTGACTGCTATGCCGGAGGTTGTGGGTTCGATTCCCACCCAGGACAAATGTTTGTGTGATGAGCATGATCATTTGTTCTGTGTCTGGGTGTAATTTATCTATAATATGTATGTATTTAGAAATATATAAGTATGTTTATCAGTTGTCTAGTACCCATAACACAAGCTCTGCTTAGCTTGGGACTAGATGGCGTTGTGTGATAGTTGTGGAATATTATTATTATTATTATTATTTGTATGATCAGCTAGTAGTTGTTCTGGATCTGGGTGTTTATGTAGGTGAGTTTCTATGTTACATGCACCCACGATACAGGAGAAATTCCTAGTGTGGGAAAAAAAGTCTCTTGGCTTTTTGGTAATTTTCTTTCTGTGGTAGAAACTATTCTATATTATTTTTACAAAGAGACTTAATTAAATTAAAGCAAAAGTAAGCACACAATAGAAAAACCCATAATGTATGAAATTCTAAAAGATAATAACGCCAAAGTAACTTAAAGCGGAGCCATTAAAATAATGAACGCTCATATTTCTATACAGAAACGTTATTCGGCTTAAGCGCTAGCTAAGTACTAAGCTACAGCTAAATCCTAGCGTTTAAGCAGCCAACTTTGTACTCCATAATCCTTATTTAATATTATAAAACTGAAAATGTGTTTGTGCCATTTTCACGCCTGAAGTATTCGAATACTGAATTTTCTAGAATAGAACGTCCATATCTTTTATAAAATAAATAAAGCATGCGTTTGAAAAAAAGTGGCAATTTATATAGTCTTAACCTGCTTTCGCCTTTAAAAAACAAGAGTCAGCATAAAATATGCTTACCCTTTCCCATTGCCATACTGGGAATGGCTACCAGTCGAATCAGTTGCCTGTCGTCACCTCCACAACCCTGTATCTGGTAAAACAAACAAAATTACGATAACCCATGTATACTGGTTGTCAGGCTTTGACAGAAATTTAATAAGAATGGGTTTGCAAAAAAATTGCCATTTATAAAATAAAGGGTCATCATTTGCCTAGCCTTCCCAAAATATTTAGGGTCAGCTTCAGTCAAACTCCTGGCTCCATGACCCAGTATCTGGGAAATCCGGCGATACCGATTGTTTATTCGACTCCTTTAGTGACTTTCTTTCTGACTATAACATGAACACTCTCAGGAATCGACAACTTACAGCTAGGACAGGATTTACCTGGTTTTTCGAGGCATGGAGGAAACTCGCTATGGTAGAAGGTTAACCCATTAACAAACCAACTTCAACAAGCGCGGCCGAACCCGGAAGATCGGCCTGTGTAACTGTAATTATGTAGCCACGAGCTCCTCAATATGTACACGCAGAGAAATGTCTGATGGCAACCTATACGAGAACTTCTGGTTGCAACCGTGACAGCAAGACTCACTAGTTGAGTAAGTCGAAGAGATAACAAGGACTTAGTATTTATTACTAGAAATATCGTAAACTCAACTAGTCAGTCTTGCTGTCACGGTTGCAACCAGAAGTTCTCGTATCTGGGGGCACGGCAGTGCCCCCCGCCAAGACGAGCAAAGCGAAGCGCAAGGGCACTACCTACCTTTTCTCGAAGTGTTTCGTCGTTTTTTTGAACCCTCATAGACTTGGTTTCCGATGTACATTTCTCTGCGTGTATACATGTATCGATAGACCATAATACTTTTATTTGAACCGGAACGCAATCCCGTATTCATTGAACCGTAAATTCATCAAAGGACGAATTAATAAAAAATAAAGAACAAAGCCACATGATAGGAATCAGACGCAAATGAACATTCTGTGTGTTCAATGGTTGAGTTTTTATTAAATCGTGGGTGAAATCACAATTTCAATAACCTAGGAGATCGCTTTTTAAAACCGACAGTGTTCACAGTGGTTGAATGATTGGTTTCTTGGTGGCGTGTCGTGGGTTTGATGATATTTGTATTAATCTACAGGTCGCGAGTCGCGGGACTGTCTTGTCAGGTAACCATGATCCTGAAAGGTAAAGTTCATTTGAATGATCACTGTGGATTTTAGTCATCACGAGTCTGGCAGTCTCTTTTAAGGATGCTTTTAATGATGTTACCACGTAAAAAAAAGAGTTAAAATGTTCATAAACGAATCCCCGGTACTAGAGATATTCCTAGAGAGAGCAAGTTAAAAAAAAACAATACCGTTTTCTTTTATAAAAAAAACCTTATTGATATCACTAGACCAAACCCTTCTTCCGAAAAATCTTCAACTTCCCCTCATCACAAAGCACAAAGATAGACCATAGACACTTAGACACCCTTTTTATCACTTTCAATGTCCGAGCAAACATTAAAGAAAGGCAGAGTGCCAATTAGAATGAATGTAAGCGGCCCAAACGAACTCAGGCACTGACATTAAAAACAATGGCTTGAACATTAGTAGGCCGTGGCGTGTCACACCAAAGTATAACAGGCTATCTGCTCACACTGGCGTTATATTGGTTGCGGGACTGTTTTAAAAGGGCAACTCTCACCTGGAGCATTTGCGTGTAATGTAACATCAAAGTGCGCATTGTGAATCTCAATTGACTTCCGTCACATGAAATGTTCGAATCTGTAACGTTTATTGTGTTACATGTTACATTACACGCGGAACATTCGCGTTTGATGTAAAGCTGCTCCGTCACCGCAGGCATTCATAACGTTACATTTTCGACCATTTCAACGGTATAGGAGAACAATCGAGCATCACAATGCGTACCTTGTATCAAATATTTAATAAATGCACGCGAATGCTCGTGAGTCAGGGAGGTAGTACTATAGTGTAATGCTTAAAGTCGAATCTATAATTTTACATTACACGCAAAATAATGCTCCCGGCGATCAGCGCCTTTACATTACACGTGAATGCTCTCGGTGAAGAAGCGCCTGCAAGCGCAAACGATACTAGGAGAAACAGGTTGGCTTTTAGTCAGGCAAGTCTGACAGTTACTTTTACTCCACCCAGGTAAAAGTCCTGACTAATGATACTTGAAGAGAATTTAATATGCAACAAAATCGTCTCTCCGTTTTCTGCAGGTCCACCTATCGTCTCTTGTACCACTTTTTTCAAGACTGGGGTCATGAGAAAAGGGTTGCAACCACGCAAAAGTGGGCAAAAACCTATTCTATTATGAGTCCTCCCATCCTGGGTAGAGCGGAAGAGACTGTCAGACTCATCATCAACATCATGTCAGCCGTAAAACGTCCACTGCTGAATATAGGCCTCCCCTGTCAGATTCGTGCGGAATAAAATCCACAGTGTTCCTTCAATTGTTCTTTACGTTCCAGGGTCATGGTTACCGGTTTGGACAGTTAAGACATGATAGGAGTAATCTCCTCTTCAATCTAAAACAATGTTAAACACAAATATTAAAATAAAAGCTTTTAAAACAATAAAAATGTCAGAGATAACAGCAACAAAATCGTTTTTTCATTAAAGTTGCGCCATTTTCAATTTGGTAACTGAACAGAAACGAATGATTGGAAAAGATTACTGTATACAGGGTGCGCTTTATTTTTTAAACTGGATTTTGAATAGGTGGAAATTTGTTGATTGCAATTTTGTTTTTAGTTAGTTTAATAGGCTCTATTTTATTGTTATGTAGTTTATTTTTAAATACTTGTCCGTTTTTTTTTATATTTTAACGCGTTAGTGCGCATCCTCACCGCGAGCATTCGCCTGTAATGTAACGTTACAGATTCGAACATTCGAAGACCATAGAGCATCAAATTGCGCACTTTTATGTTACATTATAGGTGAGTGCTCGTGGTGGGGGAGCGCCTTTATATTTCACTGAAATCGTTTATTTCTAGTTCTAATTTTGCTGGTTGCGTTTACAGACATAGATGTAAAATATAATCAATTCCATCAGAGCACAAATAAGCTCCATGCCTGAGAAATTTATGATGGTAAAACCCATCTTTTCATAATACGCACGGCAAAAAATTAGGATTCTTTGACTGTGTCTGACGAGTAGCGACTCGCAGACCGATCATGGACCACACCCGGGTCGACGGCGTGTCGTGTTCCAAGCGCTCCTCAAAGAGCTGTCAGCATAATGATGGGGCCACCTTAGAGGGCCAAAGCCTACCGAGGTCGCGGGTCTAACGAGTAACCGTGAACTCGGAAAGTGAAGGGCTATTGAAGAACAGTGGATTTTAGCCAGTACAAGTCTGACGGGTCGGGGCCTCTAGAGGGCCAAAGCCTGCCGGGGTCGCGGGACTTATCTCATTACCGTGACCCCTGAACATAAAGGGCTATTGAAGGACACCGTGGATTTTAGTCAGTACAAGTCTGACAGTAAGGGGAGGGAGGACTCATTTGATGATTACACCACGATAAAAAAAGTAATAGTCTGACTCCTTTGATAATTAGATAACTTAAAAAAAAACTCATAATAAAAAGTAGTATAAGATAAATTCTGCCATCATCCTGTATTAAGTCGCATAGATTCTAATAATATCTTTATCTTAAGTAAATACGTATCAAAGTCCTTTGTTGCGGGCGTCTTGTTACCAACTTAGATTGATTAAGTTTGTTCAGTACTTGATAATCACTTTCCATTTTGTGGGGCCCACTGCGGATGCTGTTGTACTGGGGCGTTCATTTGATTTAATATCTACATTGTATTATTATCTTAGTACTGGCTGTGGCCTACGACTTCGCTTGCGTGTTACTAGAAAATTATCCAAGGGGAACGTAACACCGGGTTAAAAATTATTACGTATTAACTAGCTGAACCGGCAAACCTCGTACCGCCTCAGAATCAATATATTTACTAACCTTTTATACCTTTTCTGGACTTTCAAGAATAATTTAAAAGTTAGCCAAATCGGTCCAGCCGGTCAGGGGACTTATACCATCACCGTGACCTCGGAACGTAAAGGGCTATTGAAGGACACCGTGGATTTTAGTCAGTACAAGTCTGACAGTCCCTTCCGCCCTGCCCGGGGTGAACAAAAGCGCTCAATTATGATGATTTTAACATGATAAAAAAGGGGAACGTAATACCGGGATGAAAATTATTTTATGTATTTTTTGAGGTTATAAACAATCGATATACCAAATTTAACTCTAATCTGTAGTAGAGTACTTCTTGAAAAGACTTACAAAAATACATCCATTAACCCTTCAAATCTTGCCTTTATAATATCAGTATTACATACATATAAATGTAGCTTCGGAAATTTATTAGAATAATTAATGTTAACAGGATTCAGAGTTCAGGGCTAAATGATAACAACACGTGTAACATGAACATCGACCTATTCTATCTCTATTTTAACCTGAATAGACAATAAAGGAAGTTATTCCAATTCAATTCATTGTTATTTAAAAAAAAATAGCTATCCTTTCACGACTGAAGAATAGGAACATCAGTTTCAATTTAAAATAAAATAAAAAATACTGACCGAATTGAGAACCTCCTCCTTTTTTTGAAGTCGGTTAAAAAATCAATGCCACTTTTCGTTGAACCATTATAACTCAAGAACGGGCTCACCTATCCAAACCAAATGCTTAGGCTTTGTTTAGACTATTCAGTAGATGGTTTATGTGAAGTTTGCACAAAATCAGTCGAGCGGTTCTTCATTTATCACATTCTTTGTAGTAGCGAAGCACGTAGCGGGCCAGTAGTACTCTATCAGTACTCTAAACTTTTTTTGGGCAGAACAAATGTTTTCTGTTCTACAAACAGGACTTTTGCCTCCTCTTACCAGCGGAATTGACCCATGATCCCGGGACAGTCCCGCGACCCCTGACAAACCCATGATTCCACCATGACCTTCAGAAGCATCAATCCACCAGTCGCATATCAATCGCAGTCAATCCCACTAACTCTCTATCGCTCGTTGGAAAAAAAACGAAAGCCTTTAAAAAGATGTTCTAAAGAGACGATTTCTCTTTTCGACCACTATTCATTGGCGTCAATTCCTAATGCTGCTATTTAATACCTAATATTGGTTTAATACCCCTATATGTCACGGGTAGGGTTGGCAACATTATTTTTTTATTAATAGTGAAGTCTTTTTTGTTCTGAATATCATGATAAATAATAATGTTGTAGTTCTGGAAAAGTGTTGTGTTTTATATTTTACGTACCTTTAGCACGGTATCAGGTTTGGTAAAAGTAGATCTTATTATAGGTTACAAAATAAAAAAAAAATGAATGCTGAACTCACACAAAATCTGAGAGAGTTTAAGTTGCTGTTTGTAATCAATACCGACTTGCATTATCCTGTTTGGAGCAAAAGGGACTGTCAAACTTGACCGAACAAAAACACCGGGTCAACAGGGTGTTTTCAGAGTCGCGGTTACCTCTTACGATATTATCAGTTTGTTGTCATTTTCTTGAAGCACTCATGGAACACGCATTGTGTGGACTCGGGCTTGGTCCTTAGTCAGACGGTGAAATAGCCATTACTCGCACTTCGCAATCACGCAGCTACAGTAGTCAGGAATATCCCGCAATCTCTAAAGCCCTGGTCGTCTCTCGCGGCGGCTGGAGTACGAAGAGGAAGTATGCCTCTCCCTCACGTTTTCGAGGTTCGTTAGCATTACTGAGGTCAATAGGTCACAGTACTCCATGAGGACACAGCGGAGGCCTAGCCTGCTTGTGCGGAGCACCACCCTATTGCACTGTCTACGTACTAATTACACCTTTTCTTTTTACTGAAAGGTGTCCATTCCTCCTGACCATTATCTCTCATCTTGCGATAGTTTTTTGTGCCATTTTGCATGCTTCCCAAACAAAAAAAAAATTTCCAAACAACACTGTATTTCCACGGTATCTTTTATGCGTATCTTTTGGCAACCCTACAGAGACCCTCAAAAGATAAAGAAAACCTCTATAACGCGATATCGACAGAGGCTATTTGTATTATCGAGCTAGTAATGGCCCATTGGCCGCAGTTTACCAATCAATTTAGTTGATTATTTACAGTATGGAGGTTGAAATGGCCGTAAAAAGATCGTACTGTTTGATGAAAATTGTGTTTAGATAGATAGTAATAATACTTTAGTTTAAGTATCAGTTATTTTTATTTTTCTTTTGGAGTTATTAGTAGTTCGCCTATTTGAGGAGCTCGTGGCGAAATAACTACAGCCGCTCGGGACGATCTTTCAGCCGCGCTTGCTGAGGTTGTCTATGGATGATTATTTACAGTATGGAGGTTGAAATGGCCGTAAAAAGATCGTACTGTTTGATGAAAATTGTGTTTAGATAGATAGTAATAATACTTTAGTTTAAGTATCAGTTATTTTTATTTTTCTTTTGGAGTTATTAGTAGTTCGCCTATTTGAGGAGCTCGTGGCGAAATAACTACAGCCGCTCGGGACGATCTTTCAGCCGCGCTTGCTGAGGTTGTCTATGGATGATTATTTACAGTATGGAGGTTGAAATGGCCGTAAAAAGATCGTACTGTTTGATGAAAATTGTGTTTAGATAGATAGTAATAATACTTTAGTTTAAGTATCAGTTATTTTTATTTTTCTTTTGGAGTTATTAGTAGTTCGCCTATTTGAGGAGCTCGTGGCGAAATAACTACAGCCGCTCGGGACGATCTTTCAGCCGCGCTTGCTGAGGTTGTCTATGGATGGGACGACTGAAAGTCGATTATCTGGGTTGTGATTTGTAGATCTTTGATGGGCGTTATTATAAAATGTATATCTATTGCAATATTACATACGCAATTTCGATCCAAAACAGGTAAATTCATTCTCCGAGTCACGTCGAGCTTCATTGTCTTGGCGCTTTTCTGGCGGTTGGTTTTGGCTTTCAGGATTTGCAGTGGTTTGGGAACAGTGTGGTGAGTTTGTTCCAAAAAACGCATCTTAGCTCACTGCACTACTACTCCACATAAACTTGACTGTACTCCTTTGTTTGTAATTTTATTAGTAAAAAATGTATACGAAGTTTTCGTTACACGTATTAATATACAGTAAACTGAAGTAACAACAAAATCACAAAATAATAACCACATCATCGACATAACACAAATTAATACAAAGCAAGAAAATCAGTAAAAAAATCCAACTAATGAAACGTAACACGACGAGTCTCTAGTACTGAGAACAAAATAAGAAAGTTCTCTATTTGTACCAGCCGGAGTGAATTCAGTTTCAAACTGAGGCCACGAAACCAGCGGACGCAAAAGTAACAAAGCGGTCATCATAAAACGGACGCGAGCGACGAGAGGTAATTCCCATAAGCTGATTGGACTTTGTGAATGCTAAGCGTAACTCATAATATTCAATTGCCAATTATTATACATCTACAGACTATGCGACTACGATAAGAATGAAACAGCGCTAGCGCCATATTGTCACCTTAAGCTAACTCAAAATGCATGCTCTTAATAAACAGACGGACGTCGCAAGACGATATCCGGCCACTGTAGGCGCGGGCATGCGGGCGGCGAGTAAAGGGCAACTCGCCGTCCGACCATGGACCATGCCCGGGTCAACGGCGAGTCGTGTTCCACGCGCGCCTCAAAGATCGTCAGCAAAATGACGGGGTCCCCTCTCAGAGCCAAAGCCTGCCGGGGTCGCGGGACTTATTCCATCACCGTGACCCCGAAACATAAAGGGCCATTGAAGGACACCGTGGATTTAAATCACTTCAAGTCTGACAGTCCCTCCCGCCCTGCCCGAGGTGGGAGGACTCATTTGATGATTTTGCCACGTAAAAAAAAATGCTCTTAATATCATAACGATAAATAATCAAATATTTCAAAAATTGATTTGCATGAAGTATTATTTTACTAAACGTAATTTTCCAGTGGCAGTTGGCAGATGAAGGTTGTCGTTGCTCGTTTTCTTTTCGTATCACGATATACATTGTACAAAAAATACATATTTTGTGTGGACATCCGTAAATGTTTTGTGTATCTCACTACTATAAGTAAATTCGTTCAGATAATGAACTACTACCGGTGTGCAAAATCTATACAGTAGTTTTGCGTGACTTGAAGACTGAAAAATATCCATCTTTAGATCTTCACATGACAAAGCTTCGTATTAAGTAGTATTATTGCCACGCCATCATTCTGTAAACGCTGTTTTCATGGCCACACTTTCAGACGTTTCGTTTCAATGGCTTTACCGACTCTTGTTTACACTTAAACCTAAATTAGTTCTTGGCAAAACAACTGCGTTATTTTGTTTTGATTTCAATAAGATATGTTTCTGAACGATAGATTTTTGTTTTCTATTTTATTGAAGCAGTGTTATTAGTAGCCTCATTTTTTTTTTAGCGGGGTAAAATCATCAAATGAGTCCTCCAGCCCCGGGCAGGGCGGGAGGGACTGTCAGACTTGTACTGACTAAAATCCACGGTCTCCTTCAATAGCCCTTTATGTTCCGGGGTCACGGTGATAGAAATAAGTCCCGCGACTGTTATTAGTAGCCTAATTACTCTCTAGGTTCTTGACTGAGCTCTAAGTTAAAGTATATTTATTAATAATAATATTGTCAGTTCCACATAAGGGTGAGATGTCACAGTCGAGTCTTCGAATTTTTGATTCCAAGACATGCCAGTTTCCTCACGATGTTTTCTTTCACCGTTTTGACAGCAATGAAGATGAAATAAATTATATAAAGCAATGCGCCTGGCTGGGTTCAAACCCATGACCTACAACTCATAAGTCGGGGCGACTAATTCCTCTCCCAAAACATTACGGATAAATTTCTGGACATATTCATATAGATACAGTTATAATAGTCATTTCTCTTATTTAAATATTTAAATAGAACCAAAATAGTGTGCGCACATTTTGCTCAGAACTTCAACAGTGCGCATACTGCGCTTGTATCGCATTCAACCTCTGTGTCCACTGGAAAAGCTATGCGTAACTTTTGCACCACTTTTATGTTTGCTCATTTTAGTTACATCCGTCTTAAAAAATGGAAGGAAATAAGTACAAGGGTAACATATCCTTCTCAGTTTTCCTCCATTTTAGCAAACCTCTCAATAATTTATCTGTTTTCGGTTATGTTTGCATATACTGTCTGCCACATAGCGCACCACTTAGATAGTCTGAATTATTCAATGGTAGTCAACTCGGAATCAGTGATATTGCACTTATGTCATGTTACGGAGAAGATAGTCAATGGAGAACTCACATTAATTTTTTTAGCAATACTTTGTTTATTAATTGAACAGTCACTGTTGTGGCATCTAAACCATGGAGTATTTTATTGACACGATTTTATGTAGTTCCCCAAGTTTTAATGAAGAACCATAACAGCAATCTAAAAATTTAGTTCCGTATTAACCGTACCAAAAGTTCTTTAGTTGTTCTTGATGATGATCTTAGATGATGTCATATCGTGATTTATACAATTTATTGTTAATTTTGATATCTTCTGCGCAGACGACATAAATGGTAACTTTCATAATATGCATTAATGCTTCAATAAATAATTGTGACAATAAACTTATTCTTCTATAGTGAATAAATCGTTACACTTAATAAATAATAAGTGCCACAAATATATCTTATATTTAAAGCCATGCCTCAGACATGGCAAATGAGAGACAAGAAAAATATTGATTTCAGTAAAAAAATCTTTTCATTAATTTGTATAAATGATAAGAGGATTTCATTTAATATTCTTACAATCGTAAAAAAAATATAATGATGTACAAAATGTGTCTTGTTAGTATTCCATTAATTATCTACTCCATGGACATTGTATACTCGGGTACCAGTGCTCCCACAGTGGTATTGTTCGCTCGTTTCTCCCTTTTCAGATTATCATGGCTTTTTATAAAGCTTATCTGTTTTTAGTTTTGTTTCGCAAAGTTGTCTGCGAGCGGAATTCTGTGCGGTGAATTAGTTTGGTTGCGAATGTTTTGACTTTATTATAATTATTAGTTTCTTGTGTGAGTATCAGTATCGAATGCTTAGATGGTTTTTTATATTATATTCATGATGTTGGTCACGCCAATATACGCTGTCTACCCACCTGCTATAAAGTACAATTTGCAATGCTGACGCCAGCAGGATACGTGATCGATCATACGCAACCAACAGGAATTTAGATCTTAGTCTGGGTTTTTTCACAACACGTGCGTTTAAATCAAGAAGGTCAGTGTCCATGGTCAACTGACACCTTAAAAGTATGGATAATATTAGACAACGGTTCCGATTTAACAGGTGTGACGTCAGTAGAAGGTCACCGTTGGATCGCACTATAACTATAAATTAAAACAGGTAACTATAAAAGTTATTTTGAGAAAAGCCGATATGCCAACAAATCTAAAATAATAAGATTATTCTGATACCAGTGCCAAGCAAAAACAAATTTAAGTATTTAATCCTTTCTGCCACTAAAATGAATAGTTAAATAAACAGCAAAAAAACCAGAACCGTAGCCAATACTAAAAGCTTTCCCAAATATTAAACAATACAAAAAACACTACTTTTTAAGCCAGTACTAAACAATTCCACAGTAAAAAAACAAATTCGTTGGCTTAAATTAGATTTATTCATCGAAACATGGGAATAAGTAAATTTTTTATTGGTTTATAAAATACAAAAATATTTTTCTAGCGAAACAATACCAGTGGGTCTTGCACGAACGTACTACGAACTAACGTTTTTCCATACAATAGGTACCGCAATATCCTGCTTCCTACTAATATTTTAAACGTGAAAGTTTGTTGGATGGATGGATGTTTTTTACTTTTTCACGCAAAAACTTCTGAAAGCATTTTGATGAAGTTTGGTACACACATTCTTTATAATCTGGATTAAGACATCGGATAGTTTTTATCCGGATTTCTCGGTTAATTTTCAACAGCTGCAACAGCTGGTTAAAAATTACTTACGAAAGACTAACAGCGTGTTGACAGTGGATTCGCACAACACTTGTGACTGAAAACTTAGCTCACAGGGACTTAATATCGGAATAAAAAATATCCTATTTATTATTTTAGAATATAACGTATTTCTGAATCTACCAAAATCCGAGGTATCCCACATCGGTCACCTGTCGCCTAAAAAAAGAATTTCCAAGAGCCGTTTGTGGAATAGTTATAACCGGTCGATTGTCAACACTATTATCTGAGGTGCCATTACAGCAGGTTCCCAAACTCGAATACATCCAAAATCCGTAAAGCAGATCTCACGTAAATAAAGTATTAATTTACAAAAATGCACTTAGGTTGCATTTACGTCGCACGTCCATACTAAGACCAAGGCACATAAAACAAAGGGTATGAAAATTTAGCGCGAAACCGGACTGCGAAGCGTAATAAATAATTTAGACGAAAAAGTTTAGCGCGGTACATTTTAGTTTTAGCGTAGCCTCGCGTGCGGACGAGGAACTTTCTTTATACAGAGGATTAACTCAAAATGAGTTTTTTCACAGATACACTACGTATAAAAACCTCAAATGAAGTTTTGCGAAAGGATTGCTTCGAGTATAATGTTCGTGTTTGTATTTTTAGTTCGGATTGAGCTTGTGATTATATAATAATAGCCGCACAGTACCCTTTTTTTTATCGTGGTAAAATCATCAAATGAGACCTCCCACCCCGGGCAGGGCGAGAGGTACTGTCAGACTTGTACTGACTAAAATCCACGGTGTCCTTCAATAGCCCTTTATGTTCCGGGGTCACGGTGATGGTATAAGACCCGCGACCCGCACAGTACCCTTAGCACGAGTTTTCACTCTTTTACTTTACAGCGTCTTTCCAGTATTTACAGTGTTTCTTGTATGAAAAAATGGAACAGCGCCTCTGGTGTCCAAAAAAGGAACTAATTTTTTCCTTGAAAATTGTCAATTTGAAATTGTCAAAGTTCCAGTTTACTTTACGTCTCAAATACTGAAAACTCGTGCTAAGGGTACTGTCCTTAAATGAGTGATCGAGGCCATTTGTTGTTACGATGTTCAATCCGTTGATTTCGCCAGAAGATTTGAGGATCTTTGACTGTCCATACTGTCAGTCAGAAGCACGAATTCTGAAAACTAGTTACCCGTTCCTGAAAACTGGTTACCTGCCTTACCAAGTAGTATCGTATTACCCAGTTACTGAGTGTGGAGGTCATATAAGTAGTCACTCCAAACTTGTTTAGAACTGTATTCGGTCAGAAGCTGACCCTAATATAATTGGAAACCCTCAACAGAACTTTTAGGTGTTAATGGCATCCACCTCCTAGGCAGCTGTCAGCCCCGGACACATCAGATTAAAATTAAATGTAACCCAAGGTGACAGTAAAAAAAGTTAAGATCAATAAAAAGTCTAAGTTTAGTGAATGGGCAACTGCGGGAATAAGAAAAAGCAGAGATGTTTTGTATAATTTATATAATGAAAAATCATTGACTTCAGATCAATCTTTTCACAACTATGTTAGAAACTATTCGAAAATTTTCAAAAAAGTTTGTGCTCAAGCAAAGTCTAAAATAATTAGCAATAAAATTAGCATTTCAAATAATAAAATTAAAACGGTGTGGCAGGTAATAAACAGAGAAACTGGAAAGACTCAACAGCGAGATCAGAATGAATTGTCCTTAAAAATAGACGATAAAATCATTTCTGATAAGCTAGAAGTTGCTGAGACACTAGAACATTTCTTTACTGACATCCCTTTACACGTTACGAAATCTCTCCCCTCTTCACCTACTTTAGCTGAAGAACTTCTAATAAAACATTTTACTAAAGCCATACCATCCTTTGAGTTTAAATCTATATCTATTTCTACCATTATAAATGCATTCAAAAGTCTCAATATAAAAAATACTGAAGATCTTTGGGGAATATCAGTCAAGGTTCTTGGTGAAATTATTGTTACAATAGCTCCTGTTCTAACAGACATATTTAATCAATGTTTGGACAGCGGCAAATTTCCTGATTTAATGAAACATAGCAAAGTAGTGCCAATTTTTAAAGCGGGATGTAAGAATGATCCCGCGAATTACAGGCCCATATCTGTGCTTCCAGCATTGAGTAAAATTTATGAAAAAATCATGTTGGACCAGATGCTGTCTCACTTTAACTTAAATGGGATTCTGCATAGTCAGCAGTTTGGGTTCACAAGAGGTAGGTCGACGACTGACGCTGGTGTAAAACTCATCAGTCACATTTTGGAATCCTGGGAGAAGTCCCAGGATGCCATTGGCATTTTCTGTGACCTCTCAAAAGCGTTCGACTGCGTCGACCACAATACACTCATTTGTAAATTACACCATTACGGAATTCGTGGACGTGCTGCTGACCTTGTTCTTTCCTATTTATCCAACAGGCAGCAAAAAGTAAATGTAAGTGGGGCGACGTCATCTGGGTCTTTAGTGAAGATGGGCGTGCCTCAAGGGTCAATTCTCGGCCCTTTTCTCTTTCTAGTTTATATTAATGATCTTCCGTACATGATGGCTAACTTATCGAATATAATATTGTTTGCCGATGACACTTCGCTTATTTTTAAAGTAGATAGAAAAGATATTGATGTCTTACACGTAAATGAAAGTCTAGCTGTTCTCTCGAAATGGTTCGCAGCTAACAACCTATTACTGAATGCGAATAAAACAAAATGTCTGAAGTTCTCATTGCCAAACGTACCGCAAGTTGGTCTAAATTTAAAACTTGATGGCAAACAACTTGAATCTATTGCGGAAACTGTATTCTTGGGTATTACAATTGATTCGAAATTACAGTGGGGCGCCCACATTAGAACTCTTTCGAGTAGATTAAGTTCCGCTGCGTACGCGGTAAGGAAAATAAGGCAGCTAACTGATACGGCCACAGCTAGGTTAGTATACTTTGCCTACTTTCATAGTATTATGTCGTATGGCATTCTGCTGTGGGGATCAGCAGCAGACGTAGATTCAGTTTTTATACTACAAAAGAGGGCAATCCGTGCGATATATAAAATGGGTCCCCGTGAGTCACTTAGAGAAAAATTTAAAGAAATCGAAATATTGACACTGCCGTCACTTTACATATTAGAGAGTATTTTATACGTACGAAAAAACCTAGGAAATTTTAAGATTAGAAGCGATTTCCATAATATTAATACACGGAGTAAACACGAAATTGTGATACCCAGATTCAGGCTAGCAAAGACAAGTAAGTCGTTCGTTATAAACAGTATACGTTTTTATAATAAATTGCCCAAGTCAGTCATAGAACTAACTGACGGAAAGTTTAAAGCCCACATTAAACGTGTCCTTATTAAAAAAGCATATTATAAAATTAAGGACTACGTTGAAGACAAAGATATTTGGCAATAGTTCCTTCTGCTCATGCGGCTTCCCTGGTTCCTCAAGAGTTTTATTAGAAATTAGGGATATTGTCTATTAACTGCTCTGAATCACGGTACTACCTTTTATTTTATTTTTTTTTACTTGTACATTTTTTTTTTCTATTGTTTTGTGTTATTTGTCTCTTTTTACCATTTTAGATTTTTATTTTATTGTACAATGTTTTTATTTTACAGTCATTACCTACCGAACTCAAAAGTTATTTTTAATTAATATTGTAGGTACCATTGGCTATTACAGCTTTTTTTTTTTTTATATAGCTTCCGTTTAGTGCTGAATTGTGAATGCGAGAACATTGTTGGTTGTGTAAATTCCTAAATGCCCATTATCGTCTAGTCTATTACGTATATACTATTACTAGTATTTGGGCGTTGCGCGAGCTGCAAGCAGCTCGCGGGTCGTGTTTTGGACAATTTACAATCGGGACCACTAAAAGATGTAAGATCGATGTAACTACGACACGAGATTTTTTAAAATAGAGTTCTAAGATAAAACTGTTCGCCCCTGTTAGGTGCGACCCAAAATAGACGCGCGACAAGCTCACCCTTTTGTCTTTTAGTAATAAACTTATGATTTAATGTTTCAAAAATTTCCGTGTTTTTTGTTTATAAACAATGTACTGTTGGTAAAAGTCCAAGTACATAGGTCAATGAGTCAAATTCGTCTCTTATGGGTGGTTAAAATAGATAATGAGGTCCGAACCAGCTTGTAGCGCGGCTTCTACTTCAGTGCCTGGTTTTAAATAAACGTATTTTTTATTTTCTAAATACCCTGACAGCTGTTTGACGTTGGGTTCGCGCGCAGTCACATCGAATACTTCATCGAATTTCGTTATTTTCATGTTCTTCCGGTACGACAGCTACGCGCGATTCGTCAGGACCCTTAGTCATCATAATATTTAAACAAATACTTAACGACCGTGCGTTGCGAGGAGATTCCCAAGTTGATATGAGCATCGTATTTTAAAAGAAGACTTGCTTTATAAGGCACTACCCAAGTATAATTTACAATTACATCGTTACCGCGTTAATTTATAATAGCTTCGTTTTTACTGTCTCAATACAAGTTAAATCCTTTTTAATCAGAAAAAGTGGTGGCTACCTCACGTTTTGGAAAAAAAATTGAACATTAACTTTTCTCACTATCCCAACAAGGTAAATTAGTTCTGTGCGAGGGACCGCAAGGACCGTGAATTATGTGATTCAGAACAGCTTTTCGTAATCTTCCCTCTGCCTCTGATGCATCAGGAATGTCTGCTCTAACAAATTTATCAATATCTGTATTTTGGACAGGCCCGCCATCTGACTGACGGACTTCAACCCTAAAACAAATGTGAGCGTGTGGTAAACCTCGCTTTTGAAATTCTATTACGTCATCATCATCATCATCATTAGCCGGAAGACGTCCACTGCTGAACATAGGCCTCCCCCTTAGACCGCCACGCCGAACGACAATTCGTCATTTGCATCTATCGGTTGCCCGCGACTCTCACGATGTCGTCGGTCCACCTAGTGGGAGGCCTACCTTCGCTGCGTCTTCCGGTCCGTGGTCGCCACTCGAAAACTTTTCTTCCCCATCGGTTGTCAGTTCTACGAGCGATGTGGCCTGCCCATTGCAACTTCAACTTGCAAATTTTAAGAGCTATAACGGTGACTCTGGTTCTTCGCCGAATATCCGTATTCCGGATTTTATCCCGCAAAGAAACTCCGAGCATAGCTCTTCCCATTGCTCGTTGAGTGACTTTTAGTGTCTAAAAGGCCAGCAGTCAAAGACCACGTTTCAGAGCCATATGTAATCACTGACATCACACACTGGTTAAACACCCTCCTTGTTTTCTATTACGTGCATCAGATAAATACATTTGCCAAACAATTACCACCTCGGATATCTCTTAATAATTCTGCTAGCTTTAAATTAAAAAATCTAGCACACACAGAAGGATTTACATTCCCCGTTGGTTCCCCGTGTGGTTCCGGGTTTCCCGTGTGGTTCCCGGCGGTAGAATAGGCCACCCCATCTCCTCCTGTGGGTGTCGTAGGAGGCGACAAATGGATATTAGCTAGAATTTGAGGTCGCACCAGCTGTCTCACATACCATAGCTCTGGCAACCGGTACATGGCGGTGTAACCATGTCGTCTGCTGAAATGCCCCAAAAATGCTTAACCTGATGGTGGGCAGCAGCAACAT
Source organism: Agrotis ipsilon (assembly GCA_028554685.1). Lineage (NCBI taxonomy): Eukaryota > Metazoa > Arthropoda > Insecta > Lepidoptera > Noctuidae > Agrotis > Agrotis ipsilon. Next base: position 12,604,366 of record CM052973.1, on the reverse strand, counting down.
CAGCAAAAGTATTTCAGCATCTGCGGTCGCCAATCCGCCTACCAAGCGTGGTGACTACGGCAAATTCCCCCCAAAAATGAAGTGCAATAATACAAGGCCCCCAGTTCCCGGTAGCTGCACTATTCCTGGCCATGGTACCGGCCACGGTAACGGTGCGGCGGGGGGTGCTAAGAATCCCCGGGCGACGGCAGGGTACCATAAACGCAATTTTTACCTGGCGACGTACAACGGACGCTCTCTGCGGTTGGACGAGCACGTTGCCGAATTGGAGGTAGAGCTAAGTCATATTAACTGGCACATCGTGGGACTATCGGAGATCCGAAGACAGGGGGAGGAGACAACAACCCTCGATAGTGGCCACTTGCTCTACTTCCGGGAAGGACACCAACCATCCCAAGGTGGCGTCGGATTTATGGTCCGTAAAATCCAGAAGCAGCATTGTGGAATGTGGCAGTATGTCAGCAAGGGTGGCATACCTTGTACTGAAGGTATCAGAAAGATACTCATTAAAAATCATACAAGTGTATGCCCCTACTTCTGCATACACTGACGATGAAGTCGAGGCCATGTACGAAGACATAGTAAAAGCTATGTCTCGTACCAAAACGTTCTACACTGTTGTTATGGGTGACTTCAACGCAAAAGTGGGAGTACAAGAGAGTGGTGAGTCGAGAGTAAGTCCATTCGGCTATGGGCGCAGAAATCACCGGGGGCGTATGCTGGTAAAATTCCTCGAGGCTCAGGAGCTTTTTCTGATGAAATCTTTTTTTCAGAAGAAGCCTCAAAGGAAGTGGACCTGGCGAAGCCCTGATAACGTGACAAAGAATGAGATCGACTTCGTTATGTCTAACAAGCGTCGTATATTGAGAGATGTCTCTGTGATCAACAGGGTTAATACCGGAAGCGATCACCGACTGGTCAGAGGCACTCTGAATATTTATATTCTGATGAATTCTTTTTTCCAGAAGAAGCCTCAAAGGAAGTGGACCTGGCGAAGCCCTGATAACGTGACAAAGAATGAGATCGACTTCGTTATGTATAACAAGCGTCGTATATTGAGAGATGTCTCTGTGATCAACAGGGTTAATACCGGAAGCGATCACCGACTGGTCAGAGGCACTCTGAATATAAATGTTAAAGCCGAAAGAGAGCGCATGACGAAGTCGACTATCAGACCAACGCTGCCCAGATTGAGGCTGGTTGCGAAAGTTTCCAGTTGGAACTACGAAATCGATTCGCCATGTTGGAAACGACGGAGGACATAAACGACGTCACCGAAGACCTGCTGCGTGTCGTCCGCGAGGTGGGCTGTAAACATTTTCGACCGATCAGAAATGGACGTAAGTCGGTACTTACCAGCGAGACTCTGAAACTGATGAGGAAAAGACGAGAACTCACAAATGCCACACAGGCTGAGAGTCAGGTACTTAACAGGGAGGTCAAGAAGCAGATCAGACGCGATACTCGGAGTGCAATTACCCGAATTATAGAGCAAGCTATAGCTCGGAATAAAGGCTCGATTGTATTTGCCAAGCCCAATACCTCCCGCTGTCACCTGACAAAGCTCAGAACGTCACAGGGCACCACCGTCACCTCAAAGCCAGAGATTCTCGCTGAAGTCGAAAAGTTCTACGGAGACTTATATGCTCAAAAAACTTGCCCACCTCAGGCCCACGGCGCGGATGACCAACGGGCCAAACTGACACGCCATCTCACAGACGAGCTTCCCGACATTGACATGGGTGAGGTTGGAATGGCTATGAGACAGCTTCACCACAACAAAGCTCCGGGGGATGACGGAATAACCATAGAGCTGCTCAAGGCAGGAGGAATACCTAACTTGACAGAGCTTGTAAAGCTCTTTAATTCCGTCATCCACACTGGCATAACACCTGAGGCATGGCATAGGAGTGTGGTAGTATTATTTTTCAAAAAGGGCGATAAAGCGCTCCTTAAAAACTACCGCCCCATCTCACTTCTAAGCCATATCTATAAGCTGTTTTCAAGGGTTATTTTAAATCGTCTCTCCCAAAAATTCGATGACTTTCAGCCACCGGAGCAAGCCGGGTTTCCAAAAGGCTACAGCACCGTGGACCACATACACACCCTTAGGCAAGTGATTCAAAGGACCGATGAGTATAACCAGCCTCTGTGCCTACCGTATGTGGACTACGAAAAGGCTTTAAATACCGTCGAGACCAGGGCTGTTCTGGAGTCCATGCAGAGATGCCTCATCGACTGCCGCTACGTTGAGGTGATGAGATGTCCGTATAAAGCCGCAACAATGATAGTCCTAGTACAAGAACAGAACACAAAACCAATCCAACTGCGGCGAGGGGTAAGACAGGGAGACATCATCTCTCCGAAACTATTTACAAACGCGTTGGAGGACGTTTTCAAGACGCTTGATTCGAAAGGGCGGGGTCTTAATATCAATGGTCAGTACATCTTACACCTCCGATTTGCGGACGACATTGTCATCATAGCAGAGTCTCTGCAGGAGCTGGAAGAAATGCTGAACAGCTTGAACGATTCTTCAAGGCGTGTGGGTCTCGGAATGAATCTGGACAAAACCAAAGTCATGTTTAATGGTCATGAAACGAGGGAATTAAGTTAAGAATTCTTAGTGTAGCGAGGGATTCAAGTTAGCCCAAGACAAGGCAGCTTTACTCCCGAGGAGCGTACTCTACTTTTCACACCAACTGCGAGGAAAAATAAATTCGATTTTTGAAATTTGATGTGGTACGACAACCTTCGAACGTGAAGTTGGCACCACTGCAAGCGATCAGCTGTTGCGGCCAGCGGCCGCCATTGCTGATACCACTCCTTGGTGAAAGTTTTCATACGGTTTTCTTTGAGGTTCCAAATTCAAATCACATTATTCCCACGGGAATAATGGAATTCAGTACATATATTATTCCCGGCTCGAGCGAGAGGGAATAATGTCATGCTTTACAGTAGGTTTGCCTGACATATAATATGACATTTACGAGCAAGTAGTGTGAAAAATAAGTTAAATAAGCAAACTACCTTATGAACAATAAAAGTAGTTTTTTTTTAATATTAGCTTTTTTAACTTCTGCCGCTTACGTGAAGAATTAATATTCTGATCGATTTTGTGATCGGAACTATACTATGCCCGTGTCTCTCGACTCTCGATATGCACATAGCCGGTTGTATAAATAAATGTTACTAACTAAATATTAGTTGTTTAATAGACTAAACTAATTAAATTTTCTGCTATGAAACGAAACATCGGCCAATTCTACCTACGTCTTATCTTTATTTATTTCACTATTTATGTACATACAATAAATTTCCAGTAAATTACATAATTAAAACTAAAGTACAAAGGTACTGCTTATTTATTTTTTTAGTCTATGACAAATGCTTCGAATTTGGAAACATGGCGCCGATTTAAAATTGTATGCTTAAATAATTAAATATCTAGTTACTTTCCCATGGAAAGTTATTCCTTTGCTCTTCGATGTGTTTCTAAAAATGATTTGTGCAATAATGTGGCAGTCCCGAAGGCATTTTTACAACTTTTGAGCGCTTGTTTTACAATTAAGTTCAACGCCTTTTTCACGCTACAGAGCTGTCAAACAACTGAATGAAGTTGTGCGCGTTGTCTCAACATGAATGCGACACAGTGGTGATGCGTGGTGTCGTCTCTATACGTAGTAATAATAGCTCAATGCCAGCAAGTACACAATGTGTAGAGTCTTCAATGACTCTACGACGGGACGCAACAGGATATTTATCACTATCGCTCGTTTCATGATGAAAATCAATTAATTGAAATTAAATCTCGACTGAATTCAACAACTGTTGTAAGTTAATGTAAAAACAAAAGAATGTTAGGAATATCACCGAATTGAATCGGCCCGTACGTAGACCATATCAGATATAAAACCTTTTTGAAATCAATATTTGAATTTGCTATTCATTACCCCTACTGAAAAGCAAACTGCAAATAGCAATACTGAATTTAAAAAAAGCATGTCATATTCTAAATCAGCACCTCCAAATCACTCGAAAACAATACCCATATCAAATTGTTTTAATAAAATAATGTCTGAGAATAGAATAAGAAAAACAGGACCCCCTAAAACATTATAAAACTAATTCAATAAAAAAAAGAAACAAAAAAAATTAGAATTCCTTTGAATAGTTAAAAGAATTTTAAATCCATTAGAGCACATAAAAGATTTTGAAACCCCGTAGGATATGTAGTGGAGCGAAGGGGGGAGGTGGCGAGCGAAGCGAGCCGACGACCTCCGTACGTAACTGGTGAGTGAGGTGAGTGAGTGGGTGAAGCGTACCGACCTGCCTACCACCGGAAAGCTATCGTGACCTTATCCCTACGCTACGCTTCGCTTTACCGCTACCTAGTTTTTCCTAGATACCATGGGGGAAGGGGTAAACGGGGGAGAGGGGTGAATTATTAAAAATGATTTTGACTAACTCTGGGCCCTTTGATATGAATCTTAAAAAAAATGTTGCAAGTCTGTTTACTTCCGGGATCCACCTAAAGGGAGAAGGGGGGCGATCATAAATCCATGATGAAAACTTAGAATTTAGATTTTGATTTCGACCTCACTATCGGCTTTAGCATCCTCGAAAACCATGAAAACGACACCCATGATGAAAATACAAAAACTATCCATCACAAGAAGGGATTATGGGGCAACTTTGAAAAATAATTTTTACTTTTCCGGGCCTCCTCTATACGAATCCGTAAAAAAACAGAACACGGGTCTCTTAGTTTCTGTGATACGATTGGGAGGGGGAGGAGGAGGCCGAGAGGCTAAGTACTTTTGCACTACTCATGAGAGTTACAAGTTGGAAGTTTGCTTGTCGTAACCCTTGCGTTACGCTTCACCCACTCAACCTTCGTTACGCTACGCAGGTCGCCGGCTCGCTCCGCTCGCCACCACCCCCCTTCGCTCCACTCAAGACCATACCTACCACCGGAAATCTATCGTGACCTTATCCCTACGCTTTGACCTCACTATCGGCTTTATCACCCTCGAAAACCATGACAACGACATCCATGATGAAAACTTTGAAATTTTGCAGCCGCCATCTTGGATTTTGATTTTGACCTCACTATCGGCTTTATCACCCTCGAAAACCATGAAAACGACATCCATGATGAAAACTTAGAATTTTTGCAGTCGCCATCTTGGATTTTGATTTTGACCTCACTATCGGCTTTATCACCCTCGAAAACCATGAAAACGACATCCATGATGAAAACTTAGAATTTTTGCAGACGTCATCTTGGATATTGATTTTGACCTCACTATCGGCTTTATCACCCTCGAAAACCATGAAAACGGCATCCATGATGAAAACTTTCAATTTTTGCAGTCGCCATCTTGGATTTTGATTTTGACCTCACTATCGGCTTTATCACCCTCGAAAACCATGACAACGACATCCATGATGAAAACTTTGAAATTTTGCAGCCGCCATCTTGGATTTTGATTTTGACCTCACTATCGGCTTTATTACCCTCGAAAACCATGAAAACGGCATCCATGATGAAAACTTAGAATTTTTGCAGCCGTCATCTTGGATCTTGATTTTGGACCTCACTATCGGCTTTATCACCCTCGCAAAACCATGAAAACGGCATCCATGATGAAAACTTTCAATTTTGCAGAGTCGCCATCTGGCATTTTTATTTTGACCTCACTATCGGCTTTATACCCTCGAAAACCATGACAAACGACATCCTGATGAAAACTTTGAAATTTTGCAGCCGCATCTCTTGGATTTTGTTTTGACCTCAACTATCGGCTTATCACCCTCGAAAACCATGAAAACGACATCCATGATGAAACTTGATTTTGATTTTGGACCCACAGAACCTCACTATCGCTTTATCACCCCCGAAACCATGAAACCGACATCCATGATGAAAACTTTGAAATTTTGCAGCCGCCATTGGGGATTTTTGATTTTGACCTCACTATCGGCTTTATATCACCCTCGAAACCATGAAAACGACATCCATGATGAAAACTTGGAATTTTGCACCGCCTTTGGATTTTGATTTTGACCTCACTATCGGCTTTATCACCCTCTAAAACCATGAAAACGACATCCATGATGAAAACTTAGAATTTTTGCAGCCGCCATCTTGGATTTTGATTTTGACCTCACTATCGGCTTTAGCACCCTCGAAAACCATGAAAACGACATCCATGATGAAAACTTAGAATTTTTGCAGCCGCCATCTTGGATTTTGATTTTGATCTCACTATCGGCTTTAGCACCCTCGAAAACCATGAAAACGACATCCATGATGAAAACTTTGAAATTTTGCAGCCGCCATCTTGGATTTTGATTTTGACCTCACTATCGGCTTTAGCACCCTCGAAAACCATGAAAACGACATCCATGATGAAAACTTTGAAATTTTGCAGCCGCCATTTGGATTTTGATTTTGACCTCACTATCGGCTTTATCACCCTCGAAAACCATGAAAACGACATCCATGATGAAAACTTTGAAATTTTGCAGCCGCCATCTTGGATTTTGATTTTGACCTCACTATCGGCTTTAGCACCCTCAAAAACCATGAAAACGACATCCATGATGAAAACTTTGAAATTTTGCAGCCGCCATCTTGGATTTTGATTTTGACCTCACTATCGGCTTTATCACCCTCGAAAACCATGAAAACGACATCCATGATGAAAACTTAGAATTTTTGCAGTCGCCATCTTGGATTTTGATTTTGACCTCACTATCGGCTTTATCACCCTCGAAAACCATGAAAACGACATCCATGATGAAAACTTGGAATTTTTGCAGCCGCCATCTTGGATTTTGATTTTGACCTCACTATCGGCTTTAGCACCCTCGAAAACCATGAAAACGACATCCATGATGAAAACTTTGAAATTTTGCAGCCGCCATCTTGGATTTTGATTTTGACCTCACTATCGGCTTTATCACCCTCGAAAACCATGAAAACGACATCCATGATGAAAACTTAGAATTTTTGCAGTCGCCATCTTGGATTTTGATTTTGACCTCACTATCGGCTTTATCACCCTCGAAAACCATGAAAACGACATCCATGATGAAAACTTGGAATTTTTGCAGCCGCCATCTTGGATTTTGATTTTGACCTCACTATCGGCTTTAGCACCCTCGAAAACCATGAAAACGACATCCATGATGAAAACTTAGAATTTTTGCAGCCGCCATCTTGGATTTTGATTTTGACCTCACTATCGGCTTTAGCACCCTTGAAAACCATGAAAACGACATCCATGATGAAAACTTAGATTTTTTTGCAGTCGCCATTTTGGAATTTGATTTTGACCTCACTATCGACTTTAGCACCCTCGAAAACCATGAAAACGACATCCATGATGAAATTTGAATTTTTTGCAGTCGCCATCTTAGATTTTGATTTTGACCTCACTATTGGCTTTATCACCCTCGAAAACCATGAAAACGACTCCCATGATTAACAATTCAAAAATTATAGCAGCCGCCATCTTGGATTTTGATTTTGACCTCACTATCGGCTTTAGCACCCTCGAAAACCATGAAAACGACATCCATGATGAAAACTTAGATTTTTTTCCAGCCGCCATCTTGTATTATGATTTTGACCTCACTATCGGCTTTAGCACCCTCGAAAACCATGAAAACGACATCCATGACGAAAACTCTGGATTTATCGCAGCCGCCATCTTGGATTTTGATTTTGACCTCACTATTGGCTTATCACCCTCGAAAACCATGAAAATGACTCCCATGATTAACAATTTAAAAATTATAGCAGCCGCCATCTTGGGTTTTGATTTTGACCTCACTATCGGCTTTAGCACCCTCTAAAACCATGAAAACGACTCCCATGATGAAACTTAGAATCTTTGCAGCCGCCATATTGGACTTTGATTTTGACCTCACTATCGGCTTTAGCATCCTCGAAAACCATGAAAACGACTCCTATGATGAACGATTCGAAATTATAGCAGCCGCCATCTTGGATTTTGATTTTGACCTCACTATCGGTTTAAGCATCCTCAAAAACCATGAAAACGACTCCTATGATGAACAATTCGAAAATTATAGCAGCCGCCATCTTGGATTTTCATTTTGACCTCACTATCGGTTTTAGCATCCTCGAAAACCATGAAAACGACTCCCATGACAGACAATTCGAAAAATATCGCAGCCATCTCAGATTTTGATTTTAACCTCACGATCGGCTTTAGCATCCTCGAAAACCATGAAAACGACATCCATGATGAAAACTTATAATTTTTTGCAGTCGCCATCTTGGATTTTGATTTTGACGTCACTATCGGCTTTAGCATCCTCGAAAACCATGAAAACGACTCCCATGATGAACAATCGAAAATTATAGCAGCCGCCATCTTGGAATTTGATTTTGAGCTCGCTATCGACTTAGGCACCCTCGAAAACCATGAAAACGGCATCTTGCAATCGCCATCTTGGATTTTGAATTAGACCTCACTATCGGCTTTAGCATCCTCGAAAACCATGAAAACGACTTCCGTGATGAACAATTCAAAAATTATAGCGGCCGCCATCTTCGATTTTTATTTTGACCTCACTGTCCGCTTTAGCATCCTCCAAAATCATGAAAACGACTCCCATGATGAACAATTCGAAAATAATCGCAGCCGCCAGATTTGATTTTTATTTTGACCTCACTGTTGGCTTAAGCATCCTTGAAAACCATAAAAACGACTCCCATGATGAAAACTTAGAATTTTTTGCAGTCGCCATCTTGGATTTTGATTTTGACGTCACTATCGGCTTTAGCATCCTCGAAAACCATGAAAACGACTGCCACGATGAAAAATTAGAAAATGATTCCAGCCGCCATCTTGGATTTTGAATTTGACCTCACTATCGGTTTTAGCATCCTCGAAAACCATGAAAACGACATCCATGATGAAAACTTAGAATTTTTTGCAGTCGCCATCTTGGATTTTGATTTTGACGTCACTATCGGCTTTTGCATCCTCGAAAACCATGAAAACGACATCCATGATGAAAACTTAGAATCTTTGCAGCCGCCATGGATTTTGATTTTGACATCACTATCGGCTTTAGCACCCTCGAAAACTATGAAAACGGCATCCATGGTGAACTTTGAATTTTTTGCAGTCGCCATCTTGGATTTTGATTTTGACCTCACTATCGGCTTTATCACTCTCCAAAACCATGAAAACGACATCCATAATGAAAACTTACAATTTTTTGCAGCCGCCATTTTGGATTTTGATTTTGACATCACTACAGGCTTTATCACCCTCGAAAACTTTGAAAAAGACTCCCATGCTGAACAATTCGAAAATTATTGCAGCCGCCATCTTAGATTGTCATTTTGACCTCGCCATCGGTTTTAACACCCTCGAAAACCACGGAAACGACACCCATGATGAAAACACAAAAACTATCCATCACAAGAAGGGAATAAGGGGCAATTTTGAAAAATGATTTTTACTTCTCCGCGCCTCCTTTATACGAATCCGTAAAAAACAGAACACAGGTCTCTTAGTTTCTGTGATAAGATTGGGAGGGGGAGGAGGAGGCTAAACACTTTTGCCCTACTCATGAGAGTTACAAGTTGTAAGTTTGCTTGTCGCAACCCTTGCGTTACGCTTCACCCACTCAACCTTCGTTACGCTACGGAGGTCGCCGGCTCGCTTCGCTCGCCACCTCCCCCCTTCGCTCTCGCAGGTTCGCTCCACTCAGGACCATACCTACCACCGAAAAGCTATCGTGACCTTATCCCTACGCTACGCTACGCTACGCTACGCTTCGCTTAACCGCTACCTAGGTTTTCCGAGATATGATGGAGGGAGGGGTGAAGAGGGGGAGGGAGGGTGTTTTGAAAAATGATTTTGAACAACTCTGGACACCTCGATATGAAAATGAAAAAAAAAGGTACAAGTCTGTTAACTTCCGAGATCCGCCTAAATGGGGGAAGAAGGGCGTCAAGAGGGGAAACTTTGAAAACAATGGTTTTATCTTTTCCGACCTTCCTCTATACGAATCCGTAAAAAAACAGAACACGGGTCCCTTAGTTTCTGAGATACGATTGGGAGGGGGGGAGGCCAAAAAGGGGAGGCTTGGTACTTTTGCCCTACTCGTGAGAGTTACAAGCTGTAAGTTTGTTTGTCGTAACCCTTGCGTTACGCTTCACCCACTCAACCTTCGTTGCGCTACGGAGGTTCGGTCCACTCAGGACCATTCCTACCACCGAAAAGCTATCGTGACCTTACCCCTACGCTACGCTACGCTTCGCTTTACCGCTACCTAGGGTGAAGAGGGGGAGGGGGGTGTTTTGAAAAATGATTTGACCAACTCTGGGCACCTCGATATGAATATGAAAAAAAAAGCGTTGCAAGTCTGTTAACTTCCGAGATCCGCCTAAATGGGGGGTGAAGGGCGTCAAGAGGGGGAACTGTGAAAAAAATGGTTTTATCTTTTCCGAGCTTCCTCTATACGAATCCGTAAAAAAACAGAACACTCGTCTCTTAGTTTCTGAGATACGATTGGGAGGGGGGGAGGCCAAAAAGGGAGGCTTGGTACTTTTGCCCTACTCATGAGAGTTACTTGTAAGTTTGCTTGTCGTCACCTCTGAGTTACGCTTCACCCACTCAACCTTCGTTACGCTTCGGAGGTCGCCGGCTCGCTTCGCTCGCCACCTCCCCCCCTTCGCTTCACTCGGTCTCGCAGGTTCGCTCCACTCAGGACCTACCAACCACCGGAAAGCTATCGTTACCTTATCCCTACGCTACGCTTCGCTTCGCTTTACCGCTACCTAGTTTTTCCGAGATACGATGGGGGGAGGGACAAAGGGGGGGAGAGGGCTGAGTTTTGAAAAATGATTTTGACATGCTCAGGGTCCCTTGTAATATTCTAAGTCTCTTCTGAGATCAGTCCAAAGGGGGGGGGGGGAGAAGGGGGGGAACTTTGAATGATGCTTTTTACTTTTCCGAGCCTCCTCTATACGAATCCGTAAAAAAATAAAACACGGGTCTCTTAGTTTCCGAGATAGGATGGGGGGGGAGGTGAAGAGGGGGAGAGGGGGGAGTTTTGAAAAATGATTTTGACCAACTCTGGGCCCCTCGATATGAATCTGAAAAAAAAAAATGTTGCAAGTCTGTCAACTTCCGAGATCCGCCTAAAGGGGGGAGAAGGGGGGCAAGGGGGGGGAACTTTGAAAAATGGATTTTACTTTTCCGAGCCCCCTCTATACGAATCCGTAAAAAAACAAAACACAGGTCTCTTAGTTTCTGAGATACGATGGGGAGGGGGGAGAGTGGGGGCGAAAAGGGGAGGTTTGGGATTTTTCCCATACTCACGAGAGTCACTTGTTTACGAATCTGTCAAAATATACCCACCTTCCCCTTCACCATCAGGGAGAACAATTATGTCAGTCAGTGAGTGAGTGGTAATCGAGCTTTATATAATATAATATACTCTTTATTTTATTTTTATATCTTTTTTTTTTTTTTTTTTGTTTAGTTTTGGTAAGAAGGTCCCTCTTCTTATCGTGCTTACGATGTTCTCTCATGTCTAAATACAACTGTAAGAAAAACATTGTAAAAGAAATTATTATTTTAAAAGAGTAACCATGGAGTTTCTTGCCGGTTCTTCTCCATGGAAACGACCAACCCGAACCGTGCCAATTTTTTTTTTTTTTTTCTTGACTTTTTATAAGTGCCCATTGAGGCCCATGTAAAATAAAATATTTTGATTTTGATTTTGACAGCTAAGGGGTGCTAAGACAGGAAACCTCCACGTGCGCCCGTGGACTGGAGTTCCCTCTCGGATACGTCCGGGGGGGAAGACCAGTTTTTCGGGCCGGTGCACCCTGGGTTTGCGGGTTGTTGGTTGGCAAAAACACTTCCTTAGGCACTGTGTGCCTAAGGGCTCTCTTTGCCCGTATGCGAATAGCATGTCGTGTGGACGCTCCAACGCGTGTCCCTCTGATTAGCAGAGGCCACAGCGGTGGAGCGGGCTTGCGGACGGTGAGTAATGGGTAGCTCGCCGTCCGACCGAGGATCAAGCCCGGGTCGGTGGCGCGTCGTGTTTCGCGCCAAATGCCTGCTGGGGTTGCGGGTTTTTTCTTAACCCAGGATACCGCGGCCCCGGAACGTAAAGGGCATCCGAAGGAACATGGGCGGACTCATTTGATGATTTTCCCACCTAAAAAAAAAATGGTGACAGCTAAACAAGTACACTGACTGTCATGGCGTTAACAGCCCGCGACTACTACGTAGTCGGATATCGGTATCAAACAGATTTTTATGTGTTTCATTGGTACACAGGAGTTCCAGTTCTTTCTAGGTATTTTTTTATAGTAAATCATAAAATGAGTCCTCCCACCCAGGGCAGGACGGGAGGGACTGTCAGACTCGTGCTGACTAAAATCCACGGTGATCCTTCAATAGCCCGTCTCGTTTCGGGTTCGCGGCACTATCTCAACAGGTAACAAAGTTACCAACAATTCTTTCTGGGTGTTATGGCTTCATTTTAGGCCATATCTTTGCTTCTAGACTATATTGAGACAGAGAGCAAAGTATTAGTAAATAATATAAAAAGTTAGATTTATTGGTACCTCAGTTTCCTATTCCATAGATCAAGTTTGTTTGGACTTTTGGACCGAATAATAGTATACTAGGTAAAGTTTCCCTTGTTGAAAGTTTGGAAAGGTCTATTTTCAGCAGTGGACTGTAACCGAACTTTGGTTATTGCCATCCACACTGACTAAACTTTAATTGATATAGGTAGGACAGTTAATTTCTCACCAAATGATTTTATTAAGACGAAGGCAGCTCTCCTACCTTTAATATCGTGTGAGTCGCAGACAGCCGATGCATGCAAATTATTATTTTATAGGAGTCCAGTCCTTTTAGATGTTTTATCTGCGGAAAAATTCATAGTGTGTAAAGTTTAAAGGAAAGGTAAAAAGGTTAAACATCTAATTTTTATTTCTTCAAACAGATATCAACAACTGTACTTTCGATTTTGATGAATTGTTAAGTTTTTTATTTCCTCTATATTTTATACTACTTATTCTCTCTTTATAACTTTATCTGTATTGTTTAGTTTTAAGTATGTGCCAATAAACACAATTTTCTTTCTTTCTTTTTCTTTAAAATCACTTCAATGCACCAAAAATAAAGAAACAACAGAGTCGTGAACATCCTCCCATTTTTGAGAACGCTTTAAAATTATCTACACTTTTGCCACGCTATTTTACACGAAACAGAACTTATTTTTTTTTAATCTTCAAAACTTTCTAGAATTTTCTTACCTCCATAATAATCTCCACGAGTGAGGAACCATTAACGTGAACTAAGAAATTAAATTATTAATGGTACATTTTATACTTCCAAAATTATGACGCCGTCATCCTAAACTACGATTTACTACCACTATGGAGTAAGACGCATGACGTCAGACACGGTGAATATATTTCTTGGTAAAAACAGGATTTTTCTTCATAAATAAAATTATAACTTTCAAGTGGTTATGAATGTCATACGTTGGTTCTGAAGTCAAATCTTATCATTATGATTTTTTCAAACCATATTCATTTTAATTGTTTATTCCCCTCCACTAGTAAATTCTTCTATATTATGGGTGTACATAAAATAATTTAGCCTCACATACACAAACAAACAGACCCGGAAAATACTTGTAGATCATAATAATTAATTTTTCCGTGTGAGTTGATCCTGCAAAACACAGCGCCATTGCTTAGCCACATTAACAGTGTTGTGTAAGACTGTTTCATTTTTAACCGACTTCAAAAAAAGGAGGGGGTTCTCATTGCTTTTCACTATGACACCCACGCTCTATCTGTGGGTTCTTTGTAACGTAATAGTTCAATTGTCACTTGGTAATTACCAAATGGGAAAATGTCTTTCCTGTCTGTCGCTAGTAGAAACGATCAGTATATTTTTATCCATTCGTCGCCAGTGGCAACGGATGGGAACAGACTATATTTATTTAACAGCCTCTTCCCGCGTCTTTTCAATGGCTCCCATAACTCTGTAGTTATGGAAGCAATTGTAAAGTTTGATTAGGTTGTCCTAATTAAGTTTTCCAGAAAAAACCTCGGTGTTTCTGTTATCTTCATGATTCAAAATTTAAACAGTACTTTAACAAAAAATTCTCTTTAAAAATTTGCTAAGTGTGCTAAAATTTCACTGCTCATAACTGCACACATATCATTCCCAAATTTTCTCTAGTCAACAAACCATACATTTAATAAAATCCACTCATTCCACGTAGTCTGGTCCCTCCATTTATATCACTAATATAATTTTATGAGTCATACTTCACCTGTTACGCGCTGAGGTGGGCGGGGGTCCAATTTGGCGGTTTATTAAGCATTTCCTTCGTTACTTGAGGGTTAACTTGGACCGCAGTCGTCGTGATTGGATCAATGGGCTTCATTTCAGCTATTATGAGAAGGGGCTTCCGATGGGAATTATTTTTAGATGACGTATAATGGGAGTTTGAAAGGTTATGGGCTATACTATTTTTAGATGACGCCAGTATTGTCTAATAGTACTTACCGGAATACTTAAGCTTGCTGGATGAACGATACAATTGATTACATAGCCTTTGTTTTGATTTAGAGTGCTATGCTTTTGTAGTTAAGGTTTAGTTTTATTACGCTACTTTATAACTTGTAAAGTATGTTTCACTGAAGCCTACAGAGACCGAACGTTTTACGTCACGAACCTATTAAACTAACCTAAAATCAACTCGTCACATCCCATCAGGATTTACTATATTTTAGGAACAAACATAGAACTTTAACCAAACAAATGTCCATTAAAACATAACATTAAATTACATTATGGTCACACTACTTCACGTGCTGTTAGTTTAGGCGCCATTTTGTTTACCTGTTTATTCCCGCCATATCCGATAAGCATTAACACACACTTTACCTCTTCAAAGTAAACATCGTAATCGTTTTAGGGCTAGTTTAATGTTGTAATTAATAAAATAACACATTACTAAGACATGGTTAATAAACTTTTAGACCTTTCGTCTGCTTATAAATTTATTTTTTTACCTTCGCTGCGGATTTTTCTAAAATGTTCTTACTTAGGAACCTTGTCCTGACAAATAGTAATAAAAGAGTTATCCAATTCAGTGAAGTCGTAGTTTTGGAAGTAATGCGCGATCAGACAGACTTATGCGACTTATGATATGATATATCTAAGTTGCTATTAGGGGTAATCTCCAGACCTATAGATCCAATACTTTTTTCTGGCAGGAAGCAAAGTTATTTCTGAGTAGGTACTTATTTAAATCATGTGCTTTCAAATCCAATCATTTTCAACTCGACCAGGCACTTTTGAATTGTCAAAAAACATAAAATAAAACTTTTTTGTTTATATTTAGGTGTAATTAATTTATTTTGTAGTTTAGAATTAATTTGTATAGCTTAAATAAATAATCAATAGAAAAAAAAAATTAGTTACTTAATGTGAACGAAGTCGCGGACAAGAGCTATTATTTAGATGAAGATACAAAAGTAACTTTCCCTGTAACCTTTTCACGCCTTTACAACTGAATAGATAAGGTTGATTTGGGTTTGGCACTGGGATTGATCATGACCTGGATTGGGTCATAGGATACTTTTGTCCAGGTTTGTGAGTTAATTTCCGATGTCCAAGAGGATGAAACTGGGGACAAAAGCTTGTTGTCAATCTATCGCAAAAGGTATAAAGTATGAGTTTAACGGCCTGTTCACGATTTTGGTCTAAACGGTAAGCGATGCGGCAGAATAGGCCCAGACTCCAACAAAGCTGAGACAAGAGGAAACGTGTTTCAACAACCAATCAAAAATCCAAATCTCTTCTCCACTAAGCTTCGATAGAAATCTGATTGTTTATTCAGACACATCTCGTCTCGTCTCTGCTTTAGTGGAGTCTGAGCCTAAGACATTAATTAATTTGTAAGTACGAGAATTCGGCACTGGTGGCGCCTCGTGGCGTGTTTCAAACATTTTCAAACAGTGGATCTTACCTCTCGCGCCGCCCCGCGCTTTATTTATTTATTTTATCCTTTATTTCAGGCAACTAAGGCCCATAGAAACACAATACATATATAAGTATGAATAAAGATAAAAAATACTATAAACTAATACATACTTTATACAATAAACTTACAAACTATTGCACACGAAGTGACGGCGTCGTGTTACGCTGCGAGGTGTCGCGTAGCCGGCCTCAAAAACGCCGATACAGCACACCTTTCGGCCAAAAGTCTTCCTTGAGGCAGGTCTCCAAATACTGGGTTGGAACGCGTACCATGAACGACTTGAAATTTGTGTTATGGCGCGCCTCCAACTTTTCCACCCTCAAGGTCCAGTTGGTCTTCATTCGTACGTACTCCACAATGTCCTCAGTCGTCGTAGCGTGGTGCTTTGTCACGGCTTACAGCGGTATAATCTAAAAATAGTTAATGTTGGTTTATTACAATATGCTGACGTTCAAACTTCTTGCGATATGTAAAAAAAAATTCAAATAAAGATTTAGTTGTAAGTTCCTACTACTATCGTTGTTAATACTGTAGACACTAAACTTCTTAATTATTCTACCATGTAGGTATTGCTCACCGAAGTCTATAAAAGTTAGTATATAGATTTCTTTTGTCCATAAGTTTCGCAGACGCGTATTGTGAACGTACCAATACGTACGGAGAAGTTGATAGATGTGATGTGGCCGTGACGTACTCGGCTCTCTTCAAGTAATTCGTAGAACGAATCTTTGTGGTAGGGTGACTACGATTTTGATGAATTCACGGATAGCCAATGATATAGAATAACTTGATTTTATTTTAATTTGGTTAGGAAATGAAACAAGTATACTGAAGTGTACGGGAACTAACAAATTACCATAACCCCGGAATGTAAAGGGCTATTGAAGGACAGCGTGTATTTTGGTCAGAACAAGCCCTTGGTAGGAGTACTTGATGATTTTACCACGTAAAAGAAAGCATTTTTCATTTGCTAGTTGAACTACATCTACTCACAATGCCTAAGCGTAATTATGTTCACTCTAACTTATTGTTTTGAGCAATTTAAAAATAATTCAGATATTTATCTAAAAAATAATTGCTAAATGATGCTAGTAAAGTTGTTGTTGTTCAAGTGATAGCCGCTTCATGTGTTTCTAAATAATATAGACCTGAAATATAGTTTGTTTTTCATTACTTTCCTTTCTTTGTAATCGCTGAAACGTTAAACTAATAGCAAAAATTTACCAATTCCAATTATTATTTGGAAAGTAATGTTTATTGTGACAATATTTTTCATTTATTTTTCCTTTTTATATGCTCACTAATGGTAATATTACACTTTTCCCTTCATCTTTCAAATGCAAAATTGCTCTAACAGAAACAAAAACTCGCAATAAAACAACCATCCACAAACACAGTCACTCTACCCCAAACACATCCATATCGCGGGACATTGAGTAACTCATGCAATGTGCCACTCGCTGGAAGCCACCTTCATAACGTTTGTACGTGACCACCCCATTGTACCTACCTCACGACCATGGACGCTATTACACGATATTTTTGTCACCCTAGTGTTAGTAGTTGTCCCCATTTGCGTTACATTTCCAAAGTCATTCGGGGATTTTCTTCCCGGAATTTGCGCGTGAATTGTGGTGAGCCTATTTGGATCTTTGTTGTTTTTAGATACGTGGTGCCTTCTTGTATGTTTAGGTTTACTGTATTTGATTGTTCTAGAATTATGTTAAGGTGAATTGTTCTTTTATCTAGACTTTTGTTGGATTATTTTCTTTGTATGTTGATTGATTGATTCAATTTTGCTGCTAGTTTTTATGCTCTGTTATTTTGGAATAAACCTAATAAAGAATGTGAAGAAGACAAAGGATTTGTTACGTGTTACGGACAACTTCTGAACGTTATTGCCAGAAATTAGAGATCACTTTGATTTTGACCTTGTTTTCTTAGCAAGGGGTATAATTATATTGCTTTGTGAAGGCCTGACCTTTAGGATATAATAATTATTTATTGGACGATACTCATATTCAGCTGCATCAATTTTTACCAACCTCAACATTGTTGGGAATAGAGTAGCCAGATGTTGAAAGAACTTAACCCCCTGACCCCCTTACCTTAGTGTCTATTTTTCTTTGAACATTTGAGATAAGTTGCGAAGACGCTAGACGGCGTCATTCTGGCTTTACGCGATTTTATACTCGTATTTTCCATGGACTTGTGCAAGCCACTGTACTACGTTTGCTAACTATAGGGCATAACTATATTATACGCCCTTGTTGACGAAAAGCCCCGTCATTCAAGCATTTAAACTTACACAATTATAATAGGCGCAGTGGCTGAGCGATCGACTGCAGCTGCGCAGCGTGTCTTGGGTTCGATTTCCACACGGAACAAATATTTGTATGATCTACAAGTCGTTATGGGGATGGGAAGTTCTATGTTTAAACGCACCCACGACATAGGAAAAATTCCCAGTGGGACAACGTCTTTTTTTTTAAATGTTTAACAACTAGGGCTTATTACCAAGTTATACCCCATACAACTAACAACTTTCAGCTACTCTGCTTTTGACTCAAAACCGAAAATCTGAAGACCTTCAGTCACCTTTCAGTAAAGTTTCCACAGAATTAACCCAACAAACGGCTCGAAAACCCTCTTCAAAAAGTTTGTTAAGAAAAAAAAATCCCGAATCCTTGATTACGTAAAGGGACGATACATTTTGTAAATCTATTCACGCATTAAAAAGTTTGTTGCCGTTTTTTCCCTTCAACAATTCACTAACAAAGGACGTGATGGCCTGTTGCGCAAGACACACGGGCAGTGAAGACGGCAAGCTTCAAGAAATTTTTTTTTGACTGGCTATTTTCTTTTTTGATCAGATATACTAGAGGAGGTTTTTTCAGATTACATTGTGTAAGGCTTAGTTCACAACTTAAGGCCGAGACGCTACGTCACGCAAGACGAAAGTGGATATGTGTGTTTCTTATTATTAATTGAGATTTTGATTCACTCTATTAAAACGTGCCAACGGTGCCAAATTCGGTGAAATGTCTTTTCGTGTACTAAATAAAGTTAGATTTTGACCCACTGCGATGTATTAAATTATGCGTGCAACCTCGGTGTGGATTGACCCTAAGATTATAGTATTACTAACCTCCAAGGGAAAAGGCAGGGCCTTGTTAAAGGGGACAAGGCCAAAAAGCCATCAACAATGTACAGTGGTGAGCAGTGGACGATGGCGCAAAACTATCGAGATGAGGGAGAATAGAGCAATGTAGGACTGACGGTATCGACCCCGACTTAGCCACTTTGTACACAAGGCGACGCAAGCCTCCGATACCTTACAACTTTAAGTTTAGGCTATAGGTAAGAGAGATTTGTGTCAACTTGCTTACAATTGACGACACGTTTGGTGCACTGACTGAGCAATTGGACTGCTGCGCTGTGTGTCACGGGTTCGATTCCCGCACGGAACAAATATTTGTATGCAAGTAGTTGTTCCGGGTCTGGATGTTTGTGTATGTGAGTTTCTATGTTTGTAAACGCACCCACGATACAGGAGACATTCCTAGTGCGGGGTAACGTTCCTTAAGAAAAAAAAGAGAAAGAATTGGTAGGTTGTTACTTTTGACTTTATTTCATTAGCACTGCTTTCAAAACGTTGAAAGAAAACAAGGCAGGACCTGGATCCAAAATTACGAAGTCATATTCGCAATGAAGCTCTTCACACGACTTGCCAGTGTGTCACAGTTGTTTCTGATCGCCCACAAACAACAGACAAGTTGCCCGGAAGGTTAGCATTCTATCGGCGAACCAAACTTAATACAAGGCTAGGCCGCGGTTCCTATTAGTAACAAGTTCTTAGTGGGGCTTCGGTATTTATTCAGCCTTTTATTGAGAATTCTGCCGAGTTTCTTTGGTGTTCGAGGCATTTTTTATATATCTTTGCCGCATGCTATGAATTTATTAATCTAATAAAAGGAGAAATCTAAGAAATTAAAACCGCAAGAAGAAGTCAAACTTGGCATTCCGAGGAGAAGGTCATAATCACTTAATTAGTCTAAGCTATTAGAACTAAGATGAACACATACAGCTATACCTTATTAAGCCTTGACTAATTTTTATGTATTCGTTTCCTTGTTTCGTGGATTTTAGTCAGTACAAGTCTGACACTTCCACCCCTCCTGCCTTTTGTTTTTTTTTTAGCGTGGTAAAATCATCCAATGAGTTCCCCAGCCCGGGCAGGGCGGGAGTGACTGTCAGACTTGTACTGACTGAAATCCACGGTGTCCTTCAGTAGCCCTTTATGTTCCGGGGTCACGGAAATAGAAATAAGTCCGACCACCCCTCCTGGCTTGCGTGGGAGGACTCATTTGATGATTTTACCACAAAGAAAACAAAAAAAAAGTCGTCATGACTCGGTGCTGCTCCCAAGCGATGCCGACCTTCACCGTATACTCCCCGTATCCTCAAAGTGGTCCTCACAATATGACAGCAATCCCTGCCAAGGTCGATTATATTAAAGAAGCCGTGTTATTTCTGAATATTGAAATACCTCCAAACAAACAAAATCATATTTTATCCAAATATAACGTCACTAAGGGAATTGAATGCCATGTAAGTTGACAGCAAACATGATTAATTACAACTCAAATAATATGATTCCAATTACTCTACTAATAAAATAGAAACAACTAGAATGTCATATGATAAACAAGAGCAAAGCTAACCACTACGTAAATAAGTAAAAATCATGCCGGAAACTACAATTTGTCCAGTCGAATCAGAATTGATTCCCTATAATAAACTGGACGAAAACTTCAAAAGAATAGTTCAACCTTTCAACATTATACTCTCTCTATTCTTCTGTTCTAAATACAAAATAAGAAATAGTTACATCACACCGTGTGAAAAGAAATATCAAATTTTATGTTTTGTCATCGTCATGTTATTCTGCGTGTGGAGTACCTATCGTATGGTCGTTGATAGTCCTGGCAATATATACATAAACACGTTCTTCAACAGCAGTGCCACGTTTTCCCTCTTTTGGCTTTCAATCATCCTTCTTTGTTTCGTGTATACACTGTTGCTCATTTGTAACTTCGTCTATAGCCTTACCAATGTCTCCCTTATCTTGAAGATCCAAGAAATTCACAAGAGCATCGACATCACTGATAACCATATCCGAAGTTTTATTATTTGGAACTGGATCCCGTTTATCCTATCATTCTCTATTACTACATCCATAGTGATATTTTTTCACGTTTTATACAGGCAAATCTATTTCATAGAATTTGTCATAGAGATGCTGTCTGTTGCTTTTGATTTTAATATAATTTATTATTTGCGTCTTATTATGTTGCTGAGAAAATATTTGGAAGAGTGGATTTTGATTGTTAAACAAAATGAAGATTTAAATTATGCATGTTGTCGAAACCTATTCAAGACTTATGAACGTATTTTAGAGGCTTACAAACTGTACAAAAGTTGTTTCCGAGTGTTGGTAAGTTGGCATTTGTATTTCTTTTAAGATGATCTTCTAAACTGGTGAGTATTATATTCTTTTCTTTTTTAGATTTTATGCCGCACGATCGAGTCTTTTATTCGTGACTTATGTTTTTTAGGACTCCACTTATTGGATTTGGAAAAAGAAGTGAGTAGTCCCTATACATCATCATCATCATTATCTCAGCCATAGGACGTCCACTGCTGAACATAGGCCTCCCTTTTAAATCTCCACATTACCGGTTGGAAGCGACCTGCATCCAGCGTCTTCCGGCGACCTTTATAAGGTCGTCTGTCCACCTTGTTGGTGGACGTCCTACGCTGCGCTTGCTAGTCCGTGGTCTCCACTGTAGCACTTTTCGACCCCATTGGCCATCTGCTCTGCGAGCAATATGGCCTGCCCATTGCCACTTCAGCTTGCTAATCCGGTGGGCTATGTCGATGGCTTTAGTTCGTCTACAGATCTCCTCATTTCGGATTCGATCACGCAGAGATGTGTATAGTAATTAAAACTGCTAATATTCATATTAATATTGATACTACAAAAATACTCAGCAGTGATTTGAACAAGCCTGTTTCCGAAAAGTTTTAAGTCACACGAAGAATCAAACTCGGATGGGCAGCGTTTGGGAAATTACGTGATATCTTCTCATCAAGAATCCCACAGTGTCTCAAGACAAGGGTGTTTAACCAGTGTGTGTTGCCAGTGATTACATATGGCTCTGAAACGTGTTCTTTGACTGCTGGCATTTTAGAGAGACTAAGAGTCACTCAAAGAGCAATGGAAAGAGCTATGCTCGGAATTTCTTTGCGGGATAAGATCCGGAATAAGGATATTATCAATGGAATCAATTAGTGGCGAATTGTCAACCGGCGTGGTGGTCTAAGCCTATGTTCAGCAGTGGACGTCTTTCGTCTGATGATGATGATTGAAATATGGTTACAATGGCGCTCCTGACGACCTTATCAATATTTGTGATTTTCTTCTTTCAGTCTGAAGGTTTGTGTATGTTCACAACTTTTCTTTCGACCTTGTTTTTTATAAAAGATTTATCCATAATTATATGGACGAGTGTGGAATGTGAGAGGTTTTATATAGCCATAGAAGAATCTGAGTTTGCATGTATACACCTTGTCTCGAATCCAGGTAAATTGATGTTTAACTTTTTCAAAAATAATGAATTAAAACAACGACTGATTCGATTGTAATGTGAAATAATTACAGATTGTCACAAACATCTTTGCAAGCGCGTGCTACAAGTTAACCGCACCTTCAGTAAGATGACAGCGTGTGGTCTGTTTACTATAGACGCCTCGCTACCGATACCTTTGACGGGAATTTTCACAAAATACATCATTGTTCTGCTGCAGTTTGCTTTTCAGAAAAAGATGTGAAATAAGGTACCTCGGAAGCAGTTGTGTATTGTCATGAAAATGTTTGCTTAATTAAAAAAAAAAACGTCGGAACATCTTTATGATTTTAAATAATTTTTGAATAAGAACAGCTGTTTTTTACGATAATAAAAACAAAAATTAATAAAATAACTATAATAATTATCATTCAGTACTGATTCCTAAAATGTTATTTGTTAGGCTTGCAACAAATATACGGTTACTATACGGTATTCGGCCTATTCGGCTTATTTTCTTACATTCAGGCGAGTACCGAATATCTACATAATAATTCGGCCGAATACCGAATAATTAAGTAATAAATATTTTGATATAGAGGTTTGTTAATATGAAAAAAAAAACAATGTATTACGTATATTATGTACAATATTCATCTTTTATTTGCAAGAATAGCTCAACAGTTGCCTTAAGCAACACAATTTACAACAGTATTTGGAATAAAAAATAAACTAGAACTAAGTAATAAAGTACATTGTCATTGGATTATAACAAAGATGTCCAAAGCACAGCTCATTCTTTATGTTTTCTGTATTATTAATTGAATTAAACGTTTAGTTTCTTTTTTATTCGTTTATTAGCTAAAAATATTTTAAGGAACATATTTTTTTATTGTATAAATATACCAACACAAACTGTGTATTTTAATTAGGATATTAATTATATAATCTTTATTGTGTACAAACAATTACAATAAAACTATAACCAATTTTCGTTCACAGAGATTTGTTACACAAAGGATTGATATTATATGCAAGAAGTCACAATATTATCGTGGCTTCAGGCACAATTTCCTAATTTCATTTGTCCTATTCTTAGTTGAAACGCATCCCGTTTGTTTATTTATCTGTAATTTCGTCCGTCTAGAATAAGCACATACTTTTGTCGTATTAGAAAATAATATTATAAAACAATAATAATATAAAACGAGTTTTGTTAGATGGTTACGAAAAAAATAATCATTAAAATATACCATAGAAAGCCTGTCCTAAAATTGATTATAACAATATTTACTGAAAGAGCCTTTCATGTTATTTGTTATCGAACATTATTAATTATTACTCGAATCATAATCTCAGATCAAAGATTGTTCGACTAATAAAATAGAAACTACTCATTCGACAAACAACAGTATAGTTTACTACATCGTAAAGTAAAGATCATGCCGGACACAATTATTGGTCCAGTTGGATCAGAAATGTTTTATAATAATAAACTGGACGAAGACGTCAGAAGAATAGTTCAACCTTTCAACATTATACTCTCTCTGTTCTTCTCTTCTAAATACAAAATAAGGAATAGTTACATCACACCGTGTGAAAAGAAATATCAAATTTTATGTTTTGTCATCGTCATGTTATTCTGCGTGTGGAGTACCTATCGTATGGTCGTTGATAGTCCTGGCAATATATACATAAACACGTTCTTCAACAGCAGTGCCACGTTTTCCCTCTTTTGGCTTTCAATCATCCTTCTTTGTTTCGTGTATACACTGTTGCTCATTTGTAACTTCGTCTATAGCCTTACCAATGTCTCCCTTATCTTGAAAATCCAAGAAATTCACAAGAGCATCGACATCACTGATAACCATATCCGAAGTTTTATTATTTGGAACTGGATCCCGTTTATCCTATCATTTTCTATTACTACATCCATAGTGATATTTTTTCACGTTTTATACAGGCAAATCTATTTCATAGAATTTGTGTTAGAGATGCTGAGTGTTGCTTTTGATTTTAATATAATTTATTATTTGCGTCTTATTATGTTGCTGAGAAAATATTTGGAAGAGTGGATTTTGATTGTTAAACAAAATGAAGATTTAAATTATGCATGTTGTCGCAACCTATTC
Source organism: Agrotis ipsilon (assembly GCA_028554685.1). NCBI lineage: Eukaryota > Metazoa > Arthropoda > Insecta > Lepidoptera > Noctuidae > Agrotis > Agrotis ipsilon. The sequence goes on along the minus strand of CM052973.1, from coordinate 12,579,516 downwards.
AAGACTTATGAACGTATTTTAGAGGCTTACAAACTATACAAAAGTTGTTTCCGAGTGTTGGTAAGTTGGTATTTGTATTTCTTTTAAGATGATCTTCTAAAATGATGCGAATTATATTCTTTTCTTTTTTAGATTTTATGCCGAACAATCGAGTCTTTTATTCATGACTTAGGCCTTTTAGGACTCCACTTATTAGATTTGGAAAAAGAAGTGAGTAGTCCCTTATAAATATATTAATTAAAACTGCTAATGTTCATAATATGTTGTTACTACAAAAATACTCAGCAGTGATTCGAACAAGCCTGTTTCCGAAAAGTTTTTAGTATCAAAGGCCACACACACGCTCCGCCAGATTATACAGAAGACAAGTCGCCCGAAGAATCAAACTCGGATGGGCAGCGTTTGGGAAATTACGTGATATCTTCTCATCAAGAATCCCACAGTGTCTCAAGACAAGTGTGTTTAACCAGTGTGTGTTGCCCGTGATTACATATGGCTCTGAAACGTGTTCTTTGACTGCTGGCATTTTTTGAGAGACTAAGAGTCACTCAAAGAGCAATGGAAAGAGCTATGCTCGGAATTTCTTTGCGGGATAAGATCCGGAATAAGGATATTATCGATGGAATCAATTAGTGGCGAATTGTCAACCGGCGTGGTGGTCTAAGCCTATGTTCAGCAGTGGACGTCTTTCGTCTGATGATGATGATTGAAATATGGTTACAATGGCGCTCCTGACGACCTTATCAATATTTGTGATTTTCTTCTTTCAGTCTAAAGGTTTGTGTATGTTCACAACTTTTCTTTCGACCTTGTTTTTTATAAAAGATTTATCCATAATTATATGGACGAGCGTGGAATGTGAGAGGTTTTATATAGCCATAGAAGAATCTGAGTTTGCATGTATACACCTTGTCTCGAATCCAGGTAAATTGATGTTTAACTTTTTCAAAAATAATGAATTAAAACAACGACTGATTGATAGTAATGTCGTAAAATAATTACAGATTGTCACAAACATCTTTGCAAGCGCGTGCTACAAGTGAACCGCACCTTCAGTAAGATGACAGCGTGTGGTCTGTTTACTATAGACGCCTCGCTACCGATACCTTTGACGGGAATATTCACAAAATACATCATTGTTCTGCTGCAGTTTGCTTTTCAGAAAAAGATATGAAATAAGGAACCTGGGAAGCAGTTGTGTATAGTCATGAAAAGTTTGATTAATTAAAAAAAAAAAAAACGTCGGAAAATCTTTGTGATTTTAAATAATTTTTGAATAAGAACAGTTGTTTTTTTTTACGATAATAAAAACAAAAATTAATAAAATAACTAGAACAATAAGTACAATTTAGAACTGGTTCCTAAAATGTTATTTGTAGGCTTGCAACGAATATACGGTTACTATACGGTATTCGGCTTATTTTCTTACATTCAGGCGAGTACCGAATATCTACATATAATTCGGCCGAATACCGAATAATTAAGTAATATATATTTTGATATAGAGGTTAGTTAATATGAAAAAAAAACAATGTATTACGTATATTATGTATAATATTCATCTTTTATTTTGCAAGCCTAGCTCAACAGTTGCCTTAAGCAACACAATTTACAACAGTGTTTTGAAATAAAAATAAACTAGAACAACAACTAATAAAGTACATAGTCATGAATTATAACAAAGATGTCCAAAGCACAGCTCATTCTTTATGTTTTCTGTATTATAAATTGAATTAAGCATTTAGTTTCTTTTTTATTCGTTTATAGCTGGGAAAAGGCTAGGCAGATGATGATTAGCTAAAAATATTTTAAGGAGCATATTTTTTATTGTATAAATATACCAACACAATCTGTGTATTTTAATTAGGATATTAATATATAATCTTTATTATGTACAAAAAATTACAATAAAACTATAACCAATTTTTGTTCACAGAGATTTGTTTCAGAAAGGATTGATATTACTCGTATATGCAAGAAGTCACAATATTATCGTGGCTTCATGCAGAATTTGCTAATTTCATTTGTCCTATTCTTAGTTGAAACGCATCACGTTTACTGATTTACCTGTAATTTGTCGGTCTAGAATAAACACATACTAATGATTGTCGTATAAGAAATTAATATTATAAATAAATGTAATTTATCAACGAGTTTTGTAAAAATAATCATTAAAATATACCAAAGAAAGCCTAACCCAAATTTGATTAGAGAGAGATTATTTAGATGACAAGCATAGTTGGTCGCTGTGTTGAAAACAAGACTTTGTTCATGTTCTTTTAACTAAATAGCTAGCACACGGTTATGGGACTCAACAACATACAACTCTGTATTTAATTGTATTTTGTGTATATTTTAATTTTGATTACGACAGTCGTAGGGTATCATATAGTACTATTGTCGGAGCGGATGAAGATTGTAAAATATCCTTGCATTGTATAGAGTCAATCTTTCTAGTATTATATAGTTTAAAAGCAAGCATTGTGTGAGTGCTATGTACTTCAGAGATTTCAATGATTGGATACCCACGTCTTTTAGTGACTTGAATAACCCTGGTGGTTGAGAATATGTCATTCTCACTCAAATGTCTCGCTGGCGGTGGCGCGTGTGTCGGGTCATTTAGTTCCCTCCAAAATGGTTGAGCTGAATGGTGCTGATGCATGTGTCATGTTCGTGAACGGGCGCCGTCAGTCGTGACTGGTGATCTCTTAGCTACCACGGTCTATTATAACGATTTATAATTTTCTTGAATTGTCTTTTTTATATTTTCCTATGGGCACCTTTTACTTGATACATCGTTCTCATAATTATTATGCACCATCTTAAGATGAATGATGTAACAAAGATTTTGTTATAATTTTGACGATTGAAAAGAGTATCTATGGAGTTTCTTGCTCATTCTTCTCCATAGAGCACCTACGGAAGGAGCGCTTTGGAATTAGCACCTACGGTACTTTCACAGTTTTTATTTCATGTGACGGGGACTGTAGCACCATAACAATTTTTATATTACCTATTTTATTTTATGTCTTTTGATAATTCAACAGTGCTTGTGACAAGCCTACTTGAAATAAATTATTTGATTTTGATTATATCAACACTTTCTGAAAGAGCCTTTCATTTTATTTGACATCGAACATTATTAATTATTACTCGAATCATAATCTCAGATCAAAGATTGTTCGACTAATAAAATAGAAACTACTCATTCGACAAACAACAGTATACTTTACCACATCGTAAAGTAAAGATCATGCCGGACACAATTATTGGTCCAGTTGGATCAGAAATGTTTTATAATAATAAACTGGACAAAGACGTCAGAAGAATAGTTCAACCTTTCAACATTATACTCTCTCTATTCTTCTCTTCTAAATACAAAATAAGGAACAGTTACATCACACTGGTTGAAAAGAAATATCTAATTTTGTATTACGTCATCGTCTTGTTACTTTGCGTGACGAGTATCTGTGGTATCGTCACCGTTGATACGCCTTGTTACTACTTTGATATGTTTTTTAATAGTAGTCCAACGTACGCAATTTTTTGGGTTGGAAACGTCCTCTTAGGCCCTTCGTACACAAGGCGACTCGGGTATCCGATACTCCAGTCGAATACCTAATTCGCGCGACTCTAGTAGCGCATGATCCGTACACAGCGGCGACTCGAGTCGTAAGACTCAAATCGTCTATTCTATACCATTCTATATTCATCCTTAACAATACATAGTACAAAACACAAAATGTACATCTCATTGCATAAATTAAAATGCTGTTCATTTCAAAAATGGCGGGCGCATTCCAATTTCAATTTTTTGGAATTAAAAATTGGCGCGCGAGAAAAACGTATTTTCACGCAAAAATATTGAGAAAGAATATGGTTCATAATTTCGCCGCGCGATTCTGCTACAAGGTAGCTCGATTTGTTTATGCTTTGACTTTCATGGTGGTGACCATGGGTTCAATCCCCAGGCAGACATAGAATTTTTCTTTTTTCGTGTTTCACTTATTTTTTAGAGTTTTATTCCATTTTTTTTCTAGGTTTTTTTTTTATACTTTATCTTTTATTTGCACCGGAACGCTGACGCGCTTACTGCTGTGCTGATGACCGTGGACAATTTGAGATTTGAATAGGATTTTATTTAAATGTTTTCGTTTTCTTAACTTCTTTATTTTTGTCGTATGTGCAAGTACATGACGAAGCTGGGTTAAAGTAGTAATATTTGTAACGAAACCATAATAATTAATAAAAGTGTAAAAAGTTTGACACAATGCTCGATAGATGGCGTTGTCGTCGAGTTAGATCGCGCTATCGTTTGGTTACATCGATTTAGTAAAAGCAACTGTGGTTTTATTTTGAACCTCATTAGAGTTCACATAAGTTCAATATTCCAACATTACCAGTTCTCGAGCTTTTTTTTTTTTTTTTACGTGGTAAAATCATCAAATGGGACCTCCCACCCCGGGCAGGGCGAGAGGTACTGTCAGACTTGTACTGACTAAAATCCACGGTGTCCTTCAATAGCCCTTTATGTTCCGGGGTCACGGTGATGGTATAAGACCCGCGACCCCGGCAGGCTTTAGCCCTCTGAGAGGGGGCCTCGTCATTATGCTGACGCTCTTTGAGGCGCGCGTGGAACACGACGCGCCGTCGACCCGGGCATGGTCCATGGTCGAGCGGCGAGTTGCCCTTTACTCGCCGCCCGCATGCCCGCGCCTACGGTGGCCGGAGATCGTCTTGCGACGTCCAACGCCGTGGGCGTCCACCACCGCGGGTGGGGCGGAGGGAGGACCTTGTCCTCTCTCTCACGCGGCCCGCCTCCTCCTTCGCGTGCATGACTGCTTCGCAGAAGGAGGCGACCGCTTCCCACTCCGTCTCGCCCCGCAGCATGGCCGCGACCAGTGCTGGGCGCGAGAGGTCTCCGCCTATCGCCGCCGTGAGGACACGTCGGTGCTCCGCCCAAGCGGGGCAATCCTGCACCGTATGCTCGACTGTGTCCTCCGGGCGATCTACGCAGTGGTGACACCCAGGCGTTTCTTCCTTTCTCATAAGACACAGGTACCTCCCGAAACATCCGTGTCCGGTGAGGACCTGCGTCAAGCGGAAGGTTAGGACGCCGTGTACCAGTTCTCGAGCTTGGTAGTAAACAAGTAATATGAGTCTTAGGTATCATGCTATGTGCGAACAAACATTTTTTCTTTCTTTCTATGCGTTTCACCATGAGGTTTAAAAAACCTAAGTTTTAGAATAGAACCACGGTAGAACTCAGTGTAATTTATTTTTATTCATGTTACTTTTTTAACTTTCTATGTAATTCTTTGATTCCTTCATTTTTTTCTATTTGTTTTGTATAAAATGTACAAAAAAAGTAATTGTCTGTTAAAGTAAGTAGGTAGGTACTATTTTTTTATTTGTTATCTATCAGTGAAGTTTACAGTCTTATTTATTTTTATCTAATACCTAATCACTTTTAATTTTCTATGTATTTTTCCCGAGCTAAGCTCAATCGACCAGGGCCTTAGTCAAAGAGCATACGACAGTAAACGACAATCGTTATCGTTCATCAGTCACCAATACATTTTCAACTAATAATACCCCAGCGCGTAAAGTTGAAAATCTATTGAAGTTCACAGATCGTTTTCGTTTGTTTCGTTCGTTATCGATTAGCAGTTTTTAATAGATTTTCAACTTTATACCCGATTGAACGATAACGATTGTCGTTTACTGTCGTATGCTCTTTTACTAAGGCCCCAGGTACCTACTATTATGTAAATCACTAGTTATATTAATCATTACAAAAAATAAATACCGGCCTGTTAAATCAACGGCCATTCCTATTACCGCCCAAGCATAGGTTTTCCTTAGTAATGACGGGGCCCCCCTCTAGAGAGCCAAAGCCTGCCGGGGTCGCGGGACTTATCTCATTACCGTGACCCCGGAACATAAAGGGCTATTGAGGGATACCGTGGATTTTGATCACTATGAGTCTGACAGTAAGGGGTGGGAGGACTCATTTGATGATTTTAAAACGAAAAAAAAAAGCTTAAGTATTCTATAATCATCATCTGCCTAGCCTATTCCCAACTATATTGGGGTCGGCTTCCAGTCGAACCAGATTCAGCTAGATATCAGTATTTTACATGGAGCGACTGCCTGTCGGACCTCCACAACCCAGTAACTGGGTAATACCATACCCCATGGTAAGACTGGTTGTCAGACTTTAGAGCCTCTGACTAACAGTAACGACTGTCAAGGATCTATAAATGACAGCCGGGACCCACGGCTTTACGTGCTTTCCAAGGCACGGAGGAAACTCGCTATGACAGATGGTCACCCATCCACAGACCGACCTAGGCAAGCGCGGTTTAACCCAGAAGATCGGCCTGTGCGGCTGTAATTATTTAGCCACGAGCTCCTCATAATATACTTAGAATATTATTTTGAATTTGACAAGCCTGTTAGTCTAGTGGTTAGTGGCCCTGACTGCTATGCCTGAGGTCGTGGGTTCGATTCCCACCCAGGAAATTTAATGTTTTTGTGATGAGCACGATCATTTTTGTTCTGTGTCTGAGAGTAATTTATCTATAATAGCTCTGCTTAGCTTGGGACTAGGTGACGTTGTGTGATACTTAAGGAATATTATTATTATTAATTGTAATGATACAAACAAGGATATTTTTCTACTTCAGATACAAAGATGTTTAATAATAAAGTTTGAAATAATACTTAGATACAAATTTTTCATCGGTTATAAATCGCGCAGACTTGGGTATCCGCGATCTTGATAGATGGAGTAGCGCGTGTCTAGAGTCGGCGACGCTTCATTAAAATAAGCATCTAAGGATTTGTATTGCGATACTCTACTGGAAACCAAAATCGTAAGGTATCGGAAACTTGCGTAGCGTTGTGTACGAACCTTCGTTCACAACGCGACGCAAGTTGCCGATACTATAGTTTCGTCACTACTCATGACCTGCGGAAAATTCGAGGTACAAAATTTTTATAACGTAATTTGATGTAACGACATAGACACTAGCGCCGCGTCAAAGGGTCATGATGGGTGGTCAAGATTATGAATTTATAAAATGTCTGACACATGACTGTGACGTCAAAATATATTTTTTAGGGATCCGTAGGTTCGAAAGAAAACACGGAATCTTTATAATATCAGTCGTGTGACCGTCGCCCTTCACAGTTAATTTTCTGTGAACTTTTTTGACCGATTAAGTTGTAAACAATTATCTATTGAATACATTTAGAACAGTTAAGTAGATAGGTATGCCATTTCCAAACATATCGGTTCCTATTCCTCAAGTGTGTTTTCTGTATTATCTCTTATCTCCGAAAATACTGAGTAGGTATATTTGTAATTATGAAAAAGATACAAATAATAGAAGTTCTTTGTATATAGATTACAAGAAAATTCACAGTAGTCCTATGATCTTAAAACAACATAGACATCGGAGGGACAACAATGAAAAATATTGTAAACTGCATCATCTGACATTAAATGAAAATGCTTATTGTGAGGATTGTAAACATAATACTTTATTCGTAATAAATTTTATTCAATGAAATAGAAAAAAGACCCCTCTCTCCCAATTTTTTTATTAAACTGCATACCAAATTAAGATTTATTACGAGGATTGAATATTGAGTGAATATTTTTTTAACATTTTAAAATAATTACTTTCCAAAAGTGATTCAAGAATATGCTACGGAACCATTTATTGTGTGAATATAATTAATAATGGTAAATAAATTGTTCCGCCATCTTGAAAGTCGCAGAAACTCAAGTAGCGGCGATGTCAACAGATAGGTAGCGCGCGATTTGCGTCGCGCGTCGCGAGCATGTGTACGAACGTATATGGATTTCTATTGCGAGAGTCGCCTGGATACTGAAGTCGTAAGGTATCGGATACTTGAGTCGCCTAGTGTACGAAGGGCCTTATGCTTCGCTGTAACCCTGCTGCTCGTTTGTAACCTCGTTTACAGCCCTACCAATGTCTCTCTTATCTTGAAAATCCAAGAAATTCACAGGTGCATCAAAATTACTAATAACAATATTTCAAGATACTTTTTTGGAACTGGTTCTTTTTAATCTTATTTTTCTGTGTTTTTGTAACCACAGCAACACTTTTCTATGCTATTTTCAAGCTCTTCTATATAATAGAATTTGTGACTTATATTCAGCTTGTTGCTTTTGAATTTAATATTATATACTACATGCGTCTTATTGCATTGCTGAGGCATTATATGGATGGATGGATCCTACTTGTTTTAAGTATTGAGGAACAAAATGTTGAATACTCCCACAATCTGTTCAAAACTTATCAAGATATTTTAGAGGCATACAAATTGCGCAAAATTTGTTTTAGAGTATTGGTAAGATGAAGCCCCTTCGTACACAAGGCGACGCAAGTCTCCGATACCTTACGACTTCGGTATCCAAGCGACTATCGGAATACAATTCCATAGAGATTCGTTCACAGGCACGCGTCAATGGATGCTAAAGTCGTAAGGTATCGGAAACTTGAGTCGCCTTGTGTACGAAGGGCCTTACGAGTAGTTTGTTCAATTTTTGTGATAGTCGTCCGAAACGGTGAGGGTATTAATCGTTTTTCGTTTTTTTATAGATTTTATGCCGTACGATCGAGTCTTTTATCCGTGATTTAACTCTTTTGGGACTTCACTTATTAGATTTGGAAAAAGAAGTAAGTGGTCCGTTATTAATTTTAATACATAAATTAAGTTATGAAAGCAGACGCTAATTTGCGAAATCCATGAAGTTGAATTTTATGTTTTTTTTTTTTTTTTCGAGACCTAAGATCGGCTGTCGGCTGTCTATGTATAGCAAACTGTAACAATTATTATTAAAATTATTATTATTATTAAAAGCCTACGTTGTCCCACTGCAGGGCAAAGGCCTCCCTTCCCTCCTTCCATATCTCGCGATTTAATGCGGTTGTAGGCCAACCCTTTAAAAATGAGTCTAACTCATCCCGCCATCTCCTTCTGGGCCTGCCGCGTAGACGTTTCCTACCCGATTCTTCATGGAAACGACCTACCCGAACCGTGCCATTTTTTTTTCTCGACGTTTTATAAGTGCCCATTGCGGCCCATGTAAAATAAAATGTTTTGATTTTGTTGCACACACTTTCCTCACGGTAGATCGTTAGTCCCGCGACCCCGGCAGGCAACGACGATATATTACTAGACTCCTAATAACAGGCAACCGATGCGATGTCTGTCAACACATTAGGCAAAAAGTCTTATATCCGTCTTATTTTGACCACTCCTGTGAGCCGTAAACATACCTTGACACAGAACCTTGAGTTAGCCAATCATAACGCAGTACCCCGTCCCCCTCGCTTACGTAGTACCTCAGCGAGTTGACAGAATAGTTTTTGTTCCTTAGATCGTGCATGCGGAGTCTAGTAATATATCGTCATTGCCGGCAGGCTTTGGACCCCTATTGATTTGATTTGAGCCCCGTCATTTTACCGACAGCACATGAAGAGCGCGTGGAACACAACACGCTGTTGACCATATGTCGGCCAATGATGACTTATTAAATGTTTCTGATTTACTACTTTCAGCATGGAAATCCGAGTTTTTACTCAAATGTATTAATTAGTACATGGGTCATAAAGGACTTATCATTGATAATCATAACCAGTGTGGAATGTGAGATGTTCTATATGGCTGTAGAGAAATCTAAATCAGCCTGTATACAACTTGTAATGAAAACGAGCTGTCCTGGTAAGTTTAAGTGTTTCGAATTTAAAATAACCGTACAGTCACGAGCAATAACTTAATAGCTTAGCAATAGCTTTTTAATTATGTTTATATAACTCTAATTTTTAATTTCTTCATCTTGTTCTCATGTTTGTTCTACTTCATATTTTAAATTTATAGTTTATTTTCACTTATTATTTAGTTAAGTAATTAATTTAGGTTTTAATTTAAGTTACCACCTATTTATGTGAATGTTGGTTTACCTGTTATTGGCAACTGTATGAGCCTTATAGTCTTAAATTTCTACAATATGTATTAATTTATATATACAGAAGCTGGTATAACTATGTTAAATAAATAAATAACAAGTATACAATCAGCAGACTTCAAAAGCGATTTAATCCAAACATTAACGATTTACCTTTTGCGTTTTCATCAACCTTCTATTTTGGAAGGTATGCTATTACAAAACAGGTGTTATTTCAAAGTAGAAACCAGTATTTCATGAGAAAATCGCGGTTTAATTTTGTTAAGTGTATACATGTTATTGCTCGTGACTGTACAAAAGTATAAAAGACAAATTGATTTTAAAGTTGCATAAATGTATTATTACAGAGAGTGTCAAACATCTGTGTGCGCGCGTGCTACAAGTTAACCGCACCTTCAGTAAGATGACAGCGTGTGGTCTGTTTACTATAGACGCCTCGCTACCTTTGATAGGAGTTTTCACAAAATACATCATTGTACTACTGCAGTTTGCTTTAAAGTAAAAACAGGTAGATAACAGGAACCTGAATAAAATGCCAATGCCTGATATGCCCATATCTACCCTAAGAATACCCAAATCTATAACATGCTATGCATAATCTGCTATAATTGTGGCGTTCAATGTAGATTAATAAGAAAATGCCGTTAATAAGCTATTTTAGATGAGCGCCATTTTATTTGTCACATTGTTACTCAATAATGCACTGAAATAAACGATTCGTTCAACACTACCTTTCCGTTATGTTCAACCGTGATAATGTTAAATAATTAATAAAATAAAAAATAAAAATTTTACTCACTCACTCAAGGTATAGTTTGACGACACGTTTGGCGTAGTGGCTGAGCAACTGGACTGGTGCGCTGCGTGTCGCGGGTTCAATACCCGCGAGGAACAAATATTTGTATGATCTAAAAGTAGTTGATTCGGGTCTGGAAAAATGTGTATGTGACTTTATAATGTTTGTAAACGCACCCGCGACACAGGAGAAAATAACACTGTGGGGCAACGATTAAAAAAAAAAACTCATTTTACTCCATATGAGAACAAAAATCCATACTTAGTAATTTTTGTCTTTGCAACACTATACAATATGATTTTTGATTACATGCCCAATTTTAGCAGCAGCAAATGAGTTGTTACCAAAATTATCATGTCAAATAATAATTTGATGAAATTCCCCTTCAGTAAATCTGCGAACAGCATCACAGTTAATCCTTCTTCCTGAAACCTTATACTCTATTTGAGGGTATGTGATCCGCAAACTCATTGGTGCGACTCTGACAACACATTTGCTCCCTTCCCATGAACCATAGACCACGGGAATGACAGCTGCTACTAGAAGTGACTTTATCTAGAGTTTCTGTAAAAAAACATTGGCTTAAATTAAGATTACAATGAGGGTATAAGACGATGATACTGCCTCCATTTTTGTAGTAGTTAACTAGAAAGCTAATTAATTATAATTAATAGATTATTTTTCTTTACAAAAATGACGTATTTCCAGAAATTATTATTTCAAATCTCGACAAACTGTTTAATGGTAGAAAAGTCATTAATATGAATTTATTATTTGCAAAAATTTAAAACAGTAACTCGATATTAATATTAAATAAATTATGTTCAGCAAAAAAACGGTGTTTCAGTTTTCTTTGACACAATCATACCTATGTATGGAAGTGTACAGGACAGTGACAGGTTTAGTTTTAATATTTTCCATACATGTAAGAATATGTATGGAAAATATTAAAACTAAACCTGTATCTTCTATTTATTTGTTTTTTTTTCTTACTATAAATCGCTAATTTAAAATCTCACAAAATAGATTAATAACTTTTTATATTCTGACATTCAAAGGTTATTTTTGGCACCATATTCTTTTTAGTACTGCCATCTCTATACGCTACCAGTGGCGTGCACTCCCCTACTCTGCGCCTTCAAAGATCAAGTTTACAAGAATCTTTTCTTAAAAGGTATTTGTGTTATGCCTGGAATATGATCCTATTTCATGGGATGGGAGATATAATATGATGGATTTTTGGTAGCCATTTTAGTTTTATGTTAAGTTTTTTTCCCTTTGTATACTTATTTGGATGTAATACTTTGTATACGTTTTATCTTATAAGTTTTGTTCCGTTATATTTTTGGCACAAAGAAAATTCTTGTGCCTCCGTGAAGTTCAGCCGACTGTTCATCTGAATATAATCAAGACTTAAAATAACTACATTATATATGACACAAGGTCGTGGCAAAAAACCGATCTATCCTCAACGGATAGATCGGTTTTTTTTTGCCCAGCAATTAGATGCAGAGTAACCTATTAATATAAAGCATGAGTGTCATTATCAATCTCAGTAGTTTTGGTATAATTGAGCAATTTGTTTTTTTTACCAAAGTAACTACATAGTTGTAGATCATGCAAATATCTTTTCCGTGTGTTTATCAAACCCACGACAACCAGCTTAGTAGTCAATAGCACAGTCACTGCGGTATCTATATTATTTTCAGTGTGAGCAGTAAAAACGTATACTTAACGTATTGCTTCATGTCATCTGGATTCTCCCAGCACATTTTCTCTTTAAACATCCATTGTCCAGTCCAAGGAATTCTGGTAAACACTCAATCGGTCCGGTTTGAACCGCCCATAACCAGTCCAGAGCAGTTTACGGCGGTTCACCGTATCAATTATTACCTGAAAACTCTAAAACTTAAGCTCGACGTAAATTTTATAGGTTTTCTTGTGAAATTCTAACGGGTTCCGGGTTCAAAGATATTCAATTATTAAAGGTTCGACCGATCGAATAAAATTGTACTCGACTCCTGTATAGATCTATTGTTTTTGAAAAAAGGAAGTAAACAGTAAAGGGTTATATTTGCGTATTGTAATTTTGTTCTTATTTGTTTGTTGGTAAAGTTGAAATTAGTTTACGCAATTACTGGCAATGGGCTGTTTATTATGCACTTGATTCTCGTTCTTATTTCGTTACAGATTAAGATGAAAACTGCGTGAGCGATCAAGAAGGTTAATGAATATTGTAGGCTCTTTGTAGGCGTTTGATTAAAATATGGCCGTAAGGTTTAAATGACTGATTATTTTTAAATTATTTCCTCTTTAAAATCCTGTCTTTGTGATTATGTTCTTTCTTTTCATTTAACATGAAATATTCTTTCCTTATAATTGGACATCTATTTTGCATTACTAATTCTCATCCTTCTTTATAGCTTTTAGCCGGTTGTATCGGCTTATTTTTACGTGGTAAAATCATGAAATGAGTCCTCCTAACCAGGGCGTGACGGGACATATATTTGAATTAAGCCAGGCTTACAGGTCTGTGTCAACCTAAAGGGTCGTTACATAATTATGAACCCAAATGCACAGTGCTCAGTAGCACTACTAAACTGCGGTCGGTCGACAAATCAGCTGCGATGGTGCGAGCGTATAATCGGGAGACCTTTCGCTAGAAAGTACTTAATAGAAATACATGGAAACCAATAGTTTCGCAGCGACACGTCTGCTGCTGCTGTCTGCAGTCGGCTATGAACTCTGTCTAATAAAACACCATTTTCATCAAAAAGACAATTAGCCACATCCATAGAAGAAAAACAAATTTTAATCCGGAATCGTACCAAAGAAGTTTAAACCATAATTAAAAATGCCAAGCGTTTAAAAGATAAGTATTGAAAAATACTACTACGATTGTCGGACAGAACCCACAAGACACAATAGGTTTAACGCAAAATGTGCCCTTCAAAAAATGTGCACTTCGCAAAATGTGAACTTTGCAAAATGTGCACTTCGCAAAATGTGCCCTTCACAAAATAATATGCACTTTGCAAAATGTGAAACGGCCATAAGTGAATCGTTCTGTCGACGAAACGTCCAATGATGAACCGGTCGTCGGTGAATCGTTGCAGAATCATTTGCAAAATGTGCAACACCTGTTTGGTTGAAGGTCCTCTTTTCAGATGGGAAATAGGAACTTTACACTCTGTTTTATTCCTTAAATCTTTATACATTATTATGGAAGAGTAATATTGCAAACAATAGTCAGTTGACCACTCTATTTGAGATTAAAATAAGCACTTCGGAGTTTCATCGATGATTATCAAATATTAACTGTGTGTCCACTTGATTGGGAACTAATTCACGTTGGAAATTAACCATTTTAAGTGAGATTTCGCTCTGGAGTTCCAATATTTTAGATATTAACTTTTCGACGCTTTTTACTTGTTTACTTTTTTTTTTTAATCATTTATAATCCTGTTGTTTATTTCGTTAAAAGTAAAAATTATAATAATATCCTATTTATTTATTCAATAAATAAATACCATACAAGATTCTAAAACATATTTCACAAAATTATTATCTACTATTATGTTAAATGCGGTTTGCAAGAATGGATAAATACCAAAAAAAATCACGCCTTCTTCCCATGGCGCATGGCGGTAGGAAAGAAGAAACTACAGAAGGTCACCTGGGTCCTTACAAACTCCGTTCACCTCATCCAAATTCATACATCATCCAGAAAAACTACAGAATGGCAATGCCCAATAACACCTGCAAATCTGCGGGCATAAATCACCACTACATATTTTACTAACACAGTTCCCACGTATTCTAAACTGCTCCCTCTTCATAACGTTTATAACCCCTTCCAAAAAGTCCCATACCTTCTCACCTGTCCAAAAAATATGAAAACACCCCCCAAAAATTCACAAACCCACAACTTTTTCCGCCTAATTCACTCAGGCTCTCAACAAAATGAAAAGGAGGCTTCATTAAAATCCCATGTGCACCATCAAAGGCTTGACAATCTGTGAGTGCAACGCACCGGAGCGTGCCCTGGATAAACAGCTGCCACGATAATGTAATCCGTCATACATAATTCAGGGAACCATAGGAATTAATTCGAAAGCTTTTTATTTCATCCGCTATGTTGCTTGCAGGTGGGGAGATTTAGGAATTTTGAGAGTTGACTGATTCTTTGTTTTTTTTTTTTTTAATATTTGTGTTTTTCTCTTCGTAATAATGCAATAGTAATTTCATAATTATTATCAGGTAATAAATAGCAATAGAGACAGTAAGAGAGACAAACAGTGTCAATAGTAATGACTTTCCAACGCGAGGCTGCTTGCTCTGTGTGGACGCGCCTGTTGTTTCTCGACCAAAGTATGAAACAATATACGCGAGCAAAGCAAAAAGCCGACACTGGATGGCTCGTGCGCTCGGAGGCGCGCCCGCGGCAGCGAACACGCGTGCTTCGGTCGAGAGACGTCCACATTAACCGAGCTGCCTCGCTAGGCTGTTCGCTAATGATGATTTTTTTGATGAGGGAGGCCTTTGCAATAATATAAAAAAATGTTATCACACTGTCGGTGACATGACGCCTACGATTGTTTTGTGTCAAATTCCGCAAGGAAACTCCACAAAACATAGGTAATTTAGTTAACTAAAATTTACATTGAAACACTAACTAAAAGTGACAGTTACATTCTAATTCCCATTTCAACATTAACACAATTTCTGTTATTTCTAAGTCAGACGAAATAACTCAGCAGTAATGAAATGGCTTACTATATTAACATTAGTAGCAGAGAAGAGAATTAAAACGTGAAAGGTGGCTTTTTATGATCTCAAAATGTACTTACTTACGCTTTTGTGGATATTAAAAATGGAAAATGTAGACTGTAAATCTTGGATTATGGTATTAAAGAATAAGTTAGTGAAGGATGATATTAATATAATTATGTTATAATGCAATTTAATGAGTTTGACTGGCCTGTTGGTCTAGTGGTTAGTGACCCTGACTGCTATGCCGGGGGTCGTGGGTTCGATTCCCACCCAGGACAAATGTTTGTGTGATGAGCAAGATCATTTGTTCTGTGTCTGGGTGTAATATATCTATGTCGGGGTTGCGGGACCTACGTACACCGCGACTCTGGTACACAAAGGGCTACCGAAGGACACCGTGGATTTTAGTCAGTCAAGTCTGACAGTGCCTCTCACCCTGCCCGGGGCGGGAGGATTTATTTGATGAAATTACCACGTAAAAAAAAAAGATATTTATTTATTTTAAACTGCAATTAAAAGCAACTTTAATTAGTACCTACTAAGACTAACCACAACATCGCGAGGTGAATTCCAGCCACCGTAGGTTGCGGATGATAAGTAATGGGTGACTCTCCTTCCGATCATGGAACATGCCCGAGTTGACGGCACGTCGTATTCCACGCGCGCCTGAAAGAGTTATCATCAATCTGACGGGGCTCCCTTATAGGGCCAAAGCCAGCCGGGGACTATCTCATTATGAAATCGGACCCTAGAACGTAAAGAGCTGTTGAGGGGTCACTGTGGATTTTAGTCAGCACAAGTATTGATAGGAGGAATCATTTGATAATTTTAAGACTATAAAAAACAAACACTGCATAAAAAAATCAAATGCCCAGTAGTGCATTAGCTTGCTAGCGCCTGGATTTCGGACTTTCACAATTCCTACTAACAGTAACGACTATCAAAAAGAATGTAAACTATCTGCGCAAACGCAGTTTAATATGCAATCTCAATGCGATTCTCGTTCCTTTGTTTTTGACGACTGCTTCTGAATGAAAATCTTAAAGACTCAGTTTTTGTTTGCAGATTGGTTACAGATGCAGTCAAAATAGGAACCGAGATATATTTATTAATTTCCAGTGCAAGCTAATTAAAACAAACATTATTACATGATTCAATAATTAACTTTTATCACGCATGCTTCACCAAGATCCATGGAAAGAGGAAAAAGATACAGACATTACAAAAATCTCCTGTATTATCACTTGCACGGCAACACGCAGTACTGAACGTATGCTTTCGTAAAGGAGTATATGCATCTGCATTAACAAAATGGCTGGCAGTAATAGCATTACATTCTTTTCTCGGATGCGCCTTTCCGTGTCCGGAACGCTTTGTCCTGGATACATACTATATATATACATATAGTAGGGTGAGCAAAAATAAAAAGCTTAGGTATTATGATAGAAAATATTTGTGTGTTATTTTTTTTTTGTTTTTTTTTTTTTTATGTGGTAGGTTTTGCTCTTGACTTCGTAGGCGTGTAATTTGTCAAATTTGTGAAAATATCTGATTGCAGCGACGATATATTACTAGACTCCGCATGCACGATCTAAGGAACAAAAAATATTCTGTCAACTCTCTGAGGTGCTACGTAAGCGAGGGGGACGGGGTACTGCGTTGTAATTGGCTAACTCAAGGTCTGTTCTGTCTCAAGGTATGTTTACGGCTCACAGGAGTGGTCGAAATAAGACGGATATAAGACTTTTTTGCCTAATGTGTTGACAGACATAAGTAGCCTGTTATTAGGAGTCTAGTAATATATCGTTGTTGTCTGATTGGTACAGCAAACTGTATTCATTTTATGCTATTGTTTCTTAGTTATTATGCGTTTACAAACATACAGACTGAATTAGATTAAATTAAACCTTTTGTAACATTTTGTACAGGCAGTCGTTCCATGTAAAATACTGATATCCAGCTGCGTCTGGTTTGACTGGAAGTCGACCCCAATATAATTGGGAAAAGGTTAGGCAGATGATGATGATAGACCTTTTGTAAAATGCGAAGAACCGAGAGGAAACAAGAAAATTTGTTCGATTTCAGGCTGCTGATGATGAAACTTGTTAACAGTAAATGGTTTAATTGTTTAATAATTATTATCGTCTTTAATGTTTATTTCTTTATTTAATTTTATTTTGATTAAAATCCATACAAAGAAAGTTGAAAAGACACCATTCGCCTCATACTCGACGACGCTACTCAACACGACATCTACCTATTAAACTTTATTCCTTGGACATAAAACACCCTTTCCTTAAACACGAAAAACGGTTTACATAGACATTAAAACTCGGTGACAAATGTGGACAATGCTTAACAGGAACGGGACTTAGAACAAAACATAGCACCAGAATAAATCCTATTCATTGAGCCCAAATAATATATAGGTAGTTAACAAACGCTCGCAACCACACAGAATGCCCGGAAAAGCTTAAGCGGAACTCACTGATATCCGGATTTATTCGGAAATAACCGGTTCAAACCGGTTCCTAGTACTAATGGGTTCCTAATTCCGATCCAATATGCGTTCAGGAAGTTGTATGACTGTAGTACTTTATTGTCTAGTGATTTAGGTGGTGTTTTGTGGTAGACAAAATGTGGAATTCAACATCATTATCATCAGCCTATAATGTAATCCTTCCATGCTGTTTTCGACTACGGCGAACGTTTTATCACTAATAGCGTCTATCATAGGTTCTCATGTGGCTAGAAAAACCGCCTTTGTTCACAAACGTGGACATGTGAGAGCAGTCATTAACATAATTATAATTGATTACCGCTGGTGGTCGGGCTTTTAGTTCGTCACGCTTAAAATCTAATTTTGAAAGCCGATGAGTCTCAAAATCAGAAACTTTCTAGTGTACCAGTGACCTCCACTCTCTTAGACGCGATTTTTTCCCACTGAGACGCCTATAATGTACCCACTTCTGGGATACAAGCCTCCTCTCTGTGAGAGGGTGTGGGACATAATCTACTTCGCGGGCCTAGAACTCGCACAGGACTATTTATGTTATTTTTATTCCGTTTGTTATCTTTTATGTTATTTTGTATTACTTTTGTATTTCTCTTTCTTCTTTAAAGTTTGTTTATTCCGTACTGTGTGCGTCAATAAATCCCTTCTTTCTTTCTTTTGATGGTAGATGACACATGTCATGTCTTCGAAATTTTGGTTCTAGGATAATTAGCCAGGTTTCCTCACGATGTTTTCCTTCACCGTTGACAGCGGTTGTGATGAAATTAGGTACACAATTAATGCCTGGCTGGGTTCGAATCTACGACTTACAACACTAAAGTCTGGGAGGATACCACTGGGCCACCACTGCTGTTGCGTGTACCTAACATTTCTCCAAATTCATACAGTGGTTTTTGTTTATGACAGACTATTTGTTAGTCTGTCATAAACAAAAACCACTGTATGAATCAGTAAACAAATAAATGTCTTGTCTCATTTTACCCATTTATTCATTACTCACAAACTTTT
The DNA here is from genome assembly GCA_028554685.1 of Agrotis ipsilon. Classification (NCBI taxonomy): domain Eukaryota; kingdom Metazoa; phylum Arthropoda; class Insecta; order Lepidoptera; family Noctuidae; genus Agrotis; species Agrotis ipsilon. The sequence goes on along the minus strand of CM052973.1, from coordinate 12,560,418 downwards.
GCCTTAAAAATAGAAGTACCTAAGATATGAAAGAGAAAATTCCTCTATTGGATCTCGTCCCTTATAAAACCATATTTTTTTATTTAGTTTGTACAACTAGCCGCTTTGTTTTTCTATCGAACGGTCAAAGTGCTCAGTCAACTGAAAAAATAGCCGTGCGTTGGACATTTTTTTTCACTATATTGTTTTTTTTTTTTCTTGTTTGTGGTTTACGGTGTGTTGGGTATTTGTTAAAAGTTATGGTAACGCGGTATTTTGTGATTGTAGTGAACGTCGAGGTTTTAAAAAATTAGAATGGAAGGTGTTGTTATTGGATTTTGGGGTTTATGTTTGAATATATTTAAGAACGGTTTTTTTAGTTACGTGGTTTCTTATGACATGAGTCATTAACATACATTTTTGAGTAAAAATTTACCTACGTATAGCAATACTTGTTGGCTTTAGTAATGACACTCGAAAGACGTATAAACATTCATACAATAATTTCGCGCTTTTCTGAAAGGACAGCATGCTACCCATAAAGGTCCTAAGATACATACACGCCTACAGGCGTCACGGGACTGTCTAAACAGGTCACCGTAACCCTTAAACGTTAAGAGCAATTGAAGGAACACTACACTGATTACAGTCAGTACTAGTCTTAGAGCCAGGGATGACATTTAATGATTTTACAACCAAAAAAAATATCAATATAAAATACAATTCTTTTCAAAACTACTTTCTTAGACCACGCTCCACATCATACGCCCATAATAATCCCCTATCAAAAGCCATCAAACATCAAAGTTACCACTAAAACACAAAACCATTCTCAAAAACACCCTTTATAACATAAAATACCTTGCCAAAAACCCTTTTACGGCCCCACAATAGAATACACCACACATTATACAGGGATACATATCTGGCCCTTTATTTCTAATGCCACAAAAGATTATCTGGCATCCATTAATTAATTTAAGGGCTATCTAGTTTACAGTCCAGCGACGTCTTTTGTCCCTGCATCGTATCGCACCGCTTACACTGTGTCCATAGATTATTAGGTAAATATACGTAGATACGACTCTTTAGCTGTAGTTTAGTGATAGTTCCCTATGAACTTAGAGTAGTAGGTATTTTAATATAAAGCTGATTTTATCTGAAAGATTAGCAAAGTACGTAATAGTACATCAAAAAAGTTTACAATGACTTGAAAAATCGAAATGTTTTGTATTACGAAAAATTATAATTATTATGATTTTTTCTTTTTTTTACATTCTTTGTTTAAAAATGTAGATTCAGAATACAAAACGATACAACAGTTCAATTGTATTTCCATAATGATAAAGTATTCCACGAAGGGCACCTGGCACCTGCGAAAAATTTTGACAGGAGCCTGTCGAATACATAAGGTGCCAGTAGCTTGGGTGCGGGTGCCCTTCCTGGAATACCTAGAAAAAAACAGCTTATGCGATTGGCCTCAAACTTTTTTAAGACATAAAAAAAATTTTTTGTGTACACGGCCAATCTACAGTCATCCAGCATGTCACCTCTACTCGTCCGTCTAATCTACAACTGAGCGACCCCTCCAATATAATAGTGGTACTGATATAACTACAGCGTATAGGTCATTCTGCCTCAATGAGCCTATTATACTAAGTAATCACATCCTGTGGGTATTTGCCAACGCTAGATTAGAAATTATAATGGACGTATAATCATGCTATAATGTTCCCATTTCTGGGACTCAAGCCTCTCCTCTATGAGAGTTGAGCCCAGTGTGGGTTGGTAGATGTTACTCATCAATTTGATTATAAGAGAATGGGCGTTGAAAAAAAAAACGACGGATTGCACTCTGGGAGTGCCGGCAGAAGTGATAACTTCAATATTGACGTTGTGCATTTATTTCTATATTTTAAACACTTTATATACACGAATTTTACGAATACATAGCCGTGTGGCCACTACACAGACGGTCGAGCCAACAGCTGTCGCCATTCTTGATAGATGGCATTGCCCACGCCGCACGTGGGTTCAGTTCCCGCACGGAACAAAATTGCTTAACCTACAAGTAAGTAGTTGTTCAGAGTTTTGGTATTTGTATGTGAGTTTACATGTTTTTAAAGGCATCCACGACAAAGAAGAAATTTCTAGTGTGAGGCAAAGTAAAAAAAATGCAGCGATAGTGGTCTCTTTCCCAAATTCATGTAATAGTGCAGTATGACATGACCGGTTGAACAAACACTAGGTACGCATATTTGGAAGCGAAATTTACAATTACAGTCATTATAACACCCTTTTCGCTTCTTCAGAGTACATTATAGTTTTTATTTTGACTGTCTTTCATTCAAAAATTTACATAATTGATTTACTGACTTAATCTGACTAACTTATCTGTTAATGTTTCAGAAAAACAAATAAAAAAAATAAATTAAGATTGTCTTATTCGGTGACTCATACTTTGCGGTTTAGAAAATCGCTTAAATTATCATTAATTTATCAAAATTTAAATTGCAAACGGAAACGCTAGTATAAAATACGAGAGGGAAAGTGGGAGACGTATAATTTATACTAAAAAGTCTCTTTTCCGGATCGTAAAGATGGACGAAAAATTAGTTATCATAAATTTACGTAAACAGGGATATCTTCTGGATATGAATAAGTAATGAAAATTCTTTAATTCTGCGATTTGAATATTTTGTTAATATTTTTAATTGGACTGTTTTAATACGTAAACGATATAGGTAACTTAAAATTACGATTTTTTAAGTGTCTCTTCTCGAGACTGGCTTACAGCATTTTTTTTTTGTAAATTTTTACATTACTGGGCAAAGTCTTCTATGACGATCTGAGTTCATTTCAGGCACATATTTAGCCCACTACTACTTTAGTTTGACAATTTTTTCCAAAATTTGTAACCTGACTTAAGGAACGTCAATTGCTTTTTTTAGCAAAATTTCTGCGTTAAACTTTACTATGCAATAAACAATATTAAAATCGGAAGGCAATAGCTGAATTATGGTCACTGTCAAAATAGTCGTAGCAATGACGTAGCCACTGCTACGAAGTGCTACGAGGTGCTACGAAACGTCTACGATTTAACAGATGCGGACAATACGCAGACGGTATACTGCGATATACACTGCAAAGCAAACGGTGTGAACAACTATGATCAATTGGTATTAATTCAACTATATCTAGGTCATTGTGGGTCTGATAGCTCTATATTGTCAGAGAGCTAAGCGAGTTATGGTCAACTCACACAGAATTGCTGCGCGCACATTTCAATACTGATTCATAATCTAACTTTATTTACTCCACAAAAAGTTCATATTAACATTTTCGTTGCGTCAGGTCACGTCTCGAAGTGTACTGGGCCGTAAGTGGAAAAATAAAGCAATAAATTAAAGATGGTTTGACATTGATGTCATTAATTATTTTTAAACCATATGAATATATATAATTTCACAGCAAAGCAAACTGAAGGAGCACAATGATGTATTCAGCCATGAGACCCGCCAAAGGTATCGGTAGCGAGGCGTCTATAGTAAACAGACCACACGCTGTCATCTTACTGAAGGTGCGGTTAACTTGTAGCACGCGCTTGCAAAGGTGCTTGACACTCTCTGTGGGCAAAAAGAGTAATTAATTTAAAATAAATATTTTAATAATAAACAAAAAAATATATATTAATTAATTATTTACGGTTTATAAATTTTATTTTAAACTTCAAATAATAATTATAATTAAAAAAGTTTGAACTTAAAAGAAGGAGTTAAACAAATCAAAAACAAATTTTGGTAAATTATTAATTGAAACAAAATAGAGGTATATCACTGTTGCTGAAAAAAAACAGCCATCTTCCTTCCTACAGTAATTTCAAAAACCTGTCCGAAAACAACCTTTTTGTAATGGCACAAAGATCAATATGACTTTATATGGTTGCTGCTAATGGTATTTTTCTTATTCTTTACATATCAATGGCAACCGTATTTTAACGACAATAAGGAACAAAATCGAATAACAAAACTCAGAAATTATTGTTCTTACTTGGGCAGTTAGCGTTCATGGTACTTCTTAAACATGTCACCACAGCTTCCTCCATCATGACATACAATTTCTCACATTGAAGGCTTGTGATTATTATAAGTGCGATATCTTTAATTATCAAAATAGCCATGTAACTGCTTCGAAGTTGAGAGATTATTTCAGGCTGTAAAAAACATAAAATATTGTTCAGTTCATGAGTAACATGCGTTAAAAAATATTCAAAATATTTGTATGCTAATTTTTTTTTTCACCTCAAGTTTTGACACCGCTAGTTCTTGTAAACGTATAATATGTAACTCCACAAAAAATAAATCACGAAAAAACGAGTCTATGGTGCGCCATAATAACTGAAAAAAAAACAAAATGATTATAAGGAAACACGATCTATCTCATAAAAACTATCACATAAAGTTTTATAATGATCATTAAAGAGAAAATTTACGGGGAAACCGTATACGACCTTCAATTTCAATTATCATAGCACTTGAAATTTTTGGTTAGAAAAAAATAGTAGGTTACGCACCAAGGGAGTAAAGCATTGCCTTACGTCATGGGCGTATTGAATCCCGAAGCGACACTAAGGATTCTGTGGTAAACCTTCGTAGCGTAGCGAGGAGGTTCAAGTGCTCGTAAATGTCATCAAGGAGTTATATCAGTAATTGCGGCCGCTGGCCGCAACAGCTGATTGTTTGCAGTGGTGCCAACTTCACGTTCGAAGGTTGTCGTACCACATCAAATTTCAAAAATTGAATCTATTTCCTCGCAGTAAGTGTGAAAAGCAGAGTACTCTCCTCGGGAGTAAAGCTGCCCTGTCGTGGGCTAACATGAATCCCTCGCTACACTAAGGATTCTTAACCTCCTCGCTGCGCCACGGAGGTTCACCCCCAGAATCCTTAGTGTCGCTTAGAGATTCAATACGCCCGTGACGTAAGGCATTGCTTTACTCCCTTGGTGCGTAATCTACTATTTTGATTATGTACTGCCTTGCTCATGTTATTTCATTTGAAAACTAATTATTTATGAGCTTGCGAGTGTGATGTGAAATCTCGCATAAAACACAATTTTAGAGTACTCCCACTTACCAATACTTGGAAACAATTCTTAAACAGCGAGTAAGTTTCCATAATATTTGCATACATTTTAAACAAATTTTCATCACATTCTTCTTCAAAATGTATAACACGCTGCATATTTTTAATCCATTCCTTGAGATATATTGTAAGCAATAGCACAAGACGACTACTATAGATTAGATTTGAATCGAACAAAAAAATTGTTACATGAGTACTAAGTTCCATAAAATTCAGTAAAGTAGATAATTCGTAACAAATTATTAAATTAAGAATAAAAAAACTGAAAAGAGACAAAACCGAGATCCAATTCCAAATAATGTAATTTCGTATTTGATCACTCATATTAACACCGATGTTGTTATGTAGTTCTTGAAAACCCAATATTAGAAAAATGTTGCTACAACTGAGAGTAATGTTACAAGTAATCAAAAGTGTATAGCCAATAAAAAAGAAAATGAAACATAAAAATATTAAAAGGCTCTCCTTAAAGCACATATCACCATAGTGAGTATAAATTCTATAAAGAGTAAACCCGTTAAAAAATGAAACAATTAAGAATAGTAGTACGGGATACTTCTTAGCACACGCTGTGATACAACCGTTTCTTATTTTGTATTTAGAACAGAAGAATACAGTAAACATAATGTAGAACGGTTGAACTATTCTATAGATATCTTTGTCTAGTTTTTTATTGCGTTCCATTTTCGATTTGGATTCGACTACAATTATGGGGGTGTCCACCATAATTCTTATTCTTTTCACGTTGTTGTAAGCTTCACTGTAGTCTGTCAAATAACCTTCAGGTATTTTTAATTTTATTAGTCGTCTTATCTTCGATCTGTACTCATATCAAACTTGACATAAATAATGATTGATGCCAAAGTATGGAGTAAATATTAATTAAAATATACTAATCAAATAGGTCATAGTGAAAAAATCTACTTGATTATTGTAGTGTTATATTCTGCCTTTACATATAATCCAAAATGGAGTCGCGGGATTGTTTAGGGGAGTATTTTAAGAAAGACGGTGGATTTTAGTCAGTATGAATCTATATAATTATGCATTTCAATCCATCCAGCACGATACAGAAGAAATTAGTAATGTGAAGCAATTTTTTTTCTTGGGCCTTAATGTAAAGATTCCTTGACATTAAGAAGATTCAGTGTATTAGTCCACATAAATATAATGTTACAGCAAAGCAAACTGCAGCAGTACAATGATGTATTTTGTGAATATTCCCGTCAAAGGTATCGGTAGCGAGGCGTCTATAGTAAACAGACCACACGCTGTCATCTTACTGAAGGAGCGGTTAACTTGTAGCACGCGCGCACACAGATGTTTGACACTCTCTGTGGGCAAAAGAGGTTAGACAAAATTATAATAAAACCTTGCTACAATTGATTCACAGGCAAAAGAGAGACCTTTTGTAATAAAATCAAAAGCGTGTACGGCAGTTCATAACAAAGTCGTTCAAACAGTACTCAACTCCTGACCTACCACATGACGCAGGTCCTCACCGGACACGGAAGTTTCGGGAGGTACCTGTGTCTGAATGGCGCACACTATCCTAAGGTAAAGAGAAAAGTTTTGACAGTTGTATGTATACATATAAGTTGTAAGCATGTCATTGAACTCGTAGTGATTATTGCTAAATTTTGAATTTACATCTTTTATCTCTACACTTGTTGTTTTATTTAATGTTTCGATAAAAAATATTTAATATTCATGAATTTGTATAAATTTAGAAACAAAACAATGATAAAAAATGTTATTTTAAATGTTAAATGTTATTTTGACTTCAAGTGAAATTACGCTCCCTATCAACTTCAAACGCTTTGAACACTAAGTTCCGGCAGGCTTAGACCTGGCAGACCTTTTGATCCATTATCAGGGACATCTTGGCTATTATTCAGCGTTGGTTCCATCCGGGTACTCGATGAGGTAGGTTTAGTGAGTCAGAAGGGCATATATTTAGTGGTCTGCCAAGTACTTCCGGCAGGCTGCGCAATGGCAGACCAACTTTTTTTTACATAACTAATCAATGGTTAACTGCTGCCAGCACTTTCATTCGGGTATCTTATGAGGTAATTTTTATTAAAAAATTATGTCAAAAAATATCGATTATTTCTATGACCCGGCAGGATCGGCCCTGGCAGACCTGATTTTTTTTACGTGTTTAAGTGTCGGTTAACGATCTAAATATAGCCCATTGGGGTAGCCGATGACGTAGGTACTTCTGCAGCCGGCTCTCGCTCTATAAGAATATTTAGGGAAAATATTAAAACTAAAACTGTCTCTTCTATTTATTTGTTTTTTTTTCTTACTATAAATCGCTAATTTAAAATCTCACAAAATAGATTAATAACTTTTTATATTCTGACATTCAATAGTATATTTTGCAACGAGTGAATAAAGAGCGGATTTAAAGCGAGGGCCATTATATGAATCAAGAGCAAGCGAAGGATTTTAATGTCTGAATCACGACCGTAGGGAGTGATTCATGATGATTGAATCACGAGCGAAGCGAGTGATTCAAGTATTTAAATCCTGAGCGACGCGAGTGATTCAGGCCCTCGATTTAAATCCGTTTTATTCAAGAGTTGCAAACGATACTTTATACCATGACTACGAGAAAAAGAAAGATTTGAGCGATAAAAGATATTCAACGAAACAAAATAAAGGTTTTTTTTTAATAAGTCTGCTCCACACACACGTGGGTGCGAAGTAGTCCAATCACTCGGTCACTGCGCCAACAAGCTGACATTAAAATCGGAACAATGATTTGAATTAAGAGTAATTTTCATATTAGCAAGGGGGTTGTCCAGCATCGCGGTCGATGTCGAATGTACTAAAGTGTTCTAAATTCAAACACCAAAACAGTGCGTAAAAGACTACTTTTACGCACTGTTTTCCGTGAGTAAAAGTAGCTTTTTCGAGGGGGAATGGTATAAAGGTTATTTTTGGCACCATATTCTTTTTAGTACTGCCATCTCTATACGCTACCAGTGGCGTGCACTCCCATACTCTGCGCCTTGAAAGATCAAGTTTACAAGAATCTTTTCTTAAAAGGTATTTGTGTTAGGCCCTTCGTTCACTAGGCGACGCCAGTTTCCGATACCTTACGACTTCAGTATCCAGGCGACTCTCGCAATAGAAATCCATATATGTTCGTACACATGCTCGCGACGCGCGACGCCAATCGCGCGCTACCTATCTGTTGACATCGCCGCTACTTGAGTTTCTGCGACTTTCAAGATGGCGGAACAATTTATTTACCATTATTAATTATATTCACACAATAAAGGGTTCCGTAGCATATTCTTGAATCACTTTTGTAACGTAATTATTTAAAACAAAAATTCACTCAATATTCAATCCTCGTAATAAATCTAATTTGGTATGCAGTTTAATTAAAAAATTGGGAGGGAGGGGTTTTTTTTCTATTTCATTGAATAAAATTTATTACGAATAAAGTATTATATTAACAATCCTCACAATAAGCATTTTCATTTGATGTCACATGATGCAGTTTACAATTTTTTTTCATTGTTGTCCCTCCTACGGATCCCTTAAAAATATATTTTGACAACACAGTCATGTGTCAGACATTTTATAAATTCATAATCTTGACCACCCATCATGACCTTTTGACGCGGCGCTAGTGTCTATGTCGTTACATCAAATTGCATTATAAAAATTTAGTACCTCTGATTTTCCGCAGGTCATGAGTAGTAACGAAACTATAGTATCGGCAACTTGCGTCGCGTTGTGTACGAAGGTTCGTACACAACGCTATGCAAGTTTCCGATACCTTACGATTTGGTTTCCAGAAGACTATCGCAATACAAATCCTTAGAGTCTTATTTTGGTGATGCGTCGCCGACTCTAGCCACGCGCGACTCCATTTATCAAGATCGCGGATACCCAAGTCTGCGCGATTTATAACCGACGAAAAATTTGTATCTAAGTTTTATTTCAAACTTTATTATTAAACATCTTTGTATTTGAATTAGAAAAATATCCTTGTTTGTATCATTACAATTAATAATAATAATATTCCACAACTATCACACAACGTCATCTAGTCCCAAGCTAAGCAGAGCTTGTGTTATGGTTACTAGACAACTGAAAAACATACTTTATTTTCTGAATATATAAATATTATAGATAAATTACTCTCAGACACAGAACAAAAATGATAGTGCTCATCACACAAACATTTGTCTTGGGTGGGAATCGAACCCACGACCCGGGGCATAGCAGTCAGGGTCACTAACCACTAGACCAACAGGCCAGTCAATTAAAAGTGTTAGGTATTAGATAAAAATAAATGAGACTGTATACTTATTGATACTCACTGATAACAAATTAATAAATAATACCTAGTACCTACCTACCTACTAACAGACAATTCTTTTTTTTTGTACATTTTATTCATTAAAATGAAGGAATTAATTTGAATTAAAGAATTACATGGAAGTTAAAAAAAGTAACATGAATAAAAATAAATTACACTTAGTTCTACCGCGGTTCTGTTCTAAAACTTAGGTTTTTTTTTAACCTCATGGTGAAACGCATAGAAAGAAAAAAAAACGTTTATTGGCACATAGCATGATACCTAAAACTCTTATATTACTGGTTTACTACCTAGCTCGAGAACTGGTAATGTTGGAATATTGAACTTAATGTGAACACTAATGAGGTTTAAAATAAAACCACAGTTGCTTTTACTAAATCGATGTAACCAAACGATAGCGCGATCTAACTCGACGACAACGCCACCTATCGAGCATAGTGTCGAACTTTTTTCACTTTTATAAATTATTATGGTTTCGTTTCAAACATTACTACTTTAACCCAGCTTCGTCATGTTCTTGCACATACGACAAAAATAAAGTAGGTAGTTAAGAAAACGAAAACATTAAAAAAAAATCCTATTCAAATCTGAAACTGTCCACGGTCATCAGCATAGCAGTAAGCGCATCAGCTTTCCGATGCAAATAAAAGATAAACTATAAAAAAACCTAGAAAAAAAACGGAATAAAACTAAAAACAAGTGAAACACAAAAAAAGAAAAATTCTATGTTACCTGGGGATCGAACCCATGGTCATCACCATGAAAGTCAAAGCATAAACAAATCGAGCTACCTTGTAGCGGAATCGCGCGGCGAAATTATGAACCATTTTTTTTTTCAATATTTTTGCGTGAAAATACGTTTTTCTCCTGTAGGTATACGCGCCAATTTTTTAATGAATAAAATTGAAATTGGAATGCGCCTGCCATTTTTAAAATGAACAGCATTTTATTAGATGCAATGAGATGTACATTTTGTGTTTTGTACCATGTATTATTAAGGTTGAATATAGAATGGTATAGAATAGACGATTTGAGTCTTACGACTCGAGTCGCCGCTGTGTACGGATCATGCGCTACTAGAGTCGCGCGACTTAGATATTCGACTGGAGTATCGGATACCCGAGTCGCCTTGTGTACGAAGGGCCTAATGCTTGGAATATGATCCTATTTCATGGGATGGGAGATATAATATGATGAATTTTTGGTAGCCATTTTAGTTTTATGTTAAGTTTTTTTCCCTTTGTATACTTATTTGGATGTAATACTTTGTATACGTTTTATCTTATAAGTTTTGTTCCGCGCGTTATATTTTTGGCACAAAGAAAATTCTTGTGCCTCCGTGAAGTTCAGCCGACTGTTCATCTGAATATAATCAAGCCTTATAATAACTAATAGATTACACAAGGTCGTGGCAAGTTTTTTTACCAAACCAACCAGGTACTTGTCGACTCGCTACGTTCAGGATTCTACTAAAGAATCCCTCGCTACTCTCGGGATTCTACTGTAGAATCGTTCAGTTCACTCTGGATTCAAAAAAGCGCCCTCGCCGTAAAAATATTACTTTGCTCCCTCGTCATACAATCTACTATTTCCGTGATGAAACCCGCGACAATCAGCTCAGTAGCCATTTTATTTTCAGTGTGAGCAGTAAAAGCATACTTAACGTATTGCTTCATGTCTGGATTCTCCCACCACAATGTTCTCCATAAACATCGATTGTCCAGTCCAAAGAATTCTGGTGAACACTCGATCGGTCTGGTTTGAACCGCCCGTAACCAGTCTAGAGCGGTTTACGGCGGTTCACCGTATCAATTATTACCTGAAAACTCTAAAACTTAAGCTCGACGTAAATTTTATAGGTTTTCTTGTGAAATTCTAACGGGTTCCGGGTTCAAAGATATTCAATTATTAAAGGTTCGAACGACCGAATAAAATTGTACTCGATTCCTGTATAGATCTATTGTTTTTGAAAAAAGGCAGTAAACAGTAAAGGGTTATATTTGCGTATTGTAATTTTGTTCTTATTTGTTTGTTGGTAAAGTTGAAATTAGTTTACGCAATTACTGGCAACGGGCTGTTTATTATGCACTTGATTCTCGTTCTTATTTCGTTTTAGATTAAGACGAAAACTGCGTGAGCGTTCAAGAAGGTTAATGAATATTGTAGGCTCTTTGTCGGCGTTTGATTAAAATATGGCCGTAAGGTTTTAAATGACTGATTCTTTTTAAATTATTTCCTCTTTAAAATCCTGTCTTTGTGATTATGTTCTTTCTTTTTATTTAACATTATTTAAATATTCTTTCCTTATAATTGGGGGTCTATTTTGCATTACTAATTCTCATCCTTCTTTAAAGCTTAAAATCCGGTAGTATCGGCTTATTTTACGTGGTAAAATCATCAAATGAGTCCTCCTAACCAGGGCGTGACGGGACATATATTTGAAATTAGCCAGGCTTACAGGTCTGTGTCAACCTAAAGGGTCGTTACATAATTATGAACCCAAATGCAAAGTGCTCAGTAGCACTACTAAACTGCGGTCGGTCGACAAATCAGCTGCGATGGTGCGAGCGTATAATCGGGAGACCTTTCGCTAGAAAGTACTTAATAGAAATACATGGAAACCAATAGTTTCGCAGCGACACGTCTGCTGCTGCTGTCTGCAGTCGGCTATGAACTCTGTCTAATAAAACACCATTTTCATCAAAAAGACAATTAGCCACATCCATAGAAGAAAAACAAATTTTAATCCTGAATCGTACCAAAGAAGTTTAAACCATAATTAAAAATGCCAAGCGTTTAAAAGATAAGTATAGAAAAATCCTACTATGATTTTTGGACAGCCGACAAGACACAATGGGTTTGACGCAAAATGTGCCCTTCACAAAATGTGCACTTCGCAAAATGTGCACTTTGCAAAATGTGCCCTTCGCAAAATGTGCCCTTCACAAAATAATATGCACTTTGCAAAATGTGAAACGGCCATAAGTGAATCGTTCTGTCGACGAAACGTCCAATGATGAACCGGTCGTCGGTGAATCGTTGCAGAATCATTTGCAAAATGTGCAACACCTGTTTGGTTGAAAGTCCTCTTTTCAGATGGGAAATAGGAACTTTACACTCTGTTTTATTCCTTAAATCTTTATACATTATTATGGAAGAGTAATATTGCAAACAATGGTCAGTTGACCACTCTATTTGAGATTAAAATAAGCACTTCGGAGTTTCATCGATGATTATCAAATATTAACTGTGTGTCCACTTGATTGTGTAACTAATTCACGTTGGAAATTAACCATTTTAAGTGAGATTTCGCTCTGGAGTTCCAATATTTTAGATATTAACTTTTCGACGCTTTTTACTTGTTTACTTTTTTTTTATCATTTATAATCCTCTTGTTTATTTCGTTAAAAGTAAAAATTATAATAATATCCTATTTATTTATTCAATAAATAAATACCATACAAGATTCTAAAACATATTTCACAAAATTATTATCTACTATTATTATAAATGCGATTTGCAAGTATGGATAAATACACAAAATTTCACACCTTTTGCCCATGGCGCATGGCGGTAGGAAAGAAGAAACTACAGAGGGTCACCTGCTATGATCCTTACAAACTCCGTTCACCTCATCCAAATTCATACATCATCCAAAAAAACTACAGAATGGATTGGAATGCCCAATAGCACCTGATAATCCGCGGGCATAAATTACCCCATTACATACGTTTCTAACTCAGTTCCCACGTATTCTAAAATGCTCCACTCCTCATAACTTCCATAACCCCTTCCAAAAAGTATACCATACCTTCTCACCTGTCCAAAAAATATGAAAGCACCTCCCAAAAATTCACAAACCCACAACGTTTTCCGCCTAATTCACTCAGGCTCTCAACAAAATGAAAAGGAGGCTTCATTAAAATCCCATGTGCACCATCAAAGGCTTGACAATCTGTGAGTGCAACGCACCGGAGCGTGCCCTGGATAAACAGCTGCCACGATAATGTAATCCGTCATACATAATTCAGGGAACCATAGGAATTAATTCGAAAGCTTTTTATTTCATCCGCCATGTTGTTTGCAGGTGGGGCGATTTAGGAATTTTGAGAGTTGACTGATTCTTTGTATTTTTTTTTTAATATTTGTGTTTTTCTCTTCGTAGTAATGCAATAGTAATTTCATAATTATTATCAGGTAATAAATAGCAATAGAGACAGTAAGAGAGACAAACAGTGTCAATAGTAATGACTTTCCAACGCGAGGCTGCTTGCTCTGTGTGGACGCGCCTTTTGTTTCTCGACCGAAGCACGAAACAATATACGTGAGCAGAACAAAAAATCGACACTGGATGGCTCGGTCAGTCGCTCGCCCGCGGCTCAGCACCGCGCTCGCTTGCCTCCGCCGAGAGACGTCCACATTAACCGAGCTGCCTCGCTAGGCTGCTCGCTAATGATGATTTTTTTGATGAGGGAGGCCTTTGCCCAGCAGTGGGGCACAGAATAGGCTAATTATAAAAAAAATGTTATCACACTGTCGGTGACATGACGCCTACGATTGTTTTGTGTCAAATTCCGCAAGGAAACTCCACAAAACATAGGTAATTTAGTTAACTAAAATTTACATTGAAACACTAACTAAAAGTGGCACCTACATTCTAATTCCCATTTCAACATTAACACAATTTCTGTTATTTCTAAGTCAGACGAAATAACTCAGCATTAATGAAATGGCTTACTATATTAACATTAGTAGCAGAGAAAAGAATTAAAACGTGAGAGGTGGCTTTTTATGATCTCAAAATGTACTTACTTACGCTTTTGTGGATATTAAAAATGGAAAACGTAGACAGTAAATCTTGGATTATGATATTAAAGAATAAGTTAGTGAAGGATGATATTAATATAATTATTTTATAATCTAATTAAATGTGTAGTTACTTCTTAAAATACATATTTCATAAATTGTGGTAGTTATTTTAAACTGCAACTTTATTGACTTAGCACAACATCGCGAGGTGAATTCCAGCCACCGTAGGTGCGGGTATGCGGATGATAAGTAATGGGTGACTCTCCTTCCGATCATGAACCATGCCACAGTTGACGGCACGTCGTATTCCACGCGCGCCTGAAAAAGTTATCACCAATCTGACAGGGCCCCCTTATAGGGTCAAAGTCAGCCATCAATGAAACCGGACCTAGGCTAGGCCTGGTTGTCGAACTTTCAAACTTCCGACTAACATTATCGACTATCAAAAAGAATGTCAACTCTCTGCGCAAACGCAGTTTAATATTCAATTTCAATCCGATTCCTATTCCTTTTTTTTTTGAAGCTGCTTCTGATTGAACATCATAAAAAACAACATCTTATAATCTCAGTCAAATTCGGTCGCGGGTTGGTTACAGATGCAATCAAAATAGGAACCGAGATAGATTTATTAATTTCCAGTGCAAGCTAATTAAAAAATTAAAACAATCATTATTACATGATTCAACCATTTGCTTTTATCACGCATGCTTCACCAAGATCCATGGAAAAAAGAAAAAAATACAGACTTTACAAAAATCTCCCATATTATCACTTGCACGGCAACACGCAGTACTGAACGTACGCTTTCGTAAAGGAGTATATGCATCTGCATTAACAAAATGGCTGGCAGTAATAGCATTACATTCTTTTCTCGGATGCGCCTTTCCGTGTCCGGAACGCTTTGTCCTGGATACATACTATATACGTATATACATATAGTAGGGTAAGCAAAAATAAAAAGCTTAGGTATTATGATAAAATATTGGTGTGTTATTTTTTTTTTGTTATTTTTTTTATGTGCTAGGTTTTGCTCGTGACTTCGTAGGCGTGTAATTTGTCAAATTTGTGAAAATATCTGATTGCAGCGACGATATATTACTAGACTCCGCATGCACGATCTAAGGAACAAAAAAATTCTGTCAACTCTCTGAGTTGCTACATAAGCGAGGGGGACGGGGTACTGCGTTGTAATTGGCTAACTCAAGGTCTGTTCTGTCTCAAGGTATGTTTACGGCTCACAGGAGTGGTCGAAATAAGACGGATATAAGACTTTTTTGCCTAATGTGTTGACAGACATAAGAAGCCTGTTATTAGGAGTCTAGTTATATATCGTTGTTGTCTGATTGGTACAGCAAACTGTATTCATTTTATGCTATTGTTTCTTTGTTATGCGTTTATATAAACATACAGACTGAATTAGATTAAATTAGACCTTTTGTAACATTTTGTACAGGCAGTCATTCCATGTAAAATACTGATATCCAGCTGCAACTGGTTTGACTGGAAGTCGACCCCAATATAATTGGGAAAATGCTAGGCAGATGATGATGATAGACCTTTAGTAACATACGAAGAACCGAGAGGAAACAAGAAAATTTGTTCGATTTCAGGCTGCTGATGATGAAACTTGTTAACAGTAAAAGGTTTAATTGTTTAATAATTATTATCGTCTTTAATATTTATTTCTTCATTTAATTTAATTTTGATTAAAATCCATACAAAGAAAGTTGAAAAGACACCATTCGCCTCATACTCGACTATTAAACTTTATTCCTTGGATACAAAACACCCTTTCCTTAAACACGAAAAACGGTTTACATAGACATTAAAACTCGGTGACAAATGTGGAAAATGCTTAACAGGAACGGCACTTAGAACAAAACATAGCACCAGAATAAATCCTATTCATTGAGCCCAAATAATATATAGGTAGTTAACAAACGCTCCAACCACACAGAATGCCCGGAAAAGCTTAAGCGGAACTCACTGATATCCGGATTTATTCGGAAATAACCGGTTCAAACCGGTTCCTAGTACTAATGGGTTCCTAATTCCGATCCAATATGCGTTCGGGAAGTTGTATGACTGTAGTACTTTATTGTCTAGTGATTTAGGTGGTGTTTTGTGGTAGACAAAATGTGGAATTCAACATCATTATCATCAGCCTATAATGTAATCCTTCCATGCTGTTTTCGGCTACGGCGAACGTTTTATCACTAATAGCGTCTATCATAGGTTCTCATGTGGCTAGAAAAACCGCCTTTGTTCACAAACGTGGACATGTGAGAACAGTCATTAACATAATTATAATTGATTACCGCTGGTGGTCGGGCTTTTAGTTCGTCACGCTTGGATTCTAATTTTGAAAGCCGATGAGTCTCAAAATCAGAAACTTTCTGGTGTGACCAGTGACCTCCACTCTCTTAGACGAAAGTTTTTCCCACTGAGATGCCTATAATGTGCCCACTTCTGGGATCCAGACCTCCTCTCTGTAAGAGAGAGTGGGACATATTACGCGGGCCTAGGACTCGCACAGGGCTCGCACAGGACTATTTTATGTTATTTTTATTCCGTTTGTTATCTTTTGTTTTATGTTATTTTGTATTATTTTAGTTTTTCTCTTTCTTCTGTATAGTTTGTTTATTCCGTACTGTGTGCGTCAATAAATCCCTTCTTCTAGGATAATTATGCCAGGTTTCCTCACGATGTTTTCCTTCACCGTTAAGAGCAGTGGTGATGAATTAAGTACACAGTTAATGCCTGGCTGGGTTCGAATCTACGACTTAAGGTGTGTCCAAACACGGCGTGCAATGTGCGCGGCAGCTACGCGCGGCATTCGCGGGATACGAATTTGCCGCGCGGCTAGTTTAGACCTTTTGCGCGGCAGTGCTGCGCGGCATGTCCGAGACACGCGTGCGGTGCGACAACCACTGTTGTCGCAGAGCTCGCGCGTGTTATCTATTATATTTCGTGTTGTTCGCAAATATTTGATTCCTTTTTGATTGAATTAGACCCAGTTTAAAATAATTTAATGATTGATAAGATAGTTTTTAAAATAATTGAATTACGCGTTTCATACATGTTGGATAATTACGAGAGCAACTTGAAAATTTGATTTTTTTTTGTTCAGATATCTTAACGATTATGGTCTTAAATGAAAGGTCTTGGTCTAAAACCATTTTATCAGTTCGAATCATGTAAATCGGTTCACGCCTTTAAGAGATAATTAAGAATTAGTAGTATACTGGAAACATAATGAGGCAGAAAATTAATACTAAGTACCTACTGATAAAAAATGTAATAAGATTAAACTTACCACAACCAGTGACATTACTTGTTGTTTCTCTGTTTCTCTCCCTTCTAAAGAACTCAAAAGACTTTTCATTTTCAATTTGAAAGCTGCTTTTGGTTATCTGATTTTTTTTTGCTATTTCATCCCATATATCTCCTCTCCCGTTATTATTATGATATTATTTACGTCTAGCATCACATAATGGACCATGGGAGCCATATATTTCAATAAGACAAATTGCTGTTTCGTTATCCATTTTACTTGATAAAATACGTCGAACCAACACTAACACCGTTCGCGGCAGGGTGCTCGCGCGGCAGTCGTCCAATAAGGCCCTTCGTACACAAGGCGACTCGGGTATCCGATACTCCAGTCAAATACCTAAGTCGTGCGACTCTAGTAGCGCATGATCCGTACACAGCGGCGACTCGAGTCGTAAGACTCAAATCGTCTATTCGGCCACCATTCTATATTCAACCTTAATAATATATTGTACAAATCACAAAATGTACATCTCATTGCATAAAATAAATGCTGTTAATTTTAAAAATGGCGGGCGCATTCCAATTTCAATTTTTTGGAATTTAAAATTGGCGCGGAGAAAAATGTATTTTCATTCAAAAATATTGAGGAAGAATATGGTTCATAATTTCGCCGCGCGATTCTGCTACAAGGTAGCTCGATTTGTTTATGCTTTGACTTTCATGGTGGTGACCATGGGTTCAATCCCCAGGTAAAGATAGAATTTTTCTGTTTTCGTGTTTCACTTGTTTTTTAGAGTTTTATTCCATTTTTTTCTATTTGTTTTGTATAAAATATACAAAAAAAAGAATTATCTGTTATAGTAAGTAGGTAGGTACTAGGTATTATTTATTAATTTGTTATCAGTGAAGTTTCATCATCATCTTCCTGCCTCTTGTTTTTTTTGCGTGGTAAAACAAAATCATCAAACGAGTCCTCCCACCCCGGGCAGGGCGGGTAATGAGATAAGTCCCGCGACCTCGGAACATAAAGGGCTATTGAAGGACACCGTGGATTTTAATCAGTACAAGTCTGACAGTCCCTCCCGCCCTGACCGGGGTGGGAGGACCCATTTGATGATTTTACCACGTAAAAAAAAAGCTTAAGTATTCCAGAATATATTTAGAATATTCTTTTGAATTTGACAAGCCTGTTAGTCTAGTGGTTAGTGGCCCTGACTGCTATGCCTGAGGTCGTGGGTTCGATTCCCACCCAGGACATTTAATGTATGTGTGATGATCACGATCATTTTTGTTCTGTGTCTGAGAGTAATTTATCTATAATATTTATGTATTTAGAAAATAAAGTATTTTTTTCAGTTGTCTAGTACCCTTAACACAAGCTCTGCTTAGCTTGGGACTAGATGACGTTGTGTGATAGTTGTGGAATAATATTATTATTAATTGTAATGATACAAACAAGGAAATTTTTCTACTTCAAATACAAAGATGTTTAATAATAAAGTTTGAAATAAAACTTAGATACAAATTTTTCGTCAGTTATAAATCGCGCAGACTTGGGTATCCGCGATCTTGATAAATGGAGTCGCGCGTGGCTAGAGTCGGCGACGCATCACCAAAATAAGCCTCTAAAGATTTGTATTGCGATAGTCTGCTGGAAACCAAATCGTAAGGTATCGGAAACTTGCATAGCGTAGTGTACGAACCTTCGTACACAACGCGACGCAAGTTGCCGATACTATAGTTTCGTTACTACTCATGACCTGCGGAAAATTAGAGGTACTAAATTTTTATAATGCAATTTGATATAACGACATAGACACTAGCGCCGCGTCAAAAGGTCATGATGGGTGGTCAAGATTATGAATTTATAAAATGTCTGACACATGACTGTGATGTCAAAATATATTTTTTAGGGATCCGTAGGTTCGAAATAAAAAACGGAATCTTTATAAGATAAGTCGTGTGACCGTCCGCCCTTCACAGTTAATTTTCTGTGAACTTTTTTGACCGATTATGTTGTAAACATTTATCTATTGAATACATTTAGAACAGTTAAGTAGGTAGTTATGCCATTTCCAAACATGTCAGTTCCTATTGCTCAAGTGTGTTTTCTGTATTATCTCTTATCTCTGAAAATACTGAGTATATACAAAGGACTTCTAGTATATAATAATAGAAGTCCTTTGTACAGGGCCCCCGCATCCATATGTGCAAAGTGTGCAATGCACACGGGCGCCATCCTCTAAGGGCGCCAAAACAAAGGGCCCAAAAAAATAATTAAAAAAGGATTTTAAATAATTTAGAAATATGAGTTGAGAATTTATATAAGATTACATACAAGTAAGTACTTTAAATATTTGATCTCACTTTCAGATTAAAACTTGAAGTCCAGAGACGTTTTACTTTTAGAGCTGACTGCGCTCGCTCTTCTATGAAGAATTACCTTGTTCTAT
This sequence comes from Agrotis ipsilon, assembly GCA_028554685.1. NCBI lineage: Eukaryota > Metazoa > Arthropoda > Insecta > Lepidoptera > Noctuidae > Agrotis > Agrotis ipsilon. Next base: position 12,540,418 of record CM052973.1, on the reverse strand, counting down.
TCCAAAAACCTAAAAAATTTCGCGCTCGCTACGCTCGCGCTTATAATTAATAAATTGCTATTCGGTTTTCTTGACCTCCCTTTTGATAGCTCATTTTTCAATACTAAATGCTAAACTATCATACAATAAGAATGTATGTTAGTTTAATCTTGTTGTGTTCTACAAAATTTTAAAAAGTTTGTTTTCTCTAAGATGGTATGGCACTCTGGTTTGGGTGTGAAGTTGATGGTTTCTTTTGAGCCCGAGGGCACTGAATTTTAAAATACACCACTTACCTACCTACCATAAAAAAACGATGATTCAAAATGCTTTAAGAGGCGCCAAAATCCTTTTTTGCACACAGGCGCCAGTAGCCCTTGCGGGGGCCCTGCCTTTGTATATAGATTACAAGAAAATTCACAGTAGTCCTATGATCTTAAAACAACATAGACATCGGAGGGACAACAATGAAAAAAAATTGTAAACTGCATCATGTGACATCAAATGAAAATGCTTATTGTGAGGATTATTAATATAATACTTTATTCGTAATAAATTTTATTCAATGAAATAGAAAAAAAACCCCTCCCTCCCAATTTTTTAATTAAACTGCATACCAAATTAGATTTATTACGAGGATTGAATATTGAGTGAATTTTTTTTTAAATAATTTCTTTACAAAAGTGATTCAAGAATATGCTACGGAACCCTTTATTGTGTGAATATAATTAATAATGGTAAATAAATTGTTCCGCCATCTTGAAAGTAGCAGAAACTCAAGTAGCGGCGATGTCAACAGATAGGTAGCGCGCGATTGGCGTCGCGCGTCGCGAGCATGTGTACGAACGTATATGGATTTCTATTGCGAGAGTCGCCTGGATACTGAAGTCGTAAGGTATCGGAAACTGGCGTCGCCTAGTGAACGAAGGGCCTAACAGAGCGGCGGGCCGCGCACTGCAGCCGCGCTCGATTGCCGCTCGATATTTGGACACACCTTTACAACACTAAAGTCTGGGGGGAGGACACCACTGCTGTTGCGTATACCAAATTTCCTCCAAATCAGCTTTTTGTTTATGAGAGACTAACAAACAGTAAGCAATTAAATGTCTTGTCTTATTTTACCCATTCATTCATAATTCACAAACTTCTGCCTTAAAAATAGAAGTACCTAAGATATGAAAGAGAAAATTCCTCTATTGGATCTCGTCCCTTATAAAACCATATTTTTTTATTTAGTTTGTACAACTAGCCGCTTTGTTTTTCTATCGAACGGTCAAAGTGCTCAGTCAACTGAAAAAATACCGGTGCGTTAGACATTTTTTTTCACTATATTGTTTTTTTTTTTCTTGTTTGTGGTTTACGGTGTGTTGGGTATTTGTTAAAAGTTATGGTAACGCGGTATTTTGTGATTGTAGTGAACGTCGAGGTTTTTAGAAATTAGAATGGAAGGTGTTGTTATTGGATTTTGTGCTTTATGTTTGAATATATTTACGAACGGTTTTTTTAGTTACGTGGTTTTTTTATGACACGAGTAATTTAACATACATTTCTAAGTAACACTTTACCTAGATTCTGCAACGATTCACCGACGATCGGTTCACCATTGGACGTTTCGTTGACAGGACGATTCACTTATGGCCGTTTCACCGATAGACTCTTTCACCTTTCTACGTATTGCAATACTTGTTGGCTTTAGTAATGACACTGAAAGACGTATAAACATTCTTAAAATAATTTCGCGCTTTTCTGAAATGACAGCATGCCACCCATAATGGTCCTAAGATACATACATGCCTGCCGGAGTCACGGGACTGTCTAAACAGGTCACCGTAACCCTTAAACGTTAAGAGCAATTGAAGGAACACGATGGATTTTAGTCAGTACTAGTCTGTACTGACAGCCAGTGATGACGCATTTAATGATTTTACCACTAAAAGAAACATCAACATAAAATACATTTTTTTTCAAAACTACTTCTTTAGACCACGCACCACATCATACACCCATAATAATCCCCTATCAAAAGCCATCAAACATCAAAGTTACCACTAAAACACAAAACCATTCTCAAAAACACCCTTTATAACATAAAATACCTTGCCAAAAACCCTTTTACGGCCCCACAATAGAATACACCACACATTATACAGGGATACATATCTGGCCCTTTATTTCTAATGCCACAAAAGATTATCTGGCATCCATTAATTAATTTAAGGGCTATCTAGTTTACAGTCCAGCGACGTCTTTTGTCCCTGCATCGTATCGCACCGCTTACACTGTGTCCATAGATTATTAGGTAAATAGACGTAGATAGGACTCTTTAGGTGTAGCTTAGAGATAGTTTACTACCTATGAACTTAGAGTAGTAGGTATTTTAATATAAAGCTGATTTTATCCGAAAGATTAGCAAAAGTACGTAATAGTAAATCAAAAAAGTTTGCAATGACTTTGAAAAATCGAAATGTTTTGTATTACGAAAAATTATAATTATTATGATTTTTTCTTTTTTTTACATTCTTTGTTTAAAAATGTAGATTCAGAATACAAAACGATACAACCGTTCAATTGTATTTCCATAATGATAAAGTATTCCACGAAGGGCACCTGGCACCTGCGAAAAATTTTGACAGGAGCCTGTCGAATAGATAAGGTGCAAGTAGCTTGGAAGCCATGGTCAGCGGGTGCCCTTCCTGGAATACCTAAAAAAAAAACAGCTCATGCAATTGATCTCAAAACTTTTTTATGACATCAAAAAAAATACTGGGGACGGTCAATCTACAGTCATCCAGCATGTCACCTCTACTCGTCCGTCTAATCTACAACTGAGCGACCCCTCCAATATAATAGTGGTACTGATATAACTACAGCGTATAGGTCATTCTGCCTCAATGATCCTATTATACTAAGTAATCACATGCTGTGGGTATTTGCTAACGCTAGATTAGAAATTATAATGGACGTATAATCATGCTATAATGTTCCCACTTCTGGGACTCAAGTCTCTCCTCTATGAGAGTTGAGCCCAGTGTGGGTTGGTAGATGTTACTGATCAATTTAATTATAAGAGAATTGGCGTTGAAAAAAAAAACGACGGGTTGCACTCTGGGAGTGCCGGCAGAAGTGAAAACTTGAATAAATAAATAATAATAATAAATAATATTCCACAACTATCACACAACGCCATCTAGTCCCAAGCTAAGCAGAGCTTGTGTTATGGGTACTAGACAACTGATAAACGTACTTATATGTTTCTAAATACATACATGTTATAGATAAATTACATCCAGACACAGAACAAAATATCGATGCCTTAGTTCACAATTGCACTAACTACAAAATTTTCAATTTTTACTTTTTTAATGCCATATACACTAAATTTCATGCTCTTTCGTTTCCGCGCATCGAAATACCGTTATTCCGTCTCTTTCTACCAAAAACGTGGGTCACAGTTGTATTAAATGAGTTCGTTTAATGTTCCATGAATGTGGTATTATACTAATGATCTTTATTTTTGTAAAACCAATCAAGATATACTTTAACTGATTTTAAGTTTCTCAACTTCAGGAAATTTCAAAACACAAACGTATTATATACATTTGCAATATCTGCTCATACTTTTTAGCAGTGCTACAAGAGTGAATTATGTGTTGGTAGTACAAAAGGATCAAGAAAGTTTAATGCACAAGTGTGCTAAGTACTTTTACTTGGCAATTCTTTAAATGCATAAATACATTAAACCGTTTTGAGATATAGTCCGGATTGTACAAGTGTATTAATTGAAGGGGTTTGACAAATTTTGAACTGAATTATAATTGAATTACCTGAAACTGAAGACTGACTTTATTAATTTTCTTATAAAAAATCTTATTTTAATGATTCAGAAATTAATTGTTTTGTGAAATAGCTAAAGATTGGCCTATAATTGGGCTTCAGTTCTTTTAATTTTTTTTTTAGTTTAGTTTTATAATAAAAATGAACATTATGAATATGGATCACTGGTTTATTATTTTGTCTATTTAATGCAATATCCATAACTATTATTATCCCTCTTCTTGGACCTTGAACCGGCCTGGTAAAGCTGTTAAATATTTTTGAGTTTTTCACTTAATGCCGGTCAGCATAATTAATCTTAGTGCACAAATGTATTAAAGGGGAGGTTTTCTTTTTATTTGGCCGTTTTGAAAAGGTTTCGTTTAAACTAATATTACAATATTGATATATGATGGAGTAAAAGGACTAGTCTTATGAGTCTGATGCATATTTTTTTGTTATTTTACTTGGATATTCTACTGTTCTCGTCTAAACTTTAAAAAACTTTAAAGCTCTCTCCTCAAAAATGTAAATTTCGTAGTTAGTGCAATTGTGAACTAAGGCATCGATATGATGCTCATCACACAAACATTTGCTCTGTGTGGGAATCGAACCCACGACCCCCGGCATAGCAGTCAAGTTCACTAACCACTAGACTAACAGGCCAGTCATTATTGACGTTGTGCATTTATTTCTATATTTTAAACACTTTATATACATGAATTTTACGAATACACAACCGTGTGGCCATTACACAGACGGTCGAGCCATCAGCTGTCGCCATTCTCGATAAATGGCATTGCCCACGCCGCACGTGGGTTCAGTTCTCGCACGGAACAAAATTGTTTAACCTACAAGTAAGTAGTTGTTCAGAGTTTTGGTATTTGTATGTGAGTTTTTTTTTTTTTGCTTGGTAACGTCATCAAATGAGTCCTCCCACCCCGCGTAGGGCCGGAGGGACTGTCAGACTTGTACTTACATGTTTTTAAAGACATCCACGACAAAAAGACATTCCTAGTGGGAGGCAAAGTAAAAAAAATCAGCTTTACTAGTGTCTATCCCAAATTCATGTAATCCAATAGCAGTATGACATGATCGGTTGAACAAACACTAACTACGCATATCCGGAAGCGAATTCTACAGTTACAGTTATTATAACACCTGTAGGTGACAGGGTAAAGAAAACTCGAAAATTAGGTAGACAAAGGGAATAGGGCGTTGGTGCGAGCGAAAGGATTGAACGCGGCGGACACACTACTTTTTTAATAACTGCGGGTGGTCGGAACTTGCATAGAAAAATGTTTTGAGAATCAATGACGTCTTTATAATTATTTATTTATATGTGACCCAAAAGATGGCGTTACACGCTCCGAAATATAGTAACATACAACTTTACTTACTTACTAAAATCTTATTGCTAATCTAATTTGATAATATGCGCCGCCTACAACACCCTTTTCACTTCTTCAGAGTACTTTGAAGTTATTATTTTGACTTTCTATCATTAAAATTTACATAATTGTTTTACTGACTTAATCTGACTAACTTACCTTTTAATGTTTCAGAAGAACAAATAAAAAAATAAATTAAGATTTTCTTATTCGGTGACTCATAATTCGCGGTTTAGAAAATCGCTTAAATTATCATTAATTTATCAAAATTTAAATTGCAAACGAAACGCTAGTATAAAATACGAGAAGGGAAGTGGGAGACGTATAAATATTATATATTTTATACTAAAAAGTCTCTTTTCCGGATCGTAAAGATGGACGAAAAATTAGTTATCATAAATTTACGTAAACAGGGATATCTTCTGGATATGAATACGTAATGAAAATTCTTTAATTCTGCGATTTGAATATTTTGTTAATATTTTTAATTGAACTGTTTAAATACATAAAATATAAAGATTCTTATTAAACGACTTCAGAAAAAGGAGGAGGTTCTTTAATGTCTATGTTCTCGGGACTGGCTCGCAGAATTATTTTTTTGTCAATTTACGCATTGCTTGGTAAGGCCTTTCATGACAATCTAAGTTAATTTTAGGCACATATTTCATAGTTAGCCCACTACCGCTTTATTTTGGCATTTTTCTCCTAAATTTGCAACCTGAGTTAAGGAGTGCAAATTGCTTTTTCTAGAACAATTTCTGCGTCTAACTTAACTATGCATTATACAATATTAAAATCGCAAGACTTGAGACTTAGAATAGCTGAATTAATACCACTGTGATATAGGCGTAGCAATGATGTAGCCACTGCTACGAAGTGCTACGAGGTGCTACGAAACGTCTACGATTTAACAGATACGGACAATACGCAGACGGTATACTGCGATATACACTGCAAAGCAAACGGTGTGAACAACTATGATCAATTGGTATTAATTCAACTATATCTAGGTCATTGTGGGTCTGATAGCTCTATATTGTCAGAGAGCTAAGCGAGTTATGGTCAACTCACACAGAATTGCTGCGTGCACATTTCAAAACCGATTCAAAATCAATTTTATCAACTACACGGAAAGTTCATATTTTCGTTGCGTCAGGTCACGTCTCGAAGTGTACTGGGCCGTAAGTGGCAAATAAAGCAATAATTTAAAGATGATTTGACTTTAATATCCTTCATTATTATTAAACCATATAAATATACATAACCTCACAGCAAAGCAAACTGAAGGAGCACAATGATGTATTCAGCCATGAGACCCGTCAAAGGTATCGGTAGCGAGGCGTCTATAGTAAACAGACCGCACGCTGTCATCTTACTGAAGGTGCGGTTAACTTGTAGCACGCGCGCACAGAGATGTTTGACACTCTCTGTGGGCAAAAAGAGTAATCAATTTAAAATAAATATTTTAATATTAAACAAAAAAATAAATATTAATTAATTATTTACGGTTTATAAATTTTACTTTAAACTTCAGATAATAATTTTAATTAAAAATGTTGGGACTTATAAGAAGGAGTTAAACAAATCAAAAACAAATTTTGGTAAATTATTAATTGAAACCAAAATAGAGGTTTATCACTGTTAATGAAAAAAAAACAGCCATCTTCCTTCCTACAGTTATTTCAAAAACCTATCCGAAAACAACCTTTTTGTAATGGCATAAAGATTAATTTGACTTTATATGGTTGCTGCTAATGGTATTTTTCTTATTCTTTACATATAAATGGCAACCGTATTTTAACGAAAATAAGGAACAAAATCGAATAAAAAAAACTCAGAAATTATTGTTCTTACTTGGGCAGTTAGGGTTCATGGTACTTCTTAAACATGTCACCACAGCTTCCTCCACCATGACATACAATTTCTCACACTGAAGGCTTGTGATAATTATGAGTGCGATATCTTTTATTATCAAAATAGCCATGTAACTGCTTCGAAGTTGAGAGATTATTTCAGGCTGTAAAATAATATAAAATATTAGACGTTACATATTCATCATCTTCAGTTCATGAGTAATAACATGCTTAAAAAAATATTCATAATATTTGTATGCTAATATTTTTTTTTACCTCTCGTTTTGACACCGCTAGTTCTTGTAAACGTATGATATGTAACTCCACAAAAAATAAATCACGAAAAAACGAGTCTATGGTGCGCCATAATAACTGAAAAAAAAAAGATTATAAGGAAACACGAAGAACTATCACATAGTTTATAATGATTTATGATGATATGATGTCTATGACCTACAATTTCAATTAGCACTTAAAATTTTTGGTTAGAAAAAAATAGTAGATTACGCACCAAGGGAGTAAAGCATTGCCTTACGTCACGGGCGTATTGAATCCCGAGGCGACACTAAGGATTCTGGGGTGAACCTTCGTAGCGTAGCGAGGAGGTTCAAGTGTGAATTCCCGAGTGAAGCGAGAGAATTAAGTTTAGAATCCTTAGTGTAGCGAGGGATTCAATTTAGCCCAAGACAAGGCAGATTTTCTCTCGAGGAGCGTATTCTGCTTTTCACATATACTGCGAGGAATTAAATTCAATTTTTGAAACTTGACGTGGTACGACAACCTTCGAACGGTTGTAATGGTGAAGCGGCCGGTGGCCACAACAGCTGATGGCTTGCAGTGGTGCCAATTTCACGTTCGAAGGTTGTCGTACCACATCAAATTTTAAAAACCGGCCAAGTGCGTGTCGGGCCACGCACAGTGTAGGGTTCCATAGTTGCCCATCAAAATATTTATGCGGACTAAATAAACTGATTCGCTGAATTTAATTTTAACTAATTAAAGTTGACAAACTTACATTTGCAGTTGAAAAACATGTTCTCCGATACATTTTGTTCAAAAAATATGTTATCCAAGTACGTTTTATAAGTTGGTCGGCTATTACTCGTAAACTTGAAAAGCCTACTTAGTCATGATAATTTTCCTTTAAACTACGCTATATTTACTAATATTGTGAATTTTTTAACACCCCCAAACATAACCGTTTAGCTGGTTGAGGGTGGAGCCATTCGAGTCGAGCAATAATTTAGCAGTTTAAAGTTTAATATTTCATAAACGAATCTTTTTATCAAAAAAATGTAAATGGAAACTATCAATATTTTTTAAAGACCTATTTTATTATACCCCACACTAAGGGCTATGCGAGAAAAAAAAACCACCCACTTTGCGTGTACCGTTATCCTAAAAAAAATAGTTTACGAGATTTTATTTTACCACTTTTTGGCACAACAAATCCGCATATTTACACCAAATTACAGATTTCTGGTACTGGGCGTCTCTGAGCTAAGCTGCGAACAGACGGACGGACGGACGGACGGACATGGCGAAACTATAAGAGATCCTTGTTGACTACGGAACCCTAAAAATGGAATGTATTTCCTCGCAGTAGGTATGAAAAGCAGAGTACGCTCCTCGGTAGTAAAGCTGCCTTGTCTTGGGCTAACTTGAATCCCTCGCTACACTAAGGATTCTTAACTAAATTTGCACAACACTAACACTTGAACCTCCTCGCTGCGCTACGGAGGTTCACCCCCAGAATCCTTAGTGTCGGTTTCAATACGCCCGTGACTTAAGGCGATGCCTTACTATCTTTTTTTTTTTTTACTTGGTAAAATCATCAAATGAGGCCTCCCACCCCGGGCAGGGCGGGAGGGACTGTCCGGGTGGGACTTGTACTGACTAAAATCCACGGTGTCCTTCAATAGCCCTTATTATATGCTGACGCGAGAGATCGTCTTGCGACGTCCGATGCCGTGGGCGTCCATCACCGCGGGTGGGGCGGAGGGAGGACCTTGTCCTCTCTCTCACGCGGCCCGCCTCCTCCTTCGCGAGCATGACTGCTTCGCAGAAGGAGGCGACCGCTTCCCACTCCGTCTCGCTCCGCAACATGGCCGCAACCAATGCCGGGCGCGATAGGTCTCCGCCTATCGCCGCCGTGAGTACACGTCGGGGCTCCGCCCAAGCGGGGCAATCCTGCACCGTATGCTCGACTGTGTCCTCCGGGCGATCTACGCAGTGGTGACACCCAGGCGTTTCCTCCTTTCTTATCAGACACAGGTACCTCCCGAAACATCCGTGTCCGGTGAGGACCTGCGTCATGCGGTAGGAAAGGACGTCACGACGTCTCTCCAGCCACTCCTCAAAGAGGGGTTCTTATCGCCGCTATTGCGGCGTGCCCGGCCGTCGGTCAATGCTTTACTTCCTTGGTGCGTAATCTACTATTTTGATTTTAAACTGCCTTGCTCATGTCATTTCGTTTGACAACTAATTATTTATGAGCTTGCGAGTGTGATGTGAAATGTCGCATAAAACACAATTTTAGAATACACCCACTTACCAATACCTGGAAACAATTCTTAAACAGCGAGTAAGTTTCCATAATATTTACATACATTTTAAACAAATTTTCATCACATTCTTCTTGAAAATGTATAACACGCTGCACATTTTTAATCCATTCCTTGAGATATATTGTAAGCAATCCAACAAGACGACTATTGTAGATTAGATTTAAATCAAACACCAAAATTGATACATCAGTGCTAACTATCATAAAATTCAATGAAGGTAATAATTCGTAACAACTAATTAAACTAAAAATAAAAACACCAAAAATAGAAAAAACTGAGATCCAATTCCAAATGATGTAATTTCGTATTTGATCACTCATTTTAACACCGATGTTGTTATGTAGTTCTTGAAAACTCAATATTAGAAAAATGTTGCTACGACTGAGAGTAATGTTACAAATAACCAAAAGTATATAGCCACTATAAAAGAAAATTAAACATAAAAATAATAAAAGGTTCTCCTTCAAGCTCACATCAACATAATGAGTATAAATTCTATAAAGAGTAAACCCGTTAAAAAATGAAACAATTAAGAATAGTAGTACGGGATACTTCTTAGCGCACGCAGTGATACAACCCTTTCTTATTTTGTATTTAGAACAGAAGAATACAGTAAACATAATGTAGAACGGTTGAACAATTCTATAGATATCTTTGTCTAGTTTATTTTTGCATTTCATTTTCGATTTGGGTTCGACTACAGTAATTATGGGGGTGTCCACCATAATACTTTTTCTTTTCACGTTGTTGTAAGCTTCACTGTTGTCTTTCAAATAACCTTCAGGTATTTTTAATTTTATTAGTTGACTTATCTTTGATCTGAACTCATATCAAACTTGACATAAATAATGATTGATGCCAAAGTATGGAGTAAATATTAATTAAAATATACTAATCAAATAAATAATTATGTCATAGTGAAAAAATCTACTTGATTATTGTAGGGTTATATTCTGCCTTTACGTATAACCCAAAATGGAGTCGCGGGATTGTTTATGGGAGTATTTTAAGAAAGACGGTGGATTTTAGTCAGTATGAGTCTATATAATTATGCATTTCAATCCATCCAGCACGATACAGGAGAAATTAGTAATGTGAAGCAATTTTTTTTCTTGGGCCTTAATGTAAAGATTCCTTGCCATTAAGAAGATTCAGTGTATTAGTCCACATAAATATAATGTTACAGCAAAGCAAACTGCAGCAGAACAATGATGTATTTTGTGAATATTTCCGTCAAAGGTATCGGTAGCGAGGCGTCTATAGTAAACAGACCACACGCTGTCATCTTACTGAAGGTGCGGTTAACTTGTAGCACGCGCGCACACAGATGTTTGACACTCTCTGTGGGCAAAAGAGGTTAGACAACATTATAAAAAAACGGCAGTTAACCTTGCTATACAATTGACTCACGGGCAAAAGAGAGACCTTTTGTAATAAAATCAAAAGCCTGTACGGCAGATCATAATAAAGTCGTACAAGCAGTTATTTTTTGGAAATTACTCAACTCATTTCAATTAAACTTCTTCTTCATAAATAGGTTACATTACATGGGAATAATAAGTTTTTGAGAACATTTCAAAATTGTATTAAATTACAAAATATGTCTAGATGATTGGAAATACATATTTCCAATTGCAAATAATTCGTGTATCTGTGGGAAATTAGTCTAATTAATAGAGAAAGACATTCTTTTGTTATTGTTGTCTCATATGTTTTTGGGCCTGATATATAATAATATTTCAATAAAAATTGTTCACCAATTTATGTTTAATAGCGCACACTATTCATAGATGAGTTTGATCAAAAGCAACATTATTTGGACGTACATCAAAACATAATCCTATGTAAATTACTGCTTAAGGACTCTAGTACCTAAAACTTGATAAAAAAAAACTATTCTACTTACTTGGACAGTTAGCGTTCATGGTACTTCTTAAACATGTCACCACAGCTTCCTCCACCATGACATAAAATTTCTCACATTGAAGGCTTGTGATAATTATAAGTGTGATATCTTTAATTATCAAAATAGCCATGAAACTGCTTCGATGTTGAGAGATTATTTCAGGCTGTAAAAGAACATAATAGTAGATTACGCACCAAGAAGGCAGTAAAGCATTGCCTTACGTTACGGGCGTGACACTAAGGATTCTGGGGTGGTTAGGTTCGGCACTAAGGTTCAAAGAACGAGGGAATTAAGTTAAGAATCCTTAGTGTAGCGAGGGATTCAAGTTAGCCCAAGACAAGGCAGCTTTACTCCCAAGGAGCGTACTTTGCTTTTCACACCTACTGCGAGGAAATGAATTCGATTTTTGAAATTTGATGTTTTACGACAACATCCGAACGTGAAGCTGGCACCACTGAGCAATCAGCTGTTGCGGCCAGCGGCCGCCATTACTGAGACAACTCCTTGGTGAAAGATTTCATACGGTTTTATTTGTGGTTCCAAATTCAAATCACATTATTCCCACGGGAGTAATGAAATTCAGTACAATATTATTGCCCGGCTCGAGCGAGGGGAAACTATGTCATGCTTTACAGTAGGTTTGCCCGACATATAATTTGACATTTACGAGCAAGTAGAGTGAAATTTTTTGAATGTAAGTCATGAGTAGTTTAATCTGGTTTAACAAAATATTCATAATATTCATATATTAATATTCCAACGGCTTGGTACGCAACGATGGCAAGAGACCGGACGGTATATCATTGTTTCCTTGGAAGATGGGTAGGCCTCTAGTGTGGGACGCAACCTGTGTCGATACTCTTGCGCCATCCCATCTTCCAAGTTCATCGTGCTCTGCTGGCGCTGCTGCTGCTGTTGCTGAGAACCTCAAGCGGCGGAAATATAGTAACTTGAGTAGTAACTATATTTTTGCGCCGTTTGGGGTTGAAACTATGGGGCCATGGGGTCCGAGTGCTCACAGCCTCTTCAGAGACCTTTCCAAAAGGCTAGTTGACGCTTCCCGTGACCCAAGAGATGGCTTTTACCTTGGTCAGAGGCTAAGCTTAGCCATTCAAAGAGGCAACGCCGCCAGTCTCTTGGGCACTTTACCGGCTGACAGCGTTGAGGAGGAATTTTTCGATGCTTTGTAATATTGTAATTTAGTTTTTGGTTTATGTATATTTGTGTTTATTTTAATTCATAATTGTTTTTACCTCACGTTTTGACACCGCTAGTTCTTGCAAACGTATAATATGCAACTCCACAAAAAATAAATCACGAAAAAACGAGTCTATGGTGCGCCATAATAACTGAAAAAGAAGAAAAGTATTAGGAAAAAAGCATGAAGAATGACCACATAAAGGTTTATAATGATATTCAAAAGATTTACGTGGAATCCGTCAATGACCTCAAATTATAATTAACACTTGAAAATTGTGAGTAGAAGTAAAACCTTCGGTATTTAAATTATGTTTTAGCAATGTACTAAGTTGCTCAGGTTATTTCATTATTTTGACAATTACTTAATTATGAGCTTGCGAGTGTGATGTGTCATGTCACATATTACACAATTTTAGAATAAACTCACTTACCAGTACTCGGAAACACTTCTTAAACAGCGAGTACGTTTTCATAATATTTACATACATTTTAAACAAATTTTCGGATTCTTCATTACATTCTTCTTCAAAATGTATAACACGCTGCATATTTTTAATCCATTCCTTGAGATATATTGTAAGCAATAGCACAAGACGACTACTATAGATTAGATTTAAATCGAACAAAAAAATTGTTACATGAGTACTAAGTTCCATAAAATTCAGTAAAGTAGATAATTCGTAACAAATTATTAAATTAAGAATAAAAAAACTGAAAAGAGACAAAACCGAGATCCAATTCCAAATAATGTAATTTCGTATTTGATCACTCATATTAACACCGATGTTGTTATGTAGTTCTTGAAAACCCAATATTAGAAAAATGTTGCTACAACTGAGAGTAATGTTACAAGTAATCAAAAGTGTATAGCCAATAAAAAAGAAAATGAAACATAAAAATATTAAAAGGCTCTCCTTAAAGCACATATCACCATAGTGAGTATAAATTCTATAAAGAGAAAACCCGTTAAAAAATGAAACAATTAAGAATAGTAGTACGGGATACTTCTTAGCACACGCTGTGATACAACCGTTTCTTATTTTGTATTTAGAACAGAAGAATACAGTAAACACAATGTAGAACGGTTGAACTATTCTATAGATATCTTTGTCTAGTTTTTTATTGCGTTCCATTTTCGATTTGGATTCGACTACAATTATGGGGGTGTCCACCATAATTCTTATTCTTTTCACGTTGTTGTAAGCTTCACTGTAGTCTGTCAAATAACCTTCAGGTATTTTTAATTTTATTAGTCGTCTTATCTTCGATCTGTACTCATATCAAACTTGACATAAATAATGATTGATGCCAAAGTATGGAGTAAATATTAATTAAAATATACTAGTCAATAGCTCATAGTGCAAAAATCTATTTGTTTAATTGTATGGTTATATTCTGCCTTTACGTATAACCAAAAATGTAGTCACGCGATTGTTAAGGGAAGCATTTCAAGGAAGACGATGGATTTTAGTCAGTATGAGTCGAATATCGTTCCACTCCACCCAGCAGGATACAGGAGTAATTTGTAGTGTGGGGGCGATGTATTTTTAGCAGTAATATGAAGATTGCTTGACATTACCAAGATTCAATATATTATTGTAAATGAATACAATGTTACAGCAAGGCAAACTGCAGCAGAACAATGATGTATATTGTGAATATTCCCGTCAAAGGTATCGGTAGCGAGGCGTCTATAGTAAACAGACCACACGCTGTCATCTTACTGAAGGAGCGGTTAACTTGTAGCACGCGCGCACACAGATGTTTGACACTCTCTGTTGACAAAGATGTTATAACACTTTAATTATTAAAATTATTTATTCTAATAATGCAATTTTATTGATGTTCCCTATTGTAGGTTACCGCTTCGGAAAAGGGTTAATTTAAACAAATCGGCAGATTATAAACTCGCCACAATATGTTATTTAACTACATAAAATATACCTATTGAAAATCTGATGTGTCAATCAGTTAGAATATTGAAAAATAATGGTTTCTTTTATGAATTATTGACAAAGATAAAACTCTTCCAAAGGAGTGAGGGCTTGTGACGTCATAAATCTTGTAAAATTGTACTAACCGAGTGATTTTCAGAAGCGTTGTAACTTCTTCAACTTTGGTTTCAATAATAAAACAAATAATATGGGTCTAATATTTTTTATAAACTATACAGGGTGTAAGGGATTCCGGAGGACACAATCGAGCATACGGTGCAGGATTGCCCTGCTTGGGCGGAGCACCGACGTGTCCTTACGGCAGCGATAGGCGGAGACCTCTCGCGCCCGGCATTGGTTGCGGCCATGCTGTGGAGCGAGACGGAGCGGGAAGCGGTCGCCTCCTTCTGCGAAGCAGTCATGCTCGCGAAGGAGGAGGCGGGCCACGTGTGAGAGAGGACAATCTCCTCCCTCCGTCCACCTGAGTGGTGGACGCCCACGGCGTCGGACGTCGCAAGACGATCTCCGGCCACCATAGGCGCGGGCATGCGGGCGGCGAGTTAAGGGCAACTCGCTGTCCACGCGCACCTCAAAGAGCGTCAGCATAATGACGAAGACCCCTCTCAGAGGGCTAAAGTCTGCCGGGGTCATCCCCGTGATCCCGGAACATAAAGGGTTATTGAAGGACACCATGGATTTTAGTCAGTACAAGTCTGCGGGGTGGGAGGGCTCATCTGATGATTTTACCACGCCAAAAAAAAAAGGATGTAAGGGATAACCCTCCGCAAACTTTCAGGAACAATGAAATAAAAAATCTGCCTTTGCATACAAACTGTCCAATCAAGTTTATAATTTTGTATGGAGAGTCCGATTTTTTTTTCATTTCCTGAAAAAGAAAATATGTAAGATTGTTTAGTTTCGTCTAGTGGGCAAGCCCTGAAAGTTATCGGAGCGCTACACCCTCACACCAATTTTTATTTTTAGTAAAATGCCCATTTTACTATTGAAGTCAAGTAATAAGTTATTGGAGAATATTTCAAAAATGTCTTATTTACAAAACATTTGTTTGGACATACTATGTTTCTGTTCGAAATCGGTCTTATTTTATAAAAGTGACGTCATTCTCTGATATATTTTTGAACCTATGTATCATTCACACTTTTGTGAAGTTTCACTAAACACGGTTCTAGCAGTTTCAAAATTCAGGTCTTGAAAGTTTCTGTTAAATGGCGCACACTATCCTTAGATGAGTTTGATCAAGAGCAACCTTATTTTAACGTACTTACATAAAAACATAATCCTATGTAAACTACTGCTAAAGGACTCTAGTACCTAAAACTTGTTAAAAAAAAACTGTTCTTCTTACTTGTACAGTTAGCGTTCAAGGTACTTCTTAAACATGTCACCACAGCTTCCTCCATCATGACATACAATTTCTCACATTGAAGGCTTGTGATTATTATAAGTGCGATATCTTTAATTATCAAAATGGCCATGTAACTACTTCGATGTTGAAAGATTACTTCAGGCTGTAAAAGAACATAATAGTAGATTACGCACCAAGGGAGTAAAGCATACCTGACGGACAGAGCTGTCATCTAACCCGATCATTGGGGAGAGTGGACTCGGTGAGAGATGTCGTGCGGTGTTCCACAGGGATACCGATCCCTGTGGAACACCGCACGACATGGGACCGCACCTATGGAATATCGGATACGACTGGGTGCTGCGCGGCGATCTCCTTGACGGCGTCAGCGTAATATGTTACGCTGACGCCGTGCATTTTTTATGTTATGGACCAATTAAAAATACATTTTATCGTTTATCAGTCGATGACAACGCCACGACGATCCTCAGATGCTTATTCAATTTTACTAAAAATTAAGATTGTAATAAAGTTTAAATATTGATCGTAAAAATCAGTAGATTACACTTCGGAATAAATAGGGGGCGAATCCTAATACCACTGCGCGCATCAAAACGTCTTAAAATATCAAACAGCATTCAAAATTAGACAGTGTCCGTCCGTATCACGGACTTAAGCCCTTTCCATTTGTTCCCTAATCTCCGCAATATTTCCGTTGCAATACTGTGTTTTATACTCTGTGACACAGCGTTGACCTTCTGTGAAACTGTGTACTGTGACAAGGCTGTATCATTTCACTGCTGAAGTTGACTTTAATTTGGAAAGGAACGTAAGTAATTGCTTCTTCTTTCTGAAGTCTTTTGTTTTTGTTGATAAGTCTTGAAAAACCTAATCCGTCTTTGTTTTTCTGAGTTTTACTATCATCAGAATTTCAAGAAATAAAATGAATAGGCAGTTTGTTAGTGCAGGAAGAAAACTGTTAAAAAATTGTGTAAAGTTAAAATAAAAAAAACTATTAGTTATAAACTGCAGAGTACTTACCTTACAACTAGTTTATAACTTTAAATTAAAATCCGTAAAAGCTTCTTTATGCCACGTGTTTACTTCAACCTTAAGCCACCTGCCTACTTCATTCACAAAATAAGGATTATTTTTGAGTTCAATTATTCAAGTCTCAAACCATCATAAAGTTTATATTTCGATATTTTTGTTTTCATTTTTATAACAAGACTATTAATAAGGCGTGCGTCCATTTTTCTACCCCGACACGGCCATAAAGCTCTGTTTAAACATTATCAATTGCCTCCAACCCCTATTTTGCATAATGATTTTTCTTAAAATTAGTGCGTATTTCAGTAAATGGGTAGGGGAGAGAAAAATGACATAATTAGGCAGACATCTTGATTTTGTCCGTTTGTAAGTTCCTATCTCCGTAATGGCAGTTTTTTTTAAAACAGTCGCCATTTTGAGAGGCTTAGAGGGATGTTAATCTTCTCAGACGCGAATCTGTAAGGATTCTCTTGAGGTAATCTTTGGCTTATTGTATTATTCAGGGGAATAAGGGTGACTTGTCAACTTGTAAGCTTTGTCAATATGGCGGCAGATATCTTGTAAATAATAATATTCTTTATCTGTGTCGTGAAAAAACACAAACTTCTGTGAATTATTCTTGACTTTTTTATTTTAAAATTGGACTCTAGACTCCAGGATTTTTTCCTTTATCACGGGTGCGTTTAAAAACTTTTGGTCTAACGTACACAAAAGTCCAGACCTAGCCCAGCCATGTGTAGGTTATTAAAATATTTGTTACGTGCAGAAGCGAACCAGTAACGCTTAGCACTCATGACCTGCGGAAATTTGTTGTAATACAGTTTTTTTAATGCAATTTCATGTAGAAAGTAGCGCCGCATCAAAATGACTTCAGTCGTGGCGGTATATCCGCCCGCTATTTAATATTGACGTTACGTTTATCTACATCTGAACCCGTTCCGATGTCTTCGTTCTTGAATTTAAAAATTTTGTTTACACTTTGTTTACACTACAGTTAATGCTTTGAGTTTGAATCAATATTTCCAACTGCCCGTAGAGTCTAACAAAATGCAATTAAATAATAATAATAATATTCCACAACTATCACACAGCGCCATCTAGTCCCAAGCTAAGCAGAGCTTGTGTTATGGGTACTAGACAACTGATAAACATACTTATATATTTCTAAATACATACATATTATAGATAAATTACACCCAGACACAGAAATGATCATGCTCATCACACAAACATTTGTCCTGGGTGGGAATCGAACCCACGACCCGCGGCATAGCAGTCAGGGTCACTAACCACTAGACCAACAGGCCAGTCAAAATATAAATAGTTTAAAAACAAACTCAATCTACCAACTATTCACAAATAAATAATAAATAATTTCGTTTATTTTTCTCCCACAATATACATACATTCATTAAAATTTTACAATGCTTATAATATAGGAAGGGAGACAGGAGCCCAAACTAAGTAAAAAACTTGTAAAAAAATAGCCTCAAACTATGTATATTACCTCTAAAACAAGCTAAATAATCCTCTAAAACCAACCTACCTAATTTGGAAAAGCTGTCATACTCGCTTCGTTCTCCCACATTATCTAACTAGCAGATAATCAGCTGCCACGCTGCCATACTCTGCCATTCCCCGATGACTCTGACTGAACAATTGTACAGTCGCGAGCAAAATTCTAGTAGAACATTGCTCGTAGAACTGAAAACCGATGGGGAAGAAAGGTCCACTAGGTGGACCGACGACATCGTGAGGGTCGCGGGCAACCGATGGATGCAAGTGGCGAATTGTCGTTCGGCGTGGCGGTCTAAGGGGGAGGCCTATGTTCAGCAGTGGACGTCTTCCGGCTGATGATGAGCAAAATTCTAAAGCAAGGCCAGGCAGCATGACAATGCAGTTAATCTTCTTCTTTATAAATACAAAGAACTTCTTGACACCTCTATATTCTTTTTATTTTTTGGTACTAGCAAATATTTCTATTGTAAACGTACTCCTGATGTCACTACAAATAGATGTTTCTCATCTCTGCATCTTGCCCTACATAATTATAGTATAGTTAGTCATAGTAGTATTTAATTCGTTTTTGAAGGCTATAGCAATACAAAATAGCTTATCTTTTTTTTCTTAAAAGTCCCCCTACTCTAAGATTTTCTACTGGTGCCGTGAGTGCGTTTACAAACATATAAACTAACAGACACAAACCCCCAACACCAATTTCCAAGTCAAACTTGTTAAATTGCAATAAAAACAAGTTTTTAGATATTATTAAGTGAACAATGTATATTTCAATGCACGTGACTGTACAGTATCGGAATATAATTTGCGCTACGCTCAGCGTTCGCTGTGCGCTGCACTGAACATCCATTTGAATAATGCCGTAGCGTTTATGTGAAATATTGGGAGTCAGGAATGTGGAGTAGCTGGTGATAAGCTGTAGAGAAGCTAGAAATATTTATTAATAGTACATTGTTCACCGAGAGGAGAAAGTGACCGATTACCATCGAGGGTATCGTTTAAAGGCCGAGGCGTAGCCGAGGACTTTAAAATACCCGAGATCGGGAATCGCATTTCTCTCGAGTGGATACATAGTTCTTTATACTACACCTACGAGGAAAATAAATTACTTTCTACGAAAACTGAATCCTCAAACAACACACAAATTGAAAATGGCGCCAATGGCGTCTGCAATTTTCACATGTTCTTTTTTCAAATTGTTTATCCTGCCGCTGCAGGGTCGCACTGCCAGCCCGACATCATCCAACACACAGCTAGTGGCCAGTGTCATTTTGCGAACTTGGAGATAAAAACTCACTGTAAAAACTTTTTGGCTTTTGATATTTAGGTTACCGGCGCATAGTCTTACCCAAAATTAAAAAAGGAAAAACCACGTTAGAAATGGATTTTCATACACTTTTCTCTACCGCTCAGATGCGTTTTCTCCCCGCATATTTGGTCGATATGCAATGACGTACTTTCTACCGTAAATTTGATAAAGTATCAAGGTACTTTCCACGCAGGTGTAGTATAAATTAACTATCTTAGCTTGAAGTTCACACACATGATGCTGGTATACCAGTAAGGAAAATGTCCATATAGTCTGACAGATTCGAAACACACGGTTTTTGTGTTGATAGTGTTTAGTCGGTTTTTAAATCAGTTGCATTGCAATTTGCTCTTAGATGTTTGATCAAGTAGGTATCTATCTAGACAGTCGAAGTGGACGTGGTCAATCTGTCATAATCTCTTCTAATGCCTAAGCATCGCTTCCACATCGCTTGCAGTGTACAGCAGCAGCTCAAAGTCTCGCTGTGCAAGTTTATGACATAAACAAGTAACATCTGCTTTGTCTTATTGAGTTTGGAACTCAATATTGACTCTCAATAGTAAATACGTACCTACAAATCAAATTTCAAGTTGCGCGGATGGCTGTGCGTCGACAACGATCAAATTTGACGAAAATGTCTCCATATTTTTCGTGATATGAGGTGCATTTTGTGTGTGTTTGGTAAATAGTTTCCCTTTTTCAATTTCGGGTTACACTGTCAAGATTTCTCTTCAGGGTAGGTATGGGATAAAGTGTCATTTGTTAGCAAATAATGTCCTTAGTTAAACAATGCACCTGCCTTTTTATTCCCACTCTACCCTTTGTTGAGTACTAGAGATTGCCTGAGGCATTAAGTCGAGCTTTGTACCTTTTTAGTGTTGACTATGTGTTTCTTAGGACCGTAGAATCCTGCAAATCAAATCCCTACCATTATTAAATAGTGTGTATGTTTGTATTTTCCGTTTTCAAGTGATAAATTTAATCTATATTGATACAGAGATACAATGGCCCTTTATTTAGAGAGAGGGGACGAAGCCGCGGGCAACGACAAGTTGAATCTAAACACTAGCCTTTCAACACAAAAAGGTAAGTAAACACTAACGTGAAACGTCCTCTTGACAAGTGTTAAGTGTTCAACCGATGTTTAACTAATCAAAATCAAATAATTTATTTCAAGTAGGCCTGTTACAAGCACTTTTGAAAATAAAATAGCTAATATATAAATAGTTATGGTGCTACAGTCCCAGTCACAAGACATAGGTACATACTTGTGAAAGCAGTACCGGCGTTAGGGTAAGGCGCGGTTAGGCGACCGTCTAGGGCGCCGAATACCAAGGGGCGCCGCAGGCCTACTTTTTCGTTTCCCAATTTTTTTCATCCTATTTTTAGGGGATGGATAAACCCAAAACCCGTCTAAAGAAAACACAAAACTTCCATAATTCAAGGAAAGTTTGTGCATAATTACATGCTTTTCGTCACTCAATTGAGAATTGATAGAGTGCAAACATGCACAAATGCATAACAGAGAGTCACGTTAGTTAAACTTTTTCATTTGATCGAACGGAAGTAAAAGTTTTCATATGGGTTTGTATTGCAGTTAGGGGGCGCCGTAGAAAATCTCGCCCAGGGCGCTGGTAGTGCTAAAACCGGCACTGTGTGAAAGTACCGTAGGTGATTTGTAATAGGTAGGTAATTTTCTGCCAAGACAAAAAAAAATCAAAAAACTTAGCAAATTTCATAGATAACTTACATTTTCCATTTAAGATGTTAATAAAGTTATTATCTCAGTCTACTTCTCTCTGCCTAGTTACAAACACAATTTCCAGTCTTGCCAATCTCATAAATAAAAACTCTCAAAGGCGATCTGACTGTCCAATATCTTAGATATTCAAAATTATGACCTGACCTTTACTGTTCCCAATGGCCTGAGCTTACGCCAAAGTTGCCCCAGGCGTTGGGTCAGGCTAGGTCATGATGCCAGCTTCGAGCTTTTAGCCGGTCAGAACTGACTATAAAAGGGAATTTTATTTAAGCTTTAAAGAGGATTTTAGTTAAAACGCTTTGATTTTGAAGTTTCGGACTAAAGGTCAGTTGGATTTGTTAATGATTGAAAGTGTTTTAAAGTACTTGGATTATTATTAGTAGATTTGGAGATTTGACAAGCTGTGCATAATAATAATAATATATTCCACAACTATCACACAACGCCATCTAGTCCCAAGCTAAGCAGAGCTTGTGTTATGGGTACAAACAACAAACAATCACACAAACATTTGTCCTGGGTGGGAACCGAACCCACGACCCCCGGCATAGCAGTCAGGGTCACTAACCACTAGACCGACAGGCCAGTTTAACTTTAAGGTTATAAATTTATGTTTTCACTGCTAGGACACAAGCCTGGTCTTTGTAAGAGAGAGTGGGCTGTAATTTACCACCTAGATCGTAGTTCAAATACGTGTTCGATTTTTTGGTTTTGGGGCATTTTGGTTTCCTAAAGATGATTTTCTTCACCGATTTGAGACTAGAAGTGACGATATAAATTAAACAAAGTATTTCGTCTGTCACAGCTAAAGATAGACGACGCGTTTAGTAATTTTTTTGCTTACTACTAGTGAACTGTGAAATGAATTGAACTAAAAGTGCATTCAGTGAATGAAACAAAAAAAATCTGACTACACTACACATAATGGTTATAAATAAAATAGTTATTTGAGCTAACTAATTAAAAAAATGCTCAAAATGTTTTCATAAAAAATAAGCTGAATCTTTCAGCCAGACATTGTTATTCCTATTGCTATTTAATTTCAAATTCGAAAAATTATACAAGAAAACAATTGAAAAACGCAAACATCGTTGTTTAATTGTTTCTTTTGGGAATTCTCCGAGTGTATGCCGCCACATACATAGGTTCGTACTTGAGACTCAACATAGGTATGTACAAGTTATGCGTTACCAAGTTACCGTGTCGGGCATATGTAGCATCGTATCGATTCCCTTCAGATGTGCTGGCTAATCGAGTTACGGTATCGGTTCAGTCGAGTGCTCCGGCTTTGAATTATGTCCGTCTATGATAGTTTGAATCATATCTTGGGCAACGTTATAGTGTCCTTGCGCTGCGTTTACATTCATAGACAAGTTTTAGTCCCCAACGCAAAAAAGAGGAGCTGGTTGACTTCATATCTAATTTAAAACAAGATATTTACTAAACTTGCTATTTGTTTCGAGTTTCAGATGTATCAACAAGGGCCATGATCACGGACGTTTTTTTTTAAATTAAAATGTGATAGTGAACATGTCAGTAAAACTTAAATCAATATTCCTAGTCTTTTTCCAACCATGTTGGGGCTAGTTTCTAGCCAAACCACATGAGACTGCCTAAGTTACGACCTCTACAACTCAGTAACTGAGTAATAAGATATACCATATCTTGTACTACCAACGACTATATATCATATAGTCCTTGTTTGTGAGTGTGAGAACACTGTAGGTCGTGTGTTTATCTATTTTTTTTTTTCTCTTTTTTTGTAGTGCTAATTTTGTAAGGACTTCCCTCTTGTTACCAGGCCTACGTTTTTCTCACAATAATTCAAAAATTGTAACAATCAGCTTGTAAACATACCATATTTTTAAAAGAGTAACCATGGAGTTTCTTCTATGTGAAATAAAAACATTTGACTTTGACTTTGACTATACCCCTTAGTTTTCACTGGTTGTCTTTCTGGTTTCTGACTAACAGTAACGATTGATTAATAATGAAAATAACAGCTGGAACTAACAGCTTTACTTGCTTTTAGAAGCACGGAGGAAACTCACTGTGTTGGTCACACATCCCCAAACCAGACTCACCAAATGCAGCATCTGTGCTATTGTTATTATTAAGAGCTCCTGAAATCAATTTCAAAACTTATCGTCTTATCACAAAAAAAGTTAAACATATTCTGTTGAGCGTTTGTAAAATAAGAAACCCTTATCTGCAAAATGGCTTATGACGTTGATATAAGGGTGGTTGTGCAGTTACACTTCTTTTAGACAAGTGTGCAACACATGCTTAACTATTTGTGGTATTTTTATATTAAAAGTGTTAACAACTCAAGTATAAGCATCGGGTTATATTTCAGTTGTTAATTGATACAAGTTTTCCACTTTTTGCTTGCATATTCGAAGGTAACATCTTCGCTTCAGTGTAAACGCGGGCTGAGAAGTGCGGCTGAGATCTGAGTGGTTATGGATGGATTTGAGTGTGTAGGCATCTCTGGATTGAATGCACTAGGTTTAGTATTCTGTTCTCAATGGAAGTCAAGACACAATTAAGTGGTTGTTCGGTGTCATTCAATCTCTTGTCACTGGAAGAGGTACAGCAAATGGTAGAGCATGTGGTCGTTAACATTGTATTTTTGACGGCACGGTAGGTGCAGTGGGTTCGATTCCCGCACGGAGCAAATACTTGTTTGATCTACAAGTAGTTTAGCTCAATGGGCACTTACAAAACATCGAGATGGAAAAAAAAATGGCACGGTTCGGGTTCGTCGTTTCCATGGAGAAGAATCGGCAAGTAACTCCATGGTTACTTTTTCAAAAATAATTGCTTTTACAATGTTATTGTAACAGTTTGGTATACATAGACGTGAGAGAACATTGTAGGCACGATAAGAAGAGGGAACTTCTTACCAAAAAAAAAGAGCTGTCATCGCTCACAGCGTTTAAAGAAGTATAGCGGGCTAGTCTACCCTCGCGTTTCACCAATCAACGACCTTAGGAGCTTCACAGAATTTATCCTCACACTGTAGCTGAATTCACCTGAAAAATATGATATTGTAGCGCAACCAATCTACCGAAAACGAATATAATATCTAATATCGTATCTCAATAAGCTAGTTACTACACAAATAGCCACAAAGGGGGTATTCTTAAAGCAATTTCCAACCGATAACGGCTTAGCTCGTTTCAGTTTAATCTATTTTTAAGCCATAACTACGTGGTCAAAAGGAGCTTCGACTTTCTATTCGGGGAACATCGGGAGAGGTCGGAGGAACTCGGGAATGCCGAGTACCATCACTTCAAAAGAAATATCTCAAAGGGCGAGACTGAAAATAATATGAATTTTCTTGGAAAAAAGGCGGTCTGTTGTTCAAGCTAAATAAGTTATTAAAGTTTGTTAAAATTGTTTGTTATTTCTGTTGGTGCAGCTCAACTATTTGGACCTTTGTGTCTGGTAGCAGTTTTAGTCTACTATTTTCATCTCAAAGACAAAGATATTATGTATTTGGCGTATTGTTTGGAACTACTATAATTATGTTAACTACCTGTCAGCTGTGAAGCTACCTTTTTAACCCCCGACGGAAAAAGAGGGGTGTTATAAGTTTGACGTGTCTGTCTGTCTGTCTGTCGGTCTGTCTGTCTGTCTGTCTGTCTGTCTGTCTGTCTGTCTGTCTGTGGCATCATAGAGCCCGAACGGATGAAGCGATTTCAATTTAGTTTTTTTTGTATGAAAGGTGACTTACCTGCGAGTATTCTTAGACATGTTTGATGAAAATCGGTTGAGCCGTTTAGAAGTTATGGGGGTGAAAGTGGGGAAAGGTAACCGAGGATCTGCAAATATACTCGAGTTGGGTATCAAATGAAAGCGTACTGAAAGGGAATATTGATGACTTGATCGGGAGTACTCTTAGCAACAAAAAAATTATATAAGTATGTAACTATAAAAAGAATAAAATAAATTAAAGATTTAAAAAACCCCCGACAAAAAAACCAAGCTCTCTTTAAAAAGTAAAAAATAATAAAAATACGTCGCGTTGGGGGACTGCAAAAAAACAGGAGATGATGAATAATTTGGAGCAGTCCCCCAACGCGACGTATTTTTTTTTATTTTTTACTTTTTAAAGAGAGCTTGGTTTTTGTGTCGGGGGTTTTTTAAATCTTTAATTTATATAAAATAAATAAATAAATTTATGGATTTGTAAGCATACGCAAATGAACGAAAAGCTAAGGGATCATGCATTTCCATTGGCTATTCATTCACTTGGGAGAATTATTTGAGATATTGCTATGTGGCCGTTTTAGAACTTCTGGTGTTATAAAAACTATTATATGCACCAAACAAAGCGTCACATTAATAATTCCATATCACTACATAGTATAAAACTAAGTCGCTTCCCGCTTCCTGTCCCTATGTATGCTTATATCTTTATAACTGATTTAAGAGGGAGTTTTTTATGTATATAACATGCATAATATAGTAGAGATAGCACCCGAGCGCAGCCGGGCAGGTCGCTAATAACCGGGCATGGTCCATGATCACACGGCAAGTCACCTATTACTCGCCATCCGCATGCCAGTGCCTACGGTGGCCAGAAATTGCTGCTGGGGCGGCTAATACCAAGCCTACATCCGCACAAACTGTCTGTACCTACGTAGCCTAAAGTTTCCTCAGACGCTCTGCGACGCACACACTACGATGATTGGTAAAGTTGGCAACACGAAGAGACAGCTTATATTAATATAGTGCCAATAAACCAAGCTTCTGATAGTTTGTGCCAGTGTAAAGTGGGCCAAATAATAACAGTTCAAAATAATTATTAGACGTGTAGATGTTAAGTTTGTGGTACAGAGGATTAAGTTTATTAATTTAAGGGCTTGAATAGATTTGGGGTATTTTGAAAGGGTAGCGTGTTTTAGAACAGTGGTTGTTAGAATAGTGGTTGCCCAGTGCTAATAGCTGTAACCACAGGTGTAAATAGACTTAGATAACGCGTTCCTTTTTTTTGACTAGTTGCCTTTAGTGACATCAGAAGCACTATTTAGTTATGCATGGGCAAATTATAAAGAGTTAAGTTTCTGTCGTACAGTTCTCAAACTTCAAAAGCAGTCAAGATTTTTCTAGGGATTACGGTCGGTGAGTAATCGGTAGCTCGCCGTCCGATCAAGGTACAAGCTCAATTGGGCCTATAGAAGTATAGGGCCGAACGCCTGGCCCTGCAGGGGTCGTTTGGCTATTTTAAAAGGTCACCGTGGGCCTTAAACGCTAAAAGCAGCTAAAGAGATAAACTTGTTTTTAGTAACCCAATTGTGACAGTCCCTTCTACTCCACACAAACGGAGGACTCATTTGAAAAAAATTGCACCCCAAAAACAAAGGTAAACGAAACGTGTTTGTACTCAAACGCCAAATATACAAAAAACGAGGGCGCTCGTACATTCACAGGCACACGGCCGCTATGTTTGCAGATGAAGTTTACACGGAGCCCTGTTAAAGCCTGCCCTATATACGAATAGGTGCAGGCCATAAATAAAACACGTTCACGTTATTTTCAGTGGCGATACTGTAAATCATAGGTGGACACGGTGCCGTGCGTTGAACGTAGACCAAGGAGATGATAGACGCGATTTTTGTCATCGTCCTATATAATTTTTTAAAGAGCAGTGGCGGCCTAGTGATGTGAAAAAGATGGATGAGAAACGATTGCATGTAGCGGAGATGAAGATGTTGAGATGGATGTGTGGAGTGACAAGAACTGATAACTCTGATAGGAGAGGGGAAGAAAAAAAGGTGTTGCTCCGACCCTAAGTAACATAGGATAAGAGCAAGCAGATGATGATGAGTACTGAGACTAATGTTTTGTGTAATTTATTTGACTCTCAAAAGAAGAAAAAATACAGGTTAATCAGTTATTGGCCCTACATACACTATACACTGAATACGTTTTTTTTTAAATCATCAGATGAGTCCTCCCACCCCGGGCAGGGCGGAAGGGACTGTCAGACTTGAAAGGACTAAAATCCACGATGTCCTAGCCCTTTATGTTCCGGGGTCACGGTGATGAAAATAAGTCCCGCGACCCCGGCAGGCTTTGGCCCTCTGAGAGGAGGCCCCATAATTTTGCTGACGCTCTTTGAGGCGCGCGTGGAACACGACGCGCCGTCAACTCGGGCATGGTCCATGGTCGGACAGCGAGTTGCCCTTTACTCGCTGTCCGCATGCCCGCGCCTACGGTGGCCGGAGGTCGTCTGCCGACGTCCGACGCTGTGGGCGTCTACCACTGCGGTTGGGGTGGAGGGAGGACGCTGTCCTCTCTCTCATCACGAGCACTACTGCTTCGCAGAAGGAGGCGACCGCTTCCTACTCCGTCTCGCCCCGCAGCATGACCTCGACCAGTGCCGGGCGCGAGAGGTCTCCACCTATCGCCTCCCTGAGAACACGTCGGTGCTCTGCCCAAGCTGGGCAGTCTTGCATCGTATGCTCTACTGTGTCACCCAGGCGTATCCCTATCCAACACAGGTACCTCCCGAAACTTCCGTGTCCGGTGAGGACCTGCGTCAACCGATAGGTCAGGACGCCGTAACGTCTCGCTAGCCACTCCTCAAAGAGGGGTCTTACCACCGATTGCGGCGTGCCCGATACACTGAATACCTACATATTTTTTATTCTAAGAATTTTTCATTATTCAAGAGAAAGGTTCCGTTGATTTTTTCACTCATTTTGGCTATACCAACCAATCCCTTATCAAAAAAGAAGCAAGCTACTGACAACTCTATACATTTATGTGGTCTATGGCAGAACCTATCCACTGTACCACTGTGTAATAGACTGTGTTTCTAATGCCTTTTGATTTATCGCCTTGATAACTACGAGACTGCACGGCGATGTATCCACATGGGGACCTCTATGGTACTTCTAATTATGCTCAACAGTCTATAGATTTGTCTGCGTGCTAATATTAGTCAATAGGGTTGCTTTTCGCGCTTCTAAAAGTAGTAAGATCAAAACTTAAGATAAACTCATGCCCTTTAGTCCATGCGAGTACGCAGAAGCTATAGAGCACACTTCTTTTTGCCCCATCAACATATACCCAACATTCACATATCTATCATACATTCAGATGCAGCCAATCGTGGTTGCAACACAACTTTCAAACGTTGGAAAGTTACTTGTAACTTTAAATTAATTTAGATCATTTTTTAAGGTATTAAAGTCATCAAGTTTGAATATCAACCCCTGGGTAGAGCGGGAGGGAGTGTCAGACTCATACTGACTAGAAACAACCCTGTTCCTTGGGAGTGTCAGACTCATACTGACTAGAAACAACTCCTTCCTTAGATTTGGGTTCCAGGGTCATGAAGCCCTCCTAAGACTGTCTCGAGACTTAGATACTCATTTACAGTACTTTCAATTAAAAGGCAACACGTTCATTATTAATCGACCCACTTTCAAACATCACCACATAACCGTACACATACTGCTTAACCCCTAAGCGTAAGTCGTGAACATATTCGGTCGTTCTCACGTTACGAAGTCTCTTGCAGTAACTCCGCGCGAACAGTTTAATTCTAACGGGTAAGCGACAAAACTTGGTACCTAACTAACAAGTTTGACTGAACGAGTTACCTTCGAGCTAGTTACCGAGTTTTGCAAATGCATAGCTAGATTGATAGTTAAGCGTTTCAAGTGGGATTTCTGTGTGGTAGATTAATTTGCTGTGAGATGCTGAATCAAATAGTTACATTAGGCTTACTTCGGAGCCCTTATTACGAGTTTTCAGTATTTTACTTTACAGCGTCTTTCCAGTACCCCCTTTTTTTTTTCGTGGTAAAATCATCAAATGAGTCCTCCCACCCCGGGCAGGGCGAGAGGTCCTTCGATAGCCCTTTGTGCTCCGGGGTCACGGTGATGGTATAAGTCCCGCGGCCCCGGCAGGCTTTAGCCGTCTTTAGCCTCGTCATTATGCTGACGCTCTTTGAGGCGCGCGTGGAACACGAGGCGCCGTCGACCCGGGCATGGTCCATGGTCGGACAGCGAATTGCCCTTTACTCGCCGCCCGCATGCCCGCGCAATTCTTTACCTCTTACAGAGAGTGTCAAGCACGTGCTACAAGTTAACCGCTCCTTCAGTAAGATGACAGCGTGTGGTCTGTTTACTATAGACGCCTCGCTACCGATACCTTTGATTGGACTTTTAA
This sequence comes from Agrotis ipsilon, assembly GCA_028554685.1. NCBI lineage: Eukaryota > Metazoa > Arthropoda > Insecta > Lepidoptera > Noctuidae > Agrotis > Agrotis ipsilon. The sequence continues at coordinate 12,510,580 of CM052973.1, read as the reverse complement.
CTAAATACGTCATTGTATTGCTGCAATTTGCTCTGCTTTAATATAAATAATTGTAGTAAATAATACAAAGAAGAAGCATAAGGATCGATTGCAAATAGAGCTGAAGAGTCATTTTAGATACTTAAAATCAAATCTTTTGAAAGAAAATTACTCGAATGTTCTAGAAAAAAACAATTAGGTGAACAATCAATATTGATTTGTATTAGGTAAATTACAGAAAGATGATGAATATCCTAACTTTGATAAGGTCTACGTATAATTGATTATTCTCGGCTTCATACAACAAAATAAAATATTTTCCATTAGTTTCTGACCAGCTTGTACCAACAAACTTACAAAACATTGTAGAAAATCATGTGGAATTACTCCACAGCGCCAGTTAAATCGATACTCAATAACAAACTAGATGAAGCTGTTCTTAAAATAATTCAACCTTTCAACATTATGCTGTCTGTATTTCTGTCTTCTAAATACAAAATAAGGAACAGTTGTATTTCTCCATGTGATAAAAAGTACCAAATATTAATTTTCATAATTATATTATTTTGCAATGTGTTTAGTATTTATTGCATGATCAACAATGCAGATAGTAATGCTGATGAAAAGTACGGCAAGGGAACCATATTTTCTTTCGTTTTCCATTGCCTTGGATACCTGTTACTCGTCATTTGTAATATTGTTCATAGTCGTAGCAATGTTTCCCTTATTTTAAAAATTCAAGAGATTCATCGGAGCATAGATATTACCCAGTATATCCCCAATTATATTATTTGGAATTGGATATCATTCGGTTGCTATATTTTTCGTTTATATTTCAATAAATTCAGTTTTTTATCCAAACTTGGATGCAGTGTATTTTGTTGAAATTACTGGTGATTTACTCATAGTTGCCTATGATATTAATTTAGTATACGGCATGCGTCTTATGGCATTACTAATCAAATATCTTAGGGTATGGGTCGAAAATGCACAGACGATAAATAATGAAGAAGAAGATGAAAAAAGTTGTAAAGTAACATATGAGCTGTATCGAAAGATTTTAGAAGCTTATAAACTGCATAATAAGGTTTTCCAAGAATTGGTGAGTTCGTTTGGTTTTATTACCTAACATAGACTCACGGGGCAGCCCCGCACCGTATGCTCCACCACGTCCTCCGGGCGGTCCTCGCAGTGGTGACACCCAGGCATTTCTTCCCTTCTTATCCGACACTGGTATCTCCCAAAACTTTGTGTCCGGTAAGGAACTCGTTTGCGACAGTCGTTCCCGCTGCGCTGAGATCGTGCCGGAGCTCTTCTCACCGCGTCTCCACTTGTCTAGACAGTGGATATTTACCCCGGCGCTGTGCCTCCAGGCGCCATTCATACTCACTGGATGTCAATCACCTCCAGATCCCAGGGCTGCCGGATCCGGCCAGGTGGTTGGCCGATTCGCCGGCGATTGTGTGGTATCCTCGGATTATCCGGATAGCCATTACTCTCTGGCATGCGACCAGCTTTAGAGGAGGTCGCGGCCGGATCCTTAAGGTCCTTTTTTTTCTTAATTAACTGGAAAGAGGATGCGCGGGCTTTTGCCCAGGAGTGGGACAGTGCAGGCTAGCAAAAAAAAAGCAAGCGAAGTTTATTTAGATTACTTATTTTTGTCTGAAATAATTATATTCTGTGTCTTTTTTTAGATTTTAATCCGAACCATAGACTCATTCACTCGTGGTTTGTGTTATTTGCTGTTATACTTATTAGAATTGAAAAATCCGGAAATGTCACAAAAACAAGTGAGTATGAAAATCATTGGTCCTCTGAGCCGGATCAATAACGCAATGTAATGAGATAGTGAACTTTAAAAACTTGAAATACCACAATTAATATCAACCACGATAAAATTATATCAGCTGTACGGAGAAATACTTGTGAATACAGGGGGGATATTACAACGTCTTAAAACCAGGCCTATTCGGGCGACTGAAAGTGACAGAGCTATACAAGTCGTCATCTCGTTCACACACTGAAACAAGCCTGGTGTTAAGATGTTGTAATACCCCCCCAGGCCCCATAAAGAGCTTCAGTACGACCGGTTGGAAGCAGGGCACCCAGCGCAATACTGACTGACGGAGAAGAAAACGATGCTCGCATAGCCCAGGTTTCGGCACCTGGAGTTATACTCTCTATTAGACTTTGGGCGCCATGAGTAATAATTACTATTTCCATTTTTCTCATTGGTCAGATTTCATAACAAAAGAATTTACACCATCAATCCTATGGGATTTTCAACTCTCTTTAAACACCGGTAGTTGAGATTCCTGACTGATTCCTTCAGGGAATTTGTATTCCTACTTTAATTTTTAGACTTTAGTGACAAACACTAGCATAATTTTCTAAAAACATTTAATTTTCAGCGTGATTTAAATACTACATTCGCTATATTAATAATAGTTCTATGGATTATGAAGGATATAGCCCTGGTAATAATAACAAGCCTCCAATGTCAGAAGTTTCATATATTAGTGGAGGAAGCCATGTCAGTGTGTATACAACGTATGATGGATACGTATTGTCCAAGTAAGACTCTTTCTAAAATTTTTGACTTTGGCAATTAAAAAAACTGAGTTAGGTATTAAAAAATACAGTCGACAACATGTGGCGAAATCTGTTTATGCTGGACCTTACAAGGTGAAAATTATCATCTTGTATGGTACAGCATGAGCTTAGTGTTACCATTTCGGTTCACTTTGCGACTTTTAGCGAACAGCCGGTCATCGAAGCAAAATTTCCACTAGGAGATTAGTCTCAAAATGTAGTACATTTTTTTTTTCCTGCAATTGGCGACACGATTGGCGCAGTGACTGAGCGATCGACTGCTATGCAGCGTGTCTCGGGTTCGATCTCCACACGGAACAAATATTTGTAAGATCTGCCAGTAGTTGTTCCGGGTTTGGGTGTTTGTAGTGAGTTTATATGTTTAAAAACGAACCCACGATACGGGAAGAAATTCCTAGTGTGGGGAACGTTATTTAAAAGGTAGACTTAAAATTAAATCACTCAAAAATACATGCAGTTCCTACAGAAATACGAGTACTTCCTTATTTTTAACATTCCATAATGGATCTCCATTCGAGAACCTTCCTACTCCACCTATGACTCATGTGTGTAGGTAAGCGTAGGGTGAAACACCCCCCGGCAAGATGGACCGATGACCTGATGAAGGTGGCTGCATGAAAAAAGGCAGGAGATCGTGTCCTGTGGCGCTCTCTGGGAGAGGTCTATGTCCAGCAGTGGACTCCAATAGGCTGAAATGATAATGATGATGATAATGGACCTTATTACAGAGAGTCACAAACGTCTTTGCAAGCGAGTTATACAAATCAACCGGACCTTGACAAACATGACGGTATGTGGAATGTTCAATATGGATGCCACTTTGCCTCTACCTTTAACAGGACTTATGACTAACTACATTATTGTACTGCTGCAGTTTGCTTTTCTGTAAAAATAATGTATGATTCAATTAAGAAGGTTTTTAATAAATTGTTTGAAAAGAACTGTCTTTTTAATAAATAAAACTTTCATGTCCATTTAACTTCCTGTACCCCTAGCAGGAGTTTTGACTATTTTACTTTTCAGTATTTACAGCGTTTCTTGTATGAAAAAATGGAATAGCGCGTGTGGTGTGCGAAGAAGGAACTAATTTTTACCTTGAAAATTGTCAATTTGAAATTGTCAAAGTTCCAGTTTACTTTACGTCTCAAATACTGAAAAATCGTGTTAAGCGTACTGTTTTTTTTTTTCAATTACAAATTAAGTTATGAGTAAATCAGTAATTATATTTTTTATAAGTTGACAACACTGTAACCATAGTAAGAAAGTGATATAAAAATGTTGATTTATTCCGTTGAATTCCACGTTATGACAACATGTGTACATTATCAGAAGAAAAGTGTTACCTTCTTTTTAAAGATTTATTCCCTGTTAATAATTCATGAATTTTACAAAAAAAAAAAAAAAGCGATTTTGTCGTGGAAGTACTCGCATTACAGACGCCAGCCCATTAAGTCACCCGAATCCGTTTTTAGGGTTCCGTAGTCAACAAGAAACCCTTAGTTTCACCATGTCCGTCCGTCCGTCTGTCCGCATCTTAGCGCAGAGACGCCCAGTACTAGAAAGCTGTAATTTGGTGTAAATATACGGATTTGTTGTGCCGAAAAAGTGGTAAAATAAAATCTCGTAATATATATTTTTTTTAGAGTACCTACTGTACACGTAAAGTGGGGATGTTTTTTTTTTCTCGCTTACCCCTTAGTGTGGGGTATCATTAAATAGGTCTTTAAAAAATATTGATAGTTTCAAAAATTTGATAAAAAGATTCGTTTGTGAAATATTAAGCTTTAAAGTGCTAAATTATTGCTCGACTCGCGTTTCCCACCCTCCCTCAACCATCTAAACGGTTACGTTTGGGGATGTGAAAAAAATCACAATAGTAGTATATATAACGTAATTGAAAGGAAAATTATCATGACTAAGTAGGCTTTACAAGTTTACGAGTAATAGTCAACCAACGTATAAAACGTACTTCGATAACATATTTTCCTAAACAAAATGTATCGGAGAACATGTTTTTCAACTGCAAATGTAAGTTTGTCAACTATAACTGAGTTAAAATTAAATTCAGCGAATCAGTTTAGTTAGTTCGCATAAGTAGATATATTGATGAGCAACTACGGAACCTACACTGTGCGTCGCCCGACACGCACTTGGCCGGTGTTTTTTAATAGATTTTCAACTGCATCACAATAGCAGAAGGTTCCTATTCAACTGAAAAAAAAATGGGATTGCTGTGCTTTGATTGAAGTGCTGTATGTGTATACTAAGTACATTTTATGTATCTCTTAATCAACCATCATTATTTCTTTCTACCTTGACGAGATAATTGATTGAATTGAAAATAAATGAGGTTTTTGTTTATATTTAACAACAATGTTTCGTTCTTCCGCTATACAAGGGATTTCAAGTGACTAAAATTCACCCCCTACCTTCAATTGCTCTTTGCGTTCTAAGGTCACGGTAAGATTTACAGACAATCCCGCGACCCTATCCAACAGTGCTCATATCTTCAAAATAAATGTTGATCAACTTAAACCCAACATTTTTCTCCCTGAGTATGTATTTTCTTCGCTGTTTTTATAACAGTCCGTTTTTTTTTCTTACGTGGTAATATCATCAAATGAGTCCTCCCACCTCGGGCAGGGCGGGAGGAACTGTCAGACTTGTACTGACTAAAATCCACGGTGCCCTTCAATAGCCCTTTATGTTCCGGGGTCACGGTGAAATGTATAACAGTCCGTTGTCCCCTGAGTATAATTTCAAGCGCCTACATATTATTATCAAAAATACAGCACGGTAACAGACATAATGGATTATGCGGCGCCATTTCACTACCCTGAACCCTAATATTGAATCTAATTTATGTAATGTTACTTCTGCGTAATGAAACAATCGTATCCATCATTTTTATCGGAACTTACTTAAAGTTCATTTCTATGTTGAAAGCGGAAAATACAACAAGCTTAATTTAAATCAGGAATAACAAATCAAATTGTCCAGTTAAAATGTTTCGTGATAATACACTGGACAAGGACGTCCAAAAATTAGTTCAGCCGTTCAACATTATGCTGACTGTATTTTTAACTTCAAAATACAAAATTAGAAATAATTACATCACTCCATGTGACAAAAAGTATCAGATAATAATATTCTTTACTATTTCAATTTTAAATGTGTTTTCTATCTATTGCTTTTTCCGTAACAGTAACTTTGCTGAAATTCATAAAACGGGTATCGATTTAATGTTGTTTTCGTTTTATTTTATGAGTTGCCTAAGCTACGTACTTTTGATCATTTGTAACATTGCTCATACGAACGTTTTCCTCATTTTGAAGATCCAAGAAATTCATAGGAGTTTCGACATGAGAAAAAATATTTCAAAATACATCTTGTGGAATTGGATCTCACTTTCTGTAGCTTTTTGTATTCTTATTTCACCATTAATACAATATTATGTAATAAAGAAGTCAATTTATTTTTTTGAGGCTAGTAGGGACTTACTGATAACACAATATGATTTAAATTTAATTTATGGGATTCGACTGAAAACTTTGCTAACTGTATATCTTAAAGAATGGGTTAAACATATACAGTCCTTAAATAGCGAGGAGCAAAATAAAGAATATTGTGATAAAGTCTTTGGAACTTATAAAAATATTTTAGATGCTCATCAACTGTTTACAAAATGTGTCCAAGCATTGGTAAGTGGCAGTGATAAATTCTTGTCCTTCAGGCTATATACGGGGCCCCCCTATAGTGGGCCATAGCCTTGCCGGGGTCGCGGGACTTATTCCATCACCGTGACCCCAGAACATAAAGGGCTATTGAAGGACACCGTGGATTTTAGTCAGTCAAGTCTGACAGACGTCCCTCCCGCCCTGCCCGAGGCGGGAGGACTCATGTGATGATTTTACCACGTAAAAAAAATACTAAATACAAAGACTTTTTTCCTGTAAATGTGACCGCGATTTCTCAATTGGTAAGAGCGTCCGTTAGACTGAAATAAAAATAAGTAGTTTCAAGTCCTTCTCAAAATAAACTTTTCGTTTCGTCAAAAAAGTTTTTATTCACTTTAGATTGTCTTCTTTTTAAGGTATTATTCCGAACATCCGACACTTTTTTTCGTTGTCTCGGTCTTGTGCAAATTCACATAATTCATTTGCAAAATCAAGCAAAGTTACATGTAAGTACTTTCTTTAAGACTGTTTTGTGCTTTACTTGTTTTACTAGTTCACCAATGTCAGGGCAACAGAAGTGGATCAAATCTAATTAAATACTGAGTTCCATTACCATATGTTTTTATGCTGTATGAATTTTCATTACTGTACTTTTGACTAACCTCCATTTCCCAGACATTTTCCTTCCCATACAATGAAAAATGATCCCCACATAACAGTAAATCAAAAAACATCAAAAAAATTGGTCGTTTTTCGTTCATACAATTTGTATGAAAAAATATTTTGTTAAATTTTACCAACTTCCGCAGTCCTATTTTTTTTCCTTACGATACAATAAAATGTTCCTTACATGAAACAGAATCGAAAGGCATTCAAAAAAATGTTGCCCAATTTCACTCATTTTTGTGGACAACTCACACTTGACCAAAAAATAAAATGACCAAAATTGTCAGCATCAAAAAAGAGCTAAAGGTTCTTAAGAAAGTTTTCCTTCTAATGGATAAGGATTTCTCCCTTTTGGCCAATTTAAAAGAAACACTCTGTAGGTATAATTATACACTTTTGCTGTTATCATTTTAATAATTTTTCAAAAGCCTGCTTTTTGTTCTTTCAGTTGCCACCAACTGTGAGCGTTCTTGTAGTGCTATGGATTGTAAAGTTCATGTCAATCATTTGATAACCTGCTGGGAATGTGAGAAGTTCTATATGACAGTAGAGGAAGCTGAGTCAACTTGTATACAGCGTGTGATGAAGAGAAACTGCTCAAGTAAGAATAAAATCACCGAGCTGAACTACATACTTTATTGGAAAAAGCAATTATTAAGCTATTGCATAACTTTTATCGCGGGCGCAGAGCGCTGGCGCGGCGCGGAGACCGAATCAAGAAATCTCAAAACCTATCGAAAATACCTGACACCACGCATCGTCTAAGTCAGTCTTTCAGTTCGGAGGACTTCGGCAATCTACAATATATTTTTACATACTTGCTGTAATCTGTACATATTATATGTCAGGCAAAAACCTACTAATGTTAAAGCCCTGACATTATTCCCCCTCACTCGAAGCCGCGGAATAGGGAATAATATATGTAATGCTTTATTATTCAGTGGGGAATACTGTTGATTTGAATTTGGGAACTTCAAAGAAACCGTATGAAAACTTTCACCGAGGAATCGTATCAGTAATGGCAGCCGCTGGGCAGCAACAGTGAATCGTTTTACAGTGGTGCCCACTTCACGTTCGAAGGTTTTGTCGTACCACATCACATTTCAAAAATGAATTTTTTTCCTCGCATGTTGTGGTAAAAGCAGAGTACGCCTCTCGGGTAAGCGCCTAGTCTTGGGCTGACTGGAATCTCGCTACACTAAGGATTTTAACTTAATTCCTTTTCTTACTGATTCTAAACGGCCAGCTTCAAAAGAAGTTTTCAGAATGAAACCTACTTTTAAAATTCTCCTACAACAAAGAAGTCCTTTATCACAGTAGTGCATCACTAAAAAAAAGTTATTCTCGTTAAATATACGCAAAGGCGATTTTTTCCTTTAAAAACAAAAAAGAAGTTATGCAATAGCTTCACCTCGGCAGTTTGGGGAGTGCCACATATTTTTTTTTGTTTATATTTTCAGAGAGTGTCAAACATCTGTGCAAGCGCGTGCTACAAGTTAACCGCACCTTCAGTAAGATGACAGCGTGTGGTCTGTTTACTATAGACGCCTCGCTACCGATGCCTTTGTTAGGACTTTTGACTAACTACATTATTGTTCTGCTACAGTTTACTTTCCTTTAACAATTTTAGTAAAAGAAAACTCTTAAATAGCCTTGTCAACTGAAAATTGGTATTTACAAACTCGTGACTATGGTAAGCGCTCGACTTCGTCTCGCGGTTACATTCGTCTACTCGTTTGTAAAAACCAACTTACCTTCTATAATATAAAGGATCCATGGATCGCAAAATGTGTTGCTAAGTTCATAACTCGAAAACGGCTGGACCGATTCGGATAATTCTTTTTTTGTTGTGTTTGTAACCATCGGGACCGGGTTTTAGAGGACTTCCACCCGGGTAAAGCCGGGATGAGCTGCTAGTTGGTAATAAAAATACAGTCCATTACTTTTCAACTTGCTAGTTCACGCACTAAATATTTCTGCAATTAAATTATGCTGAAATCTCTTTATGAAGGTACTACTTGAATGATTCTAAGAATTTAGCTGAACTGGAGTTAGGTTAAGAATTTGGATGGTTTATTGATGAATAAACATACTGTGTTGTAATTTTCTTACGTTTTATTTCGTCACACATTTTTGTGTTCCTTGCCATTTCACTTTTTTTTAGACCTTTCCTCACACTAGGAATTTCTCCTGTAACTTGGGTTCGTTTACAAACATATATAAACTCACATAGACAAACGCCCAGTCCCGAAAAAACTACTTGTAGATCCCAGAAACTACCCTATTACTTTGCTAATTTTCAATGAGTATGAATGATTTTCTTGCCCTTACTCCATAGAGATCTACGCTTTGGAATGTGCTAATGCCTATTCCAAAGCGTAGATCTCAACAGTACTTTCAAAGTTGCTATTTCTTCAGTGGTCTATAATACCATAATTATTATTATACTTCTATTTTTCTTCTTGTCTTTTGACTTTTCAAAATTGCCTGTAGCTGGCTTACTTGAAACAAATTATTTTATTTTGACATAGATAAATCAATAATAATAATCAGACATAACTAGTGCACACACACTAGAATCTAGAAAAAAAAACCTATCGTACAGAAATCTTCCCTGGCACCCGTTAAATTAATAATTAATTTATCCTTTCGACACCATTCATTAATTACATATGTCAAGTCTGATACGCGTTCAGATGAAAGATACGAGTAAGTCGACTTAAACAATTAGTATAAGTACCAAAAGGTTACTTAAAAGACAACAGTGAATCTTACCACTACAAGAAATAAATGATCATGGCGGTCACTTCAATATTTGTAGAAAAATCGAAAGTGAAACGCATAAATAAACTAGACAAAGATATCTATGGAATTGTTCAACCGTTCAACATTATATTTACTGTATTCTTCTGTTCTAAATACAAAATAAGAAACGATTGTATCACTGCGTGTGCTAAGAAGTATCCCGTACTACTGTTCATAATTGTTTCATTTTTTAACGGGTTTACTCTTTATAGAATTTATACTCACTACGGTGATATGTGCTTTAAGGAGAGCCTTTTAATATTTTTATGTTTCATTTTCTTTTTTATTGGCTATACACTTTTGATTATTTGTAACATTACTCTCAGTCGTAGCAACATTTTTCTAATATTGGGTTTTCAAGAACTACATAACAGCATCGGTGTTAATATGAGTGATCAATTACGAAATTACATCATTTGGAATTGGATCTCAGTTTTGTCTCTTTTTAGTTTTTTTATTTTTAATTTAATAAGTTGTTACGAATTATCTACTTTATTGAATTTTATGGAACTTAGCACTCATGTAACAATTTTTTTGTTCGATTTGAATCTAATCTACAGTAGTCGTCTTGTTTTATTGCTTACAATATACACACATCAACAGAATCTAGGGATACCTTAATCCTAAATTGTTTACGAATTTTTAGTTTAAAATCTTTTTAGTTTTCATAAAAAGTTAGTATACAGATTGAAACCTCATTTATTGTATTTTCTAAATTTAAAAAATAAATATATAAAAAAAAGAAAAAACAAAATACGGCGGCAAAATTGTTAGTAATTCGTTACGTTAAGGAAAATTAAATTTGTTTTATTAATTTTAATTAATGAAAAGGGATTAGATTAATATTCTTTTTTAATTTAACGTCTCTTGTGAGGTTTAGGGGTTATGCCACGTCGTCATTTGAGTCGAGATGAAATGTTACGAGCCGAGGGCATGCTAGAAAATGGTGCTATTCAGCGCGTCGTTGCTGAGGCCCTACACACCAGCCAAAACGTGATATCAAGGTTGTGGTCACGTTATCGTAGTATTGGGAATGTAACTGAACGGCACCCGGGTAGATATCGCGTTACTACGCAGAGACAGGATCGATTTCTCCAAATGACCGCTAGAAGACAACCAAATATCACAGCGATGCAACTAGTACAAAGGCTCCAAGAGGACCACCAGCTGTTGGTAAGCGACCAAACCGTGCAAAGGAGGTTGCATGAAGTTGGTCTTCATGCTCGAAGACCGCTGCGTGTTGCAGCATTGCAACGTGGCAATCGCGGTCGGCGGCTTTCGTGGGCTCGGGAGCATTTACCATGGAGTGACGAACAATGGTCTTTGGTGCTGTTCACCGACGAGTCCCGGTTTGGGTTTCATCCGGATTCACGAAGAACACGCGTTTGGAGCACTCCAGGGAGATTTAGCCGTCTACGGCACTCTCAGGAGGTCCACTCATACCAAGGCAGGACAATCATGGTGTGGGCAGGAATTCATCTTGGCGGACGAACCCATCTCATTTAGATCCAAGGTAGTATGACTGCACAAAAATACCACGAGGAGTTTGTAGAGTCTCTTATTGTCCCACACAGAATCCAAATGGGCCAAGAATTTCTACTCATGCACGATAATGCTCCTTCCCATACGGCGCGGCTGGTGTCAGCCGCTCTCCGAGACCACGATATTCAAGTTTTGGATTGGCCTGCACAGTCGCCCGACTTAAATCCTATCGAGCATGCCTGGGGCATGTTACAACGAAAAGCTTTGAGAGATTTCCCGCCAAATTTGACGACAGAACAACAACTTTACGAACACTTGCAAAGAACATGGGACCTCATACCGCAGCAAGACATTGACAATCTAATTTGAAGCATGAACAATCGATGTCGATGTGTAATTAATGTAAGAGGTGGCAACACTGATTATTAGTAATTATATTTTATAAGATTTTTTCAATTTTCATTAAAATTAATAGCTTTATAAGAAGAAATGAAGTTTTTTACCATATTAATTTGCTACGGCGATTTAAAAAATTAACATTTTTATTTGAAACAAGAAAATCACGAAATGATTTTTATATTTTAATATAGACCTTAAAATAACCTATCATTCTTCCATTTACTACATTAGAAAATTCTTCATAGATTTTTAGATATTTGATGAAATTTAAAATATCCCTAGATTCTGTTGATGTGTGTATCTCAAGGAATGGATTAAAAATGTGCAGCGTGTTATACATTTTGAAGAAGAAATTAACGAAGATTGCGAAAATTTGTTTAAAATGTATGTAAATATTATGAAAACGTACTCGCTGTTTAAGAATTGTTTCAGAGTATTGGTAATTGGGTTTTTTTTCTAATCACAATTTTTAAGTGTTAATTGTAATTGGAGGTCATTGACGTGCTCCCCGTTAATTTTCTTTTGAATATCATTATAAAACTTTATGTGATATTTCTTAATGCTTTTTTCCTAATACTTTTCTTTTTTTTTTCAGCTATTATGGCGCACCATAGACTCGTTTTTTCGTGATTTATTTTTTGTGGAGTTGCATATTATACGTTTACAAGAACTAGCGGTGTCAAAACATGAGGTAAAAAAATATATTAGCTTACAAATATTATGAATAATTTTATAAACATGATTAAATTACTCATGAACTGACGATGTCATTGCCAGCATTGTGTGACTACCATGTACTTCAGAGCTATCTTTGACTAAAATCCAACTTCTGTCATTGACTTGAATGACTCTAGCGGTTGAGAGTATGTCATGCTCACTCAAAAGTCTCGCTGATGGTGGCGTTTATGTCGGATCATTTGGTTCCCTTCAAAATGGTTGAGCTTAATGGTGCTGATATATGTGTCGTGTTCGTGAACGGGCGCTGTCAGTTGGGACTGGTCATCTCTTAGCTGCAATAGTCTATTTTAATTATTAACAACTTTATTTTGAAATGTTTTTTAATTTTACTATTAACTTGCCACATCATTCTCACATAATGACGATGTAAAAAAAAAACTGTGAAAGTTTTGTCGAATGAAATGAGAGTCCATGGAGTTTCTTGCTCATTCTTTTCCATAGATCTACGCTTTGGAATGAGCACCTATGGTACGTTCACAGTTTTTATATCGTGTGACTGGGACTGTAGCACCATTACTATTTTTGTTGTTTATGTATTTTGACAATTCAAAAGTGCCCGCTATTGGCCTAATAAAAATAAACAATTTGATTAGATTGATTTGATGATGAACATGAAACGCCGAATATTTCATGCTTTATTACAGCCTGAAATAATCTCTCAACTTCGAAGCTGTTTCATGGCTATTTTGATAATTAAAGATATCGCACTTATAATTATCACAAGCCTTCAATGTGAGAAATTTTATGTCATGATTGAGGAAGCTGTGGTGACATGTTTAAGAAGTACGATGAACGCTAACTTCCCAAGTAAGAACAAAAGTTTTTTATCAAGTTTTAGGTACTAGATTCCTTTAGCAGTGATTTACATAGGATTTTATATGATTATGTTGTTTATCTACGTCAAAATAACGTTGCTCTTTATCAAACTCATCTAAAGATAGTGCGTCATTTAAGATCTGAGAAACTTTCAAGACCTGAATTTTGAAACTGCCAGTTTTTATTGAAACTTCACAAAAATATTACTGATACATAGGTCCAAAAAGATATCAGAGAATGACTTCAAAACTAGTGTTTCTATAAAATAAGACAGATTGCGAACAGAAACATAGTATGTCCAAACAAATGTTTCGTAAATAAGAAGTTTTTGAAATGTTTTCCAATAACTTATTAGACTTCAATAGTAAAATGGGCATTTTACTAAAAAAAAAATGGTGTAAGGGGCAGCCCTCCGATAACTTTCAGGGCTTGCCCACTAGACGAAACTAAACATTCTTCCACTTTTTTTTTTAGGAAATGAAAAAAAAAACAGGCACTCCATACAAAATTATAAACTTGATTAGACAGTTTGTATGCAAAGGCTGATTTTTTATTGCATTGTCCCTGAAAGTTTGCGGAGGGTTGTCCCTAACACCCTGTTTCGTTTATAAAAAATATTAGACCCATATTATTTGTTTTATTATTGAAACTAAAGTTGAAGAAGTTACAACGCTTCTAGAAATCACTCGGTTGGTACAATTTTACAAGATTTATGACGTCACAAGCCCTCACTCCTTTGGATGTGTTTTAGCTTTGTCAATAATTCATAAAAGAAACCATTATTTTTCAATATTCTAACTGATTGACACATCGGATTTTCAATAGGTATATTTTATGTAGTTATATAACATTATTGTGGCGAGTTTATAATCTGCCGATTTGTTTAAATTAACCCTTTTCCGAATCGGTAACCTACACTACGGAACATAATTAAAATTGCATTATTAAAATAAATAATTTTATTAATTAAAGTGTTTTAACATCTTTGTCAACAGAGAGTGTCAAACATCTGTGTGCGCGCGTGCTACAAGTTAACCGCACCTTCAGTAAGATGACAGCGTGTGGTCTGTTTACTATAGACGCCTCGCTACCGATACCTTTGACGGGTCTCATGGCTGAATACATTATTGTGCTCCTTCAGTTTGCTTTGCTGTGAAGTTATATTAATTTGGTATAATAAACTGAATCGTATTAATATCAAATCATCTTTAAATTATCGCTTTGTTCGTCAAATAAGAGCCAATACACACCGAGACGCGATCTGGGGGTAATTCTCGGTTTTAGAGATGGTGTCGAACTCGACAAAAATTTCGAATGACTTTATTATTTCCACAAATATGACTTTAAAACCGAGAGTCGGCCCCCTGACGCAACGAAACTGGAAATATGAACTATTCGTGTAGTAAATAAAGATTTTGAATCACTATTGAATTGTGCGCCTAGCATTTCTGTGTGAATTGGCCATAACTTGCTTTAGCTCTATGACCAGAAAGTGACTTGTTTGTGCATTCATTTTATTTCTCGAAATTCTGATGATACTGAAACTCAGAAAAATAAACACGGATTAGGTTTTTCAAGACTTATCAACAAAAACAAAAGACTACAGAAAGAAGAAGCAATTACTTACGTCCCTTTCCAAATAAAAGTCAACTTCAGCAGTGAAATGATACAGCCATGCCACAGTACAGAGTTATACAGAAGGTCAACGCTGCCACAGAGTATAAAACACAGTATTGCAACGGAAATATTGCGGAGATTAGGGAACCAATGGACGGGGCTTAAGTCCGTGATACGGACAGACACTGTCTAATTTTGAATGCTGTTTGATATTTTAAGCCGTTTTGATGCGCGTAGTGGTATTAGGATTCGTCCCTTATTTATTCAAACGTGTAACCTACAGATTGATCGAATTTTTACAATCAATAATTATGTGAACTCGGTTATATTATGATCTCAATTTTTTGTAAAATTGAATAAGCATCTGAGTATTATCGCGGCGTTGTGATCGTCTGCTATACATGTTGTTAACAAATATTTCTTAATTGGAACTTAAAATAAGTTAATAAGAAAATAACACACATAGTAAAGTATTACCCCTTTTTTCGAAAATTGTGCGGAAGGAGAGGTATGTCCCATAATTTATACATCAGAGTGCAGTAATCAATGTTTTTTATAAGATGTTATTACCACTTTGTCGCCGTAATTAATCTGTTTATGAATGCCCAATTATAGGTAAGGATGGTATTGTGTATTATTTTTACTTTTTATTTTAAACGTTGTCTCACACTAGGAAGAACCCGTGACATACTTCACGGCAGTCCAATCGCTTAGCCACTGCACTAACCATGTCGTCAAGTACCAAGTGTAGCACCACGCGTCTCTAAAAATAGGTGATCATTAAGCAATTCTACTATTTTTTTTAGGACAAGCTGACCGTACTATTCCCAAACCACTGCAACTCTTGAAAGTTAGAATCAACAGTAGGTACCACCATAAACCGGGGTCGCGGGACTTATACCATCACCGTGACCCCGGAACATAAAGGGCTATTGAAGGACACCGTGGATTTTAGTCAGTACGAGTCTGACAGTCCCCCCCGCCCTGCCCGGGGTGGGAGGACTCATTTGATGATGTTACCACGAAAAAAAAAACAAAAAAGCTACCACCATAAAACCGCTTTCGCTCCTTACTGAACCTTCTAGACATTTCTTTCCCTTACCTAATACGAATAAAGGTGGCCATCCCAGTGCAATAGCCATAGATTACAGTAACAACCGCCGTACAGATTGCACGGGTCATAACAGATAAACGCTGGTTGTATTTCAAGTTCCCTTCTCCTCAAAAGTGTACGAGGACGTCCCTTGTGTAATGGGCAAAGAGTAGATTGGGTACCAGACTGGTCTAAGCTTCTCTCTGAATTTCTATCTAAAAGTCACATTTGTTCCGAAAACTGCAGCATGTTAAGGTTCGTTTTGGTCTCTGTTGTTGTTAATGTTTTTAAGTAGTACAAGTTGACTCTTAATCCATAAGATAAAGTGTAACCGGCTTCTGGTCCCAGTTGCGAAAAGAACGAGGTTCCCCCTCCTTTTTTTGTTAACTCACAGGACAGAAGTTGTGTTTGCACCGTTGATGTTGCACCCAGAAGTTGGACTGAGAGAATAATGCAATAACATGCCGAACGCTAATTACTAGTAATTAATTATAAATTAAAGCGACTGAAATTAAAGTAAGAGGAATTTTACATGGAGTGACTGCCTAGGAGTCCTGCACATTACACAACCCAGTAACTGGGTAATACGATAACCCATGGTAAGACTCCTTGTCAGACTTTCAAGCTTCTGTCAAAGATCTACAAATGACAGCCGAGACCGCCGTTGAAATGACAATAATTATCAAAAAGTCAAAGTAGACACTTTTCATCATTTCGAAAGCCGCTTAAAGAAGTGTAACTAAAAATAAAATCTCTCGTAGCGTTTACATAAAAGACGGTAAATGGATTCAATGTCGGAGAATATTAGCTTTGAAGTTTCCGCCTTGGGCTAAGTGATCGAATCGGGATGACTTTACGTGCTCTTCGAAGCAGGAAGGATTCCTGAAGTGTGAAAAATGTGCACACATTGATGAAATGGTTATGTTGAAAGTGGGTGCGTAAGGTACTCAATTAAGAATATGCTTTCGTCCTGAGGTCATAAAAGTCTAGCAGAAGTAAGAATAATAGCAACAATTCTTAAACAAAGATATTTTTCAAGGAACGAAAAATTGAGCAGCGAGCAGGATTCGAACCTGCGTCTTCTGGATAGGTACTCCAGACGCCTTAACCAATTAGGCCATCGCAACCACTTACACTCGTAGCTGAATTTCTCGTTCGCTTGTTTTTCTGAACGCTGTTTACACGTTCAAATAAATTTTTCGAAGACGCGACGCAGGCGTTATTGCGTATAAAAATATAACATTAATTCTTAAACAGGTTACAAAACACTTCATAGTTGTGCATTTCATTTTATTGATGTTTTGATTTAACATGATTCATACTTTAATCCTAAGATTTGCTAAAGAGTGGGTCTTATGAAACTGAAAACTTACAACTTTCACAGTTATTGTGCATAAGATAGAAATCTCGTATTTAATAATAATAATAATAAAAATCTTTATTTATACAAAAACCTTCAAGACTGCTTAAACACTAGGTTACAAGAATTTCAGTGAAAAGGTACATATAAATAGAGCATCCCTGACTCCCAAACTAGGAGATCCTGTGACTTAGGAGTCAGTGTTCTGCTGTCACGTTGGTACACAAAAACCTTTTATTACAATGTGTGTGTTTTTTTTTTTTTTTTTTTTTTTTTTTTTTTTTTTTTTTTTTTTTTTTTTTTTTGAAAGAATAATAGACAGGTTGTAATTATTAGCTTATTTTTAACTAAATTTTTTTTTTTTTAATTAGGCATAGGAGAATTTTATTGTGTTTTGTGTGTGTGTTGGTAATAGTGTGTAGTGTGGATGTGTAGGTATGTATATGAGTGTGTTAATGTGTACTGGGATGTATGAGTGTGAGTAAGGTTATCAGTATGTTAGAGGTTGTATACATTAGCGTGTATATGTATTGTGATCTAATTATAATTATGTATAAATCGGTAAGTATCGGGATTGTTGCACAGTTACTGCCTGAGGTGAAGTAGGTCTTCTGTACGAGCGTAATCTTGATCTTGGAGCCAACTATGAAGACTAGACTTTACTTCACGATGGCTCAGCCCAGTTAATTGGGTATTTTTTGCGATGTTTCTATAGATGAAGGAGCTCACAACATAGAACTGTCGCTTGGCGAATGCAGTATTGTGTCTTATTGTTGGGAAAATTAGTTTTGCTCTACGCTTAGTGTAATCTGGTGGCGGAAGTGCTTTATGCCTCCTAAGTGTGGCTCGGAGAACAAAGAGTTGTCTCACTGTGAGTAGTTTGCTGTCCGCATATAGTTTTTTAGTTGGATATCTATATGGTTTACAAAACATAACTTTGAGAACAGCTCTTTGCGCCCTTTCCACTTCGATAAACTTGGTTTTGGCGGCCCCTCCCCAAACCGGAATGCAATAAGTGATAACGGACTGACAAAGTGCCAGGTAAACCATTTTCAGGATATGTGTATCTGCACAGAGCCTCAGAGATTTGAAAATATAAATAAGTCGTCTGACTTTTGATGAAATATTTTCAATTTGGTCGTGCCATTTCAGTCCGTCATCAATCACTACACCCAGATACTTCGTTTGGTTGAACCGAGTGAGCGTTGCGCATGAGCAGTGGCTGTAATCTGAACATGAGTGTGCCGTAATTTCAAAACCGGGAGGTGCTTTGTTCTTATAATTAATAAAAAAGGGAATGAAGTTGGATTTTGCCACGTTGAGTGTCAGAAGGTTCCAACCACTTCCCAACCGTCCTTATCGACTGTTCCGCAGTACGCTTAACATCATTCCACGTCTTGCCATAAACGACAATCGCAGTATCATCAGCATATGTGAAGATCTGCGATTTATGGAGGGACAGCGTGCATAAGTCATTTATATATATTAGAAAAAGTGTTGGCCCTAGCACGCTGCCCTGAGGAACGCCGTATGTCACTGCTTTTTCGTCACTTTGGTATGAGTCTATTTTGACTGTCATAGTTCTGTTATGAAGATAGTCCTTGAAGAGGTTTAGAGTTTTACCACGAATGCCTATACACTCTAGTTTGTAGAGAAGGGTGGGAACAGAGACTGTGTCAAAGGCCTTTTTCAAATCTAGGAAAGTACCAATGCATTTTTGGTGGTCATCTAGTTTTTGCGATATATATTGGGTAAGATCGATTACTGCGTCCTCTGTGGAAACTCCTTTTTTGAACCCGTATTGGTTGGATGCAATAATGTTGTACTTGTTCAGGTAGTTTACAAGGCGACCGTTTAACAACTTCTCCATTACTTTAGAGAGAGCTGAGAGTACTGAAATTGGTCTATAATTGTTGACACAGTCTCTGGTCCCGCTCTTGTGAATTGGGTGGACTAGTGCCTTCTTGAAGGGTAGTGGGAATACTCCTTTTTCTATGGAGATGTTGATGATGTGGGTTATTAACGGCACAATAGTCTTCCGGCAAACCCTGAGAAGATTAGTTGGTATTCCATCCCAACCTGTAGCGCTGTCATGCCTCAGGCCCATGATGGTGGACTCAACCTCACATTCGGCCACCTCAAGAAGTACAAATGAATTTACGGATGTGTTTGGTGCAGCAGGTAGCTGCGAGGATGATGGAATTTTTGTGGCTAGATCAGCGCCAATCGTGGCAAAGAAGTTACATACTTTATTAATTGCTGCCTTTGAATCATGTTCGGTGTTTAGGAGTTCCGCAGGCGATGGACATTTCTTTTTTGTGTTAGTGATGTCTTTTATTTTATTCCACAGTGATTTAGGATTACATTTTGCTTTTTCTAGTTCGTGTTTGGGTTCGTATTTGGGTTCCTGTCTGTACTGAATCGGCTTTTTTGATCGGAAATACTATCATGGATATTCTTAAACTTACTCGCCTTGGCATAGTGTTTCCCAAAAGAAAACATCATCAAAAATTACACCACACTTGGTCTACAATAGTTATTTATGATACTAGTGCGGAAAGTTGGTTTTTACAAACGAGTAGACAACGTACGCCCGAGGCGCCGAAGGCGCCCGAGGGCGTACCGTAGTCACGAGTTTGTAAATACCAATTTCTGCACGTGTGTCATACAATGTTTTTCAACACATTTATCCATATTAATATCAGATTGCTCCCTTGAACTCAGATTAGTCGCAACAATTTTTGAAGTTCCTAATATGAAAATGGCGCGACTTTGAAAATGGCGCCACATGCACGTGGTGAAAATTAGAACTACATCTTTCATCTCATTTACTCTTTAGTATTAAAGTGAGACAACGAATTGAGCAAAAGCTCTTCCAAGGAGGTTCGATCAGTCAGGTTGTTTATTTTCATAATGTGAAACTCTTTGGTGGAAACCTTTTTTTTTTTTTTGGAAATTAAAAAAAACCGTAAAGAAAACGCACGCTGCTCTACAAGGGGGCGTGTGGTAAAATAGGTACTTAGGTGAGAGTACCTATTTTACCGCACGCTGCGTTGTATGGTCCGTAATTTTTAACTTTCGAACACTGTATACAGGCTTTGTAAATGCATTTTACGAGCAAATGTGTTGAAAAGTAAATGATGACAACCTAATCTTTTACAGAGAGATGGTGTGTGCCTAAAGTCGTCCCTCTGTTGGTAGACGTCCCCCAATTTCTTTCATGGCCACTTTTTCCCGCACTACCTCAAACTACGATGGATATACGGCCAGGTCACCCCTTCACCAGGATCTGGCCAGTCTCAGATTTACATTACTGTAAGATAAGTTTGTCGCGTCTGTATTTTTCTACTCTATGCCCTATAAGGGTGGGTCTCGGTAGTGGAACTACGGTTATTGTATACCTATCTGTTATGGGTTCCGGCCTATACATCGCGATATCGCCTTTCAGAGGGAAACCGCTTTTGTGTATCCTGTATCATAATATGATCGGAAAAAATGAGAAGAAATCTTGAAAAAGTTTGGCAATGGCAATGTCTTGTTATGTTACCCAAATGTCCTTTCTTTGGTATTGTTCGTTGTTACGTTGAGCTCCTTTAGTTATGAGTCGAGCTACACGATAACTGACAAATGCTTGCACTGACTGGACAGGTCCACTCAAATCTGTGTGGTTCTTTCCTTAAAAGACCACTTCAGACTGCATGGTCTTCGTATGGCTTTAACAGTATACTCGTAATGTCACTTTAAAAGAGACAGTAACCACTGAGTTTCTTTCGGGTGTTTCTTCTCAGAGTAGTCAGGTACGAAACACCGGCCTCATCTAGCTTTAAAAATCTCATAAGACGTGTAAAAGTGTTTTTAACAACCAACTTGCAAAATAAACATCATTTATCATTTATGATGATGAATATCGTAGAAAATCAAATAAATAATGAAAAGACTGCTATTCAGCGTTTTGCAGGTTCAATTCCTGAACGGATCAATTTTATTTTTATGATCATAATCTAATTGTTACCAACAAAATTTACAGACATCCAAATGTTTTATTATATGTTTGAAAATGCATCAATAATACATGAGAAATTCTTAATGTGAAACAAAGTTTATAAATAACAATTATTTTTAGACCCCGACGGAAAAAGAGGGGTGATATAATAATTGTGTAAAAAATTCAAAATACGTCTTTACCCCGATTTAACAAAAAAGCTAAATTCCTACCTCTTTACTGTCTGTAAATATTTATCAGACAACAGGGTAACCTTCCCTTTTATACGCAAAAGAAAAATCTGAATCTAGAAAGTTTTTTGTTAGCGTAGCAAAACTTTTTTTGATCAGTGTCCATGGCTGAAAATCCGCTGAAAACTGGCCAAAAGCTCAATGGATTTGCATTGAAAATGAGACTAGAGGTAAAGCGCTTTATAAAATGTGCTAATTCCTTCCCCCCTTGGTCGGCTTTATACTTTAAAATCGTTAAAAGTGAACGTTGCTTAAAGTTTCTCGTGGATAAAGGTAAGGACGAATATTTGTTTTTGTAGTCCTGTTTAGAATTTGTATACACTTGAATGGAAAAAGAATATAAAAAAATGCTTTAAAAAAATTTCTTTAGTTTTATCGCCTCATTAAGTAAGTCGAAACTTTTGTATTTCTTCTATTTAATAAGTCCAGTACATTTTATAGAATGTTGATAAAAACGTGTATTTTTATATTGGGGTGGGTTGAAAGAGAATGTCAAACTTTTCCTGACTAATCAGCCCACCCGTTTCGTTTCATGGGCAAGATTACCTTTTCAGGTTTTTTTTTGTCGTGGTAAAATCTTGAAATGAGTCCTCGAACCCAGGGCGGGACGGGAGGCACTGTCAGACTTATACTAACAAAAAATGTACGTAGATTCTTCAATAGCAATTTAAGTTCTAGGGTCACGGTTACCTTCGAAGCAGTCGTGCTCGCGAAAGAGCAGGCGGGCCGCGTGAGGGAGAGGACAATGTGCTCCCTCCGCTCTACCCGCGGTGATGGACGACCACGTCGCGGGACTTATCTCATTACAGTGACCCCGGAACAAAAAGGGCTATTGAAGGACACCGTGGATTTTAGTCAATATGAGGACTCATTTGATGATTTTACCACGGGAAAAAAAAGGTCACAGATACCTGAGAAAACAGTCCCGTGACCACCGGGGTTACAGTGTAAAATTAAAGATAGCACTGATGAAATTCAACAAATACAGTACTTATCTTTGTTACATTTCCCAAACCCTACTTACCACCGATATCCCGCCACATTCGTGCGAAACGGACTCCTGGGCAATGAGCGAGCTAGCCATAAATGAAAACCTTCGCGTCATTACTTACACTCATACGTATCATCCTACGTGACTCCAATGGAAACTAGCTCCTGTT
Source organism: Agrotis ipsilon (assembly GCA_028554685.1). Taxonomy (NCBI): domain Eukaryota; kingdom Metazoa; phylum Arthropoda; class Insecta; order Lepidoptera; family Noctuidae; genus Agrotis; species Agrotis ipsilon. The sequence goes on along the minus strand of CM052973.1, from coordinate 12,487,942 downwards.
CTATAGCTTGTTCAATACCTGGGGGAAACCTGGGGTATCAGCCTTTATGAAGGAATGACTAGCAGTTGCCAGCGGCTTCACCCGCTACAACTCGAAAATTATCCCACGGGAACATAAAATCGGGATAAAAACTATCCTATGTGTTAATCCAGGTTATAAACTATCTGTGTACCAAATTTTAGCCAAATCTGTTAAGTGGTTTTTGCTTGAAAGAGTGTTTTTTTTTTGTTTTACTGTCGACAGCCCGTTGGTTCAGTGGTCATGATCATAGCAACAACTTCTACGCATGTGGGGATTGGGTTGTTTCCCAGTTTGGACAAATTGAGATTAGATTGATACCATCAAGCATTGTCAGTAGAAGTCTGGCGGCCCCTTCTCACGCGTTCATGTTTTTTCCTGACATTAAAATAAAACGGGGAGAGGGAGAGACTTTGACATTAATTTGATGGATAAAATTGTACACTGAAGGAGCTATTTCTTACAGTTTACGTCTTAATATTTCAAGTAAGCTTTCAGGCCCAATACGTATAATTTATTTAAGGCTTCCAATTTGTTCCCAATCGGTATGGCAATTGGCCACCAGTAACTTAGGAACGAGGGACAGTTACGTTACCCTTTAGCACGAGTTTTCAGTAGTGAGATCGTCACACCTGGAACTTGACCCAATTTCCAAATCTATCAATTTTCAAGGAAAAAATTATTTCCGTCTTCGCACACCAGAGGCGCTGTTCCATTTTTTCATACAAGAAACGCTGTAAATACTGGAAAGTAAAATAAAGAAAACTCGTGCTAGAGGTACTGTACACAACCTATTTTTAGGTGTATTTGAAGTCAAATTATATTCTGGGAACTTACTTATTTCCCATCAAGCCAACCAACCTGAAAAAAACCTACCAATTCTTCAAAAATCAAACTACACATGCCATCATAAATAACAGTATCACGATCACCCATCCGTAGTAACCTACATCCCAGTTCATCCCCTAGTAAACTCAATTTACCAGTCAAAATTTATCTCAACATCTAAAATATTACCCACACATGAGGGTGAAAACGCCCCGTGGCTAAAATCGGAGTTAAAAGGAACCCTCTTACTAAAACCCCGTAACCTTTAACATTTTCCTCTATGCCTTGCCTAATAAAAAGGCAAGTAGGTACAGATTTGAATATGCATTAACGTTATTTTGTTTGGCCCCTCAGGAGAATCGTCCCTAAGGCAGGGCTGTGCCGCTCTGCACTTTCGTTTTGCATATTTTATTTATTTTTATGTCGATCCATCATGTTGAGATTGGAGGCAGAAAAGTTTTTTTTTCTTTATTTTTCCAATTATGTGTTTGCATTTTCATGGAGTGTGATTTAAAGATATTCGTTTAAAATAGAATAAAAATTAATTATTAATCAAATTGATAAAGAGTACCTTCTACAAACAAATTATGATATTTATTTAATAGCATAAGTACGCTATGGATTGATAATAAAAAAAATAAGTAAGTGATGCAGTGATGTTTGATGCAATTTAATGAAACTACAAAGCGTGTTGCGCAGACCCGCTGTAGGAAGAGATAAAGGCACGCAGATGACAGTCTGAGAACAAGCTTTGAATGAATAAAAAAAGAAAATTTGAAACCCAATCAAAAATTATATTTTATTTAAGACTAGCTTTTGCCTGCGACTTCGTACGCGCAAAGCGTTTTTTATCGTTCCTGTAGAATTTCGGGATAAAAACTATCCTATGTCAAACTATCAAATTTCACCCAAATAGACAGAGATACTTTCGCATTAGCTATTCGTAGGGCACCTTTACACACACGCACCAGAATAAATAATATACGAGTATGAATAAAATAGGTGAGGCAAAAAGTGACTTTTGATGGAGTATAATGGGAAAACAAAGCGTTTACAGTAGACTCCCAGTAGAATAGAAAAAAGTAACGCAGATGACAACAGTGGTGAATTATAAAAATCAACAAGAGAACAAATGGAATGGAATGGAATCAAAAAGAAAAGATGAAGTCCAGTCAAACAATTGATTTTATTTAAGATTCATTGATCTGTTATTCCTTAGTCTTGGTAGCATAGACACGGTTTGATAAATATACCTTACGTTAAAACAAGCTTCTACTAAACAAAGTTCCAACAAAAACATAAAGAGTTAAGTAATTTCCTTTGAAAACATTTTAATTCTTTCCAATTTTATTATTTTAAGTTCGTTCAGCAGCCCTACTAAAAAGGCCCATTAGCTTGAGTGTTATTTTAACGCCTACAAGTTCTGAAAGTGAAGTTTTGTACTTGGCCGTGTCATTAAGTGGCTCCAGACGGTTAATTATTACTGTTTTCAGATGTTTCCCCCTTTCGGCTAAGAGTTTACGAACATTGTATGTTGGTATTGTAAAGATTATTTTCTCTTATAGAATGGATGGATAACTAAGCAGTTTTATTGTATGTCTTTTATTCGGGAGTATGGTCTGTTGTTAAAAAGGCTTTCTCTTCTTCGCTAGACATGTTAGGTTCAGATTTGTGTTAGTTGTAAAGACTTATGTAGGCATAATGCCCTTTTAAATGTGCATCAATGCCTATGGGTAGGTGGCTAAATTGTCCTGCGCAAATAAGATATAACACCGTTGGTAAACCACATTTTGATGCAATAAGAGACCTGTACTTACTAGAGAACTATGAGGGGTTTCATGGAGTCTATTTGGTCGTAGTTTTTTTTTTACGTCGTAAAATCGTCAAATGACTCTAACTCAGGGCAGGACGGGAGGTATTGTGACGTGTCTACTTCAAAAACAATAATTATTGTTTTACACGTTTTCCATTATGTGTTAAAAATTATAGAAAAAAAGGTGATTTTCAGTTTATAATTGTTTAGAGTCGTCCACCAACAAGGTGCACAGACGACCTTATGAAGGTCGCCGGAAGACGCTGGATGCAGGTCGCTTCCAACCGGTACATGTGGAGATCAAAAGGGGAGGCCTATGTTCAGCAGTGGACGTCCTATGGCTGAGATGATGATGATGATGATGATAATAATTGACATTATCTTAAACGATTTTTTTCGCCATTTTATTTGCTACTAGCGGCCCGTCCCGGCTTCGCACGGGTGGAATCCTCTAAAACCCAGTCCCGATAAACTTCGGGACTGGGCCGATGGCCATCAAAGAGGCACATTTGTTGTGTAACCACAAACACAACAAAAAAAGAATTATCTGAATCGGTCCAGTCGTTTTCGAGTTATGAGCTTAGCAACACATTTTGCGATCCATTTTTATATTATAGATTTGCTATAGAAAAACATGTGGTAGTTTAAACATAATATCGCTATTATTTCTTGAAAAAATGGTCAATTGTGTACAATTTGCATTACATAAGCTATGCTTTTAAGTCCTTTTCGTAGGCTCTTGTTAAAAAACCTTTTAATTTTTTTATGAAGCGATCCTTCACGACCTTTTTGTCACATAACTATGTACTTAAAGCCATAACCACATAATGCAACGCTAATATAAAGTCATGCTCTCTACACAGTCCGATCATTAAGCCGACATACGCTTAAGATAACCACAGTAAAAACTGGAACGAAATTTAACTGCTGTTACCGTTTTGTTGAACGACCGTTTCGAAGCACTCATAGCACTGTGGAAGACATTATCCACACGTTCGTAGCGTAATGACCCTTCAAGGACGGGGGATGAGACCCCGGATGAAATGAATTGTATTTTTTTTTTAAATTATCTTTTTAAACGGCTGTTACACAGATTTTATTATTACCGCGCTCTGGTAAAGTGTTTTTATGGGCTGGCAACTTTGTTTGGTGTATTTGTGTTTGGATTAACGTTTCTGAACGTTTTTGGATTTGTTTTGTTGGGTGGCATGGTAAAATGGTGTCGTGGTTGACCGAATTTGGGTGTTTTTCTGATATTGTTTACTAACTTAAACGTTTCCTAAATTTAGAATATGGTAGTCAATTCGGCCATACGTGGCGCCATGTACTTTCATTAGAACGTTAGTGTTACTTTCCTCGAAAACAGTATTTATCTAGGACAAAAGGTTCACCATGACCCACCATTCTTTATAATCTGATAGCGTATTTAAAAAAAAAAATAGCATAATGGTTCAATTGTATTATGCCAGAAAAGGTAACAAACAAACAAACTTCGTATTTGTCAAAAATTGTATGAAGTTAGTATTAAAATTTCGATCATATTTTGAACATCAATAAAAGACAGTAAAATTTATTTATCTAATATTATTAAAATTAACCAGTCGCACCGATAATTCATCACTATTAATTAATAGCAAAATAATTATACTAAAATAACCGAGCAGCAAACAATTACTCCTACATTAATAAATCACTGGAAAGTATTTTAATTGCAATCAATTTCAAAAACATGAATTCAATTTAACAGCCGCGTTTCCGAACGTTACCGCAAAATGTCAAATCGGTACATGTCAGTGTCACTGCGGGTATTAATTTTAAATATTCAAACATGGAATGCGGCCATTAATCATTGTAATTATTTAAATACATTCATTCATTAAATATTATATCATTATTTTATATCGCAATTTATCTGATTAATCTCATTTGTGATTTTATTTTTTATTGTACTATTTTTGAGTTGATAATTTGAATGGAAATGTCAAGACGGTATATTAATTTTATCGAGCATTCCTTTTATATAATATTAGGTTAGTTTCAATAATAAGTTCTGCAACTTAGTAATTATTGTAAAATGCGAAAAAATGGGTGTTAGTTGCCTGTCAGGCATTGATTACCAGAACAGACATATTTGAAACTGTGCTGATCAATTTACATTCTACACCAATATTTTTAAGCAGTAAAGTTAGTTTGTTTGTAGGAAATAATCTCTAGAATGTCAATGTAGCGGCCGGAGTGCTCATCTTTGATAAACCGAATAACGCCAATCAAAATTCACATTTTACATTCTCAACAGATAAAAAACAGCCCATCATAACGAAGAATAAAAAAACAAAGGATCATGAACGTGATAATCAATGAAAACACAGCCATTTCCATAATCCGAAAATCCATTTTCCATTTAAAAATAAGCATAGAAGGGAATAAAATTTTCCATCCACACCTAACGTGCAATCGAATTTCTGATAATGAGTACAAAATGTCTGCAACTGAAAGTGCACTTAGCTGCATTACGTATGCAAATCGGAATCGTTCGGCGTCATCTGCGAGCTGGTAATCTGATTATGCGGGACCTGGATGATATTGGGAACTTCGGCAGAAGTTTCACTTTGACATTAGACATTAAGTTCTACCCTTGTGTTTGACTGGCCTGTTGGTCTAGTGGTTAGTGACACTGACTGCCATGCCGGGGTCGTGGTCCCAATTTCCACCCAGGACAAATGTTTGTGTGATGAGCATGATCATTTGCTCTGTGTCTGGGTGTAATTTATTTATAATATGTGTGTATTTAGAAATATATAAGTATGTTTATTCAGTTGTCTAGTACCCATAACACAAGCTCTGCTTAGCTTGGGACTAGATGGCGTTGTGTGATAGTTGTGAAATATTATATTATTATTATTGTGGTTCAATAGATCTATCTATCTACTCTGTAGGTGTCGTCTATTTAAGGCGGATTGGTAATCGTTGGGGACCTGAGATCCATAGCCTGGGAGTCTATTATCTAGGCCCGTTAACGAAAATACGGGCCTGCACGAAAGTAACTCAAAACTTGATTGAATCTACTCCTTATAAGCCTGAATTCAAAAGTTATAATAATATATCGGGAGTCGGAATAACTATCAAATCATGCTGCCAATATGTTAACAAACAAATGCTATTCTATTCTAAAAAAAGTGTATGAGCTTTTTATAGTTTTTTGGGAATTGATAAGAGTATAAGGATATACTCGTAATCTGCCCGAGCTAGTTGGATTATTCAGGTTTTTTATTTATTACCTTTTAACAACCTGAGATTTCCAATACGTTGTTAGATGTCCAGAAAATGGGTATTTACTTTCTAAGTCCGTCAACGAAATCACGGAAACGGATACACGAACGTCACTAACGTCAAAATCAAATTGCAACCAACAGATAATACTGCCACGACTGAATTAATTTTGACGCGGCGGCGGCGCTAGTGTCTTTGCATTACATCAGGTTGCATTAAAAAATTGAGACCACAAATTTCCGCAGGTCATGTGTGCCAAGCCCCGAAACGTAAAGGTTGAAACCGTGAATTTTAGTCAGTACAAGTCTGACAGTCCCTCCTGCCCTGCCCTGTGTGGGAGGACTCCCTTGATGATTTTACCACGCTAAAAAAGACCCACTGAATAGGGCAGGAAAAAAAATAATACTTACAAGGATAAGATGTCACTTCTTATGATAGTAGATGGCGCCACATGTCACCGAATCTTCTTCTTCTTCTCTATTAAATAAAAATCAATTGCTGTTCGTTAGTCTCGCTAAAACTCAAGAACGGCTGGACTGATTTGGCTGATTTTGGTTTTGAATTATTTTGGGAAGTCCAGGAAAGGTTTAAAAGGTCTTTTTTTTAATTTTTTTGTGATGCGTTATGAAGTTTGCCGGGTCAGCTAGTTATTATTAAATTTTAAATGAACGCCAGCGAGGCAACGGACAAAAACTATTGATAAGATAATCATCATCATCATCATCATCAGCCTATAACGTTCCCACTGCTGGGACACAGGCCTCCTCTCTTTGTGAGAGGGAGTGGGCCATAATCCACCACGCGGGCCCAGTGCGGATTGGCAGATGTCACATGTCTTCGAATTTGATGGTACTAGGACATGCCGGTTTCCTCACGATGTTTTCCTTCACCGTTTTGAGAGCAGTGGTGATGAAATAAATTACACAAAGTAATGCGCCAAGCTGGGTTCGAACCCACGTCCTACAACTCGTAAGTCGGGACCGATACCACTGGGCCACCACTGCTCCCAATAATAAGATAATACTTCTGTACATTTACCTGTACAAAATGTCACCAATATCGAACCATTATGTATAGCTACATATCACGGAACAGAGCATTATCGGATTATGTTAATGACGATGATTTTAAACTTAATTGTTCCCGTTTGTGTTTTACGCGTTGATCAACAATGTGGTGACAGCGGCGAGTGGCAATTTCAAGTGTTTTCAATTTATTTGTGTGATTTTCAATTATATGATGTTAATGAAGAAATATCAGTTGTTTGTGAGCTGGGATGTCAATGAGCAATGCTTAATTTACACGAGTCGATTCTTCGGTCGATTTAGCTATGAAAATCGACAGTGTAAATGACAATTTGACTAGTTTTTACAGTAAAATTTTCGGCTGGTCTAGTAGCCGGGTAGTTACCAGGCAAATCCACCAAAAAATCGGCCAATGTTTATTTCATCCGGAGTCGCTGGACTGCCTTATCCTGGCTTGTGGAACGTGAAGGGCTATTGAAGGACAGAGAATTTTAGTAAATACGAGTCCGAAAGTCCCTCCCGTCCCGCCCTGGGTGTCAGGACTTATTTAATGATTTTACCACGTTATAAAAGTAAACTTCATAATGCAATCTAAGACTAGAAATTAATAATTGATATCTTGTTGATATCTTTAATTGGATCATTGTCTGAAATCAATCAATGACCGAATTTGTTTACTCCAGGCTTTAAAATGTCCAATCAAAAGCAGTCGTTAAAATAAAGAAACGATACCTTGAAAATGTCATATGTGCTAATAATTTGACCTAGTTTTAATTCAAGTTAAAAAAATATTTCTTCGATAATTGCTTAATATGTAGTTTAAAATAGTTTTATAATATTTGAAAAGAATCCTTATTTGTTAGTCGATAAAGTGTTCTATGTATTTTTATATTAATCCTGAAAACATAAATTATACTGTCCCATTTAAATTGCGATGAAGTGATGACCTGAAACACAGGTTTAAATAAACTTAGTTCAGGCAGGTCGCTTTAAATCTTATGTCAATATCTTGTACTTATTATAATTTAGTTATACACTAATCTTTATGTAGGCATTAATTTTTACTATTCATATTATTAAGTATTGTTTTGTGGCTTTCTACACCTCTTTTTGTAAAAGATTTATGAATAAATTTTATTATTATTATTATTTATTATTATACAGGTAATGTAAATTTTCACTGTCTCATCTATTTTTGTTTCTATATTTATGTAACCTAATTTGTGTGTATAAATAAATAAATAAAAGATATTAGATTGAGATATAAATTAATTTCGGGCGTATATCGAATGAACTAAAAAATAACTTAAACAATACGGCTCTAATTTCTAATTATGGTCACGTTAACGAGCAAAATGCTTTTGAATTTTGCTAAGATGGCTCGTGACCACATTTACGTCAAATCCCACAGAGGTCCTAAAGTAGTAAGGTAAGTGCATCAATCACAAATTGGATATGTGCCCGAATGAAATCAGTCTTCAAGTGAATTCAAAATTCGAATCACGATCGGGCACGTTCGTCCTATGCCCTCGTCAACCGAAACTTCCCGAACGCACTCGGGACGCACTCGGACGGTACTTTATTGGATCACTTGACAGTTGACAGTTCACACCCTTGTTAGATACGGAAAGTGTTGTATTCGAAAATCAATTTAAAATTGGAACGGAACGACAGCCTATCCAACTGCCACAATCCAGTTAGCGCTGGTTTGTACGATATTCATTGGCGTGGATTGTCAGTTGCGGGCCATTGTTGATCTGTCAAAGTCAAAGTCTAAGTTCAAAGTCAATTGCCAGCTAAGATAATCGATCTGTTTGGCTGTTATTAATATAGCTTAAGAGCCACTTACGATTTTGGAAAAGTGCTTGAGGTACGCTAAAAACTAGTTTCCCGATGATTACTTCGCAGGATCAGTACCGTCAGCACGAGTTTTCTGTAAATGAGACGTAAAGTAAACTGGAACTTTGACACTTTCAAATTGACAATTTTCAAGGCAAAAATGGAACAGTGCCCCTGGTGTGCGAAAAAGGAACTAATTTTTTCCATGAAAATTGTCAATTTGAAAGTGTCAAAGTTCCAGTTTACTTTACGTCTCATTTACAGAAAACTCGTGCTGAGGGTACAGTACCCTTATCACGAGTTTTCACTGTTTTACTTTACAGAGTCTTTCCAGTATTTAGAGCATTTATTGTATGAAAATTTTGAACAGCGCCTTTGGTGTGCGAAGAAGGAACTCACTTTTTCCTTGAAAATTGTTAATTTGAAATTGTCAAAGTTCCAGTTTAGTGAGGAGGTATCAATCTTGAAAATTAATAAGTAGGCACATTCATCATACTGTGTAATTTGACAGCAAACACATAACAATTCATTTCAACTGTGATATTATATGTGAATATTTTCCACGCCACATAACTTAATAGCTGAAAAAAAAAGATACCTCTCTTAACTATGCAATGACTATTTTCACAGTTATCATAATTTATGTGACATTTAAACCTACTACTTTACTCAATACTATTAATAGTAATTACTATTGTGTATTACTCTGATGAAATAAATAAAGCAACATGCTTTATATTATGACAATCAACATTCAAGTTGACAAGAAGTCATGTGGGATAACTCAAATTGTCCAGTAGAAATATTAAATCGTGTCTTCGTATCATTTTTTCGTAATCTTACTATTGTGCAGTTACACATAATATTACATTTGAAAAATCTTGCAACTCCAGAAAGCGATGTAAGTATTAATAGTTTTGAACCATCTAGTACCCCGAGTTTTCAGTATTTGAGACGTCAAGTAAACTGGAACTTTGACAATTTCAAATTGACAATTATCAAGAAAAAAATTAGTTCCTTCTTCGCACATCAGAGGCCTTGTTTCATTTTTTCATACAAGAAACGCTTTAAATACTGGAAAGACTCTGTAAAGTAAAATACTGAAAACTCGTGCTAGGGGTACTGTTTTTTGTGGTTACATTAATTGTATTTTTAGCCATCTTTTGGCAAGACATTATCTTTTTCCTGTAATTATTGTGAAAGTATCATTTATGAAACCAAATGCTAATTATTTTTGTAATATTTACTTTTAGTTTCTTTCTCGGTCAAACGTACTTGTAGTGCTATGGATTGTAAAGTTCATGTCACTCATTTTAATAACATGCTGGCAATGTGAGAAGTTCTATATGACAGTAGAGGAAGCTGAGTCAGTTTGTATACAACGATTGATGGTTATAAACTGCTCAAGTAAGAATAAAATAACTGAATTGAAAAATACGAAATCAATTATAATATTATAAATGCATAGATACGTTACCTGCACGACATTCTATTTTAAAAAACGGCACACTAACGCACACATGAATAACTAAATGTTGCAATAGCACACTACATCACGCTTAGTCGGAAAGTAGGGGATGGCATCGCAAGTGAAAAAAAAGACAAATTAATATAGTCAAAGTTTGTCAATTGACCACATTTGAGCGCGTCACTTTCTGAGCGCGTATAACGTATCTACACCTTTTTATTTATAATATCATTGTAAAAAATAATTAAAAGTAATGATGTTTTTTTGTTTATCTTTACAGAGAGTGTCAAACATCTGTGTGCGCGCGTGCTACAAGTTAACCGCACCTTCAGTAAGATGACAGCGTGTGGTCTGTTTACTATAGACGCCTCGCTACCGATACCTTTGACGGGTCTCATGGCTGAATACATTATTGTAATACTGCAATTCGCTCTTCTATAAATTATTTATTCATAAAATAAGTGAAATAAGTGTAGAAGTGCTATTTATTGATTTATTACATTTAATTTGATTTTTTCGAAATAATTAGGTACTCTAACACTTCCCGGGACTAGATATTAATCTTGAAAATTAATCATTATGAACATTAATCATCAGTATGTAATTTGACAGCAAATACACTCAATATGATATATTATTATCGTTGTTGTACATTATTTTACTGAACTGTACAAAGATCTAAAAACGAAATAATGTGCAAGAATTCAAATCATTCAGTTTAATTGTACCAGAGGGATAAGACTCTTGTGGTTAATAGAATGATGAGTATGAATGTTGATGGATGGAGAGGAAGGTGAAGGCCAAAGAAAAGATGGATGGATTGTGTAAGGCATGATATGAATGAAAAAGGAGTAAATGAGGTGACGTTTGATAGGGGAGAATGGAAAAAAAAAAACGTGTTGCGCCGACCCCAAGTAAAATGGGACAAGGGCAGGAAGATGATGATGATGTACCATAACAATGAACTTGACAAAAACATCCAAAGATTGGTTCAACCTTTCAAAATTAAACTCTCTGTGTTACTCTTTTAAATTCAAAAAAGGAATAGTTGGATCACTGCATTTAAAAAAAAGTATGCCATATACTATTCTTCATTGTTTCCGGGAAACCAATAATAACTATTCAGAAAACTAATAATTACTACACATTTTTAATAATTACTATGTAATCTCCTACAAAAAGAACAGCAGCGCCATCTATGCAGAGACTACGAAACTAAGAAGTCTGCATCGCGCAATCAAAGTTATCCTCGACATTAGAACACATAAGATATTCCGACAATAAATGTCGGACAGAAAGTCTACCAGACACAACACCCGTCTGCTGGAAAGGTACCTTCGCGAGGAACTTAACACTCTGTTCCTCCTACCCCCAAAACTACACACGCAATTTTCAGTTGTTTTTGTTATTAAAACGACGAGCTCCGCTGCGTCGCCATGGATTTCATAGTTTTATTAACACCTGTACGAATATAAGAGACTCACTGGTATCAGCCCTGACTTACGAACTGCAGGTCGTGGGTTTGAACCCAGCCACGCGCATTACTATGTGTAATTTATTTCATCACTAGTACCCTCATAACGGTGAAGGAAAAAATGTTGTGGCAGCCTTTATGTCCTAGAAATTATTAATTTGATAGAAAGACAAGTTATGAGATTACTACAAAATGAAACTGATCTATTTTATTATTTACTAGCGGCCCGTCCCGGCTTCGCACGGGTGGAAGTCCTCTAAAACCCGGTCCAGATGGTTACAAACACAACAAAAAAATAATTATCCGAATCGGTCAAGCCGTTTTCATGTTATGTCGTGACAACGGAAAACGGGTTTCATTTTTATTTATATAGATATTTACCACCATATTGTATTAATTATGTTGAAAGAAAATTCATTTGTATTTCAACTACGGAAAATATAACAAGTTTGAAAATTAATACCTAACATGAAGCTTTAGTCGCCATTAAAAATGTTTCGCTATAATAAACTTGACAAAGACGTTCAAAGATTGGTCCGGCCATTCAACATTGTGCTCTCTGTATTCTTTACTTCGAAATACAAAATAAGAAATAATTTTATCACCCTGTGTGAAATAAAGTATCAGATATTATTGTTTTCTGCTATTTCTGTTTTAAATATTTTTGATACTTACTACATTATAAATAATCCAAACAGTTTCTTCAATATCAGTAAGGGTATCAAGCAAATAATAACATTTTGGGCTTTATTCGCCATGTATTACTTTAGTTACATGTTATTGGTCATTTGTAATATTGTACATGGCGATAGCAACATTTCCCTTGTTTTAAAAATCCAGGATATTCATAGAAGTATCGACATTAGTAAGAATATTCCAAGTTATCTTCGCTGGAATTGGATGTCACTGTTTATTGTTTTCTCGAATTTTATTTTAAGAGCTCTACATTTCAGTCTTAATTATTCAATTGGTTTGATTGAAGCAAGTCGGGACTTACTGGTTTTACAATATGATTTAAATTTATTTTACGGTATACGACTGACAAAATTGTTGACAATATATCTTAGAGAATGGATTAATAACATACAAATGGAACAAAATGAAGACCATTGCGACAAACTCTATAAAGCATATCAAAATATTTTAGAAGCTCACAAACTACATACCAAATGTTTCCGTATACTAGTGAGTTAGAGCTCTTTTTCATAGTATAGATCCAGTATTTTCGAGTCATGGATTTGTTTTTTCTTTTATAGATATTAAATCGTGTACTGGTATCGTTTCTACGTATTCTTATTTATGTGCAGCTATACTTAACATTTTCGAAAGTATTAACTTTACAAAACGTAAGTATCGATTATTTGTACAGTACCCTAAGTACGAGTTTTGAAACTTTGACAATATCAAATTGACAATTTTCAAGGAAAAAATTAGTTCTCTTTGCACACCAGAGGCGCTATTCCATTTTTTCATACAAGAAACGCTGTAAATACTAAAATGACTCTGTAAAGTAAAATAGTGAAAACTCGTACTAGGGGTATAGGTATTTATTGTGACACTTTCCATATAATATTTTTTTTTACATTATTTTCTACCTAGACAGGGAGACGTTATTTCTCCGAAACTGTTCACGAACGCGTTGGAGGACGTTTTCATGCTCTTGGAATGGGACGGACTCGGCATCAACATCAATGGCGAATACATCACTCACCTTCGTTTTGTCGATGATATAGTCATCATGGCAGAATCGTTGGAGCACCTCAATGCTATGCTCAGCGACCTCAGTATCGTTTCCCAACGGGTCGGCCTTAAAATGAACATGGACAAGACGAAAGTCATGTCGAATGTCCATGTGGCGCCCGTACCGGTTGTTGTTGGGAATGATACTCTCGAAGTTGTAGACCATTATACTTACCTTGGACAGATTGTTCAGTTAGGTAGGTCCAACTTCGAGAAAGAGGTCGCCCGAAGAATCCAACTAGGATGGGCAGCGTTTGGGAAGCTACGTGATATCTTCTCATCGAAAATCCCGCAGTGTCTCAAAACAAGGGTGTTTAACCAGTGTGTGTTGCCATTGATTACATATGGCTCTGAAACGTGGTCTTTGACTGCTGGCCTTTTAGAGAAACTAAGAGTCACTCAACGAGCAATGGAAAGAGCTATGCTCGGAGTTTCTTTGCGGGATAAAATCCGGAACACGGATATTCGGCGAAGAACCAGAGTCACCGACATAGCTCGTAAAATTTGCAAGTTGAAGTGGCAATGGGCAGGCCACATCGCTCGTAGAACTGACAACTGATGGGGAAGAAAGGTTCTCGAGTGGCGACCACGGACCGGAAAACGCAGCGTAGGTAGGCCTCCCACTAGGTGGACCGACGACATCGTGAGAGTCGCGGGCAACCGATGGATGCAAGTGGCGAATTGTCGTTCGGCGTGGCGGTCTAAGGGGGAGGCCTATGTTCAGCAGTGGACGTCTTCCGGCTGATGATGATGATGATGATTTTCTACCTTTAATATTGAAATTACAATTCAATGGAGAGTTGAGTTTGAGTGAATAATGATCGAGGTTTCTTTGGTGGATTTAACTTGTCAGAGAACAAAAGCTACCTAGCTAGCTATATTGCACGTAGAATTTGTGTGAAGTGGAATTGGGCTGGACATGTCCGCAGACGGTCAGACGGTCTATTGAGCAGACATTTGTTAGAGTGGAGGTCGTATGGGCAAACATCGGCACGATGGATCGATGATTTGAAGAAGGGTGGTAGTGTTTAGACTTTTCACTAAGTGTCCACAAAGGTTCGGTTTTGCCGAAGACCGGGATGATTGGCGTTCTATAAGAGAGATGCTTACATCCAGCAGTAGACGGCAATTGGCAGAAAAGAGATCATTAAAATCTAACCTGTCTTTCATTATTTTTAGTTTAAAATTTTCCCAAATGTCCTCCTCGTGCTAATGACTGTAAAGTACATGTCGCTAATAATAATGACATGCTGGCAATGTGAGAAGTTCTATATGACAATGGAGGAAGCCGAGTCAGTTTGTATGCAGCGTGTTATGAAGAGAAACTGCACAAGTAAGAATAAAATTACCGAACTGAACAAAGAAATAATTTATTTGAAAGAACTATTACGGTTTATGACTTCAGGCACTGGAGTCTTCTATCTTTGGAATCATGATGATCGATGAATCTTCATTTCAGCTAGCTATAAGTACCCCTTAGGTGGAACATGCTCCGCATCAGTGTCATTGTGGTGAAGTCGTCGACAGCCTAGGACCACACGGCCTGTCTTGCTACAGGAGTGCAGTGCAGTGAAGAGACCAGACGTTGGAGCCTTGGAAGTTGGATAGGATAGGCCTACGATGAGGGACGTTACTTGTATCGAAACTCTTGCGCCATCCTACGTTACAAGCAAGGCGAGAGTCTCAAGCGGTGCAAAAACTTAATAGTTTTTACAGTTTTGAGCCCTTGCGAGCGTCAACCAACGCTCGGGTCATGGGGACCAAGCGTGCGTAACTTTTTTATGGAAATGTTTTCTGTTTTTTTGCGCGTGGCATCTCGCAAGTCAACCTCTATTAGGTTGTGTTACTGCTCAACCGGACTTTTCTGTGGATGCCTTAAGAATTTAAAGCCTCCACCCAGGGCTTATGGAAATCTCTCTTTGGTTAACACTTATAGTGTGACCAGAGGGCTTTTTTTTTTTTTACGTGGTAAAATCATCAAATGAGACCTCCCACCCCGGGCAGGGCGAGAGGTACTGTCAGACTTGTACTGACTAAAATCCACGGTGTCCTTCAATAGCCCTTTATGTTCCGGGGTCACGGTGATGGTATAAGACCCGCGACCCCGGCAGGCTTTAGCCCTCTGAGAGGGGGCCTCGTCATAAGGCTGAGGCGCGCGTGGAACACGACGCGCCGTCGACCCGGGCATGGTCCATGGTCGGGCGGCGAGTTGCCCTTTACTCGCCGCCCGCATGCCCGCGCCTACGGTGGCCGGAGATCGTCTTGCGACGTCCGACGCCGTGGGCGTCCACCACCGGTCACCAGAGGGCTGGCTCTTTCTTTGGCCAAAGAATTAGCATAGCTATTCAACGTGGCAATACTATATAAGTGTCAGCCTAAGTGTCTTATTGCCTGTTTGTATTTTTTTTTTAATAATTTATATAATTTAGTTTTAACTTACTATCTTTTGTAAATATTTGGTACGCAATATTTGTATTTTTTTTAAATTTTGGCACAGTACATATTTTGACCACTTAAAAAAACATAAATTAAATATATTATAAAAAAAAAACAACATTTTTTTTGTTTATCTTTACAGAGAGTGTCAAACATCTGTGTGCGCGCGTGCTACAAGTTAACCGCACCTTCAGTAAGATGACAGCGTGTGGTCTGTTTACTATAGACGCCTCGCTACCGATACCTTTGATAGGACTCTTGGCTAACTACATTATTGTACTACTGCAGTTTGCTCTCCTGTAAATTAAGTACTAGTTTTGGCACCAATAAATACGAAGTTTTGTGTGTTTTACTTTAAACATTTTTCTTGTGTCATATTCTCGAAATTTATGAAGTAAAATTATAATTAATTCATAAATATGATGTGTTGAATTGTATACAATAAAAATATAAGAAATAAATTGTCAATAATAAACTTAGGTAACAAATACGTCCAAAGATAGTTAAACCTTTCAATACTATGCTCTCTGTATTCTTTTCTTATAAATACAAAATAAGAAATAGTTGTATCACTGTACGTGAAACGAAGTTTTATACAAATCTAACATCAAAAACATGAATAAGTGATAATAATTATAAAATAAATTGTTAATTTAGAGATCATTTTACGGTTTGCATTTATTATGATTCGTATTATGATAATTGATATTGCTAAAGTGTCTTTTTAAGTTTTTAAAGAATTTCATTGCTTTTTGACCTGCTGCCCAAACTGTTTTGACACAAATCCGAATTGCAAAGGACAATCTTTGCATAATCATTATTTATGTTGATCAATTTGAAAGTCACAATCCTATCCTACTTCCTACTAATATTATAAACGTGAAAGTTTGTATGTGTGGATGGATGTTTGTTACTCTTTCACGCAAAAACTACGAAATGGATTTGGATGAAATTTCAGATAGTTTATAACCAGGATAAACACATAGTGGGATAATTTTCGAGTTGTAGCGGGTGAAACCGCTGGCAGCAGCTAGTTTTACATACAACAGAAGCCCTCGCACGACGACTTTTCACGTTTTTGTGACGTAAAGTAAACGGGAAATTGAAAAATGTAATTTGATGGAGAAAATGAGTTCTTGATTCGTACACACAATACCTAAACATGGTTCATACTTGAAGTTCTTACTCTCTCTATAAAATAAAATACGGGATACGGGACTGGCCTGTTGGTCTAGTGGTTAGTGACCCTGACAGCTATGACGGGGGTCGTGGGTTCGATTCCCACCCAGGACAAATGTTTGTATGATGGGCATTATCATTTGTTCTGTGTCTGGGTGTACCTAATTTATCTATAATTTGTATGTATTTGAGAAATATATAAGTAAGTTTATCAGTACCCCTAGCACGAGTTTTCTCTATTTTACTTTACAGAGTTTTTCCAGTATTTACAGCGTTTATTGTATGGAAATACGGTACAGCGCCTCTGGTGTGCGAAGAAGGAACCAATTTTTCCCTTGAAAATTGTCAATTTGAAATTTTTTTTTTTTTTTTTTTTTTACGTGGTAAAATCATCATATGAGACCTCCCACCCCGGGCAGGGCGAGAGGTACTGTCAGACTTGTACTGACTAAAATCCACGGTGTTCTTCAGTAGCCCTTTATGTTCCGGGGTCACGGTGATGGTATGAGTCCCGCAACCCCGGCAGGCTTTGGCCCTCTGAGAGGGGGCCCCGTCATTTGCTGACAGCTCTTTGAGGCGCGCGTGGAACACGACGCGCCGTCGACCCGGGCATGGTCCATGGTCGGACAGCGAGTTGCCCTTTACTCGCCGCCCGCATGCCCGCGCCTACGGTGGCCGGAGATCGTCTTGCGACGTCCGACGCCGTGGGCGTCCACCACCGCGGGTGGGGCGGAGGGAGGACCTTGTCCTCTCTCTCACGCGGCCCGCCTCCTCCTTCGCGAGCATGACTGCTTCGCAGAAGGAGGCGACCGCTTCCCACTCCGTCTCGCCCCGCAGCATGGCCGCGACCAGTGCTGGGCGCGAGAGGTCTCCGCCTATCGCCGCCGTGAGGACACGTCGGTGCTCCGCCCAAGCGGGGCAATCCTGCACCGTATGCTCGACTGTGTCCTCCGGGCGATCTACGCAGTGGTGACACCCAGGCGTTTCTTCCTTTCTCATAAGACACAGGTACCTCCCGAAACATCCGTGTCCGGTGAGGACCTGCGTCAAGCGGAAGCTTAGGACGCCGTGACGTCTCTCCAGCCACTCCTCAAAGAGGGGTCTTATCGCCGCTATTGCGGCGTGCCCGGCCGTCGGTCGCGACAGTCGTGCCCTCCATACTGCCCTGAGATCGCGCCGGAGCTCTTCCCGCCGCGCCTCGACTTCTCGAGGCAGCGGGGTCACGCCCCGGCGCTGCGCCTCCACGCGCCATTCATAGACGCGCTGGAGGGCAGTCGCCTCCAGATCCCAGGGCAGCAATCCGGCGAGCAGGTTGGCCGATTCGCCGGCAATCGTGCGGTATCCCCGGATCATCCGGATAGCCATGACCCTCTGGCATGCGACCAATTTGATTGGTCGCGTCCGGATGCTTAGGGCCCACACGCTCTGCTTAGCTTGGGACTAGATGGTGTTTTGTGATAGTTCTGGAATATTATATTATTATTATTACTTATGACAAAACCATATAACACCAATACACATTGTAAACAAACAATCGAACACAAAATCAACACGCCATCCCAACTTTTACATACAATCCAAACTTTCGGGACAGAATGTAAATTCATGCGATTTTTTTCACGAAATAAAAAAAGCAAAGAGACCCACGATATATACATCCACGATACGAGGGTTCCCTACGTGGGGTATGTCCGGGTGCTAAGCAGTAAATCGTCCAATGGGAGGCGCCTACGTGTTTGCACAGCCGGATTACGTGCGATATAAAAATGGAGATCACATGACACGTTTTAAACTCAGATTATTGTATAATTAGCGAAAATTTTTCGCTTTGAATAACATTTTTTTAAAAAGGGTAATGTTTTTTTCATATTTTATACACATGTTTTCAGTTTTAGGGGTTCTGTAAATTTGTTCTCGTTATGAGTTTGTAAATGGTGTGTGTAGAACGTGAACATTTTACATTGTTAAATAAATTATACATAGTATGCTTACAAATACGTCGCTATTTTACTTATTTTTACCGTGGTAAAATCATCAAATGAGTCCTCACACCCAGGGCAGAGCGGGAGGGACTGTCAGACTTGTGTTGACAGTGTCCTTCAATAGCCCTATACGTTCCAGGTCTCAGTAATTTGATGAGTCCCGCGACCTCACTATTTTATTTAGTATAAAAACCATGATCCGTCTTACCACGAAAAGTTAAATATCTGTTGATTATAATTTGTCTAAAAAAGGGTCGTTTTGCAGCCACACTTTTTTCAAGACAATTAAGTTAGTGTTCAAACATTTTTTTTTACTTTTTGCATAACTTGATGTGTAGCCGTGTGTACGACCGACAGACGGTATCTGTATTGTTCATTACCTAGAAATAGAAATACAGTAAACATCATAAAATTTTAAATCCTTCGTAACGTCTAGAGGCACAAAACGATAGACAGATCCTGAGATCCTGCTTCTGAATTAAGTTTGATTAAAATCGGTTCTGTCATTTCGAAAACACAGGCCTTAATTTGTATGTCGTGCCATACAGAAAACTAGCTGACCCTTGCCCACTTCGTTGGGCGGTAAAAATTTTAACTTGTGATGAAATGATGAGTGTGGTTCGGTTAGTACTGAGTGCCGGGTGCTATGATTTATTTCCTGACTGCCAGAAGGAGGATTATGTTTTTATTGCATACTGACAGTAACCGCCAGCCGACTTTCTGTTGCTAGACGTTGCTCATGTTCAACGTTAGATTCCCGAGAACGGGCCTGCGATGTTCTCATTGTTTGGTTAGCGAGCCACTGCGAGCGCTCAGCGCGAGTGTCCCTATCCTTTGTTGCTGAGATATGCTGCTTTAAATCACTGAGACGCTGCGCACGTTCAGCGCTAGATTCCCGAGTACGGGCTTGCGATGTTCTCGCACTTTGGCTTTTTTTTTTCGTGACATCAAATGAGTCCTCCCAACCCGGGCAGAGTGAGAGGGGGGACTGTCAGACTTGTACTGACTTAAATCCACGGTGTTCTTCGGTTGCCCTTTGAATACCGGAGTCGCGGTATACGAATGTCCCGCAACCCTGGCTAGGCTATGGCCCTCGATAGGGTCCCGTCATTATCCTGACACTCTTTGAGGCGCATGTGGAACACAACGCGCCGTCGACCCGGGCACGGTCCATGGTCGGACAGTGAGTTGCTCTTTACTCGAAGCCCGCATGCCCGATGATCGTCCCGCGACGTCGCCGTGGGCGTCTACTACTACGGCTGGGGTAGAGGGAGGATGCTGTCCTTTCTCTCACCTATAAGAGGTCTCCGCCTATCGCCTGCGTGAGGATACGGCGGGCCTCCACCCAAGCAGGGCAGTCCTGCATCGTATGCTCCACGTGTCCTCCGGGCGATCCTCCTAGTGGTGACACTCGGGCGTTTCCTCCTTCTTTATCAGACACACGTACCTCTCGAAGCATCCATGTCCGGTGAGGACCTGTGTCAAGCGGTAGATGAGGACGCCGTGGGGTCTATCCAGCCACTCCTCAAAGAGGGGAGCAAGCATCTGCGAGCGCTCAGCGCTAGATGTTCTCGATGTTCTCCGGCTTTGGTTGGCAAGACGCTGTGAACGCTCGGAGCTAGATTCACCAGCGCGTGCTTGCGAAGTATTTTCTCTATTCCTCGAGAGGCGCTGATGATTTTCAAGAGCAGACTTTTCCATACGGCGTACCTACTCGAGTTGCTTTGTCTGGGATGTCTGTCGGTAAAGTTGTGATTTCCTTTTAGGCATGGTAAACAATCGCTGAATAAGATATCCCAAAAACATAAATACCACAGCTTCGAATTCAAAGAAACCGTGTTTTGTGTTTTAAGAAA
The DNA here is from genome assembly GCA_028554685.1 of Agrotis ipsilon. Taxonomy (NCBI): domain Eukaryota; kingdom Metazoa; phylum Arthropoda; class Insecta; order Lepidoptera; family Noctuidae; genus Agrotis; species Agrotis ipsilon. Next base: position 12,467,014 of record CM052973.1, on the reverse strand, counting down.
CCGAGCAATCAAAACAATTTTAAAGACCAACACGTAGGGGTGCTAAGACAGGAAACCTCCACGTGTGCCCGTCAAAAACTCTTCACATATTCACATAGGGGCAAAGAGACCCCTTAGGCACCGTGTGCCTGTATGTGAATAGCATGTCGTATGAACGCTCCAACGCGTGTCCCTCTGATCAGCAGAGGGCACAGCGGCGGAGCGGGCGGAGTAATGTGTGGCTCGCCGTCCGACCGAGGACCAAGCCCGGGTCGGTGGTGCGCCGTGTTTCGCGCCAAATGCCTGCTGGGGTCGCGGGTTTTTACTTAACCCAGGATACCGCGGCCCCGGAACGTACAGGGCATCGAAAGAAACATTGTTGGATTTTAGTCAGTAAGAGTCTGACAGTCCGCCTCACCCAGGGCTCAGGACTCATTTGATGATTTTACCACATTAAAAAAAGACCAACGCGTAATTGCACAACGCCATCCAATGGATCTTTCTTTGTCGTGTCAATGATTCCTTTATATTGTATGTTTCGACCAAAACTCTGCCACGTTGACGGCGTTGGTGGTGGCCTCGGATAGATCCCATAGAGTGCAGGTGGAATTACAAAGAGTACAATTGAGAAGGTGGGCCATCGTTTGCGATGATCCAATGGATGAAACGTCCGTAAAATGCATGTGCTAATGCGGTTCGCGAATGGACGGCGGAATTTTGCGATTTAGTAATTTTATGTTATCTTCGAAATTATTTAACCAATTGACATACTGTTTGGGGCAAATCATATCTCTATGATGTTCTTGTAATCATAATAATATTTTTTTGGATAAGGTTTAATATATAGTTCATTAAAAAACCGTCCAAAGGTAAGTATGACGAAAAATACTTTTTTTAACTCGTAAAAGCTACTATATCTACTAAAACATAAAAGATAGAAATATGGTATCACGGACTTTATTGTAGAACTATTCAAAGCGGACATTTTTGCCGTACATTATTTTCAATTTTAAGCAACTGTTAAGGCAGCGCATGCTAATAACTCTGTTAGATGAGCAATTTTTTTCCGCCCGGCTAAACAAAACTTGAGATAGTTCAGCTAATATGAATGGTATCTTTATAATTTATAGCCTATAGCACTCAGGGATAATGTAGCTTTCTACCAGTGAAACAATTTTCAAAATCGGTTCATTACTTTCGGAGATTACCCATTACATACAAACAAACAAACAAACAAACAATTTTACCTCTTTATAATATTAGTATAGATATACACGCTCTTGAAATAGATACCTATTTCAACTTTCACTCACACGTGTACAAAATCGAACTGAAAACACCACCCACACCATTAAAGTAATACCTTTCCCGCACTAACGCTAAGAACCTCAAAGATGTATGCACTCGACAGCCACTAACTACGCTATAACTACGCTATAACTACACTATAACTACGCTATGACTACACTAACTACTTTTAATTGTTCGCGAAAATAGCTATCACAGGATATTGCCTCCGTGTTCCACACACACACACGCTAAAGTTATGAGGACTTGGCTTCAAATGCAGCGCAACACTTGAGTAAAATCGAAAACATGTGTTCGGAATTTGTAGAATTTTCTAGCAACGATGTTTTCGTTATAGGTTTTAGCGTGTTTGAAATTGGTAAGTTCTATAATATGATAGTCATATTGCTATAAGAAAAATATTTCGGATTTGGCTTTTTAAGAACTTCGTTGTTTTTGTTTTCTATCGGTAATGAAACTATTTTCAATTATCTTATATATAAAAACCCTGTTCGTTAGTCTCGCTAAAACTCGAGAACGGGTTGACCGATTTGGCTGATTTTGGTTTAAATTATTCATGGCATTTCAGGAAAGGATTAAAAGGTGACAAAAGTTTTCACACCTACTGCGAGGAAATAAATTCGATTTTTGAAATTTGATGTGGTACGATACGACAACCTTCGAACGTGAAGTTGGCACCACTGCAAGCGATCAGCTGTTGCAGCCAGCGGCCGCCATTACTGATTCAATTTCTTGATGAAAGTTTTCTGGTTCTAATTGAGTTTCCAAATTCAAATCACATTATTCCCACGGGAATAATGAAATTCAGTACAATATTATTGCCCGGCTCGAACGACAGGGAACAATGACCTGCTTTATTCCTTTTTTGCATGACATATAATTTGACATTTACGAGCAAGTGGTGTGAAAAAGTTTTTTTTTTATTGTTTCTGAGACGGCACGAAGTTTGCCAGGTCAGCTAGTTAAGAATATAAAAAAGTTTGAGGCATTTAAATCGCTGCCAACTTAGCAACTGGAAGTGCCCAGAACTATGTCAGTATTGCCACGTTGGGGGCATGTACAATGTCAGTGTACTTTTAGTTTTCATCGAGACTGACCTGGGAATCGAACTGAGGACCTCATGAAGATCATTAATACTCATAAAGATTTTGAAAATAATTGCTTTCTCCAGAATTCTGGTTAAGTTTAAAAAATGACAACAGTTTTCATCTATTTCCACTCATTGCAAACATAATATCTACGTAAAATCTTCAAAAACTAAATACTAAACAACAAAAAAGCTAACTTTGCCTTATAATAAGCCAGTGTCTCACTTTCCGTACAATTCTTTAGGAAGTTTAGAAGTCGGCGGCTTCCTAGTACAACCTGCGTTAACTTTGTACTGCGGGTGCTTAGTTTAACACTTCGGCGTACCTATACTATGCACATGATTGAACCAACCAATCGACGGCATTGTTGGCGGAGTGGCTGAGCTATCGACTGCTGCGCCGCTTGTCGCGGGTTCGATACTCTTTAGTAAATTTATTTTTATGATCTCGATGGCGTATTTCCCTTTCCGTGTTCAACTGGCGACGCCGGTCTCGCGAAATCCACACGCTTTTGTTTTACTACGGAATCATACGATCCCGTGTTCAATTCGCGTCAACTGAGCACGCTTTTGCGATCAAGCAACGTTAAAAGAAGTTTTACAAAACAGTGTGTAATTGAATTGAACACGGTTTTTTAACCTGTCTATTCAAAACAAATCCGTACTGATTAAGCGCGTTCGTAAATGATCGGGATAAGTCGTGCGGGCCGAAGCAGGCGAGAGCGCCCGAAGTTGGATTCGCGCGCTTCTCATTGCAATTTATTATTTGTTTGTTACTTTGTTTTTCAAAACAAACAAATTCTAACTGGGTTATGAAAAGGTCGACGGAACCCCGCTTCGCGGGGCTCCTACATCTGGGTGGTTTAAAAAAAAATTACCACGAAGAGGATGGCGGGGTCTTTCAGACCCCACCATCCTCTTCTAACCTAAATTGTCCGAGTCGGGGTGCCAGCAAGTCCCGAGCTCGCTTCGCTCGCTCTTAAAACGGCACACGATTTTGTTAAACTTTACCCAGCGCCACTTGATCACAAAGGCGTGCTCAGTTGATGCGAATTGAACACGGGATCGTAGGATTCCGTAGTAAAACGAAGGCGTCTGGATTTCGCGAGACCGGTGTCGCCAGTTGAACACGGAAAGGGAAATACGCTGCTTGATCGCAAAAGCGTGCTCAGTTGACGCGAATTGAACACGAGATCGTAGGATTCCGTAGTAAAACAAAAACGTGTGGATTTCGCGAGACCGGTGTCGCCAGTTGAACACGGAAAGGGAAATACGCATCTCGATGATATTTAACATGATCTTAGCTGTCGAGGGTCCCGGCATGTAAGTTTGTAACTAATAAAGGTACCAATATGACTAATTAGTTTTTGATTTACATTAGATTAGATATTACGTGGATAATTAACCCGGCGCCAATGACGTGAAAATAATCACGGCGACGATGACACCGGGTCATGGTGACCCGGTTTTAATTTGAATTTTTATAATAGCTTTTTAATAGTTGCCTTTACGTTTATTATTGTGTATCAAAAAAGAGTATTTTGGTTAGGTACTCAAATGAAAATAATACTAATAAATCAAATATATCAATATTTATTAACATTCTCAATAACACATGCAAAATCAACTACAAAAATGTAACATGTTGATATTTTTTAATTTGTAGTTATTAATTATTTGAAACAATTGAATTTTATAGTCTTATTGACTAAAAAAGAGATCAATAAAACTTATCATAAAAAAATATATAGTGATCAGTCTGCTGCAATTATTGCAGTCTGGTACGAAATGTTCTGGGCATACAAAGATGCGGCATGCCTGACAAGTGTGCGATGTTTTATGTCCTTCTTTGATGAACATATTAGACATCTTTTGCGAGATCCTGGAAATTGCATCTTGTTCACTTCCGCTGTTATAACTACGCTGAGATAAGTAGTTATCATCATCAATGTCCGAAGCAGCCTGGGAATCTACAGGATTCGGGGAAGAATCTTCATTTTCAGAATCCGAGTCTTCTAATAACGACATTATCCACTCCGTATCATTAATTGCAGAATTTTTTATTAAACCTAAATAATAACAAAGAAAATGAACACTGAACACTAAAGTAATAAATAAAAGTAAGTCACAAAATTACGACGCCAGCGATGACGCTGGGTCATATGTACCCGTTTCAACTTGACGCAAATGTGTCTCACACCACGAACAACATTGCACCGATCATATCAACGAGGCGGATAGAGGGGGGCTATATCTTCAGCTACACGAACGTTCAATACAAGCGACCGAAGCAAAAAATAATATGTGCCTTTAAAATTGCCTCGGGTCAATATGACCCAGCGTCATTGGCGCCGGGTTAAGACATTTTCAGATGGTAATGCTGGTATGCATTGAAATGAAAAAAAACAGATAGCAGACAATGTTTGGCCTTTTTTTTATCGTGGTAAAATCATCAAACGAGGCCTCCCACCCCGGGCAGGGCGGGAGGGACTGTCAGACTTGTACTGACTAAAATCCACGGTGTCCTTCAATAGCCCTTTATGTTCCGGGGTCACGGTGATGGTATAAGACCCGCGACCCCGGCAAGCTTTAGCCCTCTGAGAGGGGGCCTCGTCATTATGCTGACTCTCTTTGAGGCGCGCGTGGAACACGACGTGCCGTGTTGACCCGGGCATGGTCCATGGTCGGACGGCGAGTTGCCCTTTACTAGCCGCCCGCATGCCCACGAGACAATGTTTGGCCTACAAACAAAATCGACATGACTATTTCTGATTAAACTAATGAATAAATCAGCTGGATCTCTACTAACATTTATAAACAGTTATCGCTATCCGCTTCACAAAGTAAGTTTACGCGGTAAACTAGGTTTGCCCGGTTATCCCGACTCCAGTTTACCCGGTCCCGGGTTACCCGGTTTATCACGGAAAACTTGTCATTACCTCGGACCGGGGCGACGCGTGGGGAATACAACTTTTAATAACTTGTCCAGGAAAAACCTAGTATATTGGAAATATAGTACGATATTTTGTTGGACAACACGAAAATACACGGTCGATAGCAAAATGACAAGAGCATCGCGTTCGCTACAGACTCGAATTTTTATTCTTTTAACAGGCGTTTTTTTTGTTTCTTTCATTCCAACAGTTTGTTCATTGGACAGTAGATTGATATTATGATTTTAGTTATAACTAGCATCATAATATGTACTGTGCAGTACTGTTTCAGTATAACCGAAAAGTACTGTGGTGTTATATAAACAATTTGTTCTCTTTAACTTTTTAAAATATTAAACGCCTACCGTATTTTGTATTTGACGTTGATTCATCATATTCACTGAATTTCATTATTCCGGCTCGAGCGGGGGGCAGCAATGACCTGCTGTTATTCCTTGTTTGCATGACAGATAATTTGACATTTACGAGCGAGTGGTGTGACAAAAACATGTACCGTCTTACCATAAAAAAATTTAACATACCCGTTGAACACTTGCCTAAAAAAATTGACAACGTCAAAACGACATTGCTCCTTGATTTATTTTTTTAAATCTTTTTTTTTTTTACTTGGTAAATTGATCAAATGAGACCTCACACCCCGGGCAGGGTGGAAGGTACTGTCAGACTTGTACTGACTAAAATCCACGATGTTCTTCAATAGCCCTTTATGTTCCGGGGTCACGGTAAGGAAATAAACCCCGCGCCCCCGGCAGGCTTTGGCCCTCTGTAGGCCCCGTCATTATGCTGACGCTCTTTGAGGCGCGCGTGGAACACAACGCGCCGTCGACCCGGGCATGGTCCATGGTCGGGCAGCGAGTTGCCCTTCACTACCCGCATGCCCGCGATTTCTCCTTGATATAAGGGTTGTTTTGCAGTTACACTTTTTTTAGTCTAGCGTTCAATGGGTGTTTATCTTTTTGTGTTATGACGGATAAAGTCTATTGTCGCGAAAATTAACGACATTTTACGTTTAAGCGGGAAAGAAACTTTGTTTCTTTATAAAAAAAATTCACGGCTATGTTCCCGCTGCTTTCAAGCCTCCACGCGGCCAAAGCCACAGGCAAAACCTACTATACCCACCGAAAAAAAACCTACATAGACATCCATTCCAGATGTCAAATCCCGTAGTCCCGGTACCAATTCGAACTTGTTCACATGGCGCCGCCAAAAAACCGGGTCTTCAAACAAAAGGATTTTCCCAAAAAAAAAAAAAGAAAAATGGCGGTTTTATTTTTTCATAGTTTCTGGGTGGCCAGTGAGTCTGCACTTCGTTTGAAAGCGTGCACCGAATCTGTATGAAGTCAGTCACGCGTTTTCGTGGACAAAGAACGGAATAGTACCACGGAGTTATAATGGCGCTGGTTTTATTCAATCTGGCTTGTTTGGGTAACCTGTGACTGAAAGTACGAATGTATTGTGTTCTGTTGAATGTATTGTGTTCAAAGAATCCATACATACTTATAAAATGCGAAAGTATTTTATGTTCTGGAACATCATGGAAGCCATATTCTGTTTACTATATTCAAGGAGGGAATTTTCAACTTTTTTACCATTTTTTTTTTCTGATTGGTAACGGAGTCTTTACAGGATAAGTTCTTAAATTGGCAAATTCTGTAAAGGTCTAAATCTCAAAATTAAGAAGAGGCCTGTGTCCCAACAGTGGGAACATTTATAGGCTAATGATGAAGCTGATTTTGCCGTCAAATTACTCAATGAAATTAATGTTGTCTATTGATTATCTTTCAAGATTAAAGTTTAGTCCAAAAGAAGGGGAAGATTTATTAGATTATTGACATGATTTATGAATTGATTTAAATTACTAGTGTTAAGATATTTCGGGAACATGCAATAACAAAAATGTTTAAAGAAAAACAACACACAAAGCTTTTTATTATGTTGCCGAAATAAGTAATTTACAGAAAAGCAAACTGTAGTAGTACAATAATGTAGTTAGTCAAAGTCCTATCAAAGGTATCGGTAGTGAGGCGTCTATAGTAAACAGACCGCACGCTGTCATCTTACTGAAGGTGCGGTTAACTTGTAGCACGCGCGCACACAGATGTTTGACACTCTCTGTAAAGATAAACAAAAGCATGTTCAGTAATTGTTGTTTTGAATAATTAATTTAGTAGCTGTGTAACTTAGCAGTGTTGCATGTAATGTATCAGATAACGGTATCAAGTGAGTACGTAGCTCGATCCCGCTGCGAACCGCTCGCTGGAAGATCGCAGTGCTACCGCGAATCGGCGGGTCTTATGGCTGGGTACGCACATAGCAGTGTTGCATGTGACGTATCAGATACAGTGTCAACTGAGTACGTAGGCACGAGCCTCCTGCCTACGTACTCACTTGATACAGCATCTGATACGTGACATGCAACGCTGCTAAGCGAGTACCCAGCTTTACAAACACAAAGGTGGCTAGCAATGTACTCGGACGAGCCGTACCCACTTGCAGGTTGATACATGAGTATCTGATACGTTACATGCAACACTGCTTAGTGAGTACCCAGCTTTACATGCAACACTGCTGAATACCCAGCTTTAAGTAATTAATTCTTACTTGAGCAGCAGGAATCCATCAAACGTTGTATACAAACTGACTCAGCTTCCTCTACTGTCATATAGAACTTCTCACTTTGCCAGCATGTTATTATTGTCAACGACATGAACTTTACAATCCATATTAGTACAAAGACGTTTGACATAATAGGGATCTTAAATCAAAAAAGATAGATAACATTTGAATGATCTCATCAGTCCGAAAATCTTAAAAAGAGAAATTAAATGTTCTAATTACACATAGGCCCATTAGGGCACTTATAAAAGGTCGACAATAGGTCCTCGGTATGAGCTGGTCGATTTCATAGAGAAGAACCAGCAAGAAACTCCATGGTTACTGTTTAAAAATATGCTATGATTTTACAAACGGATTGTTACAATTTTTGAAAACTTAGACATGTGAAAAAAGCAAAGGCGTGGTAACAAGGGGGAAGTCTTTCTGAAAATTAGCACTATAAAAGAAAAAATAAATAATATACACGCGACCTACAATGTTTTCACATTTACAAATATTAAGGAGAAAGGAAGAATCTAAACAAAGAAAAAGCTTTATAAGCTGAGTTAATTCTACGAGACAAATTAATGATGAAGAAATTAATGTTATGTACACTTAGATTCATAAAAAATACCTGTAAACATAACCGTAGATACTTACATTTTGTGAAGCGGCAATTGTTTTCAAATATATTATGTGTAACTGCACAACAAAAAGAACACGTAGAAACATTACCAAAACACGGTTTAATATCTATAAAAGAAAAAAATCATTCAATGACTAAAAACTGGATGTTTAGTATAAAAAAGAACTCTAACTCACCAGTATACGGAAACATTTCGAATGCAGTTCGTGAGCTTCTAAAATATTTTGATATGTTGTATACAGATTATCACAATGGTCTTCATTTTGTTCCATTTTTAAATTATTAATCCATTCTCTAAGATATATTGTCAACAATTTCGTCAGACGTATACCGTAAAATAAATTTAAATCATATTGTATAACTATTAAGTCCCGGCTTAATTCAATAAAATCAATTGAATACTGTATATAATTTATTATACGCAAAAACAATGTTGACAGAACAATAAACAGTGACATCCAATTCCAGCGAAGATAACTTGGAATATTCTTACTAATGTCGATACTTCTATGAATATCCTGGATTTTTAAAACAAGGGAAATGTTGCTATTGCCATGTACAACGTTACAAACGATCAACAGCATGTAACTAAGTTTATATATGATGACTAAAGCCCAAAATATTGTAACATGCCTGATACCCGAACTGATGCCAAAAATACTGTTTGTTTTATTGAACATACTGTAAATATCAAAAATATTTAAAGCCGAAATAGTAAAAAACACTAATAACTGATACTTTATTTCACACAGGGTGATAAAATTATTCCTTATTTTGTATTTTGAAGTAAAGAATACAGAGAGCATAATGTTGAATGGTTGAACCAATTTTTGTACGTCTTTGTCCAGTTTGTAATAGCGAAACATTTTAATGGCGACTAAAGTAGTTCCATGCGAATTCTCAAGCTTTTTTTAAACTAAATACTCATGTTTATTAAAGGAATTGCTATCAATTTAATTTACAAACTATAAATAAAGCTATAATTTTAAATAATTCTCAAGTTTGTTGTATTTTCCGTGGTTGGAATACAAATGAATTTTCTTTCATCATAATATAGATTAGTTTCTTTTTGATTTGATCTTCATAACTTGTCTTTCTATCAAATTAAATTAGGCTATGACTAATTCTGAACACGTTTTCAGTGTTAGTAATCAGTGGCGGCAACAGGGCATCGACCTCTAATTCGAGTATTGCATGAAAATTACAAAACTTCTCACAGCTTTATTATTTAATTATGCTTAAAATTTTTGATAGGTACCTCTGGGGCCTTAGCCGAATAGACGACAGCAGACGACAATCGTTATCGCTCAGTAGTCACCAATACATTTTCAACTTTATACGGCAGAGCGCAAAGTTGAAAATCTATTTAAGTTTACAGATAGTTTTCGTTTATTTCGTTCGTTATCGCTCAGCAGTCGTCTTTAATAGATTGTCAAGTTTGTGCGCTAGGGTATAAAGTTGAAAATGTAATAATGACTGCTGAACGATAACGATTGTCGTCTGCTCATCCATCAGCAACATTTGTAGGGCCTAAAAGTAGTTGTTCAGAGGCTAGGTGTTTATTTATGTGAGTTTCTACGTTTATAACGAACTCATGACACAGGCGAATTTTTTTTTTAAAGGAAAACGTAGAAAATAATTGGAATGGAACTGTCAACCATTCGCCAAGAGCAAAAATATGTATGAAATGCCTCAAAATATTTTTCGCTGCATTCATATCAACCCATTTATAAAAAACCACATAAAAATTGACCAATCAAATTAAAATGGAGAAATTACAAAACAAATGGCGGAAACAGACGGCTCACTGCGCTGAAAAATCCGTACCCAACAGAGTATCAGCAGGATTGGATCGATTTAATCCTTTTTTCAGAGCACCTAGTGTTTGTACTGAAGCCGGGACATGTCGACGAATAAAATAAAAAGGCACAAGGACAGCTCTTACCTGTTTTCACTAATTTGGCGTGTGATGGTTTAAAGTTTGAATGTGAAGAGATTTTGGCAGTACGAACAAAATAAAGTCACCTGACTTAAAGTCACCTGAAAAAAAACATTAATTTGCGCACGGTTTTTTTTATGAATTAATTTTCGAAATATATGTGGGCAATAAGACAGCCAGGTTGAAGTGGAATTGGGGTAACGAGTGTACAGAGTGAGGACTCTGACTGACCTCATAGACGACGGCGGCGCAGTGGTCACTTGCCACGAGAAGCTAGTTGGAGACCACTATACAGTCTCCTAGGGATGGGCCTTAACAGGCGTTGCAGGGCCTCCTCCCATGTGTCGACGATGACCACCGAGGTGATGTAAGTGAGGTAAAAATCCCAAATACACTAGCCGGTCTTTTCCCCACCGGTAGCCTTTTGAAGGTTTCCCCCCGATAATAATCAAAAAAGGGTTGAAGTGGAAATGGGCCATAACTTCACCAAAAAAGAAGTACCTATGCCGTATAAATATCAATTAGTTCCACATAGCATTATTACGTTGGTACAAATATCACGATCACTCGCATCAAAAAGCTAAAACTCCAATTGTTATTGGCTGTGTAACAGTTTGATCGATGCCCAAAACGTAGGGACCTCGATCACTCCATTGAATGATTGCTAGCCAATCTAATAGTACGACAGTAGCACGTTTTGTAACATTAAATACTTTTACTTTATTAGGGACTACTGAAAGATTATTTGGCGAGAAAAATAGGAAACGCTTTTGTCGTGATAACATTCGCTTGGATGTCAAAAAAAATATTATGGGAACGCAGTACTGTGTATAAGGGCGCTTCCTCACCACGACCGTTCACCTGTAGTGAAATGGCGCTCCCTCACCACGTACTTTCACCTGTAATGTAACGTTACAGATTCGTACATTTTATCAAAGACGGAGGACAATAGAGCATCAAATGGCGCACTTTTATTTATTTATTATTTATTTATGTTACATTACAGGTGAATGCTCGCGGTGAAAGGTTGTGAGCTATCCTCACAACCTTTAGGAAAGTGTGGATTAGTGGATGGATGTTTCTTACTCTTTCACACCAAATATACTGAATGGACTTGAATTATATTTGGCTCACAGTTTAAAACATGGCATAATAATATAAAGGATAGTTTTAATCGTGATTTTATGGTCTAGAGGGATAAGTGGCGAGTAGTGGGCGAAGCCGCTGGCAATAGCTAGTAAACTATAGATATAGCAGCATTTTTGATAAAATAGATACATTTACCCGTTTTTGCGTAAGCAAGTAAGAAAATTCCATCCGTCTCTATATCTGCCAACCCTCTTTTTTTGCATTATTTTATGTTACTGTTAACTAAGCAACAGTACCCCTAGCATGAGTTTTCACTCTTTTACTTTACAGCATCTTTCCAGTAGTTACAGCGTTTTTTGTATGAAAAAATGGAACAGCGCCTCTGGTGTGCGAAGAAGGAACTAATTTTTTCCTTGAAAATTGTCATTTTGAAATTGTCAAAGTTCCAGTTTACTCTAAGTCTTAAATACTGAAAACTCGTGCTGAGGGTACAGGTCGTAATTTCCGTTCTGCGAAACAAGATTGGTAAAGTGCCATTAAGTTTTGTCATCAGAAACTCAATTGAAAAAAGAAAAAATAATTTCATTCGACACTTCAACTCAAAAGACTGACTTTTAAATTAAGAACCAAAAAAATATTCCTTCAACGATACAACGAATAACCAAGAAACGCTCTAAATAAGTTGAAATGATGTCTCCTTAAGAATTCTGGAGGTACTACAATGGCTTAAATGCCTTTTTTTGGCCTCGCCAGGCCGCCATTACGTCACAATGGTCACCATTTCTCTTTAGAGACAAAGAAAAATCTCAACAATGAGACTGAATAATAGAATTATCGGCCTCACTCATTAACCGGGGGAAATTAGGTTATTTAGTTCTGTAAAAGGGAGCCTTTTATTGGGAAAATGTAGTTGTGAAAGACACAATAGTGTACGTGCTTAGCTGACAGTTTTTGTTCGAAAATAATTCTGTGACAAAGCGAGTAATCCGTTTTTCTTTGCTTTTTTTTGTCTTGAAAAATAATCTCCCAAATCTTGTTAATGATTTTATTATAAAAACAAATTTAGATAAATCTGATATAATAATTAAAATGGATCGCAAAATGTGTTGCTAAGCTAAAAACTCTAAAACGGCTGGACCGTTCGGATAATTCTTTTTTTGTTGTGTTTGCAACCATCGGGACCGAGTTTTAGAGGACTTCCATTGGTGCGAAGCCGGGACGGACCGCTAGTATAAATAATAAAGATTAATCTTAATATATATAAATCTCGTGTCACAATGTTTGTCCTCAATGGACTCCTAAACCACTTAACCGATTATAATAAAATTCGCACACCATGTGCAGTTTGATCCAACTTGAGAGATAGGATAGTTTAAATCTCAAATTTTAGACCGGGTCCTCCACCCGTGCGAAGCCGGGACGGGCCGCTAGTTTAATATAAAATCTTCAATTAGATGAGGTACCAATGTCGCGACTGTCAGTAACATGCTTAGTGAATACTCAGCTGTAGTTCGGACGCTGGGCGACGACGGCAGCGCTGCAGGACCTCATAATCAGCTGTTACTGTAACATCTGATTTTATAAAACTTGATAACAAGACGTGGATTTATTTATCTTGATAAAAGTATCCTTTGTTAAATTGCATTGAAGTCCGTTCAGTAATTTCAGCGTGAAGACTCACAAACATTTGTTCGTACATCGTCACAATAAAAAAATCGAGCTGTGTTCACATTAGGTATATAAACAGCTACAAGTAAAGTAGGTAGCTACTTTGTAGTTATTTCTGGAAAATTCCATACCTTTTCCCCCAACAAAATTTCAGATATTCCAGCACCGAAAATTATGAGTACAAGCACACCTTCCTATATACAAGGTTTATCGATTGGCGAATTTAATTTCAGCTACAGCAGCACGTTCAGCCGATAGGAGGTCCCTTGGGGCCGATTTGGACCCCGGAACATGCTCATCGCAATCGATGCCCGAGTTATGGGGTTCTTTTATTATGATTTGTAGGTAACGTACTCGTTTCTACTTGCTGATGGTGTAAAATAGGAGTTTTATACAATGAAAGATGTTTGGAGTTTTGTTAGGAGCCTGATATGAATGTCGGATGTCCTTAGATTAGGACATTATGTCCAGATTCCGTATTCGAAACAAAACGTAACCTTTTAGTGACGAAACTTTTTTTCGTTACTATGTCAGTGTTACTGAGATCTTACAAAAAAGACTTCCCTCACTATGAATTTCCTTTTGTTGTGGGTGCTTTTACAAGCATTCTAATTTACCTACATAGAACTATTTGATTTTATTTACTGATGCAATGCGACTTTTAGACTGCACTGAATTTTTAAGATGTTTCTACTTCTGTAATATAACTAAGTCCCCCCAGAAGACAAGGTGTTTATACGTGAATCGACACCTTAAAAAAAACTTCCCATGCTATGAATTTCACTTTGTTGTGGATACTTTTACAAACATTCTAACTTACATAGACAAACAACCAGACCCGGAACAACTATCTGTGGTCTATCTTAATTAGGCATAAACAAAGTTTTTTTTTTTTTTTAAGAATTTGACTGCGAGCAGGGTTCAAACCTTCGTCTTTCTGGATAAGTACTCTCTGAGCTATGACAGCCCCAGAAGCGAGACCAAACCATTTGTAACGCAGAATATAAATATTTCAAACAAATATTAGTTTTTGCTGGGATCAAACCCTCGACACGTAGGCACCAGTCGACCATTTAACCACTGCATACAATCAGGCCGATAATAAAAGTGATGTAACATGCACAAATTAATGAATGAAAAGTGCAGTATAACGATAAGATGCATGGATTACGTCACTAGATTATACTCGATAAATTATCGGCCGAGAGATTATTAAAGATTTGATTGTTGTCAATAAAATACTTCCAATTATAGGCTTATTAACTTTCAATCAAAATAAAAATAAGAATTTAGGTCATTACTGCAATTTATTGGATCATCTAAGACATTGACCGATTAATTTTATAATCGGTCATATGTGCTATCGGTTACGTTTATAATAACACGTCTTGATAGGCGAATTACGCGATTCGATTAGAACATTCTTTAAGAAGATTAAGATTAATATCAGACGCACTTTCGAACTAAAGTCTCGTTCATAACACAATCATCTGTATGAATTATTTTATTTTATTTAAAGACATGGCAGTGGCGTGCTGCCAATAAGTAAATAAGGTAGGTATCTGTTTTTTTTGGATACGGGGGTGCGTTTAAGTCAATTATCCAGTTTAAGTGTTTAAGTTTATGTTCCATCTTATTCATTTGGTATGGAACTGTACTGCATACTCATTATCAGCCTTAAAAGGCAGTGAGGAAGCTATGTCTATGACAGGGTTGCTAGATTTCATATGCATATTTCCCATTTCATTAGTTCTAGGACATATCATTTTCCTCACAAATGGTTTTCTTCACCGTCTGGGTTCGAAACCACGACTAACAACTTGTTAGTCGGGGCTTTTACCACGGGGACTCCGCTACCGGGGTTTATAAATTGTAAAACTTATCGTAACCTGTTGTGGACACTCACCCCACATTAAGAATTATACAGTAGGGTGGGTCGCTTTTGTATGGAAAAAAATAAAATTGTCCAATGCGTTTTGTAATAGTAAAAAAAACGTGACCCACATCCATTTATGAAGAAATAACGAAAAAATAATTTTCTAGTTTAACCCCTTCTACCCGCGCATTGAATTTGAAAAACTGACTTTTTGATTTTTTTGAGAATTATTTGAAAATCAATTACTCGTGCCTCATAGGAAAAATAACTACATTAACTAATAAAATTAACTGCTTTAGGACTAGATTATATTATTAGGAAAGAAAAATAAACAAATCTTAAGACAAAATTAAAATAAAATATCTTCAAATCATGTTAAAATCTTTCATACTTTCGAACTATACGCATAAGCTTTCGTGAATTTTTTTTATTCTAAATTAAAGCTTCTCTTGCTGTTTTTTGGCACAGCTGCATAGATGCCTCTGTTACTGTTGTTACAGTCCACTCCACAACTTGAGTATGACATGGTAGCCTCAGAAAAAGGACTTCATCATTACCACCTGACTCAATTAGGGAATGAAGAGTCTCATCCGGAACATTGGTCAATATAGGTGGTATCGAGTATGATTGCTGCCAGTCTATCAAATCGATGTAAGATGAAGCGTTTAATTTTATCTTAGGCACTTCAAATACTTAAAAGCTGAAGGGATTCAGATGGTTTCCTTGCCTTAAAATGCGTCTAGTGGCAAGTTCTCTCACATGTTTTTGTTCGTCAGATAACATAGACAAGAGCAAGTTCTCCGAGTGCGCAAAAAAAGTATTTCGCTTTATTACAGGATCAACAAAACTCTTCAATTCTTGTGGAAGATATCGAGAATAAAATACCAACTTCCAAAAGTGCCTTGCTCCATCTTTTCATCACTTTACATGTCGGATTTAATTTGATTTCGAACCAAATAGGAGCATTTGCTTTAACTACAGTAGTTAGTTTTTTCAGTTTGGTTGTAGGTATCTCAGTAGACACACATAAGGGCAAACTTCTGTTGGCCTTTGTTGACCACCGGGCATGCGACATTTTTCCAGGAGAGCGATTAGACAAATCAGTAGAGCACATACCACTTACGACGGCAGTTGTGATATCATAATAGGCAACGTTGATCACAACTGAGGTATTTTACGTTTGAAATGTTTGTTAACATACTTTCTATTTTTTCAAACATGACATTAGAGCGCTTCTACCATCATCTAATGACTTTCCGATTGCACCTGAATAAGTATTAGGTCCTGTTGTGGTGCCATCTAGTTTTGCAAATAAATGTCTTAAGGGCAGTTCATTTAAAAGTGTAAAAGGCATATGATCCATTGACGTGGTCGGTGTAAACGCTTTTCTAAAAGTAGCAAAAACTACTAAAAATAGCGAAAAATAACCGCCTTCAAAACCAACCACTAAAATAGAGTAAAATAACCTACAAAATAACTTTTCTTTCGGAAGTCGGTGGTTTTTTTTTTTTTCATTGTCTTTTTTGCCACCGACTTCCGAAAGAAAAGTTATTTTGTAGGTTATTTTACTCTATTTTAGTGGTTGGTTTTGAAGGCGGTTACATTTTTTTTAAAAAAGCTTTTTTTTTACTATTTTTAGTTTAAATATTCAACCCAAATTCTTGTCAAATAGGTGTGTGCACTAGAATTCTGTAATCCTTAGCACCGGTAATAACATCGCTCATGTACAAAATTAGTTAGTAAAATTCCCTATCTCAAAAACTACTGAACCGATTTTGATGAACTATGACTTGCAGTGTTCCCTCAGTTGAACGATACCTAGTATAACAAAAAAAGGATGACTTAAATCGGACTTGTAGTTCCGGAGATAAGCGAACACAAACTAAATCAGTCGATGCCTACTCCTTACAGTTAAGGAGTTGTACCTTCCATCATCAGCTCAGCTACATGAGATTATGATTACCATACGCAAATACTTAAATTACTTCATAATATTTGCGAAAAACTATATGTGGGCCTATAAAATTTGAGGGTTGCCCTCGATTTCTCCAGGATCTAATCCGAAAGTATCTCCTTTCGAATAAAAAAAGAATTTTGAAAATCGGTCCACAAACGCCGGAGTAATCGCGTAACAAACACACAAAAAAAAAAAAACAAAAAAAAAAAAAAAAAAAACATACCGTCGAATTGATAACCTCCTTCTTTTTGAAGTCGGTTAATTAGATTAATGCGCACGACCTTTCACCCGGAACTATTCAGGCGCACTGAGTGGCACTGAGACAATGACGCGTGATCGACAGTTTACGTCCTCTTTCCCTAGCCCTTCCCCCGCACTGTATGCACGATTATTCTAATATTTTGGTTTGATTATTATTTGTATTACGTTTATCTCTGAATACAAGAATATAATTTCATTTTACGGCGTGTAGTTTATACCAAAAACTCTGATAAAATTAATCCAATTTTAGCAATTTTCCGAATTTTCAAACGTAATGCGCGGGTAATTAACGTTAATATTTATAAAAAATAAAAATACACGTTTTTAAGTCTCTACCCAGGTCATGTTTTCCGCACTATTACAAATCGAAATTCGGAAAAAAATATTTTCGACCCACCCTATTATACAGCTTTAAAATATTATGCAGCTATAGTGCAGCCTCGGTTTTTTACATTTTATTTGATCAAAAAATATGAATAACACATTACTCTCAAAAAACCTAACGTACACTAGTTTCCGTTTCAAAGGCACGGCATTCGTAAATCCGCTATACTAGACAAGGGCTATACTAGGCAACGGGTTCTGAGTACACTCAATGAAACAGATAGGTCTATATCTAGCAGTGGTGGCCCAGCCAGGCGCATTGCGTTTTGTAATTTATTTCATTACCACTGCTCTCAAAACGGTGAAGGAAAACATCGTGAGGAAACCGGCATGTCTTAGAACCAAATATTCGAAGACAGGTGACAACTACTAACCTGTACTGGAGCCGCGTGGTGGATTGTGGCCCACCCCCTCTCACTTAGAGGAGGTCTGTGACCCAATAGTGGGACCAATTAAAGGATTAAAGGCTGATGATGAAGATACTAGTCTTTGGTGGTGTCTGTGTGATAAACTAATACAACAGTAACTGGATAATAAGACGACCAGAGAGAATAATAAACAAAAAAATTCAGTTTTCTGACCACTTTACGATCTCAATGTGCTTTTCGTGAAAGTATGTCACCCATCCACAGACCAGTCTCGACAAGAGGCGCTCTGTAGAGAAAATATACGCTTTTTTGGGTAGTAAATAATCAAATTATTTCTTCTTTTCTGGATGCAGTGAAGGGATTGTCAGACTTGATTAGCTAAAATCACACTTTTCCTTTAGTTACTCTTTGCGTAATAGACGTTCTCACAACCTCGAGAAAAAAAAAATGATACTTATTAATTTTCTAACTGGAACATGGAGTTCGGGCATGCAGGTGGCGAGTAATGGGCGACTCGCTGTCCGATCATGGACCATGCCCGGGCTGTCTACAACGCGTACCGTGGATTTCAGTACAAGTCTGACAGTCCCTCCCGTCCCGCCCTGGGCGCTAGGACTCATTTAATGATTTTATGAGGTTAAAAAAAGTTAAAAAAAGAAACTATAGCATGTAGTACCTAATATATAGGCATAACTATTTTGTCGACTATACCTTATTCCAGTCGTTTCCGTCAGCCACGTCACACTGACCACACCATAGATGAAATACCACGAAAATTAAATAAAAACATAACACAACACCGATGTACGCAGTACGCACACATGTCTGAATTTTTGATGGATCTTGTTTGGCATTCGGTTTTTTACCATTTTATGAAGATCGATTTTTATTCGTTTTTGGTCGAAATAAAATTGTTGTATTTTGATGTTCATATTGGACGAAAATGAGTGAGGAGATAGTGGGCTAACTAAAATATTAGAAAAGCAAAAGTTATGTGTTTTTGGAAGGATTAATGGATCAATCACAAAAATAATGATGATGAAATTCGGCTCAGTAATGTGTAATAGTTTGGAAAAACAGTTATCTCGGTATTATCTTCCTGTGGAAAAAACCCACACTGAAAATAGACATTGCTCGACAGAAGTGCATAACGGATAAGAAAGAAATATGTTGTAGTCATGAAAATCGTGATATTATTGTTTAGTAACACTCTATCAACAGCTAGTATTTAATAAATCATTACCACATCATCACGAGAATCATTTCCATCTTCCTTAAAGCACAAGCTTGCCAAATAATCACAAAAACGGTACTAAACTGACACCTACTTAAGTTCACTGCCACTAAAAGTACCAGTTCACTGAAGGCAGAAAGAATACCAATCCTTAACGTTTCACCAACCTACCTTCAGGCATTACGGTAATCAACCTCTAAACAAAATAAAATGCTGCTGAGCAACTGTTACCTTCCTGAAATGAACCTTAGGACGTTGGAATAAAGATGTGGGTAAATAGAAACATGTTTGAGAGCTACAACTGTAAGTTTGTTGCCAATTTGTAAAGGTGTGTACATACTTATGTAACTAGATGTTCGATTTGGAGTTTGTTATTTCTACCTGAAACATTCTGTAATGCCATTTTCGTTGATTGTTAACAGAATTAGGTACAGTTGCTTTATAAATTCCATCTTGAAGAATTCTTTAAAGATCTTTTAGACGAAAATAAATAAAAAATACCTCTTTGTGCTTCCTTTACATTTTCTTATTGTTATTAAAGACAAATCTAATGCTCTTGTGCTTTCGTCCAATGTCAGAGTTATTAAAAATCAGAAAATGCGATTTGATCACAAATCAGTAAGTTTATCAAAACTACAAGATTGATAGGCAAACAGTAATCATCATCAGCCTAAAATCTTTCCAGGTTGAGAAGAAGTAGGCCATTCCTTCACCGTTTAGAGAGCAGTGGTGATGAATTATATCACACAAAATAACTAGTTGTATTAGAACCCACGTTCTACAACTCGTAAGTCGAGGCCAATACCACTGGGGCAAATAGACATTAACCACTCCAAATTAAAACATACCTCAAAAATGTTTGTAACATATGAATTCATCTACAATATAATTGGGTGGGAACCGCCTCCTACCTGTTACCAGCGGCAAAGGCTAAGTGACCCCACTGACGATGTTAGGCCTCACCAAGGGCCGAACCATCCTATCAGAGTTCGATGCCAAATGAAAAACTAAACTAAAACTTTCACAAATCCCATCCACTTTTACTATTCCCCATTTTAAGTAACCCCAGAAACCACCCCAAAGACTTTTAAAGATAAGAAAATTTACATACCTATATCGACAAAACGGGATCGTATCTGCACACTCCTTAACCAATCGGTTCGGTGGTTGTGTAAAAACGGCCATAAAAGTCAACGAGACTCTAACTCCTAAACTTTGAGGGTAATAAAGTTCAAACCGTTTGAAGCCAAGAATTTACTTAGATTATGTTCGTATGGAGCTTTTTAATCGAAAGATTGTTTTTGAGAAAAATGAGTTTTGTATGTTTGGGGCGGATCCAAGTTTTGTTTGTAGGTTTATTATGTAGGTATTGTTTTATTTTTTGCTTGTACAATTTCTGGAAGTATCTGTACTATTCTCATATCAAATAAACAGATTTGTTTTATCTGAAGCTCTAAGTATCATTTTCGTGTGAGGATTATCCTCCGGTAGCAAAGTTAAATCGCTTCTGGGAATATTACATGCCGCCTTTCGCCCCCGTGAGGACATGCGGCAGTGCTTTGCCCAAGCGGGGCAGTCCTGCACCTTAAGCTCAACCGTGTCCTCCAGGCGAACCTCGCAGTTGTGACACCCAGGCGTTTTTTCCTTTCCAATACGACACAGGAACCTACCGAAATACCCGTGTCCGGTGAGGACCTGCGTCATGCGGAAGGTGGGAACGCCGTGACGCCTCTCTAGCACTTCTCAAAGAGGGGTCCTACCGCCGCAAATTCCGGCGGTAGGACCCCTCTTTCATGGTTTAAGACTTATTATTGATCATAGAAGTTCAGGTACCTATATTCATGATGACCAAAATAAATTAAGCAAGTGATAGATAATGGGATATTATATTGGTGCTTGTCTGGGTTTGTACTCACAAACTCTTGTATGAAAGTCAAGGTGCGAAACTACAGAGACGGCTGGAGTTTAGAAATAAAACTCTCTTTTTCTCTTCTTCTCTCACCTTCTGAAAAATGTTTGCACGATTTGATATTTAGTTCTCTCATCGTTTCATAGATGTCGCTAGTCACCTTTTATTGGCAACTGAATTATGCCCAATAAAATTATTTTGGAAATATTGAGCAAAAAGGTTTTTTATTTATATTGTCATAATGAATAGTCGTTGGAGGTTACTTTTCAATAAAATATTGTCACAATTTGATTAGTAGAAAATTGTAACATTCACCGAAAAAATATTAATAATATTATGGTGCATTTTTATTTCATTGTTGATGGCTATAAGCTGCTTGCCTTATATCATGGGACTTAATAGAATTTGCAATATAGGTTTGCTATAGATTACACACCTCTGCCTATCCTGAAGCATTACAGGCATGGTGTTTTCTTATATTAGGTACAGCGCCATCTATAAAATCATGCTAGAACGAATAAGCTGACCCTGTGCGCTATGCTCTCGTATCACGATAAAATAATGAAAACGTCACTATTTTAGTGTTATCTATCGCCAATAGATGGCTGGCCAAGTATATTTAGCCTCCTTTAATTTCAGAATTAAGTTCCTAATTAAATTTATAAAACACTAGCGGCCCGTCCCGGCTTCGCACGGGTGGAGGACCCGGTCTAAAATTTGAGATTTAAACTATCCTATCTCTCAAGTTGGATCGAACTGCACATGGTCTGCGAATTTTATTATAATCGGTTAAGTGGTTTAGGAGTCCATTGAGGACAAACATTGTGACATGAGATTTATATATGTTAAGATTTAGTAGAGGTGTTTAAGTAAGAAAATTCTGCAATTCTTTAGTAGAATGTGTAATTTGATTGGCTGATATAGAAAACCTCTTGATACATTTTTCTTGAAGACTTTCATCTCATTCTACAACCTGTATTTATTTATTTCACTAAAATACTTGGTTACATTTATTTTGTATCAAGATGCTTTTTAAATGAAAATAAATTACTTACCTATCTTCTAAATTAGTGTCAAATTTTCAGGTTGGAATTGTTAATAATCTAAGTAGGTAATTTTCAAAGTCACTAGTGATGAAAGATAATAAAAGACTATATCCAACATAATATTTTAATTTACTTACATTTAAAATAAATTAATACCTCAACATTTTATTAAGTACTTAATTAAAGTTATAAATACTTTTTCAGAACAAATTGATGCTTTTTATATCGAGAAGAAAAAAATTGGATTCTGCTTACAAAGCTTGGAATTCAAAACATAGATTTCTAACTAAGTACTATCAAAAATTAGGTTATAATGAGAACAATTTTGTTATTTTAATTCATTCTCTAACATAATATGAGATTCAAAATTCTTTTTTCTCTTCTCTTCTCCTTTTTCATGTTTGCAGATCGATGATTTCAGGCAAGCGTGAGTAGTTCCACTGTAAGAAGGAGACCGAGCTATACAAGTCTAGCGCCATCTCGTTCCCACAGCTAAACTACTTACGCTTTAAGACGTCACAGTAGGCCACCTGCTGTGTAACATCAGTAATGCTCAAGAAAAACTTTCACTGAAAACTATCAGTCTTACTACAAAAACTTAAACATCTGTAAGTTGAACACTTGTCTAAAAAAAGTGTGACTGCAAAACGGACCTTGGGCCTTAGTCAAACAGAAGACGATAGTAGACGACAATCGTTATCGTTCATCAGTCACCAATATATTTTCAACTTTATACCCCAGCGCGTAAAGTTGAAAATCTATTGAAGTTCACAGATCGTTTTCGTTTGTTTCGTTCGTTATCGATCAGTAGTCTTTAATAGATTTTCAACTATATGCGTTGGGGTATAAAGTTGAAAATGTATTGGTGACTGATGAGCGATAACGACTGTCGTCTGCTGTCGTCTGCTGTCGTCTGCAGTTTGACTAAGGCCCCTTATCTCAAGGTCATATCTGATATTTTTTAGACAAGTGTTCGACAGACATTTAAAAGTTTTTGTGGTACGACCGCAAACTTTTTCTTATGAAAAAACTAACTGTAAATTGATAAATCAATAAAACCGCCTAAACAGCGCAAGCGCAGCCGCCGAAGTCATAACTAAAGTTGAAGTATCCAACTGCTGACCGCTGTTAACTCTGCAAGTGTCCTCAGTATTGTTGAAGGTGAAGAACTGCGTGTCTTGGAGGCTGTAGTTGGCGATGGCCTGGTCCAGTTTCTCAGCGTCTGTGTCCTTTAGATGCGGTGTACGGGTTAGCTTCCATATTTCATCTGAAAATAGGAAAAGAGGTATATAGAAAGTGCTTGAAAGCATTTTTGATGGTCCCGTATTTTCTATCCAGCTACGTATTGGCTGCCTATAAAATATGCACAGATAATACATGATAATGATTATACTTATAGAGATTTATTTATTTATCTAAACTTACATTATAGAGAAAAGATTTGTATATTTGCAATGAATAAAGTCAAAAACCACTGTGCCGCTTTCATTTTTTTTTCACTGTTATCAAGCTACATTCACCCTGTAACATAGGCTATATAAATATAATTATCATATCCACCCATGAGTACAGGAAGCTGGCACGGGCCGCTAGTTCGTGAAAAAGGGGAAAAAACGAGCCACTGAGGGAACGCTGTGGATTTTTTGAGTCTCTCCAATCCTGCTCTGTGTGAGAGAACTCATTTGATAATTTTACTACATCCTAATCCACCATCCTGAGAGCAGCGGTGGCCCAGTGGTATCGGTCCCGACTTACGAGTTGTAGGTCGTGGGTTCGAACCCAGCTTGGCGCATTACATTGTGTAATTTATTTCATCACCACTGCTCTCAAAACGGTGAGGGAAAACATCGTGAGGAAGCCGGCATGTTCTAGAACCATCAAATTCGAAGACATGTGACATCTGCCAATCCGCACTGCGCCCGCGTGGTGGATTATGGCCCACTCCCTCTCACAAGAGAGGAGGCCTGTGTCCCAGCAGTGGGAACGTTATGGGCTGATGATGACTACATCCTACAATAGATTCGTATAGAAAAGAATGGGCAACAGTCTCCATACTTACTCTTTTAGATTTTTTTACAATATTTAGATAACACGAATTTGAAACAAATAATGTGAAAGCAATGTACCTACCCAATATAAATCAGAATAAATAAGTAATCTTATCTTTCTATAACACTTATGCAGTTCAGCTATCCAGAAACAGTTATCTTACAAATCTATTAGATTGCTATCACGTTGTAATCTATCAAATAAAAAACGCACGGCGGCAAAATTACATACTTCATCAAAGAGCAGATTTTATCAACAAAGTATTTACTTAAGTAATCATTAACAAAATACTCGTATCTAATACAATATCTGATTGCGTGGAAATAACAAAGAAAATTGGAAGTTAATCAAAGTAACGTCATTACATTATTCAATTAAAATAATCAGTCGTCCAACGAAAAGTCATTATTTAGATAAAGAGTTTTAAACTCTATTGGGATGCGCAAAAAAGAGTTTAGATTAGATGTCAGGCACGTGTTCAAGAAGGGATCCGTGGATCTAGCTAGAACCTTAAAATAAATCTTTTTTATCTACATCTTCTTTTCTCTTCTTCTTATATATAAAAATCAATTGCTGTTCGTTAGTCTCGCTAAAACTCGAGAACGGCTGGGCCGATTTGGCTGATTTTGGTTTTGAATTATTTTGGGAAGTGTAGGGAAGATTTTTTTAAATTGTTTCTGAGGCGGTACGAAGTTTGCCGGTCAGCTAGTCTATTATATAAAAATCAATTGCTGTTCGTTACTCTCGCTAAAACTTGAGAATTATTTGGGAAGTCCAAAGATGGTTTGAAAGGTTTTTTTTAGATTATTTCTGAGTTGGAAAGAAGTTTGCCCGGTCAACTAGTCTATCTATCTCTATTATATAAAAATCAATTGCAGTTCGTTAGTCTCGCTAAAACCTGAGAACGGCTGGACCGATCCGGCTAATTTTAGTTTTGAACTATTTCTGAAAGTCCAGAGAAGGTTTAAAAGGTTATTCTGAGGTGGTACGAAGTGTGGCGGTCAACTAGTGACCAATTAAAACGTACTGCGTGTGATCTTTAACGTTCAACTCTCGGCAATTGTTAGGCAAGTATAAAGACGTTACATTTTGAGTTCACTAAAACTCAAAATGTATATTTTACGCAGTCTTTCTGCTACAGACGAGAGCTTATCGTCAAAACGGGGAAATAAAACGTAAAATCTTCTTAATAAAAGCTTTAAGCATCTTCTCGGTCACAAATTAAAAAAAAAAAGCATTATAAGCAAACTATCCAGTAGTGAAGATATAAAAGATATACTCATTGTATTTCACCACAAAATGAAATTAAATTCACATAGGTGCGCTCCAAAAGTCGATAATGTTATCTTGATGTGATCAGAATCTATAGGAAGCTAAGTGATTGCTGCACTTCGCTGTCGCAAAATTCGATTTATATCAAGTAAACGTGATAACATACACGGTTATTCAATTAATTTTAACACCTCCATTTAGTTTTTTTTGGATCGAGTTGCTCCAACACCACACTAATTAGTAATCTGGGCTAGATTTAGTTAGAAGTAGTCCTTATCCAAAGTACTTTTAAACGCCTTTACAACTTTAAAGAAGCGAAATATCTAATATATAAAAAATAATGACACTTTTCTTTGTACTTTTATAACTCAATAACGGGCTGACCTGTCTAAACCAAATGTTTAGGCTTTGTTCGGACTATTTAGTATAATATATGATTTATGTAAAATTTGCACAAAATCGGTCGAGCGGTTCTTCATTTATCACTTTCTTGTAACACGTAGGGAAGCACGGGGCGGGTTAGTTAAACATAAAAGATCTGTCCTCAAAATTATACTTTTGGAAATTAACACTAAAACACTCAAGTAATACAGAAAATATGTCTATGTTTGGTTACAAGGGTGACCCGCTAGTCCATAAAAAAAAACTTGAAAATAAAAAATCTTTTATATACGGAACCTTTAAGACAATTCTAATAAATAAGCAAGTAATTGAAAGGCGTATTCCAATCGGTCAACTTTCCGTGTGACCGCACGCGGCCTCCAGTTGACCGGCAAATTACCATTACTACCGCTCGCCGCAAAAACTTAATGTAATTGACACTTCTCACTTTTGACTGTGCGACTGAATTACCTGCGGTTTTTCCCCATTTTCATTGTTATATACTAAGTGAACAAAAGGATTAATACAATATTTATTTGCATTTTAAGAGCAATCAAAAGAGAATAAATCTGTACCGCACGAATTTTCAGTATTTGAGACGTAAAGTAAACTGGAACTTTGACGACTTCAAATTGACAATTTTCAAGGAAAAAATTGGTTCCTTCTTCGCACACCAGAGGCGCTGTTCCATATTTTCATACAAGAAACGCTGTAAATACTGGAAAAACTCTGTAAAGTAAAATAGTGAAAACTCGTGCTAGGGGTACTGAAACAAGGATATTCGCCGAAGAACAAGAGTCACCGACAGAGTTCTTAGGCAAGTTGAAGTTGCAATGGGTTGGCCACATAGGCTTGTAGAGCTGATGGGAAAGAAAAGTACTGGACTGATGACAACAAACCGGAAGAGACAGTGTAAGCACTTGCCACAAGGCAAACCGACGAGATCGTATCGTATGAGTCAAGGGCAATCGATGGATTCAGGTGGCGAATTGTGATTCGGCGTGATGATCCTACAGGGGAGGCATTTGTCATAGATCGCCAACGGCTTTTCCTGTTTTTCCGTTACTCGGAGGAAATTGCCTACGATAAATCAACACCAATCAACATACCATCCTCGGTGATAGTGGCTTAGCCTTGAAGATTATTTATTCACCAGACTATCTTCTTTAATTTATCGAAGAAATTTTGAACACATTTGAAGGCTTCATTAAAAGTGGAAGAGATGCAGCGGAGGCAGTGGAGAAAGGTATGGGTTATTTAAATATTGCCCGAAATAGAGAAATTTGGAGGCCTCTGCCTACCAGTCAAAATAGGCTACTAAAAAATAGCTTGATTTAAAGGCAAATCAGCACATAGAAATCCTTACTCAAAGATTTAAATGAATACTTTGATATAGGTACAGATTATGCAGACCTACTCAACACACTACAGTAATTTACACCTTGGAATAGTGTTAAGTAGAATCACGTGTAATTTATGCGCTCTAGCAAACAGTGTGTAATCCACGCGTGTAATCCAATTTTATCACGCGTCTGAAATCGTGGCTGACTGTATTGAGACAGACATGTCCATTGTCTCTTGTTTTTCAATGGCAGATTTTTTGTGAGGCGATCTTGAACAATTTTGCGGTCAAAGGAACAGATAGCAGTGTCTTTTTGAAAGTTAACCTGCATTTTTTTGCGTGGTACAATCATCAAATATGTCCTCCTCCTACCCAAGATACAGCGAAAGAGACTGTCATACTCTTGCTGATCAAAAATCTACCCTGTTCAGTTAATAGCCTTTTACATTCCAGGATCACGATTACAGTTTCAGACGGTCTTGCGACGGCTACCTTTAATTTGTGATGAAAAACCGATACAGGATTTTGATCCAGCATCCTAATTTCAAATCTTGATCTTTTTAACGGGATTAACAGTACATTATTTATTTTATTTACAAAGTGGTTTGTTATAATAGAGTTAGCCAATCCAAAAATAAGGAGGAGGACAATCATGCTTGTTTTCATTAAACTGCTGATGAATTTGAGCATTCACCTGAAATGAGGATTCTTGCGAATGTTACATTACACTGAAAAATCAAGAGCATTCTAAAGAGCGTTGTGGCAAGCTCTTTGCCAAGCCAACTGTCAAAGTCTGACATTCTCATGAAGAAACCGACGACAGCCATCAACTTCAGCGTTCGCTAGAAAGATCGTGACAATGTTCGCAGCGATTTTTGGTTCTGTTCGTTGTTCAATTCGAAAAAAACCGGTGAATTCTCAATGTTCTGTTACAAGTGAATGCTGAAAACTATCAGCACCTTTATATTCCATACTAGCAGCCCGTCCCGGCTTCGCACGGAAGGATTATGTGGACACAAAAACAAAATATTTTCGTCCTCTATAACCTGGTCCTGACGGTTACAAATACAACAAAAACAGGATTAGGCGAATCGGTCCACCCGTTTTCAAGTTATGAGCTTAGCAACACATTTAACGATTCCTTTTTATATTATAGAAGAAGACTAGCTGACCCGGCAAACTTCGTACCGCCTCAGAAAATAAAAAAACCTTTTAAACCTTCCCTGGACTTCCCAAAATAATTCAAAACCAAAATCAGCAAAATCAGTCCAGCTATTCTCAAGTTTTAGCAGACTAACGAACAGCAATTGATTTTTATATATAAGAAGAAGATAGATTAATGCAAAAAAGAGACTCGTGAACTTCAGCGAGTATTATACACAGGAATCCATACAAGCCCTTGATTTAACACTGTGGACCGTTGTTCAAGGGCATCGTTTGCATAACCTGAAGCATGTTTACTTTGTGTATCAAACGGTAAAAGATTTTGTTGATTTAGGATCTGTAACACAATCAGAAAAGTTTCAAGCTTAACACCAGAGGGCAGAAGGAGGGGGAGAAGGTTTTCACGGTTTAATGACATAAAAAGTAAACGAAGACTGTGTTATCTAGATAGAAATAATAGTTCCTCGTATTAGTGGCGCTTTTTCGTATCCATAAAATTTACGTCGTAACTACTTACTACATACTTCAAGTACGATGTACGGTCAAACACGTAAAATTTATGACAGGGCCTCTGCTGCCGGGGTCGCGGGACTAACGAGCTACCGCGACCCCGGAACATAAAGGGCTATTGATGGACACCGTGGTACTTACTCAGTACAAGTCTGACAGTTCCTTCCGCCTCCTAACTATCGTTGCCTGAAAACTATCAGTACAAAAGTGCACATAACTGACCTTTTTGAAATAATCTCTTTGGTTTTTTTTTCTTTCGTGCGTCTTCATAATATAGGAACAAGTTGAATACTCACAAGTACTGCTGTTCCCATCTTCATTGTTGTAGCAAGCGAAGACGACCGCATAGTGTTCATAGTTCACATCCAGGAATGAATACGTTTCAGTCTTTTCATCTGTAAATGAAAAACAAACAAAAAATTAAGTTCTAATCCTTCTTACAACTTGCCAAAAAAGTCGTGGGACTATCTTATAAGGACTCCGTTGCCCTAGATAGAACGCCAAGAAACAGGGTGTATTTTAAGCCTTACTGGCTAAAATGTCCCTTTCAGTCCACCGAAGGCTCCCTTGGTGTAAATGTTTTCTGAGACTTATTTGATGATTTTAAAAAGTCAAAAAATATCTCAAACCTAGTTACACATGTAGTTTGTTTGGTACTATTACTTTTTCTTTCAAAAAGATTGCTACCAACTACGCAGTATATACACACAGTATTTGGTTTTTTTTAATGACCACAAATTAAAGGCTTCTTTCTTCAATGAATAGTTTAGACATAGATACAATAGGAAACCAAGACATAGTCAACATTGCCAAAATCAAGGTCGCTTCTGACGTTGATCTGATTAATTCAATTTAATAGATCCAATTAGTCGTAGCTTGCCTTACTATTTTGCCATTCACCCGTGTTTCATATTTGACTGGCCTGTTGGTCTAGTGGTTAGTGATCCTGACTGCTATGCCGGGGGTCGTGGGTTCGATTCCCACCCAGGTCAAATGTTTGTGTGATGAGCATGATCATTTTTTGTTCTGTGTCTGGGTGTAGTTTATCTATAATATGTATGTATTTAGAACTATATAAGCATGTTTATCAGTTGCCTAGTACCCATAACACAAGCTCTGCTTAGCTTGGGACTAGATGGCGTTGTGTGATAGTTGTGGAAGATTATTAATATTATTATATTTCTTTTAGGTACAGATTTATTTAGAAAGTACCTAATTCATGAAAACTGTCTACTAAAACAGACAGTGTCAGTGTAAATCAGCCTTTAGTTAATTCATAGCTGCACGAGTCAAATTGAAAAAGGTGGACTATCTTATGTACAACTGCGAACTATGGAATAGCTATTGAACGGTGCTAAACACATTTCGCCGATAATTAACTTAGTAGAACCTTGTGAAAATTAGCGTTAAGTTGTAAAAAAAGCTTGTAGGTACTTAGTTTTGGTAAGAATAGCTCTTTCTTACTGCTTATTTACAAATATTAGTGATCTTTTGCTACCAAATTAATATTATTGATTTCTTGCACGAGGCGAGAGCTGTTTCATTACCCAAATAACATTTGGTGATACAGTACCACCTTGGTTATATGGACTGACTGTCAAACCTACGAGGATAACAGACGAGACATACATATTATGGTAATATCTAGACTCTTTTTTACATTCAGAAAACCAGTATCAACTACCCCTGAAGCAGTTTGATTGCTCAAGTGGTTCGAGAAGATTGTATTTTGCCATGCAGTCGCAGTTACAAGCTGTAATTACTGACTGCTACAAATATGGCCGCTCCTATCGTCATCTGCCAAGCCTTTTACAAATTATATTGGGATGACTCCCAGTCTAACCGAATGCAGCTGCATAGCAGTTACCGCCAAAAGCGTAAGGGAACAGTGTTTAGGACGATGATGACTTGGATGGGAAAACACACACAAACCCCCTTATTAATAAACGTGGACTAAAGTTACGCCAAGGTAAATCTTCGGAATAACCATACATTTTTAAGGATTAACCTTGGCGTAACTTTGCATGCGGCCATTAACAAATGGCGTCTTGTTGGCGCTTGCGCTACGTTAGTGTAGTGTTAAGTGTTTGTCTCAATTACACCTCGCGTCCCCGTCATAAACAATATTCCCCTATAAAATAAAATTTAACAAAATGATTCAATACCTTACCATCATAAGTCACCAGCAATAGATCTCCCGTGCTATTGCTATTCGGATCTGGTATTAGAGCAACAGATCCGTTGTAGAACGTCACAGTATTGTTCGTGATCCAGCTGATGGACACGTCTGTCGTGTTCTGATGATCGAAGTTGACGATCGCGCAGTCGCCTTGGACGGCCATGTCTTCTGTTGCTACTGCTGTTAAGTACCAGACGCCGTCGAGCTGTAGAGGAGAGATAATGTTAAGACTAAGGAAGTATGGATGGATGCTGGTTACTCAATCAGATGGTTGTTAAAATCGCGTCAGAACGACTTAACGGATCAAGAGCCGTTTAGATCCAAATCTAGAAAGGCTCAGAAATAGGTTACACCCTGCATGCGCTTTCTACGGTGCCGTACCGTAGAAAAGTGTTTTACGATGAAAGAAAGGACACAATGATAGAACTTATAATTTTTTTACCGATTTTAGTATGATAATATTAGAAACATAGAAAATAACGTTTCGGTCTCTAAAAAACAGCCGAATTGTATAGAAATAATCAGGCGTGTAAAATAACACATAGGGTAGCATTATTTTCCGGTATTACGTTCTTGTGAGATAAATTATGGGCTTACACGGGGATGAAGCCTAGCGACAGGAAATATGTTTAATATGTGTTGAAGTGATTTAATGTATACATAGCACACAAAGGCGAGATTATCAGAAAACTTAGCAGTAGTTACAAATCATGCCAAACCGAACTTTATTGTGAACACCGATCTCTCGTCACACTAGCACACACGGCGCGGTAAATCCCATAAATGTAAGTCTGAAATGTTCTAGGACAGATATGTAGAAACAGTTGTTCCTTTTTTTTAAGTTTTAAAGTCTTTTCAATGAAGTATACTAGACCTCAAGTGCCTAGCAATGCAACTTAGGACACAGTCATGCGGAGTTTCGATAGAAGTAGAATCCAGTTAGTTCAGTAATAATAGTAACTGCAGCTTACTGTACAATCTTTTGAGATAATTGTGACCTTATTTAGCACTGTAACTAACTGTTTAGTTGACGATCTAACGGTCATTTTAACAAGAACTGATACCGGAAGTAAAATGTCAACACAAACTTAAACAGGATAGTTTCTTAATTATTTTCTTACAACTTGAATGATCAAACCGTTATTTGTAACAATACTCGTATTTTGATTTAAAAAATTGCCCATGGAGTTTCTTCTCCATATAAATATACACATTGATATGGGTAACTTCACAACTTTTAGAACATTATTATTGCCTTATAACTGGGAGTATAACTTCATTTTTATTTTTTTTCGAATTTTCAAGACTATTTCTACCTAATCTATTCCCATAGCTGAAACACAGGCTTCTATATGTAAAGGCGCTCCCACACCGCGATAATTCCTACCTATAGTGTAAAGTTACAGATTCGAACATTTCATCAGTGAGTGAAGACAAAAGAGCATCACAATGCGCACCTTGTATCAAATCTGTTTAAATTGATTTGTTGACAGGCCTGTTGGTCTAGTGGTTAGTGACCCTGACTGCTATGCCGGAGGTCGTGGGTTCGTTTCCCACCCAGGACAAATGTTTGTGTGATGAGCACGATCATTTGTTCTGTGTCTGGGTGTAATTTATCTATAAATGTATTTATAAAAATATATAAGTATGTTTATCAGTTGTCTGGTACCCATAACACAAGCTCTGCTTAGCTTGAAATTAGATGGCGATGTGTGATAGTTGTAAAAAAAAAATTACGCGAATGCTAGTCAGTCAGGGAGTTAGTATTGTAATGTAATGCTCAAAGTCGATTCTATAATGTTACATTACACGCGAATGCTTCCTGCGAGGGAGCGCTTTAATAAGGACGGAACTGTAATCAGAAATCGGGCTCGTAGTGGTCATAAAGGTGAATTTGTAATAGGTGATTTGAATTTGAGTTTAAACTTTGACTATCAAGCCCAAAACAAACTCACGGCGAGAAACCGCGAGAACACACGAGCAGCTTGAATGTAAAAGGTTTATCGACATCTTCTTTAATTTACTTGTCGTCCTGAGGAGATATCTCGCCTTGATTTCTCACCGTAAGTCTGAATAGGCTGGGGCCTTAGTCAAACAGCAGACGACAATCGTTAACGTTCATCAATCACCAATACATTTCCAACTTTATACCCCAGCGCGTAAAGTTGAAAATCTATTAAAAACTGCTGATCGATAACGAACGAAACAAACGAAAACGATCTGTGAACTTCAATAGATTTTCAACTTTACGCTCTGTGGTATAAAGTTGAAAATGTATTGGTGACTGATGAACGATAACGATTGTCGTCTACTATCGTCTGTTTTTTGACTAAGGCCCCTGGCCTACTATTTGACAATCCAAAAAAAAAACTAAAATTCCCACTGCACTTACCGCTTTCCAGTCCAATTCCCGAGGAGTCACCACAGGACAGCTCATATTCATCATAGCACCGTCCACATTGAAGGCCAGGACGGCCAACACAAAACATTGGACCAACATTGTAACAAACATAGCCTACCGATGCTGGCTTGCAACTGAAACCTAACGTAAAAAGTTACGTCTTATAAAGAGAAATAGTTTTTGTTGGCTTCTCTTTAGAGTTCCGGGCAGTTATGTTGTTTAGACTTGAGGGTTTTATGTAAAAGGTGTTTTGTTTTATGTTTACAGACAGATTTGTAAGCATTCCTGATGATTATATAGATCAATCAGTTATCATTTTAATTTTTAATCTGAAATTCTGAAACTTTTTTTTTTACAATATTTGTTTCTTTATTTACCAATTTTTCAATTTAATTTACAAACTATAAATAAAAACCTACTAGTAATGTGTACAGGAAAATCTTAAAGAAAAAAAATCAGAAACACAGTTTTTTTCAGTAGTCGAGAGAACAGTCAGAATTATCAATAACAAAGACTTCACGATATGTATTTATTATTACTACTACACATTATTTACATATGTTTATTTGTGAAACTGTGTTAGCGTAGAACGACTCAATAATGCATTAATATTTTCAGTTACAAACTACCTACGGAACAGGGCCGGTCCTAGGGCGGTGCGAGCGGTGCGACCGCACCGGGCGCCTTCTAAGGGGGGCGCCAAAATGCTCCAAAACTTGAAACAAAAGAGACTCGATCGAACGCGCGAGTCGCGTAAGCGCTCATGTACACGACGCCGCCACCGCCGCCGCGCCGCGTATACGGTCGCCACCGCGCCTCTAGGCTGTGTATACGGTCGCCACCGCGCCTCTAGGCTGTGTATACGGTCGCCACCGCGCCTCTAGGCTGTGTATACGGTCGCCACCGCGCCTCTAGGCTGTGTATACGGTCGCTACCGCACCGCCACCGCGCCCAGCTGTGTATACGGTCGCTACCGCGCAGCCACCGCGCCTTTAGGCTGTGTATACGGTCGCCACCGCGCCTCTAGGCCGTGTATACGGTCGCCACCGCGCCTCTAGGCTGTGTATACGGTCGCCACCGCGCCTCTAGGCTGTGTATACGGGCACGCCGCAATCGCGGCGGTAAGACCCCTCTTTGAGGAGTGGCTGGAGAGACGTCACGGCGTCCTGACCTATCGCATGACGCAGGTCCTCACCGGACACGGAAGTTTCGGGAGGTACCTGTGGCTGATGGGAAAGGAGGAAACGCCTGGGTGTCACCACTGCGAAGATCGCCCGGAGGACACAGTAGAGCATACGGTGCAAGACTGCCCAGCTTGGGCAGAGCACCGGCGTGTCCTCACGGCGCCGATAGGCGGAGACCTCTTGCGCCCGGCATTGGTTTCGGCCATGCTGCGGAGCGAGACGGAGTGGAAAGCGGTCGCCGCCTTCTGCGAGGCAGTAATGCTCGTGAAGGAGGCGGCGGGCCGCGAGAGAGAGAAGACAGCGTCCTCCCTCCGCCCCAACCGCAGTGGTGTACGCCCACGGCGCCGTACGTCGCAAGACGATCTCCGACCACCGTAGGCGAGGGCATGCGGACAGCGAGTAAAGGGCAACTCGCTGTCCGACCATGGACCATGCCCGGGTCGACGGCGCGTCGTGTTCCACGCGCGCCTCAAAGAGCTGTCAGCAAAATGACGGGGCCCCCTCTCAGAGGGCCAAAGCCTGCCGGGGTCGCGGGACTTATTTCTATTACCGGAACATAAATTGACCCCGGAACATAAAGGGCTACTGAAGGACACCGTGGATTTTAGTCAGTACAAGTCTGACAGTACCTCCCGCTCTGCCCGGGGTTGGAGGTCTCATTTGATGATTTTACCACGCTAAAAAAAAAAAAAAAAGGCTGTGTATACGGCCGCTACCGCGCCTCTAAAGCTGTGTATGCGGTCGCCACCGCGCCTCTAGGCTGTGTATACGGTCGCTACTGCGCCGCCACCGCGCCTCTAGGCTGTGTATGCGGTCGCCACCGCGCCTCTAGGCTGTGTATATGGTGGCTACTGCGCTGAAAACATCCTAGGAAAGTAGCTATTGAAGGTTATTTTTATATTATTGCTAAATAATCATTAGATTTGATTAGGTAATGTCATTTGAAAAGAATAAAATAATAAAAGCTGACTTCACATATATGCATAAACACACATTCGCACAAATTGGTTAAACAAACTTTTGGCAGCAGAATAATTTGAACCCATTGCTTTTTCTGGTTGAAAATAAATACTGCTTAAAGATTATTTTTTTAGAGGGGCGCCATTTTTAGTCCTCGCACCGGTTGAAAATGTTATTAGGACCGGCACTGCTACGGAACACCCAACTCATTTCTACACTATGGCTCTGACTGACCGATTTTAAATACGGTACCGTAAACTCTACGATTACAGCACTTTTAGTTGTCAGACTTCACTGGACGATCTCCGGCCACCGTAGGCGCGGGCATGCGGGCGGCGAGTAATGAACGTCTCGCTGTCCGACCATGGACCATGCCCGGGTCGACGGCGCGTTGTTTTCCACGCGCGCCTCAAAGAGTATCAGCTTATCAATAAAGATTAATTTGTGTGCCTCTCATTTTTGACCCCGCTCTGCCCTGGGTGGAAGGACTCATTTGATGATTTTCCCACGAAATTAAAAATTATAAAAAAAACCTTAAAAATATGTAAAATTATGACCTACAATGCATATAGTATCATTTTCTTTTGGTCACCATATTTACTTTCACTGCTCTTTCAAAAATGTTTCCTGGCACAGATTTATCAATTTCTTTTGGCTGTATCCGTAAATATAGAATTATTTTTTCTGTATCCTATCCAATTATCAGATTCCCTGTCTTCTTTTTGGAATAAGTAGAAAATTGCCCAACTTCACTGCTATAAAATAACCTAAAATAAGTAAACCAGAATGATTTTCATTTCCCGCATTAACTTGTTAAGTCATTGTTAATTTTGTTCTAAAAACTGCAACAATTGTGTACCTATTATTATAAATAAAATAGGAAGTTCATTTCCTACTGTTTGAATGGATTAGTTTTTGTTGACGCGTGCTGTTAAACTGTTTAAAAGACTATAAAGGTCCTCTTTTGTTGCGTATTTATATAAGATTAGAATGTTTTGTCTGTTATTTAACTTATTTTTTGCAGATGTACTTAGCTTTTTTCTTTCTTTATTGTGGTATAATCATCAAATGCCTCCTCCCACCCAGGGCTGGAAGGACTGTCAGACTTGTACTGAGTAAAATCCATGGTGATCCCCCAATAGCCCTTTACATTCCGGAGCATTTGTTACTTGATAGTCTTGCGACTCCGGCAAGCTTTGGCCTTTGAGGGGGCCTCGTCATGTCGCTGACTGCTCTTTGAGACGCGGGTCGTGGAACATGACGCGCGATGTAATCCATGATCAGACAGCGAGTCTCCCAGTAATCGCCATCCGCATGCCTGCACTGGCTCTGGCAGATATGGCCAGCTTTAACGAATGCTTCAGCAGCACAGTCACGGTCACTTTTATGTACAGTAAGTTATAGCAATTAACCAATCACATTTAACATTATTTAATACAATGAATGATTTTTGTTACAATCGATAAATTCGATTGAATTTCGAGTTTATTTTTATTTGAGAATTTTGAAAGTTTTAATTACTGTGCTCTAATAAAAAATAAAAAAAAATTGCATAAACCTTAATTTTAAATTATATAAACTTTGCATAATCATAAGTACTATGAACACTTCAAGTTTATTTCACAAACTTTACCTTCCACAAATTCTTTCTTAGACAGCGAAGTACTATTAGTTATTCTATGCTTAGACCAAAATCTACTTTACACCATAAATTCTGGTATTTGTTGTGTGCACTTTTTATAAATGAACATTTTGTTTGCATGCACTTGTTCACTTAATTTATCTTCTCGATATGTATGTATTTTTGTAATCAAAGATAACTTCTACATTCCAGTAAAACCATTTGTTATGTACAAAGATATCTTACACGCCACCATCTTTGATAACAGCATCTATGCCAGATAAAGAAACAATGCAATAATCTAATCTGAACCAGTAAGATCAGATCACAAAACTATTCAGCAACCCAACCCAAATCAGACTAAGTAAATAATAAAATGTAATATTTTATAAAAGTATAAATAAAAAATATATATAAAAATACTTTTTATAAAAAATATATATCTGTCGATTTAGAATATAATTGGCACCGCAAATAGTGAATAATGATGTACAGACAATTGTTTTTAGTTAGTTTTCTATTAGTGACGTTGGGGGTGATGTGTAGTGCTCAGGTGGTACACTTTGGGACTTGTGCCAACGTCCAGACTATGCAGTATTTCAACATAGAAGAGGTGAGGTTATTTTATGGATTATGACGTCTGTGAGTGACGTATTTTGTGTTTTGTTTCTGATTAGCCGTTTGTTTTTTTTATAATCGCACCCACAACACAGGAGAATTTAAATTCCGTTTTATTTTTTCGTGGAGAAATCATCAAATGAGCCCTAAAAGAGACTAAAGTCCACGATGACCTTCAATAACCCTTTACGTTCCGGAGTCACGGTAATTTGATAAGTCCGGCGACCTTGATGTTGCAGCTTGTTGTTTTTGTTTGTTTTTTTATAAATGCACGACTGCGAATGCGTCGCGAGTGCATTTACATATTAAAGGTACGGGCATACCAGCACGTTCTGCAAAGGTCTACACGCATCGTTTACCTGAACTTGTAAGTTGAGACAGGTGACATTCCGGAGTTTTCTCGACACATATTGGAAAAAAGACGCCGAGTGGATACAAGTATTGCGTTTAGTTCGACGTGACCTGCATTGACAGGTTGCTTAGTACATCTGAACTCTGGAAGATTGACCGCAAGATATCGTTATCAGCGAGAAAACCACCATTTTACCCATAGAATTTATAATAGTGTAAAATAGCTAAAAATAAATATAATTACACTATTATATTCCATTCTTTATCTGCCACCTTCTTGCTGCTGTTCTGATTAATTTCGATGCTTTTCTGGTGATTGCCAAAGTTGATTCTGGATTTAGAGAGGTGCAGTGGTTTGGGTACAGAATGGCAGGACCGACATACTCATAGCTTGCAGAGTGCTTACTCTGAAAGCTGACAATCTTAGCCAGCTCACTACCACTTACGATTGCTAAATCTTAAGGACTGGCCATGTTTGTGTAAGATCCGATGGCCGACGGAGCAGACGCGTCTTAAAGTGGGGACCGCGTATCATCAAGCGTAGTGTTGGACGCTCCCCAGCTAGATTTACCGACGACCTTAAGAAAATGACTGGGACAAACTGGATGCGGAAGGCTCAGGACAGGGTGATGTGTCCCAACCTGGGAAGGACCTATGTCCAGCAGTGGACTGCAATTGGCTGACTTAAAGGTGCAAGATTATCTTTCCTAAAAAAAAAAATATTCTTCTTCCAGTTCCTTGGTAATTGGTACGAAATCGAGCGTTTCCCGACCTGGTACGAAGAGTCCGGAGACTGTGCGTTCAAACGCATCCAATACTGCGAGCGACGCGTGGAAATCGAACATGTATACGTGAAACATGGCATACAGTTCGTCTTGCATCTGAACACGACTTATGTGCCGGGAGATCCTGCCGTATTTCTTGTACAGGAGAGCAATATTGGTGAGTTTTTACCTAATATCCCACTGCTGGGCAAAGGCCTCCCCTGACCTTTCCAAGTGCACTTGAGTTTTAAAGTCCGTTTATGAAAAAATACAGGTTGTTGGTAGATACCGATCAGTGCAGGTCGGTATTACTCGGTGCAGGTAAAATAGACCAAGTTATCTTATTTGCTCTTATATTTTATTATGCAAGTTGAAACTTATCAGATTTCGACAGTACCCTTATATAAATGTTTTACCTGTACCTACCGATCAGTAATAATGAGTTCCTTATAAAAGCACCCACTTGACGCTTTTATAACGGCTGTTTAATAGAAGATACATTTCCCTAGAATACACCACCACCAGTACGTTTATTGACGAAAACCGTATTAAAATCCACGTAAACTTACAGAAGGGAGAAGGCCGCCCACCCACCCGAATCTGTCAAATTTTACCAATCCGCCACCTTTTAACCTTCGACATTTGTGATAAGAATATTTATTAAAGAATCTTGACAGATTGTGGTAGCTTGATGTACTGGCGTCTGCACAACAGGTTTTAATCTGTTGTAAGTACCTATCCTAATCTGCAAAGACCAAATGAACAATAACCCGTAAAACCGTATTTTACAGATCCAATGGGCATCCCGTTGACGGTACTGACAACTGATTATCGAAACTTCGCAATCGTGTATGGCTGTAGACATACCGATGTACTTGGAATTAAATTCAGTAAGTAATCTCGATATATTTGATTAGATCTTATCACTCTTATCAATAAGTGGGTATACTAGTATACAGCTAGCACTTACAGTTCATAATTCTGAAATATTCATATCAGCCTTGACTTACTTACGGATTGCATGTCATGGGTTTCAAAGTGGGTTCTGAAGGTCGGATTGGCAATCGAAGTCATCCAATTGCTCATGAAAAATACAAATTTTCAACTGCTATTGATCACCCTGGATTCTTAATCCAAGGTCGACTTACAGTCGAACCAGAGTCAGCTGACTATCAGTATTTGACATAAAGCGAATGTCTATTCGACTTCCACACCCAGTAATTGGGTAATACCATACGCCATGGTAAGACTGGTAGTCAGACTGAGATTGTGAATAATAATAATACGCCTGTCAAAGATCTACAAATGATAGCCAGGAACAACAGACCTTACGTGCTTTCGGAGGGAAAGAGGAATATCTCTATGATAAATGGTCACCCTTTAACAGAGTAACCAGCTTAACCCGGAAGATCGGCCTGTGCAGCAACAATTAGCTTTAAAAAAAATCGAAAGGAATCTAACTCGAGTTGGGGAAAACGCTAGGCAGATGGTGTTGTGGTAGATTCAAGCCAGACGAGAACAGAGTTTAAAAGACAGTCCAATGATAGGTACTCCCATGCCTTTAAAATCACGTTGAACCATTGGTCCTGAGCATGTCCTACGCCTGATTTCTTCAGGCGTTGAATGTCGTCCATCCATTAGCCGTTGGTCCACTGCTATGTCTCGGTAATCACTCAGTATGTGCACTATTACTCCATCAGTCGCCTTAAAGCGTCTGCTCAACTCCAATTCAGAGAGACTACCTGCACATAATCGATATCTTGGACTTTAGTCCTACCTTGGATTTAGTACCTACTTAATCATAATAAAGGGACGTTCTTATGAATCTAAAGGGAAATGCGGCTTTCAATAATAATAATTTGAAAGTTTGAACATAATTATTGTGGAGTTTGTAATACCCCACGCAACCATTAATTTCTTAATTGACTGGCCTGTTGGTCTAGTGGTTAGTGACCCTGACTGCTATGCCGGGGGTCGTGGGTTCGATTCCCACCCAGGACAAATATTTGTATGATGAGCATAATCATTTGTTCTGTGTCTGTGTGTAATTTATCTATAATATGTATGTATTTAGAAATATACAAGTATGTTTATCAGTTGTCTAGTACCGTTAACACAAGCTCTGCTTAGCTTGGGACTAGATGGCGTTATGTGATAGTTGTGGAATATTATTATTATTTACGTGTAAATAAAACTACTTTAAAATATTACAGGGCATCGAAAAAAAAAATTTTTTTTAATGTTTTCTTTTCGACAGTTTCAGCTTGGATCTTATCTCGTCGGCCGACCTTGCAGGACGAGTATCTGAGAAGAGCCTACCAAGTGATAAACTCCTTACCTTCAGTGAGCTCCATATATTTGGAGAAAGTGAATCAAACTGCCGTGCGGTGTCAGGCGCACTGGACGGCCTACGTTAAAACTGTGAATTTTGATGAGGTGTACGGGTAATGAATTAAATATTTGGGAAGTATTGTTGTATTTATTCGTGTTGAAGACTTAGAAGGGTATCGTTTTCTTAAGCCGAGTTAGGGCTCTACTCCATTGGGTCGACGGCGCGTTGTGTTCCATGCGCGCCTCATGATAACACTCTCTAGAGGGCCAAAGCCTGCTGGGGTCGCGGGACTTATCTCATTACCGTTATCCCGGAACATAAAGGGCTATTGAAGGACACCGTGGATTTTAGTCAGTACAAGTCTGACAGTCCCTTCTGCCCTGCCCGGGGTTTGAGGACTCATTTGATGATTTTACCACGTTAAAAAAAGGTTTCTACTCCATATAGCAGTTCCAGGTCTTTACAAATAGCCAATCCACCATCCATGTATGAAAATAGGTAATGACCGAATGGCCGAATGTAGGTATGAAAATAGTGATGGAACCATACTGATATTTTTTAATAGGATAATAATAAATTCCATCAACTACAGCTGTTGATTACAGTACATTTCAAATCATACTAATTTTAATAAAATATGTAAGTAGGTCTTAGGATCCTGATAAAATTTTAAGCTTGAATATTCAAATACCTATCAGCTTGTTAGATCTTTAATACAATGCATTACACTTTCTAATCAATTCAAGTACAATACAATCATTTCTTTTTGCGACAGTTGGATAGTGATAAGTTTATATTTTTCAATTATAAAATTATCTTGCTTTGAATAAGGTCGATTTATATCTACCTAGTGTTCTTTACTTTTAATTTAAATATTCGTCCACGAAGGAGGAGGTATGACGTACTGGATGTCTTTACTTCAGAATTGGAAAGAGGTTTTTACAGCCATGTCGGAAATAATGGAAGGAGGTCCTTGTTCCAGAAATGCGGGCTAATTAATAATTATTAAAGTAATCATTCGTTATTTTTGTATGACCAGACGTACGAATGTTCTTTATAGTGCCAAAGACCTGCCGGGTTCGTGGGACTGTCTAATTAAGGATTTATTTTTATTTTGGACCATAATTATTGATTTAAAATGTCCTTCCCCTCGTCGGTTAGATCTCTAGAAATCTAAGACAATGGCCTACACGTAGTTGTAGAAAGTCAAATCTCGGGAGCCGCGTGTGTCAGGTTAAAAATGCACCACGGCAGTTTTTCAGTATTTTTTTAACTTATCGCCAATAATTCGGTCAGTCAGTAAAAAAGAAATTAAAACAAAACCGAGTATGTCGAATGTAAAATATTTAATCCAATCATCTTCACCTCACCCTTCACCCCTAATGTATGATCACAGGGTATCTAAACGTCAGAGGTTCAGCCTGACGATCTTCATAGTATTTAGGAGAACACCTGGACCAGTCATCTTTGACCAGGCTCGCAGGGTCCACTCCAATCCGGGACAGGGATCTGATGGCCAGCTCTTTGGAAACGTCGTTCAGGATCTGATTTCTTGATAGAATCCATACGTAAACTGGAAGATGAAATAAGGTTAGTTAGCTGTAGTTTCGACGCTGGGGCAGCGCTGGATACGAGGCTGCATTTATGAATGTGCTATTCATAAATGCACTGTAGTAAGGAGGTAGATGAAGCAAAAGAATCGTAGAAAGATGCGGGTTGGGTATCGCGGCCATGGAACGTCAAGCATAACAAAAGCACAATATAACTACTTAAAAATACAAAAAAAAAACGTTAGTAGAAGTCGCTCTCGTTCACCCAGGTGATATTTTTCCGAGGTGAACAAAGAAGTTGAAATAAGTCCACTCAATTCATCTGGGTGATATAACAAAGAAAGAAGAAGAAAGAAAAACGTTTATTGACCCATGCCATAAGTACACACAACATAATATACATAAAGAAAATGTATAAAAAATAAAAAGTAACAACACTAAACTATTGTGTGACTCATGGCGGCGCCAAATAGACCCAGTTCAGCAAATGTCGGACAACTAGTGCCCGACGCTGGTTTTCAACTGAGCCTACGTGGTGAGGTGAATTTGAAGTCACTAAAGTTGTCTACTTTGTTCACCTGGGTGAACAAAGTCGTATAGTTTAACAGCAATTGTCCTTACTCACGATGTGTTATCAAAAATGAATTCAAAAATAGAGACGTAGTATTCACTCAAGATCTTCAATGATGAAGATGATGATGATGGAAATAAAGAGTAGAAATTGACGACTGATAACAATCTTATTTACTTACTATAATGTTTGTCAATAAGTTCACTGTACTGGCAGGTATAGACAGTAGCGTAATAGTTGTAGTTTGTTTGTAGAATGTTGAAAGAATACCGCCTATTCATCACTGAAAGAACAACAAATAAAATATTAGATGGCAAGTCGACCTAGACACTTCAAGGACTGGACTTCAAACTGGGTCCAGGAAAAGAGTTCCTCGTATGAATTGGGAGGGTCGTTGTCCAACAGTGGGACAGTAATGGCTATTTAAAAAAATCTGCATGCCAGTAAATGTGACATTTAACAACAGATCAAATGTTCCAGAATTTTCTGACTTTTTTGCTAATCCCACTGATAATCTAAATGTTTTCAAGTGAAAATGGTTATGATGGGGGAGGGCCTCTAGAGGGCCAACGTCTGCCGGGGTCTCGGGACTTATTTCATTACAGTGACCCCGGAACATAAAGGGCTATTGAAGGACACCGTGGATTTTAGTCGGTACAAGTCTGAGAGTCCCTCACGCCCAGCCAAGGGTGGGAGGACTCATTTGATGATTTTACTAAGCAAAAATAAAATGGCTGAATCAATTTCGGTGCAGGTATCGATGGAATTCACGAGACGGTTGTACGCTATTTGGCAAGGGGAGCGAATGCTAGCAAAATACTAAACTTGTTAAAAATAAACATACAAAAATTCTATAGATACGAAGTGTAATGTCAAGACCTTAGTTTAGAGATTATCCAAAAATAAAATGGATGATTATTGACTGTAAACATAGTCCATAAAAAGTGACAGAGACTAACAATCTTATTTTTCGTACGCTTATCACTGTTAAGCAAAAACATGTTTTGCACGTGTAATTTTTTTTTTCTTGTATTTTCATATACTTTTGACCTCTGGACTTAAAAGCCTAGATGTTAACTCGCCTTTCATACACGAGGCAGTGAGTGCAAAATGTACTTTTTATATCTTGGACAACACTTTACTTAATAAAGGTGAAAGCGTCATGAGGAAACTTGGGCTTGTATTTTTTTTTGTCAATCGGCTCTGTTCGCGAGACTGTCTCATCAGGTAACCATGATGTTGGAACGTAAAGGGCTATTGAAGAATCTCCGTGGATTTTAGTCAATATAAGTATAACAGTACCTCCTAACACACTCTGGGAGGGAGGACTCATTTGATGACTTAACCACGGGATATAAATAAATAGTTAAAATCAATAAAAAACTCACATCTCCGAGGCGCATCTTCAAACCTGAACGAAACATC
Source organism: Agrotis ipsilon (assembly GCA_028554685.1). Classification (NCBI taxonomy): domain Eukaryota; kingdom Metazoa; phylum Arthropoda; class Insecta; order Lepidoptera; family Noctuidae; genus Agrotis; species Agrotis ipsilon. The sequence goes on along the minus strand of CM052973.1, from coordinate 12,422,040 downwards.
GAGGTCGCCTCCATCCACAAGGCTGATTTTAGGAATCAACTTCCCGATACTGTATCTATGGAACAGTCCCAGGTCTACCCTGGAAATGTTCAGATAGATGCCGGTGGGTCTCGTCTGCAGTTCTACTATCGAGCAGTTGTTCCGGTTCTGGCCATCGCTGGAGTAATGGTAAGCTTGGTACCATTTGTTGAAGAACTGTTGGCAGAAAAATATAAGAGGAGGATTAGGCTTGGTGGCCTACCATGACTTCTTAAAGCGATAGTATTTCTAGTGTGGGAACGAGATGGCGCCAGACGACTTGTATAGCTCTATCCCACAGTGGAACTACTCTGGTTTTAGGACGTAATGGTAAGCCCCCTGTTCTTTTTTTATGGCGTGTTGCTAAACTTAGTAATGAATTCAAATGGCTTGGCTGTACAAATACAAGCCTTTGGCTCAATTTATATTGCAGCAAACCGAATGGAAGTGTATACGAAGCTCAATAGCTTAACCAACTAACAAATAATTTGATGAAATCAATGGCTTTATAGCCAAGAACTTCGACAAACACCTTAGACGACTCTTTGAGCTTTATTCAAAAATCAGTTCTTCTAGACACGGAGCATATTGTTAGAAGGCCTGACCGGTAGATCAAACCATCGCTATGCTGATGGCTTGTTATTTTGTAAATAAAAAAATGTAATAAAACTCCAAAATGAATAAGTTCCATTTTTGAATATCATTTATTTTGTTTTCATATCATCAAATGTGCCCAGCCTGAACGTAGCCCGCGGTGGTGGACGCCCACGGTGTCGGACGTCGCAAGACGATATCCGACCACCGTAGGTGCGGGCATGCGGGCGGCGAGTAAAGGGCAACTCCCTGTCCGACCATGGACCATGCCCGGATCGACGGCGCGTCGTGTTCCACGCGCGCCTCATAGAGCGTCAGCATAATGATAAAGCCCCCTCTCAGAGGGATAAAGCCTGTTAGGCTCGTAGGACTTATACCATCACCGTGACTCCGGAACATAAAGGGCTATTGAAGGACACCGTGGATTTTAGTCAGTACAAGTCTGACAGCCCGTCTCGCCCTGCCCGGGGGGGACTCATTTGATGATTTTACCACGATAAAAAAAAGCCTGATAGTAGCAAAAGGGAAAAATCCGTTGCTCCAAATGCCCTCTGCTTTCAAGGTTGTTATACCGTTTTAAAACAGGGCCCCGACCCATTTTCAAGCACCACCTACAACATCATTTATAGTACATGCAACACCATCATCATCATCATCTGCCAGCCTTTTCCCAATTATAATGGGGTCGGCTTCCAGTCAAACCAGATGCAGCTGGATATCAGTATTTTACATAAAGCGACTGCCTGTCGGACCTTCACAGCCCAGTAACTGAGTAATACCCCATGGTAAGACTGATTATCAGACTTTAGAGCTTTTGACTGAGTCAATAACAATATTTTTACACCATATTGTATTGTTCCAAAAATATTTTATCACCATTTTACTACAATACAATCACCGTACACGTACAGTTAGTTAACTATTGCCAAAGTTTTATAAATGAGTATACGGTATACGGCATAAGAGGCGCGGGTGAAATGAAATTTTTTTTGAACGGCAGGTAACATAACAAGGTACTTAATTACTTTGCGATTTTTCATGATACAGTTTTGTGTACATAGATTATTTACACAAAAACACCTACTAGACAAGTGTTTTGGGTTTCTGTTATATATTTTCCTTTATTCATTTTTCCCTTCTTATTTTTAACTTTTTAAATATTGATAAAAAATACATTTAAACATCTAAATAATAGTAGCCCACCGGTATCGGGTACAGGGTCCAAGCTACCGACAGTCAGGGCCCCAAAGAAAGGAACCTCCTAACACTAGCGCGCCGTTTCCAGAAGAACTGCTTTCTAAGTCAAGCCCTTGATCCAGTCCTAACGAGAGCCTCCTTAGGTGTTTGTCGAGGCTCTTAGCAAAAGCCATGGGCCGACACGACTATCGACACAGTGATAGCTAAATTCAGTATTATTATTATCAATCAAGAATACTCACATCATTTAGACGGAACGGCTCCTCAAGCTGTACGCCTTCTGGGCATTTTCCGGGCAAAGTGAAAAACCCGCCACAAACACAAACTAGTAAAGAAATTATGAAAAACTTCAACATTATTACTTGATAGTCGTTCAATCTGTTTGGAGATACAAACAGTTATGATTTAAATAATATTGTCTTTATTTTATTACAACTATTCCGGGGTTATCTGATAGTTCAGACAATGTAAACATGCTTTTTTTATAAGAAACTAGCACTCTGCCCGTGACTTTGCCCGCGGATATTTCATACTTTCCCCTATGGATCTCAAATCCTTCAAAATATTTGTTATTTTTGGAAATATTTGATAGTGATTTATATCTAGGAGTAGTAGCTACACATATTCGGTCCCATGTGAAATCGGGCAGAGGGCTAGCGTTTTACTGAAATTTTAGAATTTTTGAAATTATATTCTTAAATATATTTAGTTATATTTGGGTTAAGAGTTTTCATTTGTCATATTAAATATAATTAGGGAGATATCTCCCTCTATATTTTAGTACCTTCAGGTCTACATCAAGGTTCAAAAAAATAATATTTTGCAATTTCATGCAAGGAAAGATCTTATTTTCCTGTAAAGAACTAAATTCGCACTTATCACGGCTATTTTTGAAAAACATTTCTTAGTAAAACTACAAATTGTTATGTTTATGTGCTCTCTGTTCTGCGAACCTGTAATCTGTTGAATTAAAAGTGTTAATGTGGGCTTGACCCTATTATTATAAAGTGGTGCACATGATATTGTAGGAATTTGAGAATAATCGTAAAATATTTTTGTTAATCTTTTTTTCTATAATTTTTAATCATAGATTTAATAAAAACTAAGATAAAAATAGGAATATAAGTTATCAAAATATAATTTAACTAAATTAAAGTATTTATGATAACTGTCCGTCACAGTCCGTCCGACTGTCTACATCTAATTTGGCATGAATTAATCGCCAAGTGGTAAATAAAATCTTGTAAAATATTATTTAGGACACCTCCTGTTCACGTTAGGTAGATGTTTTAACTTTTTGTTTTTCCAAAAGGTAGAAAAAAGTCAGTGTTTTATCAAGTGTGAAGTTAGTAACGGAAAAAGGCATGATGTCGACTGCTTTTTTAGCAGTACCTGCAGCAGCTGTAAGCCAACTTTTCACGACCTTACTGGCAGAATTAGCAACCATACCATGTAACAACAACAACAAGCCAACACTACTACCAAGTCCACAATGGTTCCCTATCCATTTGCATAAAATTTTAAGACCTAATATAACTTAGCATAATTTTGTTTGGCATAATTATATTTTCGCATAATATAATTACGCATAACAGCTTACGCATAATTTTTTAAGCATAATTTCTCTAACCATAATAATGATTAAGCATAATATTCCAAAGCATAAATTTATTAAGCATAAAGTTCTAAAGCATAACTTTTTTAAGCATAAAGTTCTAAAGCATAACTTTTTTAAGCATAATATCCTAAAGCATAAATTTATTTACGCATAATGATATTAAAAAATATTTTTATAGAAAATGTATTCAACAATTTTGTGGGTTCTTTTTTCGCTGTAGGAAGCCTAAAGCAAGCAAGCATTCAGCATGCAAGCAAGCATGCAAGCAAGCAAGTAAACATGCAAGCAAGCATGCAGCAAACAAGCAAGCATGCAGCATGCAGCATGCAGCATGCAAGCAAGCATGCAGCATTCAAGCGAGCGTGCAACATGCAGCAGGCAGGGTTTCTGTCACGGCTCCGGCGCTGCGGGTCTCCGGCGGCCCCTCGCGTGCTAATCATCGCAGACGGCTTTCGCTCACCACCGCAGCTTCGGCTTGTTGGCCGGCTTCGCCGGCCAGCCTCAGCCACGGCGGTTAGCTCACAGCCGCCTGCTCCTCAGCCCGCGGGCCGCCTCGCCCGGCAAAAATTTAAATTACACTCTAGGGGTAGGACAAACAAGACTACGTGGAGTCGGTTTTGCAGCAATTCGGTTTGTCACTTTTGCTGCACAGCATATTAAAATTTTAACCAACAATAATTATTACTTAATTGTAACAGAAACTAAAGCAAATTGGTGTTATACTAATAGTCATTAGGCCTACAGTCTAACGTTATGCTAAAAGTCATTAGGCCTACTAACGTTATGCTAATAGTCATTAGGTCTACTAACGTTATGCTAATAGTCATTAGGCGTACTAAAGTTATGCCAATAAAATTTATGCCAAAACAAATTAGTCTTTGAGATGATTATGCCAACATAAAATGTATGCCTAAAAAAATTATGCCGTAGTATTATTATGCCAAAAAAAATTGTGCGAAAATCGTTATGCCGAAGTATATTAGGACAAAGAACATTATGCGAATAGAAGGGATCCCGTCCACAATACATCATGAAATGTGGTCAATTCGATTTAAGCGCAGAAAACCTAATTCGCAAAATGGCAAATGGCATTCTGCAAATTAATCCTAAGTATAAACGACAGCACATTGAATAATTACCGCGTAGGTCGGAGGACTCACTTGTTTTTTCATTCTCGGACGCGCCAGTTGTTTCAAAATGTTATTTCTATTGTTTTCACTGTGTTTGGCATTTCATCTTGGAGCCGGGTATACTTTACCTGGTGAATGTCCTAATGTAACATTGCAAGAAAATTTTGATCCTAAAAGGGTAAGGTAAGGGTGACACTGACTCCTGTAACACAGGCTTTGCCTAGCTCAGTAGTCAGGGTTACAACTCACATTGTATCATTGTATTTTAATGTCAATATATATATTTTTTTTTAATATCCCGCCAACTAGCCTGGGGTATTACCGCCTGTCCCGTACCAGAATGAAGGCCTTGGAGGAAATTCTAGCCCAGTGTTGCCTGCATTGGAATAAATAATTTAAAAATAATAATAAAAGCTCAGATTTTATCAACATATTATGAAGTTGAACCCTTGTGCATTTTCAATTTCATAAAATGAACAAAACTTAAAAGCCTCTACGTTACTTTTGGAAAAACCATACCCTCATGAATGATTTGCTTTACCCTCTTCAGTCAGTGGTGGCCCAGTGGTATCGGTCCCTACTTACTTACTTACTACTACTTACTTACTTTGTAGGTCGCGGGTTCGAATCCCGCCAGGCGCATTACTTTGTTTAATTTATTTCATCACCACTGCTCTCAAAACGGTGAAGGAAAACATCGTGAGGAAACCGGCATGTCCTAGAACCAAAAATTCAAAAATATGTGATATCTACCAATCCACACTGGGCCCACGTGTTTGATTTTGGCCCACTCCCTCTTCAGGAGTCAAACAAGTTCTTCTTACAGTTTTCAGGTATCTGGTACAACGTAGCAAGTTACGCAAGCGATGGCCGGGAGATCCACGATTGTTCTACCATTGAGATCCAGGAAGACAAACTGGGCTACATTTATAAGGAGACCTATGTGGAAAATGACCAGGGCAACAGGACCCAGAAGACATACCAGGCTAGGATAGACCCCACTTATGATCCAAGGAAGGATGCCGTGTACACTTTAAAAGAAGAGGTTGATGGTGAGTAGATTTCTTTCTTTGTATATCATTTTTACCGAATTAGATGAAAAAAGGTGGGATATTAGTGTTAGAAAGTGTTGGGTAAGAAACTGTTCGAGGAACCGTCGTGATTTTAGCCACTACGCCGCAATCGCGGGCTTGCGGGCAACGAGTAGTGGTGGTGTAGTTGGGTCTAAGTATTTGGGTGAGTAGCTTTCTACCAGACCTAGGACGAGACCTGGGTCGGGTAGCTTGCTGTCCATACGTCAGTGTCAATATTTTGCAGAAATACCTGCAAAGTTAACCGTGACTGTGATAGCTAAAGGATGATCGAAGACCCGGGTGAATTTTGGAAGGAATCATTTAATGATTTTGCCTCAAAAAAGTGCTTGGTTCGTGCATTATATAAACATAGATTCTTTAATTCAGTTTTTTTAATCCATTTCGTAGATTTTGCCTGTATAATTTTGGTTGACAACGCCACAGTAAACTTATATCCAACCATTTTCAAACTTTTCTTTATAACTTTTTCAGAACACGAGCTGATGTTTCTATTCTTCATCCTGGCTACGGACTACGACAACTATGCTATAGCTTACACCTGCAGGTGGTTGAAGGAGAAGATCAGGATGCACTACGGTATGGCTCAACAACTGCTTGTATTGCAGCTGTCCATATAACAATAAAAGTGGAAACATACTTACAGACCGTTTACGACCTTTCACCGGTCTAAGCGGCTAACTTACCGCTATCAGTGGTAACTTATTGAGGGACGGCGAGCAGTAAGACTAAATGTATAGAAATGTTTAAACATAAAACGAGGCGCTGCCACAGCGAATACGCGAATTAAGTAAGAAATTACGTAATTAATGTCTTTTTCACGCCACCAATCGCACCGTTCACCGCTTAGACCAAAGTCGTGAACGGACCTTAAGCGTTACGCGTCATGAAAGTCGCGTCACGACACGACATAACAAGAAACTCATAATCAAAACCAATAATCATTTATTTCAAGTTAGCCAGGACTAAAGACAGGATTTAATAATAAATAAACAAAAAATAAAAATATGCTACAATCTCAATCTTCTTTTCAGTATTCACATGGGTGTTGACTCGTAGCAAGGAGAAGCTCCAAGGAGAACTCCTCAAGAAGGTCGAAGACAAGCTGTCCAAATATACGGACCTGGCCGAGCACAGGCAGTCATTTGTTTTTAAAGACTTCTCCGATGAAAGTTGTGCTTACACCAATAAAAATGTTACTGACTTCTTTAATAGCAATTTCATGTGTTAACCAGCAAGGTCTGTTTTACATTGTGATAAATAAAAGCTATTTTAAATAGATTTGGAGTCTATTATTTTCAATATTCATCCCTCGTCCCTATTAGGTCATCCCAGAAAGGCCCTCCTTCAAAGGCCCTCTCAATGAAGATTTATCCTTCCAATAATTCTTGGATTTTGCCTTTTTCGGCCAGTCTCACAAGAAGGAGTCCAGCTTGTCCTGCCAATGTTTCTTAGGCCTCCCTCAGCTGTGAGGCTCTTCTTCAGGCAGCACACTCGCTGTCCGACCATAGACCATGCCCGGGTCGACGGACGGCGCGTTGTGTTCCATGCGCGCCTCAAAGAGCGTCATCTTGATGACGGGGCCCCCTTTAGAGGGCCAAAGCCTGCCGGGGTCACGGGACTTATTTCTGACTGATCCTGAACTGAAAGCTGTGACCCAGTCCTACTTCAACCTTGCTGACTTTTCACCAACATCGGTCGCACCCTCTTTGGAACGTATTAAAGTGTTTTGCGAATTCGCTCGACGAGTTAGATGTTAAGAATGCTACGTTCGATTGGTCTTTGGCAAACCATGGAGTTCTTCAAAAACCTAGTTTGAGCATCATAGGTGAGATAGGTTACCGTTCATAAGTGCGTTAGGGGATCAGTCGCTTCTCTAGGCATTTCCGACTCAACATTAGTGATTTAAGGAAAAACCTTAGATTTGAATTAAGCATGTATTTCAATTTGTGATAGTAACTAATTTTAAAGTCTGTTGATACTCTAACCGTTCGTGGTTAAATGGTGTAATATCTCACTCTCTATATCTTATTTTTTCTTCTTCTTCTTTATTTCGGATAGTTTTAAAAAACATTTCTTAGTAAAGCTACAAATTATTATATTTACTCTCTGTTCTGCGAACCTGTAATCTGTTGTATTAAAAGTCTTAATGTGGTCTTGACCCTATTATTATAAAGTGTGCACATGATATTGTAGGAATTTGAAAATTACCGACTAAATATTTCATTATTATATTATCATAAGAGTAGGTTTTCCTTTACGAAAACAGTTGTGGAGCTTTGACCTTTGGTTTATAACAAGGAATAGTCTTTAGTCCGAATTTACCGCACATTATTAACAGCTAGTTCAACTAAAATGCTAAATTTTCGCAAGGAAATTCAAATAGAACCCTTCATTGTCCGTCGCACTTGGCCAGTATTTTTTAACAAGTCCGAAAATCCGAGCGAAATAACTGCGCTGGCATAAACCACATTTACACTTCTCAGTATAACAAGCGAACATTAACACATCCTATCCTGCAACGCAAAAACTTACATAAACACATACAAGAAACGGGAGGAAGTCCACATTAGTCCAGAAACGTGGTCAATTCATCGTGTGCAGTATAAAACGTTTATAAGCGTCTGAGGTCAGAACATTGGATAATTACCGCGTAGGTCGGGGGACCTCACTCCTTATCTTATTCTCGGACGCGCCAGTTGTTTCAAAATGTTATTTTTATTGTTCTCACTATGTTTGGCTGTAGTTTTAGGAGCTGAGTATACGTTGCCTGGTGATTGTCCTAATGTTAAGTTGCAAGAAAATTTGGATCCTACTAAGGTGAGTTTGCTCTTAAAAATAATTATGATTAAATGCATCCTGGAATAGAACAGTCTAATTATCCCACCAACTTGCCTAAGTGATTAAGACCTGTCCCCTCCCAAACATTTGGTATATCCTGGCATTAGGAACGTTATGCAAGACCAGTTTGTTTATTTCGTCGTCCGATCTTATTAATGGCCGGATCATGAAGTTCCACCATTTCAAATTTCGGCCAATTACACAATGTATCTCATGAATCAGACAGTTATCGCGAAAAATCTATTGGCAACATTGACTGCTACTACTATTTGTAGTTGGCTTTCATTTTATACTAGCGACCCTCCACGGTTTCGAACAGGTTCAAATTTCGATATTCCCAGTTCATTTCCCGATAACTTTATCCAATTTCGTGCAGTTACTACAGTGGTCAAGCGCTTTGTGTTTTCATTATTGTGGGGTTTATTATGATTGTAAAAGATGGTTTAATTAAATCTCAAGGCCGTCACAATCCACTGCTAGTTCAGACTTTAAATACCGATACTTATTACCTTTATAATTTTCTCTAATAAAAATCTTTCTTACAGTTTTCAGGAGTCTGGTACAACGTAGCAAGTTACGCCAGCGATGGCCGGGAGATCTACGACTGTGCCACCATTGAGTTCCAGGAAGACAACCTGGGTTACATGTATAAGGAGACCTATGTGCAAGATGACCAGGGCAACAGGACCCAGAAGACGTACCAGGCTAGAGTAGACCCTACCTTTGATGCTGGAAAAAATGCTGCATTTATTATGAGCGCTGAAGCTGGTGGTGGGTAGTTCTTTTTTTGCGAATTTCGAAAACGAAATATTAATGGAATGTTTTTTCCTTGACAATGTATGACACCTCCTTTTTATCTTGCAGGGCAGGGAAACCAATTTCATAGTAAAAGTTGTTATTAAGCCTAAGTACTTTCAGCTGGGGTGCTAAGACAGGAAACCTCCACGTGCGCCCGTGGACTGGACTTCCCTCTCGGATACGTCCGGGGGGAAGACCAGTTTTTCGGGCCGGTGCACCCTGGGATGCGGGCAAAAACTCTTCCTTAGGCACTGTGTGCCTAAGGGGTCTCTTTGCCCGTATGCGTATAGCCTGTCTTGTGGACGCTCCAACGCGTGTCCCTCTGATCAGCAGAGGGCACAGCGGCGGAGCGGGCTTGCGGACGTTGAGTAATGGGTAGCTCGCCGTCCGACCGAGGACCAAGCCCGGGTCGGTGGCGCGTCGTGTTTCGCGCCAAATGCCTGCTGGGGTCGCGGGTTCTTTCTTAACCCAGGATACCGCGGCCCTTAAGTACTTTCTTTCAGCTAGTGAGTGCTAATGTTTTACCAATAACCCTGTAGAGTCACATGGCTAGCTGAGAGAAATTTGAATCCAATCCATTAGAGATGCGGAAAAACTTTCTTATAAAACTTAAGCTCCCCTTTAAACAATTTTAGCCAAGGTACTTATTTTTCTAGACAAGTGAAAGTTTTTCATTAAATAAATTAAGGCCATTCTTATTTCATTGGACACTTTTCTTTGCGGATGATTTCAGTTTATCGGATGAAAAAAAATGGCATAGTATTTTTATTTTTTTTACGTGGTAAAATCATCAAATGAGACCTGACTTGACTTGTACTGACTAAAATCCACGGTGTTCTTCATTAGCCCTTTATGTTCCGGGGTCACGGTGAGGAAATAAATCCCGCGACCAAATGGCATAGGATAGTGGAACATTTCAAAAATTTAAAACGTTTATGAATTTTCTCCACTTCAATTTTTTCATCAATACCATTGTTGTATCTTATATTGATTTTGTTGACAACATAATTATATCCGGTACCATAAACTGTCTGTCTACATAAATCTTCTCCTTTCAACTTTTCAGATAAAGTACTCCAGTTTCCATTCTTTATCCTGGCCACAGATTACGAGGGCTATGCAATCGCTTACACCTGCAAGTTTTTGAAGGGGAAGAACAGGATGCACTACGGTACGTCTTGACAACTTCTGGTGTTGCAGCAGTCCTCATATTCTCGAGTAGCTTGCCGTCCGATCAAGGACCAGGTCGGCGGCGCTTAAACTACATTAAGAAATACAAGAAATAGTAGCCTCCCGATATCGGGTTAGAGGACTCAAGATGCCGGTGGTCAGGACTCCAGAGAAAGGAACCTCCTAACAATGTGCGCCGTATCCAGAATAAACGCTTTCTGAATCAAGCCCTTGATCCAGCTGCTTAACGAGAGCCTCCTTAGATTCTGGTCGAGGATCTTGGTAAATAAGTCATGGGCCGACACTACTTTTGGCACAATAATCGCTGAATTCACATCCCCTCTAAATTGACATCCTCGCTAGCCAAATCTGGATATCTGTACCCTTAGCACGAGTTTTCAGTATTTGAGACGTAAAATAAACTGGAACTTTGACAATTTCAAATTGACAATTTTCAAGGAAAAAATTAGTTCCCTCTTCGCACACCAGAGGCGCTGTTCCATTTTTCCATACAAGAAACGCTGTAAATACTGGAAAGAAAAATAGTGAAAATTCGTGCTGGGTAATAAAGCATGTTTTAGTTTTTCCGTTGCTCCATAGATGACGCTAGTTAACTTTTTTAATTATGTCTTCCTTTCTTCCTTTCAGTGTTCACATGGGTGCTGACTCGTAGCAAGGAGAAGCTCCAAGGAGAACTCCTCAAGAAGGTCGAAGACAAGCTGTCCAAGTACACGGACCTGGCCGAGCATCGGCAGTCATTTGTTTTCAAGGACTTCTCCGACACAAGCTGTGCTTACACCAACAAATATGTATCTGACTTCTTCACCAGCAATTTTTGGTGATAACCAACAAGATTTTGTATTAGACTGTGATTAATAAAAGTTATTTGGAATATAATAATAATAGTTGTAGTTCATTCCTTTCAATATTACTCGTCACTATCACTACATAGTATACAACAAAGTCGCTTCCCACTGTCTGTCCCCATGTATGCTTATATCTTGGTCGCGGAACTAATTCCATCACCCCGGAACATAAAGGGCTATTGAAGAACACCGTGGATATTAGTCAGTACGGGCCTGACCTATACTTAGTTATTAAAATTTCTCCATAGATAAAAGTTTGTTATCACCTACTGATAATAATCAATCACGCAAAAGAAACAATTATTAGTGTCCTCCTTGATGTAATTCAAGGATTATCTGAATCCTAAAGATAAAATTTTAAAGCTCTGAATCACAACCAAAGCGATAATCAAATTTTATAACGATGTGTCATACCAGTAACAAATTCCTTGTGAAAGTATTTTAATGAAAGACTTGTTAACAATTTTAGTACTGTTGTCCCTTAAAGCCTATGCACACCACGTTTATTAAACGCGGTGTAGACGCGCGTTTGTAGTGATACAGACGCGATGCGAACGCGCATTTGACACTTTGTATCGCGACGACAAACTGCTCTGTTTGACAAAAACACTCCGTCGACGCGTGTTTCCAAAACGCGCGTCAACGGCGCGTTTTAGAAACGTGAAGTGCATAGGCCCTTAGTAATTAACAGTACGACTTCCATTCTAATAAATGTTATGTATTACACGCCAATTTTGAAAAAAAAACGTTACTTTTGCCGTATATGATACTTAGTAGAATTTGATGCTTATTAACAATACTATCGAATGGTGTAATAATACAGGTGTGATATTTTTTTCCAAAATCAGCTTTCAAAGTTTTTCGATAGTAGATAGATAATAGTACATAGATAGTTTCGGAGATAGCCATACACACCCAGTTGAAAAATTCACCTGTTTACTATACAGACAAAAAGTGAATACACACAACATATACAATCATGACAACTGTTTAAACTTGTTGCTTGCATATACGCAGGTAACTCTTTGGTTGACCGCAGGTACTTTTAAAATGTTGACAAAAAAAACTACCAAAAATATTATATAGAAAAGTTTATTATCCAATAAATAGTACTAGACTAAACAGTAAACACAGCTGTGTTTAACTATTTTATCACAAACGTTAGACCGATTACAATCAGTATTATTTATGTAATTAAAGTTATTTTAATTATAAAGGTTTTACAATAATTAGTGGTGTTATAAAGGGCTCAGTATCAAGTTGCCCAACGAATTGATTTCAACAACAAAAAAATAAATTATTTGGTTTCTCAAACAGATGTTTACATTTTTTTTTCACTAATTATATTCGTCTAGATACACACTAGTCATACGCCAAATAATTATAGACCTAATGGCTTAGAAGATAGAAGCTTTTCTATATACATTCACTATGAAAGGTAAAGGTAGAAAAAATGTGGAAAAATAACTTAAAATATTACACTTATATGGTTGTCATTTTAATACTGTTAGCCTGAGACTAAAATCTGACGTCAATTTGTACAAAAAAAAACAACAAATAACAAAAAAATTCAATCTAAACAAAATTATTCGAGAGTCTTGTCTTATTCTGGTTTATTCTCTACAACGTGACGTCAAAAGCTATGCAAAAAAATCTCCTCATTTTTGACACCAATGCTCAAAACACAGGAACTTCCAAAATACACATAAGATGCAACTACAATACATAAAACGTTCTACTTCATACAAAATAGAGTTTCAAATGCTTTGCTCAAAGTGTCAAAAAAAGTTCTGGATATCACGAAGGTCTTATGATGCTAGTTTTGTTTCTACGGTCCTTTATTTAGGGCTTGGCAACCTGTTCGGTCATGACGCTTTCGCTGGTGAACTTGCAGGCTTCCTCGGAGAAATCGGTCTGGACCAGCTTAGTGGAGTCAATGAGCTTGGAGTTCTCCTTCAAGAAGTTGTCGACGAAGGTCTTGGCTTCGCCTTCCAAGGTCTTGCTGCGAGACAGGATCCAGGCTTGCTCTGTAGGAGAAATGGATTATGAGATTGGATCCTTCTGGTCTGGTCCAGTGGTTGCAAGCTGTATAGCTGTGTAGGGTCTTGGGACAGATTGCCAGGTAGAACTTATTTTGTGAATACAGAGAAAATTAGTTTTTGCTGGAGATTGGATTGGTCTGACCAGGAAGGTCAAAACTGTATAACTTGTCACAGTACACTTGGAGATAAAAAATATATAAACTTTTGACCGCCAGCCGAGATATGTTTTCCCGCTCATGTTTATAAAATTAAGGCCGTATTCGGAAATAGCACCATGAATATTTATTATTCAAAATATTTACACAAATATTGAACTAAAAATAAATATGTTACAGGTTAAAATATCAGGTTTATAACAGCAAATAATTATATTTCGTTTAAATACAAGAATAAGTTAAAATTCAATAATTGACATTAAAAGAATAATTAATCTTTTTGGGCCAAATAAATTTTCTTTATACTAAATATTTACGAACAGAGTTTGTTCTTTGTAAGAGTCAGAATTCAAAAATCGGAACTCAAAGGGCTGGTCGTATGCTGGGGTATGTATGGGCTTGACTCTTTGCCCTGTCCTAAGGAAGAAGGGGAAAAACAAGCTGGTCTTGTCCCTCTTTTTAATGGCGGGAAGAGATGGGAGAGTGAAATGTTTCGAATTTGTATGATCAACCCAAGGCCTGAATAGATTTTCGCAGTTGGGCTTGCTGGGACACAAAAAATGAAAAAGTTACTTTGTCTCACTCAGTGAGCACAAATCCGCATTTGCTCACTGATTCAGGCAGCAAAACCTACATTTTCGAGCTACTGAAGTGAAAACGTTATTATGTTTAGGAAATACACAGTAGCTTTACTAGAAATCTGATTTATTCTTGAGAGTATCAACTAAATTGAATAATTAAGTTTGAAAAATAATGAATAAGTATTATAGTGCATCAAAACTTTTATTTATTATTACTATTATTAAAATTAGAGAGTGGGGGCTCGTGTCGTCCGAAGCATGTGAAAATTGCACTTGCTTGTAACGTATTGGCAATTTTAAAGGTAATCGTATCGTAGTCAATTTAGATTTACCTACGTATATTAAAAATAATAACTGGTCGCGGGACTTATTTCTATTACCGTGACCCCGGAACATAAAGGGCTACTGAAGGACACCGTGGATTATAGTCAGTACCAGTCTGACAGTACCTCCCGCCCTGCCCGGGGTTGGAGGTCTCATTTGATGATTTTACCACGATAAAAAAAAAAAAAAAAGGGTCGAATAATTAGTATAGTGGTAACTGATTGACTGAATCGTGTTTTTTGTCGACGGAAAATATTTTTTTTATTGAAAATATGAAAGAATGTGAAAGATCTCTGTCATCTTAAGCATGGTGCAATTCAAATAACTTGCTACAGTTGGAAACATATGTGCATAAAAATCGACAACTACCTACATATATGCGAATCTACTATGAAAACAGTTATGTTTATCATCATTAACAATTAACGTAGTAACGCAGATTATATTCCGAATGCAATAACCTTGCATTGGGGGCAACCAGGTGCAACATTCATATCATACCCCAAAATATTTACAATATTATCGTTTTAACGACACTTGCAGTACCCTTATCAATTTTCCTGTACTGAGATATAGAGTTTAACGTTAATACTTATAATCAAATTTCGATTAATAGCGTGATTGCAGATTCGACCTTGTTGTAAGTCATCGAAAAATAAATCAGTCAAGGCCGCTTATACTTATTCTGCATTAAATAATAAAATTCATAAAATATCCATACATAAGGCTATGACTATTAAAGATTACATAATATCTAGCTAGGCTATTAAACGAGCTGAAATTGTTTTTGTTTTTTATCGTTATAAAATCATCAAATGGGTCCGCCCACGCAGGGCAGGAGGGACTGTCACACTGACAAACAACGATGTCCTTTAAAGTCCTTTACGTTCCGGGCTCACGAAAATTCGACTCCGGCAGGCTTTGGCCTTCTTCTTCCTCGTCATAAACAAGCTATACTTGGAGTTTCTTTGAAGGATAGAAACTAAGTTATCCAGAAAAGATCTGGAGTGACCGATTAAGCAAACTGAAGTGGCAGTGGTTTGGCCATGTTTGTCGAAGGAGCGATGATCAGTGGAGAAGACGATTCTTGGAGAGGAGAACGAGTATAGGCAGGCGTAGTAAGGAGGCAAGCGTAGTGTGGAACACCCCTCAGCTATATGGACCAAAGACCTTAAGAAAGTGGGTGGTCAGCTATATGGACCAAAGACCTTAAGAAAGTGGCTGGGAGAAGCTTGAGGATGCGGAAGGCAGAGGAAGGGGTTAAATGCAACCTGGGACAGGGCTATGTCCAGTAGTGGACAGATTTAAACTAAGCTGATTGATTGATAGTAACTACAACAGTATCATGGATTACTGCTTATCTATCGTATGTTTGATGGTTCACAAATAGATATTGTCAAGTACCTGTGTATCTACGTAATGCAATGTGATATATACAAGTAGGGAAGTATGTCGCACGTGGCTTGCCACGCCATTCCAAACCTTATCTTAGTGCTGTCACAATTTCTGATCGCTATCTCGTTTGTTGCTTACCAGGTGGGATAATGCCCCCTGTTGGCAATGGTTTAAAACTCCCCGATATCTCGCTAAGCCGAGTAATAATTATTTCCGCAAGACATTTTGCTAGGTCAATTCGTTTTTTCTAAGCCAAATGCAGTCGTTTTTCCCGCTCGAAGATCAAGCTGGTCATGCCCGAAGCGTACACTGAAATAGCGAAGGTATTTTACGGGTAAATAATCTCCAGCGAATACTGTCGTTTTGACCCACTCTCCTTTTGTTAAATGCAACCCCGGCAGGCTTGGCCAGAGTGGTTTTTGCTAATCTTGAAAGACTGCCCGCGATAGTGGCGCGAGTCGCCTAGGTGGCCGAACGTCTTGCGACGTACGCTGGTACCATGACTGGGGAAGGATGTCCGCACGATGCCCGCAGCCAAAGCGACATGCTGCAAACGCGCTATATTGCCCCGATGGTCCACGGGATGACCGTCGGCTAAAATAGATATGCTACCCCGATCTAGTGTGACACGGGTTTTTTCTTACAGTAATTTCTCAGGTGGGAACTCAAGCAAAAGGACCTCGATTACTCTCGAGGGTTTTATCGCGACTGCGAATGGTGTGCGTGTTAAACTAATAGATCGCGCCGACTCTTGCGGAAAGTCACGTCCAGGCTCCGTTGGTCGGTAGATGGGCAAAGCCGTCAGAATGGCCAGCGTCCTATGTGCGACTGTGAGAATAAAAGACAGAGGTGAGTGCACCTGTGCTCGCCACACACTGCCATAATTGTCTGCCAGAGGCAATCTCCTAGAGATGCTATCGCATATTCGTCCAAGATGTAGCTGAACTAAAATCCACTAGCGACATTATTTTAAGATGGTCCCAAGATCCTGAAAACGTATGGTCCAATAGGGGGATACCCTATACCCATTTTTGTACTCCAGGCAACAGAATATTATATAAAATTTCAGGAGTATAAGCCGTGAAAAGGTAACCAACTAACTTACTACGTACTTACGTATGTATAATCATTATTATGTTACAATAAGATAAGGATTCAATGCCCAAATGACTGGCATTACATTCATCTTTTATTGCGCCTACTACACTTTCATAAATTATAAATACGTGAGTGAGATTTAGCTTAGCATTATAATTTAACTGTTTTTTTAGGATTGTAAATAAATATGATTTATTAGAAAACTTTGTAATACGATTATCTTGCCATTTTCTAAAATACGTGACATCGTAAAACAGCCGATAGAACATAAATATAATAATAATATTTGAAAGTTTATTGTCTGCTGATTATATTATTAATCTGACTAATACCGACACTAATTCTGATTGCTCACAGCCTCTTAGCAATTGACAGGCCTTAAGGATTTTTTCTATGCTTTGTAATGGTTTATTTTATTTTAGCAATTTATATTCTTTTTGTTGTTTTTTTTTTAATTATAGATAAATATTTTATGCATTAACATTAATAAACAATAACGATGATAAATATTATTGAACAATTAAAAAATGAGAATTAATACACACAGAAAAGTAGTTTTTTACTTAGAAATTCTAGATATCTATAAAAAGAGGTGTGTTATAAGTTTGTAAGTTACCTACTGAAAACTGGTTTACAATTAAATACATACAGGGTGTGTAATTGGTTGCATTCTAAAATTAGAAACTAGACTTCGTTTAAAACTATTTAACCCTGGATCTTTTTCAACAAGACCCTGGGAAAGGCTCTCATTTTAAAAGTCAATGAGATAATATGGCGTTTTTCTCGAAGTTTGCAAATAAACTGTCTTGTTTTCAGAAATCTACAAAAGTATCAGAAATTCTTGAAATGCAAAGGCAGTTTTAATAAAATTTCGTTTATTCTTTTTAGTGTTTGATCAGAACTTTTACGTTGTGTGATTTTATAGTCGTCCGTTAGTTAGTAGTTCGAAAGTTATCAGTTCATAGCTGTTCCCCTTGTCTTCACCCCCGCTGCGTGATGTTATATAGCGTATTATAACCTTCCTCGATAAATGGACTGTCCAACACAAAAAGAATTTTTCAATTCCAACCAGGACTTCCTGAGATTAGTGCGCTCAACCAAACAAACAAACTCTTCTGCTTTATAATATTAGTATGGCCAAAATTGTTGAATATTAGGTTTTAGTACGCCCTATTTTAAGGAATGCACCTATTTAACAATCAACCCTGTATATGTACCACTTTGACTACTTAGGCCTATGGTTTAATACCGGTGATTAGATTAATAATCTTCTAAGATTAATAGCCCAATACCTAGGCTTACATGGATAGTCTCAGTACGTGACACTGTAAAGTAACAGATATCTTATCAGTGGTCGATTGCTGATAAACGAAATTTTTTAGGCCTCAAAGTACTTTCAGAGAAAAGTCACCCACTTTGGTAATGATGTCACTAACAATAGGGTTGAGATTTCTCTGAAGCTTACTGTACTTTGAAACCTAGAGAATTCTCTGTACTTTTCGTTTAATCTTCAGATGATGATGAAAAGCAATTCTTAAGGCAGATGTCTTAAACGAAAATGAAATTAATTAAAGTATATTATATTTATGTGATTCTGCAACGATTGACCGACGACCGGTTCACCATTGGACGTTTCGTCGACAGGACGATTCACTTATGGCCGTTTCACCGATGGACTCTTTCACCTTTGGACTTTTCGCCGATACCACGATTAATTTATGCCCGGTTCATCGATAGAACCTTTCACCTAGGGACTTTTTATACATAGTTACAGGCCAAGTTTTTTTTTTTTTAAATCGTTGCCCCAAACTAGGAATTTCTCCTGTATCGTGGGTGCGTTTACAAATATAGAAACTCACAGACACCCAGATCCGGAACAGCTTATTGCAGATCAAACTAATATTAGTTTCGTACTGGAATCGAATCCGCGACACACAGCGCAGCAGTCCCATTGTTCAGCCACTGCGCCAAACGTACCGTCATAGTAGTAAACAAGTTGCAAGTTCTATGCAACGTGAACAAACCTTCATACAAGTTATAAATTTGCAAAAAGGTAATTTGAACTCTAGGTTCTTTTTTTTTCTGTTCAAGATACTTATCCTATAGGGATCAAGGTGACGTCGTCATAAGTACCTACTCGTATACTAGAATTGCTTATTGGAAACGTGTCTTAAGTGTAATTGAATCTTTATCATAGAAAAATCATAATCTGAATATTTTAATTGACGTACCTATTTGATTAATTATATTATCAGCCCACTTTCACAATTTACAGCAACGTGCAATAAAATCTGTATTTTTATATCCTGATCACGATAACATTGATAAAACAGCATGATCAATATAGATTATTTATTGGAAACTTCCGAATGGTTTCTGCTAATCGCTTAAGGACCAAAGTACGTAACAATGTAGGGCGGACACTACTTTCAGCATCGGCGATCTGCGATTTTGATACTGTAAAGTTGTAGTAAGTAAAATTTGGAATGGTCGTGGGACTTATCGAATTACCGTGACCCCGGAACGTAAAGGGCTATTGAAGAACACCGTGAATTTTAGTCAGTACGAGTCTGTCAGTCCCCCCCGCCCTGTCCTGGGTTGGGAGGACTCATTACATGAATAAATCACGTAAAAATAAAAAAGTAAAATTTGGAACAGACTGAAGTATATTTATGTAGTAACAAACTAATTACCGTAGACTCTGCTGCTGATATATTAAGATGATCCTTGATCTACTCAATTACGACTCTACTGTTAAATTATTTAGGTATAGTGTATAATTACGCGTAAACCTCAATTTCAACCTCAAAGGTTTACAAGTAAGGAAATAACATCGCTGTTTCTCACTCTAGTTTATTTTTCCAAAAGGTTCAGTTTATGAAAACATAGTAGGTACATTTTTATTTCGAAAGTTACGTTAACATCCCATGTAATAGAGGCGGAAACTTTTGCCATCAACTTTGAGTCTGTGTAAAGGCAGAGGTAGACTTGTAAAGTTCTTTTTTTATCTTTTTTTTAAAAACTTTTCTCCACACAAGGAATTTGTGAGTACGTTTACTAAATCATACTACTTTTACTAGATCATACTCCTACAAATATTTGTTCAGTTCGGGGTCGAAACCGCGTCACGCTGCGCTGCAGTCGGCTGTGCCGTCAAAATACAGTAAACTGAATCGTGTATGGCTGACATTAAAAACAATCATGGATTTATGGAACCAAACCAAGAAAATCAGTCATTATTGGAGCTTGCAACCACTTAACGACTAGACGAAATTATAATAATAGTCGCAGAAAGAACTAGTCTAAAGCCATATCTCTTTCTAAATCAATAAAGGGTAGAAAGGATGACATACAGTCTCGGCTCTCTCTAAAATGAAGGAAAATAAAGATATAGTTGTTAAACGTGAACTTACCGTTATGGGTCTTTGTCTTCTCGTTGTACTTGCAGTTGTAGGCAATCGAGTAGGTGTTGAAGTCGGTGGCCAGGATCAGCAGGGGAGACTCAGAGACGAAGTCTGAAACAAAATAAAATATTAACCTTCAAATGTCATTTAGAAGGTCGATAATCGCCGAACAGCTTATCGACCGAAAAATAGACCAGTGTAAATCCCGATTAGATATCATGATCAGCTCATAATGTTCCCACTGCTGGGACACAGGTCTTCTTTCTATGACAGGGAGTGGGCTAAAAACCACCACAAGGGCCCAATACTCCTTCTGGGACTGTGTCATCAGGTGACCGTGACCTTAGAACGTAAAGGGCTATTGAAGGACCACCGTGAATTTTAGTCAGTACAAGTCTGACAGTCTCTCCCGTTCCGCTCAGGGTGGAAGGACTCATTTGATGATTGTACCAAGATAGAAAAAAAAAACCATATGCGGGTTGTAAGATGTCACATCATGCTTCCGAATTTTCGATTCTAGGATATGCTGGTTTTCTCACGATAATTTCCTTCACCGTTTTGAGAGCAGTGGCTATGAATGGAGTTCACAGAGTAATGTACTGGCTGGATTTGAACCGAACAGCACTGTTCGTAAGTCGAGGCCGTTTTCACTGGGCCATCACTGCTCCACAATATAGGTACACACTTTGTCACTTAAGTGTATCCTTCTAAGGTTCGATTTCAATCAATGCACTTGTTAACAGTGATTTGTAAATCAGAGATAAAATTTAAACGAAACTGTAATCAATACTGATTAAAATCAGTGAGTGTGCGTTATCACTAATCACGATTTTTGTAAAAGCATTGATAAGATCATTTAAAAGATGTGTTAAATGTGATAAAAGCTAGGAATCCCCTTATTTCAGTTACAAAAATGTAAAATTTACTTTAGTAGAATAAAATAACAATGAATAGACATAGACTCAAATGCTCAGATTCAAAGGTAGATTAAATTAGGTAATGTGTAAGTTAATTCGAGTCTCAAAGAACGAGTCTGATTACCTCCACCTCGGGTCATGCAAAGGGTATATTTGTAATATTTTTTATGGGCAATTTTTTTTTTCTTTTTTTCGTTTTTTTAATGTTTGAAGAACTATTATCGAAGAGTAATTCAAAATTGATTAAAGCGAGAAAAGAAAATTACTGTCAACACTTACAATTAAACCAGTTCATAAAAAAAAACTTTAAGCTGCTTTTATTACTTGTTGATAAAAAGAACTATACAATCT
The DNA here is from genome assembly GCA_028554685.1 of Agrotis ipsilon. Lineage (NCBI taxonomy): Eukaryota > Metazoa > Arthropoda > Insecta > Lepidoptera > Noctuidae > Agrotis > Agrotis ipsilon. The sequence goes on along the minus strand of CM052973.1, from coordinate 12,400,450 downwards.
AAAGACAAGAAGAAACGAACGAGTCTAAACTAGATAAAGTTTCGTTGTTCATCATGGAGTTCTGATAGCCAAAGAAAAGCTCGATGTCATCATAATATTGCTTAATCACTCTTAATGCCTACAGCATTCAGCTAAATCGGAAACCAGGAGTGAACTTGCAAAATTTGAAGGTATTCCACGAAAGGCACCCGCTGATATATTATGGCACCTGAGCTACTTGCACCTTATCTATTCGACATAAGACTCCTGTCAAAATTTTTCGCACCTTCCAGGTGCCCTTCGTGGAATACCTCAACATTTGATTACAGACAGACAACGGGACAGGTAAATAAAAGGTTGTTAAAAATCTTACCTCCGAATTTGAAAGAGACGACGAACTTGCCGGCTTCGTTGGCATCAGCAGCGAACTTGGCAGTTCCCTCGATGAACTTCTTCTCACCGTTCAGGACATGGGAGTTCTTGACGATGACCACGTCACCGTTCAGGGTGTATTCAGCCTGGCCGCAGGTGCCCTTGCCTTCAGAGGCGATGGGCAGCTTCGAGATTTCGTACCAGACGCCTTGGTACTGAAAAGGAAAGTATTGTTTAGTTTTTGGTGGACTGTTAGCTGAAGGAGTAATCATAATTCTAGAGTTTATTATGTCGTGCATATAAAAGTATGAGATTTTTTTCTTGTCACCCCACATTATTAAATTATCGCAAAATTCGTAGTAGCCTACATTGTACTGAACGGTTAGACAGTTTCTTTAAATTCCATGTAGGTGCTATAGAGCATAATGGCTGCAAAAAACGCTGACATGGAATCTTAGGCGAGTTTATGCACGATTTGGTGGAGAAAGCTGGACTGAAGTAAGAATGTGACTGTGGGGAGACCTCAGCCCAGCAGTGGGATACTGAAGGTTAAAAAATAAACAGAAAGCAAGCCCGTTATCATTGAATAGGCATAATATGAACTTATGAAAATGATTTCCACACTTTTACTCGTTTAAAACGTTGGTCTAGTCTTTGCGACCACGACTGAGCATGAGGTACCGAATTCCATGCCCAGCAAGTGCCACGGTTCTATGTTCTAATGCTAACGTCAGTTTAAAGAACTATGACACAATACCAAACTCAAGCAAACTCCAATCAGCCTTCACGGTCCGTTCACAACTTTGTGTCGCCAGGTCACCTCGAATCATTCAATTCCGCGGTGCGCAGACGCACCGTAACTAACTGCCTAATTGATCACCGTTTATCGGTAGATTAGTTTATTGTGTGTGAATCACCAAGGTTTAATAGTTTAATGGAATAAAGGTCAATTTGCTTTGGCCTTGATCTTGAATCTAGAGTGACGCGTTGTTGTTCCGCAGTTCACCCTCTGGTGATTTGTACAGTGGTTCAATTGATTTTAGTTAATTGAAAACTAAATTACTGTTAAATGATGATGGAAATGACTCAATGGGTTGACAAAAACAACCTATGACTCTTGTTTGTACAACCACGCCTACATTCTGGCTTTACGTTTTTGTGTGAAAACAAAAAGCTTACGTAGATATCAATATTGCGGTCGCCGATTAGTCAAAATTCAACCATAATTCATTTAAATGACTTAAAACATTTTTAAGGGTTTTTTTCTAGATAAATTCTAACACCTGCATGGTCGATATTACATGATTATTTTTGGTTTAATATTGTCATTGGTTGGAAGATCGTGAGCTGTGGCGTTCCTTGGGAGAGGCCTATGTCCAGCAGTGGACTGTAATTTGGCTGAAATGATGAATGATTATGATTGTCATTGGTTAACTCAGAATCGACAACTTTTATAAAAATCAGATTATAAACTAACAAATCTCTAATTATAACGACGCTAGCATGAATAATTCTTTTAGGTATGTGCTTCCTTATGTAGATGACGCAGTTTTAAATAAAATTGAAAGCAAAATGCATGGGCTGAAGCTGTTTAATGTGACTGACACAAATGAAATCATAACTACAGTGATTTCTACGAACAACTAAACGCTTTTTGATAAATTCTTATTACATAGGTATTCTTACGTTTCGGTTTGTTTGTAAGATCGTTAGTAGTAGGTAGATATTGAATATGAGATCCCAGGTTTGTTTTCCAAAACGGGACATACTTAGTTCTGTTTAATTGACACTTTATGTAAAATTTTTGTTGATGTGTGAAGTGCCTATACCTACCAGTTTTTTTTTGTAGCTGGAAGCTTCATTGTAATACCACAACATTTTTTTTACTAAAACATAGATTTATGAGTAATGTGGTGGATAAGGACGGAATTCCTGTATCTGTATCAAGTGATAAAGAGATAGAAGATATAGAGAGATAATGGTAAAGTATGCTCTATTGGTAATTGAGATACAGTTGAATCCGCTTATTATGACATCGAAGGGAAATAATAAACACGTCATTCTAAGCGGACGTCATACAAAGCATTTTGTACAAAATAAAAAAAAACCTCCTTTTTTTTCAGTATGTATTAACTTTTATAGAGAGACCATAAAGAACTAAGTCAATAATTGAATTACCCACTGAGACTCAAAATACCATGCATGCGCCGAACATCATTGGGTATCACGACGTGTCGTTTCCGAACACTAGTCTAAGGTGATATGAACTTTGGTCATTATAAACGGAGTCATAATAAACGGATTCTACTGTATATACAAATCTCAAATCTTAAAATGAAAATATCATTTCGAAACTCTAACACGAGTTCACTTTTCTGTTTAGTGTCTTTTATTTAGTAGCAATGGAGTTAGTATAATAACTAATGGCACAAAACATAAAAAATATGCCCCACACTAGGAATTTCTCTAGACTGTCATGCGTGCGTTTATAAACAAACAAAAACAGCCAGACCCAGAACAAATACATGCAGGTCATGCACATATTTTACATTTTTCCAAAATATTTGTTAACACGTAGAAAATAATATTTCTGATCTCCGTCAAGCCTCATGCAAGAAAAAAATCGAATTGTATTGAAATAACCATAAACGTGGTCTTTGGCTGCTGGCCTTTTAGAGAGACTAAGAGTCACTCAACGAGCAATGGAAAGAGCTATGCTCGGAGTTTCTTTGCGGGATAAAATCCGGGTCACGGATATTCGGCGAAGAACCAGAGTCACCGACATAGCTCGTAAAATTTGCAAGTTGAAGTGGCAATGGGCAGGCCACATCGCTCGGAGAACTGACAACCGATGGGGAAGAAAGGTTCTCGAGTGGCGACTACGGACCGGAAGACGCAGCGTAAGTAGGCCTCCCACTAGGTGGACCGACGACATCGTGAGAGTCGCGGGCAACCGATGGTATGGATATACCTAAATATGGAGAATTGTCGTTCGAAGTGACGATCTAATGGGGAGGCCTATGTTCAGCAGTGGACGTCATGCGGCTGATGATGATGATAATGAACCATAAAATAACTTGTCTATTCTTGTTAGAACAAACCAGGATATAATGATTAGATATTCTCGTATCGTAATACTTTAACCAATACATAGATAAAAAACATTGTTTTCTGATAAAGAAGACAGTTCAAATACATAAATAAAAAGACCGATTATGTAATTCTGAGATCATGACCAAGGCCTTTTATCAACTAAATAACAAATGCTTAGTTAAACAATGTACAGTCATCTCAAACCGTAGATAACAATATTGATCTGTCCACGCCTATGGACGTTAGCAACGTTATAACGATAGCGGTTATCGTCAACTGTTGTATGGTTCCGTAACTATCTATGTATGTGGTCATCATGTAGCTATTAAGGGTGTGTAACCAGAAAGTTGGCACCATCCCTAATAGCTGTAAAATATTTACAAGTTTTAATTTATTTGGCAATTGTTACTGTATGGAACAAGAAGAACAAGAAATAGGGCTCTATAGTGCGCTAGAAAATTGATCTAGCAAAATTGATATTCAAAATTGATATGTAATTAAAACACTGAATTTGATGTTGTAACCGTTTCAGGTGTATAAAAGGCATTTGGAATGCATTTTAGGTCTAGAACTATATATTCGGTGTTTCGATATTAATTATTATGCAAATTTGCAAAATTAATAAAACTTGTAAATATTTGACAGCCATTTGCGACGTTGCCAGCTTCCAGAATACGCGCTCTTAATACCACGAATAAATAAGTAAGGAAATAAAGACATTAGAGGTGAGCTGCTAATTTTAAACGCAAACTCTTTCCGTCTTACTACAAGACTTTTAAAGATCTGTTGAACACTTGCTAAAAACCTGTCAACTGCAAAACGGCATTTGACGTTGATTTAAGGGTCGTTTTGTGTTGCACTTTTATATACAAGGTGTTCAACAAATGTTTAAATTTTTTGTGGTACGACGTTTTGATTCATTGCAGTCTCTCAAACTGTGGACCCCTCCACAGTCGAAGTATTATATTAAAAGGACACCGCAGACCACAATCGCAAAGGGAACAATGAAATAATAGGTTGGTATTTGAATCAAGTCTGACGGTCACTTCAGCTCCACCAAGAACAGGAGGACTTATTTGATGATACTGCAGACATACCAAAAAAAAAGAAAATATTCTTAAAAGTACTTAATCGTGATTATCTGAGTCAGTGAAATTATTATTAAAGAACTGACGGAGGAAATTTTTATTTAAGGTGATAAAATCATCAAATGGGTTCTAATAACCAGGGCGATAGACTTGTTCTTAAATGTGTCCTCTTGCCGAGGGAGGAACGGGAGGGACTGTTAAACTCGTATTGACTAAAATCCAAAGTGATCCTTCAAGAGCCCTTTACGTTTCAGGGTGACGGTTACCTATGAGACAGTCCCGCGTCCGACCTGTGTAAAAACTTAGGATATTTTTCCTGGTGCACTTTCCTGTTATCGTATCCGATTCAGAGGGGAGAAAACGTAGGTAGAAGCCGTAAAAGTTTATTAATGTAAATAAGCTTTTATACGCATAAACGCTTGCATCGCGAATCGTAAAGCTTTTTTGTGTAAATAATAAAAAAAACTATAACCTGACTACGTAAAAAGGGTCTAAAAAGGGCGAAACAAGAAGAAATTGAAATAAAGAAATGAGATGTAGGAGAAGTCAAGAGCAAAAATGTTCTAGGATTCCGTTGTACAGAATCGGCAGGTCTGCCACTATTTTCATTCTACAAAACATCTTTGGTTTGATCAATTATGCTGTCATCGACTATTATGAAATCCGAACAAACGATAATGTTCATATCTTCATCCCGATCATAAGAAAATGGATGTTGTAGATAATACATTTATTATTCATTTATAATTATTAACAATACCAAATCAAATACAACATATTGAAAAATTTAACGAAATTAGAGTTGTTATACAAAAAACAACTAATAATTTTAAGTAGCCAAATTAATTTATATTTTAAAACCTATAATAGTTTTTATAAGGTATTTTTAAAACCTACGTGGACGGAAAACCCATCAGAACTGAAATTCTTAGGTAAAATTTCATTTCTGCTATATAAGTATTCTCTTACAAAACTCATTTGAAGATTGGATTTGGACATTTAGAGATTTATCAGCTCTCAAGTGGATGAGAACTGATAAATGTGATAACTGAGTTCAACACACTGGAATATTCAGACACTCAAATGAGAGAAAAAACGAAAACAGTTTTATTATACATCTGTATAAATATGTATAAAAATCAATGCCACTTTTCGTTGTAATTTTAACTCAAAAACCGGCCCACCGATCCAAGCCAAATGTTTAGACTTTGTTCGTACTATTTAGATAGTTTGTGAAGTTTGCACAAAATCGGTCGTGCGGTTCTTTATTTATCACATTTTTTTATAAAAAATAATGTAGTAGTAGTAGTATTAGTAGTATTGATTCTGTGGCGCTACGATGTTCGCGGGGTCCGCTAGTATTTATACGAATTCGACAAACTTATACCAGATTAGAACCAACTTTTAGAACCTTACTCAAATCAAATCAAAACATTTATTTCAAATAATCCATTTAAGCACTTTTGAATTGTCAAAGACAAATAAAATAATATTTAACACTACAAAAATTATGGTGCTACAGTCCCAGTCACACGACATAAAAACTGTGAAAGTACCATAGACGCCCATTCCAAGAAATATATCTCTATGGAGAAGAACGGGCAGGAAACTCCATGGACACTCATTTTAGATCCTGAAACTGAACAAGATAAAAAGGTCTATACTCACAGCTGTCAGGTTGAAATTCTCAACCGGCTTCACTTCAGGGCAGGCTCCATCATGAGATTCGGCCACGGCCACCGCAACAACAGCGAGGATGAAAAATCTAAACATTTTGAAAAGTTACTAAAATATTTTTGGTAAAAAATTAAGTCGTCAACGCCTCTGGTGCTTGGACGGTTGTCAGAGATAAACTGGCGGGTCTATCACAGAGTCATCCTTATATACCCGGAGCTACAGAGGTCACGGACAGACACAATTCATATCTCAGGATTATTTAATTGACAGAATTGCGAATGAGGAGGATGAGGCGTTCAATTTTCTGGAGACATCGGGCGCTATGCGTTTGTTGCTTCCCTTGTTACTTTGCGATTGCATTGTGGAAGCTTCGGGAATTTCGAAAGATTATTAGCAAATGCGTATGTAATGATTTTTATGGTATAGTAGATTTATCAAAAACTTACACGGTCAATAGAGTTTAGCATAAATAATAATATTAGTCCTATTAGATGTGCAAACACTAACTTCTTTTAAGGCCACTGAATAATATGTTACTGACCGGGGTCAGTAACATATTATTCAGTTATGTAATTTACAGATAATTTGTGTTCGAATATGTTATAGTAACAGTCTATTATTACAAATCTAAAATGTTATTTGAGGAGCTTCGTAAACACAATTAAATACCTGATTTTATTTTTTCTTAATTCTTTTAAGTTCTCGAATCGAACGATCTCTGACGAAGATACTCGTATGTCTGACTTGTATTATTACAAAAATATAAGTGAGGAAGGGTGTAAAAAAACCTCCATCCCCTAAATAGGTTAGCATCCAAAAAAGATAAAAGTTTGTATATTGTTTATCACGTCACATGCATTGATGAAGTAAGGTTTAAACCTGACTTCATCAATTGGATCCGAATGGCGGCTAAAGAAACCAGGGCAGGTCAAAAGTATGTTAGATTTTTTTTTCCAAATCACCGCAACTTTTGAAAGCCAAAATCAACTGAGGCGACCACCAGAAAAGCGCCGAGATGATGAAGCTTGACGTATCCTTGAACACGAAAAAGAAAAATAGAATAGCGTAGGAGTAGTGTTGACGCTATCGTCAAAATCGCGAGGAACAGATAGATGAGGCACAGAGCCGAGAACTATAGCAGAAAAAGGGGAGGACCTATATCCAGCAGCGGATGAAATGATGGTTGTCGTGTCAAAAGGACCTTTAGAAGGCTTTCATATGTGATGACGGGAACTAGATCAAAATCTACAAAATAATGTAGGTACTTTTTGATGAAATTCAGATGGTACGAGTCATTTTTCATCACCCGTAGGCCTTAAAGTTAAATCCTTCGAAATCTTTTTATCAGTATTCTTCTTATATCGATCATCCGTTTGTTATCAATAAAGGAATTTGAACTGATAAAGAGATGGGCTCGTGAACTGACTCAGCTCGTGCACTTACTGATAAAAAGCATTGCATAATTTTAAAAGTAAACTAGTATTTATCACTTTAGCGTGTACACAGACAGTCCTCTGCCCTGCGTCCTCCCAGGGCAGAGCGGCAGGGACTGTCAGTCTCGTATATAAATCCACGATGTCCTTCAATAGCCCTTTACGTTTCAGGGTCATGGTAATTCGTAAGTCCCGAGAGATTTACAATCAAATAAAATAATTTTAGTATTAGGATATTTCAAAAAAGAAGGATCCTACGAAATGCGTAGGCTATAGAATTTTGTGCAACGATTCGATCACGCATGATCAAAACAGATCATTTTTATTTAGAATGATCATCATGATCGATCTATTCTCCATTATCTTGGAAAAACCATAAAAAAGATGCTTTTCATTCCTTATCATTAACCTCCTGTCAAGATTTCAAACACCTAAGCCCGTTGTTACACAAGACGACGCAAATCTCCGATACCTTACGACTTTGGTATTCAGGCGACTATCACAATACACACCAATTGAGGTTCGTGCTTCCAACCGGTATAAGTGGAGATCAAAAAGGGAGGCTTATGTTCAGCAGTGGTCGCCCTATGGCTGAGATGATGATGATGAGGTTCGTGCACAGGCACGCGACAATTGATACCAACAACGACGATATATTACTAGACTCCGCATGCACGATCGCAGAAACAAAAACTATTCTGTCAACTTGCTGAGGTACTACGTAAGCGAGGGGTACGGGGTACTGCGTTGTGATTAGCTAACTCAAGGTCTGTTCTGTCTCAAGGTATGTTTACGGCTCACAGGAGTGGTCGAAAAAAGACGGATATAAGACTTTTCTGCCTAATGTGTTGACAGACATCGGTCGCCTGTTATTAGGAGTCTAGTAATATATCGTCGTTGGATACCAAAGTCGTAAGGTATCGGAGACTGGCGTCGCCTTGTGTACGAAGGAGCTAAGGATTAGGGCGTTGACACATCGAGCGGTTTCCCACAAAACATTGTAATGACAAAGGGCCGCAGATCATCCATAGCCAATTATGATGTTCATGAGAAATAGAGCGGAAAGCGACCATAAAGGCAAGACTAATTGCAAGCTGCAAGCCCTATTGTAGTGGGTATATAAAGGTGCATTCGTTGGATACAAATAAAAAGTGAAATCAACGGATATAGCCAAAGCATCGACAAAGACCAACGCAAAACTATAATTTGAGACTGTTTTGACGCTGGGGCAGCGCTGCACATACAGCTTTATCCTTATGAAATATCATTTTTTTTTTATCCTGGTAAAATCATCAAATGAGTCCTCCCACCCAGGGCAGGGCGGGAGGGACTGTCAGACTTGTACTTTCATAAGTTCCGCGACCCCGGCAAGCCTTGGGCCCCGTCATTAGGCCCGGTATCCACCAATGCGGAGAGGAGAGGAGATGTGTTTGAATAACCAATCAGATGTCAACTCAAGTCAACTGAAGCTAAGCGGAGAGGAGATGTGAACATCTGATTGGTTATTGAAACACATATTATCTCCTCTCCTGTCCACTTTGGTGGATTACGGGACTTACGCTGACACTCTTTGAGGCGCGCGTGAAACACAACGCGCCGCCTCGATCCAGGCATGGTCCATGGTCGGACAGCTGGCGTATGTAGATACATAGGTTACATTATTAAGCTACATTACATATATTAGGTTACACTCTTTCTAAATTATACAATATATTAATCATTTTCACACACATCAACGTTTGATTATCCCTCTTTGTTTAAAAAATCTTTGACGTTATCAGGTAATTGTTAGTCAAACGTTTCTTATTATTCTTATCTGAACATTCAATTAAAATATATGATTTTATCAACATTCTCAAATCAGAACAAATCATGTTAGTGAAACGAAACGACGAAGAACAGATTTCTTTTTTATCTCATACGTCAATATAATTCTGTTATCTGTATTGTACCTAAGATTTCAATTAAAATCTACCTACGTTATTAAATTACGGAGTTTTGATTCAAAATATTGTACTTCCATTTTATGAATTTCTATTACAGCTTAACTTTATTTTAATTTATATGCTTTTATTGCACACTTTTAACTTGCTACATCGTTCTCACATAATGTACTACCAAAGAATGAATGATGTAACAAAGGTCTTGCAATAATTTAAGAGTGTCCATGAAGTTTCTTGTACGTTCTTCTCCATAGAGATCTACTTCTTGGAAAGGGAATCTACGGTACTTTCATAGTTTTTATGTCTGTGACTGGGACTGTAGCACCATAACTTTGTAGTATTTAATTATTAAAAGTGCCCTATTGGTCTATTTGAAATAAATGCTTTTGATTTGATTTGATTGTGCTAAACTTTGAGACGTTGTACGGCAAACTTTGTACCACCTCAGATACAATTAAAAAAAAACTGTTTTCCACTCAAGATTGTCTATTAGAAATCCCGGGAAGATCCATATTAACACCAACTATTCAATGCAAGTACTTTAATAACTCTACCTAATTCCGACCTCTGGTAAACCATAACACAAACTTATAAGCTAGATTTAAAATCATATTGGTACAATCACCAAAATTGAATCATGACCCACTTTGAAAATAAAGTGTTTGAATCCGTAAAAATTACAAAGACCAAGGTCGTTACGATTGGATATGTATTTTATCGCGAATGTGAACCTCAATGAATTTCAATGTCTGTAAGTACAATTATAAGCTTGTGGTGGGTCATAATTCAAATTTGTCGATTGTACTTAGTAGTGATAAGATTAGGTATGATGCACACAGACACGACAGGACGTAAGCAATGGACAGAAACAAATTGGCAACGGTTGAACTTAACAGTGCATACAGTATGCACCTACTGCCACTTAGCTTCTTTAATAAATGACAGCTGCATCCAAGCACTGACTGCCACTGTGTGTAACGAGCCTTAAGTATAGCAACTTAGCAATGTTGAAATTAAGAGACGGATAAAATACGTTCTGAAAATTAAATTAAATTATTTTGAATGGATTATATTATAAATTGATATTTCAATGGATTATTACTACTAAGGCCTAGTTGTTTGGGGTGCTAAGACAGGAAACCTCCACGTGCGCCCGTGGACTGGAGTTTGTCTCGGATATGTCCGAGGGGAAGACTAGTTTTTCGGGCCGGTGCACCCTGGGATGCGGGCAAAAACTCTCCCTTAGGCCACTGTGTGCCTAAGGGGTCTCTTTGCAATGCGAATAGCCTGTCGGGTGGATGCTCCAGCGCGTGTCCCTCTGATCAGCAGAGGGCACAGCGGCGGAGCGGGCTTGCGGACGGTGAGTATGGGTAGCTCGCCGTCCGACCGAGGACCAAGCCCGGGTTGGTGGCGCGTCGTGTTTCGCGCCAAATGCCTGCTGGGGTCGCGGGTTTTTTCTTAACCCAGGTTACCGCGGCCCTGGAACGTAAAGGGCACCCGGAAAGGAACGCGGGTGGATTTTAGTCAGTAAGAGTCTGACAGTCCCTTCCGCCCCACCCAGGGCGGGAGGACTCATTTGATGATTTTACCAAATAAAAAAAAAAAAAAAGGTCTAGTTGTTTCATGAATAGCTGAAGTACCTATTGTAAAAACCCCATATTTTTTATGAATAGTTAAAAATAGATCTCAAAGATTGAAAAAGCGGTAACAGAGGTCATCACCTGCCTTTTACCCAACTATATTGGGATCGGCTTCCAGTCAAACCAGATTAAGCTGGATGTCAGTATTTTACATAGAGTGACTGCCTGTCGGACCTCCACATTCCACTGGGTAATACGATAGCACATGGTAAGACTGGTTGTCAGCCTTTAGAGCTTCTGACTAACCTCGCCAACCTCGGCAAGCGTGGCTTAACCCGGAAGATCAGCCTGTGCGGCTGTAATTATTTAGCCACGAGCTCCTCAAAAGCGGTAACAGAGGTACAGGTTTGAAAAACAAGGTTCTTTCCCTAATTTGATCATTGGTATTGTTAGCAAACTGTACTGTTTTTCTCAACGTACGTAGAATTATATTAGCATTCCAAGAATTGGTGTTCACACTTCTTGTAGATATCTGTTAAGTGTTAATTAAGTGTTTTTTCCTTAATACAGCTTTATCTACGTTGTGAAATAATTGTGATGTTGATATCAACTGTCTGGTGTAATACACGTTCACTGTCCATGGGTACCAACGACGATATATTACTAGACTCCTAATAACAGGCGACCGATGTCTATCAACACATTAGGCAAAAAAGTCTTATATCCGTCTCATTTCGACCACTCCTGTGAGCTGTAAAAATACCTTGCGACAGAACAAACCTTGAGTTAGCCAATCACAACGCAGTACCCCGTCCCCCTCGCTTACGTAGTACCTCAGCGAGTTGACAGAATAGTTTTTGTTTCTTAGGTCGTGCATGCGGAGTCTAGTAATATATCGTCGTTGATATACTAATGGGTAATTTTGGGGTGGAATAAGACGGCTGTGCCACAACATGTGTGTCACTAACTATTTTTGTTTTATGAAACTCCGAGGTGATCCTTCAACAGCCCTTTACGTTCCAGGGTCGATACCTGATGAGACAGTCCTGCAACCCCGACAAAGTTCCGCGACACCGGCACTTATCGTTTTTGGGTTTAAAAACTATCGTACCTACCTACCTATAAGGAAGTTAATGTCGTCTTGTGGGTGCGCAGGAGTTTAACTTCCTTCTGGGTGAGCTCGCTACGTCTAAAGACTCATCTTTGCTTCTAGTTTACATTGACATAAAGAAAATTAGTTTGCTCTATTCATAAAAATATTGGTACTTTTGTATGACCTAACCTTACAAGGCAATTGTAGCCAATTCGATAATTGAACAATTATGATTAAACTAGGACACTTTGGATTGTTCTTAAAACTGGAATGACGGCAATTCTTGACGAAGTAGTTTTTTCCTTATCAGGTCCTTACATACAACACAAAAGGGGTTGGTATCCAGCAGCAGAAGTGGGCAAACTTAGAGTGTAAGCCCTGTTTATAAATCCAAGAATTTGCATATCCAAATTGAACCTAAAGCCTCATTTAGACTGCAAGGTATTGCGTGCCGGGCATGCGGGCGGCGAGTAAAGGACAACTCGCTGTCCGACCATGGACCATGCCCGGGTCGACGGCGCGTCGTGTTCCACGCGCTCCTCAAAGAGCGTCAGCATAATGACGAGGCCCCCTCTTAGAGGGCTAAAGCCTGCTGGGGTCGCGGGACTTATACCATCACCGTGACCCCGGAACATAAAGGGCTATTGAAGGACACCGTGGATTTTAATCAGTCCAAGTCTGACAGTCCCTCTTGCCCTGCCCGGGGTGGGAGGACTCATTTGATAATTTTATCACGATAAAAAAAAAGATATTGCATGCCAGTTTAACAATATTGCAGTATTTTTTGATCAGTTCTGTAACAGTGTGTTCCCATCGAGTAACAGTGTGACTGGTTGGGATTTTTTTCTGAAGAAATTCCCATCGAGTAACAGTGTGACTGGTAGTGTGACCGGTTGGGAATTTTTTCAGAAAAAAATCCCATCGAGTAACAGTGTGACATTTGAGGGTGTTACTCGTTGGGAACAAATCGCTGAATGCGTTGTCCATCAAGAGTCCGTAATGTAATCAAACTTGCAACTTGCATGTCGTTTCTCCCAGCTTATCTATGAGCCTTAAAAGATAAAGGTAAATAAATATACTTAGCACAGCTCGCAAAACTAGAATGTATTTGGCCTAACAGAAAAAAACCCAATCCATGCAAACACACTAAACAAACACAAACAACAATGTCCGCCAGACAACAAAACATCATTTAACAAACCCAATGAATCACATTTTCCATCACAACAATCAAATTACATAATTTTCGTAAGAATAGCGGCTGATGGGCCCATCACGTTACAATTCATGTGCACTCCACATCGTGGAAAGTTTTAAGGATGACAGTGGTTACAATTTGGACGAGGACCAATTGACTGAGACTCCCAACGGCCAGGACTTAGGGTTGTCAACCGTGCTCTTAAGACTATCGTCTACCGAGCGCTCGTCTATACTAAAAGAGAAAACGTTTTCCTGCCCCAAAATGTTATCGTATCTCAATTTTTTTTTTAGAATGCTTCTTACACAGTAAAAAACTAGGTTTATAGGTTTTCTTTTTTTAATTTATAATAGTTTGAAAGTCACAGGCGCCTAAGAATTACTGTTTTTATGACAAAATTTTCATTGAAGTAAAACCTCTGTATTTTAAAACAAAGAAGTGTTAGAAAAAAAGCAAAACCTACAAACCTATAATATAATAATATGCTGAAACGATTGACGCCAGAATCTAAAAGATTGGTCGTGATTTAGTATGTGAAAAACGTTTTCTCCCGAGAGACAAATTTGATATGAAAAATACTTACAGTCAGTCGCGCGCTCTCTATCGCACAATCGGGGATCGGATTCAACGCGCGAGAGACAGCACCAGTTTTTCTAAATACCTATTTTTTGAAATGGCAGCCGGTATACTATCCTCTTAAATCATTTTTTTAAATATCGTTTTTGTCGGTTAAAAGATATTATCGGTACTAAAATCATGTAGGTACAAACTATAAATAAAATCATACTAGTAATATGTAGTTACAGGAAAAATAATAATAAATAAATAAAAGAGAAAACATTCATAGGGCGTCAAAGAATACGTCCACATCGCTGTCAACGGGAGCAGTGCCCAGAACGCTCGAATTCGTTGGCCTAGGAATAGGCCAGCCCTCTGGTCACACGAAAAGTCGACTAAACGCCTGGCGATATCTTTAAAAACGTTGTGGGCACTCGGACCCCATGGCCCCAGAGTTTCAACCCCAAACCTCAAACACATAGCTACTAGCTAAGTCAATGTATTTGCACCTCTTGAAGTTTTTTTAAAATATTTATAGGTACAAATGCAACAGAACGTATCTACTGTCAAATTCTTACTGATAAAAAAACATCGTGTTCCTTCGGTCAACCTTTGCGTTCCAGGTCAGCCTGTTTAGACAGTCCCAAAACTCATTTTATTTACCTCCACTGAGAACAGATTAAACAATTCTTTTTTTTAAAGTTGGCAACCCTACTGGCACCCCACGATGTTTCTGGACGGATTTGACTCCATCTTGTTGTGTAATACCGTTTATTTTTACGACTTTTTTGTGTCTTATTGTAGTTTAGCTACGTCAATAATAAATGATAATTTATTATAAGCATGATAAATCAGAAGCTGGTTTTAGTAAATTAATTAATCAACTTAAGTGTGCATTTTTTGTGGGATTTAATTATAATATTTTAATCGTTTACTACCAACGGCGATATATTACTAGACTCCTAATAACACAGGCGACCGATGTCTGTCAACACATTAGGCAAAAAAAGTCTTATATCCGTCTTATTTCGACCAATCCTCTGAGCCGTAAACATACCTTGAGACAGAACAGACCTTGAGTTAGCCAATCACAACGCAGTACCCCGTCCCCCTCGCTTACGTAGTACCTCAGCGAGTTGACAGAATAGTTTTGGTTCCTTAGATCGTGCATGCGGAGTCTAGTAATATATCGTTGTTTACTACCTATTATTGCATTAAAAGATTAGTAGCTTTTTACCTGCGACTACCCGCGTGATAGTTGAAATTTATACCACAGCTGGAGCGTCAAATTAGGATGATAGGTCAATAACCCACGGGATGGTACACATTGCATAAAAATGGTCTTAACATCATCATCTGCCTAGCCTTTTCCCAAATATATTGGGGTCGGCTTCCAGTCAAACCAGATACAGCTGGATATCAGTATTTTACATGGAGCGACTGCATATCGGACCTCCACATCCCAGTAACTGGGTAATACCATACCCCATGGCAAAACTGGTTGTCAGACTTTTCGAGCTTCTGACTAACAGTAACGACTGTCAAAGATCTACAAATGACAGCCGGGAAACTCGCTATGTCACCCATCCACAGACCAAACTCGGCAAGCGCGGCTTAACCCGGTAAATTAGCCTGTGCGGCTGTAATTATTTAGCCACGAGCTCCTTAAAAACGGGTCTTAAACATACGGACAACAAAGTAGTTATATAAAGGTTCCACTTATTTTTGAGTTACCTACGGGTCTCTAAAAAGGAGTTTATGATATTACAAAAAGCCTACTCATAAACTTCTAATATTGGAAGATCATCGTACTATGTTCAAACGCAAGTACATCAATCTACCTCAATCTGTAAACTTTAATAGATATTGAACTATATCACCATTACTAGAAGGTCCATTTTTGATTGTTGAGTGCTTGGCATCTGTACAATGTACATATTTACTGTTTAAATTAACATACATATATGAAAAGCCATTCGGAGTAAGCAAAACGTTTGGTTGGCAACAGAGCAATGTTTATTTTGTTGAATGTAATTATTATCTCATACAAGTTCAATGCCATATAAACTAATCGAGACCTTACGCACTCTAAATCACACATTACGATTTTATAAGTTTTTTTTTAAGTGGTAAAATCATCAAATGAGTCCTCCCACCCTGCCCTGGGACTGTTAGATTTGTACTGACTAAAATACATGATGTCCTTCATAAGCCCTTTACGCTCCAGGGTCACAGTTATTAGGTGATAGCTATGCTTCGCCACGGCGTCAACAAGGAGTAAAGCATCGACTGGCCTGTTGTTCTAGTGAGGGAAGTTTAATTTTTTTTGAAAAAAGTTTTTTATTTTTACTAACTATTTTATTTTAAATATCAACCCAAATGCTGGCAATACATCCTTTTCACATGTGCACTATAATTTTGTAATCCGTAGCCCCGGTATTAACACCGCCCATGTTGTTGTAACATAAAAGAAAGTTTCCAATAAAATTCCTTATCTCAAAATATGCTGAACAGAGTTCGATGAAACTTGGCAGTCAATTCCCTAAAAGTGACGATCCCTAGTACAACAAAAAATCAATTTTGAAAATCGGTCCACAATTGGGCGCAGTAATCGCGTAACAAACACGCTTTTTTTTTTTTTTTTTACTGGTAAATCCTCACATGAGACCTCCCAGCCCCCGGGCAAGGGCGAAGTGTACTGTCAGCCTTGTACTGAAACTAAAATCCACGGTGTTCTCTTCAGTAGCCTTGTACGTTCCGGGGTCACGGTGATGGTATGAGTCCCCCCCCCCCCGCAAACCCGCAGGCTTTGGCCCTCTGAGAGGGGCCCCCCGTCGGGCTGCGAGTTGCCTTTAACTAGCCGCCCGCATGCCAGCTGCCTACGGTGGCCGGATATCGTGTGCTACTGTCCGACGCCGTGGGCGTCCACCACCTCGGGTGGGGGGCGGAGGGGGGACCCTTGTCTCTCTCTCACGCGGGCCCGCTCCTCTCCTCTCTAGAGCATAAAACTGCTTCCCCCGGCAAGAAGGAGGGCGGACCGCTTTCCCACTCCGTCTCGGCCCCGCAGGCATGGCCGCGACCAGTGCTGGGCCGAGGGTCTCCTCCTATCGCCGCCGTGAGTGACACGTCGGTGCGCCGCCGCAAGCGGGGCATCCTGCACCGGGTAATGCTCGACTGTTTTCTCCGGGCGATCTACGCCTGTGACACCCCGGCGTTTCCTTCTTCTTCTCTTTTCTTTCTTTTCTTCCTTTCTCATCAACACAGGTAAACCTCCCGAACCATCCTTGTCCGTTGAGGACCTGCGGTCACGCTGAAAGGTTTAGGCAAGAGGGTTCTTATCTCCGCTATTGCGGGCGTGTCCCGGCCGTCGGTCGCGACAGTCGTGCCCTCCATACTGCCCTTAGACTCGCCGCCGGAGCTCTTTACCACGCCGCGGCCTCGAACTTCTCTTTCTCGCTCGAGGCAGCGGGGGTTACCCCCGGCGCTGCGCCTCCACGCTCAATTCATAGACGCGCTGGAGGGAATCGCCTCCAACCCAGGGCAGCAAATCCGGCAAGGCAGTTTGGCCGATTCGCCGCACTGTGGCGATATCCCGGATCATCCTTATATAGCCATGACCCTCTTGCTCTGGATCGACCGCAACTTTAGTGTTCGCGTCCGTTCATTCTTCGGCCATACTGGGGCCCCCGTTAGGGCCATGGACTCGCAACGACCCGGCGTACAGCCTACGGCAGGATAACAAACACGCTAGAAGTAAAAATCTATCACATGTAATCCAAGTAGCCGAAATTAATAAAATGCTCACAAAATAAAGTACGAACACATTTTGATGAAAATTTTTATGGACCAACCTGCAGTATCCTGCATCGAACAAAAGAAGAATCACACTAACTCGTGACTAGAAACCTCGGGTAATCGATGTAACAACATAAAAAAATAAATAAACTAAAAAAACATCCGACCGAATTGAGAAACCTCCTCCTTTTTTTTGAGTCGGTTAAAATACATGTGTCCTTCATAGCCCTGTACGCTCCAGGTTCACGGTTAAGTTATTGATACTAGCTTCGCCCACGCAAACAAGGGAGTAAGCATTCGAACTGCCTTTGGTCTGTGGTTATGCACTGACTCATGGCGGGGGTCTGGTTCGATTCTCCACCCAGTACAATGTTTGTGTGATGAGCAATGATAATTGTTCTGTGTCTGGTTGTATTTTAGTATCTAATAATTGTGTGAAATATGTAAGTATGTTAAGCAGCTTGTCTAGTACCCATAAACACCAGCGCTGCTTAGCTTGGGACTATATGGCGTTGTATGAATGTTGTGGAATATTATTATATTGTCTTACGTCACGGGCGTATTGAATCCCGAAGCAACAATAAGGATTCTGGGGGAGAACCTCAACATTTTTATACAGTACCTACAACAATCCAATTAATTCTAGGTAAATCGAAATCCGCTCAGCAGTTTTTTAACGTAAAGCAATTACGCCCACCAGTCCTTACAAACTTTCTTAACATAAGAAAAAATATGTTTACAAAAAAAAATATAGAAACAAAATGTCGCCTCTAATCTCCATACCCTCATTTCACTAGTTACGGTTTAGAAAAAGCGGGGCTTCACCAATATCAGTAAATAAATAATCTAAACATCCTAATAAATTAGATCAACTCCTAAATTAACATATATAAGACTTCTTATCTTTAATATTGGAAATAATAAGTAATTCGATGCCTAATTGTAAACATAGATAACGAATAATCATAGTAAGACGCGCAAAGGTATCAAGAATATAGAACTTCTATAGCAACGACGATATATTACTAGACTCCGCATGCACGATCTAAGGGACAAAAACTATTCTGTGAACTCGTTGAGGTTCTACGTAAGCGAGGGAGACGGGGTACTGCGTTGTGATTGGCTAACTCAAGGACTGTTCTGTCTCAAGGTATGTTTACGGCTCGCGGGAGTGGTCGAAATAAGACGGATATAAATTTTTTTTGCCTAATGTGTTGACAGACATCGGTCGCCTGTTATTAGGAGTCTAGTAATATATTGTCGTTGTTCTATAGACTCAGCCAGGCATTTTTTTCTTCAGCATACACAGTCCCAAAGTTGGGCAAAGGCCTCCTCCAAGTCTTCCCAAGTGTCCTTGTCCAGCGCCATTTCGAACCAGCCCTCACAGCATACCGTACTCTTTCTGGGCCGGTCTCGGCGGCGCCGTCCATCTCCAAGCACTAACCTGTGAGGCGGCCTTTGCTCAGCGGTCATCATTCATGCGGCTAACGTGACCCGCCCAGTCCCACTTCAGTCTGGCAGCCTTATTCCTGACGTCCAGACGTGGTGTTGCAAACATTTCGTTTGATGCCCAGTCTGCTGCGTTCCATTGCCCTTTGGCAGACTCCAAAGCAGAACCTCTGCGACTCGGTACGCATTACTGTGTATAATTTATTCCATCACCACTGTTCTCAAAACGGTGAAGGAAAACACCATAAGAAAACTGTCCTAGAACCAAAAATTCGAAGACGTGCGACATATACCAAATCGAGCTGGACCCGTGAGATGGATTATAGCTGACTTCTTTCCACAGAGAGAAGGCTTGTGTCCCAGCAGTGGGAACATTATGCTGTTTATGTGATTGGTAACTGGAAGGTAAAATTTCGGAACAAATAGACTTGCGCCTATCAGCGCTGCGCTTAATTATCCCACTGATGACAATACATGGAGAATAAAACAGAAAAAAAAGTAAAACTTAATCAGGATTCTAAACAGTGAAGGAAAGATTGAGAAAAGAAGAGACTGAACTCTTTTAGTAGGGTAATAAAGAAGTATTCAAATTAGTGTAGAATTAAATAATAATTAATCAAACAAACAATCTTAGGATCGCTAAGCTGATTGTAGTTGTTTGATACACAACATATTTTATAGGTTTTACAAGTAGATACATAACAAAGGCCATATTGATAAATATAATTAAAAAAATTACATTTCGGTCATTGGAATTATTTACATTATTAACAATTATTTAATCTTTTTAGATTAATGAATCGATAATTTTTGCAAAGATAAGATTTTATATAAATTACCAGATAAAAAATGTTTGTGGTTAGTTCGCCAATTGTGATGTGCCCGAGCAACATGATCTCATGATGTCTAAAGTTATTGTGTTAGTTTTTAGTCTCGTTGGACTATTTAGTATTAGTGTTAGCCAAGTGATACAACAAAGTCAATGTGATAACAATGTGCCGATACATCCCAATTTTGATATTAAAAGTGTAAGTACCTAATATGAATGATCGGCTATCACGGCTTTTAACGTTTTTGTGACGTAGACTAAATGGAAACAATGATGTTAATTTCCTCGTAAGTACACTAGAGGCAATTTTTCATTTTCCGTACAATACATGCCCAAAAAAGTTTAAGGACGCTGTAGGAAAATTACGGACTTTTTTTGCTGATGCTTCTGAGTCCTAAACTCTATTATTTCAAGTTTTATTAAATAAAACGGATCGAAATTGAAACATGTCTTTAATAATAGTAGATACATGGGGAGCTCTTGGCTAAATAATTACAGCCGCACATTCCAATCTTCCGTGTTAAGCCGCGCTTACCAAGTTTGGTCTGCGGATGACTGACCATCTGTCGTAGTGAGTTTCCTCCGTGCCTAGGAAAGCACGTAAAGCCGTCGGTCCCGGCTGAGATTTGTAGATCTTGGACTTTGACAGTCGTTACTGTTGGTCAGAAACTCATAAGTCTGACAACCAGTCTTACCATTTGGTCGATGTGGTATCGTATTGCCCAGTTACTGGATTGTGGAGGTCCGATAGGCAGTCGCTCCATTTATAATACTGATATCCAGCTGCATCTAGTTCGACTGGGAGCCAACCCCAATATAGTTGGGAAAATGCTAGGTGGATGGCAGATAATGAGTACAACACTTGAACCTCCTCGCTGCGCTACGGAAGTTCACCTCCAGAATCCTTAGTATCGCTTCGGGATTCAATACACCCGTGACGTAAATCAATGCTTTACTCCCTTGTTGCGTAAACTACTATTTCATCTCCTATAATATTTGTAGCAGTATTAAACATTTAGGTATATTTTGAAAAATCGAGGATGAGAGCTAAAATTTCTGAGGTTTTCCCAAAATGCCTTCGTTCTGCTCCCCTACATGATAAAATGCTTTTACTGCCCAAAATTCTGGGAAAGGAGCAAACGCCTGGGTGTCACCACTGCGAAGATCGCCCGGAGGACACAGTAGAGCATACGGTGCAAGACTGCACAGCTTGGGCAGAGCACCGACGTGTCCTCACGGCAGCGATAGGCGGAGACCTCTCGCGCCTGGCATTGGTTTCGGCCATGCTGCGGGCGAGACGGAGGTGCGAAGCAGTAATGCTCGTAAAGGAGGTAGCGGGCCGCGAGAGAGAGAGGACAGCGTCCTCCCTCCGCCCCAACCGCGGTGGTACACGCCCACGGCGTCGGATGTCGGCAGATGATTTCCGGCCACCGTAGGCGCGGGCATGCGGACAGCGAGTAAAGGGCCACTCGCTGTCCGATCATGGACCATGCCCGTGTCGACGGTGCGTCGTGTTCCACGCGCGCCTCAAAGAGCTATCAGCAAAATGACGGGGCCCTCTCACAGAGGGCCAAAGCCTGCCGGGGTCGCGGGACTTATTTCCATCTCCGTGACCCCGGAACATAAAGGGCTATTGAAGGACACCGTGGATTTAAGTCAATACAAGTCTGACAGTCCCTCCCGCCCTGCCCGGGGTGGGAGGACTCATTTGATGATTTTACCACGCAAAAAAAAACTGCCCAAAATTCAGGCTCTTAATTAGGCCGTAGGAGAGTTTTCATCAAAATTAATTGTCACTCTTTTTCAGTTCTTAGGTACTTGGATAGAGTATGCTCGGACGGATAACCCGAACCAGCCCGGAGAATGTTCCTCATTTCAATTTACGGATGAACTTGGAGTATCGTATTCTTCGGTCAATAATAACTTCTTAGAAGAAGCCACGGGTACAATTGCTCAAGAAGGGGACGATGGCAAACTTAAGCTCACCATTTCATCGTTTCCTGATCGTGAGTATATTCCTCCTCCTCAAGTCCGGTCATGATCCGGTCCCTCGAAAACATCTATGAATACAATATGACTTTATTGTGTATGTTACAATATACAGGTATTCCTAAACTGAACGCCGTGTGAGCTCCTATTGATCATTCTCTGGGTAGAATTTGTGAAACGAAAAAAGTTGGAAAAAGGCGATGTATACTACTCAAAAGAAAATAAGGGCCAACTGATATTTGTCGATTTATTAATTAATACTTAAATATTAGTAGTTATAATGACTGAATCTGATTAATATTAACGATTTTACTTGGAAATACACAAAAATTAAGTTTGTATTCCAATAAATCGTTAAATTAAACGAAATTGAATGAAAGTGCGGAATTGCAGGAATGTTACAACTTACACAAAACATCAAAAAACTCGAAAAAATAACGTCTTTAATGTTCCAAATTGTTCTTTAAAGCTTCTCTTTTAACTCTGTTCTCTCTGTGCTACTCATTTTAATGGATGTGGAATGTTCAGGATTAATTACCATACATTTTCTTTGGGATTCTCTACCAGCAGGTTTTCAGACAATTAATGAGATCCAGCTGGGTGTTGATGGGAATTTTACTTTCTTTGGCACTCATCTTTTAACTGCTGAATAAAAATTAGGTAAAAATCCTGAGTAGCCACTGTAACATCGTAATTAGAACGTCAGCGAATGTGTGCACTGTTAGTCGCGTCGTGTTCGCTCGACCATTATCCTGCTTGAAGATGAACTCAGGTACTCGTTGCTGTGCGAATGGGATAATGTGGAGTTGCACCACATTCGCTACGCAATTTTAAGCAGTTACAGCAACGTTATTACGAAGTGCAAGCTCAGTTTTGCGTGATAGAGACAACCGCCCCAGAGCATAATTCAGATCTCATCGGAACAGTGTGTTTCAAGAGTGCAAAGATCTGAAACCTGTTGTTTAGATCTTCTCTACACTCTAATGAATCAGTCTTTATTAAAAAGAAATAAGCCTGCAGTCATAAATAAAAAGCAATGAAGCCCATTCAAAACACTTAAATCATTTTTCTCTTTGCAAATGTTTCACGATTTGCACCATACGCTCCAGTTAACTGGAGGAGAACCAAGCATCTTCTGGAGTATTGTTAGTCTTCATGGAGTCGATTCGGAATAGTCTAGTCAATTATAGGGGTACCTGTAGCTCAACGCAATGGAGTTTGTACGGTCCGCGCGGTAGATTTTCGCTCTATTTGCGCGGTTAATCAAACTTAATGGTCTTCTTAGGCTTTACTTACTTACTTTCTTCCTGGATCACGGCGTCTGGTGATATTACCCGTCTTTTGAGACCACTTTCAAACTTTTTGAACCATTGGTTGCGAATATTCCACCATAAGACCTACCTGTTCTGGCTATGTCCCCCCTGGATTAGGGTAACACCCCAAGTGGCTGTTTTTGCATCCATATGTCTCCGAATAAATGGCATTATGAGATTAAATAATCGTTATAGCCTACTTGCTGTATAAGTCGAAGAAAACTCCGTTAGAAGTTTGAAAAATAAAAAACACCAAACCGTAAATTCTAAGAAATCTCAAATATCTAATTAAAAAAGTTATGAATTTCCAATTCTGCAATAGAAACAATATTAATACTTGAAAGAAACTATAACAAGGTATTTACCATCTATTATGTACACAGAATAAGAGTGATACTTGATTAAAGTGCAATTTAATAAGTGGCCCCTATTTTCTTTTGACGAGTATAGAATGAGTTATATTATTTAAAACTTGTCAAATATACAGAGTTTTTCTTTTAAATGGGCCAAATGGGAGAAACCTGCATCCATAAGAGGAACGAGAAAACTTTCTTAGGAACCTTTAGCTCTTTTTTGAAACTGAACATTTTGGTGTTTTTATTTTTTTGGTCAAGTGTGAGCTGTCCACAGAAATGAGTGGAATTGACCAAATTTTTTTTTAATGCTTTTCGACTCTGTTTCATGTAAGGATCATTTCATTGTATCGGAAGAAAAAAATCGGGACGGCGGAAGTTGGTCAAATTTAGCAAAATATTTTTTCATACAAATTGTATGAAAGAAAAAAAATACCAATTTTTTTATGATGGATTCTGTGGACAGCTCACACTTGACCAAAAAATTAAAAACGCCAAAATATTCAGTATCAAAAAAGAGCTAAAGGTTTCTAAGAAAGTTTTCCCGTATCTCTTATGGATGCAGATTTCTCCCTTTTGGCCAATTTAAAAGAAATACCCTGTGTAAATTAAACTACCTGTAAACGTAAATAAACATGGTGTACTTTGTTTCGTAAAAAACTACTGTGATTTATTTATTTAGTTCAATTTTTTTTTTTGACAAAAATCGGCCAAGTCACACAACATTAACTATAATAATAAAGGAACCTTAGACTGGGCACAACTTTGTCTAGATTTAATTACTTTTTAGAGATAAATAAGCAGCTGTATCCGAGACTTTGGCTAGTTTTTTACAGAATGTTATTAGTGGGATAGTTCTGTCTGGATCAAATTTTGTAGCACATGTCAAAGCTATGTATTTTTACTGTACCTAGATAGCAACGACGATATATTACTAGACTCCTAATAACAGACGATCGATGTCTGTCAACACAGGCAAAAAAGTCTTATATCCGTCTTATTTCGACCACTCCTGTGAGCCGTAAACATACCTTGAGACAGAACAGACCTTGAGATAGCCAATCACAACGCAGTACCCCGCCCCCCTCGCTTACGTAGTACCTCAGCGAGTTGACAGAATAGTTTTTGTTCCTTAGATCGTGCGTGCGGAGTCTAGTAATATATCGTCGTTGCTAGGTAGGTACCGTAAAAAGGTATTGGTAGTAAGTATATTTTTTTTTCCAGCAATTGATTTTTGGGTGCTAGAACAAACAGCGATTGATTTGTATGCTACGTTTGCCATCGCATTCTCATGCCAAAACATTTCGCCTACCGGAAGGAAGAGTGAGTATACCTATTTTATTATTTTGCATCGTTTTTATTTTCTTGTTCTTCATTGTTTAAATTTTATTCAAATATATAAACTCGCGTTTCCATCAACGCCATTGTTTATTTAATTCACTCGTGACGGAATCATTTTGACATATAGAGGCCATTTTAGCAGCAGTCGCCTCCTTCTGCAAAGCAATAATGCTCGTGAAGGAGGTGGCGGGCGGGCCGCGAGAGGGAGAGGATAGCGTCCTCCCTCCATCCCAGCCCCAGTGGTAAACGCCCACGGCGACGAACGTTGCAAGACGATCTCCGCGGGCATGCAGGCGGCGAGTAATGGGTGACTCGCCGCTGTGCTCGACGCTGCGTTGTGTTCCACGCCCGCCTCAAAGAGCGTCAGCAAGATTACGTGGCATCTAGAGGGCTAAAGCCTGCCGGGGTCGTAGGACTTATCTTATTACCGTGACCCCGGAAAGTAAAGGGCTATGAAAGACAACACAATCCAGTTTTAATAAGTACGTGTATCATCATCTGCCTAGCCTTTTCCCAACTATATTGGGGTCGGCTTCTAGTCGAACCAGATACAGCTGGATATCAGTATTTTACATGGAGCGACTGCCTGTCGGACCCCCACAACCCAGTTTTCCCAACTATATTGGGGTCGGCTTCTAGTCGAACCAGATTCAGCTGGATATCATTATTTTACATGGAGCGACTGCCTGTCGGACCCACACAACCCAGTAACTGGGTAATACCATATCTAATGGTACGACTGGTTGTCAGACTTTAGAGCTTCTGACTTAGATAACGACTGACAAAGATATACAAATGACAGCCGGGACCAACGGCTTTACGTGCTTTCCGAGGCACGGAGGAAACTCGCTATAACAGATGGTCACCCATCCACACACCAACCTCGGCAAGCGCGGCTTAATCCGGAAGATCGGCCTGTGCGGCTGTAATTATTTAGCCACGAGCTCCTCAATAAGTACGAGTATATCGTGGCTAAATATTTACAGCCGCACAGGTCGATCTTCCGGGTTAAGCCGCCCTTGCCGAGGTTGGTCTGTGGATGGGTGACCTGAGTTACAGCGAGTTTCCTCCGTGCCTCAGAAAGCAAGTAAAGCCGTTGGTCCCGGCTGTCATTTCTAGATCTTTGACAGTCGTTAATGTTAGTCAGAAGCTCTAAAGTCTGACAACCAGTCTTACCATGGGGTATGGTATTGCCCAGTTACTGGGTTGCAGGCCGACAGGCAGTCACTCCATGTAAAATACTGATATCCCGCTCAATCTGGTTTGACTGGAAGCCGACCTCAATATAGTTGGGAAAAGGCTAGGCAGATGATGATGAGTAATATAAAATCCACTTTTAGTAAGTACGAGTCTGACAGTCCCTCCCGCTCTGCCCTGGATGGGACAACACATTTGTCGATTTTACCACGCTAGAAAAAAGTGGCCATTTTATCAAGATCTTCGTGCATTTCCAGTTATTTCTAGCAACGTCATTGACCTTCTATCTATTCCATGTTTTACGCAAATGAATATTTTATCTCATTTCATTCTTGCATTTTTCATTTATGAAGTGAATCATTTGGATTATTGCTACGTGTCCGTTTTAGACCCTCAGAAAGGTTTTCATGATATTTTTATTTGTTATGTTTATAATTATACGTATCTAATTCAATTTTTTTTTCAGTTCACGTATGGGTGATTAGACGACCAGATCTAGACTTATCACCACCAATGATCGCTTTCATAAACGTAGCACTTAACACCACATTTGGGATCGAACTTTCTGAATTAAGAACTATTGATCATGAAGAAGAAACCTGCAAAGTCTTACCAGTTATTGAGCCTGGTGAACCTATTATTTTAGCCGGAGAATGTGACAGAACCATACCGGTTGTCCAAAACTTTGATATCGATAGAGTAAGTATTGACACCAACGGCCTTACTAAAAAAACTTAAACATCTGTACCCCTTTTTTTTTTTTTTTTTTACGTGTTAAAATCATCAAATGAGACCTCCCACCCTGGGCAGGGCGAGAGGTACTGTCAGACTTGTACTGACTAAAATCCACGGTGTCCTTCAATAGCCCTTTATGTTCCGGGGTCACGGTGATGGTATAAGACCCGCGACCCCGGCAGGCTTTAGCCCTCTGAGAGGGGGCAAACATCTGTACCCCTAGTACGAGTTTTCACTCTTTTACTTTACAGCGTCTTTCCAGTATTTACGCGTTTCTTGTATGAAAAAATGGAACAGCGCCTCTGGTGTGCGAAGAAGGAACAAATTTTTTCCTTGAAAATTGTCGATTTGAAATTGTCAAAGTTGCAGTTTACTTTACGTCTAAAATACTGGAAACTCGTGCTGACGGTACTGTTGAACACTTGTCGAAAAAAAGTGTGACCGCAAAACGGACCTTATTTCAACGTCATAATCTGATTTTTTTTAGACACGTGTTCAATTACAGACTTTTAAAAGTTTTTGTGGTACGACGGCAATTGTTTTTCTTTTTTGATGTTGTTCTTACAAGTCCAGTCAATGGGGTCATAAATGAGGTTTTGACTTGCATAATGTTTTAACAGGCGACTTTGTGACAAAAATGTCTGAGAGAACTTCAAAGACACTAAAATTCCACAACAAATGGTATTTTTGAGCTAATGCTGTATTATTATTATACAAATGCCTATTGATGTAATACTCGAATTGGTAATGATTTATAATGACAGGTGAATGCTCCCGATGAGGGAGCACCTATGCATAATTTTTAAATGACAGTTGAAAGGTGGAGGTCATGGATCTGTCGCATGCCTACTTATCAACGACGATATATTGCTAGACTCCTATTAACAGGCGACCGATGTCAGTCAACACATTAGGCAAAAAAGTCTTATATCCGTCTTATTTCGACCAATCCTGTGAGCCGTAACATACCCTGAGACAGAACAGACCTTGAGTTAGCCAATCACAACGCAGTACCCCGTCCAAAGCGAGGGCGCTTTCGTAGTACCTCAGCGAGTTGACAGAATAGTTTTTGTTCCTTAGATCGTACATGCGGAGTCTATAGTCGGCTCCAGATAAGAAAAAATTAAAAGTCGTTAACACCCGTGTACCAATGTTTTCCAATACTTCAAAACGATACAAAAAATGTAAAGGAAGTGTCGCTAACACGATCAAAACAAACGTGTACGGGGCGTCCTTGACGTATTCACTGGGCATGAGTTACAAACCTTTTGGCCAAAACCATATTCAATCGTATTTATTTCGAAAGGTACCTAAAAATGTAGTACTTAATTAAACCCTTTAAACAGTTAGATAATAATAAAAAATGGTTGAAAACTTTCCGATAATGGAATTCGCTCAGTCAATCCAATGCGCAAACCTTATTTGAAATGACACTCGAGACGAAGGACGCGTTAGGTACATAATTACAAAATGGCGAACAGGTAATGCGCCCCTCACTCGCTCTGACGTCACACTCAGCGCCGAGTATGAGGGCATAACCCAAAAAATCGATTTTTTTGGTATGAACTTTAAAATTCGGTTATTTAAGTTTATTGTATACTTGTAAGAATATGAGTTAAAGCTAGATAAATAAATCCAATTATTGCATGTTCTGTTATTGAAATTTATGTTGAAAACATAAGTAATTTTGAAAAATAAATATACACCAAGAAAATTATTTTTGAAATCCATAAACAATAGCAATTACATATTTCATTGTTTGAATGTGTATTTTTGAAACTTAAAAAAATACCACAATTATTCTTCAAATTTACGTATTTCTTACTTATTTCCGTTGGGATAAGTGTTTGGTATTATGAAACTCGAACGATGCAGTATTAGCGACAGTTTTGTATGACGAGCGATCTCAAAATTAAGTTTTGTGGACTTTTTGGTACAAGTCGGGTCAATGACTTTTAATTCTTTCTTATTTGACTCAGACTATAGTAATATATCGTCGTTGCTACATAGTTACTTAAAATGCTTCACTTATTTCTCTCCCTGTTTAGTTTTCTGGACTCTGGCATCAAATATCAAGCTATGAAACGGAGAACGGTAAGGGCGCATGTGTCAGGGCGGAGTACAATAAGGGCGAGAATGGAATGTTGAACATACTGAATAGTAAAGTGGTTGATCGCCAAGTTATCTCAATCGATGGCCAAGCCGAACTCACCGGTACTGAAGCGAAGCTCACTGTGGTACTGAATATTCCTGGAGAACGTAAGTATCCTTTTCCCTTGTCTTTATGTTATTGTCAAATGATAGTAGTCGTTATTTTCTTCAAAGTAAAGTTGATTGTTGTTGAAACTGCTGATGAGAATCTCAAATAGTGATCTCTATTGACACGCAGCGTGTCGCGGGATCGTTCCCCGCACGGAAATAAAAAAAATGTTTGATCTGCAAGTAGTTGTTTCCAGTCTGGGTGTTTGTGTATGTGAGTTTCTATATTTTGTAAACGCACCCACGATACAAGAAGAAATTCCTAGTTTAGAGCAACGATAAAAAAAAACCGGATGTCTTTTATTTTTTCCCTTATCTAAAAGTAATCATGTTTTCTTTTGTTTAGCGGCTACACCAAGAGATTTATGGATTCTTCAAAGCGACTACAACAATTACGCAGTTGCGTATAGCTGTGACAATTTGGAAAATGACAACAGACGAAGTAAGTTCTAATATAAAATGTTGTACTCTTGATAAACACGAGAAAGTGACATAAAATCAACAGAAAATAATTATATAAAAATTAAAAATAAATACTTAGCAGTTGAACTTTAATTTTTTGAATACCTGTGGCCTGAATACGGGGGTCTTAGCGTGTTGTTGAAGAGCCTTTATAAAGAATAGGCTAGTTATAAAAAAGTTCTAAATCTGACTGATTATCATCAAATTTTTCAGAAATAGAATTGTAAAATCAAGTACCCAAAGTCCATATTACATCAACATTGCCTTTCTGCCAAAAAATCTTTGTAGCACTCAATCCTATTTTAGTCATTGATTATTTTTGTCACTTCATTGAGGAGTATGAAGACTTTGAAGCATACTAGCATACCACATTTGTAGGCCCTCCATTTTTTTTTCTTTTCAAAATTTGAATTGACCAGTATACTTATTATATTTCTTTTCTGCAGTATACAGCTGGATTCTCAGCAGATCCCGGCAACTGTCACCAATAATCCAAGCGGCAGTAGATGGAGCAATAAGACCTTACATAGATCTGAACTCCGCATATTACCAACCCACTGATCAGAGTGACCCAGGCTGCTTCTTCTACCCTGAAGCCTCAGATAAACCCGTAGTTTTTAGAGGCCAATGTGAATCAGTCAATGTCAAGCCGATGGACAACTTTAATGCGGAGAGAGTAAGTTGATACTAACACCCAGAAACAGTAATGTCTTCTCTTTCTGTACTTCCCAATTGGATCCAGTGATGCTGGATTTCAGCGCTGGCACCAAACTTTGGAAATTGGAATTTGTATAGAATCGGAATAGAACATGACGCTGGATCCAATTACTGTATCAAAGTAAAACAGCCTTCGGAAAATTGTATACCAGTCTGAATGTGAAATTAAAATAAGTACTGATTATAATAATTAGACGCAGAAACTACGAAAGGTGGAGTAGGAAGGTTCTCGAATGGAGACCGCGCGTACGTAAATGTAGGGTGGGGCGCCCCCGGGCAAGATGGACCGATGACCTGAAGAAGCTGGCAGTGGCTGGATGAAAATTCGGGAGATCGTGTACTGTGGTGCTCCCTAAAAAAGGCCTATGTCTAGCAGTGGACTGAAATAGGCTGAAATGATGATAATGATTATTTTGTCCATTAGAAAAGTATAAGCTATAAAAATGATGGCACATACTGTTGATGGTACATGCATAAAAAAGTTGCATAAATCTGTCTGTAAGTTTTTCGAAAAATCTACCACATGTAGGTCGAAATTGAACCCGTGGGAAGCCAGGGCGGACCGCTAGTTATAATGTAATATTTAAAACCAATTTTATTTTTCTAGTATATGGGCACGTGGCATATCATAGAAATGTATCCATCACGCTACCAAGATGGCACTTGCAGCAACGCATTTTATGATTTAGTGGATGGTAAGGTGATTGTGGTTAACACACAAGTGAAAGATCAGAGATTGGAAACTGTGAGGGGTGTGGCCGTCCCAGCAGCGGATGGTTCAGCTAAGCTGGTTGTCACCTTCCCAGGTGCTGGATCTGATGGTAAGTTTTATGAATTTGCCCCTTCATACACAACACGACTTTGGTATCCAGGCGACTGTTACAATTCTTATCCATAATGGTTCGCACGCACGCGCCAATGGATACCAAAGTCGTAAGATATCGGAGACTTGGGTTGTGTACGAGGGGGCGTAGGCCTCGTTCAAGCTCGAGCTGAGCGTCAAGCGGCGCGTTGCACAAAGCGGGTCGATTGAAACACAAATATAATTATGATGGGATGCTCTGAACGTTCACGAAGCAGCACTATCTGCCCGGCGCGCGGCCTAAGGTAAGATACAGACCAACGGGCCGGGCAGGCCTTCAGAACTTCGGGACACGTCGCTACGTATCGCGGGATGCGGTTGGACATAACTTTGCCATGCAAATATGAACTGTAATAACTGTTGATACAGTTCAATTTCTATTTCGCTGGTTGTCCTTATACGAAGCCTTAGTTACAATCTCAGCATCAATAAATTAAAAATAAATATAGTTAGTTCATTTTTTTAATAACGAACTGATTTTTTAATCTTTATTTTTGTTTACAGAGCCTATTTCAACAGAATACTGGATATTGGATACCGATTATACATCTTACGCTCTTGTATACACATGTCAAAATTTGAATGAAAATGATATGCAAGGTTAGTAACGAAAATGCCATATTTTTAGAATAATATTATGTCAATTTGTCGTCTTGTTATAATATTAAAATAAAGATGATTTTTAAGGAAAGATTTTTAGAATAATATTATGTCAATTTGTCGTCTTGTTATAATATTAAAATAAAGATGATTTTTAAGGAAAGAAAAATTTTAGATTGCAAGTGGGATTCGAACCCGCGTCTTCTGGATAGGTACTCCAGACGCCTTAACCAACTAGGCCATTGCAATCCACACTTGCAAGCCTTGCACTTGCAATCTAAAATTTTTCTTTCCTTAAAAATCATCTTTACGATGCGCATCGCATGCGTTAATGCGTATAAAAATAATTATATTAAAATAAGTATAAATATAATAATGTTCTAATAATATATAAAACTCCACAGTGAACAGTTGGAAACTAAGTAACACAAAACAACTATCTCCGGAAGCTGCACAAGCCATCGACGCTTTTATAAGTCCCATACCTTACCTAGACTACAGATACTACAATGAGGAAGTTCAGTCTGAAGCAGGATGTTTCTACTTCCCCGAACCACAGGATAATGTTCCTGTGGTGTTCCCTGGTCGATGTGATGAGAGTATAGCTGCTGTCCCAAATCTTGACTTTTCGGAAGTAAGTTGCATTTGCTCAAAGACGTTTTTAAGAAGTTTTTTTTAGGAACATCTCTTATTTTACATAAAAACAATGCCTTTTTTTACTGAGGTTTCTAGTAACTACGAAAAAATATGCCGGTCTTTTTTTTTTGTAATTAGATATTTTCTCCACCCACCACGTCATATCTTTTCGCGTGTTGATGATCATTTGATCATAATATAAAATATCGTTGATGTCACCCCCTTCTTTTTACGCGGTGAAACCAAAAAAAAGAAGAAAATACACGGTTCAATAACCCTTTATGTTCCGGGGTCACGGTAATGAATGTCACCCGCGTTGGGTTAAAAATTCTGCCAAATTCTTACTAAGTTAGGGTGCATTTTAAAAGAAACAGGTTGTCGGTACATCGCTGCCGGTAAAATAGGCCCGTGTGATGTGTATAGACACAGATGTGTCTATTAAGGTGTTGATAACTTGAGCATTTTTGCGAGAGCAACATTACCAGGAGAACATTCGTTTTGATGACGTTCATGACGATACAACTCTATGCTTGAAAATAAAAAAATAAATGAAAGCTAGTAGAAAGTCTCTGAGCTGCAGACTTGGCAGCATTTGCCGATTTCGTCACACATATTTTACCTACACCGATCAGTCCTCACCAGTATCTACACCAGTACCTACTTCTTGGAGGTCAACATGGTGTTCTTTGACCGTTTCTGGCCGAATGGAAATTGACACTTATATTTGTACAAAAAAAGATTTGTAACACCAATACCTACACCAATCAGTCCTCACCAGTACCATCCAGTACCGACCTGCTTCTTGGAAGTCAACATAGTATTCTTCGACTGTTTCTGGCCGAATGTAAATTGATTTGTTATTATTTTGTAACAGTTCGCAGGTACATGGCACGAGATTGAGTCGTACCCTACAGGAGAAACGACAGGACAATGCGTCAATCACGAGCTCAGTTTTATAAACAGTACACATCTTAACCTGACGTCTGCTTCTGTCATTAACCAGTTCAAAAGAGAACTGGGCGGAGTCATTTCTCGGACCAGCGCAACTGATAACAGTGGCAAACTCACGATTGCTATCACTGATGCCAATGGACAAGGTAGGAGGAAAATTTTCGTATACATTCTTTGTGCCAAGAGAGTAGGTGTAATACCAGGCCCTGTAGCTTTTAAACTTTATGTGCTTGGATATAACCTTGAAGATCTAGTGGAGATTGCTAACGCTAACGCTCAGAAATCTTAAATAAATTTTCAACTTTAGGCTCTACGCTGTAAAGTTGAAAATCTATTGGATAGTACCGGGTGTTTGCGATTATCGTTTACGACTTGTTGTGACTTGGCTAGGTGGGCTAAAAACTCACCCCTTTTGTTAGTGACATCAGTACCAAAGGGGGTGAGATTTCTCTGAAGCTGAATAAAGAAATAATAATATAAGAGTCGGTGTCTTGCCCTGTTTCATTCACAACACTATATTATACCATCAGCCATAAGCAAGATTAGTTTTCAATGACCAGCTAATAGTCGTACTAAGACCAGTTCAAGTTAAAGCGTCGGTGCATTTTAAGCAGCATTGCCAAAGTTACTAAAATAACAGCGTTGAGTGGAATTGTTTTATTGTGACGAGAGCATTAATTCTCATACAAGTGAATTAATGCCCGTGCCACAATGCGCGACTGCCATATTGATTTGACGATGCTATCGTGCTCAGATTTTGAATAAGTCAAGTCAACTTATAACTAAATAAAATGCTTTAATTTCAGTTAAAAACATACCGTTCTGGGTCCTAAGCACGGTTTATAAAGACTACGCGTTTGCATACGGTTGCGAAAACATTGGTGATGATTTTAGAGCAGGTAAATAAATTTTATTTGATTCTATCGTTTCATTATCATAGAGAGTCATTATCACATCAGCTGAAAGATTCCTGGACTTAAAATCAACCGTTCCAACACTCCCAAAGAGCCGCAGTATAAGTCGCTTCAAAAAGCACATGAAGAAAGTTTCTCTAGAGTCGGCAATGCGCAAGCGGGTTTGGAGACGTCTATGGTTGTCCTACAATGAGAGCTATCCATAATTTTTTAGCTAATAAAATAATAAAACGCCTCCTCCAGTCCAGGGTGGCGCGGATGGGACTGCCAGACTCATACCATCCACAGTGTTCTGACGTACTGATTAAATTCCACGGTGTCCTTCAATAGCCCTTTACATCCCAGTGTCACGGTTACCTCTTTAATCTTGCATGGTTCCGAAAAATTAAGACACTCCCGAAATCTTGAGACACTCCCGAAATTATCAGACATTTCCGCAACATTGAGACATTCTCGGAAAATTAAATTAAATATGGTAAAAAGGGTAGGATGTATAGACCAGTAAATAAAGTAACATTCGTTTCAGTTTGGAGTTGGAAGCTCAGCAGAACCAACGAATTATCTATAGCAGCTACAACGGCTATAAATAACATTATGGAGACTAACATTGTATTGCAAGACAAATACTTCAAAAAACTAGACCATTCAAACGATGCTTGTTTCTATTTACCTAATCTTGATCCAGGCGAACCCGTTATACTTCTTGGTCAGTGCGACCGAAGTATTGCAGGGGTACCAGATTTTAACATTGAAAAGGTAAGTGTCCCCAAATTCTACGAATACGACTAAACTGAAAAAGAAAAATAGATTTATCTCAAGGAACCTAATATTCATACACGATTGGTTAAAATAATAAAAAATCAAGACCTTGACTGAATTCAGTGTTACGTTCCATCCGATAAAGTAATGCAAAGTAATGGGCATATTGATCATAAAAATCAAATTTTAATAATCGAAATACAGATTACTGTGATTATGCACATCGACTTTTGTAAAGAGATATGGGATTGTTTCGGCTTCGTAATGTTATCTCTGTCACAAATTACCGATGTGACATTTATCGTTGCTCATTAATCGTACTTAGTTACGCTACCTGTATGAAATGAAAACTTGCAGCACTACTTAATATGTACTTTGATTAAATTGAGAACATATGTTCTTAGGAATAACAAATGCATTTGTTTCCAGTACGAAGGCCGCTGGCGCCTTATTGAGAGTTATGGTTCTGATTTCCAACAAGGAACATGCAACGTAGCCCGATACACCCAGCAAACCAGTAACACGCTTGCCATCACCAACTCTCAGGTTGTGAATGGAGAACTAACATCTATCTCTGGAACTGCTACTGTTACTGGCACTGATGGAAGTGGTCGACTTACCTTCAATTTGGGTAAGTTTATGAGGATCGAAGTTTGGAATGTAATGCAATTTAAATAACACCTGATTCCCTAACTTTACAATTATATTTTGAAACAAACACCCAAACCCAGAACAACTCCTTGGTATCCGGTAAAGAAAGCACATCGATTGGGTCCTTTGATTAGAGATAGGTTACCTGCTTCGTAGAGCAAAAACAACTTAAGTGGACCAAACCCTTTCATTCAAAATAACCTGAAAAGCACTTTCAGCAGGCCATTTTATAAATCACAGTCCTCCTCCAGTTTCGGCTGGAAAGAAAAGACGGAACAAACTCCGCATAATAGGACCATTTCAGTAAGTGACAATGCAAAATCATTACTAATAACAAAACCAAGTTCAGCAGGCGACCAGTCACCACAAGCATGCACCCGTTCACGAGTATAACGCAAAGAACAGCTATTGTCCCCTCGCCATATTGTTTGAGGGTAGGAGGCTACGCGACCGCCGACACTACCACATCGAGCATGAAGATCAGACGATCTCGTTAAAGCGGCCATAAGAAACTGGATGGTGACCATGACACAAAACCGTCAAAAATGTTATAGGTTGAAGACGAATGTCGGACGAAAGTCTATGACGTCGGGGATAGGGCGATACGCCTCAAGTGGAGTTGGGCAGGGCATCTGGCTAGACGCAGAGATGGCAGATGGAGTACGGTTTTAACCGAATGGTGGCCAAGGTTCGGTCAAAGAAACCAGGGCCGCCCAAAAGCTCTTTGGGTTGACGATATCGTTAAGATCGCGGGGAATGGATCGATAAGAGACGCACAGAACAGAGAGATATGGCATAAGAAGGGAGAGGCCTATACCCAGCAGTGGGTGATCCTGGGCTGATATGATGACGATTATGATGATGAGGTTGAAGAAGAAATAGGCCAGACTGATGGACCAGTAACAAACATCACGCAAATAGTGTTTTATAGAGGCAACGCCCTACGAAGCAGCAATTTATAGACGATTTTAACTCTTTTCAAAGGACATTGTCGATGTGCATTTCGCGCATACTGTTACTCTATGGTTCTGTAACTTCTACTCATTAATGGTTATTCTCACAGGAGGTGAATCGTTCGAAGTCCTAATACTTGCCACAGATTATGTCTCGTACTCGCTTGGTTACGGTTGCGTCGACATGCCCAACAATCAAAGGAGAGGTAAATAAACTAATAATTTAACTTTCGTCACTTTATTCATTATTTGTACCAAAAAAAAAAAACGTTTGACAAAAAAAAATGTTTTTTTTTTTATATTTTAAGATGAGTAAAACTTTGCAAAATGAAGTTGCGACTACGTCAGCACTATCGAAGATATGAATTAAAAATCCGGACTTAAACTCATAAACTCATGCATACCAAAGATTTCTAATTAATTCTTTACAGTCTACAGTTGGAAAATGAGTCGTGAAAATACCCTGAGCCCAGGCGCACTCATCCATATGGATGAAGTCATTGACAGAAATCAGGTTTTGAACAACCTTTTCTATTACCACATAAATCGGACTGACGCAGGTTGTTTCTACCTTCCTACACCCGATCCAAATGCAAGTGTCAAATTTCGAGGACAATGTGACCAAAACATACCAGTTGCGACCGATTTCGAACCCGAAAAGGTACGTGTACGAATTTCTTTTAGCTACAGTTTGATACAAGAGACAAAGAAAATTAAGATTTGCTTTTTTTTTCAATAGTATTTGGGTACATGGTATGATATTGAGTCGTACCCAGGAGACTTCCAAAATGGCAAATGTAACACTGCCACTTATAGTGAACATCCTGAGCCTGGTATCGACGTGGATGTTTATAACACGCAAGTCATCAATGAAGCTCTCTTCACTGTAAGGGGCACTGCAGTTCTGGATCCTAGTACTGATGGAAGTGCTAAACTCACAGTAACCTTCAATGTGGGAGGAAATGTTGGTAAGAAAAATTTACTCGCTCACTCTAATTAATTAACCTAAGATGGTATTAGTTGTTGAGTTATTCAAGATATTATTTAAAAAAAACTCGTCTCCATTAAAATTTATTTTGCAGTTACTTCAGATTATTGGGTACTAGCAACAGATTATGATTCATACGCACTTGTGTATTCCTGTAGACCCATTGATGATGAGTACGTGCAAGGTATGTTATTCATTCAATGATCCTTCTTTAAATGATTCATGGACACAAAAACTTTTGTCGAAATAAAAATTTACTTATTTTCAGTTACGAGTTGGAAATTAAGTAGATTTAGAGAGTTACAACCTGCTGCTAAGATAAAAATTGACGAAGTGATGGAAGATATTCGTGTTCTGGACCAAAGATACTTTTTACAACGTAATCACACCCCAGAAGGTTGTTTCTACTACCCTGAACCCCAACCAGGTGTACCAGTCGTGTTTCCTGGCCAGTGCGATGAGAATATTGTGGCAGAGCCCAACTTTGACATGAACCTCGTGAGACTTATATCATAAATCACAATACTATTTTGTGCATTCTGCACGCTATAAATAACATCACTTGTTCAACAAATTCATTTATCTTTCAGTTCCAAGGTACATGGCACGAAATCAGTGCATATCCCAAGGCCAACCAAGATGGACAGTGCATCAGCCAACAGTTCACTGTTAATGCTACTAACAGTATGCGCCTGGATTCATTTAGCGTACTTGACGTGACTCAATCCACAACTGAGGGTCACGTCACATTCGCCAGCGATAATGATCCTAGTGGAAAGTTGAACATTAACATTTGGGTCAACGGAGAAGGTTGGCGACGTTTTCATGTAGATAACATTTTTTTTAATGTTGAACCTTATAAGTCAAGACTGTTTTAAATTTTCCAGCTCAATCAATACCTTACTGGATTCTGAGCACGGACTATAACCACTATGCGTTGGCTTACAGCTGTGTTAATATCGACAGAGATACTAGAGGAGGTCAGTTTAATTCATAACTTTTACTTTATGACGTAGAAAAGATCTTACAGAATAATAACGTCCCTTATGTTCTAGTGTGGAGTTGGAAGCTGAGCAAAACCAGACAACTGTCACAAGAGAGCAACTCCGCCATCCAAGAAGCAATAGCAAAGGTTGATGTACTGAGGGACGATTACTACGAGACCGTTCAGCAGACTGATGTTGCTTGCTTCCATTTACCTGACATTACACCCGGTGATAATGTTGTTCTGCCTGGACGATGTGACCATAGCATTGTAGGAAAGTCCGATTTCGACATTTCGAGGGTAAGTTTTAATTTGCTATCAAAAAATATAATGAACATGTGTGATAATAATCTCATGCATAATACAAACGATACCGCAGTCTCGGATTCAAAATCGAAATCAAAACTAAATTCATAGCTTCTTCTTCCGAATTAGTTAACATTTTTGTGTAACTTAACAGTATGTTGGAGAGTGGCGCCTTATAGAGAGTTACGGATCCCGTTACCAAAGTGGTACTTGCAACGTAGCCCAATACACCCTGCAAAGTAGTAACGTGCTCGCCATCACCAACTCTCAGGTTGTGAATGGAGAACTAACATCTATCTCTGGAACTGCTACTGTTACTGGCACTGATGGAAGCGGTGAACTGACCTTTGAAATGAGTAAGTATGATTTGGAGTGTGAGACTCAGTTTTATTTTGATTTCCCTTTCAACATTTATAAGCGAGAAAAGATACAAGTATCTTGATATTGTTATGTTCACCAGAGCTTTAAAATTGTATGTACACTTATTTTTTTTTTCTGTTCATAGGAGGCCGAAGTTTTAGAATGCTCATACTCGACACTGATTATGATAACTTCGCATTAGCCTACGGCTGTACCGACATGGACAATGACCAAAGAAGAGGTATACAGAATAATTATTATGGAATACTAACTTAAAAAGAGCCTTACACGCCATTATTCTTTCTTTTTTCACTGGCATCGGCGCTATATCAAATGATAGATGTTGTTGTTAAATCAACCATCACTTTCCAATTTCCGGCTATCATATCATATCTATAAACTTTTCCTTCTTTTGCGACTTGATCTTCTGCAATATTAATATTTTTAAATGTTCTATGTTCATCGTTTAGTTACCAGCTGGAAATTCAGCCGTTTTAACACCTTGAGCCCTGACGCAACCAACAGAATAAATGAAATCATTGATGGCATCGAAGTCTTGCACCAACCTTACTACTACCACGTGAACCGCACCTCTTATGCTTGTTTTTACTTCCCTGAAGCTGATAAAAACACTCCTGTAAGGTTCCGTGGTCAATGTGAACACTATGATGTCCCCGTGGTTTCTCAATTTGATATCCAAGAGGTAAGTTACGATTTACAGCATAGGCTTAGAACTCGGTGTGTACTATAAATTGCTTGTTAGTGCCGTAACCATTATGGCGCACTTGACTGAGTGAATGACAGGGGCCTCTCGGGTGACGTCATGCGTTATCGGCCTTTGTTTATAAAACATCTGTAACTCCTTTGTTTAGCATCGGAGCCGTAAGCAATTTATGTCGCTGGAATTGTTATGAAATAAGCTATCACATTTAAAATGTTTTAGTTGAATATTGCGTTATAAAATATTGTTAATTCAAGGTTGAAATCAGTGTAAGCAAAATTTTCCCAGTTTTTTGTACAAAAGTACATAGAAATAAAAAAAATGAACATTATTATACAAAGTATTTATTGTATTTTGATTAATAAACCTTAATTTACAAAAATCCGTTGAAAGATCACACTGCCCCATACATTTTTTTCACTCTACAAGCATTTCAAACACATGGCTAAATTCAAGGACCGCTCACCGTGGCAAAAAAAACGGGTGTGTTTACATTTCGGCTTCGACACTTGAGAACGTCCGGGCGCTCACGTTAATTTTTTATTACAAAGACTCGTTCATAATCTTATCGCTGACTGCGTGGTAACGGTTAGAGTTGCTTGGATAATAAACAATGACTCGGATTGTAAACTCTTAGAACAAAGCCATAAAATAGACCCGTTCATTGTTTGGGTCACAGAGCTAGTACTATTGTACTTCATTGAAATATTTTTTCACAATTCAGAAGATGGTAATATTTACTAATAGAAAAACATAACACAAGGGTATGTTACTTAACAAAAACATTTTCGAAATCAACCAGCAAAATGCACAATTTTACGGCAAAAACATGCAAAGTATGTGCATAGAGTGCCCATTTTTAGACGCGGCATGTTGCCACAGCTGAACATGAACTATGAAGTTAGAAAAAAAATGACTCTAAAGTGTCACTATTTGTTAACCGACTTCAAAAAGAAGGAGGTTATCAATTCGACGGTATGTTTTTATTTTTGAAATTGCAAAAAAGTATTTTATTAACCGACTTCAAAAAGAAGGAGGTTATCAATTCGACGGTATGTTTTTTTTTTGTGTGTTTGTTACGCGATTTCTCCGGCGATTGTGGACCGATTTTCAAAATTCTTTTTTTGTTCGAAAGCAGATGCTTCCGGATTGGTCCCATATTCACCAAGTCAAGATCTGATGATTGGATCCTGGAGAAATCGAGGGCAACCCTCAAATTTTATAGGCCCAGATATAGTTTTTCGCAAATATTATGAAGTAATTTAAGTATTTGCGTATGGTAATCAAAATCTCATGTAGCTGAGCTGATGATGGAAGGTACAACTCCTTAATAGTAAGGAGTAGGCATCGACTGATTTAGTTTGTGTTCGCTTATCTCAGGAACTACAAGTCCGATTTAAGTCATTCTTTTTTTGTTATACTAAGTATCGTTCAACTGAAGGAACACTGCAAGTTTCATCAAAATCGGTTCAATAGTTTTTGAGATAGGGAATTTTATTAAATTTTGTACATGAGCGATGTTATTACCGGTGCTACGGATTATAAAATTCTAGTGCACATGTAAGAAAATGATGTACACTATTTGACAAGAATTTGGGTTGAATATTTAAGTTGGCTGGTACGCGGCGAACCATAAATGGTATCTCGGGACGCAACGGAAATAACGGTTTAGATACCAAATGTGGTATCTCCGGGACTTAGAGGTTAAGAGTAAAAAAAAAAACCTTTTTCAAAAAAAAAAAATTAGATTTATAGAACAAAAAAAAAAGGTTCCGACGAATTGAGAACCCTCTTTTTTAAAGTCAAAAGCCATATCTATTCGTACTGGACATCTGTATAAATCACACAAATGGCCGCTATGACGTCATAAACCGCTGTGTGTCGCGCCCTCGAATTTCGAGGGCTCGCGTCGCGCGTATTTGTTTTAAGTGAAATTTAAATTTCTGACGTTATTACCTAAATTAAATGCATTACATAGATACTATATTAATATAGCATTGATAATAACAATAGTTTACTCACATCAGGCATTATCACGTGAAAAAAAAACGGTCAAGAAGTCCGGACGGCGTGCACAAAGTATAAAAATGTTCGATGAAATATGGTATTTCTGCCGAAATTTATGCTGATTATCCAATTAACTTATTACAAACAGTTAAGTACTTATCGGTTCATGTTATTATTCACTTTAACACACTTTATTTAACGATTTAGCCGCACAAAGCCAACGACAAAATACTCGTGCCGTCGCGTCGCGCGCCGCGCACTGACTGCTTATTTCACTCTGTTTTATGGCCTTGTTCACCGGCTCTGTGACATTTGGAATGTTTTATTAACTATCCTTGTCTATCCCCAACCTATTGCGCAAGTCCGAAGAAGATAGGCAACCGGCTCTCAAAATAATACCGCGAAAATGTATGATCGGCGCGCGCCCTCGAAATTCGAGGGGTCGACACTCAACGGCTTAATAGGTCGCCCTCGGATTTCGAGGGCGCGGCATATGAAAGGATACTCGACACTGATTATGATAACTTCGCATTAGCCTACGGCTGTACCGACATGGACAATGACCAAAGAAGAGGTATACAGAATAATTATTATGGAATACTAACTTAAAAAGAGCCTTACACGCCATTATTCTTTCTTTTTTCACTGGCATCGGCGCTATATCAAATGATAGATGTTGTTGTTAAATCAACCATCACTTTCCAATTTCCGGCTATCATATCATATCTATAAACTTTTCCTTCTTTTGCGACTTGATCTTCTGCAATATTAATATTTTTAAATGTTCTATGTTCATCGTTTAGTTACCAGCTGGAAATTCAGCCGTTTTAACACCTTGAGCCCTGACGCAACCAACAGAATAAATGAAATCATTGATGGCATCGAAGTCTTGCACCAACCTTACTACTACCACGTGAACCGCACCTCTTATGCTTGTTTTTACTTCCCTGAAGCTGATAAAAACACTCCTGTAAGGTTCCGTGGTCAATGTGAACACTATGATGTCCCCGTGGTTTCTCAATTTGATATCCAAGAGGTAAGTTACGATTTACAGCATAGGCTTAGAACTCGGTGTGTACTATAAATTGCTTGTTAGGACCAAGTACGATCGGGGCGTTAATTCAGGATATATCCTGTTCCTTTCGTTTTTTTCTTCTATGTCTATGAATGAGAGTCGTATGGACTACTGTACTCTTTCAGTTTCTCACTCCTGTTCTCTTGTTATAACTTCTGTCTTGTTGGCCTAAATGATTAAATTAAAATTAATATGTTCACAGTACATGGGACTGTGGTATGACATCGAATCATATCCTATGGTCTTCCAAGATGGTGAGTGTCCTAACGCTCTCTACACTGCAATCAACAGCACCACCGCCTCAGTTTACAATACCCATGTTGTTAATCAGCGTTTAGGCGTCATAAACGGACTCGCTACTGTGACAGCGACAGATGGAAGCGCAAAACTTAAAGTAACATTCGATGGGCAAAATCCTGACGGTAAGGATTTCAAACTAAAGTGTGATAAAAACATAAATGTGCAGAGACTGATTTCATTTTTTTTGGTACATTCACAGTTGCTTCTAACTACTGGGTACTGGCCACCGACTATAAGTCTTACGCATTTGTTTATTCTTGTACCAACGACGGTGAAGACTACATGAATGGTGAGATTTCTACCAAATAAAATATCGACAAATTATTCAATGATTTCTCCATAACAGTCTTAGAACATCTTCCTTTAACTGCTTTCAGTCGCCAGTTGGAAACTAAGTAGAACGAGAGAGTTAGAGTCTGATGCTAAAACAGAAATCGATAAAGTGATGAACGACATCCGCCCTTTGAATCAGAAATACTTCATAGAACGTAATCACACCCCAGAAGGTTGTTTCTACTACCCCGAACCCCAACCAGGTGTACCAGTCGTGTTTCCTGGCCAGTGCGATGAGAATATTGTGGCAGAGCCCAACTTTGACATGAACCTCGTGAGACTTATATCATAAATCACAATACTATTTTGTGCATTCTGCACGCTATAAA
Source organism: Agrotis ipsilon (assembly GCA_028554685.1). Classification (NCBI taxonomy): domain Eukaryota; kingdom Metazoa; phylum Arthropoda; class Insecta; order Lepidoptera; family Noctuidae; genus Agrotis; species Agrotis ipsilon. Next base: position 12,356,267 of record CM052973.1, on the reverse strand, counting down.
TAACATCACTTGTTCAACAAATTCATTTATCTTTCAGTTCCAAGGTACATGGCACGAAATCAGTGCATATCCCAAGGCCAACCAAGATGGACAGTGCATCAGCCAACAGTTCACTGTTAATGCTACTAACAGTATGCGCCTGGATTCATTTAGCGTACTTGACTTGACTCAATCCACAACTGAGGGTCACGTCACATTCGCCAGCGATAATGATCCTAGTGGAAAGTTGAACATTAACATTTGGGTCAACGGAGAAGGTTGGCGACGTTTTCATGTAGATAACATTTTTTTTAATGTTGAACCTTATAAGTCAAGACTGTTTTAAATTTTCCAGCTCAATCAATACCTTACTGGATTCTGAGCACGGACTATAACCACTATGCGTTGGCTTACAGCTGTGTTAATATCGACAGAGATACTAGAGGAGGTCAGTTTAATTCATAACTTTTACTTTATGACGTAGAAAAGATCTTACAGAATAATAACATCCCTTATGTTTCAGTGTGGAGTTGGAAGCTGAGCAAAACCAGACAACTGTCACAAGAGAGCAACTCCGCCATCCAAGAAGCAATAGCAAAGGTTGATGTACTGAGGGACGATTACTACGAGACCGTTCAGCAGACTGATGTTGCTTGCTTCCATTTACCTGACATTACACCCGGTGATAATGTTGTTCTGCCTGGACGATGTGACCATAGCATTGTAGGAAAGTCCGATTTCGACATTTCGAGGGTAAGTTTTAATTTGCTATCAAAAATTATAATGAACATGTGTGATAATAATCTCATGCATAATACAAACGATACCGCAGTCTCGGATTCAAAATCGAAATCAAAACTAAATTCATGGCTTCTTCTTCCGAATTAGTTAACATTTTTGTGTAACTTAACAGTATGCTGGAGAGTGGCGCCTTATAGAGAGTTACGGATCCCGTTACCAAAGTGGTACTTGCAACGTAGCCCAATACACCCTGCAAAGTAGTAACGTGCTCGCCATCACCAACTCTCAGGTTGTGAATGGAGAACTAACATCTATCTCTGGAACTGCTACTGTTACTAGCACTGATGGAAGCGGTGAACTGACCTTTGAAATGAGTAAGTATGATTTGGAGTGTGAGACTCAGTTTTATTTTGATTTCCCTTTCAACATTTATAAGCGAGAAAAGATACAAGTATCTTGATATTGTTATGTTCACCAGAGCTTTAAAATTGTATGTAGGTACACTTATTTTTTTTTCTGTTCATAGGAGGCCGAAGTTTTAGAATGCTCATACTCGACACTGATTATGATAACTTCGCATTAGCCTACGGCTGTACCGACATGGACAATGACCAAAGAAGAGGTATACAGAATAATTATTATGGAATACTAACTTAAAAAGAGCCTTACACGCCATTATTCTTTCTTTTTTCACTGGCATCGGCGCTATATCAAATGATAGATGCTGTTGTTAAATCAATCATCACTTTCCAATTTCCGGCTATCATATCATATCTATAAACTTTTCCTTCATTTGCGACTTGACCTTCTGCAATATCAATATTTTTAAATGTTCTATGTTCATCGTTTAGTTACCAGCTGGAAATTCAGCCGTTTTAACACCTTGAGCCCTGACGCAACCAACAGAATAAATGAAATCATTGATGGCATCGAAGTCTTGCACCAACCTTACTACTACCACGTGAACCGCACCTCTTATGCTTGTTTTTACTTCCCTGAAGCTGATAAAAACACTCCTGTAAGGTTCCGTGGTCAATGTGAACACTATGATGTCCCCGTGGTTTCCCAATTTGATATCCAAGAGGTAAGTTACGATTTACAGCATAGCCCTAGAACTCGGTGTGCATTCAGCAAGATCCTCGGTTCTTCCTATAAATTGCTTGATATGACCAAGTTCGATCGGGGCGTTAATTCAGGATATATCCAGTTCCATTCGTTTTTTTTCTTCTATGTCTATGAATGAGAGTCGTATGGACTACTGTACTCTTTCAGTTTCTCACTCCTGTTCTCTTGTTATAACTTCTGTCTTGTTGGCCTAAATGATTAAATTAAAATTAATATGTTCACAGTACATGGGACTGTGGTATGACATCGAATCATATCCTATGGTCTTCCAAGATGGTGAGTGTCCTAACGCTCTCTACACTGCAATCAACAGCACCACCGCCTCAGTTTACAATACCCATGTTGTTAATCAGCGTTTAGGCGTCATAAACGGACTCGCTACTGTAACAGAGACAGATGGAAGTGCAAAACTTAAAGTAACATTCGATGGGCAAAATCCTGACGGTAAGGATTTCAAACTAAAGTGTGATAAAAACATAAATGTGCAGAGACTGATTTCATTTTTTTTTGGTACATTCACAGTTGCTTCTAACTACTGGGTACTGGCCACCGACTATAAGTCTTACGCATTTGTTTATTCTTGTACCAACGACGGTGAAGACTACATGAATGGTGAGATTTCTACCAAATGAAATATCGACAATTTATTCAATGATTTCTCCATAACAGTCTTAGAACATCTTCCTTTAACTGCTTTCAGTCGCCAGTTGGAAACTAAGTAGAACGCGAGAGTTAGAGTCTGATGCTAAAACAGAAATCGATAAAGTGATGAACGACATCCGCCCTTTGAATCAGAAATACTTCATAGAACGTCATCAAACTCCCGATGCGTGTTTCTACTACCCTGAAGCCCAACCCGGTGTACCAGTCGTGTTTCCTGGCCAGTGCGATGAGAATATTGTGGCAGAGCCCAACTTTAACATGAACCTCGTGAGACTAATATTATTAATCACAGTACTATTTTGTGCATTCTGCACGCTATAAATAACATCACTTGTTCAACAAATTCATTTATCTTTCAGTTCCAAGGTACATGGCACGAAATCAGTGCATATCCCAAGGCCAACCAAGATGGACAGTGCATCAGCCACCAGTTCACTGTTAACGCTACCAACAGTATGCGCCTGGATTCATTTAGCGTACTTGACCGGACTCAATCCACAACTGAGGGTCACGTCACATTCGCCAGCGATAATGATCCTAGTGGAAAGTTGAACATTAACATTTGGGTCAACGGAGAAGGTTGGCGACGTTTTCATGTAGATAACATTTTTTTTTAATGTTGAACCTTATAAGTCAAGATTGTTGTAAATTTTCCAGCTCAATCAATACCTTACTGGATTCTGAGCACGGACTACAACCACTATGCGTTGGTTTACAGCTGTGTTAATATCGACAAAGATACTAGAGGAGGTCAGTTTAATTCATAACTTTTACTTTATGACGTAGAAAAGATCTTACAGAATAATAACGTCCCTTATGTTCCAGTGTGGAGTTGGAAGTTGAGCAAAACCAGACAACTGTCACAAGAGAGCAACTCCACCATCCAAGAAGCCATAGCAAAGGTTGATGTACTGAGGAACGATTACTACGAGACCGTTCAGCAGAGTGATTCTGCTTGCTTCTTTTATCCTGATTTGGGTCCTAGTGATCCGGTAGTATTCCCTGGACAATGCAACCCCAACATTCCTACCGTGCCAAACTTTGACGCAACACGGGTACGCATTTTTGTTTATAAACTTCGCTCTATGTCAGTGACACAATGTAATGCTTAGATTTACTGCTACAAATGCATTCTCTTTTCTAAGTTTCTTAATGAAATATACTTTTCTTACACTGCAGTACCAGGGACGCTGGAGATTACTCGAGTCGTACTATTCCGAATTTCAAGAGGGCGCATGCAATGCTGCACAATACACAGTGGCCGATGATGGTTCTATAATTGTAGTCAACTCAAAAGTTGTAGATGAGGAACTGATCAGCGTCTCAGGAACAGCCGTTCTTGACGCTAGTGGAACCGGAAAACTTGTCGTGTCTTTCCCTAACAGTAAGTAATTCATTGTTTTAGTTGTTTCTATTACTAAGAATTAGTCAGTACTTCTGTACCATCTGTAATGACCATAGACTGCTGCCTAAAATTGACCATAGTCTCAAGAAAGAGATGAAAACGGTTTTGACTAAGTCTACGTAAATAATTCTCTTTCTAGGCAGGGACAGTTTTATCTATCTGTTGGCTAGGGAAGGCGCAGTCCTTGGCATTTTTCTTTGGTAGATTTCCTACTTTATGTTCTAGACCATACAATTGGAAACCAAACTTGTCATAGAGTCTTAGAGAGAATGGCATTGCTGTGTGGACACCGCATACTTTACCTACCAGCTACTAACAAGTCTTGTTTAAAATTACGTTTGAATATTTCAAATACTTCGGCCCAACTAAGATTGGTTTTATATTCTACAAAAAGTTGTTTATGGGAATACTTACTGTTTTCAACAATTAAAATACGACCTCTTTATATTGGCGACATTTTCAAAACTTAATCAATTTTCCAGGTGCCCCAGAGGAATATTGGATCTTGGACACTGATTATGACTCGTACGCACTTATTTATTCTTGTGAAAACTTATCCACCGATCAAAGAAGAGGTTTGTTTATATACATCTAGTTTTTTCCTGCAAGTTCTCAATTTTTTTTTTTTTGTAAAAATATAGAGGTATTCCACGAAGAGCACCTGCTGACAATGGCACCTGAGCTACTTGCACCTTATCTATTCGACACAAGGCTCCTGTCAAAATTTTTCGCAGGTGCCAGGTGCCCTTCGTGGAATACCTCAAAAAATAGTTAGTTACTCGTGTTTGACATCATTTATTCAATCCCTTTCAAAATCATTTTGGGTAGGACGGTGGATTACATCCAACTTGAATATACAAGTCCTAAAGGTGCTAATAAACTAGAGCATTCACTTCTAATGAGCATTTTTGCGAATATTACATTACAGAGAAATACACGAGCACGTTTTAGCGAGCGTTCTGGCGAGCTTTTTTGCCGAGCCGACTGTCAAGTCTCTGACATGTCTCTCGACGCTCGTCAAAACAATGCTCTTCATGAACATTTTTTATACGAGCATCGACTAAATTAACAACAGTGTATACTCGATGTTTTGTTACATGTAAATGCTTAAGTTGAGCTCCTTGCGTTATGAGTTGAGCTACACGGTAACTAACACATGCTTGCACTGACTGGACAGGCCCACTCAAATCTGTGTGGTTCTTTCTTCAAAAGAACAGCTCAGACACCTGCATGGTTCTCATATAAAAATTGTCTGGACTTTAAAAGAGACTGTGACCTCTGAGTTGTTTCGGATGTTTTTTCTCAGAGTAGTCAGGTACGAAACACCGACCTCATATAGTTTTAAAAATACTATGTGTCTTTTTGACGTGTAAAAGAGTTTGCCAAAACCAATTTGCTAAATAAACATCATTTATCATTTAAGTCTCTCAGCAACTTTATAATAATCACTTTGTTTGTCCTACTCTAGTTTGGAGCTGGAAAATGAGTAAGGGATCAAACAGCTTCTCAGTGGCTGCTGAGAACGAAATGAATCAGATCATAAACAACGTCGATGTGTTAGATGAGCGTTACTACAATAGCATAAACCGTTCCGAAGTAGATTGCTTCTACTACCCCCCACCGCCAACGGAGGATAACTCGTTCAACAGTCTTATTTTCCCCGGTCAATGTGACGAAAGTATCATCGTTAAACAAAATTTCGACGCCGAATCGGTAAGTCTTACCCTCATCTACACACATCAAAAGAAGTTTGCTATCACTCTGATCAATCGAAATATTTTTTTTACAACCTAGTACAATTTTAACGGGGTTCTGTCAACACAACGACGATATATAACTAGACTCCTAATAACAGGCGACCGATGTCTGTCAACACATTAGGCAAAAAAGTCATACATCCGTCTTATTTCGACCACTCCTGTGGGCCGTAAAAATACCTTGAGACAGAACAGACCTTGAGTTAGCCAATCACAACGCAGTTCCCCGTCCCCCTCGCTTACGTAGTACCTCAGCGAGTTGACAAAATAGTTTTTGTTCCTTAGATCGTGCATGCGGAATCTAGTAATCTTTAGTTTTCATGCATATTATCATTGATTTAGCAAAAAATGTAATAGATTATTTTTCAAATCTCTAACTAATGGACTTATTAATTAGTTTTGTTTATTTATGTAATCAACATGATCAACTTTCCTTTTTCAGTATCGTGGAACCTGGTATGATATCGAAAGCTACCCGTCAAATCACCAAATTGGTACCTGCAACACTGCTGAGTACACTTTCAACTCTGATGGATCATTTACTGTGAAAAATACCCAAGTGGTTGATCAACTCTTGGAAACTATTACTGGAACTGCAGTACCATCAACAACTGATGGATCAGCTAAATATGATTTCACTACTAGCGGTAGTGAAAATGGTAAATATAAAATTTTCTTTCTTTTCGTGTGAGGCAACTGGGTCGCAGGTGGCCTTAGAAAGTACAGGTCAATTGAAGAAACACGGTGGATTTTAGTCAGTACGGGGTCGAGTCTTACAGTCCCCTTCGCTTCACCTAGGCCTGGACGTATTAATTTGATGATTTGGCAGCATAAAAAAAGGTTCTAGCTATAGCCGTCCCCAAGTGCCAGCGTTAAGCCGCGTCTGGTAATTGCACTAAGCCGTGGCTTTATACTTAAATTGATTGTACAAAAAGAAGATAAACATTCAGGTGTTTGTCATTCGACTCACAAAGCAAAAATAAAATTTAATAATACTTAAGAATTTTGTTGCACATACGTCCATTTTAGTTAGTGGTTGCCAACTCAGAGTATGTGCATTAGATGACAGAGTGCGGAGAGGTATTTTATGTGCCTCATGAGTATTTAGCTAACTCTTTGTCATTTTCTGTTATAGCAATGAAATACTGGGTACTGGATACAGATTACACTAGATATTCATTGGTCTACTCCTGCCGAAACATCGACGATGAATTCAGAGAAGGTAAATCATTAATATTATCTTAGAACTTTATTTAGAAATGGCTCTCAGTTATGATGAAATCATTGTATTTACTATTTATTTCGGATGTTGCTTTTTAGATTACCTCTTCAATATATTCTTTCTTGTAAAACAAGGATTTAACATAGATGACGCTTTTTTTGACTGGCCTGTTGGTCTAGTGGTTAGTGACCCCACCCAGGACAAATGTTTGTGTGATGAGCATGATCATTTGTTCTATGTCTAGGCAAAGAATAAATAATATTACGTCTAGGTGTAATTTATCTATACTATGTATGTATTTAGAAATTTTTATATTAGTATGTTTATCAGTTGTCTGACTGTTTGAGTTATTTATGCGGCCTACCCAAATGTCCTTTCTTTGGCATTGATCGTCGTATCGTTGAGCTCCTTGTGTTATGAGTTGAGCTACACGGTAACTGACACATGCTTGCACTGACTGGAGAGGTCCACTCAAATCTGTATGGTTCTTTCTTCAAAAGACCACCTCAGACACCTGCATGGTTCTCATATAACTTTTCTAATACAAAATTGTCCGGACTTTAAAAGAGACTGTGACCTCTGAGTTTGTTTCGGATGTTGCTTCTCAGAGTAGTCAGGTACGAAACACCGGCCTCATCTAGTTTTAAAAATAGTGTCTTTTGACGTAAAAGAGTTTGTCAAAACCAATTTGCTAAATAAACATCATTTATCATTTACCCATAACACATACTCTGCTTAGCTTGGGACTAGATGGCGTTTTGTGATAGTTGTGGAATATTATTATATATTTGATTACAAAAGTAATTTCTCTATTGATTTTGGGTATATTTACGTTAATAAATGAATCATTTTACAGTACATAGCTGGAAGTTGGGTAGGGAACCAATTATGCCAGAAGAAGTCAAGTCGATAATCGACGATGCTATAGAGAAAGTGCAAGTGTTAGAAAAAGATTACTTCATCCCAAGACAACACACCGCTGCAGCCTGCTTTTATTACCCAGACATGGATGACGGACATATCATAATGAATGGTCAATGTCCTTCCGATGATGAAGTGCCAGTTGTCACCAACTTTAACCCTGTTGCGGTAAGTTTTACACCCCTGGATTAAGAACAGGTTTTCTTCATCCTTACTCCCATCGGGTGTTCGATAGATGGTTATCACTTTCAAATTCAAACGTTTTCTATGTCTTGAAAAATCGAATACCACACCAGGTCTCCAACTAGCTGCAGTTGAAAACCAGAATTTACATGAAACAACTGCCTATCTGACCTTTACAATCCAGTAACTGGGTGATCTGACACACCATTGCAAGCCTGGTTGTCAAACTTTTGTGCCACTCTGTTTGAAAGATCCACAAATGTCACCGGGGCCAACGATTTGACTTGCTATGATCAATGGTCACCCAACCATAGAGTCACCTCGACAAGATTTTATAATCATGGCGCTGGCCTTTGCACTGACGAGATGATTAGCCCGCGTTCTGCTGCTGTGAGACAGATAGTAAATATCTGGAGCATATCAACGACGTCACACTAAAACTCATACTAGCCGCAGAGCGCTTGAGCGGCGCGCGCTCCGTTGGCGCCGGCGAAAAGCGCGCGTGTACTGAACGGCGCCGCTCAAACGCGCGACTTTGGTACGCAACTAGGTACTACCCCATACATTGGCGCGCTCCAACGGTACTACCAAATCGCGTAACAATAAAACCAGTCTGAAGATTAATCTTAGCTACGAGCTCCTCATCATTGTCATGATCTGCCTGCCCCTTCCTGGGTACTTTACGTATTATGTGTTTTCAGTTCACCGGAGTATGGTACGAAGTGTCTCGATACCCATCAGAGCTTCAAAATGGTGAATGTGTAGCTACGGAATATACCTTGAGTGTTGGTAACAACTTTGATGTTACCCATACCAGTGTCATTTCTGAAGAAAAGTTGAAGACAGTCACCCAAGCTTCATTTGCTACAAATGGCAGAGGCGTTATTGACATCAGTGTTAATGGAGGTAAGAGTCATCATCTTGCTAGGAAATGAAACCCAAAAAACATGAGGAACAGGGTAGTTTTTTAAAGTTCCGTAGATAGGGTAAAACGGGACCTATAACTAAGCCCCCTCGTACAAACAACCAGACCAGGGGTTACAAGAGTCAAACATATTGGTAGGAAAAGAGCCAAAAAACATGAGGAACACGTAGTTTTTAAATTCCGTAGATAGGGTCAAAACGGGACCTATAACAAAGCCCTCGCTACACAAGAACGCAAAGAAAAAAAAAATCACCCATCCGGACGACTTTGGTATCCAGACGACTATCACAATACAAATCAATAGAACTGCGTACACAGGCTCAACAATGGATACCAAAGTTGTAAGGTATCGGAGACTAGCGTCGCCTTGTGGAAGACTCCGCTGTCCGTCTGTCTGTCTGTCTGTCCTTGTCAATGTGTTTCTAATCTGGGATCTCAGGTACTTTTAATCCTGGTAATAAGTAAATTTTTGAATGTGGCAAACGCTAGTTACAATTACAATTATTATTGTGTACATCATGGAGACTAATATCAATACGTTACAATCTCGAGTTGTGGTCTTGAGAAAAACCTGCATGACAGATGGACAACGACGAAATTCATAAATCTTTGCTGGAATTCATTGAAATCAACGACGATATATTACTAGACTGCTAATAACAGGCGACCGATGTCTGTCAACACATTAGGCAAAAAAGTATATCCGTATTATTTCGACCACTCCTGTGAGCCGTAAACATACCTTGAGACAGAACATACCTTGAGTTAGCCAATAACAACGCAGTACCCCGTCCCCCTCGCTTACGTAGTACCTCAGCGAGTTGACAGAATAGTTTTTGTTGCTTAGATCGTGCATGCGGAGTCTAGTAATATATCGTCATTGATTGAAATATTCCATACCCTCTTAGTAAATGAGTATTTTGTTGCAGTTCCATTCAATAAGGTGTATATTCTGGCTTCCGATAACACGATGACGGACTATGCATTAGCGTACAGTTGCCAGAACTTAGACGACGACAGAAAACAACGTGAGTATTTGTAGATTTTTTTTTATAATTAAATATTCCACGAGCGGGATGTAAACCTACGACCTTTGGATTCAGTAAATCCGAGGCTCTTACTAATATAGCCACCGAGGTTCTAACCTGCAAGCGACACATTTAGATAAATGTGAAATCTTTGAAATTCTCAATTCTAAATTGGATTATATTTGTTTATCATCCAGATTGGCAAAGAAGTTTTTATTGTAGAAACAACAGGCATGCATCGCATGGCATCGTAAAACGGGTTTTGTCGATGGTAAAATATACAAAATTACAGAATGTAGAACGGTTACTATCCGTTTTAGTTATGTGATATTTAAAAATGCACAAAATTAAAATTTCTATTCTTATGTCGTCTGATGTCGAACGTCGTTTTCATCTTCTTCTTGGTAGAATAGTTAAAAATGATCATTGAAAACAATGAGCTAATAATACTACGTATAGAGACGACACCACGTATCACCACTGTGTCCCATCCAGGATGAGTGCGCGCGCACAAGTTCATTTAGTTGTTTGACAGCTCTGTGGTGTCTAGGCGCGCGCACTCATCCTGGATGGGACACAGTGGTGACGCGTGGTGTCGTCCCTATACGTAGTAGTAATGATGATCTCAATGATTAAAAATGGTATTCCAAATAAAAATGTAACATACGATACGCTACTATACTCAGCCTTATACAACTCTTATTTTGCGCAGTTTACAGTTGGAAATTGAGTAGATCCCGTGCAGGATTATCCGAAGCAGCTAATAACGCCATTAATCAGCTAATTAGTACCAACATCGATCTTTACGAGCCCTACTACGAGACGACAAGCCAAGACCACGCATCCTGCTTCTACTATCCAGAGTTTGATGAACTGCCTCCAACTATCGAGTTGCCAGGACCCTGCAATGAATCTATAACCGGCATTGCTGACTTTAATATGCTTGATGTAAGTTACTTTCCTATAAGCTAGCTTTTTTTTTAGGTGCTAAAATTATTTATTTATATATATTGCCCGCTCCGCCGCTGTGCCCTCTGCTGATCAGAGGGACACGCGTTGGAACGTCCACACGATAGGCTATTCGCATACGGGCAAAGAGACCCCTTAGGCACACAGTGCCTAAGGAAGAGTTTTTGCCCGCATCCCAGGGTGCACCGGCCCGAAACACTGGTCTTCCTCCCGGACATATCCGAGAGGGAACTCCAGTCCACGGGCGCACGTGGAGGTTTCCTGTCTTAGCACCCCCTATATGCTAGCTTAGTAGTTTAAAGTCCTTTGACGTGTATATAAAAAGCTTTATCTGCAAAATATTTCCTAATAATTTTTGTTTCGGTTTTCGCTGACTGAATAGCTTAGTGGTTTATAAGTTGAACTTCTACGCTACTGGCGGTTAGATCACTTTTACTATTCACTATCGTTTAATTAACACGAGCGATAGATGACACCTTGGAAACAGTAATAGACTTTCTTTCTGCTAAAAACGTGTGGGGGTTATTCATTTTTTATGAAAAGTCACTTTTGCTTTGAATTTGGTAGAAACATTGTTTAATGAAATTGACAAAATTTTATGTAAGAACCTACACAAACTACGAGTAAGTGGACAAAAACTAGTTTCTAATATTTTTTAATAATTTTATGACTTTTAAGAGATTCTAATAGTTTCTAATCTATATATATAAAAATGAAACCCGTTTTCCGTTGTCACGACATAACATGAAAACGGCTTGACCGATTCGGATAATTATTTTTTTGTTGTGTTTGTAACCATCGGGACCGGGTTTTAGACCGGGTCCTCCACCTGTGCGAAGCCGGGACGGGCCGCTAGTAGGTAATAAAAGATTCTCATCGTAGATTTGTTAGAATCGAAGCAATGATGCCTTGCAAGTTGCAACATTGATTATGATTGTTACTCATTACACCAAAGCGTAGATTGTTGTTTGATTGCTCCGAAATTAGAACCAGGCGCTGACGTCCATTGAAAAGTTACATTTGGGTTTGAAATTAACAGAGGATGCAATGTAAAGAAATGCTTTACATTAAATGGGGGATTTAATGTAAAGTTAAATCCAAGGTCGCTAACTGGTCCTTCGACTGGGAGCTGTCCCGGGGCCATCTAGCTATCTCGGTAGGTGGTATGGAAGAAGTAAATATACTCAGAGCCAGGATTGACCGCGACATTTTTCTTATTTGTTTTATTACTTTTACCACATCACATAGTCAAAGCTGTTTTTCCATGCTTATACAGGATGTCATACAACTTCAGCAGCCTCTCTTATAAATAAATAAATGAAAGGACATTGGGAAATCGATGTATGGGATTTGGGCCCACCCTTCAATAGTAACATGTTATATACCGTTGGATAGGACTCTTTAAGGGGAACATTTCTTGCTAATAAACATATGGTCTAACGTTAGTACTTTCGGAGATATGAGGTCTTAAAGTTGTCTCGTCTAACATTTTATTTGTTTCACATTTAATTAAAAGGGGCTATATTCTTCGTGAACATCCTTGTTTAGAGTGAAAGTGATTTGAATTTAGAATGTTGATATTGTTAGTGTACGAGCTGAATGATTAAGGCTGCGGTTCCACTGGAGCGGAACGGAGACAAGCTGTGCCGTGCCGGGATTAATACGAAATTATAAAAAGTACAGATGTATGATGGCCCACCCTTCAATAGTAACATGTTATATACCGTTGGATAGGGCTCTTTAAGGGGAACATTACTTGCTAACAAACATATGGTCTAACGTTAGGACTTTCGGAGATATGAGGTCTTAAAGTTGTCTCGTCTAACATTTTATTTGTTTCACATTTAATTAAAAAGGGCTATATTCTTCGTGAACATCCTTGTTTAGAGTGAAAGTGATTTGAATTTAGAATGTTGATATTGTTAGTGTACGAGCTGAATGACTAAGGCTGCGGTTCCACTGGAGCGGAACGGAGACAAGCTGTGCCGTGCCGGGATTACTACAAAATTATAAAAAGTACAGATGTGGCGCCTAGTCGGTAAAGACGTTTGAGTCTCTGAGTCAGTCATACTTGCAGTGTCCTGGCTGCATATATTATTTTTAGAAGAAAACTCGATTGGCGTGATAATTACATTAAACGAGTCCTCCCGCCCTGTGTGGAGCAGAAGGGACTGTACGACTTCTACTTACTAACAATCCACCCCATGTTATTCATCATAAGCGGCTGCTGGCTCCAGGTTAAGCTCGTTTTTTTTTGCAAATCGCTATGCAGTGTACTTTGTTTTAGTTTTTTTTTTTAATACAAGTTAATTGTTACACTATTTAATTTCATTGTCAACATTCAAAGTTAAGACAGTTGGAATAACTTAGGTGTTGTGTAAACGTAAAGAATACATTTCCGGTTTTAAGTTCTCTTAAATTCTCAGATAGGAGAACATTCCCGAGAACATAATATATCAAATGTGTCCTCCCAACCCACCTTGGGTGGAGCGTCATGCGTCCGGGTAATGTTTATCTCAAAATGAATTAAACTACGATCATTAATTGCTTAGATCGGGATAATATATGGTACCTAGTACTCACGGCTACACATCAAGCTATACAAAACCAGTTTGTCTTGGTCTCGCTTCTTGCGAATTTCACATACAATGAACGGTCAGCTAATACAGGTTTTGCATAGCTTGATGTGTAGCCGTGTGTACTAGCACTCCGCCCGCAACTTCGTCCGTGCGTATTTCGAACTTCACATTCGTGAATTTTAACTTCCGGCAACACTCTTTATGGGATACTTTTGGAAAATCTAAATACGTACCGTGTCACTTCATTTGAATTTGGGTTTAAAAAGATTAATTTCGTTAACCCACTAACAACCCTTCAAGGAAAAATTAATTAAAATAACCTTAATCAATTACTAAAAGAAAAAGAGGTTTTGCGATTTTCACACTACTAGGGGTTGGCTTTTTAAAAATAGATAAATACGCATCGTTTAATTGATTAAGAGATAATGTATGCCAAGTTTTGAGCTCATCGAAGCAAGCAGTAAAATTCTTCCGTTAAAACCTTATTACTCCTTTTCACCAACTTGGGGGGCGATTTTCGAAAAATCCTAAAATACGTATTTAATAATTTTATATCGTCTTTCTATATACTGAGTTTCAAATTCATGGGCTCACGCATTATCAATGTCCCATACAAACTTTAACACCATCTAAATCACCAATGGAGGGTAGTTTTAAAAAACTAATGACGCCAATCATTTTCATTTACTTATCCTCGTATTCAAGCTAAGTTTCAAGTTTATAAACCCAAGGAATAAGATTTTGCATACAAAGGTTTTCGCCCCCTTTCAACCCTTAATAGGAAGATTTTCGCAAAATCCCTTCTTAGTGGCCACTTACATAATAAACTGTAATTATTGTAAAAAAAAACATGTTTTTACGTTTAGCGATTTAGGCTGTAGGAGAGTCTTACGACCGTACCCTGATCTTTAATTTTTATAGATAACTCCGAAAGTACAGACTTTTGATCTTAGTCGTAATACTAAGTTTTATTCAGCATAAAAATACCTATTCATTCATATGTATCTTATTCCTATTGAGAGGTGGGCCCACTTTTTCCCAATATCCTTTGATACAAATTAAATCGTCAGTTTTCGTTTTAAAACAGTTCGGGCAGAACGTATCTTCACTATCCACCAGGGGATTTAAAATATAGCAACATCACAATAGAATAACGATAAAATTGTTCGTTATCAATTATACAGAGTGAAATTGAATAGATGCGACAAAATTAAATAAACGTGATGTCAAGAAAATGTATAATTTAACAAAAATGTAGAATTAAAAAATAATAGATCCGTGTTACGCTATGAACGGCAACGTTCAATAACATGAGTACTCCATGACGATTATTGAGCACTGCGATGAGTCGGACGAGATTTTTGATACTTTAATTTTTCTTATATTTATTTTGCATATTAAATGCTGGAATACCGATAATTCGTACTTAAATAAAGATAATAACATCAATGGACCTTTTGATTTTTTTTTAACGATTAAGATTGTAGAAAAAACAGTTTATAATTACTATGTTACTGTAGTCTGTGTAAGGGGGAGGCCTGTGTTCAGCAGTGGACGTCTTCCAGCTGATGATGATGTTACTATAACTGAAGCTTCCGTGTCATTTTGTCGCATTTATTCAAATTCACCCTGTATTATGTACCATCTCGATTCAATCATTTTTTTTTGTTTCTTTATTACCAGTATAGCGGTACCTGGTACGAAGTGGGCCAGATACCCTCAACCAGCTCAGACTGGCCAATGTAATCGAGCTGTGTATACGCCCCAAGACACCGGCACCTTCTCCTTTGTGCACAGTCAAGTTACTGATGAGGCTCTGGGCGAGATTTCTGGGTCAGCAGTTGCAGGCGCTGATGGATCAATAGAAGTTACATTTAATGTTGGAGGCGGTAAGTTGTCACTTGATTTTAGTCTAAATATATTTTCATTTGCAAATGGCGATCGTAATAAGTCAGCTTTAATACAAAAAAAAAACTAAATTGAAATCGCTTCAACCGTTCAGGCTCTATGATGCCACAGACAGACAGACAGACAGACAGACAGACCGACAGATAGACAGACACGTCTAACTTATAACACTAACTTTAACTATAACTAACAAATAACTTTTCCCGTCGGGGGCTAAAAAGATGCGATTCCACCGATGACAGTTTCAACTGCAAAACGGCATAAGGCATAAAGGCAGTTTTGCAATTTCACTTTTTTTAGACAAGTATTAAACACAGGGGTAACTTTTAGTAGTAAGACGGTTAATATTTAAATTATTTTAAGACTTTTATTCAAAGCTTTGATGTGCGTCTCGTTGATGGCAATAAGCTCGTCCCAATTACTTGTAACTTTCATTCATAACTATTTTACGACTTTTTTTTTAATAATGTTTGCACTAGGTGGACCGACGACATCGTGAGAGTCGCGGGCAACCGATGGTTGCATGTGGCGAATTGTCGTTCGGCGTGGCGGTCTAAGAGGGAGGCCTATGTTCAGCAGTGGACGTCTTCCGGCTGATGATGACGATGACACATGGCGCATAATATCATGGCGAATAATGTTTTGTTTTATTTTATTACAGAAACGAGAACTGCGAAGTACTACATACTTGCAACTGACTATAACTCCTATGCTTTGCTGTATAGTTGTGTTACAATAGACGATGGGGAGAGACGCCAAGGTAATGTAGTTCTTTCAATAAACAATGTGCCTGATTTCGCCGTGTAAAAAGTCAAAGAGGACGTCATTTGCTCAATTCTAGGCTCTGGCTTTATGTTTGTGAGTTTATAATATGTTTGTAAGCGCACCCACGACACAGGAGAAATTCCTAGTGTGGGGCAAAGTTTAAAAAAAAACATCATTAATTTTAACAAACATAATCACGTGGTCGGAAACCAACCCCTTCTGAATGGTAGCCATTTTGTGTTTTGGTATCTTTGTGATAAAAAAAAAACTTTCAGGAACAGAAAATAATAAGTACTTTCGGTCCATGAACATTCCTTAAAGTTTTACAAACAGCTCTTTATTTCTTTCTCCACAGTTGGCAGTTGGAAGCTGAGTAAGACTAGAGAACTAAGTCCTCAAGCTAATTCCGAAATTGAGGCCGTTATCAGTAGAACTCAAGGTCTCACACAACAGTATTATCAAGAGACAATTCAGACTGATGTTGCATGCTTCTACTATCCAGAATTCATTGAACCTCCACCTTATATCGAGTTGCCCGGACTATGCAATCTGTCCGTATCCGCTGTTCCTGACTTCAGAATAGAAGAGGTAAGTTCATTTGCCCCAAAATTCTCCAGCAGCCACTAGCGGTTCGTTGGGATATTATGTCTTGTGTTTGCAAGCGCAAATGTTAAACTAAATATCCTAGATTCAGCAAAAAACTTGGTACAAAAACCTATTGACGACTGCGAAGTTTCGCTAAATAATTATTTTTCGGGCATACGGACAGCGAGTAAAGGGCAACTCGCTGTCCGACCATGGACCATGCCCGGGCCGACGACTCATCGTGTTCCACATGCACCTAAAGGTGTCTATACACCGAAGCCGCCAGCCCGCCGGCACGACCCGGCGGGCAAGACCGGCGGCCTGATTGGACAATGCAAAATCGTCAAAATCAGGCCGCCGGCCGTCACAATTAGGCCGCCGGCTTTGCCCGCCGGGTCGTGCCGGGCTGGTGTGTAGACACCTTCAAAGAGCGTCAGCACAATGACGGGGCCCCCGCACAGAGGGCCAAAGCCTACCGGGGTCGCGGGACTTATTTCCATCACCTTGACCCCGGAACATAAAGGGCTATTGAAGGACACCGTAGATTTTAGTCAGTACAAGTCTGACAGTCCCTCCTGCCCTGCCCGGGGCGAGAGGACACATTTGATGATTTTAACCAAGATAAAAAAAAAAAAATTGACCTCAATTTTTTTTTCTTAATACAGTTCCTTGGATCCTGGTTCGAGGTCTCCAGATACCCACAACCAGCACAGACTGGGCAATGCAACCTTATCCAGTTTAACACTGGAAGTACACCCGGTTCTATCACGATACTGGCCACTGAAATCATTGATGAGTCGTTGTTGGAGATACGAGGCGATGGCAGAGTTAGCAGCAGTGATGGCTCTGGGAGATTAACTGTTTTGTACGACTCTGGTAAGTTTCGTTAGCGCGCTTGCTCATGACGCTATGCGACGCCAATCAACGACATTTACTGATAATCACTACTGCGACGCTCATCACATCAGCGAGCTATGGAGAGGGCTATGCTCGGTGTTTCTCTGTGTGATCAAATCCGAAATGAGGACATCCGTAGACGAACTAAAGTCACCGATATAGCCCACCGGATTAGCAAGCTGAAGTGGCAATGGGCAGGCCATATTGCTCGCAGAGCAGATGGCCGATGGGGTCGAAAACTTCTAGAGTGGAGACCACGGACTAGCAAGCGCAGCGTAAGACGTCCACCAACAAGGTGGACAGACGACCTTATGAAGGTCGCCGGAAGACGCGGGATGCAGGTCGCTTCCAACCGGTACATGTGGAGATCAAAAGGGGAGGCCTATGTTCAGCAGTGGACGACATTTTGCGCAGGAGCCAAACAAAACATGCTTGCCACGACGACGACGTAAGACAGTCGATTAACATTATTATGTCGTAGCAGCAAGGACGTTTTTTTTTTGCTATCTAATTTGAGCAAGGGCGCTTAGTCTTCAAGCATTGAAACAAACGTTACAACAATAACATACGGTACATTTTGCGTAACTCATTCAACAGTATTTTGAAAAAATGTGATAAAAAGAATTTGAAATTTTCCGTACTTATGTTTGGCATATACATATAAGAAAAATACTCTACTCTTGATAATAGCTTCGTATTTTTCTTATTTAAAACCTCTTTGCAATATCCATAGAGGTCACTAACTCTACAGCAGGACGTCAGAGCTGTCAAGGATCGCTGTTGGGATGATAGTCGATAAAGATTTAAATATTATGTTATAAGATAATAACTCGAGGAAGTAAAGGCATTAAATGTTGTTTTTCTTTTCACAGGTTTGTGAATACTTAGTTCATAATATAATTGTATTAGTTTTAAATGTTATAAGAATGCTTGTTTAATAAAACATTCTTTTCACAGAGAGAAACGCAGTTTCGTCTTTACTTTAAAGATACACATAAGAACATTATTATATACATAATTATATAAAGCTTTGTAGCTTTCGAATTAAATTCTAAATGTACCCAACCGAAATGTTTTTTAAATGGAAAAAATATCTGTTTCAATGTGTAAACCTTTTGTTGCAGACTCAGTACTGGACCACTACGTACTTGCAACCGACTACGCCGGATTTGCTCTAATATACACCTGCATTAATTTACCTGATGTTAACAGACGACGAGGTAAAGTCTAAAGGACTTTACTCATGGCGCGACGCGACACAATGCGACGCGATTTGAACGAATTCCAAGTGAAAATCAACCTTACCGTTATTGACATAAAACACGTTGTTATATATGGGTAGATGAAAAACAAAACACGATGGCCATGACGACGTCAAGTCAATCCAATTGCATCATTATTTCTTAGTAGCAACGTTGATTTTCACTTGTAGTTGGAATTCTTTTGAATCACGTCGCATCACGCCATGAGTAAAGTCCTTTAGATCAATTTTTGTTTATCATAATAATTATTAAAGTAGATATCATTTCAAAGTGTAAGCCAATGTCTTACCTACTTGGAAACGATGGCACGACTGGATTAAGCAGACTTGTCTCAATATTGTGTCCTAATTAATGCTTGCAAGTCATCGTCATATTAGTGA
Organism: Agrotis ipsilon; assembly: GCA_028554685.1. Lineage (NCBI taxonomy): Eukaryota > Metazoa > Arthropoda > Insecta > Lepidoptera > Noctuidae > Agrotis > Agrotis ipsilon. Next base: position 12,336,973 of record CM052973.1, on the reverse strand, counting down.
AAGAAAATTTTGATCGCACAACGATGAACGCATCTTATGCTTTTACGATCGTTGCCAATCATATTAATTTCTTTTCACAGTTTACAGTTGGATACTAAGCCGAAACACAGAATTGAGTACGGCCGCAAATGATACCGTAAATGAAATTATTGATGCCACCCAAGGTCTCAAAAATGACTATTATTTGGACACAAGTCACTCGCATCAAGCTTGTTTCTACTACCCACCGCAGACTGGGGACAAAGTCATCATTCCTGGCCAGTGTGATGAAAATATCCCTGCAATGCAATCGTTCAACGTAGCTAGAGTAAGACTATACTATTTTAAATTCCATTAAATCCCATGCTGCATGTATTATTATTATTATCCTAATATTTTGCCCAACGACGATAATATATTACTAGACTCCGCATGCACGATCTGAGGAACAAAAACTATTCTGTCAACTCGCTGAGGTACTACGTAAGCGAGGGGGACGGGGTACTGTGTTTGTGTGTGATGTGATTGGCTAAATCAAGGTCTGTTCTGTCTCAAGGTATGTTTACGGCTCACAGGAGTGGTCGAAATAGGACGGATATAAGACTTTTTTGCCTAATGTGTTGACAGACATCGGTCGCCTGTTATTAGGAGTGTAGTAATATATCGTCGTTGATTTTGCTTTTTGTCTTCTCTTTGAGTTTCCTACAGCTGGGTAAAAGTTTCCACCATAACCTTCCTCCATTTCTTCAGACACGTTTTCTCCGGCCTATCTCTCATAAACGCTTCTTAGAGTTACTGTATAACGCTGCGAATCGCAAGTTACTATTGGATCCTGGACCAAACTTATTCTCAAAAGTTCCCATAGTTGGGACATAGAGCTCTCTATTTAAAGTCGTGGGCTATAAATTATCACGTAAACCAAAAATGTTTAGTTCTAGGTTGTGCCAGTTTCCTTACGACACATTATGTTTTCCTTTATCCTTTTGAGAGCAATGGTGATGAAATAAATTACACAAACTATATAAGACTGCTACATTCGATTGAGTGAGACACGATGGGTCAGATTCGTAACGCTTTCGATGCCAGAAGACAAGCGAAACTGAGGCTAGAGTGTGAGACTGGTCGCGGGACTCATTCCATCACCGTGACCCCACAACATAAAGGGCTATTGAAGGACACCATGGATTTTAGTCAGTACAAGTCTGACAGTCCCTCCCGCCCTGCCCGGGTGGGAGGACTCATTATTTTGTAGATTTTACCACGTAAAAAAAAAAGTGTGACACTAGAAGCTGGCGTGACGATTTAGACGCATTTATGCAAGATTGGCTAAAGATAACTACAATTAGGAAGGAATAGAAGGTTTTGGAGGTGACTTTTGCTGAGCTGTGGTATAACAGAGGGTAAAAAATACAGTCGAATTGAGAACCACCTTCTTTTGAAGTCGATTTAACAAGGCATCTGGCTGGGCATCCCACCATCAATGCAATAATGTAAGAGGGTTCGATAGTACCCCAGTACTATCAACATTACTTTATTTTTATTATTTAACACTATTGCATATGCTTGCATGAGCATATTGAGCATGGGCCATATGTCATCAAAATTATTTTTTACAGTTTGCAAACAACACCTGGTATCATATTGAAAGATACGACGCAGTTGGAGACAGTTCCTGTGTTGGAACCAGGTTGACATATGACGATGGAACGGGAGGCATTGAAGTGCTCAACTTCGAGGTCGTGGATGAAGTTTTATTGACCAAAGAAGGTTCAGGCCGTCTCAATTCAAGTGATGGCAGTGGAATTTTCTCTCTAGTTATGGATGACTCTGAAGGTACTTAAATAACATATTTACATTGTATAAATCTATCTATAATATTAAAATGGATCGCTAAATGTGTTGCTAAGCAAAGTAAAAAACGGGTGGACCGATTTGGGTAATTCTTTTTTTGTTGTGTTTGTAACGATCAGGACCAGGTTATAGAGGATATTTTTTGTGTCCACATGTCCACCCGTGCGAAAACGGGCGGGCCGCTAATTAGTTATATAAGTAAGTTCTAGTTGAGCAATTTTTCACTTCAGCGGATATTAGGTCGTCAACCTTAAGCCTCAATGGGTAGTTTTGCAGCGTGATGGATTAGTAATTTATTCCTCTGTAAAAGTATCTATAGTATTTATTCCTTATAAGTTGCGTTTAAGAGCTACAGCTGGTTAAATGCAGAAAGACAATCATGCTCAACGTACCTCATAGGTGAGGTAAGTTGAGCAAGGGTATGGGGCAAGTTGAGCACTTAGAATTTTTAGCCAAGCCATGGGTTCAATGTTAACTACAGGATTACATGCAGTCAGCCCGTTGTCGTGTAGTCATCAATTACGCTCAATATTTACAGATAATAAGAATAAGATCTTAGACAACTAATTGTCGTTGTCACAAATAAAATGAAAGCTAAAGTTGCTCAACTAACACCAACCCGAAATTTATTGCCCAACTTACCCTTATGCCAAACTAGCCCCGCTCTATCCTACTGAATGACTGGCCTGTTGGTCTAGAGGTTAGTGACCCTGACTGCTATGCCGGGGGTTGTGGGTTCGATTCCCACCCAGCACAAATTTTTGTGAGATGACCATGATCATTTTTTCTGTGTCTGGGTGTAATTTATCCATAATATGTATGTATTTAGAAATATAATTATAAGTATGTTTATCAGTTGTCTAGTACCCATAACACAAGCTCTTCTTGGCTTGGGTCTAGATGGCGTTGTGTAGCAGTTGTGGAATATAAAAAAAAATGTTTTTTTTACTGGCGTTATAAAACATTATATATTTTTTTATTATAGATGAAGAAGAAACAGACACGAAAATCTACATTTTGGCGACTGACTACGATGAATATGCACTAGCCTACACTTGCAAGAATATTAACAGCGATCAAAGACAAGGTATGTAATTAATACACTACATTACTACTAAAGTAACGTTTTGACTAATTTTAACGCAGTGCTAATGCACCGGTGACCGTGGCTTATCTCATTACCGTGACCAGAATTTCAATGCATAGAATGCCTGTTTTCCGGTATTTTGCAACGATTCACCGACGAGTGTTCATCATTGGACGTTTCGTCGACAAGACGATTCACTTATGGCCGTTTCACCGATAGACTCATTCACCTTTGAACTTTTCACCTAAGGGCTAATAGTCCTTAGGTGAAAAGTTCTATCGATGAATCGGGCATAAATAAAACGGTGAAAAGTCCAAAGATGAAAGAGTCTATCGGTGAAACGGCCATAAGTGAATCGTCCTGTCGACGAAACGTCCAATGATGAACCGGTCGTCGGTGAATCGTTGCAGAATCGTTTTCCGGCTTTGTGATGGTTCTTTTTGCATCCTGTATACAGAGTTAGTTTAGAGGAGCTTGCGGCTAAATAATTACAGCCCCACAGGCCGATCTTCCGGGTAAAGCCGCGCTTGCCGAGATTGGTCTGTGGAAGGCTGAACATCTGTCATAGCCAGTGTCCTCCATGCAGAAAGCACGTAAAGCTGTTGGTCCCGGCTGTCATTTGTAGATCTTTGACAGTCGTTACTGACAGTCAGAAGCTCTAAAGTCTGACAACCAGTCTTACCATGGGATATCGTATCACCCAGTTACCTACTGGGTTGTGGAGGTCCGACAGGCAGTCACTCATCGCTCCATGTAAAATACTGATATCCAGCTGCATCTGGTTTTTGACTGGAAGCTGACCCCAATATAGTTGAGAAAAGGCTAGGCAGATGATGATGATGCAGTGATATTTTTTAGTGACCAGCCGTAATTAAAAATTATGATCTAAAGAGTTTAGAGACGAAACCGACAGTGTATTTTATTATTGAGAAATGTGGAGTGACTATTCTCCTGATCACTGCAAATTTTTAACCGATTTAAAAAAATGTAGTTTCTCAATTCAACCTGTATGTGTGTGTTGACAATAGTCAATGAAATAAAAGACAGAGCCACCGACTTCCGAAAGAAAAGCTTTTTTCGCTTTTTTTGTATTTGTTTTTGAAGTCAGTTCCTTTTTTTTTTCAAAACTTTTATTTTTTAATATGTCCGAAGTGGCACCGGAAAAGAGCACTTGGAAAGATACGGGGGAGGCCTTTGCCCAGCAGTGGGACATAAACGGCTAAAAAAAATGTGTTTAGTAGGTTTATGTGTCACATTATTAATAAATGTTTCTATCTTCTTATTCAGTTGGTGCATGGAAACTGAGCCGTGGAAGGGTTTTGACTGAAGAACACAAAGCTGCTATGGCAGAAATCATCAAAGAAAGACCTGAACTCCATGAACCATATTTCAAGTCAATCTCACACCATGAAGAATGTTTAGAACCCAGTTCAGCATTCTTCTTTAAAAGCAGTATTCTTCTGATATTTGTTTGTGCTGTATTAAATTTATTATGGTAAATAATAAACCGACACTAAAACTAGGTTTAAGTTTACTAAGTGTGTTTTACGACCGTGCATTTGTTTTTTATAATATGAAATTATTCAAAATTTTTATTAAAATAAAACAATGGAAAATAATAATCAATCGTTTTTGTAGTTTTATTCAATTTCATTTTTGTTAGAAAACTGAAAGATCGGTACATATTTTGCCTGAATTATTTTACAACACCAAACTGTGTAAACCGAGGTTATTAAAATTGTAATTGAAATTAGCGAAAATTTACACTTGAAATTAATATTAAATCCCGATCCAAATCCCAATCCGTTTTTTTTTGCTGACCTTTCAAATCGGAGTCTCTAAGACAGAGATAGACAAATTCATTCATCATCATGATAATTGGTTATAAACAATGTTGGGGATCAAGATTCCAACTGAGATAGATTATAGAGTGATTCAAACACGATTATATCGCAAAAATGCAACAATCACTGAGTCAACAGTTATCTTTGAGTCAATGTATGATTAAGACAACCTATAACAGTGGTATTCAAGAACGCTACTTAGATAAGTATGGCAGCAACACTTTGCTAAGTAAGGCATTTCTCACTGCGTTCGTCATGGCAGGCCATTCATTTCATAAACAATACTTAGTGAACTCTTTGCTATGCGGACACTTAGCATTGAATGGGGCGCTGTGATTGGTTAACGATGTGATGCGACTTCACTCGGGTTGACTGGCTGACAGATATACGTCAATCAAGACCACTGGTATATTTACAAGTTTTGTAATAAAAAAAAAACTTTTCAATATGAATACTAGCCTTTTAAATTCATCAGCACTGTAATAATCGAAAGGATTTTGAAAGACACGTATCACTTTTCTTGTGCTGATTGTTCTTTATGTATTTATCCTGTCAAGAATATAATTATCAAAATCATCTTCGCTGCTGTAATTCATCGCAATTAAACAACGTATCACAATTCTCAAATCACTACAAATATAACATAACTAGATGAAAACCCGGCTTCACTCGGCTGAAACGTGTGTCATACATAATACACATCTAGGTACTAAATGTAGGTGTCACGGTAACTCATAAGTCCTACGACCACAGGCTTTGGCCCTCAAAGGTGGCCCCGTCATTGTGCTGACAGTCTTTGAGGTGCGCGTGGAACACACGGACGGGCCGTCGACCCGGGCATGTTTCATGATCAGAGAGCGAGTTGCCCATTACTCGCCATCCGCATGCCCGCGCCTGTTGGCTGGAGATCGTCCTGCGACTTCCTGGGCGTCTACCAATGCGGCTGGGTCGTGAGGTGCAATCCTGCACCGTATGCTCCTCCGGGCGATCCATACAGTTGTGACACAGGCGTTTCCTCAGTTACCTCCACACCCGGAACTTCCATGTCCGGTGAGGATCTGCGTCAGGCGGTAGGTCAAGACGCGATGCCTATCTAGCCACTCCTCAAATCTTACCGGGGCTCTTACCGCCGCCATCGCGGCGTGCCCGGACATCTGTTACGGCAGTCACTCCCTCCATATCGCTGCTTAAATTCAAAACGGCCACAATTCGAAAATTTTTCAAATCGTTTTTAATGCAAAAATCGTATCAATTCTGCCTATATTTTTATATTCCAAAAAGACACCTAGTATTTTGGCATTAATAAATAAAAAAATAAAATAAAAAATAAAAAAGCCTTTTAATTCCAATTGCTAATTAAAAAAAGTTACACTTACATATGCGTTATCAATTCTTGATTAATTTTATATAAAACAATATAGTAATTTAAATTAAATAATCCATAATGACTTAATTCGAAAAAAACAAACATGCAGTATTTATAAATTACCTTTGCAAATCATAACAATATTATAATTAAAATTGAATAAAAAATAAAAAGATTAAACTAAAAATAAAAATATTAAACTAAAAATAAATAATTAATTAATTAATATTAGGCTAATTGGACCCCTTTTCGGGTAAAGGCCTCCTCCAGAGAGTACCACTTATCTCGATCTTTGGCGACTTCTGGCCAGTCTTTTCCTGCGATTGACTCTACTTCATCTTTCCATCGCGCTTTTGGTCTACCTCTACGTCTGTAACCGTGAGGGCCTTTCCATAGTGTTACTGTCTTTGTCCATCTATCGTCTGTATAACGGGCCACATGTCCAGCCCATTTCCATTTTAAGCTTCTAGCAAATGATAGAGCGTCTATAACTTGTGTTTTTTTTCTTATTAATTTGTGTTGTACTCTATCTTTTAGTTTTATATTTAGAGAACTCCGTTCTAGTGCTCTCTGACACGTAGCAATTTTTCTATTCGTTGTAGAGTCAAATATCCATGTTTGACATCCGTACGTAAGGCAGGGTAGAAGGCATGAGTCCATCACTTTCTTTTTAAGTTGTAGACTCATGTTTGATTTCATTACCTCCTTGTAGGCCCAGTACTTCTTCCAGGTTATTGCTATACGTCTGTCTAACTCCTCAATATGATTCTCCTTTCGAAACGATACCTGCTTGCCGAGATAGATATAGTCGTCTACGTATTCCACTATGGCGTTATTTAAAGATATTGGTTTTTTGTAATGGTTAGTCATAACCTTAGTTTTTAATATGTTCATCTCTAGACCAATATCTGTGCTAACCGTGTTTAGCTCTTCTAACATTGATTGTAGATCTGTGGCGTCTTCTGAGAACAGTACGATGTCGTCCGCGAACCGTAGGTGGTGAAGGTGTTTTGTACCTATTTTTATGCCTTTTTCCGTCCAGGGTAGGTCTTCCATTATGTTTTGCAGTACTGATATAAAAAGTTTCGGGGATAACGGGTCGCCCTGTCTCACTCCTCTACAAATTTTTATTCTTTGGCCTGATTTTTCTAATTTGATTTTGCTTGTACTGTTTCTGTAGATATCTTTTATTATTCTTATGTACTTTTCATTGACATTTTGACTTTGTAGAGCGTTCCAAATACTTGTATGTGATATCGAGTCGAAAGCTTTTTTATAATCGACGAAAGCTAAATATATTGGTTTTCTAAATTCGTAGTACTTTTCAATTATTTGTTCGAGTACTTGTATGTGGTCTGTAGTGCTGAAAGATTTTCTAAAACCAGCTTGTTCTGTTGGTTGGTGGGCTTCAATATCGTCATCAATTCTTTCTAATAAGCAGGTCGCGAAGAGCTTGTACAAACTTGGCATTAAACTTATAGGGCGGTAGTTTCCTACATCTGTTGGGTCGCCCTTTTTGTACAGTAGTATGATTTCAGACTCAGTCCATGCCTGTGGGACCTTCTCGTCTCTGAGGATTTTGTTGAATAATTGAGTCAATGGTTTCATAATTACTGTTTTTGCCAGTTTTATGGCTTCGTTAGATATGCAGTCAGTTCCTGGGCTTTTATCGGCCTTTAGTTTATTGAGCTTTATAAGTATTTCGGAATCTTCGAATTCTGGGATATCCTTGATATGTTTCTGATTGTTTGTTATTGTGATGACTTTCTGGTTTGGCTCTTCAGAGGCATTGTATAGTTGTTTGTAAAATGCTGTAGCTGTGTCGATAATGTCGGTACGGCTTTGGTGTTTTTGGACCTTGGAATTTAGCGATGGAATCCATAGTTTTTCAGTGGCCAGTTCTTTGAATGCTTTCTTTAGACTGCCAGATGATTTTAAATGTTTTGTTAGAATAGCTTCTCTGTGGTCTTTGTAATTTTTCTTTATTTCTTTGTTTGTAGTTTTAAATAATCTCGTTAATTCTGTCTTTTCTTCTTGGCTTAAACCGGTCTTATACAATAATTGGTTTCTTTGCTTCATTAGATTTCGCGAACGTTCTGTTAATATAGGCGATTTTTTTATCTCTTTATTTTCTCTGTCTGTTAGGCATTTTTTCATAGCATTTTCTATTTTCTTGTAGGAAATATTTACACTGGAATTCGCATCGTCGTACAAATCCAGCTCCGATTTTTTAATTTTGTATAGAAATTCTGAACGTTCATCGTTTGTTTTCAGTTTATTTTGAAGATGTGAAAAGTTTTTCCTGCTTTTCTTTGTTGTTTTTAATATAGTAGTAGCTCGCAGCATCTTGTGGTCGGAAGGGAAAATGGTAGTTATAGTTTCGTAGTTTGTGAATATTTGAGGTACATTACATAAAATAAAATCAATTTCGTTTCTTGTTTTTCGGTCAGGTGAGAGCCATGTCCATTTTTTTCTTTTCCTCTTTTTAAACAATGTGTTTATCACAACCATCTTCTGCTCGTAGGCATATTGGATCAGTCGTTCGCCTCTTTTATTTCTGGAACCGTATCCGTGTTTACCTGTAATCAGTGATTCGTCCTTCTTTGGTATTCCGATCTTTGAGTTAAAGTCACCCATACATATTATATATTTCCCTGCTATGTCGTGTGCTTGCTGTATTTCTTGATAAAACCTTTCAACATCTTCGTCTTTTGCGCTTTCTGTAGGAGCGTATACTTGTATCAACGTGAGGTCGTAATTTTCAAATTTCAATTTTAGGGCACAAACTCTTTCTGATATTCCGATGTAACTTTCAAAGTTATGCTTGAACTTTTTTTTTACAAGGAACCCAACGCCATATTGGCCAGCAGTTTGCCCTGTAAAGCACATAATATGGTCTTCGTCTTCTATAATTTTTGTGCCTAAGCGTCGTACTTCGGCCAATCCTATGATGTCATAGTTGATGTTTTTGAGGGCTTCTTTTAGTTCTAGTAGTTTCTCAGTTGTGCTTAGTGATCTGACATTGTACGTGCATATGTTTAACTTTCTTATATTTTCTTTTATCTCTGGAGGGTTTGAGTCGCTTATCCCCGCGGTGACAAGCCGTTCTGGGGATGATTGGAGGGGAGGAACCCCCTCCCCTATTCGTTGCTATTCATTAGGTTGAATTGGTAGGGTAGGTGCTTTATGTTCTGTGTTGTTTGATTGACGGGCACCTGAGATTCCTCTTCTTGGTGCGAAAAAAGGGTTAATGTTTGTTTTGTTTTTCTTGTGTGCTTGTATTTGTACATCTGTATTCGGACTGGTATTAGTTTGATTTTCGTTTGGAGACATTGATAAGTTCCGTTTTTGATTTTTATTATTTTCGGTATGGTTGTTTTTGTTCTCTAATATGACTATTTTGTCGTATTTAATTATAGCTTTTACACCTTCTGCTTTATATTTATTTATTTCTATTTTTAATTCCTTCCTTTTTTCAATTACCTTTGGAGGAAACTCTTCTTTTATGTAGTAGGTGGTGTTTTCTAGATTTTTTTTGTTCGTCAGTATCATTATCTTCTTTCCTAAAGTCGAAACCGTTACAGAGATTGGTCTTGGGTTTGTACCTTTTTTACCAAGTCTTCTAATCATTTCTATTTCCGATCTTTCACATGGTATCTTTAAATCTTTATTGAATATGTTTAGTATTTTATCTTCTAGTTGGTAGTATTTTTCTTCAGTTTCTTCTACTCCGAAGAGTACAATGTTCTTTTTCAAGCTCTGTCGCTCTATAAAGTTTAATCTACGTTCTTGTTCTTTGACGAGTGATTCTAGTTGATAATAGTTTTCGTTCATTGCGTTGAATTTTTGGTCTATGTGTCTGTTTATATTTTCAGTAATATTAGTTTCCATTTGTTTTATGTCTAGTTTTTGTTCCGTTAATTCTTTTTGTATATTTTCTAACATTTTTTTAAGGTCTTCCATGTTGAAATATTCTTAAAGATTCGCCAAATCAAACAGAAACAGTATTACTTATTAGTTAGCGTATTCGGCGATAGGTGGCGTAAGTAAAAGCAGTTTCTCGCTGTCGCGAAACTTGGTTGACAGCTTATCTATATTTGTGATGGTAGTTTCACTGCTCGTTCATAGATGGCGCTGTTTTAAGTTTTTGGGCGAAAGAACAAAAAATATGCTGTGTTCTGGTCGATTTTAGGTTATAATCAATGTATGATTTCGCACTAAACATCACTCAGTCATTGTGTTTGTTGGTTTTAGGCAGCACTATTATAGAACATCTATGATTAACAAGTTTCACAGTTCTTCAAGCTTAAAGTAGTTACTTTTGTTGTCGTTTACTTTGCTAGTTTATAACATTCGTTTTTCACTTCAATCCTGTGTTTTAGATCACTTCTTGATAAGTACTTCACTTATTATTAGTTTTTAGCACTGAGTTCAAGATAATTGAGCCGACATTTGGCTTTTTAAACACTTTTTATGATTTTTATTGTACGGAGCGATTTAAAATCGATGAATAATTTACCACCACATTTTGGCATTAGAAATGAGCAAATCGCACAACCGCCCTTTTTCCATTTTGTCACTTAGGTGGTTAACTTCAGATCAAAGCCGCCATATTTCGGGTTGCGACCCTGCAGTCAGCGGGAGCGCACGTTTGTTATGTGAAAAAGGGCCACATTTCAAAATACAACCGTATTGTTTTAAAATTACATGTAAGTGTATCATAATCTTGTAAGGAAAAGTGCCGTATTTTGAGTTTGAATAAATCGTGTTTTATTATTACTCTTTTAAGGAAAAGTGCAGTATTTTGGAATGCTTCTGTTTTGCATATAGAAGTATGGTGATAGTGCCAGTATTTATTTAAACAAATCAACAAATTATATTTAAATTTTAAACTTAACACAGTAATTACAACTTAAACCAGGCCTGTCTCACTCCCTTTATAAAAACATATCGAAGCGCGGTGGATCCACCCGAGTAGGCGATCGAGAATGGACGCACGTACTTTTAGTTCGCAGTCTTAGTTTCTTTGTTGATACGCACACTATTAACTCTTTGTATTAATGATATTATTTTTAGTATTAACAGAGCAACTTGTTTGTTGAGATATTTTAACGATATTTTATCCTTTTGAATCATGTAATCGATCTGCGCATTTAGGAAATAACCAAGAATTAGTTGTATTCGTGAAAATGTAAACAACGAACTTTTGAATTATTACAAAATGTGAAAATATAATTATTGTAAGTTATTAGACGTCTTCCGGTCCGTGGTCGCCACTGGAGGTCTTTTCTTCGCCATAGGTTATCAGTACTATGAGCATTATGTGGCTTACCCATTATACCCATTGCCACTTCAACTCCCAAATTTTACGATCTATTTGGATGACTCTGATTCTTTGCCGAATATCGTTGTTCCGGATTTTATTCCGTAAAGATTCTTAAAGCCTAGCTCTTTCCATTGCTCGTTAAGTGACTCTTAGTCTCTATCAACTACCACTTTTCAGAGCCGTATGATATTATAGATATAGATATTTTTAAACACCCATATCGTAAGACACTGTGAGATACTCGACGAGAAGATAATATCACGTAGCTTCCCAAACACTGTCCATCAGAGTTGCATTCTTCGGGCGCCCTCTTTATCGAAGTTGGATCTACCTAACTGAACAATCTGTCCAAGGTAAGTATAATGGCCTATATTTTCAAGAGTAGGTATATTCCCAACAACAATCGGTTAGGGTGCCACATGGACATTTGACATGATTTTTGTCTTGTCCATGTTCATTTTAAGGCCGACCTGTTAGGAAACGTTCGTGAACAGTTTCAGAGAAACAATGTCTCCCTGTCTCACCTCTTTCTGTAATTGGATTGGTTTCATGCTCTCTTCCTAAAGTCGGATGGATATGGTGCCATTTCCAAATAAACACTCCAACTCTTCGATACACCAATAGTCGAAATGAAATCGTTGGACTGCAATACTGCCCAGGTTTCGATTGAATCAAAGGCTTTGTCATAGTCCACAAACGTTAGATATAATAGCCGATATACTCCTCTGTGTTCTTTATAATCTGGTGGAGCGTGTGTATGTGGTCTATGATACTAAAACCTTTTTGTAAACCGGCTTGTTCGGGAGGCTGGAAGTCACCAAACCTGCGTTCGAAACGGTTCGTATTGACTCTCGATAACATCTTGTTGTGTGCATGGGACAGAAGTGAAATTGTTCTATAATTCTTCAACCCTTTGTTATCTTTGTGTTATCACCCTTTATCCATAGGGTTCCATAGCGAAATGGCAAAAAACGGAAACTTTATAGATTCATCATGTCCGTCCGTATGTCACAGCCACTTTTTTTCGAAAGTATATGAGCTATCCTGTTGTAATTTGGTAAATAGATGTATTATGAGAACCGTATTAAGATTTTCACACAAAAATAAAAAAATAATAAAAAAATTGGGGGTTCTCAGTACTTAGAATTAAACGTCAAAAAAAAATTTTTCACCAAACCCATACGTGTGAGGTATCTATAGATAGGTTTTTAAAAATGATATTGAGGTTACTAACATCATTTTTTTCTAAACTGATCAGTTTGCGCGAGAGACACTTCCAAAGTGGTAATATGGCTGCTTTATTTATAAAATTCATAAATATTAAATATCTTTTTTATAATCAAAAGGGACTTAATGTGATTTATTTATTGACTGGGTAGTCTTACACAAAATATCAAATTGCAATCAAATAGAGGCTTGAAATGTACGTCCGATGATATATAATACATAGATATACGACGTTTATTAATAAAAATAATAAACAAAAACCGAAATGAACACTTTGATGGGCTCTCCTGTAAAAAAGTGAAATTTCGATTTGCGGCCGTTTTGAATTTAAGCAGCGATATTATCGCCCTGTGATCGCGCCGGAACTCTTTCCGCCGCACTGAACTTGTCCAGGCAAGGGGGTTACAGTTTATAGGTTTTTCTAAGGAGGTTTAGTAACTACATAATACCCACATGACACTGGCCGAAAATAAAGAGAAAAAATAAAAACTTCTCAACATGTCATCCGATGTCAAAAATGGCGGCTGCGATCTGTCTGGTCAGAAAATCATTAGAAATTTACAAAATACTCGACAATCTGAATTTTGCGGGTATATGTTGTCGATTCGAAATCATTATTTTTTAATGTTTTATTATTCAGGTTAGCTTTCAATCGACTCTACCGTAGCCCTGCACGAAATTATTATTATAGATAACCGATGCCAGTTTGACATTTGTGTTAACTGTCGCACTATGCGTTGCGTAAAGTACCTACTAGCTACTTTAGCTGTGCGTTCATTATAGTAAGCGCATAGTGTCGTTCGTCCCTCAAGTGTCGTTTATGAATAGGTTTTTGTGACCCTGTGCGTCCGCGCGCCCTGTGAGACCTCATAGTAAATTTCATGAATACCAGTGATTCTTGTCTTGATCACAACGACGATATATTACTAGACTCCGCATGCACGATCTAAGGAACAAAAACTATTCTGTCAACTCGCTGAGTTACTACGTAAGCGAGGGAGACGGGGTACTGCGTTGTGATTGGCTAACTCAAGGTATGTTTACGGCTTACAGGAGTGGTCAAAATGAGACGGATATAAGACTTTTTTGCCTAATGTGTTGACAGACATCGGTCGCCTGTTATTAGGAGTCTAGTAATATCGTCGTTGCTTGATCAGACAAAAGTAGTTAATTATTGCAATGGTACGGGGTTGAATGACAGATTTACCTAACTTATTTCCTTTCAAGCGATAATTAGTAAATTGTATGATAAAGTCGCAGGTATCATAAAGATTCGTGGAAGTCAGCTGCGATTCCGTTTTTGGTATAAAGCGACGGCCTTTCCAACATGTAAAAATAATTCTGTAATTTCTTCGCAAGTGAAAACTAGTCTGTATTTTTTTAATTTTGCATTTTTATTTAAGGTCAAGTGTGAGTTTTCTATAAAAATGAATGAAATAGTCTAATTGTTATATTTTAAAGGAAACTACTAGACGTGGTCCATTTACTTAAAAAAGAAACCTTTTGAACATTATCAGGTCTTTGGCCTTGCCTAAGCCAAGGATTATCCATGTGCTTTGGAACATTGAAGGTTGAAAACTGACTTAGATTAATTGTTACACAAAGAAGCATAACAGTTTTGCAGAAAGAAGACGCATCGAATTAGGAAACTTAAGAATATACTACAAGAATACTTGCTTCTAACCTTTAAAGACGTGTTCCAGTTGCACCATAGCAAAATCTAAAATGAGTTTCTGAGCTAGTTTTTACTGAGGAGGAGAAAGACAAGAAATAGGTATCAAGCTTGATGGTAGCCACCAAATTTAAGAACTGTGGGCATTCAGGTGCAGGTGCATTTTAAGCATGATACCTCCTTTCGTTTCTGAGAAAACAATGTTGACAGACGGACAATAAATTGATGTTTTTTCTTTTGAGGTACAGAACTCTAAAAGAATAATACAGACTACAAGACTTTCTTGTTAGTGAAAAAGTCACTAGGCATGCCAAATAAGAGTATAATGATCTTGATGCCGTATAATTGCGTATAAAAATGATATAGGTAAATAAGGAGAGGCCTATGTTCAGCAGTTGAGGTCCTGCAGCTGATGATGATGATGAAGTAAAAGAAAAGCGTGCAATAAGTCCCAGTATGGCGCCGAGGTCATTCCATTCTTACTTGAAGCGTTACTATAACATTTTATTGATCAAATAATTTCACGGTGACGTCTCTGGCAGCTCAAAGGTCGTATTTGCAAACTATTTGAGTAACAGAATGATTAATAGTTGATAAACGATGTTGTTGAACATCCGCATACTAGACGCTTCGACGAAGTAAAGATAAGGGAGACTGTCGCTAAAGGCGCGTTTCCTTTATAAGAGTCACTTGTAAATTTATGTTATGGCTAAAGAGTGTGAACATAAACTTAGGATTAGCCGGCTAAACTTAAGTGTTACTGCAGGCTCTTGGGTAAAAATGTAGAAAGAATGAAAGAAAGAAAATTGCGTTTATTGGCAATAAAACTTAAAGTAAAACAATACAAATAAATAAAGTACTATTGAATAGAAGACATCTGGCCCGTTTTACTAAATTGGTTCGGGCGAATCTATCCATGCACATTTCAAAAAAGGGACATCTGGCCTGTGGGCCAGTTTTATCGTGGGCGAGATGTCCCATAACCCAAGCGACGACCCATAGCAGGCGTACATATCACGCAATTATGGCATGCACACAGCACGCACCCATAGCACGCATCCTTCCATATAAAAAATATCTTATTTGAATCCGTTTCCACCAGTGCTAAGTTATGTGCACCAATGAATAAAAGCAATCCAATTTCACAAGGTTACATAACAAGGTACATTTTGATAAAACATGCGTGCCCTTACATGCGTATGTATGATACATAAGGAAACTATATTTGTTGTCGGCTCAACTAGCGCTCACGTTACCTGATTGTAGTAATCGCTTTAGCGATTACTGTACTTAAAAATCATCGATAAAAGATAATGATTAGTGACTGTTTTAGTATGGTTACGTCAATGATGATAGTTTAACGTATCGTTAAGGAAAACGGTTTACTTAACTACCTGGGCCCAAAGTCTGCTAAATTACAAATGGCTCGATTGAATATCAATTGGATCACAGTAGCAGTTTTAACTGCATTTGGTATTCTGCTACTAATTTAAGACCAATGGTTTTCCAGGGACATTCCATTGAACTGCTATCAGGGCCCCAAGTCTGCTAAATTACAAATGTCTCAATTGAATATCAATTGGATCTCAGTAGCAGTTTTAACTACATTTGGTATTCTGCTACTAATTTAAGACCGATGGTTTTCCAGTGACATTCCATTGAACTGCTATCAGAATATTTGCTAGTCTGATCTTCAATCGTGTTCCAATCGCAAATCAATTGTGGACTTTATCGGTATTCTACTCTTATTTAACGCTTGTTTGGCAACACCTACTGTTCAACTGAGAGTCAATTACACTTACACTACGATTCCATTACGACTCTATTGAGCTTACATAGAAGTTTTTGCAGAATACCAAATTTGTTCTAATCGTAATGGAATCGTGATTGAGTCTCAATTGAATATCAATAGCATGTGAGTTAAATAAAATTAGCAGACTTGAGGCCCAGGTACGAAGTGTCGGGATAAACGGTAAACTATGTGTTACTTTAGACTATAACCTATCTCTGAATTAAATTCAATCAAGATCTATTCAGCCTTTCTGACGTGGTCGAGTAACGAACATCTATTAAATCTGTCTAATTTTAATTAGATTAATTATTATTGATTGTCTAATATGCCTCCAAGGCCGCGAGATTGCTGTCGATCCTCAGGCACCCACAAAGAACCGATACCAACTGAATAACTCTGAAGTCTAGGCGTCTGTTTCCCAAATTATATATTTAAGTACTATCTGACCCGGAAAACTTCAAAACGAAACAATTAAAAAAAAACCTTTTAAACCTTCCCTGAACTTCTCAAAATAATTCAAAACAAAAACAGACAAATCGGTCCAGCCGTTCTCGAGTTTTAGCAAGACTAACGAACAGCAATTGATTTTTATATATTAGACTAGCTGCCGCGGCAAACTTCGTACCGCCTCTTTTTCTCACCTTTTAAACCTTCCCTGGACTTCCAGAAATAGTTCAAAACTAAAATGAGCCAAATCGGCACAGCCGTTCTCGAGTTTTAGCGAGACTAACGAACAGCAATTGATTTTTATACATATATAAGAAGATAGAAGAAGAAGATTCCGTATATTTTTCTATGGCTTTATTCACGTAGACTACGAGCTGATTCTTCAACTCACGTTTTTTATCTGTATTATAAGATGAGTATCCCGTTCTGACTTAAGCCCCGGTATCCACCAAAGCGGAGAGGAGATATAATAATAATATATAATAACTAGCAGCCCGTCCCGGCTTCGCACGGGTGGAGGACCCGGTCTAAAATTTGAGATTTAAACTATCCTATCTCTCAAGTTGGATCGAACTGCACATGGTGTGCGAATTTTATTGTAATCGGTTAAGTGGTTTAGGAGTCCATTGAGGACAAACATTGTGACACGAGATTTATATATATTAAGATTAAGATATTCCACAACTATCACACAACGCTATGTAGTCCCAAGCTAAGCAGAGCTTGTGTTATGGGTATAGTATAATAGACAACTGATAAACATACTTACAAATTTCTAAATACATACATATTATAGACTAGCTTCTGCCTGCGACTTCGTACGCGGATCTTGTGGCTTATGCCAGCGACAAAGGTGTCGGCAAAATCGAAGATCTGAAAAGTCTGATACCCAACTCCAAGAGCCCGGGTAAAAAATTCATGGTAGTTTGGCCAGTGGAATAAAAATTGTATTAATATATTAATCGTCATCGAAAATCAGTCCGTGAAATTAGTGATAGCTTTGATTTCCACATCAGGTGTTCCAAATCTTATATTTTAATACATCAATAGATAATGCTCATAAGGATGAACAGCTCTTTCGTCATTCCTATACAGGTTGAATTTTTCAACTGGGCGTTGAGTTGAACAAAATTAAGCATGATTTCAAAGAAGAAAAGGTTAACTTAAGTTTCGAATACAGTCATCGCCTTGAAGATTGATCAGTTTTTTTTCAATTATACGTTTTTCTTAAGTTTGCCGTATATGATTACTTCCCAGAATTGTAGAAAGGAGTCTTCATCATTTTTCGATATTCCTCATAGTTTCGAAGATAGCCATCTACGCCCAGTTGAAAAATTCAACCTGTATAGTTGTTGTTTAACTGCAATAGCGAACGAACGTATGGATCGCGCGCGCGTGCTCTAGTTAAGAGTATTCTGCAGACGCAGCACAACACCGTCGTCGCGGTGTACCTACGTCGACCTAGCGCGGTCAGTGCTATGACCTAGTTACAAGTGACGAAATCATGAAGTGTTTATAATAATTTATTGTATTGGTGTAAACTCGCCTTACAATTAAATAATGGCTTCACAGTCAATTAAGATAAAAACTGAACTGGAAAGACGGTTGTATGACTGTTACATCCAGGAAAAATCTGATAGAGAAAATCTGCAGCAAATGGTACGTAATCTGAATGAACATATTCATAGCTTGCAGGAACAAGTACAAGCCCTCCAAGGAGAATTAAGTTGCTTGAAAGAAAAAAAAGAACCTTTACAAAAACAGGACAGCCAGACAATATCATTTTCCCAGCGCACTAAGAGTGACGTTGAATATTGCACAGATGAGGATGAACTCGCTAAAGAGACAGGGTGGATTAGGGCCAAGAGCAGGAAGAAGAGGAAGCTTAACACCTCGCACTCTCCAAAACAACAACCCGGAACAAGCCCACAACATGAAAATCCCCAAAAAAATGAGAAAGAGACTACCGTCAAAAAAGTGCTCCCACCACCGCCAATTATAATAGATGGAGTTACGAACTACCAAACGTTCTTTGACTCTGTAACTGAAACCATTTCAGCTGAAACATTTACCGCAAAAATGTTAAATGGTGATTGTGTAACAGTTAACGCTAAAACAGAGGACTCATATAGAGGAATTGCCGGGCTTTTGACAGAAAAAGATTACCGTTGGCATTCGTACGAAAACAAGCAGGATAGACCAATCAGAGTTGTTGTTAAGAAACTACATTCTTCTTGTCAACCTGGGGCCTTACCACAAGCTCTTAACGCGATCTATTTTATGACCTAAACTAAACTTTTCTTCTAATTCTTACCATAACAACAGCTTAACGTTCAATCTAGTAGGCCATGCAATCTGACAGCGAGTGTGCCAAACTGAGTTGCAAGTTTTGGTTTCATTCATTCAATTTTGTACTGGTTTGGTACCATGACGTCTTCTATCAACTCAACTGAAACGCTCAAACTGTCAAAATAAGCAATCCAATAAAAGTTACTATTTCTTTAACATAAACTGAAACGTTTGATGAATTATTGATGAATATCAAGTTTTTTAGAGGATTTTATACAAAAATCAATGTAATTTTACTTTAATCTTTTTTTTATAGTTATAATACCTATCCTACATACATTTTTTCAACCGCATTTGGGTTTTTTAATAGTCTAATGATTTATTTTTATTGAGTTTCTGAACGTAAGAGGCTCCAGTTTCGCGATCAGTTGTACCCCTTCAATAACGATAATGCCGAATTCATTAGACTTTACCAGTCTATCCAAAGAAACAAAGTCTGTCAAAGTAATTTGAAACGTTTTTGGTGAAAAAGAGACAACGCTATTTAATATCAGCGTTGTCTCTTTCTTACTAAAAACGTTTCAGCTACAAATTGCGATCTTTCATTCACTTATAACAATCCAAATATCGCTGAGCGTATTGGACGTCAGGGTACGACTTTTAGCGTTGCAGTTTATGAACTCAAACTGAAATGTCTTCCTTTTTAATCGTTTTGAATTAGTTGGTGGTAGGCCTGCTGATCGAATCAAAGACGACCTTACAACACAAGGTCTTAAAATTGATAAAGTAGACAACAAATTGAGCTGGAAGACTAAAGAACCACTCAATATGTTCGTCTTATCATTTAACAATGAAGAAGATGTCAATAAAATATATGGCATAAAGTACATTTTAGGGTGTAAAATCGAAATACACCCACTCAAAAATCCCAAACTCATTCCCCAATGCAAGAGATGCCAGGCATATGGGCATACTCACAAATATTGCAAAAAAGAGCCAAGGTGTGTAAAATGCACTGGCAAGCATCTTACAGCCAACTGTACCAAATCTCCGCAAGAGAAACCAAAATGTGTTCACTGTGGGCTACCTCATCCTGCCAACTATAGAGGGTGTGAAGTAGCCAGACAGATGCAAATATTAAAAAACAAAAATATTAATAAGAAACTTGTGGTACCAACTACCCAACCGTCCTTTTCACTAAGGAATTCTGACAAACAGCCACAGAAATCAAGCGGTGTCCAGTCATTTGCGAAACCCATGCAAGTTTCCAACGCACGTTCTTACGCGGAAGCTGCAAAACCAAGATCTCAGCCTTTGAATTTAGAGGACAAGATCAATCAGATTTTAAAATGTATTACATCATTTGACAAAAGATTAGAGAAATTAGAGTCTAGCACTAAAACAGCCACATTCAATAACCAAAATGAATAACACACTCAAAATAATGGCGTGGAACTCTAATGGACTCCTCAAACATCAAAAAGAGCTGCAGGCGGTCCTGGATATAGAAAATATAGACGTGCGTTTGGTATCCGAAACGCACTTCACCAAGCAATCTTTTGTGAAATTTAGAGGATACATTGTATATAATTCGCTTCACCCTAACAACTCTGCTAGAGGAGGCAGCGCGATTATAATCAAAGAGAACATCAGCCACTTCGTGCAATGTATATATGAAGAACAAGACATTCAAGCCGTGGCATTATCTGTTAAAATCAGAAACTGTCCCGTGTCTATTGCGGCCATCTACTGTCCTCCACGGCACACGATAAGAAAAGAGCGATATTTACATCTCTTTGAATTATTAGGCCAGAGATTTATCCTAGGCGGTGATTTTAATGCTAAGCATACGCATTGGGGATCAAGACTTACTACAACTAAGGGAAGGCAGCTATTAGGCGCAGTTAAAGATGCACGTTCTGAAGTTATGAGCACAGGAAAACCAACGTACTGGCCCACTGACCACCAGAAGATACCGGATCTTATAGATTTTTTTATATGCAAAAACATATCCGCCAATTACGTGAGTTTGGAGGAAGGTTTCCATATGAACTCGGACCACTCTTCAATTATACTAAAGCTTAGCCAAAAAATCTTACTCAAAGAAAGACACTTAACCCTGATTAATAAATTCACAGATTGGGAAAGTTTTTCTCTTGACCTCGATAATATAATCGACCTTAAAACACCGATAAAACAGCAAGATCAGCTAGACTCAGAGGTAAACAATTATATTGTTAACATTCAGCAATGTGCGTGGAACAACACACCACAACTAAAACGAAAATATAAGGGGTTTACTTATCCTAAAGAAATCGTGGATTTACTATCTGACAAAAGAAAGCAAAGAAAACTGTGGCAGCAAACTCGATGCCCGCGAGAAAAAACATTATTAAACAACTTAACTAAAAAATTGAAGAGAAAAATCCAACAATATGAGGAAACATCTCTGAATACCAACCTTCTACAGTTAACCAATGACAAATCAACAGATTACTCACTTTGGAAAGCAACCAAAAATCTAAAAAGGCCGATTAAGCAAATACCGCCAATCAGAGATAGCGATGGAAAATGGGCCATAAGCAATGACCAAAAAGCTTCAAGGTTTGCTCAGCATTTACAAGAAACTTTCAAACCCAATGAAAGCTTAATAGAAATACACGAGACTGACACCGCACCACAAAATCAGAGAATTAAGTTGGTGACTCCTAAAGAAGTAATGAGAGAAATTCAACATAATATTAGCTCTAAAAAATCTCCGGGCTACGACCTCATTACAGGCGAAATTCTAAAACACTTACCGCTCAAAGCTATAGTAAAGCTGACCAAAATAATCAACGCTGCATTTATTTTAAAATATGTGCCTGTGCCATGGAAGGTAGCTGAAGTCATTATGACTGCAAAGCCTGGGAAACCACCACACGAAGCATCATCATACAGACCAATTTCATTGTTACCGGTGTTATCAAAACTCTTTGAAAAACTTTTACTGAAACAGTTAAAACCAGTAATAGAAGATAAAGGCCTTATTCCAAATCATCAGTTTGGCTTTAGGGAGAAACACTCAACAATAGACCAGGTACATAGGATAACTAACATCATAGAAAAAACATTGGAAAATAAGGAAGTCTGCGCAACGGTATTTTTGGATGTCGCGCAAGCTTTTGATAAAGTTTGGCATAAAGGTCTAATATTCAAGCTCAGGCGCATGCTGCCAGAATTTGCAGATATATTAGAATCATATTATATCACAAATAGAATGTTCCGAATACGGCAAGAAGACGCATATTCCGAACTGAAACCTATAGAAGCTGGGGTACCACAAGGAAGTGTGCTAGGTCCAATCTTGTACTTGCTATACACATGTGACATTCCAGAACTGGAAAACAATACCATTGCGACCTTTGCAGATGATACTGCAATTATGGCCACGGGGTCAAGCCACAGAGAAGCAGTAGAAAAAGTCCAATCGGCTGTGAATAAAGTTTATGACTGGACACAGAAATGGAAGATCAAACTGAATGAATCAAAATCAATTCACATTGACTTCACAAACAAACATCTAGACTATCACCCAATCTACATAAATGGCATGCAAGTGCCTTATGCCAATACGGCCAAATACCTTGGCATGACTCTCGATGCCAAGTTGCGGTGGAAAGCTCATGTCAAAAAGAAAAGACAAGAACTTGACATACGTTATAAAAGTATGTATTGGTTACTTGGAAGGAAATCTTGTCTATCAATACATAATAAAATAACCATATACAAGCAAATACTCATGCCAATTTGGACGTATGGTATCCAACTTTGGGGCTGTACTAAACCAAGCAACGTCAAAATTATCCAACAATTTCAAAATAAAGTACTCAGGGATGCTGTGAACGCACCCTGGTACATAAGAAATGACGACCTTCATCGTGACCTTAAAATGGAATTCGTCACCACCATCATCCAAAAATTTGCTGAAGCCCACGAACACAGATTACACCAACACGTGAACGTTGAGGCTATTCAGCTCCTAGACAACACAGACTTAGTGCGTAGGCTAAAAAGAACTAAACCTTTTGAATTAGTGTAGAGTGTAAAGTGAGTGAATAATAGTAACAATGTTGTGCTATACATATAACACGCTAACAAAGTGTTATTATAAAGTGATAGAGACTCTAAGAAAGTGCTATGGACTTGTGTTAAAGTGCTAACGGACACTATTCTTAGTTTTAAAATAATGTATAACGTAGCATATTAAGTTAGAGTTAAATTACTTATTAGTCTTTTAGGCTAGATCGTAATTAATTTTATTAAGAAGATTGTTCTTAATAACAGAAAGAAAAAAAAAATAAAAAAAAATGTTATAGTGTAGCTGGGCTTTTTTTTTCGTGGTAAATCATCAAATGAGTCCTCCCACCTCTGGCATGGCGGGAGGGACTGTCAGACTTGTACTGGCACATAGTAGAAGTGATTACTATTAACAACAACTTATGAAATTTGGTTCTTGATTAGAAAAAGTGTCATTATTTTTTTTGTGGCTAGTTTTCCTAAAGTATTATACCATTTTAAAATCAAGGTTAGGTGCGCCAATTTTTTTAAAAACTTGCCATAGTAGTGTCCATATTTTTTTTTACACTACGATGAGTTAAAGTGTACTGAACGTTAAAATCGTTCAAAATTTTAGGGAAATAATTTTTTTTGGTTGTTTTTTTGTATAAAACTACGAAAATTCTGTAATTTTCAAAGATCATGGTGAATAGTAGTACTACTTAGGTTGCCGATACAAACAAAAAAACTGAAATATTTGAAAAATTATGGTCATGGTAGTTAAAAGTGTCATAAGGGGTATACATTTTCGAAGAATTTCCATTTTTTTAAGTAATTTAAAAAAAAAGTAGAGGTATTTTTTTTTTCTTTTTTTTTCTCGAGTGGTCATTAGTAGGTCCATCCTCTGGTGCCGGCTTATCGTTGAATTTTGGGACACGTTGTATGTATAGATAAATTAGACCCAGACACAGAACAAATGATCGTGCTCATCACACAAACATTTGTCCTGGGTGGGAATCGAACCCACGACCTCCGGCATAGCAGTCAGGGTCAGTAACCACTAGACCAAGAGGCCAGTCAAAAGTGTTTGAATAATCAAACACATTTCCTCTCCTCTCCGCGTTGGTGGATTCTGTGCATAAATTTAACGGGATGGGGAATTGAAAGAACATGGTGTAATGTTCCTTCAATTTCGGGGTTTCTTGAAATAAGATCACATTTACACGTTTGGACGGTTCCGCGACCGTGGCAGGCTCAATTTAACATTAATACGATCAAAGAAAGAAAAAAAGAGATTTATTGGGACACACTGGACAGAATAAACAAAATTACATGAATAAAAACAACAGAGAAAACAAAAATTAATGAAAGAAAAACAAAGGTAAAACAAAACAAAAAAACATAAAACAATTTAGTTCTGTGCGAAGCCAAAAGGCTCCTACCTCAGCATGTGCTGTGACATTTAACTGTCACAGCGCTGGTTTTCTGGTAGGGCCCAAATCCACCCGATCGAACTTTTCAATAAATCAGAGTTCCAAATTAAATTTTCGACTAGTATCTAATAACAAATTCTTTAACACTATCGTCATAGAAAGATAAGACAATCAATAGGAAGCGTATCTACTTATCGCATAATTAGTGGCTAATGGAAAAATGATTTTTTTAAATATTGTACTAAGTTACCTACCTACCTACTTATCTAATTAAAGATATTGATATATTTATTTTTATTTAAACTAGTTTTGGTCTTGTCTTAGTCTCAATCTAGCAAAAAAACAAAATGAGGCCCAAGAGTGCAAGCTCAGCCAGCAAAAACTGGAACTCCTGCATGCGCAACGACAGAACTCAGTAAAAACTGTTTGGCGTAGTCAGACGCATGTTGGTATTTTAAGATATTGTAGATCATTCGTTAAGTTATATATTTGAATTGTATAGCTGAACAGCAGGTAACTGGCGACCCTGGAAGGCGTTTGGCCCACTACGGGGCGGAGAGCCCGGCAGTTTGTTGACAGCTCTTTCAGGTACGCGTGGAACACAGCGGCATGGTCTCTCATCAGACAGCGAGTCACCCGAGGTTCGCAAACCCGCTGATGTGTTGCTTGCTTGATTTGACAAGCCGTAAGTATTTGTTAAAGGAAATTGCTTGATTGAATTGTTATTGTTCCAAGAATTGCTTTTTAATCACTTATCATTTACTCCATTTATATTAGTCAGCCAAAAGTAGACATCATAAAAGAATTATAAATGAGTCATTGCTTTATTTCACGTTCCGTTTACCTTTATTACGGGTGGCATAGTACTGACATAGTTACGGCATATCATCATGACATTGGCAGACCTGTTCAACCTGCCATCTTCCATGATCCATGCCTCCTTCTTTTTGTGCCTAATTGTTATAAGTATTTGGAGAGAGTATTAGGAGACGCAATCCCAATTAATGGATACGACATTCGTGCCGGGGTCGGTTTAAAACAACCGCTAACAACCCGGTTCGTCTTATTAAGAGCCGTATCCACTAGGTTGGCGTGGACAGAACGTGGGACCGTTCTGTCCACGCCATTGGACAGGCCCCATTCCTGTGAGCGCTCTACTTCATAATGTACGAAGTAACCAATAGTTATCGCGATTAGTCACTGACAAGCCGAAAACAACACGATAACACCATTTTACCAGAAAAATCGTCGCTAAATGTTGATAGTTACCTCACCACGCTATCGCAAAATCCGTTACGATTATTTATTAAAACACTTACTTCGCATGTTGAGGGACGAAAAATGATTCCTATATTATTATAGTCAGTTAAATACCTATTCGATGAATTGTTAATTGGCGATAAAAGGTTGTTCCGTATTAAAATTCCAATAAGTTGAACAATCGTTCACTCGACTTTCCATTAATCAAACATGTGAATTTCGATCTTAAATTACTAACCGTAAGAATTCATTGAAAATAGGATTAAACATTTTTAAATGAAGTATTTATCAGCATTATTCATTATTTTTTTTGGCACCTTATTTCATTCTAATAAAATATCAAAATAACGCCTTAAAAACCTATGCGTTCGCTCAAGACATTCAGTATCGGTACGTAACAAAACTTAAATTTAAAGGTTTATCATAGCTGATTACTGACTGACCTAGATTTCCTAAGGTTATTAAGGTCAAGAATTTTCTTTAGTAAAACCGCAAAACTGTTTCTTATGAAAACTTCAGGTCTAAAAAGGACACGTTTTTCTTGTAAAATCATCAAATGAGTGCAACCAGGACTGATCAGAGACAGTTACCATGACACAGTCCTGAGATCCCGACAGATTTCGGACAGCTCTTCCAGGCGTGCGTGGAACACGATAAACCGTCGACCCAGGAATGGCTCATGATTGGACTGCGAGTCACCCATTACTCACCGACCGCATGCCCGCGCCTATGGTGGCCGAAAATCGCTTTGCGACATCCGTTACCTTGTTCGACTCCCCTGGCTACTCGCGTGAGGTCGAGGCGGTCCTCTCCCTCACGCGTCCCGCCTCCGCTTTCGATAGCATGGCGACCGCTTCCCATTCCGTCTCGTCCCGCAGCATGGCCTCGACCAATGCCGGGCATGAGAGTTTGCCGCCTAGCGCTTCTGTGAGGACACTCCGGTGCTCAGTCCCACACCGTGTGTTCCACCTTGTCCTTCGGGCAGTACTCGCAGTGGTGGCACCTAGGCGTTTCTTACACACAGGAACCTCTCGAAACATCCGTGTCCATTAAAGTCCTGCGTCAGGCGGAAGATGAGAACTCCGTGGCGTGACGCCTCTAAGGGGGCTCTTACCGCCTCGATTGCGACGTGCCCAGCCAGAAGGAATGCTACACTGGTGTATTTGAAAATGGTTAAATACCCGACAGTGTTGCAATATAATAAAACTGCAGCACTTCCTTTATAAAACTTAATCGGCAATAAGTTAAGGTGACAAGAGATAGGAATCAAAAAACGCAAATTGCACTAGCTTCGCTAGTACCGAAACCGTTTGAAGTGCCGAACAACGTTTTTAAGGTTCCGTAGCGCACGGAACCCTTTTAGCATCACTTTGTTGTCCGTTTGTGTGTGTCCATATGTCAAGACAGTTTTCCTTTGCAACGCGTAGAGTTTACAAGCTAAAACATAAAAGCAATCTCTTGGAGCAGAAAAAAGGAAAATTAACTTCCAAATCACGTAACAATGAGACGGCCTTTGTTCCGTTTAAATGCCGCATATTTCAACGCTCGCATGGCATTTCTCCCATTTACCAAGAATCATGAAAGTAGAACTTAAAGTACACACAAGTAAAGTAAATAGTCTGAAGTAATAAATTCATATAAATAACATTTGGACTTGTATTTGTAGTTATAATTTTGTACAAATTGAACGAACTAAGTGTTTACATATTATCTACTAGCTTCTGCCCGCGACTTCGTACGCGGATCTTGTTGCTTATGCCAGCGACAATGGGGTGGGCAAAATCGAAGATCTGAAAAGTCTGACACCCAACTCTAAGAGCCCGGGTAAAAAAATCATGGGAGTTTGGCCAGTAGAATAAAAATTGTATTAATATATTAATCGTCATCGAAAATCAGTCCGTGAAATTAGTGATAGCTTTGATTTCCACATCAGGTGATCAAATCTTATATTTTAATACATCAATAGATAATGCTCATTAGGCTGAACAGCTCTTTCTAAGACGTCATTCCTATATATACAGGTTGAATTTTTCAACTGGACGTTGAGTTGAACGAAAAATAAGCATGATTTCAAAGAAGAAAAGGTTAACTTAAGTTTCGAATAAAGTCATCGCCTTGAAGATTGATTAGTTTTTTTTCAATTATACGTTTTTCTTAAGTTTGCCGTATATGATTACTTCCCAGAATTGTTGAAAGAAGTCTACAACATTTTTCGATATTCCTCATAGTTTCGAAGATAGCCATCCACGCCCAGTTGAAAAAAATCATGTTATAGTGTAGCTGGGCTCTTTTATTTTCGTGGTAAATCATCAAATGAGTCCTCCCACCCCGGGCAGGGCGGGAGGGATTGTCAGACTTGTACTGACTAAAATCCACGGTGTCCTTCAATAGCCCTTTATGTTCCGGGGTAACGGTGATGGTATAAGTCCCGCGACCCCGGCAGGCTTTAGCCCCCTGAGAGGAGGCCCCGTCATTATGCTGACGCTCTTTAAGGCGCGCGTGGAACACGACGCGCCGTCCATGGTCGGACGGCGAGTTACCCTTTACTCGCCGCCCGCATGCCCGCGCCTACGGTGGCCGGAGATTGTCTTGTGACGTCAGACGCCGTGGGCGTCCACCATCGCGGGGTAGCTGGGCTCTTGGAGTTCCACATTGGGTGTTTTAGATCTTCAATTTTCATACGTCAACAGAGAGTGCTCATCACGCTGAACAACTCTTGCTAAGACGTCATTCCTGTATATGTTATAGTGTAGCTGGGCTCTTGGAGTTCCACATCAGGTGTTCCAGATCTTCAAACTAATTCTCTCAGCAGAAAATGCTCATCACGTGGATCAATTTTTGCTATGGCACCATTTTTGTATCTCTTATAGTTTAGCTGTTCTGTTGCGGTTCTGCGCCAGTTGTTCAAGTTTTCAAAATAAATTATAGCCTATGTTTTGACCAGACTTAATACCTATACAACAAAAAAAGAATCATTCAAATCCGCCCAGTACTTTTTGAGTTTATCCCGGACATACATACAGACAAACAGACAAACAAACAAACAGATAAACAGACAAACAGACAAACAGACAAAAATTCTAAAAACTATATTTTTGGCTTCGGTATCGATTGTAGATCACACCCCAAGTATTCTTTTAAAAAAAAATTCAATGTACAGTTTTGACTTTCCTACTATTTTATTATATGTATAGACAAGTTGGTACAGAACCACGGTGGGGGAGCCCGTACCGGACTTGACTGGTATTTTGTGTGTAGTCGAAACCAGTTCACTTTTTGCCGCAACTCGCCTTAGGCCGGGACTCCACCAAAGCGGAGGCGAGAGAGGACTGTCTTTGAATAACCAATCAGATTTTCACCAAAGCTAAGCAGAGAGGTCTGTGACTGCTGGCTTTTTAGAGAGTCTAAGAGTCACTCAACGAGCAATGGAAAGAGCTATGCTCGGAGGTTCTTTGCGGGATAAAATCCAAAACACAGATATTCGGCGAAAAACCAGAGTCACCGACATAGCTCTTAAAATTTGCAAGTTGAAGTGGCAATGGGCAGGTCACATCGCTCGTAGAACTGACAACCGAGTTAACCCGAACTTCCCTGAAGGGAAAAAAGGTTCTCGAGTGGCGACCAGTCGGGAGACGCAACGTAGGCAGACCTCCCGTGAAGTGGACCGACGACATCGTGAGAGTCGCGGGCAACCGATGGATGCATGTGGCGAATTGTCTTCGCGTGGCGGTCTAAGGGGGAGGCCTATGTTCAGCAGTGGCCGTCTTCCGGCTGATGATGGTAAGCGGAGGGGAGATGTGGATTTCTGATTGGTTATTCAAAAACATATCTGCTCGTCCCCGCTTTGGTCTCCTTTATTCGCCTGATAAATTATAAATTATGGTGTGCCCTATTTTTTTTTCATCGTGGTAAAATCATCAAATGAGTCCTCCCACCCCGGGCAGGGCGGGAGGGACTGTCAGACTTGTACTGACTAAAATCCACGGCGTCCTTCAATAGCCCTTTATGTACCGGGGTCACGGTAAAGAAATTTAATGAGTCCCGCGACCCCGGTAGGCTTTGGCTTGGGCCCTCAGTAGGCCCCGTCATTATGCTGACGTAGAGTGAAGCAGTCTCTAAGAACAAATCAATTGGTTAAAACTTGAAGACAACCCGGTGGAGCAATGATCGGGGATCAAAGAAAACAAAAGGTGTCACCAGGGGTTCTAGCTTTTTCAGTATAAATAGCTAATTTTACTGTATTCTGAAATGATATCAGTAATGAACGAATTTTGTGATTAAAGCAACGATAAAAAATATGAGAGATAAGATTTTATATAAATTAACGGAATTATCGATATTTTTCGTTGTGTTGCGACGGGAGATACAAATCCCAACATGTCGAAATTAACTACAAAAGTTTTTGTCCTCCTTGGTCTTATAAGTGCGTGTGTGGGTCAAGGTGTACTACAACCGAACGCACAATGTGACCTAAGCATACCAGCAATTCAAAACTTTAACCTGGAAAGGGTAAGTTTGCTTCATTTTTTTTTCTGACGTTCATAAAAACAGAAGTCCCAAAACATATTAAGGGTATTATCGGTAAAAAATGACAATTTACATAAAATCGGGATTTTTTAAAGATAAATTACACAATTGTAAAGATAATTACATGAAATGATTAAAATTTAATTTTAGTACCGCATTAGGCATATTTTTATATTGTACTAGCGGCCCGTCCCGGCTTCGAACGGGTAGAAGACCCGGTCTAAAACCCGGTCCCAATGGTTACAAAACACAACAAAAAAAGAATTAGCCGAATCGGTCCAGCCGTTTTCAAGTTATGGGCTTAGCAACACATTTAGCGATCCATTTTTATTATACTATAGAAGATTTGTATAAAACTGGCCGACACATAGCTCGGCGCTGCGTAATTTATTAGTAACTTTGAAATTTTATAGTGTCGATAAAATAACTATAATATGTAACTTTTTTTTACTGATTTTTGTTTGCTTGTACTCCACTTACAAATATTATATTTTTTTAAAGTTATTTCGACCTTAATATTAAATAAAAAATATGTTTCATTTTGTCTTTAGCTTGAGAAAATATATATTTTTTAGATAATGAATTAAAATTACTTTTTTATTCTATACAAAAACAATACCGGTATCTTTCCTTATTCCACGTATTTTTTTCCAGGCTTCTACGACTCATTGTTGATTCATAATTTCATTCCGAAATTATTAGCACAAGCTTTCATGTTGATATTTAGTAATGCTATTTATTATATACAAATACTACATAAAGATTTATGCTTAATGCGGTACTCAAATTAGTTTTTAATAATTTCGTGCCAATTTGTAGTAATTTAATTACTTTAAGGAAATTGTCATTTTTTACCGATAACGCTCTTATCAATACCGATATTAAACATTTATTTTGGTCATTCCTGAGCTGTTATTTAAATATTCGAGATGTTATTATGATCAGCTGGAAAAAGATATTGATTTAATTTAATGGCAGTTGATTATTCATTGCGACGGCAAAACATGGAAAGTTATAAAAATCGGTTTGTCGGTCATTTTATAATAAAGAATAATCTACAAATAATTGATCAGTCCAATAACTGAATGAAATGTTCATTTAATGTTATGTAATGTTCAAGTGGTATAACAGTATTTAACTGTCAAAAAAAAAGTAGGTTCTCAGTTCGACCTGGATGTACTTATGTTTGTCCGCGATTATCTGGCGTTTGGCTGAACAAATTTTGATACCGTTTTCAGGAAAGTGTTTATTACATTCTGAAGAAGGTTTTAGTATATAACACTAATAGATATCTCGTGAAATTGCCCGCGTAGAATCGTTTTTGTAGCTTACTAGGATTGTAGATTTTTAAAGACGTCGATTATATGAAGATATTTTTCGAACATCTAAACTAAAAAGGGAAAAATAAAAAAAAAACTTTTTGAAAAAAAGGGAACCGGCTTAAAAACCAAACACAAAAACATTGTAAAATAACTTTTCTTTCGGAAGTCAGTGGCTACGTTTTTATTTAATTGACGATGGCCACCGACTATAAATATTATTTATCTTTTCAAATAAGATATTTTCGTAATGTCCTCCGAAAACTTTTTTGCCCTATTTATTGATCCTGTTTTTACATATGAATGAAAATATCAGTAAATTCATTTAAGTTAATGATTTCGAAAAATAAGGTCTTTGATTTTTTTTTATGCCGTACGGCGTACACGCTCTTAAAAAGAGTATTTCCATTTTTAAGAGCGTGTACGTCTACAATGTTTTCGAAAACCATAAAAAACAACAAAAGTTACAAATCTAAGATTTTGCCTTTTGAAAAAACAAATACGATTAATATCTGACTGTGTTAGATATGATAGCCTTGACACTCCCAAACCATTTATAACTGGTGGTGGTGGCTAATCTATAATAGGTACTTGCACGTATTTTTTATTATTGGTGATAATAATTCCACGTAATTGTCTAAAGCGGGTTTCACACTAATACCTGCGTAGAATGAAATCACAGTGGCAGGTGCTGTACCAGAATAGCAGCACATAGCAGGTACCATCTGTCAACAATCTACTTAAATACATAACCTAAGTGAGAGTCAAAATGGCAGGTGTACCTCAACAAATCAAATACTCATAGTTAT
Organism: Agrotis ipsilon; assembly: GCA_028554685.1. Lineage (NCBI taxonomy): Eukaryota > Metazoa > Arthropoda > Insecta > Lepidoptera > Noctuidae > Agrotis > Agrotis ipsilon. Next base: position 12,304,707 of record CM052973.1, on the reverse strand, counting down.
CAAAATAATGTACCAAAATTGTACTATTTAGTACTTGGTTTAAAAAAAATAGTATCTTCATCAATCGGTTGAAAACAAAACTGAAAAAAAAGTACCTTCAAAAACAACCACCAATAAGTTTAAAATAACTTATGTTTCTTTAGTCGGTGGCTTTGTTTTTTTAATTAATTTTGAGACCATTTTTTTATTTTACTCTATTACCTATTACACAATAAGACAGCTCATAAAATAAAAAACTTACTGAGCCAAACTAAAAGAATGTTATGGGTCCAAATGACAGGTAACTACACCGAACAAAAAAGAATACTTAATAGTTATGAGGGAACAAAGATAAAAAAACAGTCTAATTAAAAATTCTACGAAAATCCAAAATAGGGATGGGTTGAGACCGAAAACTTTTTTAAGCAAAAACCCCTGAACCTATCATCCTGTACCATACTTTGAAAACTGTAGGTTCTGTTTCCGTGAAAAAAGTACCTATCATGACTATCAAAACGCTATCGAAGCCGCTGCAAAAAGCTAGTATTTACATTATGTTATTTCAGACAAGTATTTAACTTCTTAGCATTAACTTCGTTTTCTCTGTTATTCAGTATTTAGGCGTGTGGTATGACATCGAATCCATTGCCTCATCGCAACAAACTGGAACCTGCAACACTGCAAGATATTATCAAAATTCTGGAACCGTATTTGCACGAAATTCTCAAGTCGTAGATAGGGTTCTGCAAACTGCAACCGGACAAGTAACTGTATCAGCAGACGCTGCTGGAACTGGAAGATTACTAGTAACATTCACCACGGGCACCACCACCTCAACTGGTAAATAGAGAAGTTCCTAGTAGGTAACGATAAATAGAAAAAGGATTGGTTGCCATTATGGGTGCTCCCACATTTATCGACATGGAAATTCCGCGCCGAAACATTACTGTACTTATCGCCGATCATCTGAAGGCGAACGGCGGCGTCTCACCACGTCGCGTCGTCCGAGCAGAGCCGATGCGTACGGTATTAGTAACACCCTTATTACGTAGACATAAAGGCTTTTTTTGACCGCCGTTAGCCGATTTCGCGTAGAAAAATGTGGGAGCACCCTAAGCTGTCAAACTATTTCCCACTTGCCTGACTAAAGATCGAAAGAGGCAGTCAATGTAATGTAGTTTTCCATATAGTTACTTATAATTAATAAAACATTTTTATCCCTTTACAGTGCCGTATTGGGTTTTGGCGACGGATTATGTTACATATGCATTGGTGTACTCTTGTACCAATGAGGGTACCGCAAGACGAGGTAAGATAACATCAAGTTCTTTCTTTTGTTACCTAAAACAAAATTGTTGGAGTTATGACGCTTTTAAATATCTGTAAAACGTCACAACCTAGTAAAGAGCATTTTTTTTACGTGGTAAAATCATCAGATGAGTCCTCCCACCCGGACAGGGCGGGAGGGACTGTCAAACTTGTACTGACTAAAATCCACGGTGTCCTTCAATAGCCCTTTATGTTCCGGGATCACGGTGATGGTATAAGTCCCGCGATCTAGTAAAGAGCCTAAAGTACGATTATTCATTCCAGTTAGTAAAATGACAAGTACATTTTTTATTGAATTCTGACGTCACGATTCCCGACTCTCGAGTTTTGATGATTTTACATTTATTTACTTTTTAACAAAAGAAAAAATACATGTTCGTTATTTTTCAAAACCGTTGACGAAAGACTAATTAAATTTTTAATTTATTGATACTGTCAAATAATAATAACACATAACCGCCAGAAGAGATCAGTAAAATTTATATCTATGGCTCTTCCTTTCAGTATTTGAAGCATCAGTTGTTTCTCAGTCTCACAAAAATTAGTATACATCAGTGTCTATGATAGTCTTAAACCCTATTATAATAAATATTCTAAAATCATTTGAAATCACATTTACTTTGGCATTGTATTCTTGGTTATCTAACACAGCATAAACATTGTTTCTGTTCTTTTGGCTCACCTACCTTTACAGTTATGTATTCTTTTTTTACATCCATTAATCCGTATAATATTATTATTTTTTGCATGTAGTGTTTACCCCCTAACATTGTACAAACAGTATTAGTGTTATGTGTTCTATTAAAGTATGCATGGATAAACCAATCAAATAAATAAATAAGAGGAAAGATTTGGAAGGGACCTACACTCAGCGTTGGCTGACTAAAGGTAGAAGAAGAGATACTGTCATTTGCGTGGACAATTTGATTGTAACATCATAAACAGTAGACGAACTGTAATAAACTTATATGTTGATACGAACTGTCTGATCCATATTTTATCATATTACTGTAGGTGTATGGAGCCTATACAACGAGTACCTAACGTTAAAAGCGCAAAACCTCTCGTGGGTTAACTCAGCACATGTTACTGAACAATGTTTGTTCTAAGACTTTTGGAAATTCGCAAAAAAATGGTTTTTCATACAAAATGAGAAATTGATCGAGCCCGTCAATATGAAAAATCAGCCATTATTACAGCAAGATTTTAATCCACGTATCGGAACTATTTTCGTGCGATACTATCCGGCACGTATTGCACGAATTTGAAATTCGCTATGTGTGTTTTTTAACACATCGTAATTGTTATACACGAGCGTTTTTATTAATTAATACCATAATCTAATTTTATTGTTTTTTTTCAGTTAACAGTTGGAAGTTAGGTAGACAAAGATTTCTGCCAACTGAGGCTGTTACCCAGATTAACAATAAGATCCAGGAAGTACCGGCGCTTCAAACTGCCGTATACGTAAAGAGGGATCACACCTTAGCAGCGTGTACCTTCAACGAGGAGGCAGGACAATGCCTAGCTTTGAATGGCGATTCTAATAACTTTAACGCGGCCGCTGTAAGTTCACATTAATAATCATGCACTTTAGCCGCGTCCTGCACGCACACATTCTCATTAGTAAGAACGTCGCGTAATTTAACATGAATACCCGTTTTATGCGGGCTACCCGTCTTGGGCTTACCTCCCCTACATGACATAAATAGTGGAAGCCTGTAAGTCATCATCTTTCCTTATTTCCTTCAATTCGGAGTCAGTCGGATTTTAACGGGTATCATTTTTTACTCTTTTTCATCTTTTTTCGATCTTCCTTTTCTCCTCCATCTACATTTAAGCATTCATACTAGAAACTAAATTAATAAGTATGTAGAAATTGTGATCGAACCTTACAAGTTACCCTTGTTCGTTAGAAATGTTATTAATCTATAAAATAATCTCAAAATACATTATTGCCATATTGCAATTCTCGAACTTAACGACACGAGCACACGAGCGTACGGATTATCTTTAGTGGTTTTTCAGGCCAAGTCAAACTACATTTTTTTTATCCATCTAATTCTCAGTAGGTACATCATCATCATCATCATCATCAGCCGGAAGACGTCCACTGCTGAACATAGGCCTCCCCTTTAGACTGCCACGCCGAACGACAATTCGCCACACGCATCCATCGGTTGCCCGCGACTCTCACGATGTCGTCGGTCCACCTAGTGGGAAGCCTACCTACGCTGCGTTTTTCCGGTCCGTGGTCGCCACTCGAGAACCTTTCTTCCCCATCGGTTGTCAGTTCTACGAGCGATGTGGCCTGCCCATTGCCACTTCAACTTGCAAATTTTACGAGCTATGTCGGTGACTCTGGTTCTTCGCCGAATATCCGTGTTCCGGATTTTATCCCGCAAAGAAACTCCGAGCATAGCTCTTTCCATTGCTTGTTGAGTGACTCTTTAGTTTCTCTAAAAGGCCAGCAGTCAAAGACCACGTTTTCAGAGCCATATGTAATCACTGGCAACACACACTGGTTAAAACCACCCTTGTTTTGAGAGACTGCGGGATTCTCGATGAGAAGATATCACGTAGCTTCCCAAACGCTGCCCATCCTAGTTGGATTCTTCGGGCGACCTCTTTCTCGAAGTTGGACCTACCTAATTGAACAATCTGTCCAAGGTAAGTATAATGGTCTACAACTTCGAGAGTATCATTCCCAACAACAACCGGTACGGGCGCCACATGGACATTCGACATGACTTTCGTCTTGTCCATGTTCATTTTAAGGCCGACCCGTTGGGAAGCGATACTGAGGTCGCTGAGCATAGCATTGAGGTGCTCCAACGATTCTGCCATGATGACTATATCATCGGCAAAACGAAGGTGAGTGATGTATTCGCCATTGATGTTGATGCCGAGTCCGTTCCATTCCAAGAGCTTGAAAACGTCCGCCAACGCGTTCGTGAACAGTTTCGGAGAAATAACGTCTCCCTGTCTCACGCCTTTCTGCAATTGGATTGGTTTCGTGCTCTCTTCCTGAAGTCGGATGGACATGATGACGTTACTATACAAACACTTCAATACTTCGATATACCTATAGTCGATATGACATCGTTGGAGGGACTGCAATACTGCCCAGGTTTCGATTGAATCGAAGGCTTTTTCATAGTCCACAAACGCTAAACATAATGGCCGATTATACTCCTCTGTCTTCTGTATAATCTGGCAGAGCGTGTGTATGTGGTCTATGGTGCTAAAACCTTTTCGGAAACCGGCTTGTTCGTGAGGCTGGAAGTCATCAAACCTGCGTTCGAGACGGTTCGTAATGACTCTTGAAAACAGCTTGTAAACAAACAAGGTACAGCATTCCATAAACGTACAATACCTACTACAGATCCAATCACACATTGTTCATTTCTTTTGCCTATTGTTTAAACCGCTGAACTCTGAACTTGTAAGTATCATAAGGCGCTCCCTCACTGCAAGCATTCACCTGTAATGTAACATAAAAGTGCGCAATTTAAAGCTCGATTGTCTTCGAAGGTACGAATCTGTAACGTTACATTACAGGTGAATGCTCGCGGTGACGGAGCGCCCTTATAGAAGTATTTTAGAAGTAAACTGAATATAAAATTGGTGTAAAGGTTCCGTGTCAAAATACCTACATTCATTTTAACAACTACCGATATAACTACGGTAACGAAAAGACCTATCTGTTGGTATAACTAATGGTCGTTTCACATGATTTTGTTAGAACTAATATACGAAATACCTAAAGGACAATTCATCTACGTTTAATTCACCTACGGCTAGTTCACCTACGTTTAATACACATACGGTTAATTCAACTACGGTATATTTAGCTACAATTAATAACCCTGTTACGGTATGTGTCTTAACATACAAATGTAGACGGAGCACCGCTTCACGGTGCTCCCTACTTCTAGGTTGTTTAAAAATAAATAACCACGAAGGGGTCTGTCAGACCCCACAATCCGGTTCATCCAAGTTCGGTTTGTTTAGGTTCCTTTAAACCTTGTAGATAGAAAAAGGGGCCTCGCATAGCGGGGCTCCGTCGACCTTTCTTCGAGAGCCCTCTTCCTCCGCTTTAGAAATAAAACGAGCGCGTTTTACTTATTAAAAAAAATACTGTAGGCGAGTCGTCCAATAGGTATTTCAAGCGTAGTTAAAACAACCAATATCTTAAAAGAACATTAGATGAATCGTTCGTTAGTGCAATGAATTTTAGTTCAATCAAAATTATGTCAGTTGAACAGTAGTTGAGTCGTCCAATATGTGTCTTGAACTTATGTGAGTCAACCGTAAATATATAGACAGTAGTTTAAATGAACGTAGTTATTTTGATACGGAACCGGTGTAAATACGAGTATTACGTATTATCTTCAATATTTTTCTTTCTGATGCCAGTTTCAAGGAGTCTGGTATGAAACAGCCAGATACCCACTACCAAATCAGGCCGGCAAGTGTAACCGCGCGACCTACACGATCATTGAAAACGGCCTGGTCGCTGTTGAGAACAGACAAGTTATCGACGAGCAGTTGAGCACAATATCAGGAGTAGCTGTTGGACTAGCAAGCCGAAACGGAGTATTACAAGTTAATTTGAATACCGCTTCGGGTAAGATACTAATTTCTGTTATTTTAGGGTTCTGTAAAACCCAAACCCCGCTTCAATCATATAATATAATATAAAATCTTAAATCTTCGGATTAACCATACATTTTTAAAGGAACCTAACCCTGACGTAACTTTATTCCACGTTTTTAATAAACGTGGACTAAAGTTTAAAGTTAAGGGGAATGCTCACACCAGCCCCCGAAATTCAAAATTTCGTGCGTTTTTTGCAATTTTCAGGCCATTGCTAGGTTTTATGTTGGTTAAAATATTAGCTGCTGTAAGACGTATGTAGTTACAGAATTATAACCATCAAAATTATCAATACGACCCCCGAGTTCATTTTTATGAACTCGCCTAGAAACAAAAAAAAAGTCATTCCTAGAGCTTTATGAACTTGGAGGGTTGTATTGGTGATTTTGATGATTATAATTCTGTAACTACGTAGGTCTTACAGCCGCGAATAATATTTTAATCAACATAAAACCTAGCAATGGTCTGCAAATTGCAAAAAACGCAAGGAATTTTGAATTTCGCGGGCTTGTTGATGCATTCACCTTAAGGGGGAAAGGGTAAAACGTGACCCTATAACTAAGACTCTGCTGCACGTCTGTCTTTCTGTTTTGTCTGGAATTTTTTTGCCGTTTTCACGGATAATGGTACAGAACCGACTCGCACTTGACCGGTTTTGTTTAATAAGTATGTTTTTAAAGCAATGGCTTGGATTCCGGGTAAGAATTAATATTTAATTGTAGATATTTTACAACAAAATCCAATCATTCAGTTATGGTTTACCTATATTATGATGGATTCCAAAACTTACCTGTACTTACGGAAGTCCTCTAAAACCCGGTCCCGATGGTTACAAACATAACAAAAAAAGAACTATTCGAATCGGTCCAGCCGTTCTCGAGTTATAAACTTAGCAACAGATTTTGCGATCCATTTTTATATTATAGAAGAATAGAGAATAGAAGATAGATAGAAGATAAAACGTTACACAAAATGAACCTGATATTAAAATTAAACCTGAACATAATGTTTTTGTTAATTTTCGACACGGGAAAGCCATGTGACGGGATGTAGCCATTTGTTTTCATTTTCAGGAGTAAGAAGTCAAGAGCTCGTCGTACTTGCAACCAACAATGACAACTTTGCTCTGCTGTACACCTGCGAGAACACAGGCCCGAATACTCGACGAGGTAAAGACGTTCACATTTTTGAGTTTTACAAAAAAAAAAGTAACTCGAACGACTAATTTAACAACATTTTTATCACAGTTGGCAGTTGGCAGCTGAGAAAAACATATGCACCACTAAGTGCCCAGCATGAAACTATTATAAGAGATGCAATCATTAACTCTGGTGTTCTCGACTTAGCTCAATATTATAATACAAGCCAGACACCTGCAGACTGCTTCTACTACCCAGACTTGAACCCACAGCAAGAAACAAGAATAGAGTTGCCCGGAGCCTGCGATGACACTATAACCGGCCTGGCAAACTTCAATCCAGCAAATGTAAGTTCACATTATTGATATTGATAAAATAAATCTCCATTTTAATGGTGTAGGGTCCACTCGCCCCTTGGATCTTGCCCCTTATGATTAAAATGACCGACTCTCCCCGTATTTATTTATTTTGGTGTACCCACTCGCCCCTTGCGGCATTTCCATTGGAATTTTACCAAGAAAGGTATAGTCAGACAGAAAAATGCTTACAGTAAAAATAACACTATGTTTGATTACTTTAGTCAACTATATTTGTAACCTCAAAAACTCGTCGTGATACTTGTGATTTTGTGTTGGTTTGTGCTAACTGTAGAGAGAGTCGTATTACGTCATAAATAATTAATTTGATAAACCACATTTTCACAAAAATTCTAAGAATATCGCAAAAATTAGACAATAGCTGTAATCAGCAAAAGTACTAAGCAAGCATAAGTTCGAAGTTGAAAAATTACCTGAAATTGTCTGTTCATTGACTTACCAACAGAAGTAGTATCAAGAGTTCAAAGTGATATTTATTTAAATATTTCTCAATTACCTGAAATTATCTTGTTCATTCACTTACCAGCAAAAGTACTAGGCTAGCATAAGTTCAAAGTGGTATTTTTTTTAAATGTTTCTGGGTCGATTACCTGAAATTGTCTTATGTCTTATTGACTAACCAGCAAAAGTGTCAGGCTAGCATAAGTTTAAAGTGGTAATACATATTTTGAAGTCTGTTGTAAAAATTGTAAAGTTGATTATTTCTTACTTAGTGGATACAATCGTACCTAAACAGGTTATTAACGTGAGTGTTTCAACAACGTCTAAAGAGGCACTCGATTTGAAGCTGGATCACGAGCTTGATTCGGAAGGCAGTTCTTTTGGAGGTGGTGAGTATTAAGGCGTTCCTCTATCAAGGTCCCTGCCTACCGATAACCCGGACCTAGTTCCTGATTAAAAAAAAAAAACTTTTAACTAGTATACAGGGTGAATTTTTCAACTGGGCGTGGATGGCTACTTTCGAAACTATGAGGAATATCGAAAAACGTTGAAAGGAGTCTCGAGGCCGATTTTGACGAAAACTAAAACTGCATCATTGGAATTTAGAAAAATCTAAAATCCTGGTCAGGAATCGAACCCGCTGATTTAGGAAAAAAAATCACACCCTGTATTATTATACCGTTCGATAGTGTTGCTAATAAGGATCAAATTCTGGGAAGTAATCATATACGGCAAACTTAAGGAAATGTCTGATTTTTATTAAATTGCTATTTTTCCATGTTACTTTACATCTACTGAGCCATAATTTATTCGAAATTATAAAATTTCATTGTTTTCAATGTCTCACTGGATTTGAAGTTTCAACAATCCCACTGTACTTAGCAATATGACATTATTGACTTGAACTAAAAATAGCATTAATTAAAGAAGAAACGGTAACTTATGTTTCAAATACAGTCTTTGCCTTGAAGATTAATCAGTTTTTTTGTAATTATACGTTGTCCTTAAGTTTGCCGTATATGATTACTTCCCAGAATTTGATCCTTATTAGCAACACTATCGAACGGTGTAATAATACAGGGGGTGATTTTTTTTCCAAAATCAGCGGGTTCGATTCCTGGCCAGGATTTTTGATTTTTCTAAAATCCAATAATGCAGTTTCAGTTTTCGTCAAAATCGGCCTCGAGACTCCTTTCAACGTTTTTCGATATTCCTCATATTTTCGAAAGTAGCCATCCACGCCCAGTTGAAAAATTCACCCTGTATAAACTAAACTACCTACCCAGAATTATATAAATACATACTGGTTTTACATAGCCTAGTAATTATAGTATTTAGTAGCATTTATATATACCCAAAAATATGACTACCACTTTGTACTTATGTTAGCCTAGTACTTTTGTTAGATTGTCAAAGAACAAGACAGTTTCAGGTAAACTTTAGAATTATTTAAATACAGACTACCTTGAACTCAGGCTAGCCTAATACTTTTTGTTAGCTTCAAATAGCCTCGCCTCACTGGTGTTAAAGCCAGTAGGGAGAAATGGGAATAAACGCTCGAAGTTGTAAGAAAACATCATTTATTTAAATCTTTAAAAACTTGTGTTGCTAACAGTACTTTTAGCTTATTAACAATCGGGGGCGAGTAGGCGTATCTAAAAGTGAAGGGGGCGAGTCGGTCATTTTAATCATAAGGGGCAAGATCCAAGGGGCGAGCGGACCCTACACCATTTTAATCTTGAACCCGATTTATGACTAACCCAACAACGACCGATGCGCAAGCATGGTTTAGTCGCAAAAAGCTTAATTCGAAAAATGACAACGAAGTAGCAAAACGACAACGCCTATTAATGTCAAAATGGCCAATTCTCTAAAAGCCTAATTCGTAAAATGGCAAATGATCACGATTGATTATTTTCTACGTAATACTCTTAAATCAAAGATGTTTTTGTCTCTGGTCGCGGGACTTACGAAGGGGATATTGAAGGACATCGTGGCATTTAGTGAGTAGGTACGAGTCTGACAATCCCTCCCGCTCGTGAGAGTCAAGATGGCGGGTGTACCTCAACGAATCAAATCCTCATAGGTATCAAAAAATTGTACCAAAACTGTACTATTCAGTACCGGGTTTAAAAAAATAGTACCTTCATCGGAACAAAATTATATCAGAATGCAAATACACCCGCCATCTTGACTCTCACTCCCGCTCTGCCGTGGGAGCAGGACTCATTTAATTTTACCACGAAAAAAAAAATATTTTCTCTTTGTTTAACTAAGTTTGTTTCATGTTATGCGAAGAGTCATATATTGATATGAATTACACTCCCAAAAATAGTTTTTTTTTATCATTTGCTATTTTGATACTTAGGAATTTAGAGAATTTACCATTTTAAGAACTTGTCTATTTGCGACTAGGTTGCCATTTTGCGAATTAGGCTTTTTGCGTCTAAACTGTTTCGTTTATCCGACTGCATTAGAAGGGGGTTAAGTGATAGAGAGATTTTTAAAACTTATATTAGTGACAAATATAAAATAATATTTGTAATAATTAAAAGTAATGAATAATCTATCTTTTTTTATCTTGTGCCAGTTTGTCGGAACCTGGTACGAAGTCGCCAGATACCCTCAACCAACACAGACCGGTCAGTGTAACCAGGCTACCTACAGCCTAGAAACTAACGGCGGGTTCGTCAATATTCTCAACAGCCAAGTCGTTAATGAGGAACGGAAGACAATAACAGGAACAGCTACCACTATCACTGGTGAACCAGGAGTATTACAAGTTACTTTACAGACAGGACAGAACCGTAAGTTATCTAATAATAGACTCACTATAATTATTTAATGACATGAAAATCTGGGGTTTACAACTTATGTACTAAGAGTTACTCCCTGTTTGTACTAAGTTCTAAAAGCTACTGTAATTCATTTATAGAGCGTTTATAATTTGCATTTTATTCAGTCGTTTTCATGTACGATATGTGAATGTAACAGAAATATAATCCAACTAATTTTTTAATCGCAGCATTGGTACCTCAGAGGCTCTACGTACTGGACACCGATTATAACAACTATGCTCTTCTGTACAGCTGTACGAATTTACCGCCCACTAATGGAGAGACAAAACGAGCAGGTAAAGATGTCTATTATTACGACCTACAAAATAACAATATTATGTAATTATTAGATTGATGGCCATTGAGCCATTATTACTACTTATAGAGACGACACCACGCATTACCACTGTGTCCCATCCAGGATGAGTTCGCGCGCCTAGAGCACGCCACAGAGCTGTCAAACAACTGAATGAACTTTTGCGCGTTGTCTCATCATGGGATGGGACACAGTGGTGATGCGTGGTGTCGTCTCTATACTTAGTAATAATAGCTCAATGAATTATAGCTAATTTTCCGTATCATTTTAACAGTAAGCAGTTGGAAATTGAGCAAACAGCAAGGAGGACTGACTGCTCAATCTGAGACCGCCATAAATGCGAAAATCAGTACCACACAAGGACTTAGACAATCCTATTACTTGCCCACAAGTCAGTCGAATGATGCATGCTTCTACTACCCAGAGTTGAACCCACAGCAAGAAACACGGATCGAGTTGCCCGGTCCTTGCAATAACTCCATAACCGGCTATGCTGACTTCGATGCAGCGCTTGTAAGTCCACATTAATGTGATTCATATCTCAATTGCAATCTTGATCCTAAACTTTGTCTGTAACCAGTCAATGACCGAATTTGTCGGTCTGATGCCCGTTTTCACCAACATCCCCTAAGTTTATGGGATCCCCTAAACATGCTTAGGGGACCGTTAAAAGATGGTTTCTGTTTGACCAGCTGTTAGGGGTCAAATAAACGCTAAAAGGTCCCCTAAATTTAGGTGGGCGACATTTCGGCCCTGAGTCTTAAAGATCTCCGATTTGTGATTACAGCTGTCAAAGAAAATGAATTAGGATTTAGGTAAATTGAAATACAATATTAATTGTAATTTGAAATTAAACTATGATCAGCCCAGTGGTGGCTTCGATCGCCGATTCGTAAGTTGTGGGTTCGACCCCGGCCAGGCGCCATAATTTATTTTACTAATTTCGTAAGTACTGATCTCAAAACTGATTAAATATTCCCGCACGGAACAAAATATATTTGTATAATATGAACTGACCTGGGCGTCAATTCTGCTAATTTAATTTAACTCACATGCTATTGATATTCAATTGAGACTCAATCACGATTCCATTACGATTAGAACAAATTTGGTATTCTGCAAAAACTTCTATGTAAGCTCAATAGAGTCGTAATGGAATCGTAGTGTAAGTGTAATTGACTCTCAGTTGAACAGTAAGTGTTGCCAAACAAGCGTTAAACAAGAGTAGAATACCGATAAAGTCCACAATTGATTTACGATTGGAACACGATTGAAGAGCAGACTAGCAAATGTTCTGATAGCAGTTCAATGGAATGTCACTGGAAAACCATCGGTCTTAAATTAGTAGAAGAATACCAAATGTAGTTAAAACTGCTACTGAGATCCAATTGATATTCAATTGAGCCATTTGTAATTTAGCAGACTTGGGGCCCTGGGTATGTGTTTTTATGTTTGTAAACGCATTCACGACTAAAGATAAATTTTTAGTAGATATGGGGACAACGTTACCTATATTATAAAAAAGAAGATGGCACGGTTGACGAAGTAGCTGAGCGGTCGACTGCTGCGCCCCTTGTCGCGGGTTCGATCCCCGCACGGAACAAATATTTGTATAATCTGAAAGTTGTTCCGGGTCTGGATGTTGTGCACCCACGATACAGGAGAAATTCCTAGTATTGGTAAAAAATATAATATTTTATTTTTTCACTATGAATATAAATAAGTTGGTACCTATTATAGTACCTGTAACATTAAAATTGACATTGCTTTACCCGACTGCACGAGAAAGAGGATCATGATTTTTTGTATTTTAATCCAAATACGTGTATTTTAATCAAAAACAGAAATTATAATAATAATTTAAAGTTAGAAAATCATCAACATCATAAGGACCTAATAATTTATCTTTTTTTTACCAGTTCGCCGGTACCTGGTACGAAGTCGGCAGATACCCTCAACCAACACAGACCGGCCAGTGTAACAGGGCTACCTACACCCTAGCTAACGGGGTCGTCAATGTTCTTAACAGACAAGTTGTTAATGAGGAACTGAAGACAATAACAGGAACAGCTACTGCTGTCCCTGATCATCCTGGAGTATTAGAAGTTACTTTACTAACGGGAAATGGCCGTAAGTTATTAGTTAATTTATTAGTCTTCCCTTTGTTTCACGCACTCTCTGGGCGGCAGCCTGGGTCATAGGTGGGCACTGCAATTGCGAGTGGTTTAAATATAGAATTCTGAGCGTAGCGAAGTTTTCTAAGGTACGAGACGCAGAATAACACACGACTTTTCGCATCACTACAGCTGCGCTCGGCAGCAAAGTTATTCTACTTCTGGTACCTCTGAAAACTGACTATTTGAAACCGCGAGTGAAGAGGCCTTCGCTTGCTTAGTTTTTAATTCAAGTACCTACACATGCCAAAAAACAACTAAACCGGCGTCATGAGCCATGTCCTGACCTGGCGCATGACGTAGGTCCTCACCGGACACGAAAGTTTCGCGAGGTAACTGTGTCTGATGAGGAAGGAAGAAACACCTGGGTGTCACCACTGCGAGGATCACAAGTTGGACACAGTGGAGCATACGGTGTAGGAGGAAACCTCTCGTGCCCGGCACAGCTCGAGGCCATGCTGCGGGGTACAGGGAATGTGAAGCGGTCGCCTCCTTCTGCCAAGCAGTCATGCTCGCGAAGGAAGGAGACGGGCCGCGTGAGGGAGAGGACAGCGTCCTCCCTCCACCCCAGCCGCAGTGGTAGACGCCCACGGTGATGGACGTCGGTAGAGGCAGACGGTCTCTGGCCACCGAAGGCGCGGGCATGCGGGCGGCAAGGAGGTAATGGGCGACTCACCGACCATGGACTATGACCATGGTCGACGGCATGTTGTGTTCCACGAGCCCTTCAAAGAGATGACGGGGCCCCCCTTTAGAGGGCCGAAGCCTGCCGGAGTCGCGGGACTTATATCATGACCGTGTCCCCGGAACATAAAGGGCTTTTAGTCAGTACAAGTCTGACCGCTATGGGTGGAAGGACTCTTTTGATGATTTTACCACGATAAAAAAGTATAGCTAGCTACAGAGACAAGCTGTCTGCGACATGGTGACCCCCCCCCCTGATGTAAAAGCTGGATCCGCCCTTGGGGCGCACGCCAAGAGCACGCCACAGAGCTGTCAAACAACTGAATGAACTTGTTCACGCCCTCATCTTGGATGAGACATAGTGGTGATACGTGGTGTCGTCTCTATACGTAGTAATAACAGCTCAATGATCATCATGCCCAATACAGAGAAAACAGTTATTTTAATATTACTCTACGCTGTTTGAAGGTTTTCAGACCTAAATGAAATGGTCCCATTTATGTGGTGTGTTAGTACCTACCTTAGGCATTTTGTGAGGAATGTACCTACAAAACTTTTATTAAACCAGCAGGATCCTTTTTTTGGGTGTAGGGTCCGCTCGGCCCTTGGATCTTGCCCCTTATGATTAAAATGACCGACTCGCCCCGTATTTATTTATTTTGGTGTACCCATTCGCCCCTTATGAAGGGGCGAGTTGAAAATTGACATTAAAATAATTATTTTGGTGTACCCACTCGCCCCTTGCGGCATTTCCATTGAAATTTAACCAAGAAAGGTACAGTCAGACAGAAAAATGCTTACAGTAAGAATAACACTACGTTTGATTACTTTAGTCAACTATATTTGTAATCTCACAAACTCGTCGTGATACTTGTGATTGTTTGATGGTTTGTGTTACCTGTTGAGAGAGTTGTATTACGTCGTAAGACAATTTGTGAGACCACATTTTCGCAAAAATCATAAGATATCGCGAAAATAAGGACAATTAGGCAATGGCTATAATCAGCAATAGTACTAAGCAAGCATAAGTTCTAAGTTGAAAAATTACCTGAAATTGTCTTGTTCATTGACTTACTACCAGAAGTACTAGGCTATCATGTGTTCAAAGTGTTATTTATTTAAATATTTCTGGGTCGATTACCTGAAATTATCTTGTTCATTCACTTACCAGCAAAAGTACTAGGCTAGCATAAGTTCAAAATGGTATTTTTAAATATTTCTGGGTCGATTCCGAACCTAACCTAACCTTAGCCAACCCGGACCCAGTTCATGATTAAAAAAAAAACATTCAACTAATAAACTAACTACCCCGAATTATATAAATACATACCGGTTTGGGCCTATGCTAGCCTAGTATTTTTGCTGGTTAATGTTGCACAAGACGATTTCAGGTAATCTTTATATCTACCCAAAAATATGACTTCCACTTTGTACTTATGTTAGCCTAGTACTTTTGTTGGATAGTCAAAGAACAAGGCAGTTTCAGGTAAACTTTAGAATTATTTAAATACAGACTACCTTGAACTCATGCTAGCCTAATACTTTTTGTTAGCTTCTAATAGCCTCGCCTCACTGGTGTTAAAGCCAGTAGGGAGAAATGGGAATTGACGCTCGAAGTTGTAAGCAAACAACATTTATTTAAATATTTAAAAACTTGTGTTGCTTACAGTATTTTTAACTTATTAACAATCGGGGGCGAGTCAGCGTATCTAAAAGTGAAGGGGGCGAGTCGGTCATTTTAATCATAAAGGGCAAGTTCCAAGGGGCGAGCGGACCCTAAACCTTTTTTTGCTTTCAGACTTTCGGCGTTTTTTGTACTTTTCTCATTTTATAATAATATTTATCATCAGCCTGTTTTCGTCCATAGCTGGACATAACCCTTTTTCAATGTGCACCACTGAGCCCTGTCCTAATATTTAAAAACTTTCTCTATCGATTAACTATATGCCCCAATTTTTATAAATTCACACTCTGGCATATTTTAAAGTCCACCGCCGAACTTCGCCGACTTCGCATTTAACATATTATAAAAAATAATGTTTGTGTTTTAAAATCTACACATTATACTCATTTATATACTTCTTTCAGTGTTCTTAGAAACTGCATATAATCAAACTCATTTTTAAATTGCAGCGGTCATTCAGAATCTCACCGTGGTCGACACCGATCATGTCAGCTATGCTGTTTTATACAGCTGTCAGAACATTACTGGAACAAACAGAAGACAAGGTAAAGACATCTATTTTCTAAGACATTACCAAAAAGACCGAGATAAATAGTCGTAGCTAAGCAACGGCTAAGCCAAAGTCAGTGCTTAGCGTCGTTCTAAGCATCCGTTTCGTTTAATACAGTACTTTAGTTTATAAAGTTTGAAATAGTGTTAATTAACCATATTAGTACTGGGTAGGCTTATACTGCTACATGACTGTGACAAGAGAACATTAATTTTTAACCGACTTCAAAAAAGGAGGAGGTTCTCAATTCGATCGGTATTTTTTTTATTTATTTCTTGACATAGTAATTGAATGAATGATAATATTGATTCGTATTTTTTGACATTATGGCTATTGTATTAATTTTTTGTGATTGATGACTAACGTAGTTTTCTACCTGTGTAGGTAAGTAACAATATATGGACAAAATAATCAAGACTGAATTAAAAAAATATTTTTTTCCAGTTGGAAGTTGGAAACTGAGCAAACTGCCAGGAGGACTGACCCCTCGAGCTCAGGCCTCCGTAAATGCGGTAATCAGGAACACGCAAGGTCTTGATGAAAGTTATTACTTGCCCACAAGTCAGGCGAATGATGCATGCTTCTACTACCCAGAGTGGACTACACTCCCATCTACTATTGATTTGCCTGGACTCTGCAATACATCTATAACCGGCACTAATAACTTCAATGCACAGGCCGTAAGTTCAGATCAATTTTCCTAAGAAAATACCATTTGTATCCTACAAATGATGCATTTCCAATTTACATAATATAAAATCAGAGCATATAACCAATCTAATGGTTATACAACGTGTTTTTTTTGATATCCCATAACTCTAGGGTATGATTGAGGCCATATCAAAGAATCAACTGGCATATGAGTTATGTTCCAAACCTTCGTTATTTTTTTTTTCATTCTTCATACAAAGTAATTCGGCAAAGTCACGATTATTAATGTAAAACACCCTTACGTGAAATATGACAACGTCGCATTTTCTTAGCTTTAAATATGAATGATTGGTTTGAATAAAAATGAATTACTTGTATTTATCAATGAAACTTAGATACCTAGACACATCGAGGGTCTATTCTACTGCGAAGTTTGGCAACCTCGCAAAAGTAAAGATTCGTCATACTGGTGTCATTTTTTGACCTAATGTAACTATGATTGATGATATCTCCGAAACAATGCATTTTTGGACCACCTATTCTAGGAGTTTTAGTATTATTTTTACCTACAGAATATAACCCTAGAGTTACGGGATATCAAAAAAAACAGGTTGTATTTTAGTAACCCGTATAGATAGCACTATAATAATATTATAAAACTGAAGAGTCTTTTTGGATGAATACTCTAATTTCAAGAACAGATTGTTCTTGAATTGGATTAATTTGGCTAATTTTTGAATTGGATAGTATATTTATTTTATCGAAGAAGACTATAAAATTCGCGCTGCGATCATTGAGCAATTACTAGTCTTGTCTCCCATTGATCGCAGCCACGTATAGAGATAACACCATGCATCACCACTGTGTCCCATCCAGGATGAGTGCGCGCGCCTAGAGCAAGCCACAGAGCTGTCAAACAACTGAATGAACTTGTGCGCGCGCACTCATCCTGGATGGGACACAGTGATGATGCGTGGTGTCATCTCTATACGTAGTAATAATAGCTCAATGGCTGCGACCAATGGGAGACAAGTCTAGTTAACTTCCATGGCATTACGAGAAAGACTTGACCTGTATCTGTTTCATTGTTTTGATTGCAGTTTGTAGGAACTTGGCACGAAATCGCAAGATACCCACAACCAACACAGGCTGGCCAATGTAACCGCGCTCAATACACGGCTGGAACCGGTGGTATCATCAATGTTGTCAACAGACAAGTTACGAATCAAAATTTGGCTAGCATAACAGGAACAGCAGCTGTAGTCGCCGGTCAAACAGGAGTTCTTCATGTTACGTTAAATACTGGCAGTGGCCGTAAGTTGTTTGATTTATATGAAGACTAAATAATTTTTAAATACATGTTAAACGAACTTCGCGTTTCAAAATCATTACATCATCTCAAAAGTTGGAATAAATATTCCAAACAAATCTTATACATGTAGTCGTATCATTATGTCTCTTATAATTACTTGATGTTTATTTTAACATCGTGTTCTAACAAAAGATTTCAATACAAAAGTAAAACAATTTCTATTTTATTTGCAGCCACCACTCAAACCCTCTATGTACTCGAAACTGACAATACGAACTATGCTCTTCTGTATACCTGCGAAAATATAGCGGAGAACACACGACGAGGTAACGAGATTATCTTTATGTTATTACAAAAACAAATACATACATCAATTAAATATATCTAACGTAACGAATTACTTTCAGTTGGCAGTTGGCAAATGGTTAAACAGGGAGGTTCACTGAACGCAGCGGGTATTGCCGCCATAAATAACAGAATCGCGGTCACCCAAGGTCTTAGCAACAATTATTACCAGCAAACAAATCAGACTGATGCAGCCTGCTTCTACTACCCAGAGATCAACGATGATAACAACGTCGTAATCCCTGGCCAGTGCGACACAAGTATTGTCGGATTGAACAACTTCAATATGACCAGAGTAAGATTCCTGTTCATTCTATGCACTTCAGGCTGAATAGTTCCTTTTCAAAGATTAAGGCGTAGGAAACTTGGAACCCTTGAGTTGAGAATAGCTCCATGATTGTTAAAACGCAGGGATGAAGTAACATCATAGTTTCAGTGTTGAACCTCAAGTAAAAATGATTACACTTATTGCATTCCATTTTTCTATTTTTAAACCCCTTTTTGCGTGTTTTGAATTTGATTTTCATTTGTATCTAGCTAAGGCGCGGGCCGTAAGACGTAGACGGGGCGGAGACTTAAGTATCTTCGACGTCTCTTTCATAAATACATTTTGTATGAAAGAGACGCCGAAGATACATAATATGTCTCCGCCCCGTCTGCGCCTTACGTCTTTTCTATGCGGCCCGCGCCTTAGCTTTGCGACGTAAAACACACAGAAGAGACGGGGCGCGGGCGCGACTCTCATACATTTTCGCACGTTCCCGTCTTACGTCTATTCTATGTGGTCCGCGCCTAAATTAAGGTAACAACATGGTTACCTAAATGTAGGTACATTATTGGTTTAGTTAAAGCAATCAACATCTTGTTAACGAGTGTCGTTCACTGTCAACGCTCCGGATCTTTCAAATCATCAAGGTCTGGATGTCCATTCCCGCTTTGTCCACAACTGGTGGACAGCGAAACATTGTTACTGTCATTTACCTACACGCGAAAGGAAGGTTCTCGAATGGAGACCCATTCGAGAACTTTCCTACTCCACCTATCGTCGGTTCTGCGGCAGACAAAGAACTGCCTTTATTCAATTCGAGAATGTAGACTTCGCCTTTATCTCATCATCAATATTTCATTTCACAGTTCGCAAATGGTACCTGGTATCATGTCCAAAGATACGACACTGTTGGAAACAAGTCCTGTATATCAACCCTATTAACAGCGGAAGAAGATCACGTAAAAGTTTATTCTGTCGAAGTTATTGGTGGTCAAGAAGTGAATAGAACAGAAGGCACTGCCCGATTAGTTGTTCCTGCACAAGGTCAATTCTCTATAGATTGGACTGACTCACCAGGTATATATTAAAATGTTACTTTAAATATACAGATAG
The DNA here is from genome assembly GCA_028554685.1 of Agrotis ipsilon. Lineage (NCBI taxonomy): Eukaryota > Metazoa > Arthropoda > Insecta > Lepidoptera > Noctuidae > Agrotis > Agrotis ipsilon. Next base: position 12,284,849 of record CM052973.1, on the reverse strand, counting down.
CGCGCGAGTTGAATGCAGTCGGGGTCTGAGGTGAAGAGCCCCCCGCTACCCGCACGCCCCACCTCACGCGCCTGCAGTGTAGTACTTTGCCATCCTTGTCAACAGCACTACCGCATTCCTAAGCTCTGCATTCAACTCGCGCGCTTAGTGTACTAAGTTTCTTATATGCGCGCGGACGCGAGTAAAGGGCAACTCGCTATCCAAACATGGACCATATTCGGGTAGATGGCGCGTTGTGTTCTATGCGTGCCTCATACAGCGTCAGCAAGATTACTGTGACCCCCTCTAGAGGACCATTACCGTGACCCCGGAACATAAAGGGTTAGATATTGAAGGACACTGTGGATTTTAGTCAGTACGAGTCTGACAGTCCCTCCCGCCCTGTCCGGGGTGGGAGGACTCATTTGATGAATTTACCACGCTAAAAAAAAAGCGTTGCATCCGATACCGATACCGATATATCGGCGGTACTTCGAGTTAGCCGATATATCGGTATCGGCAAACGAGGCACGAACCATGCCCAGGCAAACCTTTGCCAAACAGACAAACTTGCTAAATCCCCTTTCTCCGAAAGATTTAAGATTACTTTGTTTTTAAAACAAACATCTTACTAATGTTAATTTTAATTACTAAAATATTAAATTACCTTCTATTATCTAATATCAACCTGTCATTTTTATAATATTTAAAAAAAATATCTGACTAGTGATTTCTTTATTTTATCTTAATTTTTTAATTCACTATAAGCGTATCGGTATCGCCGATATTTTTATAAGAATATATCGGTATCGTATCGGCGAAAAGGTGTATCGATGCATCCCCTTGATACTATATCATTGTATTAATTCACTTAGGTGGCATCACATCTGCAAAAATAAGTATTATGTATACTCCGTTTAAATTGTAAACTTGTATTTTATTGTTTTTTTTTTATGATTCTAGTTAATTCAACAATCACCTTAATGAGAACTGACTACGTATCATATGCGATTGCGTACTCTTGTGAAACCATCGGCGCTGAAAGACGAGGTATGTATTTATCTACGTAATTTCCTGTACTCCCGTTGTCCCCATACCTGTATTCCCGTTGTCCCCATTCGTATATTCCCGTTGTCCCCATTCCTGTATTCCCGTTGTTCCCATTCTTGTATTCCCTATGTCCCCATTCCTGTATTCTCGTTGTCCCCATTCCTGTACTCCCGTTGTCCTCATTCCTGTATTCTCGTTGTCCCCATTCCTATATTCCTATTGTATAATAGTGGATATATACTGGACTTCATTTTTTATAAATATATATACATATACAATTAGGTTACGTTAGATATTATAATAATATATACATGTGGAGGCTTGTTATTAGCAATTTTAAGTGTTATTAAGTTTTTCTATTCATGTTATTAGTCTGTAAGCCTTCTTTAAAAACAATAAAAAAAAAAAAAAAAAAAAAAAAAATTCCCGTTGTCCTCATACCTGTATTCCCGTTATCCCCATTCATGTATTCCCATTGTCCCCATACTTCGTGTCCCCGTCACGGGGAAAACTTGTATACATTACAGGGCTGTTTTATTATATAGAGAAGACTAACAGGGGTTTTAAGTTTTAGTCCCAATTACTGCAGAGATATTGTTCTTTCTGTTCGCCTGTCTGGCGCCACAGCGCGAGCGGCGCTCCCTATTGGTCCGTCGTTGCGCCATTGGTGGCGTCACTCATGGCGTGTTTTAAAATACTTATACGCAACGACGATATATTACTAGACTCCTAATAACAGGCGACCGATGTCTGTCAACACATTAGGCAAAACAGTCTTATATCCGTCTTATTTCGACCACTCCTGTGAGCCGTTAACATAACTTGAGACAGAACAGACCTTAAGTTAGCCAATCACAACGCAGTACCCCGTCCCCCTCGCTTACGTAGAACCTCAGCGAGCTGACAGAATAGTTTTTGTTCCTCAGATCGTGCATGCGGAGTCTAGTAATATATTGTCGTTACGTACCTATATCGTAACTTAATACAGCACACATGTATTTAATACTACAATAAATACTTTAATTGAATACGTCACACTTTTCCCTACATATATTTCTCGTTATTTATTTTATTTAGCCCTTTTTTATTTTATTTGCCTGCTTCGTCCGTGTGTCACTGCGTGGTGCCAACTGAAAATCAGCGCTGTGTGTCTTTCGCCCAGCAAATGCTGAGTTGGTAACCCTTTTGGTGTGGACATTAGGGCCTGCAGAACCGGTACTTTTTAAAGACCCGGTACCGGATGTTCGGTACTGGAGTTGGAACCGGGATTTCCCGGGAATTTCGGTACTTTCGGTACTCGCGTACAATTCGCTATTAACATATTGTATGAAAGGCACGAGTGTGTGCACACTACATTTATAATTATCTAAATCGGTTGAATAATGTCCTCATTACAAAAGTGGGATGGTGCAGTTCAAAAAACTTCGTTTATTCGTAAATCTTTAATTGACAATAATCATCAGTACACAATCTCAAGGAACTTTTAAATCCTTTTTATATCTTATAATGAAAATATATCAAATACAGCTTAAATTCCTAGTCTATTTTGAATTAGAAAGAAGCCTATCTTTGTCACGTGATTGCTTTGTTTTTTCCTCTATACAACTTTTACGTCACTTAATCACTTTGTTCCTTCCACTATAAATATCATTAAGCAAACAGCTAAACAAAACTAGGTATAATGCTTTATCGAAGTGAAATAAATATATAATTTGAATGTAGAAAACGCGATTTTCTTTAAAATAAAGGTTGGTCCCATTTAAATTTCAAAACTGAAATCAGCCTCTAAGGGTATAAAAAAATGAATTAATTATCAATTTTCCTACAGAATTTTCAATTATGAACCGATTCTGTTGAAATAAAGTTAACAATTGTAGTTCTGAGGACATCATTATATAGCAGAGATGTGGAGAACATAACATGATGGCGATGGAAAAATAAATTTTGAGGCGGCGCCAAAGAAACAATCAACGAATAGCTACGACGAGCTATTCAACCACGACAAGCTATACAACGAGCTATTCTGCTCTAATGGTTAATTTATAAATATGTTTGTTTGTTTGGAGACGCCTCAAAAGTTATTTTTTGCTTTTCAGTTTGATGTTTCGTCGGTTTCATTTTTTTTTAAAGGACTAAGTACAGATCAATTTGCCAAATAATTATAAAACACAAAACTTAAACAAAATTTAAGTATAATAAAAGTTATTATCTTTCAAGTAGATTTTTGATTAGTTTCGTCAACATTTTTATTAATAAAATTCTCATTACAGTCAATTAAAAATGTTTTATGTTAATAATACTGTAAAAAAATAGTTAATTGGATATGATTTGTTGCTTTATATTGAAAAAATGAGGAAAATAAAAAAGTACCGAAAGTATCGAAAGTACCGGGACTACGGGATGAAGAACCGGTACCGGATTGTTTAAAAAATTCCCGGGATTTCCCGGTATTTTCGGTACCGGGATTTCCCGGTTGCAGGCCCTAGTGGACATGCTCAATCAGAATTCTTATTGTGTATATTTTTAATTCTATTATATTTTTTTTTTTGCTGTGTGTATGTCCAATATCAAATAAATGTTTTTCTATTCTATTTCTATTCTAACACTATTATAAACTCTACACATTTTCTGTGGAAGAATAGACACACAGCGCAACAGTCGCTCAACCACTGCGCTAATCGTGCCGTCTGTCTTAATATTTAAAACTAAATTTTTTCTTTGTTTCATCCAGTTGGTGTTTGGCTGCTGAGTCGTTCAACGGCATGGCCGCAGTCTGGCGTAGATGCACTTCAAGCTCTCGAAAATGTTAGAGATGAATTCACGCAAAGACCTGGTTACTTCAAGACGATCCCACACAACAGTACCTGTCCGGAGCCCAGGGTCAGCTCAGCATTCTTATTCAAGAGCAGTATTATTATGATATTTGTATGCACTTTATTACAGTTAGTATGGTAATAAATGTAGCAGTTAAATAATATGTAAATAGGAATAAGTTTTAAAAGCTATTTTTTTTTATATTTTTAATAATTCCGTATTCGTGGTATCCATGTTTTAAACTATACATATACCTACATGTTGTATAATAATTTTAATAGAAATAAATCAATATATATTTAAATAACTATTTTGTTTGATTCATCATCATCTGCCTAGCCTTTTCCCAACTATATTGGGGTCGGTTTCCAGTTGAACCAGATTCAGTTGGAGATCAGTATTTTACATGGAGCGACTGCCTGTCGGACTTCCACAGCCCAGTAACTGGGTAATACCATACCCCATGGTAAGACTGGTTGTCAAACTTTAGAGGTTCTGACTAACAGTAAGGACTGTCAAAGATCTATAAATGACAGCCGGGACCAACGGCTTTACGTGCTTTCCGAGTCACGGAGGAAACTCGCTATGTAAGATGGTCTCCCATCCACAGACCAACCTAGGCAAGCGCGGCTTAACCCGGAAGATCGGCCTGTGCGGCTGTAATTATTTAGCCACGAGCGCCTCTTTCCTTTTTTTGTTTTGATTGTTTTTTTTCAATTTGTAGTTCTCGCGTCCACTGCAGGACGTAAATCTTCAAAGAACACCAAACATCCCAGTTTCCTTAGACAATACTCACGGCTACACATAAAACCAGTAGTAGCTGACCTTTCATTGTGTATAAAAATCGTACGAAGCGAGACCAAGACAAACTGGTTTTATATAGCTTGATGTTGTGTAGCCGTGTGTACCTTCACACCTTCTTCAAATCATCGATCCATACTACCACAGAGCGTCCCACATTACGTTCCCATACGTGATGTCCACTCCAAGTCACAAGTTCAGGTCGCGGGACTTATTTCCTTACCGTGAACCCGGAACATAAAGGGCTAATGAAGGACACTGTGGATTATAGTGAGTACAAATCTGACAGGCTCTTCGGTCCACCCTGGGTGGGAGGACTACAATGTGACTCTTACCACATGGTATGGCATGGCATGGCATGGAATACATAGATTGGAAATTATCTTTTCCATGTCCCTGATTATTTTGATAGTTAGATTCAAGGGCACCGTGGAGCGTGCAAGTGTTACAAAAGCGTGCATGACGTCACAATGCTGCGAGCAACGACGATATATTACTAGACTCCGCATACACGATCTAAGCAACAAAAACTATTCTGTCAACTCGCTGAAGTACTACTGAGAGGAAGACGGGGTACTGCGTTGTGATTGGCTAACTCAAGGTCTGTTCTGTCTCAAGGTATGTTTACCGCTCACATGAGTGGTCGAAATAAGACGGTTATAAGACTTATTTGCCTAGTGTGTTGTAGACATCGGTCGCCTGTTAGGAGTCTAGTAATAATTATATCGTCGTTGGCTGCGAGGTCTCTCTCAGTTTCACCCTGTACTTACGATCATATACATTACGATTCAGCAGTGCGCGGAGCCAGTACCTACATATTTTTAGCAGTGCGCGTACTATAAGCTTTTGTTCAAATAGCCTTTTATACTGCTACTGCACAACGCGTCGCGTCGGTGGAATAGCATCGAAGTATACTCTATAATAAAAAATATTAGGTATTATTTACTTTGCGCCACCTCTTTCCAATTCTCAAGGAAGACATCCAGCTCGTCCCGCCATCTCCTTCGAGGTCTACCGCGGCCTGGCGTCGCTGTTTCAAGGCACCAATCATGAGCTTTACGTGCGGTTGAGTTACCCCACGAGAGGTTTTTCGCTATTAACGTTACTTTGAAGAATAATTTAGATTTTGAATGAAAATATTTTTTTAGGTTTTAATACCTATAAATCTACTTTGCTACTTTACATAACATAAGCAGCATAAATATTGACTGCTGAGACGTCTGACCTTGACAAGATGGAACGTGAATACGGCGCTTTAGTAGTTGATAATAACAATTGACTGTGTAACCGCCGTGTAATCAGTAAATAGATTAGTAGGTAGGTATGTAGATACTATAGTGGAACGGTGAATCTTATGTGTTATGGGATTTATTCAAAAATAGTTAGAAATAGTCTAAACTTTGAGATGACACACGCTAAAATAGCTAAGCTTTTTGCATGCTTGATCAAAGACATAGAGAATGGACTAAACAATATAAGGGCCTACCACCTCCTAATGGTCCTAAGTACTATCTCTTATAAAAGACACAGAAATGACATTATAAAAGACAATCTAGCAGCTGCGTTTCTCTATCACACTATTCGGACCGTATTTACTTCTATCGTCTTTTTTAAAAAACGGTCAGCTCATTCTCTTTATTTATTTACAGAGTTCATTAACCTTCAATGTCGCAAAGGCCCAGAAGACATTCCAAAAATAAAAAAAAATGTAACCTTCATTCATTCACATGACAAATTCATTCAAGAATTCATTCATTCAATAAACTGTCAATTAAATTTTCATGAATTGCGGATAACATGTAAATGTATGTGAGAAATTCACATTTTCTTAAGATTAAGCCATTATTTCTCGCAAAAACATTTTAAGAATTTCAACGTTGTATTGCTTAGCTATGGCTAGTAACGAAGAAATTACTGGGCCCATTTCTCAAGAAGACATAGAGGCAGCGGATAAATTGAAAAACGAAGCAAATGAATATTTCAAAAGTAAGTTTCCAAAATTTTAGAATTGAGACAACACTTTTGCTGTTTTAAGCAAAAAAGACCATGTACAAGTGGTATTTATAGCATATTGATCGTGACAGGAATAGAACAAAATTTGACTGACATAACCTCAAATTTCAGAACAGAGTTACAATAATGCAATCGAGTTATACTCGAAAGCAATAGAAAAGAATCCGAAGAATGCGGTGTTCTTTGCGAATAGGAGTATAGCGAACCTGAGGTTGGAAAACTTTGGTTATGCCCTGAGCGACGCGTCGAAGGCGATAGAGCTGGACAGGTCCTACACGAAGGCCTATTACAGACGGGCAGCAGCATATATGTCCCTAGGAAAGTACAAACTAGCACTTAAGGATTTCGAATATGTAAGTATCAAAATTAAGCCTTATTTATTCAAAGGTATTGAAAAGTAAGCACACTTCAAGTTTACTGATAGAGACATTTTCCTGTGGACTTTGTTTATGAGCAGTACACCCTTCACCTCTCAACACACTCTGCTATCTAATTTCAATTAATACCTCAAGTTGTGTCCATGAAAAACCATGGCAAAACAAAACCATCATCTTCCTGCCATCATCCTTTACTTGGGGTCAGCACAACAAATTTTTTTCTTCCATTCTCCCCTATCAGACGTCAGAGTCACTTACTCCTTTTTCATTCATATCATTCTCATTCTGTCTTCCTCTTCCTCTCCATCTATCAACATTCATACTTATCACTCTCTTAGTCACATAGACTAGACTAACTCTCAGAGAATAATTCGCTATTCAACTAGCCAATATAATTTACTAGAAAGTCACTAAAAGGAATCATTAGGAAAATTGCATAAAGTGTCAGTTTTAGACCTGCTGTAAGAAGTTTTTTTTTTTTTTTTTAAGTTGCCCCGCTCTTAGAATTTCTTTCATCTACATGTTGTTGCTTCACCCAGACCCGAAGCAACAATATGGAATGGAACGGAACCCTTGACATGTGTGTGTGCAATGTAATGGAACCCGCGACACACACCCATGTCGCGGGTTCCATTCCATTTCACTGTGGTGCAGCAGTCCAATCGCTTAGCCACTACGCTTTCCATGCCAAGTTTTCATAATACTGTTTCATTATTGTTATTAAACAAGGGTTAAAAGAATCCTTATTTTTCCAGGTAACCAAAGTTAGGCCAAATGACCAAGATGCAAAAATGAAGTATACTGAATGCAATAAGATAGTTAAGAAAATTGCTTTTGAGAAGGCAATCTCTGTTGACAAGAAGGAGGTCAACATAGCTGACTCCATCAACCTAGAGGCTATGAGTAAGTATTAGTAATAATGTTTGTTACATTTAAATATTTACGGCTTTGTTACATTAGGGGATGAATAGCTGGGTACTCTCTTAGGCAGGAGCCTCGTGCCTACATACTCACTTGATACTGTATCTGATACGTCACATGCAACACTGCTAAGTGAGTACCCAGCTATTTGTTCTGTAATAATTTATGCGATTGAAAAAGAGTGTCCATAGAGTTTCTTGCACTGGAATGGGCATCTATGGTACTTCCACTGTTTTTATGTCTTGTGACTCGGACTGTAGCACCATAACTATTTTTAGTACTAGCTTTATATTGTTTCTTGAAAATTCAATTTCGCCTAATAAATGATTTGATTTGGTATTTTACTCTAAAAAATCGAATTAACCTGTCAGTTAGATTACCAAAAAATATTTAAACTTTTTTTTTCTTTTGTTACGTGAACCAAAAAATTGACGAAGTCACGTCACTTAAAAAAATCGGTAAACGTCACGAGCAAGGATAGTTTTTACTTGCTTCTGACGTCACGAGCCTCCACTTTCACATCTTTCTTTGTAAATATACATTTATTTAACAAAATAAAAAACACGTGTCCATAATTTTTCAAAACTAGCTCATAGACATGGTATTTTATTGATGCTGTGAATTGAAATTGAATTGCCTTTTGTACACACGGTTACACATCAAGCTATACAAAACCAGTTTGTATTGGTCTCGCTTCGTACGATTTTTACACACAATGAACGGTCAGCTTATATTGGTTTTGCATAGCTTAATGTGTAGCCGTGTGACGCTTGCGTCGAGCTCTCGCCCCAGGTACGCACAAGTGCAGGAACAGCGTCACCTATCAGTGTCTCTACCATGAGTTGTCATTACGATACTCGATCATACGCATCGACCGCGTTTGGCGCTCTCATTGGTTGAGAGTTCATACAACCTTGCCAATGAGAGCGCCAAACGCGGTCGATATCGATGATCGAGTATCGTAATGACAACTCATGGCACAGGCGTACAGGTCTAAAACAGTCCTATCTTTCAAGCTAGATCCACACGCATACGAAAATATTATAACCTAAACTCGTACATTTAGCATCATACTATAATTAATTTTAAATGAATAAATTCAAAACTTTTAGTTTCTGTACCTAAAGGGTAAAATAGGACCCTATTACTAAGTCTGTCTGTGTGTATGTCTATTTATCACCAGCTTGTATCTCATAAACTATGATAGTTGAAATTTTCACAGATGGTGTTATTTAACATTGCCCCTGTAATAATTAATACAAAAAAAATATATTCAATGGGGCTCCCTTACATTGTATTTTATTATTATTTATAATAAGAAATATAATATAATCAAGTAAATGAGTCCACCACTTAACATACATACTTCATTACTTCCTTCGTTGTGAGATATAAATGTCATATCTTGTTATTGTATGATTATATCAAATTATTGTGATAACAAAACTAATTCCCTTGGCTAATCACGTTGCAAAGATTGGAAATACATTAATTTAATTTGTTTATCTTGCCTTGCATGGCTGTTGTTTTTAATTGTCAATTAATTTTATAATAAAAACCCACAGTGCGCGTCTCTTAACATAATAATAACCATCTGTGAGCAAAATGAATTGTAAAAAATAGTGTTACTTGTACTGAAAATCATGTAAAAAATGAGAAGAAGAAACTTTTTCTGAGAAACGCTGTTCTCCCATACATTGTGTGTAGCAAAAAACATACTGTGACGTCACTATTTAAGTCAATGATGATAAAATAAAGTGAAAATTTAGTGAAATAGTGTCAGTGTGTAGTGTTAAAACGCCCAATTTGGGACAATATACTACCTAACTCATTCTTTAAATGTTATCTCTGTATTGTGCGATCTAAATAATTATGTTTATTTAGTGTAGTGGCCACACCGTTGTCCCAGCAAGATAATTATTACCATATTCATTTGTTTTAAATTACTTTTTGTTGTGCTCAATTTTCCCGCTTATTTTTGCGCATATTGTTTATTCAAGTGTCCCATAATGAGAATTAATATGTTATTTAAAAAGTGGTTTCACTCTAGTGGTAAGAACAAAAGATATGTCGTATTTATTTTAACAATCTATGTACAGACGCCAGCATATCAACTCACTTCAATCTGTCAAATTTCTTCATGAATTTTCTACTTTATCGCAATAGTGGAAGGTAAATGTTCGATGGTAAAATAAGTACAGATTGGAGTAGGTTGACCTGCTGGCGTATGTACACATCAAGTTATACAAAACCAGTTACCTGACCGTTTATTGTGTATAAAAATCGTACGAAGCGAGACCAAGTCCAACTGGTTTTGTATAGCTTGATGTGTAGCCGTGTGTATTATGCGGTTCAATTAAGAAGGCGAGTGTCAGTGATCTCCATCTGTAAACTGTCATTTGAAAATAGTGTTTAGCAATAAAATACCGTGTGCAAATTAATGTTTTAATAGTGTAAGTTATTTTTACAGGATATTTTATTTGAAAGCGTGCGAGTGTTAATAAGGCATGCATGACGTCACAATATGGAGTCAGTAACTCTCCTTCATAGTTGAACTGCATAGTACCATCTATAAAATACACTCATTCAAACAAAAAAAGTATTTTCCAATTCGGTCCAGTCGTCATTGATGAATCGTATGACGTCACAATATGGCGTCAGTAACTCTCCTTCATAGTTGAAATGCATAGTACCACCTTTATAAAGTACGCTTACAAAAAAAAAAAAAACGAAATCGGTCCAGTCGTCAGTCGGGGAACGCACATAAAAAGGTTCCGTTGAATTGAGAACCTTCTCCTTTTTCGAAATCGGCCAATAAATTAATTCAGTTATGTTTCTGGCCGGCAATTACATTATTCCTGAGTGCTAAATTCAATAAATTATATTCATATGTTGCACATTAGCTGAGCTATTGCACTTTATATCTTGCAAGTCAGTACCCATACCATGAGTTGTCGTTACGATTCTCGTTCATCGATATCGACCGCGTTTGGCGCTCTCATTGGTCCGCTCTAAGGTTGTATGAACTCTCAACAAATGAGAGCGCCTAACGCGGTCGATGAGTATGATCGAGTATCGTAATGACAATTCATGGTAGAGGCTCAGAAAAAGTAATAGAGCCTGCGAGAGACGACGCGACGCGTGCTGAAACTTCTTTGGGACGAAATCGCAAGATCCTGCTTCCAGTAATAATAATAAATAGCTAAAGTTGATTATTTTTGTCTTATTGCAGCCATCGAAGATGAGTACACCGGCCCAGCACTCGAAGATGGGAAGGTAACCCTCAAGTTCATCACTGAATTGATGGAGTTCTTCAAACAACAGAAGAAATTACATAAGAAATATGCCTATAAGGTAAACAGCACTAAACTAGACACTAAGATCCGTTGTATTCCCGGGTCGATTCGCGTCGTGTTCCACACGCGACTCAAATCGCTGTCAGCAATCTGACGGGCCATCTTTAGAGGGCCAAAAGTCTGCCGGGGTCGCGGGACTGCTTCTACAAGTAACCGTGACCCTGGAGAATAAAGGGCTACTACAATTCGCCACTTGCATCCATCGGTTGCCCGCAACTCTCACGATGTCGTCGTTCCACCTAGTGGGAGGCCTACCTACACTGCGTCTTCCGGTCCGTGGTCGCCACTCGAGAACCTTTCTTCCCATCGGTTGTCAGTTCTACGAGCGATGTGGCCTGCCCATTGCCACTTTAACTTGCAAATTTTAAGAGCTATGTCGGTGACTCTGGTTCTTCGCCGAATATCCGTGTTCCGGATTTTATCCCGCAAAGAAACTCCGAGCATAGCTCTTTCCATTGCTCGTTGAGTGACTCTTAGTCTCTCTAAAAGGCCAGCAGTCAAAGACCACGTGACCACCTACAAGGTGGACAGACAATATTATGAAGACCACAAGACTGCACTTGATGTAAGCCACTTCTAACTACTATGGGGATGGAGGTCTCTTAGGACTCTATTACATATATAGGGGAGGAGGGTTCTGCAATGGATGTCATTTGGTTGATATAATAATGATGATCATACCTACTCTTCACTACAGATACTCATCGATGTGAAGGCGTACCTGCAGAAGCAACCTTCCCTCATCGATATCAAAGTGCCTGATGATGCCAAGTTCACAGTCTGCGGGGATATCCACGGCCAGTACTACGATCTGATGAACATATTCAAGCTGAACGGACTGCCCTCGGAGACCAACCCTTACCTCTTCAACGGAGACTTTGTAGACCGAGGATCTTTCAGTGTGGAGTGTATTTTCACACTTTTCAGTTTCAAACTGTTATTCCCTGATCATTTTTATATGTCTAGAGGTGAGTTCGGTTTTGATCGATTTTCATATTATTTTTCTATGCTTTTAAGGTATTTTGATACCTATCACCTGTTGACCATTTGGGATTGTTTCAAAAAAACGGTTATAAACGCCGAAATGGTCGTTTCAACATTGCACGGGCCCGAAATTGAACCCCAGGTTATGCTTCCATCCTCATTCCATCTAAACTGTACTAAATCACGACAGAACGTCAGGGTCTATAGCCGAACGCCAAGTGATAATCGTTAACGCTCAGCAGTCGCTAATTCATTTTCAACTTTATACCCCAGCCATAAAGTTGAAAATCTATGAAAGATTTGGTGTGTTTTGTTCATTATCGCTTAGCAGTCTCTAATAAATTTTCAAGTAATGATTGGAAATTAAATTGAGAAAGATTGTAGTCTGAGATAACATATGATATTGCATACCGATTATCCCAATATTAATTTCCAACAGCTAGTTATCTTAACAATTCTTCCAGGAAACCACGAGACATTGGACATGAACCGCATGTACGGCTTCAGAGGCGAGGTGACCTCCAAATATACCTCCCAAATGGCCGACCTGTTCACTGAGGTGTACAACTGGCTGCCACTGGCCCACTGCATCAATGGCCGGGTCTTGGTTATGCATGGTGGACTGTTCTCGAAGGATGACGTCACACTCGATGATATAAGGAAGGTGGATAGAAATAAACAGCCGCCTGAAGACGGTGAGTGATACTGAAAGTTGTTACTAGTGTTTATTCAAGTACTATCAATACATGTTCCCACTGCTGGGACACAGGCGTCCTCTCTGTGAGATGGAGCGGAATGTAATCCACAAGGCAAGCCCAGTGTGGGGCGTTAGTCACTGTTTTAAGTGTAGTTGTGATGAAATAAATTAGACGAAGTACTACACAAGAAAAAAAAGAAGACATTCTTTCTGGTAGTAGAAAAATAATCGATATAATATGTACAAAAATCGAATTTTCCCTAATATTATTATTGAAAACATTGTAAATGAATTGGTTGTACTTATACTGGGAATTTATCCAGTTGTCTTCGCTTATCATACTGCACTTGCGAAATGTGGTTCGACTTAATCCTTCAAAAAATAAAAAGACCAGAAAGTGTTAATTAATGTTAACTGACATTCAAACAACAGTGCTCGCAAAAAATCGTGTGTTCATCGTTAATTTCGCCACACAGATGAAATACTAGACAAAACTAGTATACTATTTAACTACGAATTATATTTCCATAAGTTCTGCGGAAAATGTTACGAATAGGTATTAATCAAGTATTTTTAATTTTTCTTACCAAAAATGCTAAAGTTATCTTATATCGAAGATTTTTATATTGAATCCAAGTTTATGATAATGCTTTTGCTGACCTTTGGTTTTCTTAAATGTATTTTAATTTCTTTTCTGTGTAGGTATTGTTATTTACTGCAATGGTCCTAGTTTGTCTTTTTGTGCCTGCTAGTCACTATTGGGATGTAATTTCGAATTGATGTATCATGTGAATGTTCTATTAAATTGTATCAAATCTTGGTTCTTCTAACCGTACAGACAGATGTGTTGCTGGGGAGTTTTTTCCGCCACTTCTTCTTCCCAGCCAAAACACTAGGAAGTGTCGAAGGTGGGGCGCTTTGGCGGGCTGTCTTATGTAAAAATTGAAAAGTGCTGATAAATCAGCCTAATTTGAATAAATGACTTTTGATTTTGAATGGTTTCTCGCTGGTGACACGTGGCACATGTTACCCCGAATGCACCTGAGAAGTCTTAAGGAAAGAAGGAATTTCGGATTTTTCCAAGAAAAAAAATACAAGGAAAAGTTCCAGTACTGACAAAGACCAAAAGCCAGAAACACTACATAAAAATACCTTGTATGTCTTCTTTCTTCAGGTATAATGTGCGAGCTCCTCTGGTCGGACCCCCAGCCGATGATAGGCCGCGCGCCCTCCAAGAGAGGCGTGGGCTGTCAGTTCGGGCCTGACGTCACGACCACCTTCCTCCAACGGAATGGCTTGGATTACGTCATCCGCAGCCATGAGGTCAAGAATGATGGCTGGCCCTGGACTACGTCATCCGCAGGCCATGAGGTCAGAATGATGGCTAGAGATCGCGCGAGGGAAGTGCCATTACTGTTTTTCGGCGCCATTACTGGTTATTGTATTTATGTGACTGCAGTTTCGCTTACGCTCCATTGCCCAACTTGTACTACACAACGACAACATAGTACTCCTAATAACCAGGCGACCGATGTCTGTCACACATTAGGCAAAACGTCTACATCAGTCTTCTCATTTCGACCACTTCCTGTGAGCCGTAAACATACCTTGAGACAGAAACAGACCTTGAGTTGAGACCTTGAGAGCCAATCAAAAACACAGTACCCCGTCCCCCTCGTTACGTATTACCTCAGCGAGTTGACAGAATAGCTTTTTTGTTCTTTAGATGTCGTCGATGAGCGGAGTCTAGTAATACATCGTCCGTGGGTCTACACATTGACTTTTTAGTCGTCTTCCAAAGTGGCCACTTAATGTCTCGACCTAAACTACCTTTTATCGTTTTCTCAATATTTTTTTTTTATTAATCAATGATACATAAGAAATATAATACAACCCTGTTAAATGTTTTACAGACTGTATTTCAAGCTTGTAGAGTTATACTACCCAGCGCCAATAGTCGGCAGATCATTCCGTTCCCAGTTAATGAGGACAAGGGTTGGGGGCAAACGCCCTTGCTGCAGTATAATAACATTTTTTTTTTTTAATTTTACTGATCTCTTTTTTAAATTAATACCTATTTTTTATTTATTAAGCGATGTACTAGTCATGGGATACATGGAACTTGGCTCTCGTTTAAAAGACGACAAAAAGTCACGGTGTTATAGGCCTATGCCATAGCCTGTCTGAATCGAAAAGGCTATCCAACATAAAAACTAATGTTTCAATTCCAAAACCAGAAACCTATTCATCACGGAATGTAATAAATCATTTGGGACATTGCTAATGTTTCTTGAGATTAGGCGTTCTACCACGGTGTGAAGGCTTCACCACAGCGTCTGACTTTATTTCTGGTACTTCTGCGTGGAACTCGCTCCACTTAGACCCCATCTTTAAACTAAAAGTAAAAAACTGCCGTTTTACGTCCAGGGTGGGAACGGCAACTGCTTACACAGTCTCGTGACCCTCGACAATTCCTCCTGCATTTTATCTCAATTTGCTGATCTTGATAACACATTTTTCTTCGATCTTCTGTTACGACGTCACCAAAAAGCATTTATTACACTCTCCACAATAGTGCCCCTTCTCTCTATCTATGAAAATTTTATCAAACGATTTTATGATTTCAATGATCGTATCAGCGTTTGTTTTCCCGAAGATTAATCGATAATCGCTGATAATTGTTAGTATTATTAAGTATTTTGGAAAATGTCTGTTATCTCTTGCAACAATCTTTGATTATAAACTACTGAATTGAATGTACCTACTCTTTTTTTTAAAAATAACTGGAAAATTTATTAAATGACATTGGGATAGGGTTTTTGGATAGCGTTATCCTTATGCATATTATAATATTTTGTACCTAAAACCTTTATGGCATCGGCTTCCGTGCGATTGAAAAAAGAAATGGTTTCCTCACTTCTTAAGGATTTTTTGGACACTACTGTTTATAACCAGCCAGCCGAGAACAACGACTTATAATTTGATTCTATGGAATAACTCATTAAACTACTGGACCGATTTTCACAATTCTATATAAAAAGTTACCACTATAAGCGAGTAAACTTAAAGCTATATTTTGTTTTTAAATCTGCTCTGTCGATGCTTGCAGTGGAGTCCATCCATATTTTAAAAACCATTGCTTAACACCCGGTGACATGGTGGTTCAAACCACGGGAATAACAAATAATAAAAATAAAAACGAACGGTTGTTGCACCCGGTTAGCGCCAGCAGAAGTGAAACCCGCTGTCTATCTCCATCCGTCTTACAGTTTTCGATCAGTCACTTGTAATACGCGATTTAAAATTTTTTACCCATTTCCAAGAAAAAGTGTACAACGCCGCTAAAGAAACTTTTACTTGAAAATTTAATAGTGGTAAGTAGGATTTTCCTTGTAGAGTTAAATCGGTCGAATTGCGTCGCATCGAGTTTCAGCAAGTTACTAACGTTGAAAGATTAGGGCTTATGCGTTCGAAATACAGACCGGCTTAAACAATAATGCAAATTTTTTTTTCCAGTGATACTATGGGTAAACCTCGGTGCTTTCATCACAAGGAAGGGAAAGACTTGAAACCGAACTGCACTACTTATGAACGTTGTAGGTTCACTTTGTGGTTTTTTTTTTTTTCACTGAGCAAGACCGTCTCCTCCATTCTCCACCTTCTCTTTGTGACTATACAGTGTGAATTTTTGCAACTGGGCGGGATGGCTACTTTCGAAACTAGGAGGAATGCGAAAAACGTGAAAAGGATCTCGAGGCCGATTTTGACGAAACTAACGGAATCATTGGATTTTAGAAAAATCAAAAATCCTGGCCAGGAAATCGAACCCGCTGATTTTGGAAAAACAAAATCACAACACCCTGTAATTATATTACAAACAAATTCGATAGTGGGCTCTAAGGATCAAAATTTTGTTTGTTTTTGGGGATTTAGTCATATACGGGGCAAAGAAACCTTACGGAAATACAGATTTATTTGAAATTGCTATTTATTCCATGTTACGTTTACAATCTCTAGAAAGAGCGCATAAGTTAGATTAAGAGCAAGAAAGAGTGAATCAGGTTCGTTGGTTCAGATGTCTCACGGATAGTGTGCAAATATGCAAGAGGGCAGTGCAACGCGCGCAGCGGGACGGGAGGAATGCAGACGACAGGCGCAAGGGTGTTGAAACAAAATAGCATGAGTTAAAAGAGAACGGAACCCCCCGAAGGTCGAAGACAACAGTCCTTGCCTTGACGATTATTAAGTTGTTTTTTGTAAGTATACGTGTTGCCTTAAGTTTTGCCCGTAGATGATTACGTCCCAATTTGATGCTTTTAGCACACATCGAATGGTGTGAATAATAACAGGTTGTGAATGTTTTTTCCAAAATCAGCGGTTCGAGTCCTGACCAGGATTATTGATTTTTCTAAATCCAATGATTGCAGTGTAGTTTTCGTCAAAATCGGCCACCCCCCCCCCCCCCCCCCCCCCCGCCCCCCCCCCACCACCTCGAGACTCCTTTCAACGTTTTTCGATAGGCCTCATAGTTTTTTTCGAAAGTAAAAGCCAGCCACGCCCCGGTGAAAAATTCACCCTGGATGTGTAAAATAAAGAATGATCTTTATCAGTACTTCCACCTTGTTTGAAGAAAAAGAATGATGCACAGCGTCACCGTAAATGCAACGCATGCACAGAAAGTCCCGGGTCGCGGGAACTCATTCCAGCACGTGAGCCCCGGAACATAAAGCTATTGGAAGGACACCGTGGATTTTGAAGTCAGTACAAGTCTGAAGTCGCTCCCGATCTGCCCGGGTGGGAGGACTCATTTGAGGATGTTTACCACGAGAACAAAAAAGCACCAAAATGCCATCCTGTTTATTCGACATTCGGTTTTTGCGACACGGAGTTGCTCAAGGGGCAGTCGCAGAGCTTAGATTTTTGCCGTTGATCCAAATAGATCCCCATCATAATATAAGTTTAACATAACGGACCTAATTGTGGGGTGCACTAATTAGGTAAGGCCTTCATGTTATTTATTCACGAGGCGTGGGGTTTCCCAGAGGCGGCTCATTGTCACCAATTGGACCAAATTGAGCTTACGAAAAAGAAATTATAGAATTGATTCTGTTTACGATACGACCACCCATTATCCCACTAATTTAAAGTCATTAATTTAAACCTGTCATCAATCTAGCCTTTTCCTAGGTTAGGGTCTGCTCCCAGTCGAACCAGATTCGGCGAATATCAGTATTCCCTATCGCCTGTGTCTACCTCCACAACCCAGTCCAGTAACCGGGTAATACGAATCCCCTTGGTGATAAAAGGCTTGTTAAGAGTGTCAACTCAGACTTTGATCTTTTAACTAACAATAACGAAGTCAAAAATCTACAAGTGACAACTGGGTCATGATTTTACCAACATTCCGAGGCACAGAGGAAATCAGCTAATGATACTGATGTCTCTCATCCACAGACGTAACCTCGGTAAGACAATCCCTACTATCCCTAAGAATATATGCATGCGAAGTACTCTGTCTTCGGTTACGTTTTGCACGCTTAAACCACTAACTGATTTGATGAGGTAAAAAGTTAGAGTGCCGAGAATGGACATAGCATATTTTTTTATCCCCGAAATTCCCACAGAACGATAAAGAACGTTTTGCGCGTACGAAGTCGCGGCAAAGCTATACTTTAGGAGTTGTAGGGTGTACATAATAAAGAGTATTCTGTTTTAATTCCAGCCACATCCGGACGTGAAGCCGATGGCGTACGCGAACTCATTCTTCAACATGTTGTGCCAATGATCGAGTGCCGCCATGTCGGTCAGACGGTCGTCTGCACGCAAACGTACCTCACGCTCGCCCCTCCAACACTCATACAAGGTCAGACGAAAGACCCGAACTGTTAAATGTCAAACTAGCAATGTTATCTGAACCTTATACAACATAACATACAATACAATATGCTGTGCAACGTTTTCCATAAACCGGGTTTTTTTTTTAAATTAAATATTACATTGCTCTAGGAATTTCTAAAGTGTTTTAAGTGCGTTTACGGACATTTAAACTCACATACATAACCAGACCCGGAGCAACTGCATACTTTGGGCCGAGTGATACACTCTACTTTTCACCACCCACTATGAGAAAATAAAAAGCGCCTCATAATTTGTTGTAATAGTATTATTTAATAAAACATACAGTAACAACACTCCACTCACTCATTTTACGTGATGTTCGGACATATAAACAGCCAAACAGACCACAATTCTAAAAATGCTGGAAATGGGTTCTATTTGTTGTTCGATTTCTTTGGCGCTGAACAATAAGATGTTCCAAATTCAAAAAGTCGTCCTTTTCGAATAGATGGAATGAAAAAAACATTTATTCCGTGTAGAAATCGAAACTGTATGTATCATTTAATTATTCGTTTTTGTCTCGTAATTAAAATAATTGATAATAAAGAATTAAAACATCTGTTTTTCGGGTCTTCATCTATTTCAATTATTTTTTTTTTTCGACACACGTCCCGTATTTAGAATGTTCTATCTCAGGGCATGGGTTCGATATTTATGATCGCCTAGTACGTAAATAATCAAAATAATAGGAAAAATGGCAAAGACTCGGGTTTTCTTAATACCTATTTAGTAAACAGTACAAGTCAATTAATTAAAATCAACATGTAAAAATGATATTTAAATTAACTTCTTACCTTATGAAAGTTCTAAAAATTATGCTTGAATATTGATTGATGGATAAAAAGTTATATGAATAAATCAGCAATCAATTTCATTGCAGTCTTGTGGAAACAGTAAAGAGCTTTATGTCGATGCAATACAAACAAAAATGACGTCATTCGCCTCGCTTCGAATTTCGGAGTCAAAAACGCGTCGAAATAAATGTCTTGCTAATAGGGTACTAGTCCGTCAGTATATTTTTCTTTTGTTACGTAAATCAAAATTAACGACGATACTTTCAAAATTGCGTACAGTCACATGCAAGTACAGTTTTTACTTGTTTCTGACGTCACCAACACCCACTCTCGAATTTTGATGCGTTCATCATCATCATATCAGCCGTAAGACGTCCACTGCTGAACATAGGCCTCCCCTATAGACTTCCAGTAGGACCAGTTGTAAGCGGCCTGCAGCCAGCGTGATCCTGTGGCCTTCATAAGATCGTCTGTCCACCTAGTGGGTGGACGTCCTACGCTGCGCTTGCCGGTGCCTGGTCTCCATTTGATGCGTTATATCTTTGTAAAAATGCATTGATTTAACAAAAAAAAATACGTGTCGATTATTTTTCAAAACTAGCTGAGGGACTAATTACCCAATAATTGCAATTTATTGATGCTATCAACATACCTAATGTGGTAATTCTGTTCAAGCTAATTCAGCGTTGGTAACTTCAACGTGTGAAATTGGCCAATTTTGATCCGCAAACTAGCAAGCATACCATGACGTCATAAAGCAACATTAATTCCAATATGGGAAAGAGACAGCTACACAAGTCGTCTAGCGCCATCTCCTTCCCACAGCGGAATTACTATGACCACCTCTAGACTTGGCTCAAATCGTTTCAGATATCTAACTAGTCACTGCTCCATAATCGGAAAACACTTATTAAAAATGCAATTTTTAGAAATAGTAGTATTAATTTCTTTTTTAAGCGGATCAATGGTTGCTTACAGTAACAAGTAGGGCTTTTAAAAGGGGGAGCGTCGGGTACTAATATCGTGGTATTCTTCAAGACAATATGAATGTATTTTTGAGGAAATGAGAGTATGCTGGAAGGTTTTTGTTCAATTTTTTTCCTCAATTTTATTGCTGCATAGGCTTGTTTCCTCGATCGTACGCGTAGCTATAGCTAAGCAATATCTTAGCATAGATAACCTCCTCTAGATTCCGCATACAATGCAACCTTTGCCTCCCACAATTAATTGCATTTGTCTTAAGTTGGTATTCGTTCTTGATTCTCTTAGGCCTACATAAAAAGTCGTACCTTAGCGAACGCCAAGTCAAAGTCAGTGCGTGGCGATGTCAAATGTCAATAATTATCATGGAAATTACTGACATATTATGACGTCGCCAAGCACTTACTTTGGCTAGGCTATCGCTTAGGTACGACCATTTCTTTCGTCCTTAGTGTCTACAAGACACTAAATCCCTGTTGATTTTAAAAAATATACTTTACCTTGTCTTGAGAATAAATACTTAATTGATAAAAGAAGTTCTATGTAGAAAACACAAAAACAACTTTAACAATAGCAAATGCACTTGTGGCGCATATAGGTTGCCTTGAATGCGGAATCTAGAGGAAGTTATCTGTGCCTTCAAGTGTTGCGAACTACTTGTACATTCTATTCATAAGTCTTAGTTGTAAACATTAATTTTTTTCACGCGCTGTTGTGAATATTTCTGTAAGTGTACGCGAGTTTTTAACGATAGTGCACACCAGCGGCTGGGGTATTCAACCTTTTTTGTCAGTTAACGTAAATACTTGCCATGCCATTGTTATGTTGCTGGCTTTAAATTTTCGAACGAGGAGATTCTGAATTTGAAAAGCTAGGTTGAGTTCTAGTTCTAGTACAAAGTTACTTAGTTGGATGTGCAATATCGTTAAATGTTCGCGTTTAGGGGCCTTTCCGCTAGCACTTAGTGACTTTCAATTAACTCTTTAATTAAGTCTCTTGTCATCGAAGTTATTACCTGTGTATACTCTAGGTCACAAGCATACAAAATAATTAAACAACTAGTTTTAAACTTTATATTAATTGAAACATGATCTACTTTAAAGAGAAAAGGTTCATCATAGCCACTTAAAAGCAACAGCGCCAATGAATTAGTTTTTTTTTGTTAATTTTAATTTGAAACAAACGAAAATATATATTTTCCCCGCCATTCACACATCACTGAATGATGTCAAAGATTTAATATTAATAAATAATGAAAAATGTATATATTTGATACTTTTAACTGTAGAGTTGGCACTAAACATCGTACCGACGTACAAGCTTGCATTTAGTTACGATAAATGACTTTCCAATACTGAAAAAAGGACATTCGTAGACTGAGTATCGGCCTTTTGGCCAGTCACATTAAAAAAAAATAAGGTCCACTCTACTTGTCTATGAATGTCTGAATAAGCGTTTACACTTAGTTACCACATTATTTTTACCTGTCTAACTGACTAACTTGATCGTGCATTTTATTTTATTATTCCAATTATACTAAAATTTTATTATAAGATCGAAATGATGAAACGCATTTTAAGAAACAATGTTGTGACGACTCTTGCGCATGCTTTTATACGAACGTTATCCGTTTTATGTTGTATTTTGATAATTTACGCCAAAAAAATATATTTTAATTTTTAATATTCATCAACGGTCTTTGAAAATGAAAGTATTTGTTAGTCAAAACCATAACCTACATACATCAAAACATTTAAACTTCTTGTATTCATAATTTTATTTAAAAAAACGGATCTCTGTGCATTTTCATCGCATAAACAAGAGTTGTCACTCCATAAATTCGATGCTGTCATATTTTTAAAAACTAAAGTAAATAGCATAATGTTGTAATGCAATAAAATAACTACTTACGAATTATAACGACCAACGTTGGTGAAACATAAGTTTATTCTAAGAGTACGTACACAATAGTTGAATGGTCGTCGCTGAGCAATTTTTAACGCACAGACGGGTTTAGGATAGAATCAGAAGGTGCTAAAAATGGGTCTGGAAATCGTAGAAGACGGTTTTCATGGCCTAGTGTAAAAGTCCCTACGACCCTACGTAGTAGTAGTAAGAAAATAACTAAAATTGATTTCGAGTCTTGAAAAATTCGGCTTAGAGAAAAGATTTAGAGGAAACTGTGCTTTAAAAATTGTCCAGGCAACGGCTAAGGGAGCTTCCCCATAACGCGATGCGACTCAATTCGACCGATTCCAACTACAAGTAAAAATCATCCTTACTACTACGACATATGACATAAAACGTGCGGTTTTCTACAAAAAACAAAATACGCTCGCCACGACGACGTCAAGTCAATCGAATTGCGTCATTATACCGTAGTAGCAAGGACGATTTTCATTTTTAGTTAGAAGCAAAGTCATGAGTAAGCTACCTTAGTTGAAAACATAGGGGGAAAAGCTTGTGAAAGCACAGCCAAATAAAGTGTATCCAATACTCGTGTGCACATGAGTTTTGTTGGTCATTGCTACTCTTTTATGCGTAAACGTCGCAATCTTATGAACGGGTTTAACTAATGTTGTGCTGAAGCCTTTGTCAAATTATGAGACGGCGATATTATTTTTGTTATTATCTAAGCGTGAACTGCGCAACGCAATTTCATCTGTTTTACCAATTACAAGTATGAGTGTACTTTAATGGCGCCCTAACACAATGCCGGCGGGTTTGGTCGTACGGGTACGTCTTCCCATTCTCAAAACAGTTGAATGCCGCTGGCATAGTGTGTAGGAGCCGTAAGCACCCTGCGCATTAGGCGGCCAAGTCACTGCGGCCAACTTATCCTTCCGCTATTTTTTAAGAGCTTATTATGCGGCCAGCGGCCACGCTCTGGCCGCGCGACTATCAACAAAGCTCGCGACTGACACGCTGCCACAGATTTTTTTTAATTCATATGAAGAATCTGGTCGCCCGAAGTGGCGGTAAAAGAATTGATAGTGCGAAGCCGCCTAATGCCTGGGACGCTAACACTTAAAGGACATACAGATTTGCTTACTCCTGTCGATCTACACAACGATCAAACAAAAACGGGTATAATAAATGCCTGCTGGAAAGGCGAAATAGACATTTTAAATATCGATCGACATAAGTACAACAAATTCTGTAAGCGCCTTGGGTCTTGTTCAAAGGCAATGATCTGTAAAATACGTGGACTGGCAATAAGGCTAAGCGTATGCTGAGACGCAGGCAATGCAGCACAGCACAGTACAGCACAGTGCAGGGCAGGGCAGTTGAGGCAGACATATGCCCCCTCCGCATGCTGCGACGCAACTGACATTCGCGTCATAAACAAAGTTACCTAGCAACGAATGTATCCAGCATACACAATACACGCGTCGCGCAGGATTCTGTGCCGGCACTGCAACGAGACGCAGAGCAGGACAGACACATGTCTGCGTGGCATGTGCCTGCGCCGCAGCGTACGTAGTTCAATGAAGTTCCATGCTTTACAAAATCTACTCTGCTCTGCGCTGTGTGGACCTGCGTAACCTGCGTCTCAGCATACGCCTAGCCTAAATAATGCACATAGACAAAACCACGACACGACTTATAGAAAGAGATAATCGGCTAGTTTCAGCTTTGTAGAGCGTTATCTCTGTCACACACTCTGTCATACACGTGTCCAAACTCAGTTACTGTATTGCACTTTGAACAAGGCCTTAAAAGTCAGCGATCATGAAAGCAATGATCAAGATATAAGAATGCTCAAAAAGCATAAGTTTTATATAAAGAAACTCTTAGGTAATAAATGAATTATGTTATATAATTAGAAGTACACGAATAATGTCAGGGAATACAATAGTTATGTCAATGGTGCGGTTTGGATAGTTCAAGGATTGCATTGCCCAGCATATCAGATGATGTAGATAGGTTTTGGTGTTGACTTTAATAAAATTGTTAAATTTGTATTGTGGACTTTTTATTTTTAACCTTTTTCCTTTTAATTTCAGAAATAGTACCGACAACCAAAAACATTTTTATGTAAAATTCTGCCAAGACGAGACCACAACGGCTAGCACTGTCAAAAAGTTCAAATTCACTAATAAACAAACAACCACAAAATCCAAAATCAAACAATAAGGTATTTTACAAAAAAAAATGTATTAGTCCGATATAGATAAAACTGTATAGATTATTAGACCCGTTTTTTTTCTTTTGTCAAGTAAATCAAAATTGACGAAGATACAAAGCTTCTATAAATTACTAAACGTCACTCGATAGTTACAATCTTACAAGCGAAATGACGCCACAAGCCCCCACTCTCGAATTTGGAAGCGTTTTATCTTTGTCAATATTCATTGATTAAAAAAAAAACAAAAAATACGTGTCCATTACTTTTCAATATTATTACTGACGGTATAAATAGATTTTCCATTTATTTATGCAGTAAAATACCCTATTCCCGGTTTCATCCTCAAAATAAATAAAACAACAGATACAAAAAAAATTGTCTAAGTATTAAAAAATGTACTAAACTTGAGGTAACAAATGCTGTCTAAATCTACGAGGGCACGAGTTGTGTGAGCATCTTGACCACAGTTTTCTTGTCCAGTTTGCATTTGTGGTAGAGATTGTGACAGTCGGAGTCTGTTGATCTTCCTGCTGACACTGCTTCGAAGACTGCGGTGCCATCCAGCATGCGTCGGACTAGCGTGTTGCTGGGGGAGAAAAATTATGTTGTTTGGTAGAAAACTGGTAATAGTGTTATCAATCGCCCATAACATAGCAAGAGAATATACAACATAACAAACTTCACCTTGGTCCAAGGTGAAGTTTGTTAAGGATCTAAAAAAGAAACTGGGTTATTTGTCGATGGACTGTCTCATAAGGTAACCATGATTGATGATGATGAAGATGAGCATGATAAAATTAGTACAAGTCTAACAGTATGGGTGGAAGGACGCATTTGATGATTTTACCACGATAAGAGAAATGGGGTGTTTGTATGTTTATTCTTCGAAAATGATAGGTTTGATAGCACTGGTCACTTGAAAAATAATGATTCTGCTTCTATAACTGAGAAAAAAATTGTGAAGTTTAATAAAACTACGTTTAGTTTAAAACGATTATAGTAGAATTTACTAACTTGGATAAAGAAGACAGAAGCGCATCAAAGTCAGTAGCATTTCCGTTGACCATGTTTTCGTTAGCCAACTGGACATAGGAGCAGGCCAGTCTCTGCATACAGGCTGTAGAGTCCACGTTGTATCTGCTGAGCATCTCGTCGATCTTGCTGAACACTTCTGAAGCTTGGCCAAAGTCAGTTTCCAGGCCTGCAAGAAGATTAACAAAATGTGGGTCAAATTTTCCTCATGTTTTTGAAGAATTCCATTCCAAATGTGGCTGACTTGCTCAAAGCCCCCTTCTATTACGTGAAGCAGTCGGCAGTCAATAAGGAATCAAAGCCACTTGCGACCTCAGTTGTCTTAGGTCACAGGAGCAATTACTTGGCATCATAGATAGTTCAGAAGTTTATATCCTGCCATGGAAGTACTTAGTCCAAGAAAATTCTGTAAATGTTACGTAGGGATTCGTAGAAGAACCTGCTAGATTTTCCGATGCCTAGAATAATTTTGAGGGTGACTAGAAAAAGTTTTCCCTTACTGAATTTACACACCCTATCACAAATAGGGAGAAATGGAGACATCTTGTATAAACCGCAAACAACCAAAGTGTACGACTAGAAAGAATGGCGAAGAGTAGAAACATAAGCTAACAGGTTCTCTAAAACTTACTTCTTCCATATCCACCGCCGTAGCTGTACGATAAGGCATGAATAATCTTCGGTAAGATGATGACGGCTCCGAAGCCCAGTATGGAGCCTATCAACACTCCTCCAAGGTCTATCTTTACAGGTCCATACAGCCCTGGAGCGGTGCTGCCGTAACCACCACTCTGGAAAAATCAAATCAGAAGTGAAGATAACATTTTTTAACGCGTACTTTCTTGTGTTGTTCGGTTTTTTAGAAATCTTTGGGTTACAGTCTGAATCCTAATGAATGGCAAATGCGGTATAATTAACTCACAACGCAATAGAAACTAACGGCCAATGAAAGCCTATATCGGCCCCACTGATCAAAAGATTTTTATGGCAGCAATAACAGTTATTGCTGAGCACAGATCATTACTATAATAACAATGTGACACGACTATCTCTCTTCAAAATGTCTCGATTCTTTTACCGCTTGGCTGCTCGAGAAAACGAGCACATTTCTCCGTCGCTTGCGCATCTTAGGTACTCTGATGTGCAGTGAAAATGTCATAAGTACTTTCTTAACAAGCAGAAAATCGCAATAACGACGGCTCCTAAATGTGTTAGCAAAGATTGTAGACCGACCTGTAGACACGGTTAGGGAACGCCCGAACTGCCTTCAAAGTACGAAAAGGTACGAAACACCAGACTCATCTAGTTTTCAAAATAGTGTCTTTTTGACGTGTAAAAGAGTTTGCCAAAAGCAATTTGCTAAATAAACATCATTTAACATTAATGATGAGCTGTTTTCTATCGGGGGTGATCTCAAAATTGTTTTAAAAGGTTCAAACTGTACGTAAATCAGTCTTAATAGGTTGGAAGCTCAATTTTGGAGTGTGTTGGGGAAGGTGTGAAGACTGTCCAATAGTGGTCCTCTTTCCACTATTTACAAAGGTGATGAAGTTTTAAGTTGGTTATACTATTAAGTTCACCGATTTGATCAATCACAGAACCTACCTCAGTCTCACCTTCGTAGTTCAATGTAAAGAATAACTGGTGGATGCTTACCCCAGTGCTTCCATACGAAGAAATGCCAAATCTCTGTGTCCTATCAGCCTGGTTGTCTCGCTCATCTCTGTTCTTTTCAATCCTGGCTGATGGTTCGGCGAGCTGGTCCTCGGTCCGTTGAAAACTCGGCATGAAGCCTCTGAAATCAAAACTAAGATAGATAAAGTCTTCTGCTACAGGACGACTGCTATTTTCTGGAATTGTTGTACAGGGTGTAAGGATAAAGTTTGTGGAGGGCTGTCCCTTACAACCTGTAGGTATACATGCAAAAACGCCCTTGAACTGTTACTATGTGTCTCAGGTAGGTATTCCCAGTTCCTACCTATGTTAGATGAGTAAGCCTGAGCTGGGTAGATAAGACCAGAAGTACCAGATGCAGCACACGGATTTCCGGTTCAGGGATAATGGTTTTGGGTTCAAGGTCTCTAAAACCAAAGTGTCCTTAGAACCCATTCTTGATGTACCCTGGAAGTTGTAACTAGACCATGTAATCCAGGAATCTTACCCATCGTTCCTGTACTCCGCTCCTGCCACCACCAGACACGCCACGAGCACCACACAAGGAGCAACCAGAGGACCCATCTTACCAGCCTCTTGGAAATAACTGCCGTCTTCCAATTCCGCATACGTCTATATACAGGGCGTTCCGTAGCGTGCCCCGACACAATGACATGGGGAAACACCATTGTCACATGTGGTCTACATTGCATAATACTTTTACGACAACAGTAACGTCACGGTTTTGATCTGATACTATCGTACGAGGAAGCTTTGCTAATTCCCTAGTGACTTACATATTTGTGTGTGTTTCCTAGTTCCTAAGTAACTGGTATAAGTTAAATTCAGGATTTACTATGGAAATGATCATTAGACCCGCGAGCGAGACTTGAACCTGTAACTTCTGGATTCAGTACATCTGATGCTCTTACCCACCGTGCCACCGATGTTCTTACTAGGGCCAAAATAGAAAAAAAAATCTCTGTGTTTAGAAGCTACTGGATGCAGGACTGTCTTATAAGAACAAATGCGTCCCTGAACTGCGCATGCCATAATGAAGGAACAGGGTAGTTTTTTATCAGTAAGAGTGAATACAGTCCCTGCCGCTCCATACAGGGCTCCTAGGTTTTATCTTCCAATTTATTTATTTAATGCACCGAAAAAAATCGAAGGAAGGTTCTTTCTGTAACTTTGGACCCATGTTTAGCATAGCGCAATTCGAATTATGATTCTGCTAAAGATGCCGTTTAGACTCCATATAGGCTGGCACAGAAATGATACCGGTTGGATTCCTTCACTCAGGCGAATTTATAATCATTTTAAACTGTGTCGACTATTTTTTGATGTGAGGTTAGTCACACTAAAGTGAACACATAAAATCCTGACTAATGCTATGATAGCGTGAAAATAAAAGATATCTGTTTTTTTTTATATATTTTACGTGTATGTTTGGTTAACAGCCTCCATGTCTTAACGTCTGAGCATAATGACGTTTCCACAGCTGGGAAATAGGCCTCTTCTCTGTCAGGAGTGGACTGTGTGTGCATTTTTCTTCACCGTTTTGAGATAAGTGGTGATAAATTAGAGAGTCTCACGCCTGACTGGATTCAAACTCAGGGCTACAGCTTGTAATTGGAGGTCGGTACCACTCAACCACGGTTGCTCTCGGCTGAGCACATTGCTATAAAAATCTTCACAACAGGAGTAAATAATCCTTTGCCTGTAGATTACAAGAAAACCTATAAGGGTCATTACTATTCTCTATGTATAAGTAATCTCGTCGCTGGACTCTACGATGTGCTCTGACACGACGGCTTTGAGATCATGCAATCGCGAAACGCGAGCTCTCACCGTTCGTGCACGCCGCACGATTGGATAGTCTTGAATAGTTTTGATGTCTGTAGCTTAGATCATAGCAAACTTTAGTCCCAGCGAGGCGTCATCAGCGCTGCGACCGCGCGAACACAAGGCTGTTTTTATAAAGAATACCACTACCGCTGCTGCAAAGGCGTTCCCCAATTCCGTCCAAGAGCTCTTCTATACCTCCTCAACGTTAATATCCGACAGGAAAAAAAATACCCTCAATCCGACGGAACATTTTTTACCTACATTTTATGACTCATAAAAACGTTTACATCTTTGTACCATTTTGACATTTAAACGCTAAGTACTTAGTCTAAGGACGCAAAAGAAATCTTAATGCCACATACGATTCATTCAGAGCGTAAAGAGTAAGCTATTGTTTGGCACAACAACGCTCATTCAAGATCAAAATGCTTACTGCCGGCTTAGCATTCTGTCGTGTTGCAAAATAACTTCGTAACTGCAAGAGACCCAAGCATGCGATTGGGCCTCTTTTTATCGTGGTGTAATCATCAAATACGACCTCCTACACAGGATGAGAAGGGAAGGACCTGTCAGTCTCGTACTTACTAAATTCCACGGTGTTCCTTTAATGGCTACTGTAATCTGTTCTAGTATTATAAACCTAAAGAGTTTGCTTGGTTGAAGGCGCTAATCTCTGTTGCTTCGAATTGTAACAATATTTTTTTGTGTTGGATGTTCTGCATTTATCGAAGGCTGTAGGTTACATAAAACCGCGCTACGACCAATAGGTGCCGAGCAGCGTTGGTCAAACCGAGGCAAAAATTCTCAAACAATAAAGTATGAGAGAGCGGCATGGTTAAAAAAATGGTTGGCGTAGCGGTTGAGCTATTGACCGCTGCGCTACGTGTTACCGGTTTGATTCCCGCATGAAATATAGGGCAGAGCAGGAGGGTCTGTCATACTTGTACTGACTAAAATCCACGGTGCCCTTCTATTGAAGGACCTTTACGTTCCGGACTCAGGGTATCTCGTAGTCCTGCGACCCCGGCAGGCTTCGGCTCTCTAAGGGGGCCCGTCATTGTGCTGACAGTTCTTATGGCGCGCGAGGAACACGACGCGCCGTTGACGCCTGATCGGGCAGCGAGTCGCCTATTACTCGCAGACCATAGGGAACGAGCTTTGAAATGCGAAGGGCGTGTGATGAACAGGGTGTTTTTAGTCAGTAACAATCCAACAGTCTCTTAATTTCATATTAGGTAACATTTTTTACATCCCTAAACAAAACAAACCAAACGTCCGCGGCAGTTGTTACAGTATACTAATAAATGGAAAACTGCACCATTACTGAATCCACCATTTATTCAATAAAATATAATTATCATCTTGGAACTTGAATTTGCCGGTCATGTCAAATCACACCGCGCTGACATACGTCCCCCTGACTTGCCTCTGCTTGCTCCACTAAGGATGTACCACGACGCGTAGGGTTGGGATTCCAGTTACCGTTTCTCGTTTAACAATACCTAAGTAAGTTTTACTTATTCTACTGAAATCGTATTCGTACTGAATTCCAAAATCTTATCCGGTACGGTGGCGGGACTGGTCGCCGGACTGTCTCATCAGGTACGTGACCCTGGTAGCGATAATTTAGGGGCCAGACTTAGGCCCCTAATGATGATAAACAGGTAACACTAAACAAGGATGTTATCATAAAAATTGACCGGCAGTAGAAGATTATAATCAATCAAGAGCGGATGAACGCCTTATTTGAATAATTGTATTATTCAATCGAGACGTGCCTTAAATGTTTTACCTTGTCAACTCTATTTTGTCTGGTTATAAATAAAATAGAACACTTGCTGGGACGCATCAGGGGTACAACTAAGCATGGAACCTGTAGTTTCGGCCAAATTTTCGTGTGCTTCCACTTACAAATTAGTAACACTTACTTTTACTTACATAAAATTAGTTTTTTTTTTTTTATCGTGTTAAAATCATCAAATGAGTCTTCCCACCCCGGGCAGGGCGGGAGGGACTGTCAGACTTGTGCTGACTAAAATCCACGGTGTCCTTCGATAGCCCTTTATGTTCCGGGGTCACGGTGATGGAATTGAAAGGAACTAAAAAATTGTGACACTATGATGAGACAGTTGTCCTGACTCCTGGCTTGTTGTCAGAACTTACGAATTCAAAACATTTTGAGGGTATAGGGTTAAAAAATCGAGTACGGGCCCGAGGAAGAACGAAGATGTTCCTTGAAGAACTAAAGAATAAAATAAGAGATTTAATCTTGCGACCTAATTATAATGCATACTTATTTGTTTAGCGATCTTTTATTTCTTTGTGAAAGCTTGATCAACACGGTCTTTTGGTACTTACAAAAGCCTACTACCAAGATGTTATAAGGAAAATATCGTATTACCCAGTTACGTACTGGATAGCGGAGTTTAGATAGGCAGTCGTTTCAAGTAAAATACCTGTATTCAGCTGCTGAATCGATTGAGTCCGACTTCAAGTAACTGGAAAACGAGCTAGGCAGACCATTATCAAGATTCTCTAAAACAAAATTATTACATGACCAATCTGTGAAAGTATCGCTCTAATAACTACGTTTTGTTTAATTGACAGACAACATTTGTTTAATGAACGTGTTGAGTAATCTCGGCAAAGACATCATGTTAATCATAGCCGTGAAAACGGTACAAATTGTATGAATGTAGACTCGACAACGTTTAGAAAAGGCATCATGATTTTTGTTGTAATACAGCATAAGATCCAATTCCATTTTGAGGGCTGTTACAAGGGTCGTGGGACTGTCTTATCAAGAAACCGTGTCCCTGGTAAGTAAAGGGATGTTGAAGATTTTAGACACCGAGGATTCTAGTCGGTACGAGTCTGACAGTCCCTTCCGTCCCACCCAGAGTGGGGAGGACTCATTGGATTATTTTCCCAGGAAAAAAAATCATTATCGTATTATTACCATATCCCCTCGTTCACACCAAGGTATAATACATGTATTTGACAAGTTTTGACATGTCATAGACTTCAGTGTAAACGCAAATGTGTTTTATACTTGTATAAATACATTTTGGCTACCACATGGTTCGAGACACTCTCAATACATGTATAAAACAAACAAATTATGTTTTGACAAGTATTCTACAAGTTTTGTATGAAACTAGTATTTAACTTGTTTCTTGGTGTAAACGAGGGGTATCAACGCTAGGAAACTTATTCAAATAGTAACGTTTTATTGCTATTTAATTCTTTTAGTTCTCGGTAATGAGGACAGCTTACCAACTTCTCAGGTTTTTAGGAGACCTTCTCAACTTGAGATTTTCTAAAAACTCGCTTTGATAAATGGCCACCCATCCACAGACCAACATTGGCAAGCGCGGCTAAACCTAAAAGAGCGACCTGTGCGGTTGTTATTATCTAGCCAGAAGCTTTCTAGTAAAAAGAAGAAATAAGCAGTAAGTAGTCTTATTTTTTTTTGTCGCGAGTCTTATTCCATTACCGTGACCCCGGAACATTAAGGGCTATTGAAGGACACCGTGGATTTTAGTAAGTACAAGTCTGACAGTCCTCATTCGATGTCCTCACTCATTTGATGATGTTACCAAGATAAAAAAAGTAGTCTTATTTTATTGAGAAATGTGAAAGGTCTTGTCTAATCTTTCTAAGTGCACAATCACAATAATTTCGCAAGCATCTAACTTGTAATGCGACATTTTATTGTGTTTAACAATACGCGGAAACTTTTCGCTGTCACACCCATTGATTTTCTTTCACCATTTTATATGAAAACAACATAAATATGGTGGCAAACCGTGTTGGCGTTTGGCGCGAGCACCACCGTTTATTGGCCTTATTAAAAATGTGATTCGGAGATTCAAAATGTTAAGAGTGTTCGTGATCTTGTGTTTTGTGACGGTTCTGGTAAAGAGTGAGCATGTGAGGAGGAGGAGGGAAGGAGGGAAAGAAGGAGGGAGGCAAGGGAAACTGTTTACTTTTCACACCCTTGACGAGGATATTAGAGTGAGTCGGTTTTATCCTACTATCCTATCCTACTAATATTATAAACGTGAAAGTTTGTATGTGTGGATGGATATTTGTTACTCTTTCACGCAAAAACTACTGAACGGATTTGGCTGAAATTTGGTACACAGATAGTTTATAACCTGGATTAACACATAGGATAGATAGATATATTTTTATCCCGATCGTATGTTCCTGTGGGATAATTTTGGAGTTGTAGCGGGTGAAGCCGCTGGCAACAGCTAGTTTTCAATATGATTTTTGCAAAGATATTATCAGTTTTAAGCTTGTAAATTAGCTTTACTTAGCAAGGCGGCAAATCTAGCTTTGTGTTCCTACTGTAAACTATTAATAGTTTTTTTTTTTAATATTTTTTCTGCGTCTTGGTAAGCTGCAGAGAAAAGAAACACACAATTCGCCTATTCTTTTTAAATGTCATTTATTAAGTGTGCGAGCCTATGGACAGCAACCAGTAATAAATCCAGACTCGGCCCCTTCTGAGAAGTTCCTAATGGGAAAAACACTTGACCTGGGAATTGAACCCGGAAGCCTCACGCTCAGTATCTTCCATCAGTCACTCTTGTGCTCACAAACCGGAAAAACCTAACGAAGATTTACTAAGTTTTGTTAATTTAAATAAATTCATAAAACCATTCACTATTTCAGATAGACTTGGATTTCACAGTTCCTTTCCTAAGTATTCCGGTGAAGAAAACTATGAATTCAGCACATGGGTTCTTGGTACGTTATAAAATATCTGATTCTATTAGCTTTTTCGGCGATACAAAAAGAAATGTGGGACTAGTTCACTGAAAATCTAACTAGTCCGTCAGATAGATCAAAGAGGATATAAATTGACCTATAGTTTTTCATAAAAATCTAAATTGACACTGATACGACTTTTTTAATTTATCGTCACGTCGTGGTATATTATCCACGCTCTGACGTCACTTGCGTCAGCTCGATGGGTTTTGATGTATCTCTTCTTTTATCTCATGCCACCACGACATAAAGTTTGGTATTTATCACATTTTGATAGCTATTCTCCTGTATGGGTTTCTCGTACACACACACACACCATAGTTTAAGTAATTATGTTTTTTTTTATCTTTGATTAATAAGTTACTTTTTCTTCCCTCTCTTAACATTCTCTACAGGATTTCCCAACCATAAACATCAACCCAGCATCGTTGGCGCTGGGCGGAGCAGTGGTATTGGGCACCAGTATTGTGGTACCATTCATACTGAAGTACTACGTGCATGAGAGCACTGACCGATATAGCAGGAGTAAGTATACTCTCAACTAGTTACGATACGAATAAAAGAAATAACATGGTGTTAAACTAAATAGGTACCTATATCTGTAAAAACTTAAAGGGGAGGTTGCTGAATTCTGTAAAAAAAAATCGGGTCGGAAACCAACTCCCCCTGAATAGTAGCTATTTACGCTCAAAGCAAACGCTTCCAGCACATTGCGTATTCGCTGGAAGCTTCGCATTACGTGGCCGTCATGTTACGTTGAATTTAAAACGTCTCTGGATGGTTAAAATTAAAAATCTATTCTGAAAACAAAAGAATATATAACTTCATCTAAACTAGAAACATTTGAAACAACCGAAAATATCATCCACAAGGAGGACAACAGGCGGGCTTGCTTTTAAAGAATTTCCTTCTGGGTCGGAGAGAGGTGCACGATCTACGGCATGTTCTGGGCTTTGGCGGGGTCTCCACTATGCCCGCATCTGCTGGAATGTACTGCGTTTCCACATGAACAAACTGCTTCCTCGTCCTTGGAGCCAAGTCGAAACATCCAAACGGAGGTGTATACTCTATATCCCACGTCGCATTACTTGACAAAGAACTCAAAGATTCCTCATGGCAGACGCACTCAGGATCCTTGAAGGCTGGGCAGCTGTCAATCACCTTATCTATAGCTGTCAAATCGTTGCAGTACACATCCATGTATGCACACTTGCATATGTCCTCAACGGCTTCAGCTAAAGCCTTCCTAATTTCACCATCGCGTTGTTTTTTTAGTTTCACCATTTTCCGCGCTTCGACCTTCGCTTGCTCCTCCGGACTTCTCTTCTTGATTATTTTGAAAACCATTGGATCGCAGTCCACGTAAGGATCTTCGTTTGGCATTATGTCAGTTAAATCTTTTAATGGATTTACCTGCGAACAGATTATGATTTTTTTAAGATGTGGACTCTAATTCCTAAATAAATTCAAAATAAACATTTTCCGATAATTTTCTCAGAATCAGGGGTCGCAGGACTAAACAGCTACCGTGACCTCGAAACGTCTTTACGTTTAACTAACTTCAACTGTACGTGTCCTTCAATAGCCCTTTGGCTATTGAAGGACATCGTGTATTTTAGTCAATAAAAGTCTGACAAACCCTTCTGCTCAGCCCTGGGTGGAAAGACTCATTTGAAGAGTTTTCTATGTTAGAAAAAAAAAACTCATGCAATTCTAACACTCATGGTTAGTGCTCCTTGGGGAAGGCTTACATTTAGCGTTTTTATAACGGTAATTGACTGATGTGATGATATTATTGTCACTTCAGAAGTCATTTTAAAGAAAATGTTTACCTGAATAGTGAAAACATCGCCTTTCCTTTGAACCTTGAGTGCAGGTTTAGGTTCAAGAGGCTCTTCAGGTTCAGAATCACCACCTCCAATGGCAGCGCCTGGACCGGTTCCTTTCTTCTTTTTCTTTTTATTCTTATCTTTATCATGCCCGCCGCGTGGGCACTTGAATGTCATTAGTTTAGCCACGCTCTTCCCGATCACGCCTGGCGACCAGCCCTTGCGGACTGACTACACGTACGGAAACAAAAATAATGTTAAAATTACTTGGAAATCACGGTAACTTGTCTCTGTTTTTACTAAAACGAGGAACTGCAATGTCATTTTTTTACAAAAAGGGTTTGTTTTTTACTCAAATCAATCAAATCCACGTTAGAGGTGACGGTCTGCGTCGTCGAAGACGGAGTGAACTGACTCAAAAGAAGCAAGATTTAATCAAACTTTGAAGAGATTGGAGTTGTATGCGTTCAAACAGAAATGAACTTTACACCTTCTACCTAAAATACTTGACATAGCCCATTTCAACCCTTCGCAATTATCTTTCTCTGGTATATCTATCAAAATATTGATCTAGATAGTAGATCAATGCTGCACCTAGTTTAACGAAGCACGGGATCCTATGTCCACACGGGTAGTCCCTATGCTTTACATAGGTGAAGCACGGGTCCGCGCCTAAATTAAAGTGCTCCGTCCAAAGGCCTAACTATCTATAAAACACTGCAGGCAATAGTAAGAAAATATAAAATTCCAAGAGACATACCTTCATGCCCGGTACATCAGTCGCGTCCCACTTCCAACCCATCCTGGGTGGCACGGGCAACCCGGTTCTTTGCAAGAGGCAGTGCTTGTGCCCAATTTGAACTCCTGAAAACGAAAGAAAATTCCAATAAGTATTGAATGTTGCACATCTGGTAAAAATATTACCTATTCCATCTTTATTCTATGTACTAAAGAAAAAAAAAATTCTACATAATTATGTCAGGTTTCGGTTTGTAGAAACGTAAAGGGGAGCAAGCTTGCTCAATTCTGTCACTACAATGGTACTACCTCCCGGTCACAGCCCAACCCCAACTGAAAAGTAGCCATTTTAGTTTAACCACCGACACAAATCCATCGTCTGCAATAACAGTTAACCTACTTGGGACTGGACAATCGACCCCAGGGTCATAAAGGCTCAGCTCTTAATCCATGTAACATACGAACCTAATATGGTTAGAAAAGGGAAAACTTGAGATTTACCTGGATAAAAGTCTCCAAAAGTGTAATTGTACTTTGAAGAGCTCTTCTTTTTTTTCTTCTTGTCGCCATCCTGTCCATTTTCATTTTCTTCTTTTTCCATAGCGACAGTAGACTAGAAATTCTAAACAATCGTATTTATTTTTTCATATTATGTTTTGTCACTATCCTACTTCGATACGAGGAAATGCGAAAGTTTAGACAAGAATTTCTGAATGGATTTGGCTGTTTGTTATGCAGACAATGTTTTTAAGCGTAGTAATTTGTAAACATCATTATGCGTTTACAATATTATGTTTAATTATTAGGTATGCCAATAGTATTTAGGAGAATAAACATTATTACAAATCATTAAAGCCTAGCAATATCATGCGTATAAATAATAGTTATGCTGAATTTCTTTTATCCTTATCACTAGTAAGCCCACCTGTGCCAAACATGACTGGGCCCGGTGTCGCAAATTTAAGTGAAACAACAAACTGTTAGTCGTAAAGAATTGTAATCAAGTTACAAAATAAAAACATCAATCATCGGTTCAGCATGGTGGCCGCTTGTCGTCTTTTTTAAACTTTTCCTGAATTGACAATTTATGCGAACCGCAGCAAGCCTTCCCTACGAGGGACATCAATACTTGCTCCTTGTCGCAACAACGTCTTTCTGTGTCTACGTTAAACGTATTGAGGCAACGATAATCGCTCTCTTTATCATTTCTTGTATATTCTCTAATAGCCTTCTTTATTCTTTCGTATTCTTTAGAACAGCAAACTTTGCCATCGTCACTGTAGCTGAACGGCTGTGTGGGCACTTGTGCGTTCTTGTACATCCTTGCAAAACCATCCGGCACCGTGCATGGTCTTCCTAAGACAGGACAGGGGCCCAGTTGGATCGGCGGCAAGCCATACGGCAAGGGAGCAACCTCTTCTTCATCGTCGTCCACCTTCTTCACTTCTCCTTCCTCTTCGTTCATCATTGTAACAGGACAGTTAGTTTTATGTTTATACGAAGGACAGTATGGCTTATGCATTTTCCTAGAACGTATGTTTAGATTTTCCGCTAAACAGTCGCAATCGAATGTTTTGCAAGGCGGTGATGGTTTTTTTGGTGTGCATCTGCAATCTTTGTCCTCTGATACCGTCACATTATACACTTGCATTCTGTTCCTCTGTTCTTGGTTGGCGTTACTGGTTCCCATACTGGTTGACATCGGTAGGTAAGATGATTCGTAATAACTGTTACATTGAGGGGACTTTGATGTACTAGTTTCGAAATT
This sequence comes from Agrotis ipsilon, assembly GCA_028554685.1. Taxonomy (NCBI): domain Eukaryota; kingdom Metazoa; phylum Arthropoda; class Insecta; order Lepidoptera; family Noctuidae; genus Agrotis; species Agrotis ipsilon. The sequence continues at coordinate 12,246,408 of CM052973.1, read as the reverse complement.
GTATATCATTGGGGTATTGATTCCACTGTCCATCATTGATTTGCTCCCGAAAATTTTAGTATCAGATTTGAATGATGTCGTTGGCTTGCGAGAACTACACCCAATCGTTGTATTTCGAAACACATCATCACTCGTAGCTGTAAACGTTTTACTATCAAAACGATCTTTTCCTGGCATATTTAGGTTTGAACAGAAACAATTCTCAACGATAGTATCGTGTCCAAACATACCTTTTTTATATTCTGGAAATTGCGTACTATTAAATACATAACCGACCCTCGTGTCACTAGATTTAGGTGTCGGTCCTGGAGTCTGTTTAGGTGTTGATTTTGGAGTCTGCTTAGGTGTCGCTCCTGTTCCAAATTCTTTATTTCTTTTATCTTCGCATGTATTACCAGGTGCAGTCACTCCTTGGCAGCCAGTGCACGGGGCATTGATTTTAACGTCCTTAGGACATGACTCTCTATGGTACCGGTCGTCTTTACAAATACATTTTCCGCATACCTTCTTCTCGTTTTGCGGTTTTGTGGGATCGGCAGTAATCCCTTTCTTTTTGTAGGAGTCCAAATTTCTTATATACTTTCTCACTCTATGCGCTAATTCACAGTTTGTATTACCACAAGGACCTATTATATCACCCATTCTGATCTTATCGATGGCGTATTTTTTCTTTGCAGTTCCTTCTTCAGGATGATCGCACACAAACTCCTGCTTGCCTCCCATGCCACAGCTCTGTAGTTCTGTACATACTTCGATCTTTTTATTTGCCCTATCAATTATATCCGGATCTTCTAATGTTGCGGTCTCATAAAGACTACCAACCATACAAAAGTTGGGGTCATCACCTTCGATTCTGTGGACTTGAAACATGCTAGGTGCTTTGTTAGTTCTAAGCACAAATTGATCGGGATCTTTTAGTAATTGCTGGAATTCTGTTATGATACTGCCTCCTAAAGCACTCAATCGGAGAATGAAATCAACTATACCAGCTTGCACACAGCAACATTCAGCCCAAATGGGAGTCCTGGATTTAATGGAAAGCGGTTGGTGAATCTTGCAGGGGTTTGCTGTTTCTTTCACCATATGGAAGAAATGTGTGTGCCATTGCATATAGCCAACACCAACGAATATTGGGCCTTCAGGATCAGATGTATCGTCATTCCAAACTTCGATTTCTAGTGGAAACTTGCTCAATATCAGAAGAATTGTGTCAGGAAATGAAGGAAATAGATATGATTTACCAACTCTTATGGTTCTCGAGTATTGTTTTTGACCAGTTTTTTCGTCAATTTCTACTATGTCTTCTGTCTTATCGTTTACTGCTAATTGGCCTTCTTTGACGATGAATTGCACATTTGGCCCAAATCTTACTTTGATAATCAGATTCTTATTATCAGTGGCTGCGTCGTCTTCATCTCTTAGGTATATTGTTATCTTGTCTATGAATATCTCAATCAGGTACATTTGCTCCATGACCTGCCGAGTTCAATAGTTTTGTGTCAGAATACTCACTTCGTCTTTTTTTATCGTAACGGTGTTAACCACTTTAATTGGTGCAATGCTGATTGTATTTACACACGAAACTTTTATTAAAATGAACACTAGGCACAAGTTATTTCACGGGATAAAATTTTTGACTGAAACGCTGTGTTTATATATTTTTTGAAGTAACGAACCAGAGATAGATCATGTCTTTCTATTTTGCGATTTTTTATATTATTACTTCAGAGAAAAACCAATATAATAGGTAAGAGCCACAAAATCAAAGGGAATCAGGTGAACCGGATCTACCATCAACTATAAAAAATATTCAAGAAATATATGTATACTTACGGTTAGTTTTTTTTATCCTTGCTATCTGTAATGTGTAGTACCTATTGATTCATCACTATTGACACTGATAATTTTATTTTGTAACCCGAAAGTGTGGTGTCCTTTCTTTACATTCTATACGACTGACATTCTTTTGACAAATAAGCTTCTTGAAAATAGAAGCGTAACCAACTAGTTTTCTTTTTTTTTAATGAATAAGTTTTTACTATTCAACCGGTTTGAACTAAAGCGCCGTATTCACCATCTGTCAGGCGTACGTCAGCTCAAGGTCGCTGTGATGGATGTAGCATACCTTATAGCATACACACCATCGTGCACGCATCCAGCGAGCAGAATCAATAGAACTAATAAAGACGTGTTTTAGCAATTGCCAGCAGTTTTAACAAAACGCCAAAAAATGGGACTTCTTCTGATGTTGTCAGCAGCAACAGAAAAGAGGAAAAGAAAAAGGAAAAGATTTTGGATTAAAAAAAAATATCATAAACGTACAGAATACACGCAAGTGCGGAACTTATATTTTTCAATAAATCTTGAAAGTGTTTCACTATACATTTTCACGTGCAGTCTTCTCTCGAGACAAGCATAACAACAACATTTAGATGTTAAATCTGCTGTACAGCAAGCCTATACACGGTCCAGCATGCACGATGCTGGACTGCTCTGACGTACGTCCGCGTTATTCACTGTCCATCTGCACGACGTTCGCGGTGGTGGGGGTGCTCGCTGGATGAAAAATGGGTCGTGCACGTCCAGCAAACAATTAAAAAAAATATTGACGTACGTCAAGCCTATTCACGGTGTTTTTGCGTCGTGCATCGTGCATGGCCTTGGCGGGACGTACAGCAGATGGAACGTGAATACGGCGCTTAAGGTTTGAAACAGTAGCGTACTACACAATCGTTTTAAGGTCAATTGACACTAAAGCGCCGTATTCACCATCTGTCACGGCTGTACGTCATGCACGATGCACGACGCAAAAACAACGTGAATAGGCTTGACGTACGTCCAGTACGTCATAATCACGGTGTTTTTGCTTCGTGTATCGTGTATGACCTTGGCGGGACGTACAGCAAGATGGAACGTGAATACGGCGCTTTATAAGCACGGAAAAAGTATCACCTCCTTGTCGACCAGGCACCAAACCTCCTTCAGCACGTACTGCACGTAAACGATTTAGCAACCACATGGAAATACCAGTTAACGTCTGATTTGCGAAGCATTCCTGCTTAGTCCCGCTTCGAGTTGCTTCGGACTGACTATCTGACGAGTGAGGGTGGGCGATGAAACTGAATGATGATTAAGTAAATAAGACAAGGCCAACGTAACGCCATAAGCGGTCGCGGCTTGCAACAAACGCCTTACGACTCGACACATTTAAAGCTATGTGAGACTAGTTTATACCTGTGGTGGTATCTGCGTGTTGGTAATTGTACCACTGAATCGAATTACCATAACGAAAACCTGTCTGAATGCCTTTTATCCATATCTGTTCAGTCATTTTTGAAATAATAACGAGCCCATCCATATCCCTCCTCTCTTTCGTCCTCCCATATCGCATTGTAATAATAGTAGGTAGCCATATGTTAGGACGTTTGTTTGAAAGTGGGTAATATTTTAAATTTTAAATATATGGTTGTTTTAATACATTGTAGTCTTAAAATATGTCATGTCATATGTCCTATACTAAAATTTGACTGCTTGTAAATGTGAGCAAATGCTCTATGCGCGAGTGTCTACATAACTTTCGAGAGCGCGAGTGCTGCCGGGTTAATAATAGTAAGTTCATTACAATGATAATGATTGTTACAATATTTCAGTTCTGGACAACGCAGAATTCGGCGCGGATGCTGTACTGGACTTCGCTCAACAGATGCTATCTGGTAGCCATGGGTTCCGAGGATGTCCTCTCAGGGTCGCCTGCTGGGCGGCTCAGCAAGAATACGCCTCTCCAACAGTGATTCTCAATCAAATTGTCAAGTAAGGTTTTAATAAGTTACCTACTCAAATTTTGGACAATACTTTGGTATGTGTCTTAGTGCGGCTACTTTACCACGTATATGGGGTATTTTGAACGAAAATTATGATATTATTTCCTAAGGGTAGATGTTTCGAGTCTGGTTGTGTGTGTATGTGAGTTTTAAATGTGTTATGAGCAACCCACGACAAAGGATACTTCTCGAGTCAACAAAATAAAAAAAAGTAAAGTTTTTGTCAATTTTACTTAGCAGACTCAAATGGTAGATTATTACCAAAATCGGCAAATTCTTATCACGTTCAACTGACAAACCGCCGATATATTTCTATATATTCTTGTATTTATAAATGTTTATCGTTAACAAGAATAAATTGCAGAAATCTTAATCGTCATCCTAAATCCCAACTAAGATGCGGGTCTCCAGTTTATATTAAATACTTTTAATTTTAAAATAACTCCTTATTACAATCAGTAATAATACAGTAACAGATTGCTGTCATCAATGGTGAATTCCTCAGCGGTGGAAGACGCGATGATCTCCGGAAGACATGGGCGCAGCTGCAGTAGCTACGGACCCTGCCCCCTACAGGAGCACCACGTTCCCATACTTATGACCAACCTGGCTGTGCTGGCAAATACGCCAGGGTTCAAGTAAAATACGACTATGGGTTACTGAGGCGACTAGTTGGGGAACAGTATATAAGACGGGGACTTATAATTGTGCAACTCCTTCTTGTACAGTGCTTATAAGTGTGCGTTGACCTTACTATGCCAGAAAAAAAATACAAAAATGATTTTATGTAATTTACTGCGATGTCTTTGTATTTTACTGTATTTTCTAGTAAGTATTATGTTTTAGCCTTTCTCAACATTCCTGTTTTTTTTTCCATAATCTAGAGATAAACTAAAAATATAACGAATCGAACTGTTAATTTACCTACCCCTACTACCCCGGACTAGCAAGCGCAGCGTAGGACGTCCACCAACAAGGTTGACAGACGACCTTATGAAGGTCACCAGAAGACGCTGGGTGCAGGTCGCTTCCAACCGGTATATGTGGAGATCAAAAGGGGAGGCCTATGTTCAGCAGTGGACGTCCTATGGCTGAGATGATGATGATGATGATGATGGCAGATAATGTATATCTGATGAATGAAAATAGCGATATGACATTTTCTATAGTTAGGCTGTCAAATCGACATTTTTATTCCTCAGATAAAAGTTATCTGACTATTGAAAAATCAGCCCTTACCAAAATAAGAACTTATTAAAATATTTGTAGTAAATAATACAATATTTACTTGTAAATAAAAGTTCCTATTTACTTAGGTCTACCTACTTAAAGGATCGTTTTATTTTTATAAGTGTGAATAATAAAACACATCAATTGCTTGATACCTTTAGTATAATTAAAATATATGCCATAATTCAATAAACATACAAAACAAAACAACACTCAAGACACAATCTTTTGCAACAATCACAAGTGTCGCCACAAAATGTGGTGAGGGATTATTTCTTAGCAACATTTTTGCCACAATCAGACAATTCCCTCGGGTGAATTCATTCATTCATTCAAATATGGAATCACTCATTCATTCGAGTTTATAGTTATTTCAAGTAATATGCGGACTTTGATTGAAACATAAAGAATGGAAAAAAGTCAAGCGCCAGATTTCATAAACAACTTTAGTTAATGAGATTCTGGACGTTAATAAAGTAAAGTAGATATTGTTGTTATTGTATTGTTAAAGTTGTTATTGGGGTTTTGTGGACATTCCAAAGTGTTATTTCACATCAGTACAGTCGCTCAAACTAAATTCATTAACATACAAAACACGACCACATCACGAGATTGCTCGTTTCTCTATAAGAGACGAATTTGGTACTGTCGCGTGCTAGCAATCACACTCACACAAGTTTTTGACAGTTGAACTTAAGTGGCGCTACAGTTGCGCAACTATACCCGTTCCACAATTAAACTTTGACAAGGACATAATGGACGAACAAGAAATTGCGGTTGATTTTCGGTTTCCGATAGCCTCAACCATGTGACATGACATCTAATTCAGATAAGGGGTCTAAAAAAGCAACTTTAGAAGAATCAAAATGAAATATTCTATTCTGTTGCTTAAGCAATAGAGTGGATAGAAGAATGAGAGTAACTTTATCAAGATTCATATTGTATTAATTTTGCTAAACTGCCTTTTTAGACACTTCATCGGACAGAACAACAAATAAATAAGTTACACAATAACTGTTGCGCAATTTAAGCCCCACAAAAAGTCTTTCATAACCTCAGATCCAAAATAAAATACTATAATGGTTCCAAAATGGATTTTTAACGGAAATAAGAAATCATCGGGGTCCCCCTGTTCAGTTTCAAAGCGTAGTCAACTGGAGTGTGACCCAAGATGTCTTTGGAGTCCTTATCAACCCCTTGCCTCAGAAGATACTCCGCTGCTTCGGGCCTGTTACAGAGGACAGCCTGGGGAAAGAAAAATAAAAAGTTATTTTTGATAGCACGGGTTAAACATATGTCTGAAAACGAGTTTATAATTAAGGGTAAAAATATCACTAATCACTGAGTTGTAATCCTCATTGATGTATACTGCTTTAGGCAATAGATAGTGAGAATTAAAAAGAAAGAGTTGGCAAGGCGACCTGGACATCTGCCCCGAAGGCTGGTTCGAGGAGGCACACAATGAAAGCTCCCGAAATGTATAGAGCGAGGCCTTTTCCCAGAAAGGGGCTTACGCTTGTGTGAAATAGAACTTAGAACCAACAGACTAAATGTAAGTGTTAGTACCTACTCTTTTTTATCGTGGTAAAATCGTCAAATGAGTCCTCCCACCCAGGGCAAGGCGGGAGACACAGTCAGACTCGTGCTGACTAAAATCTACGGTGTCCTTATTGAAGCCCTTTACGTTCCGGGGTCACGGTAACTAGATAATTTCCGCGACCAAGTGTTAAATAATAAAACTGCGATGTTAACATGATTAGGTAACGGCCAAATCAACATTGACGAAATTATAAGATTACACCTGAGGAATCCCCAAAGAATTAGGCAGAGATGTAGGTACTTAATGGTGCACCATCCTATTAACCAGGTATGTTTCAGTCCGTATAATAGCGGGCGATTGCTTATTACACATTCGCAGAAGCCTAGGGCCACCCAATTGCCATAAATTGGGCGCAATTCCAGACTGCGACTAAAAAAAACTGATAGAAAACCCCAATAAAAAATTGTTAGATCTAGGAATCTAACCCAATCTCAAAATAGAGAGGGAATAGAGAGGATCGCTTGGTCAGTAACCAAAGTAACTTAATCTACTGACCAAGAGATCCTCCCTTGGTCAGTAACCGCGCTTGTAACCATATCAACCACATAACTATACTGCGTAATACCTAAATTGAAATTAAACTGCTGTTTTCCTCATACCCTGGAAAAACCAGTGACTCATTCGCCACTCGACCCCTCGCGATAAGTCAATTGACTACTACATTTGATACGGAGTCAAAGAAACGGGGAATCACCAGGTAAGATGAACATAGGAAGACTAGAGGTGGGAACATTTTTAGTAAGTTTTCCCGAGACCCAAGACATTTACCGCTTTACCAAGAAAAGATGAACCTCTATTGAACGCTTGTTAAAAAAAAGTGTAACTGCTCAACTGACGTTGACAGTTTTTTTTTAACAGTGTTCAACAGATCTTACTTGTGGAAAGACGGTTAAACGGGGAACTAATGGCGCTAGTATAGCTTGTCTCAAGCATCGTCATTGGTTCAAATCAGTTCAAATCATAAAGGTACTTCAAAATAGTACTACGTCATTGGTCGGATTAGGACTAAGCTATGATGGCGCTATCTACAATTAGCTTTGACCGGCCTTCCCAATTGTATCTTCGGGTTTCGTCCGCTTAATTACCTTTACACTTTACTGGCATCTGCTACAGTTATTTTATTTAATATTGATTTGCAATTGGTCCAATCTAGCCTAGAAAAAAAGATGAGGCCTAAGATGGAGCGAGCCGAACGTCGGACCACAGTAAAAGCTGTTTCGCGCCGGACTCCGTCGAATAGGATTACGATCGTGAGCTGGGCGGCTCTGGTGAAGCCTACCACAGCCATTGGGACCGCTCAGCCGATACCGTAGATTACAGGTAGCCGAAGATGCTGTTGTTTGTAGACCTCTAAGAGGTGAATCCCACCCAGATAGTTATATGATTCTGGGTTTCTATAGTTGCTGTGATTGGGAATAATATTCAGGACTACTACCACAAGTAACAAAATATCTTTGGAAACCAGGACAAGACGCGTGAAAATTCCGGATTATAAAGACCGGAACCCAGACGAGTCGAAGTGCGCACGCCGTGGCAACAGCGCCGGGAGGGATGGGGGGAAAAAAGAAAGAAAAAACGTTTATTGCCACAAGTACACACAGTAATAAGAACGAAGAAACAAACAAGAAGAACTTAAAACTAAACAATTTTAAAATAAAAAACATGTAGGTATATTTTACGGGACGATGAAGTGTGCATGTGTCGCGGGCGGCTCAAGACTTTTATTTTTTGAACCCGGCCTTCAAATGGAGGTCCCCCAGGAAGTTACCGGATGCTCTCTTAACTATGGCAAACCCGGACGGATGGCAACCCTAATTCCATGGAACTAATCTCCGACCTTCAAGATCCAGGACAAAAAGCAAAATCTATAAATACATATGGAAACTAGATGTTAAAACATTACCTTATGCAAAGGCGTCTGCCTCAGCTCATCAATCACATCGAACTTAGCGCCTGCGAGCTTCAGAGACTCCAACTTGGAGATGGAACCGCTCCTGATGGCTGAAGTCATGATCTCCGTGATAGGGTAGATGTCTGCGCTGGCCAGGTGAGCTCCACATTTGAGGAGCAGGTTGATGATCACAGGATCATCCCGTAAGACGGCTGTGATGAGAGGACACTCTCCATTCCTGTGTTATTAATGTTGGTGTAAGTTTGTATATTGTTTAAAGTAAAAATATGAGTTAGATGAAGTTGTGCCCAAAAGAAATGAAAGTGTAATGTGACTACTGCAACTACTGTAAAGTACGATTATTAATTGTAGTCAGTAAAATAACAGTAATACTATGACATTTGTTCACTATAGAAATGAACTAAATTTCATTGTATCAGTGACAGTTGCACAACAGTTGCACTTGTCATTTTACTGACTACAATTAATAATCGTACTTTAAATAAAAGGGGTTTGCAACTTTTTGGCCTCAATTTTTTTTTCTTTCGCCAGTAATGAAATTTTGATCATTAGTAAACCGCAACCTAAGAAGTTCGTAAAAAATAATAAAAAAATTCTAAACCGTAACCAACCAGAGATATGACCATTTTGATTTTGTTCAAATCTGGAGTTATTTTTAGTAGGAATCCATTGATTTATTGATGTACTAGGTTTTGCCCTCCCTCCAACCGACTTTATGTATAGCCTATAACCGTCTTTAGAGTCCCATCTATCTCTAAACCAAAATTCATCAACATCTGTTCAGCCGTTTTGACGTAAAAACGAAACATATCTTAATACTTATTTCGTGTTTGTAATACAAGTGGGTTTACGAGGAATAATGAGTGGTTTGTTTATAACACTGATTAGAAGATCTTTTTAACCGACTTCAAAAATGAGGTCCCAATTCGTCGCAACATTTTGTTGTTTATGTTCCTTGATTTTTTGATGACGCCTGGAACGGTTTGGAAAATTCTTATTTTATGTAAAAACATTTACATCACAGATGATCCTATGGTAATCAGGTCAGAATATGATGACGGGATGTTGAAGAAATCTAGAGAACTCTCTATAAAAATTACATCAAATCAATCTAAACATTATTTACGAATAATCTTACGTATAATCTGAAATAGTTATTTGCTATGCAAGGCTGCAAAGTTCTTGGGCGGGGCACCGCCGTGTCCTCACGGCGACGATAGGCGGAGACCTCTTGCGCCCGGCATTAGTCGCGGCTATACTGCGGGGCGAGAAGGAGTGGGAAGCGGTCGAATCCTTCTGCGAAGCAGTCACGCCCGTGAAGGGGAGCTGCGTGAGGGATAGGATAGCGTCCGTCGATCTTCTTAACAGTGTTATAAACAAACCACTCATTATTCCTCGTAAACCTACTTGGATTACAAACACGAAATAAGTATTAAGGTATGTTCCATTTTTACGTCAAAACGGCTGAACAGATGTTGATGAATTTTGGTACAGAGATAGATGGGTCTCTAAAAACGGTTATAGGCTTTACATAAAGGCGGTTGGGGTGGGCAAAGCCTCGGGCAAAAGCTAGCACATCAATAAATCTACGGTTTCCTACAAAAAATAACTATAGATTAGAACAAAATACAAACCACCATATCTCTGGTTGGTTACGGTTTAGGAACTTAATTTTTTTTTTCTAAGGACTTCTTAGGGAGTAGTCTAATTATGCCCTAAGTTTCATCAGTGGCGAAAGAAAAAAAAATTGAGGCCAACGTCCGTACTAAAAGTTGCAAACCCCTTTGGTAGATTTTTGTTTTTGTAAATAAAAAACCTGGATGGATAATATCCATACACAAGAATAATATAACATATTATGTTATATTATTCTTGTGTATGTAACATATTATGTTATATTATTCTTGTGGAAAATGTCGTGAAAGTGTTACTTATACTAAGGTGTAACAATTAATCAAGTACAGTCGCAAGCAATAACATATATACACTTAGCTGAATTCAAAACCGATTTTCTCTTACCATTTATGATTTACCTTTTGCGCTATTTTGGAAGCCATGTTATTACGAAACAGATCTTATATTTAAGTAAAAACCAGTATTTCTCGAGAAAATCTCATTTGAATTTTGTTAAGTGTATACATTTTATTACTCGTGACTGTACCTACATAGTTTAGGGTCGTAAGTAGTTTAGTAAATAGTGCAAGTTGTTAAATTTTACGAGCAAGTTCTGTGAGCATGTGTGCTTAATTAAATATATTAATTATTAATCGAGTTAGTTGGTTAACTTTAAAGTTTTTAAGTGACTCCGTAAGCTTACGACTTAAGTTATTACCTGCACCTCCTAAAAATAAAAATAAAAACTTGTGTTAAAATTAGTTCGAAAGCAAAAACCGTTAACATTTCAATTCAACATTAAAATCTATAGAAAAATAAGCTAATTTAAAAAAGTGCGCAAAGGCTTATGACGGGTTTCATATTTATTCTGAAAAGCCACAAAACAATAGGACAGGCATAATAAAGGCAGATAACACAAAATTATTAGGAAATACAAAGACTACAGTCCATGAGTACAGTCAACAAAAGAGTTATCTATTCAGGCATGATATTCTTTAAAGTTTTTTCTTTTATTGTGTGACGAAAAAAAACATTTAAATACCTTGCCTAGGTATCTTTTTTATTGACTGTATACAACAAGAATATGCAAATAAAATAAAACATACCTCGTCTTAAAGTGAACGTTGGCGCCGTTCTTAAGCAAACACTCGACCATTTGATGATTTCCGTATAAAATCGCTTCGTGTAATGGAGTCTTCCCTTCCGAATCTTCCGCGTTGACATCTGCACCCATATCTGTTGAAGAAAATACTCTTATAGATAAATTTTTCAATCGCAAATATTACAAAGGCTTGCTTAATTGCATTCTTTGAGAGTCTACCTAATAAAATAGCTAAAAGGGAGAAAGATAAAAACATTAAAAAATGTCTCGTACGTTTTTCTGTATTGTTGTTTTTTTTAAAACAACAATACAGAGAGTTTTTTCTTTTCCCAGCAGTTTTTTTTTTTTTATTACGTGGTAAAATCATCGAATGAGGCCTCCCACCCCGGGCAGGGCGGGAGGGACTGTCAGACTTGTACTGACTAAAATCCACGGTGTCCTTCAGTAGCCTTTTTGTGTGCCGAAGTCGCGGTATACGTATGTCCCGCGACGTTTCCCAGCAGTGGGATATAATAGTACTTAAAATATAATAAATAGTACTTAAAATAAAATCGATCAAAAATTTTATTAACTAAAAGTACATAAAAATTAATTAAAAAATTACCAGTATTCGTCTAAAAATAATGACAATAAAACAAATTCAATCCATCAATCGAATAAACATTTAGTCGATTATTAATTTCGAATGCGGAAAAGCATTTTCCCATCTCTATAACAAAAGGGAACGACGATGCAGTAGACAATGTTCGGGGATTTCCCGAGATGCAATGTTGCGACAAATCTTATCCGAATTCGTAGAAGCAGTATTGTGCTTCAATGTTTACTTACAAAGATAGCATGTTATTATGTATGTTTACATTTTATTTATAGGAATTAGATTCATTCAGGCTTACTGAGAACTAAACATTTACATATATTATTCTCTCTCATCTTTCTAGTCGATACCTACAGACGGGCGCGCACACCAACCCACCTCAATCTGTCAAGTTTTCTCAATCGAATATAATAATAATAATATTCCACAACTATCACACAACGTCGACTAGTCCCAAATAATAGAATTTATGAACCTTCTATTTTGTTGAAAATATTTCAAATAAATTTGACAGATTGGAGCAGATTCATGTGCTGACGTCATCTGCACAGCAGGTTGTTGGTACAGTCAAGGAGTTAAAATGTTAAGCACATACTGTCGTTCCAAAAACGGGCATAAGAGCTATCTCATTCTAATTCAAAATGTTGGGAACACAATGGAGTTGCACTTTACTTCTTAAATTCAATGAGTGCTCAACTTTTACATTCCTTAAATGTTCTATAAAATGTATTGTTCAATTTTAGGACCTTAGTCGTATAAAGGAACATAAATTATAATGCAATTTTTATTTTATTCTTAATAGAATTTTATTTATGTCATGATTTACATTTCTCGAACTATAAAAAAAAAACAAATGGGAATAACAATAATACGTTTTTTTTATATATTTTTGTTTGTAAGAAATATTTGAAAAATAACTGGTATACCTATTATTATGTAAGATGAATACCTAAACAAAGTAATAATATAAAAATAATTACTTTACAAAGTATGTATATAATTTTACAATGTGATAATGTTGTTTATTCTTATTTTTATTACAACCAAAACACATGAAGTACAAAACAATATCGAATAATGAACATTTCTAAATATGAAAAAACTTTTCACTCTGTTATATACTTACATTTTTATATTGTTGTTACAATAAATCTTATATCTACAAATAATACACAAATTATATTATGGGATTTTCCATTTTCATTTGGTATACCTAAATACACTGGGAAAATACACTTTCGGTACTTGCCTCATGCAATTTTTTGGTACGAGAAAATACTGCATGCTTTGGATATATCTTAAATTACGTCAAAATGGAGCAATGCAAGGAAATTAGAAACTACATTTAGATGGCCTTTCATTTTACGTAAAGTTTATACCGTGCTAGGCCAACTTAAACTGGAATAGTATATGCTTGTTAATTCGTCATGTATAATTTGTATCATACATGTATATTTTTTTAAGACAGAAGACATAGCTGTTGCACAGATTACTTGACATTTACTACATTGTTGTCTAGTCAAAGAATTTCTTAAATTTTTCAGATAAACTTTAAAAAATAATTACTATTAAAATATTTATATTTTTAAAGCTGTAATTATTAGGCAGTCTCAATATATTCATTACAACAAATCACTAGGAGCTAGGAAAAACAATATCCAAATTATTATTTTTTTAATTAATCACAATACCATACTTTTTTTAAACATTACAAATCGTTACCTATCTTGTAAAATATTTTACAAAAAAGAATAATCACAGAAACAAACATTAAAGCCATATTTTTGTATCACATAAAAATACACCACTATGTACACTAAGCGCGCGAGTTGAATGCAGAGCTTTTAGGAATGCGGTAGTGCTGTTGACAAGGATGGCAAAGTACTACACTGCAGGCGCGTGAGGTGGGGCGTGCGGGTAGCGGGGGGCTCTTCACCTCAGACCCCGACTGCATTCAACTCGCGTGCTATCTGTACCTAATGTACATCCATTAGTCATTTTTTAATTACATTCATTAAGGATTTAATTTTCTTTTATCCTCAATTTACATTATGCATCATACTTTCAAAGACTTCATTTATTTTGTTTAAAAATTACGTTTTACCTATTCATAAAAATAATTATTTTTTAAGTTACTAGAACTACACTATTGTATTAGGTGAAGTCTGTGATGATAGCTTTTAAACATGAAATTATTTTTTCTTAATACGCGGATTTTTAAGAGGATTTACGCTAATCGATTACTCGGTTGATTTATTACCAGTCGCGTTGTTTGCATCCCCGGCCTAGTAGATTTGCCATTAAGACGGTCGATTAAGTTGTGTGCTCTAGTTTTGCGGTAAAATCGACCGACCAATCGACTCATGTAAATGCCTCATAATTACGATCATCAACAAATGAAAACAATGAAACTTTCAGCTTTTCAGTAATACAATAGTGTTACAAAAATAAATCTTAGCCTCAATTCCATGGAATCAGCTCTGCAGATGAAATTTTTCTTCTCAATTGGAGGTTGAATTATTATTATTCAACAATTCTAAATTTCGAATTAACGATCCTAAAGAATGAAAGAAAGTCAGATTATTGTGAGAAAAGCATGCAAAACAAAAATCTTTACCCATCCATTTGGCTTCGCCGTAGTCGGATAAAAAAGATTGTACAGTACTTAATAGTTTTTTAAGGGTTTGACGCATTTGGTGCACTTCGCAAAAGCACTTTTCAAGATGAGTGGATGTTTGGAATAATTTGTCTAAAAAATTAAAGATTCTTTAGTTTTGCGAAGGTAGTTTTCTTAAAAATATAGTTATTTTAAATTGACTCTACATTAAAACAGAATAATTTTAAAACTCTACATTATCACCACCATAACATTTTCATTATTCCAAAAATAACAATCTTAACAATATCTTAAAAAGTGCTCGTTTTGCGAAGTGCACCAATTGAGAAGTGCACCAGTTGCGAAGTGCACCATTTGAAAATGGTGTACAAGTTGAGTAGTGCACCAAATGCGTCAAACCCGTTTTTTAAATAGCGTGAAGCTGTAATTTGAAATAGAGTCCGCGCTACGACTGACGTCCTTTTGACGCGCCGCTAGTCTTTGTCATTATATCAAATTGCGTTTTAAAATGGAGTAGATACGACTCAAATTTCCGCATGTCGCGCGGACTCTAGTAGCCATCCTCCACAAATTTTTACCTGTCATTGTCATTTGAACGCCAAAAAACCGCACAAGCCTGTTCGGCCTGTTAAGCCAGGCCTGGCAGTTTTTAATATAGACATTTTTATTTTCGAAGGTTTTTGAGCCTGTTAATCAGTTCAAAACCATTAGGCACCATCTCCACGAGCGAGAGAATTGCGGCGATATTATCGTCGTGCCACGTATTTCCATTATACTCTCTATGAACGCGTCTCCACACGGCGATGTTATCGCGGCGATTTTCCGACAATAGAAGCACGGGCTCGCCGCGATTCTATCTCTCGTGAAGACGGCGCCTTAATTAGACACATTCCCGATGACGTGGAGAGTTACTATGACGTCTTAAAGAAGGAGTGATTCCAGTGTGGAAAAGAAACAGAGCTATACAAGTCGACTAGCGCCACCTCGTTTGCACACTGGAATTACTCTCGGGTTTAGACGTGATGGTAGGCCGCTTGGTTTTGTTTACCATTGTAACTGTCATCGCCAACTGTCAAAAACAAAAGAAAGAATAAATAAAAAAAAACATGCTAACCCAAAAGTTTCTTGACGATGCCCTCGTCTCCTTGCTTGATGCCGTACAGCAGCAGAGAAGAGAACACGTTCTCTGCCACTTCCGACAGCTTCTTCGGAGACTGGATGTTGAGGCTCAAACCCAGCGCCTCTTTGAGGGTTTGGTCCTAGGAAGGTAAGCAGTTGATTAGTAAAATGAAGACTTAAGCCCGCTGCACATGTTGTGCCAGCGTGTACATACCTACTTGGTATACTGGTGGGAATACTGGCTGGCCAACCGAAAGTTATCAGTTTTTCGTGCACCAATCAAAGGATCTTGGCGTGCTTCGCATACAGTGTTCACACGTTGGCCCAATGTGTAAACAGCGACATTTGAAATTGATAATTTGGGCCCACCATGCTGGCCCAATGTGTACAGCGGTCTTAACGAAGTTCAATTTATGCTGCGAAGTCTATTATTCCGTTCTCATTGTTTTAGAAACGCGAAGAGGCACATCATCATCATCAAATAAGCCTTAAGACGTCCACCGCTGCACTTAGGCCTCCCCCATAGATTCTTAATAGGACCGGTTGGAAGCGGCTTGCATCCTTCGCGATCCTATGACTTTCATCAGATCGTCCGTCCACCTTGCAGGTTGACATGTGACGCTGCGCTTGTCTGTGTGTGGTCTCTATTCAAGAACCTTACTACTTTCGTTTGAGAAGAGGCACAAGTTATGGTAGTTTACACGTTAATGATATCGATTGGCAAACTATCCTTGAGCAATGAAGAACTGCGGGACAATTGCGGTACAGTGGAGTGTTCCATTTTTCCAAAAATAAACATTAAGATGCGATGTGAATGACGCTAAGTCTTTACGCGAAAGTGGCTACAAAACCAGTAAAACAGTAATCAAGGTGAGCAGTGTGGCTGTAGATTTCGAAAATAAGAGTGCTGATCGGCAATAGACAATATTATGTGAGCTGTATCTCTCCTCCTCACATGTGGAATATGCTAACATTAAACAACCCAAAAACCAAATGAAAAGGAGATATTAACTTTTTGTACTAAGATGGTTCTTTTCGGATAATGTCAACAGACTAAGCCTTTTAACTTAGTACGTAACAAAATAAAAAACTACCTTGGATGGACAATCGATGACAGGGTATGTCAATTCTCCTCGGATATTCGGGCACATCATCTGTGAAAAAAACGGTACATTACAGAGAGTAAGCTAGGACATCCAAATGGTTACTAGCGCGGCTACTAATATATAAAAGTTAGCGGGCGACACCTAACGACTCCGCCAGTTGAAATTTACAGGGCTTGACTTCAGCAAGCCTTCCTTCCTTTGTTTTGCTGTAAAATCATCAAATGAAGTGCTCGAACCGCTGGCAGGCGCGAGGGACTTCAGACTCGTTCTGACTAAAATCCACGGCGTCCTTCAAAAATAGCCCGTTATGTCTTTTTTCCGGGTCACGGTAATGAGATAAGTCCGCGACGCAGGCAGGCTTTGGCCCTCCTGAGGCTCCCCTCATTATGCTGAAGCGCTATTGAGGCGCCGAGGAACACACGCGCCGTCAACCTGGCAGGTCCCATGTCGTACAGCGATTTGGGATCCACAACCTTGTAGAAGATTGAAACAACGCCTTGAGCGAACCTACGGCAGGATAACGAAGATGATGAAAATATAGAATTTCAACTAGATCTGTCCAGTAAAAGGTAATAAGCCCCGGTATACATTCTTCGGAAAGCATCTGTGACGAATACGTAGAGTCAAGAAACCGAATGGCCGGTTTTCACGATGGAGAGGAATAGGGAAGAACAAAGAAAAGATGGATGTGATAAGAAATCAGATGAGCAAAAGGATTTTATAATACCGTTGACCGTTGACGTCTCTGACAGAAGAGGAGTGCAGCAAGAAAAAGAGGATCATGTTGATGAAAAATGATTGATGAGGAAGTAGTAGTAGTTTAAAGTTGTTGGAAACTCAAAAGAGACTGTATCTGGTAAGCATTCAAGGTAGAGTTCGTGTAATAAAGAATGCAAAGACGAAAACGTGTTGCCGGACTCTAAGACAAAAATGGCGAACTTAAGGGACCAGGAAAATGATGATGATGAACGTAGTATTAGTTGAAGTGTTTTGTAACACAACTGACTTATCTGTAAGCTCAGGTTGTATTTGTCGTGTAACTTACATGCCAATTTTCTGCTGTATGTTTCAGCTGACAGTCTTTGTCAAACGGAAGACAGTTTGGTGAGGGCAGCTTTCTGCGAAGACACTGTCGTACCGCCTGAGACACACCTGCCTTCGCGAAATCGCCGTATTAAAACAATTTTATGTATTTTAGGGATACCCAGTGAGTGCTTGAGTCACTATATTCGATTCGTAAGCGGTATGACATGGCTATGCAAATACCTGAAGTATAAAACTCACCGTTTCATTTTATGTAAAACAAGCGCACTAAAGGCAAGACCAAGACAAACACTGGTTATTTTGTATGTTGATGTGTAACAGCGTCGTGGTACTTGTTAGTAATAATAAAATAGTCCTCCTGACCAATTTTCGGCCATTGGCAGCTAATCTTAGCGGAGATTCTAGCCATCGTGGCGCGAGACTCATTATAGTGCGAGGAAAAACCTAATAGCATTTTTTGCCGACTACCCGATTACCTGGAAACTAGCCCAGGACCCCAAGTGGGCAGTTGCGCTTGCGATTCTTAGACCAATTGGCAACAAAACGTAACGTCAATAAATTATTGATGAATATCTATTATGATTTGGGTGTGTGATCAATCGCTTGAACTCATAATATGGAATATAGATAACTAGAAGTTCATGGTTCGCTTTTCGAATGTATGTTGCGACAGTACTATAACTAGACTATACTCGTCCACGTGCAACATGCGCGTGGCGCATTTATGACCGATACTTGATATCACGCGATTTTAACGACCAACGAGCGAATAAGCGTAAATCGGCTGTAATTTACGCTGCATAAATCTAGATAGATAAGATATCTAAGAGAGATATCTGAGATTTACTTATAGATAAGTTATGCTTTTTTCCATGGTCGGTAGAAACTATGAATTCTACCTGCTACGATACTAAACGCTATGCCAAATAGTAAACGCCGCCGCGACGGTAACGTGGGCTTGGCGTGCTTACTTACTATGAAAATACAATAATGTAATGCTACCGCCAAAGCCTCGCCGAGCTTGGCGGAGCGTGACACGCCACGCCTGCCTTGGCGTAATAACAAAGGTCTACCCCTTTTTTAACGCTTTAAAATCATCAAATGATTCCTCCCACCAAGGGTGGCAAGAGAGGCAACGTCAGACTCGTACTGACTAAAATCCACGATGTCACTTCAATAGCCCTTTACGTTCCAGGTACGGTTATCTGATAAGACAGTCCCGCGACCCCGGCAGGCTTTGGCACTCAATGGAAGCTCGCCCGATAGCTGACTGCTCTTTGAAGCGTGGGTGGAACACGATGCGCCATCGATGCGGGCATGTCCCATGATTGGACGGCAAGTCACCCATTAATCGCCGTCCGCATGAAAATGCGTCAAACTCGTTACGATTCACGTGTGAAAGCGTAACAAATAAATTTGTTATGATTTTCCATGATCGAAGATTTGGGTGACTCGCCGTCTGCAGGCCTGATGTGTATAAGCCTTAGCGAGTGAACTGGTGGCTGTGACGACGCCTGAAAGCATGGATGTAATTCTCTTTCCGCCAAAAACGATTCTATGAGTCATAACTATTACGTTCATTTTGAATTTCTTTGACTATCCACCACCGCCATACGTCCTCACCACGAATCATCTGTATAATATGCGCCTTAGGTAATTTTTTTAAAGATATTAGAAATTGATCAAAACTCTACACTTCTATTGTCGTTGACACCCAATATGGCGCCAAGACGCAGCTATCTTAATTGGGGGTTATCTATGGTCAGGCAAGACGGTAAGGTCAATGTTTTAACAGGAAACTACCGTCACGCATTGTGAATTTGATTTCATCATTTAACCTAATTTTTATCAGTTTTGTAATAAATCGTTATCTCGGTTAAAGGTTCCGCTTGCACTAGAAATCACTGCCTGCGTTCAATGTTAAACTTATTTACGAATATGATGTCTCTGGAAAGGTGGATCAAAGGGCCACAAGCTAAATTCAGCCCATTCTCCTTCATACAACCTACCTTTGCGAATGGGTGTAGAATCAATCCCATCCCATCCCATTTCCTTAATTGCAATTCTTCGACGTTTAAAAGTGCCTCTTTGATGGCCTAATTGAAATAAATGATTTGACTTTGACTAAAGTTGAGCACGGATTATTATGAAGTTCCCCTAAGCATTAAGATTTTTAGAGGTATTAATCATTCGGATAATATTTTAATTAGTTGTAAAGTTAATTACAATATTTGGGCATTCGTTGCCTATCTGAATGCGAAAAGTGATATAATTGGTCTCACCTGTCCAGTCTTGTACAGCGCAGCAACAGAACCAGTACTGCACTGAGTGATGTTCACAATGATCACCCCTCTCTTCACCGCCTTCTCAATCACCTCCAGAACATCCAGCCGGTTCGATGGGATGTTCCCAGCACCATACGTCTCCATCACCAGACCTAAGGAGAAGGTGGATAATTCCATGATCTCAAAGTCCAAAACAGAAGTCGAATTCGTGTTGCTTATTAAATCTCGTCATTATTGCCCTTTGCGTTCCAAGGCCGTGGTACCCTGTTCTGGTAGTCCCGCAATCGATACCCGACGGCAGCCATTATGTGTTCCACACTTACTTGTAGGTCGTGACTTCGAACCCAGCCAGGGGCATTTCTCTGTGCCATCTACTTCATTACCACTGATCTCAAAACGGTACGAGCAAGAAAACATCGTGAAAAAACCGGCATGTCCTAGACCCAAAAAATCGAAGACATGTGCCATCACCCAATTCGCACGGGGCCTGCTCGTGGATTTTACAGCCTACCCCTTCTCACCGAGAAGAGGGGGGGGGCCCTGTGTCCCGGCAGTGGGGACGGGCATAATAGGCTATAAAGAAATATATATAACTTACAAACTTTTAACAGACCTAGAAGAGGATTGCAGTGCCGACTTCACAGCCGCCGTACTGATACTGGGGAACATCCTTATCAGACCGACATTCTTGGACATCTTGGCGTGGACTTGGAACTTCTCGATGACACTGGGTTTGAAGATCGCAGGCTTATTGATTTCCATGTCCAGGCCAACCTTGACGAGAGGCACGGCGTTTCGGGGAAGTCGAACGCGAAGAGATTGTTCACGGAGACTTGCGGGTTCTACATAAAATGTGAAGGGTTATTTCTTTGTAGCTATGAGTAATATGCAATCTTAAGCAACCAACGGATTTGGATTGCATTTACTGGTTATATTAAGGTCTGGTATGTCTGATAATGATGCCATTCGCGTCCTATTAAATAATAGCGATTTATCCTGTTATTGTTAATATTGCGTTAATAGTTTAGGTACTTTAGGACCTGCGAGCAGTACTCGAACCTCAGCTCCGATCAGTACTCCAGAACGCTTTGCCAATTAGGCCACCGCGGCTCTGTCTTGTTTGAACATGTTATGATTATTTTTGCGGTAACTATTGAAAGCAGCAGGGGCATGAATTTTATTTATAGTGTTATAAAAAATAGCATCTTTTAGGTAAAAATACACCCCAAAATCTTGATCCTGAGATTTACTACAAATACTTTAGAAGACATAAAAACAAGGGAGATAATATTTCTTCTAGAGTTTTGAACTTATAATCATCATCAGCGGGAAGACGCCACTGCGGAACATAGGCCTCCCCCTAGACCGCCACGTCGACTAAAATTCGCCACTTGCATCCATCGTTGCCCGCGACTCTCACGATGTCGTCCGGTCCCCTAGTGGGAGCCTACCTACGCTGCGTCTTCCGGTCCGTGATCGCCACGCGAGATTTGTGTCTTTCCCATCGGTTGTCAGTTCTGCGGCGATGTGGCCTGCCTATTGCACTTTCAAAGTGAACTACCAATGTGACTCTAAACTACCAATCAAAATTCAACGCAGTGGATGATAAAATAATCCATCTCACCTGGTTACCACGAATGAGTTTGCCGTAGAGAAGATGGCGACTTCGGGGATAGGAAGCCACCAGCGATGATAAGAGATGACACGAAATTGTCCACGCCGTCACTGCGAGGCTCGAAGATCGGGAGCTGTGTGGAAAAGGCATGAAAAGAATGTATTAGCAAAAAGCAACCTGGCCTGGTTTTCGGCTGGCAAATGTTAGAAGGAACTGAAAAAGTACTTATTACCGTTTCCATTGCATGGCGACGCCTGTATTCTGTTTTTATTATTTGAATCTTCTAATAACGTCAGACTAATGAGAATTATATGGTAGTTCCCGTTAAATTTTGGTTACGGACAAATAAAAATACTGATCAAATATTTGTGATAGTTTTACCTTAATATTTGTTGTGTTTTTTGGGGTATTAATGAAGTTAAATAAATACTCTTATAAGCTGCGTTAAAAACTCTTAAATTATCAGCAAACCAAAAAATGTCTATCGTCAATAAAGTGACGAGACAGTCACAAGCTCAAAACAATCAGCTAGATGGAATTATTTTTACCGGCGTCAATTGACTTAAACTGGTTGATAAATAATTTAGTGCAATTAAGAAACAAACGTCTATTTTATAGAGATCTAAATAGGTGCATAGATTTTTCTTCTGGATAATATATTTGTAAAGAAGAAGAGCTTCGAAACACATGGTAGATTTTCGTAGGCAAACCCACACCTTGAAACCTTTGTAAACGTTGGTACATCAAATATCGCAATTTAATGCCTTACGGCATAAGCATAGCTACGACAAACTCGTGTACATCTTTTAAGGATGATGAATTTCGTAGGCACTTCTTTATGTATCAATCAGATTTCGTAGCATATGCGTAACCTACGACAGATTTTCGTAGAACATGCGCTAAACCTTACGACAAACTTTGTAGCACATGCCGTAAGAACTTCAACAAACTTCGATAGCAAATGCGTTAGACCCGACAACAAACTGCGTAGCACCGTGTAGAACTTCAAACAAACTAAGTAGCACATGCGTAGAACTTCATCAAACTGCGTAGCACCTATTGTATACCTACCTGTGATCCGGTGAGCACCACAGCCTTGCCGAGATTCTCGAACATGAAAGGAGAGGGCGGATGCTGTATAGCAGAGCGTGTCTGTACCATGGGAGGATCACAAAACCGTCGTATTGTTCGTAGTAACTCTGTACACAATAACTTTAATTACCGAGACTTATTTCCAAATATCTTTGTCATCAAAAGTCATGATTTTGGCGTAGCAGTCTACTATGACATCTTAAAGCGAGATTATTTCAACTGTGGGAAAGAGACAGAGCTATACGAGTCGTCTAGCGCCATCTCGTCCCACAGTAGAAATACTCTCGTTTTAAGACGTTATGGTAGGTGACCTGGCCTTACTTTTTAATTCTTTTTTGATTGATTTGATTTCAATTAATAAGCAACTGCAAGATTAATGTAGGAACATTGATGTTTAAGTAAAGTTGTGTTAGTCTTTATTAAAAAAAAATCTTAACAAAATCAAGGATTGTATTTTGCGGAATTTCCATAGCTATGATTGATGGTGGTTAGAACGCAATACATCCTATAGCATATAGCGCAGCGTTTCACTGGTTCGATTCCCGGGCGGAGCAAATATTTGTATGATCATAAAGTAGTTTTTTTCGGGTCTAGGCGTTCGTGTATGTGAGTTTATATGTTTAAACAAACGCACTCACGACACAGGAGACATTCCTGGTAAGGGGAAACGTTATTTAAAAAAATGGTTATCTGTAACCATTTCCATTGCAGCAATGATGGCAGAGGCAGATTATCCTTAAGGCAAACTAGGCATCTGCCTAGGGGCGCAAAGGTACAAAGGGGCGCGCGGGCGGAATTGTAAAATAAAATAAAAAAATACAATTTAGCATAAAATTAATTGTGTCAATATGTAAGTCACCACTTAGACAATGAACCTATTATTTTTGCATTCAATCCCAATTCGCTTCAATTTATAACAAAATATAAATTATACGATGGGACTGACTAAAACTTACGCCTACAAACAACTTTGTCTATGGTACATGATCTCTGATTGAAGTTGGAAGATACGACTGCAATGTTCGTCGCGTCGACTGCCAGTCTTACCCAGTGGCCGTATTTACCCTTAGGCCAAGAGGGCCATGCCAAGAGGGCCGGGGCGGGGAAGCTGCGAGGGGTGGCGCAAGCCGCACCGAGTTCTTATCTTCGAAGAAATTTAAAAAATCTATTTAGGTCATAAAAAAAAAGTACTAAAACCTAAGCAACTTCATTCACCAAGCTTGCTCTTCAAAAAAGACTTTTAAATTGATTTTGCTTTTAGATTAAAAACTTTTCTTGAAGTACGATTCTTTTCCAAAAAGCTACAAAATTTCGCGCTCGCTACGCTCGCGCTACAAGAGTGACTTCAAATTGATTTTGCTTTTAGATTAAAACTTTTCTTGAAGTACGGAAATGTTTTAACGAAATGAAAATTAGGCTTCTTCTTTTCCAAAAAACCAAAAAAAAAATCGCTTTTACTTTGCTTGCGATTTTTATTGCTCATTTTCAATGCAAAGTCTTCTTGTGTTAGTTAGTCTCGACGCGGTCTATAAACTCAACATTGTAGGTTTGTCTTCTACAAGGTGGTGGGGGTGTGAAGTTTGAGTAGCACTTAATTGTTTTTTATTGTGTTTAGTTCCCGGCTGTACCTACAGGTCCATCGCTCAATTTTAAAATACGCCACTGGTCTTACCTAAGGCTTTAAAATATTGTAAACCGAATTCGTAAGATCTGTTCGACAGATATCGATCTCATGTAAACTGATGCTCTTTTTTTCTTGGCCCCCATCTCATCGCATTTTCCTAAGGTACATCGGTTTTGGTCAAACTATAGTATCTACGTGTTATCTTTAATATAGGGGCGCCGATGAGATGCTTGCCTACAGCGCTTTCAACGTTTAATCCGCCACTGAATGATGGAAAGCAATACATTGCATTATAATTCATCTCTTAGCTGCCTCGGTTTATTTTAAAAATCAATAATTTTATTTCTGATTTCTTTTGGACACTTTTTAACTTGCTACATCGTTCTCACATAATGTACCATCTTAAAGGAATGATGTAACAAAGGTTCTGTAATAATTTTGGCGATCTAAAAAGAGGGTCCATGGAGTTTCTTGCCCGTTCTTCTCCATAGAGATCAACTTCTTGGAACGAACATCTACGGTACTTTCACAGTTTTTATGTCGTGTGACTGGGACTGTAGCAACATAACTATTTTTTAACTGTTTTTATCTATGTAACGTAACTATTTTTGAACTGTTTTTGTCTTTTGACATTTCAAAAGTGCTATAACTGGCCTACTTGAAATAAATGCTTTGATTTGATTTGAATTTAAAAAATACTTTAAATTCTCACCTGAATATCTTTAGCGATTTTGATCCACTCCTCCTCAGTCATGTCAGATGAGTCGAGCAGGGGGTCATACTCCTTGACTTCATATAGAATTCTCCAGGAAATGTCATCAGTTTCTAGAAAAAAAAACAACTGTTAGTTACCAATAAAGTACAACTTTTCACGGTCTGTTATTTTAATACTTGGCCTCTAGTGGTTAGTGACCCTGACTGCTATACCGGAGTCGTGAGTTCGATTCTCACCCAGGAAAAATGTTTGTGTGATGAGCATGATCATTTGTTCTGTGTCTGGGTGTAATTTATCCATAATATGTATGTATTTAGAAATATATAAGCATGTTTATCAGTTGTCTACCCATAACACAAGCTCTGCTTAGCTTCGGACTAGATGGCGTTGTGTGATAGTTGTGGAATATTATTATACTTGAAATCATGAGTCCCTCGGCTTGATCACGAGAAAAATGTATTTTTTTTTTCGAATATTAGATCGTACTATTCAAAGTCAAATATCTTAAAGTCAATAATCTTTGACAGTCGTTATCTAAGTCAGAAGCTCTAAAGTCTGACAACCAGTCGTACCATTAGATATGGTATTACCCAGTTACTGGGTTGTGGGGGTCCGACAGGCAGTCGCTCCATGTAAAATACTGATATCCAGCTGAATCTGGTTCGACTGGAAGCCGACCCCAATATAGTTGGGAAAAGGCTAGGCAGATGACTATTCAAAGTCAAAGCGGTTAATTCAATTTGACCAGAGTACATCATCATCAGCCTATAAATGTTCCTACTTCTTGGACACAGTCCTCCTCTCTGTGAGAGTGAGTGGGCCATAATCAATTACGCGGGCCCAGTGCGGGTAGGTTGAGGGATGTCACATGTTTCATGTTCTAGGACATGACGGTTTCCTATCGATGTTTTCCTTCACCATTTTGGGAGCTGTGGTTAAGTAATAAATTACACAAATTAATACGCCTGGCTAGATTCGAACCCACGACCTACAACTCGTAAGTCGAGGCCGATAGCATCGGGCCAAAGGCGGAAACAAATTATTAAAATGCGACGCGACCTGATGAAACGTGATGCGTGATGACACGAATCAAAATGTATAGGCATGGCGTCGCGTCGGATGTACATAGTGTGATTCTGGTCTATAGAAAACAATACATTTGATTCGACTCAACACGCATCGCGCTTCATCGGGTAGTGTCGCGTTTTATTAATGTGTTTCCGCCTTTACAGTTGTCAAAAAAAACTTATGATGAAGCTACCTAAAGTCAGAGTCACGAGGCATAATAACTTGTGAACCTAATTATCGCCATATTGCTCGCAGAGCGGATGGCCAATGAGGTTGAAAAGTGCTAGAGTGGAGACCACGGACTAGCAAGCGCAGCGTAGGACGTCCACCAACAAGGTGGACAGACGACCTTATGAAGGTCGCCGGAAGACGCTGGATGCAGGTCGCTTCCAACCGGTACATGTGGAGATCAAAAGGGGAGGCCTATGTTCAACAATGGACGTCCTATGGGTGAGATGATGATGATGATGATAATTATCGTAGTTGCCCTTTCCAAAACGTAAATCTCTGTGGATAAGAAAGGTCAATAAACTCTATGGACACTATTTAGCAAGATCTGCCTTTAGGTCGCTATCCCACTCTCGTTATACGAACGTTGGCGTCTCTCAAATGTCTGAGCAGCGTCGACGCAGACGTTGGACCACAGCGTTGGAGAACGTCAACCCTCGTTAAACGCCTGTGGAGTAGCGGCCTTAAATGCCACCGCTGGTACAAAAGCATCCTGCCGTCCCTCTCTCCCCATCATAATGAGACTGCGATACACTGTTACCTGTTACAAAAAATCCGATAGTCTGGCAAGCATTATATATGTATATGTATATATAAAGTGGTATCACCCAATTACTGGATTATCAATATTTAGCCAACAGAATGGGAATCATAACAGATTAGTAAGTCTAAACATAGACTAATATGAATTTAGGTTATTTTTCATTTTTAGGTTCCTTTTTCATTTTCCCTTTAGAGGGTCTGCTGGCAGAAATTTCTGAAGAAATAGGCAGTACCTTTGTACACACGGCTACACATCAATCTATACAAAACCAGTTTGTCTTGTTCTCGCTTCGTACGATTTTTACACACAATGAACGGTCAGCTAATACTGGTTATGCATAGCTTGGTGTGTAGCCGTGTGTGCCTACATCAGTATTAAACATGTATTTTCCTTTACATATGTTTGAAGATATGTGGTGTACTTACTTGGCAGTACAAAGAAGGCCTCCAGTGTCTTGTCGGCAGGAGAGTTCTTAATCATCCGCTGGTAGTAGTTCTCATCGTGCAGCTGTGGGTACTTGCGGATCGACGGCTTGAACATGTTCTTGCCCGGTGATAATCCTGGTAAATATAAAACAATACTCTTATTAAGAATGAAGCGCTGTATGGCTTTTCACGTTTTTGTAACGTAAACTGGAACTTTGACGTTAATTTGATGAAAAAAAATAGAACCTCGCTCGCAGACAAGAGGCACTTTTTAAATTTTCCTTTTTTTTATTGTAACAATGCGTAAAAACAGCAAATACTGTAAGTACGCTGTAAATAAAATACAGAAATTTTGTAATGAGGCATTCTCTGTTAGGAATAATGTTGCAGCTCTTAAAAAAAAATGTTGCAGGAGCACTCATTTGATGTTTTCAGAAACATTTTTGAAATGAAATCAACAAAACAGTCAGACAAGCACAATCGCTGGTTTCTTTTAAAGAGTCAGTTGTAAATAATTTCCTATCGCTGTAATGTATAATTTGTATATGTAATTATATATATGTATATATATATTTGTATAACATGTGTTTATATGTGTATTTTGTATTTTTGTGTCTATGGTATTGTATGTGTAGTTTAATGTAGGTGATTTGTTGTTTTTGGCGCATTATTTGTGCATGTATTTGCTGTGCACCATTAACTACCCTGTTTTATGTAATTTTTTTTTAGTCCATTCAGAGGTTGTCTGGAAGATATCGCTATAAGCGATAAGACCGCCGTTGTACCCTTATATTTAACAATATTGTAAAATCGTGTTTATTAATTTTGGTGTACAATAAAGTATATTCTAATCTAATCTAATCTAACAAAACGATTTTCATAGTGACTTTGTTTGACGTGCAAATCATCGATTGACTCCTCGCACTCTTTTTAGAGCAGAAGGGAATTTCCGTTATCGGTACATAAATCATTTTTAAATAAACAATAATGTTAACCATAACCTACAGTTGAAGGTTGTGTAAACAAACTTGAAGTTATAATAATAATAATAATATTCCACAACTATCACACAACGCCATCTAGTCCCAAGCTAAGCAGAGCTTGTGTTATGAAAGAAAAGAAAAGAAAGAAAAAACGTTTATTTGAGTAGCCGGTACACACAACATAAACAAATAAAAGAAGAAAAAAAAATGAATAAAAGATTAAGTTGTATAACATTAAAACAGTAAATATAACAGCAAATAATAATATAACATTGTGTGTCCCACGGCTACGCCAAATGGGTCCAGTTCAGCAAATTGTCGAGCAGCTAAGTGCTCGACGCTGGTTTTCAACTGGACCTGGACGGTGACGTGACGGACGCAAAGCAGCTTTATAACATCCAATCGTGCTATGTGTGTGTTGTGAAATATGTACATAAATACTTATATTAACTTGGAAAACAAATATAATTATGAATGTAGAAAATAAATTAAATATACATGTACCTACAAGATAATAAATATAGGGTAGGTAGTAAAAAATAAGTTATGGGTACTAGACAACTGATAAACATACATATATATTACTAAATACATACATATTATAGATAAATTACACCCAGACACAGAACAAATGATCATGCTCACCACACAAACATTTGTCCTGGGTGGGAATCGAACCCACGACTCCCGGCTTAGCAGTCAGGGTCACTAACCACTAGACCAACAGGCCAGTCAAGTTATGTAAACATAAACTTTCCCTCACTTGTAATGTTTACAAGTTGGGAGTTTAATCGACGCGATACCGACGTAAGAGCGCTCCCTCACCGTGAGCATTCAACTGTAATGTAACGTTACAGATTCGAATATTTCATCAATGACGAAAGACAATCGAGCATCAGAATGCGCACTTTGAAGTTACGCGAATGCTCCCGGTGAGGGAGGCGAAGTATTTCTTTGACAAAAGTCAACGTTTATTATCAAAGATTTTTGTGATGAAGAAAGTAAGTTAAATCACAGTCAAAGTAAACGAATTAAATATTTACAGACGCCAGCAGATCAACGTACCCCAGTTTGTCAAATTTTACAAAACGCACATTTAACCCTCCACTATTGTTATAAGGTTGAAAATCAATTAAAAAATATAGTTTGAGCTAAGTTGATGTGCTGACGTCTGAACTATTACTTCAACCTTAAAAGAAACGCTTTCATTGTCACTTATTTTGTCTCAAGGAACTTCAACAATCTGGCTGGGTCCAGGTCCCTTTGAGGCTGAATAGCTGTGGCGGATCTGTATGAAAGGCACCATAGCCACGGAACTAAGAGGCCAACTAAAGGAACAGGTTGGGTTAGAGTGTAGCCTTAGGGGCACTAAATCCGCCCCTAAGACGACCCACTGACCACAGGTTGGTTTTTAAACAGTCAAGTCTTACATTCCACCCAGGACGTCTCACTTGATGATTTCTGAAAAGGCCCTCTATTTTTAAGTTATTTAAAAATTAGCATAAATAATTTCAATAATGCACTGATCTTGCAACAACGGTATTACAGTTTATATATAATTTAAATTGTTTCGCAAATTACCAAGTTCCGGTAAGATTGGTTCACAGAATTACTTTGATTATAAAGGAATGTAAAATATCAACTATGTATAGGTTATGAAATATAATTTAATTAATGCCACGGAAATAAATTACTATCGTAGAATGTCGACTGCGTTTTTCGATTTCAAATTGAATAATAAGATTGGATTTATAGGATAACTAGCTAGCTAGGTCATACAAATATTTGTTCTTTGCGGGAATCGAAGCCACGACACGCTATACGCAACAGTCCAATCGCTCAATTTAAATCTAATTTATAATGAAAAATATCCTAATTGAACTCATATTATAATTATCTATTGCCTAATTTTCATTGTAATCTTATTATCTAATGTGTAATGTTAGTAAATTAGATTGTCTGATTTGGTTTTAAAGCTAGCATTATAGTAATTAATTTAATTATTTATTACCTCTAAAGATTTTCTGATTTTTGGTTATGCTCTTCTAGTCTGTGGATAATGCAGTTGACTGCAACATTACCATCGCAATGATGTGTTAAGCTGTATAATTGACTATATATAGACCGTTATTATGTAGTTGTTTATTATCCCGTTATTGTTTATAAATAAAATAAAAATAAAATTTTACCACGATAAAAAAAGGTACTAGGAATATACCTACTGTTGTATTAACCCCCCGAGGCTCCTAATTCCATAACACGCTGCTGGTAGCAAATTACTTACCAACACAACAATAAGGACGATATTGAAGGTCTACGCATATTATGTAGAACTACTAGCTGTTGAAAGCGGCTACGCCCTCTACAAGTCGAGAATGATCCCACGGAAAAATTAAATTAACACATAGAATAGTTTTATCCTGCTATTGTTACTGCTGTGGATTTCCATATCTCAATCAAATATTTTAAGAAAGATTTGATTAACGAATTGCAAATTAAAGTGCGCACTTTATACGGAATACAGTTTGCAAAATCTAACTTAATTTACTACACGAAAACATAAACAGTTCCAGTATCGACTCAGTTCCGCAGCTCGTGTCGCATCTCGGTGTGTTCTGACCCTATGGATTGATCAATACGATCATGTGAGCATGACTGCGGTGGCTCGGTTGGTAAGAGCGTAAATTGTGTACAGAAAATGGACATGATGTTTTGACAATTCATTATAGGTAATGTGCAAAACAGGGGCGTGCCTCTTTCTGATCAATAATAGTACGTCTGTGGTAAATAATAAACATCTAAGTGAACTGTATGTTTGTCACACCTCCGCCTGATCTCCGAGTTATCACAATGATTTGTAAACAAGCTTTAAAAATATTTACTTTAGACTTATTTTTAGTAGTCTAACCATTATTACCATCTTGGTCTTGGAGTATAAGTGTACAACAGACCATTATTTTAATCCTGGTAAAACTACCAAACGAGTCTTCCCACCCAGAGTGGGAAGGAAAAGACTGTCAGACTCGTACTGTCTAAAATCAGCGGTGATACTTTAATAGCCATTTACGTTAAAAGGTCAAGGTTACCTGACAAGACAGTTCCACGACCCCGGTGGGCTTTTGCCCGTGAGATTGCTGATAACTCTTTGAGGCGGGCGTGGAACACTACGCATGATCCAGGCAGGCTTGGTAAATGATCAGACGGGAAGTCACCCATTACTCGCCGTCCGCATACCCATCTACGGTGACCGAAAACTTGCCGTGGGCATCTCAGAAACACACACTACTATAACATTAAATGTAACAATTAGCTGGCTATAAAATCTTAGTAAAGATTCCCAAATCGGGCAAAACGTTATTGGGCTTTACCACCAGACAGATCAGGAATGACTAAAAACTACCTGTTTGCCGGAAAACCGTGGACACTATTGGGGAAACCCATGTTTCTTACCTAATACTTCCAATAACACATAATAATGTAACCGTATCTTTGAATAAATATTATTACACGAGTGTCATAGTAACAAAAAGTGTGACGTAGGTATATGGTACGTAATAAATTAACACGTTACAGAATGTAATAAATAGAAAAACATTTATTTTATACACACAACAGAAAAAATATATGACAAGAATTTTGCTGAGCATGTCCACACCAAAAGGGTTACCAACTCAGCATTTGCTGGGCGAAAGACACCCAGCGCTGATTTTCAGTTGACATCACGCAGTGACATACGGACGAGGGAAGGCAAATAAGTTCGTTCAAATATAATACAGTTTTTTGAATAGATTGACAGTTTGACCTAAAAATCTTTCGCAGGACTTATCTTATTACCGTGATACCGTGGATTTTAGTCAATACGAGTCTGACAGTTCCTCCCGCCCTACCCTGAGTGGGAGGACTCCTTTGATGATTTTACCACGCTAAAAAAAAGTGTTCCGAGACTTAAAATAAACTGTTAAAATCAGTGCCGTAACTTATCTAACTATCAATGAATTAAATATTGTTGTTACGTAAATATCTAATTCCCTAATTGTATTTTAAAGTATTATAATGATGATAAAGGGTTTTTCCTACTATACATATATCGATATGTGTAGTTTCCTCTAGCCCCATCTAAAGTATGTTGAATCGAAAATACGGCCGAACGCCCTACATTAACCATCAAATTTTTCATGTCTCCTTAGGTAGGTCAAGGAAAAACTTACAAAACTGAGTACTGTACCACTCTCTAAGGGCTCATTCTCACAGATCATCCGTATTTACACCGGATTTTAACGGATCCGTCGCTACTGGAGGTGAACATTGCATTTTACAGTACCGTTTTTACGAATCCGTAAGCCCCTTCGTACACAACTTGACTCAAGTCTCCGATACTTTACGACATTGGTATCCACGCGACTTTCGCAATACAAATCAAAAGAGGTTCGTACACGGGCACGCGTCAATGGATACAGTAAGTATTAGCCCTTTATTAGGTATATAAAGGGCTAATACTTACTGTATTGTCTATGAAATTGTTCATACAACATACGTCGTCATTGAATAAGCTTATTATTGACAATATAATTTATTTTTAATACATAAAATATGATATTGTCAATAAGCTTCCTCTCTCTTAAACTCACTTATTTACTTTGTTTTTTACCTACTTTTTTATTTATTCTGTGCCGGACAGGGTCCATGTTATGATCCAATAATATTTTTTACCACCTAAAAAAACATGTGGAATGCAATAAAAGTATTGAGTGTAAAAATTTTTAAAATAAAGTAGATCTCTAAAACGGAACTCTGTGTAAACGAGCCCTAATTCCGTAATTTATAGTGTAAGACGCAAGAGAGAGGAAAATAAAGATAGAAAGAGATGACGAACACTCTGATTAGATGTTAATTCATCAAGATAAGAAATTCTAATTTATGTCACAGCAGCTATTCATAACTTTGTAGTTTTTGAAGTAGTGTGTCATTTTATCGTATAACGTATTGGTATAAATAAATATTATTGACAACAGAGAGTTCAAGATCAATGTTAGTTGATGTAATAGTTCGCGTGTTCTGTAGACTAACGCGGTCAAACTGACATCTTATTTATTTTATAATATAACAATAATAAGTTTTATTAGTAAACTGATATGATTACTACAAAGTACACTGGCAACAATGCCGAAATATTAGAATCCCAGCGGTTTCACCCGCTGCAACTCAAAAATTATCCCACAGCAAGATAAAATCGGGATAAAAACTATCCTATGTGTTAATCCAGGTTATAAAATATCTATGTATTAGAGGTTTCACCCTTGCAACTCAAAAATTATCCCACAAGGAAATAAAATTGTGATAAAAACTGTCCTTTGTGTTAGTCCAGGTTATAACCTATCTTTGTACCAAAATTTTATCCAAATGCGTCTTTCACGTTTGTAATATTAGTAGGATTATGCTAAATACCCCGTTTTAGGTTCAAGAGCTCCTTCATCATCGGCCTACAGTGTTTTCAAAGGCCTCGTCTCTGCTATTAAAAACAAAATAAATAATAAACACAGGACAAAATTCCAGTACAAATATTTCGTACCGTTTTAAACTCGGAACTACAAATATAGAGAGCGACCTATTTGTTTAAAATAAGAACGTATTTTTAGAAGGAAAAAAAAACAAAGACTTAAGACCATTCTCACCATCGTCAGTCTTCACCATACCAATGGTACCACCAGTATAAATAACTAAAACACGTCTTTCACTTGGTTCAATGGCCCTGGAAAGTCTCCTCCCAGTTGGAAAATCAGGGAAAAGATTCGCGCCCAATTTTGACATATCCACGCCACCATTTAACTTAATCAAAACTTCACCGTTGCTTTCCATTTTGACAGTTTAACTTTTTAAAATCGTTTGACAGAATAACTTTTTTGAATATCGAACTTTTTTACGCGCACTGGTTCGCGGTCGTCCGCTGACGGTGCGGTCGTCGCGGCTCTGAAACGCAGACTGAAGAATGAACACTGAAATGAGTCGCGTCGCACTGTGAGATTCCCGTGATATCGAGACATGCATAGAAGACGTATAGCCCTTTTTAACCGACTTCAAGAAGGAGGAGGTCAGTGAGTCGGTATCAGTTCGGTCGCTATTTTTATTTTTCTGGTCCAATTGTATGCTTATTTTATATTCGATGCAGGATACCTGCCATTTGATCCCACAAAAATTTCATTTTGGTGCAGTAGTTTTTATTTAATGAGCATTTTTCGCTTATTGAACGATATTTTCACCGGTACGCGGATTACAAAATTCTAGTGAAGACTTAAGAAAATAATGTATTTAACAAGAATTACGGTTAAATATTTGAACTAAAAAGGGTGAGAAATATAAGAAAAAAACTTTTTAGTAAAAGAAATATATATTTGGAGTCCGTTAATTTTGATTTTAAATGCTCTAGTGATGTGAAAATTCTATTTTAATCAGCATAGTGTGAATTATGTAACCTTGACCTTCCACTGAGTTTATCCACCCGTACGCCTAATTTAAGAACAGATAATTAATAATTAAATTATGTAAATATATAAATAGTGATGTTATTCATAAGATGGTATAATATTTCTTGTAAATAATGACGTTTATTAAGGATCGGTACTAGCAAAAAGTGTTATGGCATTTCCATAAGTTTATGTATAAAACTAAAAACAATAGCCACGAAAAAAAAGGTCTGGGTAGCTTAAGAGTTCCCCCAGGGTCTACAAATATCGGATTGAGGATAAACCCGGCTGGAATTGTTAAAAAAAATATTGAAAATCACTAAAAACGCGTAAAAAGCACCACCGTATTTCCATAACTTTGGCGTAAATAAGCAGAAAACTAATTAATATTATACATAAATAAAGAGAACAAAGACCGGTGTACTGTCTACATGTGTCTGTTTTTCAAAACATTGTATATTTTTCGCGTAAAAAATTCGTAAAGTAACTGAATTTTGAGGCCGAAAATCTCCATACATTTTACTATGGCGGAATATTTTATCCGGCATTGGTTCGAGATCGAATCGCAGAGCTCAGTCGTCCTCAGGATTTCAAGGTGAGAGCACGTCGCTTTTTACCAAAAAATTACGCGGCTAAGTGGCGTGTACATACACAAGACTAATGTGCGAGGTGCGCACAGTGGTTGGAAATCAAAAATTGAAAATAAAACAAAATTGTACATTGTAAAAATTTGTAGTTGCATGTTTGTACAGGTAGTTGGAATTGAATTTTTTTATTTGTGATGGATGATACTTTTTGCTAACGGCAAGTTAAAAAAAAACAGGTTCAAGCGATATCGACTTTATTGACGTTTAGAATTTAGTTTATTTTTCTCACATTCTCGTTAGCTAACATTGATCCTCATTAAAATCCGGTGTTTGCGTAAATGTCAATAAGGTCGAAAATTGCTTGAACCTGTTTTTTAAACTTACTCAACGAAAGCAAGTAAAAAAAAGGTTCACGCGGTTTTCGACTTTATTGACATTTAAAATTTAGTTTGTTTTCCTCGTATTCTCGTTAGCTAACATTGCTCCTTCATTAAAATCCGGTGTTTGCATTAATGTCCATAAAGTCGAAAATTGCTTGCACCTGTTTTTTTTAAATTGCATGATAGCAAAAACTATCACCCATCGCAAAAAGAATTTTTGAATTCCAACTAGCTCCTTAGATTAGCCGTCAACCAAACAAAACAAGTTTAGATAAATATATATTTCAACTAGATGAAAACCCGGCTTCGCTCGGGTGAAACGTGTGTCATACATAATACACATCTAAATGTAGGTGTCACAGTAACTCATAAGTCCCACGACCGCGGCAGGCTTTGGCCCACAAAGGTGGGCCCCGTCATTGTGCTGACAGTCTTTGAGGCGCGCGTGGAACACAACGGGCCGTCGACCCGGGCATGTTCCATGATCAGAGAGCGAGTTGCCCATTAGTCGCCGCCCGCACGCCCGCGCCTGTTGGCCGGACTGCGGCTGGGTCGTGAGGTGCAATCCTGCACCGTATGCTCCACTGTGTCCGCCTCTGGGCGATCCACACAGTGGTGACACCCAGGTGTTTCTTCAGGTACCTCCACACCCGGAACTTCCGTGTCCGGTGAGGATCTGCGTCAGGTGGTAAGTCAAGACGCGATGCCTATCTAGGCACTCCTCCAACCTTACCGGGGGTCTTAACGCCGCCATCGCGGCGTGCCCGGACCTCTGTTGCGACAGTCGCTCCCTCCATATTATCGCCCTGAGATCGCCGGAGCTCTTCCCGCCGCACTAAACTTGTCGAGGCAGGGGGGTTTTAGTTTATAGGTTTTTCTAAGGAGGTTTAGTAACTACATAATACACCACATGACACTGGCCGAAAATAAAGAGAAAAAATAAAAACTTCTCAACATGATAACCGATGTCAAAAATGGCGGCTGCGATCTGTCTTATAAGAAAACCATTACAATTTTACAAAATACTCGACAATCCGAATTTTGCGGATATATGTTGTCGACTCGAAATCTCTATATTATCGCCCTGAGATCGCCGGAGCTCTTCCCGCCGCACTAAACTTGTCGAGGCAGGGGGGTTTTAGTTTATAGGTTTTTCTAAGGAGGTTTAGTAACTACATAATACACCACATGACACTGGCCGAAAATAAAGAGAAAAAATAAAAACTTCTCAACATGATAACCGATGTCAAAAATGGCGGCTGCGATCTGTCTTATAAGAAAACCATTACAATTTTACAAAATACTCGACAATCCGAATTTTGCGGATATATGTTGTCGACTTGAAATCTCTATATTATCGCCCTGAGATCGCGCCGGAGCTCTTCCTGCCGCACTAAACGTGTCGAGGCAGGGGGGGTTACATTTTATAAGTTTTTCTAAGGAGATTTAGAACTACATAATACACCACATGACACTGGCCGAAAATAAAGAGAAAAAATAAAAACTTCTCAACATCGTAATCGATGTCAAAAATGGCGGCTGCGATCTGTCTTGTAAGAAAATCATTACAATTTTACAAAATACTCGACAATCCGAATTTTGCGTATATATGTTGTCGACTCGAAATCTCTATTTTTTAATGTTTTATTATTCAGGCTAGCTTTCGATCGAGTCTACCGTAGCCCTGCACGAAATTATTATAGAAGATAGAAATATTAATTTGTTGGGTACGCGCTTACTGCTACTTGAACACTCTATGCGTTAAAAGATGTGTGTGTGAGTGGGTCGACCGCGTCTATCGCTGTGTGAGTAGCGCTTCAATACCTATTTTTCCCTCGCGCCCGCCGCATAGAAGGGCCTTAAGGTCAACGAGCTGTCGCTCAAGCACTATGAAAATCAGTTTTTTTTTATTAATTTTATCTTGTTCCTTAACACTACAAGAACATTAGATGAAAAAAAAAGCTTTATATATTATAACTATATAGCTGACCCGGCAAACGTTGTTTTGCCATATAAATTATTTTTACACTTAGGGGTATGAA
Source organism: Agrotis ipsilon (assembly GCA_028554685.1). Taxonomy (NCBI): domain Eukaryota; kingdom Metazoa; phylum Arthropoda; class Insecta; order Lepidoptera; family Noctuidae; genus Agrotis; species Agrotis ipsilon. Next base: position 12,208,599 of record CM052973.1, on the reverse strand, counting down.
AAATAGATGTTGGCCATTCTCATAGATACAGAATAAGCACAAAAAATTTCATCAAAATCGGTCAAGCCGTTTCGGAGGAGTATGGCAACGAAAACTGTGACACGAGAATTTTATATATTAGATATTAATCTTGTAGAAACTCAAAAACCGGAACTTACACAAGTTAATACACCCTGTAAAAGGGTTGAAAGATTTTTCGATGAAGTTCGGCACGCTATACCGAACTTTCCGCCATTTTAGTTTCAAAATAGCTTCTTAACAGAATTAAAACTTCCATTAATATTTCAGAAACATGACACAAGTGTCATGTTTCTGAAATATTAATGGAAGTTTTAATTCTGTAAACCCACTGAAATTACCTTGCAAGATAAAAAATCTCAAGAGATTTTTTATCTTGCAAGGTAATTTCAGTGGGTTCTTTTACAAACATTTCAATTAAACGCAAACAAGAACAACCAAGCTTACGCGGTAAAATCATCAAATTAGTCCTCCCGCCCCTTGCTATCAGGCTTGACTGCCTAAAATCAACGGTGTCCTTCGGTAGCCCTTTGTGTACCGGAGTCGTGGTATACGTATGTCCCGCAACAGGCTTATTGGCCTTAAGGCTATTAACTAATATTGATCAGTGAGAGAATCGAACCCGCAACAAGTAGCTCTGCCAAAAATAAGTCAGCTTCTGCTCTAAGCGTGTCGTCTGATACACTGAGTAAATTATACATAGAATAACACGCATTGATAAAAACTAACCATGAAGCCATTGTACAGATTGATAAACGTTATCGCATAAATATTAACCTGTGACCTAGGGAAAATCCTATCGATTATAATAAATTCCCTTTTAATACATCAAATAGACAATGTAGCCTCATTTAGACGATGCAAGAAATTGCATGCAAGTTAGACTAGCAGCATTTGTTTGATCAATTCCATTATAGCCCGCAATGTAGTAAAAAAAAATGTTGCAGTGAAAAGGGCCTTAATAATTGTAGATTGCGTAGTTCTTGGTCTTGGGCTCAGTTCCCAGGTCTGACAAAATGTTATCAGGAATTCCTTAGTAGCAAATAATTATCAATTCAATGTTTTTTTTTTTTATATAAGGTATTTCTCGATCCTGTGTCTTGGGTGCGTTTACAAACATAGCAATTCACATACACAAACACCTAGACCCGGAACAAATACTTGTAGGGTAATACAAATACGAGTGCCGTGCGGGAATCGATCCCGCGACACGCTCTGCAGTAGTCGATTGCTTAGCCACTGCGCCAGCGCCAACCCTGTCCGCAATGTAGTCAAAATTTCTTGCGGAGTATAAAAGAGCCATAACAATAGGTAATTGTATTAGACTGCGTGATTGGTGTAGTGGCCGTAAGCGCGACTGCACCAATCACGCAAGAGATATTGGGCTCTATTTCCAGCTCTGACAAAATGTTATTAGGAATTAATTCCTCAGAAGCAATAAACGACCATACACTAGGAATTCCTCCTGTTTCGTGTGTGTTAACAAACAAAGAAGCCCACATACACAAACACCTACTCCACAAATAACCGGAACAAGTACTTATAGGTTAATATATTTATTCAGTGCGGGAATCGAAACGGCGACACGCTGCGCAGTAGTCGATTCCTTAGCCACTGCTAACCATACCGTCTATGGATATATTTCCTGGCACTCGACACATTATATTTGTAAACATTCAAAAAAACTGTTACTATTAAACGCGGGTCTCATCACTTATGGGTCGCGGGACTGTCTCATAGGTAACGTTAGGGGCTATTGAAAGACCACCGTGAATTTTAGTCAATACAAGTCCCTTAAGTCAATACCGCCCTTGGTGGACTCATTTGATGATTTTACCACTACAAAAAAAGGTCTCAACTTATCACGCACAGCTTATACTCGTAGGTATCCTATACGAAGTATACCTAGGTTAACCGGTTTCAAGTAAGGTTCTTCCCCGCTTATAGACGCAGATTCAAAAACCAGTGAAGCGGGAACTTGACTCGGTCGGCAATGATTTTTTATTTTTGTATGGAATAAGAGCCAAGCTATTTGAAACACCCTAAACGCAATAGTTTTTGAGAGCATCTTTTTTGGTAAAATCATCAAATGAGAACTCCCACCCCGGGCAGGGCGAGAGGTACTGTCAGACTTGTACCGACTAAAATCCACGGTGTCCTTCAATAGCCCTTTATGTTCCGGGGTCACGGTGATGGTATAAGACCCGCGACCTTTGAGAGCATCTACAAGCAAACTGTACCTTACATGCTGAGACACAAATTCGCTATATATAATTAAATTAACATTTTAATGTAGTACATCAGTTCCTTAACAACAAATATTTTCCCGTATTTTTAGGGTCCTCATGGAGAAAAACTGGACTCTAAAAATATTTCGAACTCCCGTAGTCCGCGTGGTGGATTACAGTCCGCTCCTTCGCACAGAGAGGAGGCCTGTGTCCCAGCAATAAGAACATTATTAAATAGGCCGATTATGCTATGTGATGTACCATATTCTGACGCAAAATACGCGCAAATGACGTGAAGTAGCGGGTACCAGCCCGTTGTACAATACAAAACAAGTGCCCTAATCCTGAGTCCTTATCAAAATATATAACTACTTATATTTTTTATGAAAATACCTTATATCGTCCCGCCCCGGCTTCGCACGGGTGCAATCTCTGCTATATTATCCATGTTATTTACATAAAAACCTTTCTTCCTTGAATCACTTTATCTATTAAAAATAACCGTATCAAAATCCGTTGCAGTTTTAAAGAAATAAGCATACAAGGGGACAGAAATCGGGAAGCTACTTTGTTTTATACCAGGGCCCCCGCATCCATATGTGCAAAGTGTGCAATGCACACGGGCGCCATCCTCTAAGGGCGCAAAAGCAAAGGGCCCAGATTAAAACTTGAAGTCTGGAAACGTTTTACTTTTAGCGTTCGCTCTATGAAGAATTACCTTGTCCTATTCCAAAAACCTAAAAAAAATTACAAATAAATGATTTGCCATTCGGTTTTCTTGACCTCTCTTTTGATAGCTCGTTTTTCAATACCAAATACTTATTGTATGTTAGATAAATCTTGTTGTGTTCTACAAAATTTTAAAAAGTTTTTCTTCTCTAGGATGCCATGGCACTCTGGTTTGGGTGTGAAGTTGATGGTGGACTTGATGGTTTCTTTCGTGTTTAAGGTCCGAGGCGGCAAGCTTTACAGCCCAAGGGCACTGAATTTTAAAATACACCACTGACCTACCTACCATAAAAAAAGATGATTCAAAATGCTTTAAGGGGCGCCAAAATTCTTTTTTGCACACAGGCGCCAGTAGCCCTTACGGGGGCCCTGTTTTATACTATGAAGTGATGATACATAACAGTCTCACCTTCCTCTGTCTTTATCATGCCAACGTCCCCCGCCACGAGGACAGTCTTCGCTAGGATTCTGTTTGTAAGTCTTCACTTGAACAAACTGGACTCCTGGTGAATAATTTTTTGGCTATCACTTTTGAAAACTCTCGGGTGGCCGCCGTTAAAGACAAGCATTGCGATTATATTTTCAGATAGAATAATAATTTAATTTACACACAAACATTTACGTTTTTGACATAAAAAAATATATAATTTAATACAAAGAGTGTGAATTGTTGACAATTTACTGTCAATTTTATGGTCATGAACTGTGATGTTTTTTTTTGTTTTATTTTTATTAGTAAAGGTATGATGGCGTTTCTTCTTTAGTAGGCTCTCTTGGCGTCGTCGTATATCAATTTTTGAGGAGACAGCAGTTTTTTCCTACCCTGAGGAGCCGTGGCTAATAATTACAGCAACACCAGCCGATCCTCCGATTAAATCAGGCGCTTGCTGAGGTTTTGCCTGTAGATGGGTGACCATCCTGTCATAGCGAGTTTGCCGTTCGTGCGCTCGAAATCACGTAAATCTGTTCCGCGGCTTCAGTATTTAGATCTTCGATAAGTCGCTACTATGAGGTGATAAGCCTAAAGTCTGACACCAGTCTAATCAGGGAGTATCGTCTTACCCAGTTTACCGGTTGTCAAAGTCCGGCAGGCAGTCGTTCCATGTAAAAATACTGATATCTCACTGCATCTGGTTTTGACTGGAAGCCAACCCCAATATAGTTGGAAAAAGCCGAGGGCAGATGATGAGCATTTTTTCGCACCCTTCTCTGTTCAAGCTCTTAGTTAAAGGACTCCCTACATTCTTCTCCTTTACTCGCAAACCGGGCAAACGTCTCCTTCGCGGCTACGTCTTCAATGATATTTTTAAGAAACTGGAGGCCTACCATGACGTCTTAAAGCCAAAAGTAATTTCAGTGTAGGAAAGAGTACAGAGGTATTACAAGTGTCTCTCTCTCTCACTGGAACAGTACACTGGATTTAGACGTCATAGTAGGCTACCGCTAAAACGACTTTCCCACCACTAACACAGTGATGGCGTCTCGATCTGGCTCACGACCCACTATCCTGAAATTTTGTAGTCTAGAACAGTCTTTACTAAATACTTGTTCAAAAAAAACACCAGTCTCGCACTCAGGTCTTCTTACGGTTAAAAAGTTGTGAAGTGTGAGACCCATGTAATACCAATCTTCTCATGTAATTATTAAGCGACTCTCCTGTCTTAATACGTCCACTCCCTTAAGACCACGACGTGATCCATAACAATTGAAAATTCAATTGTTGTCTGGAATCTCCAGTACTCGAAGCATAAGTTGTGACGTAGTAATTGACAGCATCTTATAGACGCATCTCAATCTAAAAAACTTTAATGTTTTATATAAATATATCGGCCATCGCATGAAAACACGTTGTGTTATTAAAATTATTTAGTGTTTTTGAGATCGTGAGTGGCGTGAGGAGTGACCAAATTAAGAAAAACTTTTAACCCTTACAATTCTTAAACTACTGGTTAAAATTGAATGAAAATTGAAATATACGGTTGTTTATTACAATTGCCTGCCACGGGTTACTGAAAAATTCAGGCTTCTAGTTTTAAATCCCACAACGAAGTTACAGGGGTCGAAAAATGGCCTGAATTGCTTCGAGAAAAGGGCTGGTACGGCGTTGCCGCCTTTTTGCTCAACTTGGTGGGGGCACTCCTGCCCCCTTATAGATGTTAAAAATGAAAACCCGTTGTCCGTTGTCCACGACATAATATGAAAACGCTCTTGACCGATTCGGACGGTTGACCGATCGATGATTATTTTTTGTTGTGATTTAGGTAACCATCGGGACCGGGTTTTAAACGGGTCTCCACCGTGCGAAGCCGTGCACGGGCCCGCTAATTAACAATAAGTTTTCAAGCTCAATTTCACTTATTATTGTTTTTGCATGTCTAAAGTGCAATGTATAGGGAGCACTGTAACATATCTTTAAGGTGTACAATACCTTACCTTTAAGGGTTACATTTTATTAATTTATGTTATAATCAGTCGGTTAGTCGGCGCGTTTAAAAAACGTGGTGGGCATAGGCCCTTAGAGCGAGACCCCATTAGTGCGTTGCGCTGTGTTGCGTTGCGTTGCGTGGCACGTAATTAGCTTTAGCTATGTATCTCTTACTAAGACGCATCGCAACGCAGCGCAACGCACTAATGGGGCCTCACCCTTACATAATCAAATTTTGCATTAATTAATATTATTCAATATTTGCTATTGTAGCACCCTGTACGAGCTAACTTTCACCTTTTAACCACAGAGCTAGTATACCTAGATATCCGATCTACCTCACCTAGTTTCAATCAGCTTCCTAGAGCATCACATTACAATAAATCAAACTCAGTTCAGTTGCATCGCGATCTTAGACTGCTAATGTTCTTTCTGTGTTACCTGTAATTTGTTTGTGCTCATTATCTGCGATGGTAAGTAACTTTTGATTATTTTAGTTTTTTTAATTACGTTTGGTGCGAACTAACCGTGGGACGTAATGGCTAATTGAAGGAATACGGTTGATTTTAGTCTGTATACGTGTACGAGTCTGACAGTGTTGGAAGATCACAAATATGACAACTAAAATATGAAGATAGTACTTGCCCTCCATGTGGCACAGCCGTGAGACGCCTTGTATAATATAAGACCAGAATTTAAGAACCAACAACAATTAACAAACTCCAATGAATCATCGAATTGAATAAAAACCAAAAGTACTTCACTGAAAAGGATTTAGTAGTTTTGATGGTAACCCTAGATTTTAAACATGGGGACTCCCCGACCATATATATTTTCAGGTTGTTATTAACCCCCGACGGAAAAAGAGCGGTGTTATAAGTTTGACGTGTCTGTCTGTCTGTCTATCTGTCCGTCTGTCTATCTGTCTGTGGCATCATAGAGCCCAAACGGTCGAAGCGATTTCAATTTAGTTTTTTTTTGTATGAAAGGTGACTTACCTGCGAGTGTTCTTAGACATGTTTGATGAAAATCGGTTGAGCCGTTTAGAAGTTGTGGGGGTAAAAGTGGGGAAAAGTAACCGAAGGTCTGCAAATATACTCGAGTTGGGTATCAAATGAAAGTGTACTAAAAGGTAATATTGATGACTTAATCGGGAGTACTGTTAGCAACATAAAATGATAAAAGTATGTACCTATAAAAAGTATAAAATAAATTTAAAACTTAAAAAACCCCCGACACAAAAACCAAGTTCCCTTTAAAAAGTAAAAAATTATAAATATACGCCGCGTTGGGGGACTGCAAAAAAACAGGAGATGATAAATAATTTGGAGCAGCCCCCCAACGCGACGTATTTTTATTATTTTTTACTTTTTAAAGGGAACTTGGTTTTTATGTTTTGTGTCGGGGGTTTTTTTTGTTATTCTTTATTCGAGTTACATATAACTAGGGATGTGTCAGACCCGATCAACCTTCCCCCCACCGCGTATGTCTACGGTGCTCAACGTGCTCGTGGAGACCAACCCCGGATTGGACTACTTTTTCCCTGATAAATGGATGACGATAATGTTAGAATGTTTGCGGTTCTGTAAGACGACAGAGTGGTAGGATATAATCATTGAGTTTTAATAGCGAACGCTGTTCTAAATGTATAATAATAAATATAACCTCTTTTTGTATGCCACGTAAACTTTGTCAATTTCTTTTACACCAGGTTTTCAACGTTGAAGGAGTTCTTGCACCGGTGTTCACACCTTTTGAGGAGTCAGGGTCTGTGGACCTCTCCATCATACCCATTTACATGGCTCATTTGAACAAGCATCAAGTAAATGGCATCCTTGGTAAGTCTAGCATCTTGTTTCAAGCTACTGATACTAATTGGTTAAGCAATCGCCACCTATACTCTGATTGCTCGAGCAGTTACTTTGTTTTGGTCATCATCATCATTTAAGCCTATTGCAGTCCACTGCTGGACATAGGCCTCTCCCAGAGAGCGCCACAGCACACGATCTCCAGCTTTTTTCATCATTTTCTTTGTTTATGTAAATGATACATTTATAGTATAGGCACTAGCTTTTCCCCGCGGTTTCACTCGCTGCTCTTATTTATAGTACCCTGATATTATATAGCCTTCCTCCATAAATGAACTATCCAAAACAAATAGTAGATTGTTATACAAGGGTGGAAAGAAATCAATTCCCATACGAGGTATTTAGACGCACGAGCGAAGCGAGGGCGGCTATAGTCCGAGTGGGAATTGATGACTTTCACCCGTGTTAAACACTCTACTTTTCATTTCAAATATAAGGAAAGTAAAAAATATCCTTTTTAATTTAAATTTCGAATATGGAACACACCGTCCGCGTCACCGCCGCGTGCCATCCCACTTTAATAGGTATCTATTTTTTTTAATTCACATTGGCCGTATACACTCACAAGACCGCAGCATTTTTTTTTTAATCGATGTTTTCTTAATTATGTAAAAACGATATGAAAACCCGGCTTCGCTCGGGTGAAACGTGTGTCATACATAATACACAAATAGGTACTAAATATAGGTGTCACGGTAACTCATAAGTTTATAGGTTTTTCTAGAAGGAGGTTTAGTACCTACATAATACACCACATGACACTGGCCGAAAATAAAGAAAAAAAATAAAAACTTCTCAACATGATAACCGATGTCAAAAATGGCGGCTGCGATCTGTCTGGTCGGAAAATCATTAGAAATTTACAAAATACTCGACTATCAGAATTTTGCGGATATATGTTGTTGACTCGAAATCTTTATTTTTTAATGTTTTATTATTCTGGTTAGCTTTAGCACGAAATTATTAATATAGAAAATTATAGCCGACTAAATAACCAATTTTAGTTCTATTTTTAAAATTCATTCCCTCCCTACGGAGGGAAGCAATTACTATGAGTCTTTCCCGCCCAAGGGAGGGAAGCATCGTTTTCGACCCGCTGCTCTGATCAAACAAACACTACTTTCCGAGTATGAGAAATGAAATAGTAGATTGTTATACAAGGGTGGAAAGAAATCAATTCCCGTACGAGGTATTTAGACGCACGAGCGAAGCGAGGGCGGCTATAGTCCGAGTGGGAATTGATGACTTTCACCCGTGTTAAACACTCTACTTTTCATTTCAAATATAAGGAAAGTAAAAAATAGTATTTTTTCTAAAATATTTATTGATAGTAACAAAATGAGTAGTACATAATTAATAGTCTTTTTTAATTTAAATTTCAAATATGGAACACACCGCCCGCGTCACCGCCGCTGGCCATCCCGCTTTAATAGTTTTTTTTTTAATTCAAATTGGCCGTATACACTCACAAGACAAGGCATTTTTTTAATCGATTTTTTTCTTAATTATGTAAAAACTAGATGGAAATCCGGCTTGCCCGGACCTCTGTTGCGGCAGTCGCTCCCTCTATATTATCGCCCTGAGATTGCGCCGGAACTCTTCCCGCCGCACTAAACTTGTCGAGGCACGGTTTCAGTTTATAGGTTTTTCTAAGGAGGTTTAGTAACTACATAATACACCACATGACACTGGCTGAAAATAAAGAGAAAAAATAAAAACTTCTCAACATGTCATCCGATGTCAAAAATGGCGGCTGCGATCTGTCTGGTCTGGAAATTTGCAAAATACTCGACAATCTGAATTTTGCGGATATATGTTGTCGATTCGAAATCATTATTTTTTAATGTTTTATTATTCAGGTTAGCTTTCAATCGAGTCTAACGTAGCCCTGCTCGAAATTATTATTATAGAAAATTATAGCCGACTAAATAACCAATTTTAGTTCTATTTTTAAAATTCATTCCCGCCCTAGGGAGGGAAGCAATTACTATGAGTCTTTCCTGCCCAAGGGAGGGAAGCATCGTTTTCGACCCGCTGCTCTGATCAAACAAACACTACTTTCCGAGTATGAGAAATGAAAAAGATTTTTCAATTCGAACCAGTAGTATCAACAACTCTACAGCTTTGTAACAGATATGCTAATGCTACCAATTTGGTGAAAGAAGACACCGTGAGGAAACCTGCAGGTCAGAGTACCAAAAGCTCGAAGACAGCTGTCATCTATCAATTCGTACTGGGCATGCATGGTGGAAAACAGCCCAGTCCCTGTCACAGAGGAGGCCTCTGTCCCAGCAGTGAGAACTTTTATAGGCTGGATGATTTATTTTAGAACTGGATCAATAGTTACTTACAGAGATTACCCTCTACATCATTATAAACCTTTTTTTTACTCTATAATATTCGTATAAACTATGTGGGCTTATTTTTCCCAAAGTTGGTGGAACCACAGGAGAAGGCATGTCTTTGAGTGTGGACGAGAGGAAGTTACTCTTAGAAGCCTGGACGACAACTGCTAAATCATATGGCACCAAAGTCATCGCCCAGGTTGGAGGGGCACCTTTGCCAAATGTTTTAGAACTGGTAATGTTATGCACACATTTTATGTTTCACATTTTAGTTTCTACTTACGCACGCAACAAAAATTTGTATGATCTTAAACTAGTAATATTATACACAAGAAAGTAAAATAAAAAGAAAAAACATTCGAAGGGCGTCAAAGAATACGTCCACATCGTTTAAAGTAGTTGTTTCGGATCGGGGTGATTTGTTACTGATATTGGTTGTGGTAACTTTAAAAATCAGTTTGAAGAGTCCGCGCCCCTAAACTCCACATCCAAAACGCATTCTCTTTCCAACGAATCAATTCTCTAAGGGCTCTCCCGCACACGGGCCACCGGCCACAACTACAAAACACCGCCCCCGGCATATTTCCTGTAGTTTTCATATATTATAAATGAACTCGCCGCACACGTCGGTTTGACGCCGGTGGCCGCCACACGCTACAATGCATGCTATAATGTGGCCCGTACCCGCCACAAAACGCCGGCACAAAACGCCGCCACTCGCCACTCGCTCACCCGTCTCTCTCGCTTACCTCAGTAATGCAACAAAAAAAATAACAGCCAGAGACTACAAGTATCGTCCACCGGCCACAAGTGGCTGTCGGCGGCGTTTCGTGGTTGTGGCCAGTGGCCCGTGTGCGGCGACACTTAATCTCCTCTCTTGTCTCAGGCAAAACACGCTGAGAAGCTCAAAGTGGACGGCATTATGACCCTTCCGGAGCTGTTCTACAAGCCGAAGACAGTCGACCACTTGGTGTGCTACCTGCAGACAGTCTCCAATGCAGCACCGACCCTACCTCTGATCTATTATCACTTCCCAATGATGACTGGAGTTGAAGGTACGTATAAGGACTCGTTCGTGGACACGCGGGTGATAAGCGGCGCGGCACACGGAGGGCTTACGGAAGTTAACGGCCACCGGAAAAACAAACTTATAATAATAATATTCCACAACTATCACAGAACGCCATCTAGTCCCAAGCTAAGCAGAGCTTGTGTTATGGGTACTAGACAACTGATAAACGTACTTATAAATGTATATTTCTAAATAGATACATATTATAGATAAATTACACCCAGACCAGACACAAAACAAATGATCATGCTCATCACACAAACATTTAATTTTGTCCTGGGTGGGAATCGAACCCACGACCCCCGGCATAGCAGTCAGTGGGTTACTAACCACTAGACCAACAGGCCAGTTGTATATGTATAGCTTGATATACGATTCTACGGCTGATATGATTATGATGATAATGAATCCGCCTAACGTCCAGCATGGCATGTACGAGACCTAATCTTTTTTCTGAGCCTTATAATCTTAGTTGAGATTCCGATACGCATGATTTAAATCGTATCTTTTTCGAGTTTTAGAGGAGGAGGGCAGTGGACTGTTACAGGCTGTCATACAATACGTTCGTCAATTATCTCCAACAAGAACAAGCAACAGAAAGAAATCGAATATATTTTTTTACTTCTTTCCAGTAAACATGCGGCAGTTATTCTCTCAAAGTTCGTCCAAAGTACTAAACTTCAAAGGTGCTAAGGCCGACCTCGGAGTAGCCGACCAAGTTGCCGACTTACTGGGCAAAGACCAGAGAATTTTCATAGCCAACCATGTAAGTTTCAACGCTGGATTACACTCCTGATCAATTTTTTTTGTAGGTTCTAGATATTTTGCATGAAAACCTACTTAAAAAGAGTAAAGCGCCGTATTCACGTTCCATCTTGCTGTACGTCCCGCCAAGGTCATACACGATACACGAAGCAAAAACACCGTGATTATGACGTACTGGACGTACGTCAAGCCTATTCACGTTCTTTTTGCGTCGTGCATCGTGCATGACGTACAGCCGTGACAGATGGTGAATACGGCGCTTAAGAGGGTCGGAAGAAAAAGTTGATCGATTTTTGTTTATAATCATCAAAAGAGTCCAATCTCGTTTTTTTTTTTATAGCGTGGTAAAATCATCAAATGAGTCCTCCAACCCCGGGCAGGTCGGGAGGGACCGTCAGACTTGTACTGACTAAAATCCACGGTGTCCTTCAGTAGCCCTTTATGTTCCGGGGTCACGGTAATAGAAATAAGTCCCGCGAACCCGGCAGGCTTTGGACCTCTGAGAGGGGGCCCCGTCAGGTCCAATCTCGTACGGACTAAAATCCACGGTGTTCCCTCAATCGCCCTTTACGTGCCAAGGTCACGGCTACCCGATAAGACAGTCTCGCGACCCTATAGACTGAAGGTCACCAGGCAAAAATATATATTATAATATATCCACCAACACACTGGAAGATATACGGCTTCCCGGTACCCTTTCAACATCTTAAAGTGGTGTGCCATAAGAACTTAAAGTAATGGTTATGCACACTCAGTTGGTCACGCCATCTTTTACGAAGTCAGTCTTTTAGCTGTCCGGAATCTAGAAAATGGACAGAGAAACAAAATCCTCAACAAATTGTAAGATTTCCATGTTGCTGAAAATCATTTTCAAACATCCAAATCTCTAAGTCACCTATACTATGCTATTTATGTTATCTAAGTTTTTAAACTGACATGGTCACTATTACAAATATTAGGGTTTAAAACGGGATATTTACCATGTTTATTATTTGTTTTGAGTTTCCGATATTTCGGCACTGTTGCAAGTGCCATGATCACGGATGAACTGAAGTTATTGCGGGTGCATGTTTATGAGCAGACAAATCGGTCTACCCTCCTTCTCGTTCGTTTTTTGCGTTCGGCTTCACCACCGTTGTCACTCGTCTCACTCACAACACGAAATTGTTCCCGACACACAAAGAAGGAGGGTAGACCGATTTGTCTGCTCATAAACATCCACCCGCAATAACTTCAGTTCATCCGTGATCATGGCACTTGCAACAGTGCCGAAATATCGGAAACTCAAAACAAATAATAAACATGGTAAATATCCCGTTTTAAACCCTAATATTTATTTATGTTATCTCCAGCACCTCGCTCCATCAGTCCTGATGGGCCACGACTCCAGCATCGCGACTGTCGCCAACCTATTCCCCGACCTGGTCCATAATATTGTGGAGTCGGTGAAGGCAGGAGAGGTAGCAAAAGCAAGAGTTCTGCAGAAAAGACTGAATCAAATCGTTGATGCTGTAGCTTCACAAGGTAATCAAGCAAACCATTAAGTACTTTAATAACTTCCACAGGCTTTTATCATTCACCATCGTATGTTCCCACAGCTGGGACACAGGCCTTCTTCGTGTGAAAGTAAGCGGGCTGGTATCTACCACGCAGGCCCAGTAAGAGCTTGTAGATGTGTCATGTCTTCCAATGCAAGACAGTTTTCTCATGAAGTTTTTCTGCGCGATTTCGACCGTTTTAAATTACACCTAATGTCCTGGCTTGGTTCAAACTCACGACCTGAGACTGGGTCAGGGGTTCACAACTGGTCTTCACTCTTACCATTACGACACAACAGATGAAAAGATTCTGAAGTATCTCCATCATTTGACACGGTCGACGACGCGCCCGCACAATTCTCGTTGTACATAGCTCTAGTCCAACATTATTACTGTCTTTTGAACCATTATTATTATAAAGTATTTATAGTCCACTTATTTCATTTTACTAGCCTTTAGTTAGGTCCTTAACAGTTTGGTTTACTTTAGATAGGCTACAGTTAGTCCACTTTAATATAGTCCATTTCTTTGTGAAGACTGACTTGAACCTCCTTTGAAGTTCAGTTATGAATGTTTAGGTAACAAAACAAATATAGATAATATTTTTCAGGTGACTTCGTTCCTGCTATGAAAACTACAATGGAACTTGTGACAGGCATCAGGGTGGGCCAGACGCGTCAGCCCCTAGTTCCTATGAACATGGAACAGAGAAAGCGTCTAAGAGATATCTTGATCAGCTTGGATGTCCAATTGCAAATGGCAGCTTAAAGGATGAGGCGATTTGGGAAGGCCGCACAGGTAGATATAAGCGGGCCATCCACTAACGTCCATTCCTGCCACAATCTACGATCCTTACGCGACACACGTTATACTTACGCAAATCCAGACTTGCGCAAGCATACTGAAACGTCTGTCGTAAGATACTCGTACTTGCACAAAATGCCGGCCACACACGATAAAGTATACTTGCACAAATCCACCCTTGCGCAAGTGTACTGAAACGTGTGTGGAATATACTTGCACAAATTTCTAATATTGTCACTGTCCTGTGTTTGTGCAAGTCTGGATTTGCACAAGTTTACTGGTACCGTGTATGGGAGGCTTTATATCACTGTCCTGTGTTTGGGCAAGCCTGGATTTGCACAAGTATACACTAAACTGGTACCGCCGTGCGGTGTATGTCCGGCATTACGGCTTGAACGCCAGTGGATTTGCAAGAGCGAGAAAGAATGACGGTATTAAAACCACGTCACCTCTCCCCCGTGGTGAAGGACAATGTACCTAAACGTACGTTACTGATGGATTGTTTTTCAAGGCGTTTTTTGATAAAGTCAGAGTAAAGAACGTAAGATTTTGGTTTAATTATTGGGTTCATTATATCCCATTGTTTTATTATATCCCGTCGTCGCTCGTACAGTTTGCACAATAGGACAAGTCAGAACGAATGAACGTACGGACGACGAACGAACGGATGGCCCGCTATTAGAGTCCACGCCACCACTCATAACCTGCCTTGACTACCTATGTAACTTGTTGAAACTCAAAATGCTGTTGTATGTTTTTCTATCTGCAAGTATGTTAAAAAGAAATAATGCTCGTAAATTATGTTATGCGTTGTTACTTATATTAATGTTGTATTGTTCGAAAGTTAATAATAAAAAAAAATGTTTTGTATAGTGCTGATAAATATGTACCTGCCCTACCTTTAATACATAACCAATGAACATTTTAAATAAAATAAATTCTATAGATTGATTTTGTTTGTTCCGTGAAAAAGCTATAAAAAAGCTGTGTTTTTTTTTATATACCTAACACAAAAAACGTACTAAAATAACAAAGCACAAACATCACCCCAAAAAAATAAAACATTCACAAAAATAAAATCTTTAATAAAATAATTCAACAACAATAAACTTACGATTAATATTCAAATGCATGATTTTTGAGAATGAACCCTGTAATAAGTAGGATAAGGCACGATTTCATTTGTTTAATTGGCAAGGCCTAAGGCCCTCAGTTTAGCCTGGATCCTCGATTTGGCCTCAGCAGAGATGGGCCTCTGAGGAAGGGCGGGGGGGCCGACTTTGATGCCGGTGCTGATTTCCATACCTGCCTTCATTGTGGGTACCCAGAGTCCTGAAAATATTTTCATTGTATTGAGGAAAATATACCTGCGCTGTTGTAAAAAAAAAAAAAAAACGACTTTTCCCTGTCTTGCGGATGCGTTTACAAACATCATCATCAGCCTATAATGTTCCCACTACTGGGACACAGACCTCCTCTCTGAGAGAGGGAGTGGGCCATAATCCACCACGCGGGCCCAGTGCGGGTTGGTAGATGTCACATGTCTTCGAATTTTTGGTTCTAGGACATGCCGGTTTCCTCACGATGTTTTCCTTCACCGTATTGAGAGCAGTGGTGATGAAATTAATGACACAAATTAATGCGCCTGACGGGGTTCGAACCCACGACCTACAACTCGTAAGTCGGGACCGATACCACTGGGCCACCACTGCTCTCACTCTCGTTTACAAACACTAACCAGTTAAAGTTATGTTTTATACGCAATAACGACTGCGTCGCGTCTTAGCAAAGAAATTTTAGCTAAATTTAGCTTCGAGTCTACTGGTTGCGATGGCCTAATTGGTTAAGGCGTCTGGAGTACCTATCCAGAAGACGCAAGTTCAAACCCTGCTCGCAGCTCAATTTTTCGTTTCGTAAAATGTCTTTACTAACCAGTTAATTTCTAATATACGTTAGCATAATCCTAATTTTACCATTGCTGCATGAGACGCTTCATCTCTTTGAAAAGTAATTTAATTTGACGGCACAGTTAGTGCAGTGGCTGAGCGATTGGACTGCTGCACTGCGTGTCGACGGTTCGATTCCCGCACGGAGCAAATATTTATATAATCTACAAGACGTTTGTGTATGTGACTTTATATGTTTGTAAACGCACCCACAACACAAATGAAAAATTCCTAGATGTCTAATGATAGTGCTATCCGGCGATTAAAAAAATCATTACCTTCAACAACGTGAGCCTCAATAGCCAAGCTGAGTTTCTCCTGCAGAGCTTTGGCCTTGGCCACGTCGTTCTTTTCGACGGCATCCAGGATCTGCAGCGCTAGTCTCGGGAACAGGTTGAAGCTGGTACCGATGCTGGATTTGATGCCCAGGAGAGCGGCTGGGGCGAGGAGCTGGAAATGTAAGAAGTAAGTGAGTACGACAAAATAAAATTCAGTGAATTTTAACCTTTTTTTAAACTTTGCAGTGGAAAATCATCAAAGATCAAAAATGGTAGGTCTTTGCCTTCAATTTATGAAGTTGGGCCCTGGTCCTTTATCATCCTCCCTGATCCTTAAGTTGAGCGGAGGGGACTGCCAGACTCGTATTATATAAAATCACCCTTTCCTTCAATCCTGCAATAGATGAGTTTTTTAGATGCGTCTCTTTTTCGTTTTCGAATCAATGTGCCTATGGGATAACGCATAATTATATGCCCATTGATTCGAAGAAACTAGCCGATTTTTGAATGATCATTTGTAACAAAAAAATATCTAATTGCAGTATGTATGCTCACAGTATCAGCTCCAAGGAACATCTCCTGGCCCTCCTTCAATGTCCTCAGCACTTGAGCTCCTTCACTGAGGTCGTTGGAGGTGAACTTGATGCCTCTGAAGTTAGGGATAGCGGCCGTGGCTGCAGCTACGAACGCCGGCATGGGGACTGAGGAGATGATATATTAAACTTTAAAATCTTTATACTCTTCTTACGCGACTGTGGAAAAGCCCAGGTGGCCTAGAATAAAGTTTTAAAGCATGAATCGTTCCATTGTGGGAAAGAGATGACACTATACGACTTATATAGCTCCGTCTCTTTCCTACAGTGGAAGTGCTCGCTCACGCTTTACTTTAAGTATAGTATGTAATGGTAGGCCACCAGTAGGAATAGAGAATAAAGGTATGGATCTTTTTTTTCGTGTGAGGTTGCAACCCTTTTTAGCGTAGTAAAATCTAAAACGACTGTCAAAGATCTACAAATGACAGCCGGGACCAACGGCTTTACGTCCTTTCCGAGGCACGGAGGAAACTCGCTATGACGGATGGTCTCCCATGCACAGACCAACCTCGGCAAGCGCGGCTTAACCCGGAAGAACGGCCTGTGCGACTGTAATTATTTAGCCACAAGCTCTTCACTTCCGTTGTTCAATAATTGAAAAAGAACCAGGGGGCCGATTCTCGGTTTTAGAGATGGTGTCGAACTCGACAAAAATTTCTAATGACGTCATTTTTTCGAAAAAATTTACTGAACTCTAACGTTATCCTTCGATAAATGGCCAATTTGACATATCAACTTTTAAAATTTGTCGAAAAAATGACGTCATTAGAAATATTTGTCGAGTTCAACACCATCTCTAAAACCGAGAATCGGCCCCCAGCCCTTCAAAGGCATTAAAACTTGTCCACCCTTACTCTCAACATGGGACATCCTAGGAATGTGGTAGTACAACACTGGCAGCTTAGGAGCGGCCTGGGCGACCTGCGACACGTAGAACACCAGCTCCTGAACAGTTGCCGGCTTGAAGTACAGCTCGGGGAGAGTCAGCAAGGAGTCTGCTCCGACTTCTTGGCTATAACGGGCCTGAAAGAAGAAAGATTTCATGAAAATATAGAAAATGTTTGCCATACGTTCCGTATTTGAGTACTGCGTCCAATGACGGGGCCCCGCTATAATGGGCCATAGCCTTGCCGAGGTTGCGGGACATACGTATACCGCAACTCCGGTACAAAGGGCTACCGAAGGACACCGTGAGTCAAGTCTGACAGTCTCTCCCGCCCTGCCCGGGGGGAGGACTCATTTGGTGATATAACCACGTAAAAAAAAAAGTACTGCGTCCAGTATTGTTACATGCCCCGTTTATCATAAGTTGGGACATCTTCAGGCAACGTGGAGCGACGACCTTCGCAAGGTTTCCGTTCCGTCTTTGTCTTTGTAATAACTGAATGACAGTAGCCGCTGTTTGAGTGCAAAGGCGTGTAAATAGAGAGGCCTATGTCCAGCAGTGGACTGCTATAGGCGTTGGATCGCACAGCGGATGCGATCTCAATGTGGGCGACTCGGTTTTATCGGAAACACCACTGCTTTGCTGATAGTGCCCGAACAAAAATGATCGACTTGGCCGATAAGTCGACCGTTTTGTAGCCGACTTGTCGAACAGTCGACCAAAGTCACAGTCTCTAGCAAGAAGGTCGTGTGTACTTTCGGGTGATTGGAAGTCATAACATTGCACAAACTTTTGGTGCAATTCTATCTTATCAGTTGACATGGAACTTCCACAGTAAGAAGAATCCACTTCTGAAATGTCATTCCGTTGTACGATAATATTTGGACAAGGTATTTAAATGGTAAGTAAGCATTGTAATTTATCTCGAACGAACGCAGATAAAATGTTATTTACAAAAACAAAGTTTTAAGATAATGATTTTATCGCGTGACATAACTGAAAATTTAAGTGGGGTATTAAATTGTTGAAATAGCTACTTACTACTTGCATAAGTTGTGCACCTAATTAAAAGTATTTGTTTATAGTAATGCTTCACCACATAATGCGCTATCACTGCATGTGCTAAAAAAAGAATGAGCAATTGAAACACAATCGCGCCTCGCAACAATTCAACTGATAAATTAAACAGAAAACAGTAAGTTATGTATATTCAATCTCTCCCAAAAATGCATCATCATGACGCTTTGGCTGTCTATAGAGTCAGAGTTTCAGAACTGGTTAGGTACGTACGGCGCTTTTTTTTTACTTGTATAGCAGTAATTTCATACAAGGCTTTTGATTTATGTATGGAAGTTAGCCTGGGATTTCCTGTTGGGTATAGGCCGAGGCCTCGTTTTCTCCTCGTTTTTCTTCTCGGTTCTGTGCATAAGGGATCCAAAACTATCTTATCTTTAACCTTTAACTCTGGAAATAGCCCCACACGGCCACAAAAATTGAAATTGGATGTTCACAAGGAGATATGCGTTTACGATCAAATCACTTAGAGGTTCTACTTTCCATAACCAAAAGTCAGTGCCGGTTTTAGCACTACCAGCGCCCTTGGGCGAGATTTTCTACGGCGCCCCCTAAGTGCAATACAAACTCCATTTTTTTTTAGCCTGGTAACATCATCAAATGAGTGAGTCCTCCCACCTCATACTGTCAGACTTGTACTGACTAAAATCCACGGAGTCCTTCAATAGCCCTTTATGTTCCGGGGTCACGGTAATGAGATAAGCGACCCCGGCAGGCTCTAGCCCTCTAGAGGGGGGGGGGCGTCGTCGTGCTGTGCTCTTTGAGGCGCGCGTGGAACACAACGCGCTGTTGACACGGGCGTGGTCCGTGGTCGGACAGCGTGTTGCCCTTTACTCGCTGCCCGCAAGTCCGTGCCTACGGTGGCCGGAGATCATCTGCCGACGTCCGACACCGTGGGCGTCTCCACTGCGGCTGGGGTGGAGGAAGGACGTTATCGTCTCCCTCACGCGGCCCACCTCCTCTTTCGCGACCATGACTGCGTCACAGAAGGAGGCGACCGCTTCCCACTCTGTCTCGCCCTGCAGCATGGCAATGACCATAGATATAATAAAGAAGGCAGCGACCAATGCGTCTCCGCCTATGGCCACCGTGAGAACACGTCGGTGCTCTTCCCAGGCGGGGCAGTTCTGCACCGTTTGCTCTACTGTGTCCACCGAATGATGCTCACAGTGGTGCAACCCAGGCGTTTCCTCCTTCCTTATCAGACACAGCGTGTCCGGTGAGGACCTGCGTCATGTGCTAGGTCACGACGTCGTGACGCCTATCCAGCCACTCCTCAAAGAGGGCTCTTATCGCCGAGATTGCGGCGTGCCCGAATACAAACTCAAAACTTAAAACCAGGGGTAGCCACATTCTGATCTGGCAAAAAAGATTTCAGGCTTTTCAGCTCATCACATAACATACACCCATCTATATCGGATTTGGGTTGCGGGACATACGTATACCGCGACTCCGATACCCAAAGGGCTACCGAAGGACACCGTGGATTTTAGTCAGTCAAGTCTGACAGTCCCTCCCGCCCTGCCCGGGGTGGGAGGACTCATTTGACGATTTTACCAAGTAAAAAAAAATCGGATTTAGAGTCTACAGTTAATTTTAATTGGAGATCTCCACAGAGTTTTCGAAGGTCAGGTTTTTCCGGAATCTTTTTCTTAGTGTACATTAAGACCAATATTCTGAATACTAGTTGAGCTGCGCATCTTTCATGGACTGAAATTATAGAAGTGTCCAAAAGACAGTTGAAAAATTCAAATTCAATTTTTTTCCGGAGAAATAGTTGGCCTGCGGCGCCCCTTCGTATTTGGCGCCCCAGGCGGTCGCCTAACCGCGCCTTACCCTAACGCCGGTACTGCCAAAAGTGATAGAAACTCTAATTTCGATAATGAAAGATGATACGAATATTGAACTCACCAATTCTTTTACATCAGCCATGGGAGCTCCACCAACTTGCACCTGGATGTGAAGACCGTTAGGCTTGGAGACAGCTATCCATGCATCGATCACCTTCTTCCTATCCGCCACTGTCAGAGTCATGTGCTCGCCTGTCGTGCCTCCAACTGCAAATAAATCCACGGCATAATAAGTTCTTCTCCATGGAGATCTCCGATTTGTAAGGGGCAACTACACTAAGCGCGCGAGTTGAATGCAGAGCTTAGGAATGCGGTAGTGCTGTTGACAAGGATGGCAAAGTACGACACTGCAGGCGCGCGAGGTTGGGCGTGCGGGTAGCGGGGGGCTCTTCACCTCAGACCCCGACTGCATTCAACTCGCGCGCTATCTGTATAGTACTTTCACTATTAACATAGTCTTCATATTACTTTCAAAATAAACTTTTGTTCTATTGTTTGAATTATAAACGCTGCTTCGAATTTCAATATTTAGTATCCTTAGATGTTCATTTTTTAGAGCTACATCAACAAAAGAGTGCTCCCATCGTGGGCGGAACGGAAGAGACTGCCAGACTCTTACTGACTAAATATTTACCAGTTCCGTCGATTGCAGGTCTGCGGTCTACCCTGTTTGATAGTACCGTGACCCTGGCTGGATTCGTAAGTACCTCCAGCCAGTATGTTTTAGAAAGGAACAACTTACCCAGAACCGACTTGACTCCAGCATCAGCCAAGAACTTGGCGTAAGCAGGGATGGCTCCATAGTTGATGGTGAGGTCATCATTGAAAGGGGTGAAGACTGGGGGCATGATGCCACGGGCAGTGAAGGACACCTGATGATTATAGACATAGACATTACTGTTATTGATGATTGTAGAACTCTCTCAAATAATATTGGTATCTCATAATTTATTTATTGCCTACACTTTTCCTCCCACTATCCTGCTAATCTTACTTCTACTAGTATTATTAACGTGATAGTTTGTATGCAAACTTGTTGCTCTTTCACGCAAAAACTACTGAACGGGTTTGGAAGGTAGACAGATATTTTATAACTTGGATTAATACATAAGATAGTTTTAATCTCGATTTTATGTTTCCGTGCGATTCATTTTCGAGTTATATCGGGTGAAATCACTGGAAATAGTTAGTTTTAATAGGTACCTAATTGAATTTTCAATAATCATATTAGTAAGACAATTTAAGTGTTACATAAATGTTGAAAATAGAGACAAAGTCTGCATTCATTATCAAAAGACAAACTGAAAGTTTCATGTGAGAGATAAGATAATGAAGTTTGTGAGAATAGTAAGTAGGTAATTTTTCAATAATATTGTACAATAAGTCAGAACAATGTAGGTATCAAATTAAGTCTAAATAAGAAGAAATACATTAATTCGTGAGGAACATAGGGTTTCCAATAACACGCTACTACCCTATATCGTGGTAGCAAGTGTGACTGCTGAGCATAGTGTAGGTACTGGGTTCGATTCCCTGATCGGAAAAAGTTCTATAGGGTTGTTGTATGTGGTAGTTAATCGAATGATCACTAAAAGCATGACTACAAATTAGTTAGACTTAGAATAAATTACATAAATATACAAGAAACAGGAATGAACCCAATATCGAACCTTGTTTAACACTGATTTTTATCTTTGTATCCTGTGAATGAACACCATTTATTTGAACTTGCTGTTGCCTCCTACAGTTGATAATTAAATCTAACTAACTGCAAGTTTCCGTGGTCTGTAAAGTTCCGGTTTCGTAGTAATATGTAGTGATTCACGCAATCAAATGCTTTGGTGAGATCACAAAATATTCCTACAGCACCTTGGGCCTCTTCCCACGTAGGCGTATATTAGTTACTAGCTTCTGCCCGCGGTTTCACCCGCGTCATGTTAGGCGTTTGGTCCTATGGTCCCGTCTCCATCAGTTCCCTTGAAGAGCGCGATTTCCGACGTCGTGGGCATCTTCAGTGGTGGCTGGGGCGAGAGGTAAAGGATGTCTTTTCCCTCACGCATTCCGACTGCTAACCATTCCCCTTACTTGCCACTGAATCTTTAGGTACCTCCCGAAACGAAAAAACGAAAACCGGGAGGACTGCGTCAGACTGAAGGAGAGGACACAGCCCGTAGCGCCTTTCCAAACGATCCTCAAAGTAGGCCGGTCAATATCGACATAAACACAAACATTGCAATCACGCATGTAACTACGATGCTTTTATATGTTGTTAGGTCCCTTTAGAGTATTTAACACCCAAGTTTGCAACCCTGATAACCCTGTTCTGTCAATTTCAATGTCGAATCAAAATCCGTTCAGTAGTTTTTGCGTGTGTATCTCACGAACCGTGATAGCTAGAGAGTTGTTTCACAGGTGATGTACTTCTGTTGCCGCTACAACAAAACATACTAAAAACCAGACTCGCACTTAACCAGTTTTTAGTATTTGTTGTTATAGCGGCAATAGACACACATCATCTGTGAAGATTCAAACTATCTAACTATCACGGTTCGTGAGAAACAGCCTCTGAAACATTACATTACTTTATAACATCTACAAAAACCAGCAACAAAATCACGTTTTTTGTATGGGAGCCTCCCTTTTTTTTTACGTGGTAAAATCATCAAATGAGTCCTCCCACCCCGGGCAGGGAGGAACTGTCAGACTTGTACTGGCTAAAGTCCACGGTGTCCTTCAATAGCCCTTTATGTTCCGGGGTCACGGTAATGAAATAAGTCCCGCAACCAATGGGAGCCCCCCTTAATATTAATTGTAGGCCTGTGGTGACTCGAGTTCGATTCCCGCAAATGGTTTCACTTTTTGGAATGATTTCAAATTAATAGAAACATATCGGATAAACAGTACAAGCATCTTTACACGTTCCGTTGTTTTGAATATTACCTGCCTATCCAAAAATGAACTTCCCCGAAAACATTACGTTCCGTCGTGCAAGAACTACATCTGACTCCAACACAAATATCATCGAAGTATTGAACGAGACCCTAGACGATACTACCAGTAGTCTACCCGACACTTCTATCGACAGCAATAATGAAGAAGTTTTAAAGTTAAAAGAGCGGATAAATAAACTTGAGCTTGAACTAAATATAGCTCATCAAGAAATTGAGTCACTCTCTTCAGAGAATTTAAACCTTAAAAAACTAAACAAAGACTTGTTAAAAAAAAAAGATACTAACGAAAAAATCACTACTAGCCCCGATCGCCATAAAAAAAACAAAGTTCTTTCGCCGAAAAACGAGCAAGTCAAAACGAAAAATAAGCAAACAATAAGCTCGTCTTTACAAACATCTATGAAATCAAATAGTGGTAATGTTGATACTAAGCGCAAAACCGAATGTGTCAAAAAATATACCAGCTGTCGTGAGAAAATACCAAGCCCAAAAAATCGAAAATTACAAATAATTAGCAACTGTGACTACATATGTGCATTGGAAAACATAGAAAACACCTTCAGCGACCAGTTTGAATATTGCCATTATGTCTCGCCAGGTAGCGGAATTAGAGAATTACTGACAAATATTACTGACAAAGTCCAAAATCTTTCTATAAACGACTACTGCATCATCATGATCGGAGGAAAAGATTTTAAAACCGCCGAAGACTACATTGAACTAGTAAAACAAATCAGGGAATCATTACAAAAAATAACTCACACAAATATAATAGTATGTAGTCCCACGTACGTGAGAGGAGCTCTAATTTATAACTATCGTGTAGAATTATTTAATAATATACTTTGCCTGGACATGCAGAATTACACTAATGCATATTTATTTGACACAAACCGTGACCTATCTTTGGAAATGTTTTCACATCGAACAGGCAAAGTAAACAAATTGGGAACAAAACATATTTTTAAGAATATAAATGATCGTCTGACTATTGACCTGAAAAATTTTCCTATTGACACGCCTGATAACAGTGATTTTTTTCGTCTACAATAGTTTAAAGATACTTCATCAGAACATTGCTGGGTTATTAAATAAATCCGACATACTTACTGTTCACCTACAAGAATTATATAGACAAACAAGATGCATAGATATAATTTGTATCACAGAACACTTCGTAATGGCCGGACATGAGAAATTATTGAACATTCCGAACTACAAGTTAGCAGCAATTTATTCAAGACCATCACAGAAGCGAGGAGGAGCATGTATTTTAGTTAAAAGTTGTATTGTATACAGAGAGCTCTTAGATATTTCTCGTCATTCAATCCCTAATGTTATCGAATGTTGTGGCATTGAACTTACGGATCAAAGTGTAATTATAATTTGTATTTATAGACCACCAAAGTTAAATAACTTAAACGTTTTTTATGAAAAGTTAGAGATAATTTTGAAGAAACTATGTACCAAATCTTATAAGAAAATTGTCATGTGTGGGGACTTCAATATAGATACACTTAAAAGGAATAACTTAACACTAGACTTTGAGCACTTTCTTTTGGGCTACAATATTAAACTGGAACTACGGCAGCCCACTAGGCTATCCAGTAACACTTGTTTGGATAATTTTGCATGTACCTCCAAATTAAAGTGTAAATCGCAAGTGTTGGACTTTGCATTGTCTGATCACACTGCTCAGCTATTGGAAGTTAGAGTTATTAAATCGTACAGAATAAATTCATGGCGGATTAAAAAACGCAACCTTTCTATTGAAAATATGACCAGATTCAAAAATCATCTAAAATGCCTTTCTTTCTCTGAAATCTACCAATCCGAAGATGCTAATGAAGCATACGATTGTTTTCTAGAACATTTTCGCATGCTTTACGAGCTTTGCTTCCCTTACAAATTAATAACAATTAAAGCTAATAGGAATATCAAATGGGTTTCAAATGGTATCCGAGTGTGTAGTAGAAAACAACGAAATTTACTATGGAAATACAGACGCGAACCATCGAATTTAAATAAAAATAACTTCAAAAATTACACGCGTACGTTTAGGAAAATTATTAAATTGACGCAAAGAGCACAAAATAATTATTTTATTAACACCTCAAGTAACAAATCGAAAGCATCATGGCAGGTTATAGATAATAAACCTCGAATGACTGAGCCTATTTCCCAAATCAAAGTTCAGAATACAACTATTACTAATCCAACAGACATTGCGAACGCTTTTAACAACTTTTTTATTGACCAGACACAAAATAATATGACGAAACCACCGGACACTACAAACTTGACAAATAACCCCAATTCCATGTTTATGCATCCAGTAGTACCGCAAGACATTATGAGAGCGATACAATCATTAAAAAATAAAAGCAGCACTGGATATGATGGTATATCAACAAAGGTTGTAAAGTTCGTATCGGACGACATCGCTATGCACTTGTGTCATATTGTTAATATATGTATCAGTACTGGAGTTTTTCCGGATAGTTTAAAGACCGTTATAGTAAAGCCACTTTTAAAAAAAAATCATAAAGAAGATCTAGCAAATTATAGACCAATTGCTTTAACACCCATTTTTTCTAAGGTTGTAGAAAAAATAATTTATGACTCACTTAATAACTTTTTATCCAAATATAATATTCTAAGTGCGGAACAAAAGGGTTTCAGAAAAAATAAAGGTATAAATATGGCCGTTTACGATTTGCTCAATGTCATACTCCAAAATGTGGATAAAAAAGTGCCAGTTTGCGCAATTCTTACGGACATGACGAGGGCGTTTGATTGTGTTGATCACGAAATTCTTATCAAAAAGCTAGAAATCATTGGCATCAGAGGAAATGTACTTGATCTCATAAAATCATACCTTAATAATCGTAAGCAGTACACAGAAATATCTAGAATATGTCTAAAAACTAAACGCGAAGAAAAGTACTTATCTACGGCTAGAATTATTAGGTATGGCGTGCCACAAGGTACTGTGCTGGCCCCCCCACTTTTTTTAGTATATATAAACGACCTACCTCGCCACATTGAACATCCTATGGTCTTATTCGCTGACGATAGTACTGCCTTGATCAAATGTATTGACAAAAAAACATATGAACATGAAATAAATGATGCTTTAAAAAACATTATGAGTGAATTTCAACAGGTCCTATAAAATCTTCATTTCCGTGGTTTTTTTAATCTTAAGCTTTTTTTAAAAAAAGAAACGCTCTTATTAAAGTTTTTGGTCATTTATATATTCTTGCTTAATGTCCAGCAGATAACTTAAAAAACTGATGAGATATAAGGATTTAAAAATTTCGTGCCACGGCGATGAAACATGCGTGCACGGCAATGAAACAAGCGCCCACGGCAATGAAAGAACTGTGGCATGCCAATGAAAGAATCAATCGACGATGAGTACAATATATGTTAAAATTAGAACTACAATTATATTCAAACTGATTGGCAGACTTTGACAAAATAATATTATGCATCATACCGACACTTGAAATTTAAAAAAAAAAATCTTGTACATGTTTATTTTCAAGCCCATAGCCCACCCATTGTGAAACTCAGTCGAGGCCATCAAGCATCATGCTGAGTTCCTCCATCGACTTGCCATGACTATGATGTCGTCGGCAAATCGAAGGTGAGTGATGTATTCGCCGTTGATGTTGATGCTAAGTCCTTGTCATTCCAGGAGCTTGAAGGCGTCTTCCATTGTGGCAGTAAACAGTTTCAGGGAGATAACATCTTTCTTACGCCTCTCAATGGAATCGCCTTCGTGCTCTGCTCCTGTACTCGAACCGACATGGTGGCGTTATCATACAA
This sequence comes from Agrotis ipsilon, assembly GCA_028554685.1. Classification (NCBI taxonomy): domain Eukaryota; kingdom Metazoa; phylum Arthropoda; class Insecta; order Lepidoptera; family Noctuidae; genus Agrotis; species Agrotis ipsilon. The sequence continues at coordinate 12,181,395 of CM052973.1, read as the reverse complement.
ACACTTCAACACTTTGATGTACCGATAGTCAATACGGCATCGCTGGAGTGACTCAAATACCACCCATGTTTCCACCGATACGATGGCTTTCTCATAGTCTACAAACGCTAAGCATAATGGCAAGTTATACTCTTCGGTCTTCTGTATAACTTGCCGCAGCGTATGGATGTGGTGTATGGTACTATAGCCTCTTCGGAAACCGGCTTGTTCGGGAGGCTAGAAGTCATCAAGTCTGACAGTCATGACTCAGAAGCATGATGGGTCTGTAGTTCTTCAATAGGCTGTTATCAACTTTTTTTAAGAAAAGCACCACTTCACCTTTGCTCCATGCTTCAGGCGTTTTGCCCTAGAACAGGACGGTATTAGTGAGCTTCTGGAGTACTTTAAGTACCGGTATTCCACCCGCTTTCAGAAGCTCTGAAGTGACTTAGATATACGTCTATTTAGCTGCTTATATGACTTCGCGTCATTGGAAGACTGCAACTGTAGCAAACCTCGTTCAGACATGAGGTTTAAGGTTTGCTCGGTCAATAAGTTCTCAGGGAAAGCAAAGCGATTAGAAAGCTCTTGAAAGGTTCTGAATATGGGACCGAGTAAGTGGGAGCGTAGACTTCATCAGGCTGGACCTTTCAAATCAAATCTAAAGAGAGACCAGAGAGAAACAATCTAGAGTTAACTTGACGAGTTTTGTACTGTCAGTAATCGGTATTACCTGAATCGCAGGTGACAAAAGATGTTTTCTTTGCCTAATCATACCATGGCGATGAAAACACAAGTCACGGAAATGAAATACCTGGCCACGGCAATGAAACTAAATTGTTTTACAAGGCATGGCAATGAAATTTTTTTAATTGCCATGTCTTTTTTTTCATTTCCATAGCAAATTTCGGCCACGGAAACCACGGCAATGAAAACACGGCGATGAAAATCAAGGCAAAAAATATAAATAACAAAAAATCTATTAATTATTCGAAGAAATAAGCACCTCACAAATGAACATATGAGGAATGGTGTTCTATCAAATGCTGACTCATGAAGACAAACTTATTCAAATATCAGTTATATCTATCCACGGCGATGAAAGAAATTTTTTCCAGTAACATAAAAATTGATTATTTAAATTTATAGTGCGAAAACGCAGGCACGTGTGTACTTCCTTCCACGTTGAGCACTTAGCAGCACTAATATGCAACGTTTAGCATACCGGTAGGGGGGAAGAAAGTAGTAGGTAAAACAATATCCTTGAACATGATTAGGACACGGCGATGAAGGGTAGTTCTGGGACAAGTGATTTTTTATTAACCATTCGTTGTTTTGTTTCAATATTTGAATAAATGTATTCTGTAGCAATACTTTAACTATTCATGTATCAAATAAAACGAGGTTTTAGTATAAATAACCAATAGATTTTTATCAATGTGGAATAATACACAACAAGGTGAAGTGTGGACAAACACGGCAATGAAAGATTTCGAGGTTTAATATTTTTTTTTGGAATATCCATTAATCCAATTAAATAAACATTTAGTGCTACACATAGATTACTATTTCACCTACCCGGAAAAAAAATTGAGAACGTTATAACTATGTTTTTTAGTACCGATTTCATTGATGCCACGCAATTTTCGGTCCCGGGAAATTCACTCTTATACGCTGGCTTGACCAAAATAATTTAATGATAAACATAAAAAAGACTAATATAATGCATTTTTATCAACGGATACCACCAGAAATCTTGCATTTACATTATAATGAACAAAAAGTTGACCAAGTACAAGTTGCTAAATTCCTTGGAATTACGATAGATAACCAATTAACTTGGAAGCCACAAGCTGAAGAAGTATGCAAAAAGCTCAGTGCAGCTGCGTATGTACTCTTTAACTTGTCTAAAAAAGTAGGCTTGGCCACAAGGTTAATTGCATACCACGGATTAGTTGCGTCGATTTTGAGATTCGGCATAATATTTTGGGGAAATTGTAGCCTGAGGGAACAGGTGTTCAAGGCCCAAAAACGCTGCATAAGGTCTATGACCAACTTATTTGTAACCAATAGCTGCGTACGTACCTGTATTTAAGTCCCTAAAACTGCTAACATTCCCATCACTATATATTTTCGAGGTGGCTGTTTTTGTCAAAGCAAATATGCATCTCTTTAATAAACTGTCTGAAAACAGAAACCGGCCTATGAGGAGACAGTATCAAAATTTACTGATTGTCAGCGGTTCTGATACAGCGTTATTTAAGAAAAACATTATATGTATGGGTCCGATCATATTTAACAAAATACCAGATGTAATAAAAAATGAGACATTACCAGTTTTCAAAAAAAAATTGACAGATTTATTAATTAAAAAGTGTTATTACTCAATTGGCGAATTTTTGACCGATAATCTGAAGATATGACATCTCTGTACTCCTGACTTGTATCAAATCATTTTTTATTTTTTTTATTATTTAACTGAATTGGCCTCGAATTTGACAAATATATATAACCCTATTTTAATTTTTTAAATTTGACATTATACTTCAAATTATTTAATGAACCTGACTTGTATCAAATCATTTTTTATTTTATTTTTTATTATTTAACTGAATTGGCCTCGAATTTGACAAATATATATAACCCTATTTTATTTTATTAAATTTGACATTATACTTCAAATTATTTAATGAATCTCATTCATCTTGACATGGTAAATTTGTATTGATTGGATTGAATGTGATAGTAATATTTATTGAGCCAGTCTTTTCTACTGTAGTTTATAAACTGTTTGCATGCCTTAGTTAAGGTAGTTAGTATATGGATAATCTTAAACTTAACATCTGAAACTTGTACCTACTTTCTGTGCAAATAAAGAAATATTCTATTCTATTCTATTCTATTCTATTGTATTCTGGTTTTAGTATGTTTGTTATAGCGGCAACAGAAGTACATCACCTGTGAAATTTCAACTCTCTAGCTACCACAGTTCATGAGATACACACGCAAAAACTACTAAATTGACAGCACAGGGTTTTCAGGGTTCCAAATTATAAGAAAATGGTAGTTACATGCGCGTTTGCAATGTTTGGCCTAAAGAGGGATTTTATCGACGCAATTGTGACATATTACCCAACCCGTCATTATTTTGTCGCGCTATTATTTTGAAACTGTGATATCTCCTAAGATATTCATTGAAATCAAATAATGTAAAGGGCAATTTCGTTCAAAATTAAATGCTTGTGATGATTAATGTATTTATTTGGATAAGGATTAATATCATGTTAATGAAAACAACTTCGCAAATAATGCATTACTTAAAAACAAATTTGGTTTCCATAAAAAAGGTTATAGTGACTTAACCTTTAAAGATAGATATATGCTCTCGCGGACTTTATTTTAGAAAATTTTATGAGGAATAATTCCGTAGTACATATTTTTTGCGAAACTCTAACCGTTTACCCAGCGCACGCAACGGAAGCTCTAAAAAAGGAATTAATTTTCCCGATTTTGAAACATTTCTCATTACTGCTCCGCTCCTATAGGTGATAGCGTGATGTTATATAGCCTATAGCCTCCCTCGATAATTGGACTATCCAACACAAAAAGATTTTTTCAATTCCAACCAGTAGATCCTGAGATTAGCGCGTTCAAACAAACAAACAAACAAACAAACAAACAAACAAACTCTTCAGCTTTATAATATTAGTACCTATAGATGAAATAAGAATAAAGCAGCAAAAAAAAGTAATGTGCGTCCCACACTACGTTTGCCAATACGCTAACCAACCAGCATGATGGATCGATGATTTAAATAATGTGGCTGGCAAGGCAGCGCATGGTTCCGGATTGCCCTAAACCGGGCGGGTTGGCACTCTTCAGAGGAGGAGGCTAGGCTTATGTTCAGCAGTGGACAACAATTGGCTGATAGGTATACATTTAGAGTAAGTTGTACAGACGGCAGCACAACAACCTACCTCAATCTGTCAATTTGTTTATTAAATTTTCAGCCCTATCACAAGAGTGGAAGGTTAATATTCAATTGTTTTTTTTTTCATATTGGGGAATAGGTTGACATGCTGGCGTCTGTTTTTACAACGTCGTAATGTTAGTGGATCTCACAAAAAAAATCTGTAAGCTGTAGGTATTAGTAGACTTTGTTATGGCATGTGCAGTTCAAATGTTATTTTTTTATTTGACTAAAACGATGGTTATTCAAAAACTAGCAATCTACCTACAATCAAATAAAATTAAGTACTTGCCATTTTGTATGGTTTTTATTTCTGTATATTATTTTATACCACACCGAACAGTTAGCACGACAGACGAGCAATGAGAAGCTTAAAAAGTGTATCTCGTGTCATATAATATTTATTTATTCTTATCATTATACAGCAGAATCATTTGTTTACAACTTTCTTATCACCCCTCGTCTTATCACCGTCAAGCCGTCAACAACATTTGAAACTGAAAAGTATTGTTAAGATTTTGATTATTTTGTAGTAGTTTAAGGTTATCTCTTTTACTTGCAAACAAAATGCATATAGCCATCCTGTTGTCAGTTTTAAAGCTACAAATATACACAAAGTTGAATGGAACGCAGCAAACGTTCATTCGTTCATTCTTCCCTTATGCGAGTTTTTTTTTCTAAACATGAAGTAATTATCGATAGTAAATTCGAGCCATGTAAATAAATAAAACAAATTAATAATTTTCATGAAAATTATTTAGGTTAAGACGAACCAACCATTTTAGTTAATTATAATTTATAATTAAATAAATGTGTGACTGACTGATGCAAAATTTGACAGTATTTTTTTTTACAAATTGAATAGAAAGAGATAGAAACATTCATTACGGGAAAAAATAGAGATAGCACTTTCTCCATGAATGAAAAAGTAATCAATCAATCACAATGCACAACACTAATTTTTTAGAGAATATTTTTATTGTGAAGTGAATTAATAAATTATCCGTCAAAATTAATAAATCCAAGAAAATGAATACTATAACTAGCGAGTTGAGTATGCACGATTTAAATGTTAGGTTTTTTGAAATAATGCAAAATGAAAACAATGCCGAAGCTGCTGCAAATTACATCTACGAAGCTGTTTGCGACGAGGTGACCCTAGGATTTGCCTTTGAGTTCCACCACGGCCTGAAGACCGGCCTAACGGACTTGCTAGAGGGTGAAAAAGAAGATGAGGAACCTTACAAGATCGTGAGCACGCCAGAATGTGATGTGTTTGGCTTCTCAATGATGAAAAAGACTCCCGATTCAAATTGTTCTTGTCCAAATTGTGAGCGGCCAGTATCTGCGACAAGATTCGCTCCTCATCTAGAAAAATGCATGGGTAAGTTAAAAAAGTAACTAACAGTAACCTTGCATTCTCTCTCAAATAATAATTATCCCTGTATTCTATACCTATTGTTTTCCTTGTAACTTGCAATCAGTCATTTTGTTTCTTTCCAAGAATTACAATGCATACTCTGCTGTATTCTATCTTAATAACATTTTAACCACATACATTGGGGGTACTAAACCTAAAAAAGAAAGAATCTCTAATTGAACGCTAACACAGTAAAAAAATCATAAGGGTTACATGAACCCTACATCTTCAAATTTAAATAACTAAGCCATGGCAATTACTCTCCTATATGGGTGAAATAACAATAAAGATAAAAATAATATCTTTATTTTGTTTGCATTAAATTAACCTCTATTCACCCTTTTGTTTAAACTTACTAAAATATGTTACACAACAAATATCAGTTTTAGATTCTCCCATGAAATTATACAATTTGAAAAGGTAAGTGAGAGAGACACCCAGGCCTCTGTTACATTATTTTACAGATTTCATTGTCTGGGCAAAACAAAAAGAAATAATTCATGATTTACATAATTATTTGTGATTAACAAAATGTAAAACCCCCAAAAAGAATAAGTCATGATCAATCTGCAAAACACAATGAATCATTTGTAATTTTGTGGAATTTAGTCGCCAAGCCATTAGGTATTTTGTTTAGGTTCCAAAGCCAATAGGTATGGTTATATTCCACAAAAAAGGACTTAGAATTTAACTCTTATTGTTACTTTTCAAAATCCCCTAAATTTTCTAAAAGAACTAATCTAATTTAGTATTTTTTCCCAATCCTGCCAAAAATCTGCCCCCGCCAAGACATACATATTTGTACATACCTGTGACTGTTTTCCCAGAAATACAACTATAATATCAGTAACCTATGAATACTTCTTTCTAGGCATGGGCCGCAACAGTTCACGCATAGCCTCGCGACGCATTGCGTCAAACAGCCGTGAGCCAACCTCATACGCAGGGCTCCTGAGTGATGATGAAGATGATGTAGACTGGTCTGGGGGCTCCGTCCACAACGAGCGACGCAAGCGTAGGATCAAGAACAATAATAATCGAAAGCCGAACAAAATTCATAAGTATGTATACTTGAGATATTGTAAACTTTATAGAGTACATTTAGCCATGGGTATACTTTGACCAGATAGTGGAATTTGCTGTTCCAATAATTTTCTGTTCTGTAAGAGTTCAGTTGTGTTGCCTGTGTACAGGAGCAAAGAAGAAAAAGCAGAGCTGTATAAATTATAACCAACATTAGGGTATAAAATCTTAACCTTCCTTGCCAAAATAGTACAGCTCTGCTCCTCTCACTAGACAGCCAGCCTAAAATAAATTTGTCCGAGTGAGAGACAAAATATAAGAACAGTAACAATCTTTAAATCCTTGTAGTTATCATGTTGCAAACGGGTTGTAGATACTTATTAAGTTACATTTAGATTTAGTTAAATCTGCAAAATTTGCAGAATGTTGCCAATTTCATAGTCATATAAACTTTATGAATCATCAAAATAAGAGAATTATTATATAAGAAATCAAATAATAAAGACTGAATTGTTCTCTGTTTCAATCAACTTATGCCCTGGCTGGCTACAGTATTAATGGTATGTTCATAATGTTCGAAGAGTCAGCTTCTAGAAAAAAAAAGAACAATATATAGTTTACGCATTTTTCTTTAAAATCTAGCTAGCACTTGCATGCTTTTTGAGAATATACTCTATTGTTTACCTACTATATGTCATAATTTTGTGTTTTAATTGTTTGCATTTGGAATGTCTAATACTCAAATATTTTCAAATTAAAAGAATGGTCACTAATAAAATTTTCTGTACAGTGACGAATTATGGGTGGGCCCAAAAGGCGAACTGCGTTCGCCTTAGCTATAAAAATAAAGATGTTTACCTTAATATGATACCTACTTTGGAAGCAATTTGATTAATTTACAATGGTCCATAGTCAGGGGTCATTAAACTGTGTAAGGACTTTTTCGATCCGCCTCTGCACCGGTGACGGTGATACAAATAGGTCGATTTTACCGTAAGAGAGCACTGGTGACAATTCCTCGGGTGCGTCCCTTGCGGCGGATTCGGGACGTCACAGGTCCACTTCGTCTATCACACTTTTGTATGTTACCAAACCGGCGCCCGAAAAACTCAGTTAATGCCCTTAGTTGTTTATAAAGGCCCTGCACAAACACAGTAGTCTTCCCATAAAAATGAGTATACAATAGAAGATATTGACAGGCACAACAACGGCACGTCGAACTCGGACGCGAACGACGGCGCCACCTACGAAACGATGACCGCTAATGAGAAGAAAAACTTGCTGCAGCAGATCTGTGGCGTCGTGTCAGAGCACACTAAGAAATTATGCACTAGGTAAGAAGTTGGACACCTTAATAGTTCCCTAGTATTGCGGGCCTAGTGATTTCAGCCTCATCTTACCATAATGATTTCATACCCTTTTTTTTTTTTTTACGTGGTAAAATCATCAAATGAGACCTCCCACCCCGGGCAGGGCGAGAGGTACTGTCAGACTTGTACTGACTAAAATCCACGGTGTTCTTCATTAGCCCTTTATGTTCCGGGGTCACGGTGAGGAAATAAATCCCGCGACCCCGGCAGGCTTTGGCCCTCTGTGAGGGGGCCCCGTCATTTGCTGACAGCTCTTTGAGGCGCGCGTGGAACACGACGCGCCGTCGACCCGGGCATGGTCCATGGTCGGACAGCGAGTTACCCTTTACTCGCTGTCCGAATAGAAGTCCCCTTTTTGGAAATGTGCATGGGTAGATTCGCCCGAACCAATTTAATAGAACGGGCCAGATGTCTTCTATTAAATAGTGAAGGGATATTTCGGCAAGATCGCATATTTTTAATTAAATACCTGTTCTGGCCCGTTCTATTAAATTGGTTCGGGCGAATCTACCCATGCACATTTCAAAAAGGGGACATCTGGCCTGTGGGCCAGTTTTTTCGTGGGCGAGATGTCCCATAACCCTGCGGTTGGGGCGGAGGGAGGACGCTGCCCTCTCTCTCTCGCGGCCCGCCATCTCCTTCGCGAGCATTACTGCCTCGCAGAAGGTGGCGACCGCTTCCCACTCCGTCTCGCCCCGCAGCATGGCCGAAACCAATGCCGGGCGCGAGAGGTCTCCGCCTATCACCCCCGTGAGGACACGTCGGTGCCCTGCCCAAGCTGGGCAGTCTTGCACCGTATGCTCTACTGAGTCCTCCGGGCGATCTTCGCAGTGGCAACACCCAGGCGTTTCCTCCTTTCGCATCAGACACAGGTACCTCCCGAAACTTCCGTGTCCGGTGAGGACCTGCGTCATGCGGTAGGTAAGGGCGCCGTGACGTCTCTCCAACCACTCCTCAAAGAGGGGTCTTACCGCCGCTATTGCGGCGTGCCCGATGATTTCATACCCTAGACATGATTTCCAGCTACCGCTATAGCGAGTAATGGATGACTCGCCGTTTGATCATGGTCAATGACCGAGTCGACGGCACGTCATGTTACACGCTCGCCTCAAAGAGCTGTCAGTAATCTGAAGGGGCATAGGAACTTAACACTGGTATAAATGGTATCCTGTGTATTATTCCAAATCTATCTCCGAGCCAAACATCAAAATCCTTACAGCCTTTCTGAATTCATTGAGCAACAAAAACATTCATCCTTAATATCAGTTAAATTTTATCTTTACTATTCTCAAAAGATAAAATGTAGAATATGAGGACACTTCCATGATTTGGAAACAGGAATTGGAAGGCATTCAAATATGTATGTGTAACCAAAAGTCATACTTACTTAATAATGTTTGATAACTGACCAGTACAAAACAGTTTTATGGCACGTTGTTTAGAAGCCTTATCAAGGCGTGCCCGTTTTCCTTGAGGAAACAACCCTGATTATTACTTAACGTGCCAACCTGCGCCCCGTGCCGAATCCACGTGACATTTCACTTTTATTTTTTGGTAGGTATGACAAAAAGGTTGTAATGTTTTTTTCATCCCCCCATCTCGGAAAGGGTACTTTTGCTCTTCGATATCTGACCGTAAAAGCCGTTTTTATCCTCAAGTGAGTAAAAGCCGTTTTTATAATCTAGTGAATAAAGTGAATTTGAATTTAGAACATCGTATGAACAAAAGAGTAGCAGCAGTAATGGCGGCCGGTGACCACAACAGCTGATCGCTTGCTGTGGTGCCCGCTTGACGTTCGAAGGTTGTCGAGGAAACAAATTCTATTTTTAAAATTTGACGTGGTAACATCAAATCTCGCCTTAGGTGGGAAAGCAGAGTACGCTCCTCGGGTGTAAGGCTGCGTTGCCTTGGGCTAACTTGAATCCCTCGCTTCACTAAGGTTTTTTAACTTTATTCCCTCGTTTCTTTCGGGTATTAACACTTGAACCTCCTCGCTGCGCTACGGACGGAGGTTCACCCCCAGAATCCTTAGTATCGCTTCGGAATTCAATACGCCTCCCTTGGAGCGTAATCTACAATTATTTTGTTAAAATCTCAGACCCGGAACATTCTTGGCTCAGTACTTTGTTTTACCTTTTTTATTTGCTTTGTGCGGTTTTCCTTTCACGTCTTATTGTTATGTTATGACAAACCTAGATAAAAATAAGTAACTTAATACTTAGGTAGGAGTTTTCAACTACTACCTAAGTATTATTTGTTTTAATTTAAAAATTATTCTGTTCTATAATAATGTCTTAGTTAATACCTAAACTGAAATAAAAGCCTATCTTGTGTTTGTACAATGTACATCTGTTTTTATTTGTTTGCATTTAGTCATTTCCTCGCTGAGGTGGGATGAAAAGTTACGTGTTGCACTCGAGTGCAAAGATTTTTCACCTTGTGCTCTTTTGATAACCTCGCTATCGCTCATGATTCTAATTTTGAATCACTCGTTGCACTCGTGATTCAATTTTAGAATCATTCGCTTGCTCGGTCATCAAAATTGAGCACGCGGTTAAAAATCAACTTTGCACTCTTGTATAACAAATAACTATTTTCATCCTCCTACTTTCGCCCTTACTCATTTTTAAAAGACACCGGCACTATTCTGCCAGTTGAATAATATTTCAAATTAAATTCTCAATTCACAGATCTACTCGCTGCCCTCAGCACACTGAAGAACAACGCCGCACCCTCCGCAACAGTGTCCTAGAGCCTTCGACCCCAGAGTCCCAGACGATGGGCCTCACCGCCGAAGAGGCCGGCTCCCCTCCTGACTCCAGTCCCTCTTCCTCCTGCTCCTCATCAAGCCGCAAGCGCGACCGCCACCGAGCTCCGCCCAAGACAAAGAACAAGAGAGAACGGAATATATCCCCTAATGCAAGGGATTGAGGACTGATTTCTTGTAAGAATTTTGTAGGAATTAATTTTAATTTGCTTGAGGTTTGAACGAAGTAGTAAACGGTGTACAAATAAGCACTTGTCTTAGGTAACAGACAAAAATAGTATTGGATCTCAATTTCAATCTTGATACGCGATCTTTGATAGCTGCTTGGACATCTGTAAAACTAAGATTGGCGAACTTGGCCTTTATTATTACTGACATAGATTGGGATTGAGGTACATTATTCATCAATTTCCGGCATAACATTCAAATAATCGTTTTCTTTTTTTCTTGTGTCACCAAAGACGAGTGATTCGATGTTCGTCATTTTGTACGGTCGTTGCTTAAGCGTAGGTACATTAAAAAAAACAAATTATTGAAGTGAAAAGTTTTTGCCATTATACATACGTAATTATAATTGAATCTTTTAATTTTGTAACATGAATGGATAACGCAAGTTCTGAGTTCCTCAAAGTACTAACTACAGTAGTTTTAATTTTTATATTCCACTTAGATATGACATTAATCAGTATGTTGATTATTTTGGTATCCATTCAAATTATTTTATTGGCGTAAGTTGGTGGTTTTTGCGTATTATGTATCGTATTTATTCAATGCTGATATCTTAGACCAGGATTGGACCATACAGTTGATCGAAAAAACAGCCGAGCCTCTACCAAGAGTTGTCATTACGATACCCGATCATACTCATCGCCCGCGTTTGGCGCAACTCATGGATGGTTGTATGGGTACTGGACCTGAGCAGGCCATCCTTGAAACCAGTTGGAAAATTTCTAATCGGCCAAGACCCAGGCCATTCTGGCCCAGTCCATCCCTGTCCTAGACTACGCCTTGATCTAAAGCAGCTGTCTTTAATTAAATTATTTATGCCAATAAATAATTTTGTTTTGCCTAGATCTAAAAGCTGTTATAGAGCATTTTAGAAATATCTTGTTTAAAAAAAAAAGATGATTGGTAATCTCTGTTTCTATGGAAAGTTTAAAATCGGTGGGTGCTTATATGTACGAAATTCTATTCAAATTGATCTTTATAATGTATTTGAATCATGGCTAGATGTTCGCCATCGAGCACTAGTAGGTTGATATTGCTAAATTGCCCAATATGCTTGATTGCTGAGTATGCTGTCTTAGCTATTTCATCTATATTCTTACTTACGACCTGTAAGATTTTCTATTATATAAAAGAGGACAAATGTTCTTGCTTACTATGTTTTTCAATTAGGAATGGGATGACCTTGCCGCCATATTGTTACTTCAAGCACGCTTTTCTATTAATTTCAACAATAATCATATTAAATTAACTTAATATATATAATATTCCACAACTATCACACAACGCCATCTAGTCCCACGCTAAGCAGTGCGCTTGTGTTATGGGTACTAGACAACTGATAAACATACTTATATATTTCTAAATACATACATATCTATACTAATATTATAAAGCTGAAGAGTTTGTTTGTTTGTTTGTTTGTTTGTTTGTTTGTTTGAACGCGCTAATCTCAGGATCTACTGGTTGGAATTGAAAAATTCTTTTGTGTTGGGTAGTCCATTTATCGAGGAAGGCTATAGGCTATATAACATCACGCTATCACCTATAGGAGCGGAGCAGTAATGAGAAATGTTTCAAAATCGGGAAAACGTATTCCATTTTTAGAGCTTCCGTTGCGTGCGCTGCGTAAACGGTTAGAGTTTCGCAAAAATTATGTACTACCGAATTATTCCTCATAAAATTTTCTAAAATAAAGTCCGCGAGAGCATATATCTATCTTTAAAGGTTAAGTCACTATAACCTTTTTTATGGGAACCAAATTTGTTTTAAAGTAATGCATTATTTGCGAAGGTGTTTTCACTAACATGATATTAATCCTTATCCAAATAAATACGTTAATCATCACAAGCATTTAATTTTGAACGAAATTGCCCTTTACATCATTTGATTTCAATGAATATCTTAGGAGATATCACAGTTTCAAAATAATACCGCGACAAAATAATGACGGGCTGGGTAATATGTCTCAATTGCGTCGATAAAATCCCTCTTTAGGCCGGTCAATGTCGACATCAAACATTGCAAACGCGCATGTAACTACCATTTTGTTATAATTTGCAATCCTGAAAACCCTGTGCTGTCAATTAAGTAGTTTTTGCGTGTGTATCTCATGAACCGTGATAGCTAGAGATTTAAAATTTTCACAGGTGATGTACATCTGTTGCTGCTATAAAAAAACATACTAAAAACCAGAATACAATAAATATTAAGCCGGCTCTCATTGGTCGTGGGACTTATTTCATTATCGTGACCCCGGCACATAGTATAGTCTGACAGTCCCACTAAGCCCGGGGTGGGAGGACTCATTTGATGAAAAAAAAGCCCCATATGGGGCTCCCATACAAAAAACGTGATTTTGTTGCTGGTTTTTGTAGATGTTATAAAGTAATGTAATGTTTCGAAGGCTGTTTCTCACGAACCGTGATAGTTAGATAGGTTCAATTTTTCACAGATGATGTGTGTCTATTAATTGCCGCTATAACAACAAATACTAAAAACTGGTTAGGTGCGATTTTGATTCGACATTGACATTGACAGAACAGGGTTATCAGGGTTGCAAACTTGGGTGTTAAATACTCTAAAGGGACCTAACAACATATAAAAGAATCGTAGTTACATGTGCGTTTGCAATGTTTGGGTTTTAAAAGTCGATATTGACCGGCCTACTTTAAGGATCGTTTGGAAAGGCTACAGGCTGCGTCCTCACCTTCAGTCCGACGCAGTCCGGTTTTCGTTTTTTCGTTTCGGGACGTACCTCAAGATTCAGTGGCAAGTAAGGGGAATGGTTAGCGGTCGGAATGTGTGAGGGAAAAGACATCCTCTAGCCCAGCCACCACTGAAGATACCCACGACGTCGGAAATCGCGCTCTTCAAGGGAACTGATGGAGACGGGACCATAGGACCAAACGCCTAACATGACGCGGGTGAAACCGCGGGCAGAAGCTAGTTATAGATAAATTACACCCAGACACAGAACAAATGATCGTGCTCATCACAGAAGAAACATTTAACTAAGTGGGAATCGAACCCACGACCACTAACCACTAGACCAACAGGCCAGTCTATTAAAAAAGGTAGTAACGATAATTAATTGTTGAAAAATATGATTTTATGGTTAAATGTTTTTTTATGAAAATAGGGCGCCAGGTCATCCTATTCTTAGTTGAAACGCAAATGAGCTCTAGATAGGTTTCAAAATAATTAAATATAGGTTACATAGGAATTACAATTTCAAATTAGCTCGACTCTTGACGCACCAGGTACCCTATTTTCTTTTTTTGAATGGTAAAAGTTAAAATGAGTCCTCTCTGAGGTGTAGAAGGACAGACTATCAGACTTGTACAGAATAAAAGGCTACTTGGCTTAGGGTTGATGATTTTTTAATAAGCTGTCAAACGCCATTTTTATTTTTCAGATAAAAGTTATCTAACACTTTTATCTGAGGAATAAAAATGGCCTTTTGACAGCTTATCTATAGAAAATAATAATATGTTAAACCGCTATTTTTATTCCTCAGATAAAATTTATTTGTCTATTCTGATTATTTGCATATTTATTATTTTAATATTTGTTTATCTGGTCATATTTGACACCTATGAAGTCACAATATAGCGACAAGACCGTCCTATTCTTATTTACATAGAAGGTATTGAATTCTACTGCTTAATTGCTGCCGAACAACTTATGTTTAGCTTTCTTGAACACACTCAACATAATTATATTTTAGGTTATACACATGATTTATCACAAAAATGTAAAATTGTAAACATATTATTGAGATTACGTGTATTATGTATTAGACATTATAGGTGTTCATGTAAATATTAATCGTTTAAATGTAACTATTATATTACCTATTTGACTGAAGTAGTTATTAAATCATATGAATTAAAGACATGTATTGCGATACAACTCTAGTTTGTTTTATTTTTATTCCTAACTTTGATTCAAATTATCCCTTAATTTCAGGTGACTTTATTGCTACTACAATATGTATGCATGAGTGAGTACCGGCGAGCATCAGAAATTTTCAGTACCCCTAGCACGAGTTTTTACTATTTTACTTTACAGAGTTTTTCCAGTATTTACAGATCCTTCTTCGCACATCAGAGGCGCAGTTCTATTTTTTCCTTGAAAATTGTCAATTTGAAAGTGTCAAAGTTCCTGTTTACGTCTCTCTTTACGTCTCATTTACAAAAAGTGGCGCCACACGGGGGCCTCTGGCGCGGCTGTCGGCCAAACCAAGCCCGCTAAGCGGACTCGTCCCGACGACACTATGTCGCCGCGGGACGGGGGCAAACGTGTGAAGCTTGCCGCCACACCTCGACACATCCCGCCAACCGGACGTTACCTTCACCGTGGAGGGCTTAGTTACGCGGACGCGATAGGGTCCAACGACCTAGCCGTGGCCGTAACAACGGAGCCCTTCCACGAGCTCAACGAGGAGCACTCGACTTCCATCCAAGCTGCCATCGATCTGGCGCTGGATGAGGCGATCTTCGCCCCGTCATCATCGACGGATGTCGACCGCG
Source organism: Agrotis ipsilon (assembly GCA_028554685.1). Lineage (NCBI taxonomy): Eukaryota > Metazoa > Arthropoda > Insecta > Lepidoptera > Noctuidae > Agrotis > Agrotis ipsilon. The sequence goes on along the minus strand of CM052973.1, from coordinate 12,166,106 downwards.
CTCCCTCTTTCCGTGGCAAGCTCTTCCTGAGTGACGGAGTCCTCAAGCTCTGGTGCGAGGACGACTACACCCTGGAATGGGCTCGCCGCACTATCACAGGACTTCCCTCGCCTATCGATGGGACTAAGCTGCTGGTTCGTCGCCAGTCAGAGATCCCTCGAAGAATTAGGGCGGGGATGTTCCTGCCGACTTTCACGGACGGGACCATGGATAGGCTGCGCATCAGGCTTCGACGGCAGAACCCCTGGTACAACGTCGACTCCTGGAGCCTATACCACGCCGAGAAGCAGGACAACAAGGACGGTGTCTACATCGTCCTCGGAATCCCGCAATCGGAGACCGACCAGATCATCAAGAGAGACCGCCGCGTCTGTTACAAGACGGGGTCGGTTTATCTTATGCTCCAGCAGGAGGTGAAGGCTAGCGGACCCAACGACGAGCAGGCCAAACCTTCTGCCCCCCAGACCACCGGACCTGTTGTTGCCAGTGTTGCCAGCAGCAACAGTACGGAGCAAGTAGCCGGAGGCTCAGGTCCGGCTTTATCAACCCCTGAATCCACGGTGAGCCAAAACAACCCTGTGTCTCCACAAGGGTCTGGAGATAACTCACCACCCAGTCCCATGGCCGTCGTCGTTGCCTCGGCAAAGACCACCAGGTTGGACTGGTTCAGTGGAGAAGGAGTGGACGATGAGGAGAAACTGCTCGGGAACAGCAGCGATGGCCCCGGCAGCTCCCCTCCTCGAGACCATTAAGATCGTCCAGACCAACCTCCAGCACAGCCTTACTGCTACGACCAACTTGCGTAAGGCGCTGGAGGCACCTACCAAGACCATAGCCCTAATCCAGGAACCATGGATTAGGAATGGCAGAATATGTGGTCTCTCCAACATCGGAGGTAAACTCCTCCTGAACACTACCGTAAGTAAACCAAGGACCTGTATATTTTTACCAAACGATATACCTGCAGTTCTAATAACCGAGTTCTGTTCCAGGGACCTGACTACCATCAGGCTCCTGAGCAACCCCTCCCTCAGACTACCCGAGGTGGCACTTGCGTCTGCCTATCTGCCAGGCGACGAGGTGGTGCCCACACCGGAGCTTACAGCACTGGTGGCTTACTGCGAGAGGGAAGGCCTGGAGCTCATCATATCGGCCGACTCCAACGCGCACCATACCATCTGGGGCAGCGAGAAGTCGAACGCACGAGGTGAGGAACTTCTGAACTATCTCTTCACCACTAACTTAAGAATTATGAATCGGGGCTCTGAACCGACCTTTGTCACTAGACGAGCCCAAACTATCATTGATCTCACTTTTGCAACAGAGAACATCTCGCGGCATATCTTGAACTGGCATGTTTCCAAAGAACTATCCTGCTCTGACCACAGGTGGATCATATATACTATTAGAATCATGGTAAATCCCGCGGAGCCGCGACGGAATCCCCGGAAGATGGACCGCGTAAGGTATCTTGCCGAAACGGCGGAAAATCTGAAGGGACTTCCAATTCCTAGCTATGAAAACGCCGCGGCGATTGACACTCACAACAATTTGCTCACCAAGACTCTAGTGGACTGCTTTGAAAAAACATGCCCACTTGTGACGCCACGAAGGGCCCCTGCAGGTAAGACCAGCTGGTGGAGCCCAGAACTTGAAAAACTGCGTCGCAAGGTAAGAAAGCTATTCAATAGAGCTAAAAACACCCGACAGGAAAACGATTGGGACAAATTTAAAGAAGCCCAACATCAATACAAGAAGCAAATCCGTCTCAGGAAAAGCGAATGCTGGAAACGCTTCTGCTCGAACATAGAATCCAACAGCCATGCCACCAGAATAAAAAACATTCTGATTAGCGAACCTGAGCGCAACATCGGTTCTTTAAAAAAACCGGATGGCATGTTTACCAAGTCGGATGCTGAGACATGCGAACTGCTGCTCCAGACTCACTTTCCAGGATGTGTTATTACCCCCTCAGGGAGCTGGGAAGCTGAGACCAGCAATTCAGCATCCAACACCGACTGGCACCAAGCCCAAAGAATCGTCACACATGATAAGGTGAAATGGGCTATCAACAGCTTCCTCCCATACAAATCAGCGGGCCTGGATGGTCTCTTTCCAGGACTACTGAAATGGAGCGATGACCGTCTGGTGGTGCATCTCGTGAACCTGTTCAGGGCATGCATTGCTTACGGGTACACTCCCCTCAAGTGGAGAGAAGTCAAAGTCGTATTCATTCCGAAGCCCGGCAAAAGTGACTACACGCAGCCGAAGTCCTTCAGGCCAATCAGCCTCACATCCTTCCTACTTAAAACCCTCGAAAGGCTCTGTGAAAGGGACATTCGAACGCATGCTCTTTTGTGTAAGCCACTCAACGCTAATCAACATGCCTACAGTATGGGCAAATCAACAGAGTCCGCCCTACATAGCGTCGTATCACGAATTGAGAACGGACTATCATCTAAACAATCAACCTTAGGCGTCTTTATAGACGTTGAAGGCGCCTTTGACAAAACTACCTTTAACAGCATAAGCCGAGCCCTATCCAGGCATGGGGTCGAACCCACGACTGCCGGGTGGATAGACAACATGCTAAGACAAAGGGCTATTCAATTCACCGTAAATACCACGACCAGAGGGGTGGTAGCTAAAGGCTGCCCGCAAGGAGGTGTTCTCTCCCCCCTCCTATGGAACATCGTGGTCAATGAGCTGATCTGCAGACTCACCGACCATGGGTATTACACGGTGGGCTATGCAGACGATCTAGCCATTCTCATAACGGGACCTTTTGAGAATGTACTGTGCAACCTGGCAAAGCAGGCTCTGAAGATCGTCGAACAATGGTGCTTGAAGCACGAACTATCAGTGAACCCGTCAAAAACGGAACTTATCATGTTCACCCATAAACGCAATCTTGGCAGTTTACAACTTCCTAAACTGTTTGGCACCGAGCTGTCCCTAACAAACGAGGTCAAATATCTGGGTATCATCATTGACAGCAAACTGTTATGGAACAAGCACTTGGACCACAAGATTAACAAAGCTAGCATAACATTTTGGCAATGCAGAAGACTTCTGGGGAAATCCTGGGGCCTTTCGCCGAAAATAACACTATGGCTATATAAGAGCGTAATTAGACCAATAATCACCTACGGAGCGGTAGTTTGGTGGCCCAGAACTGAACTCATAACCACCCGTAAAAAACTACAGACATTCCAGAGGTTGGCCTGCTCAGCCACCACAGGATGTATGCGAACAACACCCACCAATGCCCTGGAGATAATGCTTGGCCTACCGCCACTGGATCTCTTTATTAAACAGGAAGCCAGTATGGCGGCAATCAGGCTGAAACACTCCGGCATGTGGAAAAACCAAAGGGGCAATCACACCATAATATGGGAAAGGGCATTAAACGATGTACCATACATTGAAGCGCCCTGTGACAGAATCCCCAAAACTCACGTGTTCGATAAACTCTATCGGATTCAATTAACGGAGACCGAGCGAGATCAATCCGGAGCTAACGAAGTCCGTATTTACACGGACGGCTCTAAAACCAAAACCGGCACAGGAGCCGGTGTATTCTCAATGGATCTCAACATCAAAATATCCTTACCGCTAGGGGAACATAGCTCAATATTCCAATGTGAATGTGTAGCAATCACCCAAGCTGCCATCGCAGTCAAGGAGAGGAACATCTCCAACTACGGAATCAGAATTCTCTCAGATAGTATGGCTGTACTTACGGCGCTGAACGGCAACATCATGTCGTCCAGCCTAATTTACGAATGTCACTTAGCATTGCAAAAAATATCGGACCGCAACAAGGTCATTTTGCAATGGATCAAGGGACATAGTGGATCATTGGGTAACGATGCGGCAGACGAACTTGCAAGGAGAGGCTCGGATGTGGATGTCGCCGGCCCCACACCCTTTTTGCCAATCCCATCCGGTCAACTAAGGACCTGGGTACGCCTGCTAACCCAAACACAACATAATGCCAGATGGGCATCCACAACCGACTGCAGACAGTCTAAAGAGGCGGTACCTGCACTAACACCGCGACTGACCAGTAGACTTCTCAGACTCCAACGAACAGATCTGCGAGTTGTGGTGGGTATGCTTACCGGCCACTGCCCACTCAACAAACATCTGTTTAACATCAACGCGACAGACAGCCCGTTGTGCAGGGGCTGCCTGAACGCGGATGAAACAGCATCCCACGTAATCCTGGAATGCGAGGGTGTTGCTAACCAACGGGCACAAAACCTTGGTACTCCAAGGTCGCTCCAAGAAGCCTGCGAACGTCCCAGGAGACTTCTGAGCTTCTGGAAGGAGCTGGGTTGGCTCACATAGCCAATCGTCCCACCTCACGCATAACGGACCACCTACGAGTCCAAATGCGGAAAAGGGAGCCCTTAACAATAACAATAACAATAACAATAACGTCTCATTTACAGAAAACTCGTGCTAAGGGTACTGATAGGTTTTTATTTACATACTGCACATAGTCGGACTTCAAAAAACAAATTGATCGTCTACTAATCATTCCGAAGATTCAGAAAAAGTAAACTGTTGGTAGCATGTACGTAACTATAATAATTATTACTACGCAGTGCCGGATCTAGGAGTGTGCAGACAGGGCGCATTTATAGGGTTGCAGCGGCTGCGAGCGGAGCCCCGAACAGCTGGTTTGGAGTAAAACAAACACATAAAAGAATAAACCGTTTTATTGGCATATTAACTGTAATTAAATACTTACATTAATGTAATACACAAATATTATACCAATGTAAATATTTTTATTAATTATACACAATTATATCACATAAAAAAACACGACTCACAGAATGTAGAAGCAAAACGATGATTCGTTATTAATAAGTACATAAAATATTTCATTTGAAAAGATCTTTGGAATGGGCCTTTGTAAAATTTTATTAAATTATTAAAATAATGTCTAAATTGTCTCAACGCTTTTCACGATTACTGAAAGCTGTAAAGTAGCCCTGAATGAAAAAGTTAGTAGAAAAGTATTGATTTCAAACAAAAGTTAATAAAATTAACACTAAAAAGGTCTTTATTCAATAGAACTGCTATTTCGTTTGTGCAAAAAACAGACAGTCAATCTATGAAACAAATATAACAAATTAAAAAGAAGTTTTTGTTCCAGGATTTTCTTGTGATCGCGTGCTATCTAAAGTACTTGATTAGCGAAATGCTAACATTTAGTATTGCCATCTTGGAACTAAAATTGACACCTTAGAAATAAAAATAAACTTTAGGAATAATTAAGCCTTGGGTGTCTTTATAATAATACTTTACAAGTATATAACGCCGCCGTAACGTGTCCTTAACAGATTGTTTATACATTAATTACCCTATTTATTGCTGCAAAAGTAAAGTTGGCAATGCGCCGCCAATAAATACCGTCAACAGTTATTTTGTACTAAATCCGCTGTGAATTATATTCTATTAACTTTAAGATAACAGATACTTCTGTTGATACGTTTAGTTTAAAAATTAGCTAAATTATTTTACTATTGGTAGAACTTTGCGTACAGCGATGCAGAGGCAACAAAAAATCATCGATTATCCAAATGAGAAATCGATTATGATTCGACTAAACGTGATTTTCCGAATGCGATTGGTAACTGTAGCGGTAACCTGACCCAATCTCAATGACGGACCGCATCTCATGTGACTGAGTTCTATTACTCTGTGCAAACGTTGACAAAACAAAAACGTCACCATCTTCGAGAGCATAGAATTAGACAAACGAAGTTACCGCTATCGCTTTCGGAAAGTGTATCGCAAATACGCAACTCTACCAAGTACACCTCAAGCTATTCATCCCGATAAAGACATATATATAGTTCTAAATACTTCCACAAAAGTTCGACAATTCCGATACAATATCAATGTAATAAATTCACGTACACGACACTTTTCTATAGAAATACAGAGGCAAGATTAACTATCAACACTTAGCCGATACGCTATACAGTACCCGGGACTTAAAAATGACATAACGAATTTAAAAATGGAACGGGCACACTGGTGTGTTCCAGAGACATTTTTTTTTTGGTACTTTTCGTCCTCTTTGGGACAGGCAAAAGGAGCTGAGCCCATACAGCCAAGTTCCAGAGACAATGCTCTACAAATTAGAAACTTTTTTTCTAAATTCGATCTGTCATATTTAAGTGAAAGGGTTGTATTTTCAATGAACAATACTGAATTATAATTCTTGTATAAAACCGGCACCTTCAGTTTCAATTATTGACTAGTGATGTAAGCTTGTATATAAAATATTTTGTGTTCCAACTACTTATTAGTGTGTTGTAGAGATTGATGTATTCGAGATATTTTTTTAAGGGTGCTTCTTGCACGCGTGCGGTGTTGGCGTTACTCGAATCAATAATAATGTGTGTTACATACATATTCGGGTTGGATTCGGCAAAACCGACGGCAATACTCGATCATCGATATCGATCACGTTTGGCGCACTCATTGGCCCGCTCCAAGGTTGTATGAACTCTCAACCAATAAGAGCGCTAAACGAGGTCGATGCGTATGGTCGAGTATCGTAATGACAACTCATGGTAGAGGTCCAGAGGTATATTGTTTGCGCGATACCGATCCTGCGACTTTATTAGACCCTTTTTGAGGGTTTGAAGAAAGTGGTGACGAACGTTTTTCTGACAGTTAAAAAGATAGACAAATATACTTAAGGTGAAATGTCTTTACACCGTGAGTCCCACAAATGTCGGCACAATGATCCTTCAAGAATTAACGGTAAATCAACTAAAGCTAAATCAACATTCTATTTTGCCGCCGACCCACCGAATGTTGCCGCCCGAACATGTCTGTAGCAACTGTAAGTACTATACAATGCATTAAGTACTTTAACGTTTTTTAACACTAATTACCGTAGTTGAAACTATAAGTACACGGAGGCACAGCTAAAAGTAATAGCTATATAAATTAATATGACGTCATTAAAGACGAGATTTATAACCGTTACTTAGCACATTTGACTAAGCGTTATGCCTGTAATGGTCTTGCAAGTTTATGTTCAGAAGTGCAGAAAGTAAATGTTAAGTAACATTTATACATCTCGGCCTCTTTTAATGGTCTGTATAACCTTACGTGATCGCATTGAAGGGCACTAGTAGACATAATTACAAAAAACACCATTAATTTAAAGGAATAAGGCTCATTATGTTTTCAACACATTATATGGTGTATATTGTCATAAAAATTGTTGTTAAAACGTTACATACATACATTCAATTCCAGTTATGATAGGCAATTGATATACATAAGCCTTAGACTTATATAAAAATGTGTATTTATTGTGGCCTCGACTATTTTTTAAGTGTTTTAAACATCTGTTAGGTAAATAAGCCAGCGGAAAGCTGCTTTGAAGGTCAGTGCGTCTTTCGTGCTTATTACACAGAACCATGGTTTTGTCTCTATTCAAAACTCTTTCGAACTATTGTCTATGATCATTGTTCCATAAATTCAATCATTAGACTTTTCTGTCTGTTCTAAACTGACAAGATTTTGCTAAGAAGCCGTGCTACATACCTGGAAAATGGGCAGTATTTTTTTGAGACGAGTTTCGAACTCTAGGTCAAAGTGGTAGAGATAGAAGTCTATAGCAAAGCCGCAACAGATGCAATTACCACTATTATACTCGTCTTTCCCACCCAGATCATTAATACCTCTGTAGCACTAATGTTTAAACATTTCATTTTCATGGCAATACCAAAGACCTCCAGAAAATCATAAACAATAAGTCTATCACATTTAACCTCATTGTATATCAGCGTAGTAAGCACGAAAGAGGTGCATAGCCAGACAGCCATACCTTCACATATAAGTAACAACATGACATAAGAAAGTGACACTAGTTGGCGGACTCGCGCCGACGTTAAGCTTCCGTGCCGATGATCGACTCTCGGCCTTGACCGACGCCGATGTACTTAACTGTAAGAGAAAAGGGTTATTGTTTTATTTATTTATGGCTCGTTTTTAATCTTCTCATCATACGACATCCAAAGACAGACGCCAAAAATAAAAAATAATAATTAAACAAAGCACTAATTAAAAAAAAATACTAATAACTTATAAAACAAAGTGGAACATGATTTAAATTAGTCAATTGTGCCTTCAGTGTAAGGGAGTTTACCGATGACGCAATGCGACACAATTCGACAAATTCCAACTACAAGTGAAAATCATCCTTACCACTACGACAATATGACATAAAACGTGCGGGTAGATGGAAAACAAAACAGGCTCGGCACGCCGACATCAAGTCAATCGAATTACATCATATAAATCGTAGTATCAAGGACGATTTTCATTTCTAGTCAGAAGGAATTGCACGAATCGCATCGTTCTATGTTCACACATTCGAAGCCAACTCACCAGGTATTTGTAAGAAGTCCTCAATGGCCTTCACGTAGTTCCTCGCCTGCTGCGGCAGCTTGTCCAACTGTCGCACGTCCTCTATACTGCACGCCCAGCCGGGTAGGGTGATGTATTCCACCTAGGGACGAGAGTACATTTTTAATAGTGTTCCAAATGGTACGTGTTTCGACAAACAGGTTTTTGAAGGTGAATACGAATCTGACACTTCAAATGATTGAAATAAGAACTAAATGAGAATGGGCGGTAATTCTGAATAAGTTCGGAGTTTCATTTATTATTACTAATTGTTTCAGTTTTGTTTCGTTTTTAACAAAAACTAGCACTTTCCTGTACTTTGCCATGTATCATTACTTTACAGAATTTGATCCGTAATAGCGACAGTATCAAATGGTGCAAAAAAACAGCGTGTGATTTTTTTTCAAAATCAACAGGTTCGATTCCTAGCCACGAAAATATATTTTTTTTTAATCCAGTAAAATCATCAAAAACGGCCTTGAGACTCCTTTTTTTTTTACATGATAATATCATCAAATGATTCCTCCCACCCCGGGCAGGGCAGGGACTGTCAGACTTGTACTGACTAAAATCCACGGTGTCCTTCAATAGCCCTTTATGTTCCTGGGTCACGGTGATGGTATAAGTCCCGCGACCCCTGCAATGCCTCGAGACTCCTTAGAGCATTTTTCTGTTCGAAAATTCCTGTATAAAGTAATACGAAAATAAATAGATGTTCACCTCTACACTGCTGAGCTCGGTCATCGACGAGGGGAAGTATTCGATCTTCTTGCCGTTCAGCTTATACGCTACGCCGATTTTGATCTCCTTCAACGTGTCCAGGATGTCCATCTTCGTGAGACATAATCTGAAAAGTTTGTTTACCGGTTATTAAAATATTTCATTTTTTTACATAGATGTTGCCCTACACTAGGTTTTTTTCCAGTATCGTGGGTGCGTTTACAAACATAAAAACTCACATAGACAAACACCCAGATACGGAACAACTACTTACAGATCGTTCGTATATTTGTTCCATGAGTAACACACAAAACAGACACACTACACAGATGTCAATCGATCAGCCACTACCCCAACCATGTCGACAATATTCTACTTAGTATTATCTTTAGGTATACTTATGCTATGCGACAAAATTAACAGGAAAGGTGTCATGACTCCATATTGTGACGATGACTACGTGTAAATTAATTTTTAATTATATTTATCATTATTACCTTTTTGATGTTATTTTCACAAGACTATTTTTTGCTTGAGAATAAGCCCCTTTGTACAATAGGCGATGCAAGTCTCCGGTAAGGTATCGGAGACTTGCGTCGCCTTGTGTACGAAGGGGCTAAGTGTTAAAAAAAAAAAAAAAACATACCGACCGAATTGAGAACCTCCTCCTTTTTTTGAAGTCGGTTAAAAAGCATGCATGACGTTTCATTACCTTGCGATGTTAATTTTGTGATATAGTACAGGATATTATCAAAGTAAACTCACGAGGTGTATCCATTAACCATGGCGGTGTACCGTACGACGACCAGGTCGAGCCAGCCGCAGCGTCGCACCCTTTTCGTGGTCACTCCGACCTCGTGGCCACGCTCTTGTAGCAGCTGACCTGTCTCCTACAAAGTCAACGTAAAAGCTTTGTAGTCTAGTTTCCACTACGAAAGGGTAATTGTGAGTGAGGTGGAATGGACTATTTCCGGCCACCGTAGGCGCAGGCATAAGGACGGCGAGTAATGGGCGACTCGCTGTCTGATTATGGAGATGGACCATGTCCAGTTCGATGGCGTATCAAGTTCCAAGTACGCCTCAAAGAGCTGTCGGCAAAATGGTCACGTAACGTAAAAGGCTATTGAAGGACACCACGGTTTTTTTTAATTACAATTTTATACTCATTTAAAAAAATACTTGACCAAAGACTTTTAATGCCTTTCAAAATAATGATTTAAGGATGCGCTAGTCGGCGGGACGAACTTGTTGGCGGGCGGGATTAAAATGCTTGTTATTTCATCCAACATCACGTATCGATAGGATGGATGAGCAGTAAGTAGCTAGGGCACTTATGCAGACATACTCCACCCTTCGACTGACTCATGAATGCGTGATTACTTTGAATAATGAACTACTGCAACTTTTCAAAAGACCTTCGGGAATTTGGATATTATGAAAAAACTACTGAATGTATCTGTTCAAATTAAAGTTATCTGGAATTTTGAACAAATTATCTATTTCTGTATGGAAATTATTTTACAATTTACTGTCTTTTTTTTGTTATTTATTTCCCCCCAAAGATTCGTTAAAATTAGGCTTAAAATAAGGAAGTTTCAACACCCATAACTAATAATAGATGTTTTTTTTTACTTTTTTGATTCCATACAGGACTAGACAATGATGAGATGAATGTAGATCATTGTTTAATGAGAATTTAAACCGTCAAATATTGGAATAATCGCGAAACTACGTTTGTATGGAAGAATGACCGACTAGGGTACCCTTAACAAAGCTGGGCTGGGCTGGAAAATGTAATAAAATTATACGTCATACACTGTGTGACATAATGATCAATCCACGTTTTTAAATCACTAATAAAGACCTCTATTTTCATAACAATAAGATTGCTATTCATTTGCTGCTGTCAGACACCTAACGATGAAATTACAGTAGGTTACTAACATCATGCAGCTCAGTAGGGAAGGGTCCGTCTCCGACGCGCGTGGTGTACGCCTTCACGACACCGAGCACCTCGCCGATCACCAGCGGCGGCAGGCCCAGGCCCGTGCACACGCCGCCGATACTGCAGTTTGATGACGTCACGTACGGGTATGTACCTGAAACGATAAGGCAACATGTTAGGGGGCCCCATGACGCGATGCGACGCAATTCAACCAATTTCAACGACAAGTAAAAACCATCCTTATCACTACGACATATGACATAAAACGTGCGTTTGTAAATGAAAAACGTTCGCCACGACGACGTCAAGTTAATCGAATTGCATCATTATATTGTAGTAACAAGGTCGATTTCATTTCTATTTAGTAGAAATTACAAATCGCACGAATCGCGTCTTGGGGAAGCTCCCTTATACCGGACATTAATAACAATCTTGATTGCTATCTTCGGTTGAATCTTTTTCTGTAACCATTCAACGACCGAATCTACCTATCGGAATAAGCGAAATATCCGAGTTTGACAATAGGAAGGAGATATTTTTCATATCATGGGTCTATTTTGCCTGCACGACTTATACCAACCTATACCGACAACCTGCTTCTTTAAACAAACACCCCATCAAGCATTCTGGAAAAATTGATATTATACAAAGTATCTCCACACACAAATAATTACATTTCCAGATACTCGTACATTCCGGACGCCTGCACTTATCAGTCAACTGATAACACTGTTATCATCTGTACCTCGTGTTGCTCGTAACTGTCTCTAGAGCAACGCACGTGGATAAAAGCGATTAACTATGTCGATTTAGATAACATTTATCGTTAATACGGTTCATTTGTGGTTTAACACTGTTGTATAATATCGCTTGTAACTAGGAGATATAGGCAGAGGTGTGGTTAAGGTATTTTAGGCTTTCACAACCTAACCCGTACCCACTTCACAGGGCGGTAAACATTTTTGTTTAATGGGATGTGGTGAAAATAGTAAATTATTTTTCAAGGGGTGAAAGTAACTTATTTAGTCCCGGGACTGAGGCTTTTTTTTTTAGGTGGCAAAATCATCAAATGAGTTCTCCCGCTCTGGGTGGGGCGGAAGGGACTGTCAGACTCTTACTGACTAAAATCCACCCGTGTTCCTTCGGATGCCCTTTACGTTCCGGGGCCGCGGTATCCTGGGTTAAGAAAAAACCCGCGACCCCAGCAGGCATTTGGCGCGAAACACGACGCGCCACCGACCCGGGCTTGGTCCACGGTCGGACGGCGAGCTACCCATCACTCACCGTCCGCAAGCCCGCTCCGCCGCTGTGCCCTCTGCTGATCAGAGGGACACGCGTTGGAGCGTCCATAGGACAGGCTATTTGCATACGGGCAAAGAGACCCCTTAGACACACAGTGCCTAAGGAATAGTTTTTGCATCCCAGGGTGCACCGGCCCGAAAAACTGGTCTTCCCCCCGGACGTATCCGAGAGGGAACTCCAGTCCCGGGCGCACGTGGAGGTTTCCTGTCTTAGCACCCCGGGACTGGGTCTTGGCACCCATAACGTAGTGACGCTCACAGTTCGGAAGATTGCAACCACAACATCTAGATTTTAGATATTGTATATGAATTATAAAGAATGATAAATTATAAAAAAAAATATTAGAACATTCCCTATACTTAAAAATCAATATCCAACATGGCAGCATAGCTCCTTCAACCAGCATCTTCCTTCTACCCCCGATGGGGGTAAGGCACAGTGTCTCTGACCATGAACCTGATTCATCAACTTCTAGAACATTCCTTCTACTTACCAAAGTCAATATCCAACATAGCAGCATTAGCTCCTTCAACCAGCACCTTCTTTCCCTCTCCGATGGCCTTGTGGAGGTAAGATACGGTGTCTCTGACCATGGGCCTGATCTTTGTGGCGTACTCCTGGTAACGACCCAGTTCTCCTTCAATGTCTACCTCGAGGGAGGGGAACATTCGCTTGTAGTTCGCTGCCAAAGTGCGGAACCTGGAAAATGAGGACTTTATTAAAAAAAATCTAAAATAAGCCTTATTGGGATAAAATTAAAGTGCAAATTTCAACAAAGGACTGTGAATAACTGTATCATATTAATAAGAACATTCTTTTACAGTAACTAAGGTTTATTTTCGAATGTAACCTGACTGAGTTAAGCTTCAATCCCCCAGACTGCAAATTGAACTTTATTTTAGGTAAAAATAAGGTTCAAAGTTCGCTATTTGGGGACTTCAACGTCACTAGTTCAAAATTACTCTTTGCCTAAGCGGCAACATATCTATAGATAAATAGAAGATCTATATCATTGTATACAAACAATTTATTTTCCACTTCACAATACAGGAAATTGTTATGTTGAATGATTCGCACTTGAAATGGGCACTTAGCATGCGATAAATATTACATACCAATTCATATTAGCTATCAGCTAGCATTTAGATATTTTAAAAGTACGTAGTAGTTTATGAGCTATGGTTTGATACGGAACTGCACTGTGGGCCCACTCCATTTTTTATTTTTGTACGTGGTTAAATCGTCAAAGTTGCATCTTTCAGTTCAATCTGCCCTAGGTGGGAAGTGAGTCTTCCCACCGAGGGCAGGACGGGAGGGATTGTCAGACTTGTACTGACTAAAAATCCACGGCACATTCATTTAACTTCGACTTCGACGTATTCCTCGTCAGGGTCAGTATTTCACATAAACCGACTCGTACCTGGTAGGCTCTCGCGCAAGGTTTGGACAGGTTTATAATTTTAAAGGAAGCTAAAATTCAGCTTTAAGTGGAACTCGAACCCGCATCTTCTGGAAAAGAACTCCAGACGCCTTACCAATTAGGCCATCGCAATACACTCGTTAGAAGCCGAATCTTGCATTCCCTTGATTGAACGTTTTACGGTAATGTCGGGTTCGAGACCCACTCGCTGACAATTTTTCATGCCTCAAAAATCTTAACGAAAACATGACTCAGGCGTTATTGCGTATAAGTTACTTCAAGTTGATAATGTCTACCTAATTGATGAACTGAAATGATAATGAAATGATGAAATAATATTTATTTTATGCAAGTAGGTTACTTAAACTCTTTAACACGTCGTCTTTTTACGAACTAGATGAGGCCGGTGTTTCGTACCTGAGTACTCTGGGAAGAAACAGCGAAAACATACAATAAGAACACTGTCTCTTTTAAAGTCCAGACAATATATTGGCCATGTCATACGAGGATCAGGTTAGTGTCTGAGATGGTCTTTTGAAGAAAGAACCGCACAGATTTGAGTGAACCTGTCTAGTCAGTGCAATCATTTGTCAGTTATTGTTTAGGTCGACTGTAACTCAAAGAGCTGAACATGTACTACCAAACACACATACCACTGGGTCATAAACAGCTGTCTCTAGAAGAAAAAGCGAGGCTCTGCCTTTAGTCGTCGATTCAAAGGCAGCGACATAACAGACATTGAAAAGCACTTACTTCTCTTCAAACATAGCGAAGTCCCCGAGTAGGTCTCCTATCCGGAGTCCATTACGTGTTGCCTTGGAGGAGTATGTCGGGCCGATGCCCTTCTTTGTGGTGCCCAAAGAGTTCTTGCCTTTCTCAGCTTCTTGAAGACCATCCACCTGGAAAAATTGAATGAGTGATTAGAGATGCCCTCCAAAAAATTAGGAAAGAAAGTTACGGTAGGCCTTCGAGCAGTGAAAAACTATGGATGAAATAATGCGTGGTTTTGGCCCGTCCTGGGCGATGACGAAGAGACTGTCAGACTTATCCAAGCTAACAGATTGGCAAGTTTCTCGCCTTCCATAGAGAATCCGATCGGGGATCATAGGATCCGGGCTAGACAGGTGTGTATTGTCGGCAGTTAGTTCGAAGATTGTTTTTTCTCGGGTCTTTTGAACGTTCAACATAACGAACCATGCAGTATTTATACAGGATTTTGAAACTTGGAATTGGTAACTCTCAGTAAATGTATGGATTCCTGGTGTCAAAATTCGTGCCCAGTTAAAAGCAAGTTAGCAAAATTCTAGCCCTCCATGCCACTTATTTTTAAACTAGTATTTCCATACCAATTAATCATAGTCCAGTTATAAACATACATAAATACCTGCATATCAGTAATATCCTCATTAACACACTAGTCATAATTATGACATTATCATTTGCACACACCTAACTTATGTGTGCATGTGACTTTGATAGTATAGGTACGATTCGATATAGTCACGAGCTACGGCATGCGTCATCATTTCAACCTTTTGCAGTCCACTGCTGGACAAAGGCTTACCCCAACTCAAATTTTTCATCCAGAAATAATGCCAGAAGAGAGCTTCTTTAGGTCATCGGTCTGGTCGCGGGACTTAACACATTACCGTGACCCTGGAACGTAAAGGGCTATTGAAGGTCACCGTGAATTTTAGTCAGTACGAGTCTGACAGTTCCTCGCGCCCCGCCTTTGGAGGGAGGACTCATTTAATGATTTTACCACGATAAAAAAATACATAGAGAGAAGAGATTGAACCTTTCCTAAATTAATGCATGAAGTGTGACATATACATATTACATATTGTCATTCAGGAGAGAGATAGATAGAAAGAAACAGATGGATAGTTTAACTGTTTTCTCTCTTTCTAGAAAGTGGTCGATTTCATACAGATAATGCTCAGTCCATTCTCCATCTCTATCATCCATCCTGGCAGGGGGCGCCCCACACCACAGATTACAACACAGGATCACAATATAGCCGTCATCTCATTGCTCGTGACTCTATGTTATTTATATCAAAATTTAAAGTCCTAGTTGTCGTAAAACCTGTTATATTAAACCAATATAGTAGATAGTATACCAATCTAATATTGGTATTTGTATATAAAATCATAGCAGTTACTCTCCGTCCGATATTCTGGCGAGCCAATATCGGTTTTCCTCACTAATTGGGTTATCGAGGTTAGATAGCTTTCTCTCAGTATTAATTTCTGACAGGTCTCATCGAGACAGACCGGAATATACTCTAAACTAATACACAGCTATATCACAAATACATCGCAGTTATATCAGAGGAATAGTCAGTGAGTTTGTTTGTACGAATTAATTCCTGGAACTACTGCATGATTTTTTTACTAGTTATAAACTAGGTACATTAATCTTAAATGACAAAATAGAATAGAATAGAATCATTTATTCGCTAGAGATGGTTTATAGATGGTGGATGGACATAGGCTGGTCGTGAGACTAACGAATAAACCCGGTACATTGAAGAACACCGTGGATTTTAGCCAGAACAAATCTGACAGTCCCTCCCGACCTACTCTTGGTGGGACATCATTTATGATTGTTGCTGTTGTACCATTTTGGTTTATGAAAATAAAATGTCGTCGTTATAATGCAGTAATAATGCATTCCATTCCGCATTTAATTGAAAACAATGAGCACGACTAAGTCTTTTGACTAAAGTACATTTATAAATACCAATTTAAACCACAGATTACTTCGGTTTAAACCAGACTTAAATATCTTTTACATTAGCGTGTTCATTAGTTTAGTTTTACTGACTCATAATCTGACCATATAAAATAGGATATAGGCGTAAAAAAGAACCGGATTAGATAATAAAATATTATATAGGTACTCTCTCTGTTTGATAGATGAGAACCTTGTGATGAAATCCGTGTTTCCTGTTACTGCTGCTTGCAGCATACAGAATATGACTATACTATGTATGCGTTTCAATTAAGAATAGGACAGCTTTGGTGCCATATTGCCACCTCTTGGTGTTGTCTTAGGTGTGCATTTGTATGTGAGTTTAAATTACCACTTAAGATACAGAAGATTTTTCTAGTGCGGGGAAAAGTTTAAAAAAAAAACAACAAGGATAAGTTGTAATACAAACTATGACCAGCGCTTTATAATAAATTCAGCAGATATGGCTTGGTCGCGGGACTTATTTCCATCACCGTGACCCCGGAACATAAAGGGCTATTGAAGGACACCGTGGATTTTAGTCAGTACAAGTCTGACAGTCCCTCCCGCCCTGCCCGGGGAGGACTCATTTGATGATTTTACCACGCTAAAAAAAAAAGGAGATATACCAAACATGTCTTCAGAATTTTGTTTGGTTCTAAGATTCCTTCCCAATATAAGGCCTTTGCCCTATGATAGGCTAACATAGTTTGTAATATCATAAATATTCATAAACTGCGCGGCATGCATCATCCCGCGCCTCCTTGACCGCCGCTGACGTCACGGCGTTCTCGCGCAATTATGTGCGCACGCGTCACTCGTCACGCGGTTGCAGTTTCTTTTATTTAGAGATTGAGGTTGGTCTTTAAAAACTGCTTTATTTGGGGTTTTATATAAGTATTTTATAGCTCACAAAATATTCAGAATGTTTCGCTAGCAAGACACATTAAGAGCCCTATTACAAAATGAAAGAACACAGTTTCTGTCAATTTGACATCGTGATGCCCCCCGCATAAAAACAAAACACAATCAACACAGCTACGCCTCGTATACCAGGATGAAAACAACATGAGCTTTTGCCACTTTTCTCTCGAATAAACAAAGTGAGATCCCGGGCTTCTAGACACTGCTTATTTTCTTAGTTACGAATGGATAATATGATAAATGTATACCTAGCAAAATAAAATAAGGGCCACTCATTAAATTACACTTTAAACAATTATAATTCTTATACTGATCGATTTTAGCGATTAGACCGCCCATTGTGTCACACTGTGAAATGGATATATTTGTAATTTAGAAGGTGTGCATTTTAAAGATTATTCAATTCCATTCTATACGAGTAAATAATCTTGTTAGGATATCTTTCAAGTGTTAATTTTGTTTCTTGTGACTAACTGGAATTCATAACTTATTTAATTAGATTTTTGAAATTATTTAGAACTTACGATTTGGTGTTTAAAAATATTCAAACTTTTTCTTGGACATAAACATCAAACCGTCATTTATGCCGTCTATTTAGAGACATAATTATGGGCCGAAAATGAGCCACTTGCGGTGATTAAGGTGACATAGATAAGGAGATATAGCCAGAAGAGGTCGGTTTTATGGTCGAATATTCCCAACCAGTGTTTTAAAATATTTTAAACTGGTGTCAAGAGACAAGAGTAATATCACCAAACGCCGTGATCCAGGAAGAAACTGAGTAAGGCCCAAGAAGACCATCATGTTCGTTAAATCACACAAAGAGAACGATAAATTTACTACGCGGATCATAAAAACTCAAACTATTTTGACTGGGCTTCAGTGTTTCTTATACTGGGTCACTGCTGGTTTCTTTTTTAATAAAGACAGATCTTTCAGAGTGTACTCTTGAAACAGAATGTTTCGGTGAGCTCTAAATTAAGTGCTCTGGGGTGGTTATTCTGTCTCGCAAAACTGAGGTTACACTTCCTAACGAAAATTGCGTAGAAAATGTGGTACAACTCCACATTATTCCATTCGCATAGCAAACAGTAGGATAGTAGGTATCTGAGTTCATCCACGATCAATCGCGACTAACAGTGCATAGATTCGCTTATGCTCGAATTACGATGCTACAGTTGGTCACTTAGGCTTTTTACCTGATTTCTATTGAAATGGCATAGAAAATGTTTGTTATTTAATCCAGAACATTTACACCTTTAATACAGGGTTTTAGAGAAATTAAAAAAAAACTCTTTGGTACATTGAAAACGTTATTTTTTTCGATTTTATTATTTAATATGAAACCTGACACATTCCTGTAATTTCTCACTTTTCATTCAATTTCGTTTATTTTTACGATTTATTGGAATGCTAACTTATTTTTTGTATGTTTTGTTCTGAGTAGTACCTGTTTTCATGAATAAAATTCACAAAATAATATCAGGCGAAAGAACCATGGCCGTTTGAGTGCTTGAACTTCAATGCTGCTAAGACGTGAATTTTTCCGCAAAAAAGAGCCAATCCGACCCGCTTCTATTTTTCTGAGGTGCAACCGTAAAAAATTACAGACCATCTTGACGTTGCTGGGGTGCCGTTAACATCGACCCCGAATATTAGTCCACTTTTTGAGTTGGCTGCAAAAAAGTTAGGTATCCTAGTCAAGCGGTACTTCACGCGTGAACAGTTGATGAACTTGTATAATGTTCAAGTCTGGTACACGGAGTGGTACAGGTTGGCCAAATCCCAACTCGATGCACTTGCAAAGGTGCCCGGCATTGATCGAGGCCACGATCTGCGGGGCGAGACGGAATGAGAAGTAGTCACCTTCTTATGCAAAGCAGTCATGATAGCGAAGTAGGAGGTGGAACACGTGAGGGAGAGGAAAGCCGCGTTACCTAAGACGCCGTGAAGCGATTTCCAATCAGGGAGGTAAGCCTTGGAGGGCCGGAGCTTGTTGTGGTCACTGGACTGTCTCACCACGGTGAAAAATACAAATACAATGCAGCTGCCAAAACGAAATACCGCAATTGACTGGATGCCGAACCTGATAAAAGACTTCAACTCTCTTCGATGAAACCTAATTACAAAAATTGATGAAAAATAAGAAGCTGTTCCATACATCCTATTTGATTTTTTTTCTCATACTCTGTAACATTATTATAATGCGCGTTACTGTTCTCTTATTTTTATTTATTAACACTTACTGCATACAAGTAAACATTGTATCTACGATAAGGCAGACTTACTTAATGCTTTTGGTTTTTATAGTCCAGTCATTAGGGACGAATTAATTTTAAAAAAACCCCGACACAAAAACCAAGTTCCCTATATAAAGTAAAAAACAATGAAAAAAAACTGGATTTTAAAGTACCTAAGTATGTAATGATAATTCAAAAAAATATGTCGCGTTGGATCGCTCCAAATTATTTATCATCTACTATTTTTTCCGGTCCCCTTTTATGACACGAGTGCCTCAGAGAAGTTTAAAGGCAATGAAAATCCACAACAAATGGTATTTATTTTTATTCTGTACATCAAATAGATATAAAGTTACAAGAGGCAGAACGTTCAATATTCATAAAAAAAATAATCTACACAGCTAACGAGTATTTTGAACTTGATTTAGGCCGCTAGAAATCGTATTTCGGGCTTACAATTATTATCAACTAGCTGCCCCGGCAAACTTCGTACCGCCTCTTGTTCTCACCTTTTGAACCTTCCCTGGACTTCCCAATATAATTCAAAACTAAAATCAGCCAAATCGGTCCAGCCGTTCTTGAATTTTAGCGAGACTAACGAACAGCAATTGATTTTTATGTATAAGATTATTCGCATTATGACTTCACTAACATCAGTGCATTGAAGGCTTTGTATGAGGCTCTTTTGAGGAGTCATCTCGAGTATAATGCGGCATCTGGAGTCCGAGTGAAATAAAATATAAAAACATGTTCGAACGGATACAGAACAAATTCGTTAGATTCATTTATTTAAAATTGTATGGAAGATACCCGGGATACCCATTGCTATATCCTACCCTGTGTTCTGTCTCGGTATGGTTGGCTATTACAAATAAGCTATTATAATTGTTGTTTCGAATATAGGGAAAATACAATCAACACATTTATATGTTTACATTGCAAACAGATCAGAATTAAATTAATTCAAAATATTAGCTTGTACCAAAAAAGGTTGGTCGCGCTATACTCTTGGCGATTGGAAATATTCCTGGCCACCACTCATGACCTGCGGAAAATTAGAGGTACTTCATTTTTTATATGGAATTTGATGCTATGACAAAGATACTAGCGCCGCGTCTAAAGGTCATGAATGATGGCGTGTATTTTAAATTTTAATGATTACGTGACTAATGTCAAAATGGTTGCGAGCGGTACGTCCTCCCTCTGAGAGCGCTCCGCGCTGTCTAAATCAAAGAACAAACCGTTCTTGGTTTTATATTGAATTTTGTCGTTGCATATTTTAATTATTTTATACTATTAGTTTACTTTTAAATGCGCTAATTATTTTTTTCATGCAAGCTAACATAGTAAACTTAGTTATTGAATACTTTTTGATTAAATATTCAGTAAATATTGATAGATAAAAAATATAATTTCGGACGAAAAAATGTCAAATTCTTCCTGTTTTCCAGAATTATTTTTGGTGTATTTCTGAATGAAAAATAAAAATCTGATTAATACACTCCAATTATAAACTTTCAGATGTACCATGGACATTTTCAAATGTTATTTTACTATTATACATTCTATGTAATTCAATTCAAAAGTATGACAAAAAGTAGAATTTTATGAAACATCCTTTGCAGAGACAAGGTTTTTACTCATGTATGTAAACAAATCTAAAAATGTTTTCAATACACTCCACGCAGAAATAATCAAACTTTCTCGAGTATATATTTTTTTTTAATTTGTGGCCATATCCTAACCAGAATCAGGTTAAAAACCTTGCACAAAAACAAGGAAACGTGTGATAGCCCTCTTAAGCCTGGACACAGTTATTTAATTTTGAACTTTATTATTCTGACTGCCATCAAGTTTCTTATAAAATTAACTACTTCGTCTCGATTTTAAAGCGAGTTCTCATAGTTACAATCTTAAGATGTATAAAAATAAAGTTCAAAATTCAATAACTGGGTCTAAGGATTTAATGCAATGGAAAAAAGCAAACCTTATCGTGTTATCTAAATACTGAATAAAAACGATTATTTATAATAGACAACAGTAAGTCAATGTTAATATAACAATTTATATCAACTGTAAAGGAAACATTTCAAAGCTAATATTGACATAAGTAACTATAAATATTTTATGCGATTTTGAATCTTATAAACACATACCACTACATTTATGTACTAAAGAAAGGAATGCCATTGTTCTAATCATGTAATACATTCTTTGATTTGTATGGTACAGTCAGCTTCATAGAGAACCTTTGGTCAATGAGAAAACCCAACCCCTTATGTTAGTAATATCAGTACCAGTTTTGTTTGTAATGGAGTTTCCCGCGTTATAAGAGTAGTCAGAAAAAAAAGTGTCATATCCACCGATGGTATAGTTTGGAGTGGACATCGGGAATCATCGCCAAAACATATAAGCTTGGCAAACTAGCTTCGGCCTGGTAAATTCAAATAGAGAAATAAGAAAAACGGTATTCCTAGAACCAAAAATTCGAAGACATGTGACATCTTCCACCTTGCACTGGGCTGAAGTGATGGGTAACCACATCACAGTCCAGTGTCTCACAGAGAGGTGGCCTAGATGTGTCCCAGTAGTAAGAACTTCATATTATAGTTTCCTTATGCTTTTTTTATCGTGGTAAAATCAGCAAATGAGTCCGCCACCCAGGCTAGGGTAGGACTGTCAGACTTGTACTGACTAAAATCCACGGTGTCCTTCAATAGCCCTTTACGATCCGGGGTCACGTTATATCGTTAGTCCCGCGACCAGGTACCCATACCATGAGTTATCATTACGATATTTGATCATCGATGTCGACCGCGTTTGGCGCTCACATTGGCCCGCTCCAAGTTTGTATGAACTGTCAACGTATGAGAGCGCCAAACGCGGTCGATGCGTATGATCGAGTATCGTAATGACAACTCATGGTAGAGGCTCAGTATGATTATGCTATGTTAAAGATTAATGCCTGCCCTTCCGTTTCCATTGCTTGTTGACCTTTAATCAAATGTGACGAGTATATACCTACTTCCTATACATACAAGAACACCATTGTTCCTATTATTTGTATGGACTTCCCCGCTAAACGTGAATTATTAATTTAACTGACTTTAGGCTGAAATGATCCAGAATTGTTTGAGGCTAAATGTAAGCCTAGAATAATGAGTCTTTGTGTGCCCTGGTTACAAGAAGCGGTATAATTAAATTGTATTTGTTCTCGGAAATACAATTCAAAGCGTTTTGTGGCTCTTATGTGTAATCTAAGCTAATGTGGCTTAGGGCTTAATATTAGGGTTGAGGGATTGTTGAAACAGGGCACCACGGCATAAAATGCAAAGGATTAATTAAAAGAATACGGTCGTTTTTAATCTGTAAACAGTCCGACAGTCTGTTCCTCTCTACCCAGGGTGGTGGGACTCATTTGATAATTTTAGACCCTACTTGGTAGTAAAGAATGCGCTGCACAGACACCAGTGGAGGATCATCCGCTCTAGATGCAAGTCCGGAGCTCACCAAGATCCTCAGACATGAAAGACCGACTACAGAGAGAGACCCTTTATACCTCTATCTACTGGACCATTGAAAGAACAGAGGCGGTTTTGAGTCAGTAGGGGACTGACAGTCCCAGCGAGAGAGCGAGAGGATTCATTTAATGATTATTAGATTCCAAAAAAAGGGTTTCGGGATTGTTTAGAGTTACTACTGTCTCGTTATCTAGCGGACAATCTGGGTCAAGGAATTCTGGGTCGTTTTTAGTCAGTAAGAGTCTGTCATTACCTACAGCCTCACGCGCAGAGGAAGGACTCATTTGATGATTTTACACTTCAAAAGGAATGGACTAAATTCGGAACTCTTAAGAATTACTGCAGTCCCGTAATAAAATGGGTAATTGACGGATCAGGGTAATTTTTAGCTAGGAGCCTGATAATCCCTTTTATCCCACCTAAAAATAATTCTTATCGATACAAAACGAAGTAGCCGATTTTCGACCTTAAATTATTTTCTCAACGTCGATAATCGGTTACTTAGGCCTTAGGCCCGCAGCTGGTTGCATTATTTTCTTTCTATACTAATAGTAGTAATAATTACCTGTTGATGCATATCGAAGACCAAGTGCGCTCTGTCTGATATGATGAGTCTGTCCTGCCATCCTTCCATGCCTTTCAGCTCGTTCTTCTTCAGCTCCTCGAACAGCCCCGGGAGGTGGATCACCACACCGTTTCCTGGACAACAAATAGAACCATTAGGATATATAATCTGGGTAATTTGTTCCATTTAACTGCCTGACGAATAATTATGTACTTTTTAAGGGAAAGATTAAAACAGGATCCTGTTATTAAGACTTCGCTGTCCATCTGTCTCCACGCCATATATCATGAACTGTGATAGTTAAACAGTAGAAAATTTCACAGGTTATGTGTTTATGTTGCCGCTATCACAACACATACTAAAAACATAATAAAATAAATATTTAAGTTGACTCCCATACTACAACCGTGATTTTTTGCCGTTTTTTTTATATACACAACCATTAAAAACTAAAATGCATCTTATTCTTAAATGTCTCCATGAAAATCGACATGCCTTCAAACGAATGAATGAATGAATGAATGAATGATTTATTTGCCAGAATATAGGTGTACAGTTACATACAGTTACGAAAATTGCTTCCACTTCTTCATGTCTTTACATCCACAACAAGTCAAATAATTTCTCTATCTTATTCATTCGTAAACAAGTCCTCCATTTCTCCATTTGTATCAAGCCATGACAAGTACCCTGCATTACCGTTGTAACGTCAGCAAAATAAACCTTAAAACATCTTCGTGCAAACCTTAACCTTGACAATAAATAACTCGTTACGTAAACCTATTAATACAACAATGATTCTGCTAACCGTACCTGGTACTGAGCTTGATTACCAATGTCACGAGAATTTCTGTTTTTATTTTGCATGTTTGATTATCGTGTTTCGTTTGCTTTAAGTTTTTCAATTTGTTGTACATTTGGCAAACTATTGGTAAGATTTATTTGATGTATTATAATGTCTTTGTTTGTTCAAATTAGGTACCTATGGTATTATAGGGCCGCGACTGTCTTAAATGCAAATAATGATGAAATGATATTTAGCAGAGCCTGACAGTCTCTTCCACTCTACCCATGGTGAAAACATGAGTTCTTTTGATGACTTATCAAACGCCACTAAAATACTATTAAGCGCTGGACTCCGACAGGATGGTGGTCGAGAGATAGGTGGTCCTGGTGAGGCCTACCACCGCCAGTAAGATCGCTCAGTCGTCATTAAAGGTTAATGGTAGACTGTGATGCTATAGCCAGGGCTGGACTGCTACCAGTAGGATCACAGCTACAACACATACCCCTCCTGGCCGATTCCGGCCACGACGGCCAATCTGAACGGAATTTAGCAATCTGCACGGGAACATACTATAGTGCACAAGTGTGTGCATAGGCACAGGTACACTGTTCCTGCTTTCTATAGACCGATGGGACGGCAATCCGACACGTCTAAAGAAGTATCATTCACAAGACCAACGGCTTAACTTCCTAACTCCGACTACTACTGAGAAAACCGAATAGCACTTAGTGCCCGACCTGGTAATCGAACCCAGAACCCTACGCTCAGCAGTTCGCCCTTTGCGACCACGAGACACATGCTTCTAAATGACAAAGATTAATCATTATTCCATAAAAAAATAAAATCAAATGTAGTTTAGCCTAATGGTGTTCACGCGGTGCTAATCCTCTCAAATGGCCATAACAAATTGATGGATTGACGGTAGATTATGTTATTATAATACAAGTTGGATCCGCCTGATCCATTAAATGAACGAAACCGTTTGGGGCGATAACTCGGTAATGGACGCGGTGACTTAGGAAGTTTATTCAAGGTTTAATACATGGGACACAGTTAAAGATATGGATTAAATTTAGAGGAAATTACTATACATCAACAGCCTATAACGTTCCCACTGCTGGGACACAGGCCTCCTCTCTGAGAGAGGGAGTGGGCCATAATCCACCAAGCGGGCCCATTGCGGATTGGTAGATGTCACATATCTTCGAATTTTTGTTTCTAGGACATGCCGGTTTCCTCACGATGTTCCCTACAACTCGTAAGTCGCGACCGATACCACCACTGCTCGCCATTGTCATTTGAATTACTATTCGTTTGAACTATTTTATTTATTAGTTTGTTAGTACAACTTTGGTGCTATATTGTGATCACAATGACGATTTTTTTTAAATCTTGTTTATTCATAATATGATTTATTGTTTATTTCGGAGCGTGTACAGGATACCCATGTGCATTCGCGGTTTCAATTTCCGCATGGAGCAAATATTAGTATGATCAAATGGTTGTTCTGGGTCTGGGCTTTTATATATGTGAGTTTATATGTTTGTAAACGCACCCATGATACAGGAGAATATCCTAGAAGTTGCTGTGTTATAAAAATCTATCTATGTTACCTACTAAAAGTATTTTCGTCCAACATGTGTGTGATAATATTTTTTTGGCATATTCTGCCCCGTTTTCTCCCTCTTTTAAGGTCGTAATAATAGGGAAGCACTACCCGGATAAAAAATATCCTAACCTAGGTCATGGACTGGGCGTATGCCAAACATCGAAATACGTTCAGCCGTTTAGGTTTCAAAAGATGACAGAGCTACTATCCTATTTATAAATATTTGTAGGAAAGTGTGGATGGATATGTATAAATATAGCTTTTTTCCTCAATTATGTTTTCACGGCAGGCTAGATAGACTATAGGAAGATATGTACTTTAATGATGCAAGCTTTTGGCAACCGTTCAAGGATAGACAGCATAGTGTTATCGGTCAATTGTCACTGAAGTGTGCTGACGTCACAGAAATCAAAGTTTTTAAATTTAAAATGTTCAAATCTTAGTAAGCACTGAGGTCGATATATAAAGGCGTTCTAGCCGCCAAGACCATAGACGAGCTCGTGAAGCCCTTTTTAAACCGTTGTAATAATCGAATGAGTCCTCATACCCAGATAGGAGCAAAAGCGAATGTCATACTCATGCTAAACAACTAAAACATGCAACTAAAACACTTGTGTTTTCTCAATAGCCCCTTGACGGCCGTCGAAGGCAAAGGAATATTTGATGATTGAATCTTAATTTCGGCGTCACTGGAAAAGAGTTGTGGGTCACAGAATCGCTATTTCTCTTGCTTGAAAGTGCAACTCAGTCCATTGTCTATGTCTATGAGTACCTATTCCATAATATCATGCCGATCTTGAAATTGGAACCTTCAAGTAAAAAGTTTTATGCACGCGAAACGTCATAGCAATGGCAGCTTAAAATCTAATGCTTATTTAACAAATCGAATTTACTTATCGAACTGTTCTAGGTAAGAACCATGGAAAGTATTAGTATTGTGTATTAAAGGAAGTTACTAATTATTTCAAAGGCTACGTTCGTAAACTGGCTCTGATAAGACATTGTTTTTTAAATTAAAATTGTGTTATTTTTGAACAAACTGACTATTCTTATAAGAAGGAACTGTTCTGTATTATGTAACTTGTTTTTTTTTTTTTAATATTCTATTAGTAGTAGTCTTATTTTCGTTTTTTTTTAATTTTCAGGAAGTCATGAGATTACACGTGGCAATGAACAATTGAACAGTGTACGCTGAGTAGACTGTGACGTGTGAGCTGTGTGTGTTAAACACACCAGCAAAACAGGAGACATATTTTTTTTATTGTAACAATGTAGGGGCGTAGTAAACCTGATATTATATGCTGAAAACTTAGGAACCACTGACAAAAGGGCAGGATCGGATCCAGATCGAGGGTTCCGGCACAGAATTCGCTGGTCCTTTTAATTCTTTTTTTTTACCTTGCCCCACAATAGGAATTTCTCCTGTGTCGTGTGTGCGTTTACAAACATAGAAACTCACATACACAAACGCCCAGTCCCGAAACGACTACTTGTGGATCACACAAATACTTGCTTCGTGCGGGAATCACACCCACGACAGGCAGCACAATCGTTCAGCCACTGCGCTAACCATAATTACACCTTGGATAGGAATAATAGGGTAAGTATTTTACTCAAAAAAATTTATTACTCCGAAATATAGATTATTAAAAAATATTAGACCCGTATTTTGTCACGTAAACCAAAATTAACGAACATACAACGCTTCTAAAAATCACAAAACGTCACTCGGTCGGTACAATTTTACAAACGTAATGACGTCACAAGCCCCCACTCTCGAATTTGGAAGCGTTTTATCTTTGTCAATATTCGTCGATTTGAAAAAATAAAAAATACGTGTCATTATTTTTCAATATTATTACTGACGGACTAAATACATTTTCAATTTATTTATGCAGTAAAATACCCTATTGTAACCAAAATTCAATATGATAGTAAAACAAATAGTAGAATGGGCCTTGGCAGACCAGAAACTTGGTACTTAAATTATTATCTACAGAAGAAAGCTGTGAAATTTTGGTATTCACAGCGATCCAGGGAACAACGACGCCAAAGGGGGAAGATCTTTACTTAGTAGTGGGTGAAACAAGGTTCTCAACGACGTCGATGATGATACTATCATCATCATCATCATCATCATCATCATCATCATCAACAGCCTATAACGTTCCCACTGCTGGGACACAGGCCTCCTCTATTGTGAGAGGGAGTGGGCCATAATCCACCACGCGGGTCCAGTGCGGATTGGCAGATGTCACATGTCTTCGAATTGATGGTTCTAGGACATGCCAGTTTCCTCACGATGTTTTCCTTCACCGTTTTGAGAGCAGTGGTGATGAAACAAATTACGACAAGTTCGAAGCGAACCCACGACCTACAACTCGTAAGTCGGGACCGATACCACTGGGCCACCACTGCTCTAACTACATTAATCTAGATAAATAAAATAAATAAATATTCCACTACTATCACACAACGCCATCTAGTCCCAAGCTAAGCAGAGCTTGTGTTATGGGTACTAGACAACTGATAAACATACTTATATATTTCTAAATACATACATATTATAGATATATTACACCCAGACACAGAACAAATGATCATGCTCATCACACAAACATTTGTCCTGCATGGGAATCGAACCCACGACCAACGGCATAGCAGTCAGGGTCACTAACCACTAGACCAACAGGCCAGTCAGATGATACTATAACAACATTAATTAATATGACTTACCAATAACAGAGATACATTTCTGGTTTATAATACCGCTCGGTAGTAAATGGAAGTCAAACTCCTTGCCATCGACGACCACTGTGTGTCCGGCGTTGTTGCCACCCTGCAAACAAATATAAAGTTGACAAGAATCCATAGACACTAATTATAATTGAGAGTTTATAAGTTTGTACTTTGGTTGTAAAGGGTGATGTTCGGTTCTTTAGAAAGGTAAGTTAGGCGTTCGAAAGAACAGTACCCCTAGCACGAGTTTTCACTATTTTACTTTCCAGTATTTACAGGGTTTCTTGTATGAAAAAAAACAGCGCCTCTGGTGTGTGAAGAACGAACTAATTTTTTCCTTGAAAATTGTCAAAGTTCCAGTTTACTTTACGTCTCAAATACTGAACACTCGTTCTAAGGATACTGATGCCCCCTACCATAACAGGTGTTTCACTCAGGGAACGAGATGGCGCTAGAAAACTTGTATAGCTCTGTCTCTGTCCCACTGCCTAAAGACTCACGCTTTAAGACGTCATGGGAGACCACCAGGGTAGACAGATTTTAGTCAGAACGAGTCTGACAGTTCCTTCCGCTCCATCATGAGTGGGAGGACTTATTTCTAATTAGTCACCACTAAAAGGGGCCATTTTGGAAACTACTGATAAGATCTCGACACCAGTTTGACGACACGATTAGTGCAGTGGCTGAGCGATCGGCTTCTGTGCAGGGAGTCTCAAGTTCGATCCCAGCACGGAACAAATATTTGTATGATCTACAAATAGTTGTTTCGGGTCTTGGTAAGTGAGTCTCTATGTATGTAAACGCACTCACGGTACAGTACCGTCAGCACGAGTTTTCAGTATTTGAGACGTAAAGTAAACTGGAACTTTGACGACTTCAAATTGACAATTTTCAAGGAAAAAATTGGTTCCTTCTTTGCACACCAGAGGCGCTATGCCATATTTTCATACAAGAAACGCTGTAAATACTGGAAAAACTCTGTAAAGTAAAATAGTGAAAACTCGTGCTAGGGGTACAGGAACCATGCCCGGGTCGACGGCGCGTCGTGTTCCACGCGCGCCTCAAAGATCTGTCAGCAAAATGACGGGGCCCCCTCTCAGAGGGCCAAAGCCTGCCGGGGTCGCGGGACTTATTTCTATTACCGTGACCCCGGAACATAAAGGGCTACTGAAGGACACCGTGGATTTTTTACCACGATAAAAAAGGGGGGTACAGGAAGAAAATCCTAGTGTGGACCTACGTTTTTTTTTTTAAATCCGATCACTAATTTGATAGGCTTTTACAAACATTTCTATCAGGTACCTAATTTCCGACCATACGACGAGCGAAACCACGCGCAATAGCAGAACGTTCATGATAATAGGTAAACACTATATTTTATACAAAGGGATTACTCTTTGACCTTTGCAGGTCCATGATATTTAAAGGTGGATTTGGCTTTTAGACTGTTGACTGGATGTAATGACTGGCAACTATTTTCAAGGCCTTTTATACCAACACACACCTTTTTCCCTAGGGCGGCCCTAGGGGATGGTATAACAACCTAACGATACCTACTCATCATCTGCCTAGCCTTTTCCCTATTGGGGTCGGCTTCCAGTCAAACCAGATGCCGCTGGATATCAGTATTTTACATGAAGCGACTGCCTGTCGGACCGCCACAACCTAGTAACTGGGTAATACCATACCCCATGGTTAGACTGGTTGTCAGATTTTAGAGCTTCTGACTAACAGTAACGACTGTCAAAAATCTACAAATGACAGCCGGGACCAAAGGCTTTACGTGCTTTCCGAGGCACGGAGGAAACTCGCTGTCATAGATGGTCACCCATCCACAGACCAAACTCGGCAAACACGACTTAACCCGGAAGATGGCCGATCTTCCGAGTTAAGCCTTTAGGCTTTAATTATTTAGCCACGAGCTTCTAGAACGACACCTTCTGCGATCCTTATACAGGGTTACAGGTTAAGTCTACGTGGATCCTTTGGGGGATTATAGTAGTCAGGTCTAAATGTCTGACACTATTTATTGAAAAAAAACTGTTAATACAATCAGTACTTTAAAAACTTTCCACTTTCCACTGACGTCACGATTCTACAATGAGCATACGAAGGTAGTCATAAAATACAATTGTATGAAATTCTATTTCAGTACCTGAACTGTTATAGCCAGTCGATCAAGATTAATATACGCACACATGGCTACACATCAAGATATACAAAACCAGTTTATCATGGTCTCGCTTTACATGATCTTTCTGCACACTCAACGGTCGGCTTATACTGGTTTTGCATAGATTGATGTGTAGCCGTGTGTTCAAGCGTACAACACAATGCACTTTGAACAATAGGAAACTAATGTACACATGTTTTGTTTTTTTTTTATATACATGTTTTGTTTTTTTTTTATATACATTATACACCTTGACATTTTATTTTTACTTATCCTTTTTTTTTTTTTGACATGATCTTTTTGTATTTTTTTTTTGTTTGACATGATTACTTTGTAATTTATTTATATTTTTACATCTTTTGACATTTTCTATGTCATTTGTTTTTTTTATTTTTTATTTTATTTTATTTTGTATTTTGTTGACATGAATTACTTTGTAATTTTAATGTTGTCTTTTATTTTTGTGATTTTACTAGCTTGTGAATATGAGAACAAGACTTTGACGTGTAAAAGAGTTTGTAAAAACCAATTTGCTGAATAAATATCATTTATCATTTATCATTAATGTAGAATTAATGCACCTTTTATGAATATAATGTGCCATTTATATAATGCAAGTGCACTTTTTATCTTCGGACACGACTCAAAATCTAACTTTATTTACTACACGAAAAGATACATATTTCCAGTACCGTCGCGTCTGACCCTTAGCCTGTAATGTAAAAAACCTAAGATTCGATTTTGAGCATCGACATCATCATCTGCCTAGCTTTTTTGTAACTATGTTGGGTTCGGCATCTAGTCGAACTGGATGTATCTCAATAATCAGTATTTTAAATGGAGCGACTGACTCTTTGACCTCCACAACTCAGTACCTAACTGATCTATTGTGTTTTCGGTAAAAAATGAAAATTTTCATTAAATCGGGGTTGTTTAAGTTAATTACTACAAATTGGCACGAAATGATTAAAAAGGAATTTTAGTGCCTACCGCATTAGGCATATTTTTATATTGTATTTAACTTAACTTTAAAAAACCCCGATTTTATGTAAATTGTATTTTTTTACCGAAAACCCCTTTAAACAGGTGGCCTACCATGACGAGAGCTAGAGTAGTTTCAATGACGGAAAGAGACAGAGCTATGCAAGTCATCTAGTGGCATCTCGTTCTATGACTGGAACTACTCTGGCTTAAGACGTCATGGTAGGCCACCATGAGTAAAACAGGAATGCTTGAGACCTAGGCCCCTCGTATACAAGGCGACGACGCAAGTCTCCGATACGCCGATACTTAACAACTTTGGCATCCATTGCCTTTGTACGAACCTCTATGGATTTCTATTGCGATAATTGCCTGGATCCCAAAGTCGTAAAGCATAGGACAAAAAAAAACATTTTTCTTTTTCTACGGTATTCTAAATTCAAATACTATGTGCAGCTGGCATATTTGCACGCGCAATTAGAAGAAAAATCTATTACGTATCTGAGCTGCCAGTAACACATATTTCACGATTTTTTGGCACAATGCTTCCGTTCAAATGACATTGTGGAGGTGACCTTGTGTGTATGTTCATTCAAAAAATACTAATCTGTCATCTTTTTAACACTGCTATTTCTGCTGGGACATATAGGTCAGGGGCATAGACAAAATATGTGGAGAGCTGGAGACAGATGACATAATTAGGAAAAGCAAACTTAAACATTCTCTCATTCTAAAACATCTACGGATTTAGGCAGTTTTAAATTTGGTGCAGTTCCAATTTCGATCATGTCTCAGACTTTAGAAAGACTTGTGAACGAAACTGGAGTTAAATTTCGGGAGGACCCGGTGATTGATACTACTTTCGACACAAGACTAAGAGCAATGCAATAGCCAGCAAATTAATCGCAAAGGTAGAGATCGGTAGATTCTATAGATCTTACCATACTCTTAAAATCTCATATCGTTTCATAAATTGACTCATTATACTGTTTGGGCAGCTTCATGAAAGTGTTCATCAAATTCATCATCTTAATAGCTACTAATTTTATAACACCTGTTATAAAATGTAGAAGCATACCCTGTTATAAAAAGTAGTACCCATATTAGCTTTAGGTAGCACCATTATGATTACGTTGTTGCTGTTTACATTTTTCACGGTTAAGCCATTCAAATTTATATTTATGGATGATTCTGGTCGAAAAGTGCCTTCCACGAATCTAGATTTAACTTGTTTGCACTTCATAAATAGATAAGTATTAGTCAGATTATACTGAACTCGGCGTATCGCGTCATCTCGCTACGCTTTTATGGAGTTTAGGCAATAAAAAAAGGAGGTTTGGAATGTCTTTAGATTGTTCACTCCGACTCTAAAGGTGCGTAAAGATCTGGCGACTAAAGCTTCCCCTTAGACCACTAGGCCGAACGACAATCCAGCACTTGCATCCATCGGTTGCTCGCGACTCTCGTCAATGACGCAATGTCGCCAGTCCACCTGGGAAGCCCGCCTATATGCTGCAACTTCTGGTTTGTGGATGCCACTCGAGTACTTTGCTTTCTCATCGGTTATGGTTTCTACCCAGGCCTGCCCATTGCCAATTCCAATTTTCAAATTTAAAGAGTTATTTTGGTGACTCTAGTTCTTCGACAGATGCTTATGATTAATTTGGGTCAGGCCCAAGACTGACAGAAGACAAATTAAATCATCATATCATCATCTTCCTGCTTTTATTCCGTTTTACTTGTGGTGTTTCTTCCATTCTCCCTTATCAGCCGTCACAGTATCATTTTCTCCTTTTTCTTTCATATCATTCCTTAGACAGTCTATCCATCTTTTCTTTGGCTAGAGATCACAATAACACAACTCATGGATCCTAACCGAGATGAAATATGTTCAGATGCACATGGAGTCATTATTTTCCGGATTAGTTCAGTCAAGGTTTTGTCAGGGCCACGTTACTCATACAATTGTTACTAATAATTACCGTCCATTCATACATATGTCTATACTTATAAGAATTACTATGTTTCCAACTGTATGCTGTTGAATAAATGATGATCACATGTTTCACATAAAGTCTGTATGAAACAGAAACATTAGTTACTTGATTTTGTAGTCCCTCGATCAATATTCATGTTGAACTGACAAAAAATTGCATGTTTTCTTCGAAATTACTAATTTTGAAGAAAGCTGATTGAAGAACGCGCTAATTTAAGGAACTACTGGTCCGAATTGATTTTTTTTTGTCGGATATACCATGTAACGAGGAAGGAGGCTGAATATAAAATCACGCTAGGACCAACAGGAGCCGAACGGTGGGGTTGAAACCATGGGAACAGCTGCTACTATTTGATTGTAATGAGCTACGTGTTATGAGCCACTGCTAGCTGAACATTCTTACACGATAAATAAAAGATTACAGTCTGAAGTCCGAATTTGTATGTTTATACGTCACATACATACTACCATAACACCATAATTTTCGCCATTATGCCTGCAAGCTACAGGAATTGATGGACGTAGCCGATGGAATCAAATTCTTAACTTCTGGGGCTGACGTCAGAATTTCCAAAGTTAGACAATCAAGAGTTAGTAGCTAGTTATTTTTGTTGCATCATTATTTTTCTAAATTACCTATTGAACATTTAACAAGTTACACGATGACGCAAACACTTTACTAGATATAATTAAAATTGAATAGAATATTCAATCAAATAATGAAAGCTAAACAGCCTTGTGATACATAAGTTACAGATTTCTCTAATTGTCTGGCTTTGTCGTCAAATAAACAAAGTGACACAACGTTGTGAAACACAAACAAGCGAGTCTGCAAACCATTGCAAAATCTTTTGCTTTGTCAACAGTGTACGACTGATTACATGCGAAACTTTATGTTGGCAATTACATTACCATTTTATTCTTTTTTCAAAATACATTACCGCGAATTTCAAGGGCATGCTTTCCGTTTTTCTTTTTTTATTATTTGAAAACACGAACTGCCTGTGACAAGCACAGTTGAATCTCAATTGCATGGATCAGAACTGGGTGAGCCGAAAAATGGTAATGGATGGATTATATTGAATCTTAAGGTGGAGCGACAGTAGTAGCCCGCGAAATTTAAATTTTCATGTATTTTTTGCAATTTGCTTATCAGTGTCAAGTTATAACTTGATCGAAATATGATTCGCGACAATAACAAGTTTAGTTTTATATACAAGAATAATCAAAACAGTCGCTCCATTCACTCTCACAAATATTTGATCAAAATTAGTTAGATTTCGGATTTTTTACCAAAGGACATTGGGAAATCGATGTATGGGATTTGGGCCCACCCTTCAATAGTAACATGTTATATACCGTTGGATAGGGCTCTTTAAGGGGAACATTACTTGCTAATAAACATATGGTCTAACGTTAGTACTTTCGGAGATATGAGGTCTTAAAGTTATCTCGTCTAACATTTTATTTGTATCACATTTAATTAAAAAGGGCTATATTCTTCGTGAACATCCTTATTTAGAGTGAAAGTGATTAGAATTTAGAATGTTGATATTGTTAGTGTACGAGCTGAATGACTAAGGCTGCGGTTCCACTGGAGCGGAACGGAGACAAGCTGTGTCGTGCCGGGATTAATACGAAATTATAAAAAGTACAGATGTATGATGGCCCACCCTTCAATAGTAACATGTTATATACCGTTGGATAGGGTTCTTCAAGGGGAACATTACTTGCTAACAAACATATGGTCAAACGTTAGTACTTTCCGAAATATGAGGTCTTATAGTTGTCTCGTCTAACATTTTATTTGTTTCACATTTAATTAAAAAGGGGTATATTCTTCGTGAACATCCTTGTTTAGAGTGAAAGTGATTTGAATTTAGAATGTTGATATTGTTAGTGTACGAACTGAAAGACTAAGGCTGCGGTTCCACTGGAGCGGAACGGAGACAAGCTGTGCCGTGCCGGGATTAATACAAAATTATAAAAAGTACAGATGTGGCGCCTAGTCGGTAAAGACGTTTGAGTCTCTGAGTCGGTCATACTTGCAGTGTCCTGGCTGCATATATTATTTTTAGAAGAAAACTCGATTGGCGTGATAATTACATTAAACGAGTCCTCCCGCCCTGTGTGGAGCAGAAGGGACTGTACGACTCCTACTTACTAACAATCCACCCCATGTTATTCATCATAAGCGGCTGCTGGTTCTAGGGTAAAATCGTTTTTTTTTCGCAAATCGCTATGCAGTGTACTTTGTTTTAGTTTTTTTTTTAAATACATGTTAATTGTTACACTATTTAATTTCATTGTCAACATTCAAAGTTAAGACAGGTTTTTTTTTTTTTTTTAATTTCTTTTTTTTTTTTTTTTTTACGTGGTAAAATCATCAAATGAGACCTCCCACCCCGGGCAGGGCGAGAGGTACTGTCAGACTTGTACTGACTAAAATCCACGGTGTCCTTCAATAGCCCTTTATGTTCCGGGGTCACGGTGATGGTATAAGACCCGCGACCAAAGTTAAGACAG
Source organism: Agrotis ipsilon (assembly GCA_028554685.1). NCBI lineage: Eukaryota > Metazoa > Arthropoda > Insecta > Lepidoptera > Noctuidae > Agrotis > Agrotis ipsilon. Next base: position 12,129,471 of record CM052973.1, on the reverse strand, counting down.
TTGGAATAACTTCGGTGTTGTGTAAAGAATACATTTCCGGTTTTAAGTTCTCTTAAATTCTCAGATAGGAGAAAATTCCCGAGAACATATGATATCAAATGTGTCCTCCCAACCCACCTTGGGTGGAGCGTCATGCGTCCGGGTAATATTTATCTCAAAATGAATTAAACTACGATCATTAATTGCTTAGATCGGGATAATTTATGGTACCTAGTACTCACGGCTAAACATCAAGCTATACAAAACCATTTTGTCTTGGTCTCGCTTCTTGCGAATTTCACATACAATGAACGGTCAGCTAATACAGGTTTTGCATAGCTTGATGTGTAGCCGTGTGTACTAGCACTCCGCCCGCAACTTCGTGCGTGCGTATTTCGAACTTCACATTCGTGAATTTTAACTTCCGGCAACACTCTTTATGGGATACTTTTGGAAAATCTAAATACGTACCGTGTCACTTCATTTGAATTTGGGTTTAAAAAGATTAAGTTCGTTAACCCACTAACAACCCTTCACGGAAAAATTAATTAAAATAACCTTAATCAATTACTAAAAGAAAAAGAGTTTTGCGATTTTCACACTACTAGTGGTTGGCTTTTTAAAAATAGATAAATACGCATCGTTTAATTGATTAAGAGATAATGTATGCCAAGTTTTGAGCTCATCGAAGCAAGCAGTAAAATCCTTCCGTTAAAACCTTATTACTCCTTTTCACCAACTTGGGGGGCGATTTTCGGAAAATCCTAAAATACGTATTTAATTATTTTTTATCGTCTTTATATATACTGAGTTTCAAATTCATGGGCTCACGCATTATCAATGTCCCATACAAACTTTAACACCATCTAAATCACCAATGGAGGGTAGTTTTAAAAAACTAATGACGCCAATCATTTTCATTTACTTATCTTCGTATTCATGCTAAGTTTCAAGTTTATAAACCCAAGGAATAAGATTTTACATACAAAGGTTTTCACCCCCTTTCAACCCTTAATAGGAAGATTTTCGCAAAATCCCTTCTTAGTGGCCACTTACATAATAAACTGTAATTATTGTAAAAAAAAACATGTTTTTACGTTTAGCGATTTAGGCTGTAGGAGAGTCTTACGACCGTACCCTGATCTTTAATTTTTATAGATAACTCCGAAAGTACAGACTTTTGATCTTAGTCGTAATACTAAGTTTTATTCAGCATAAAAATACCTATTCATTCATATGTATCTTATTCCTATTGAGAGGTGGGCCCACTTTTTCCCAATATCCTTTGAGCTAATCTTTGTGAGCGGGACTGGAGCGAATGTTTTGATCATTCTGATATGTAAAGTTATGCTTTTTATTGTCGCGAATCATATTTTGATCAAGTTATAACTTGACACTGTTAAGCAAATTGTAAAAAATACATGAAAATTTAAATTTCGCGGGCTACGACTGAGCCTCCGCCTTAAATGAATGTAAATGCTGTTGACCGAAACTGGGTGAAAACTGAGCTTTATATTTCAAGGACTACATTTTGGCAAAAGCGAACCGCCTGTGACAGACACAGTTGAATTTCAGGTAGATGGACCAGATCTGGGTGATCCGAAAGATGATAATGGACGGATTATATTAGATTTCAAAACTGACAATGCAGTTAACCGTAAAGTTGGGGAAAACTGATCGATCTCAAGTAATATACTTCCCCAAAAATTCGAATAAGACTTAGAAAATACGTCTTTGGTTTGTGTAAGAAGACCGAACAAGTGTCCAATTTTCATCAAAGAAAAGGAGCATTTTTATCCCTAAAGACTTGTATTACGGATGACCAAGATAGGACTAGAACAAGCTTTTGCTGGGTTTTTTGGTATCCTTTGGTCTAATGACAAACTATCTATGATCAATTGATCAGCCTCATCACCAACTCAGCCCGTTATAAAAGAAGGGGTGCTTCGGCAGCTGTTTTATGTAATTTTAACTTTGAACGTACGGACACCGATAAAACGACCATTCAATTTAAATAAATTACTTTTATTTTGTTTCTGGCATACCAATCTAGCTGAAAAAAGCTTGTAATAACTGTAAATTCACACTAAACAGCGAATCAAAGTGGCATTGCGATAAAGTCTAATTCTGCAAACCACAAACATTATTTTTGTTTAATCTTTATTACTAACGTGCGTTTCGTTCTTGTAAACCCTGGCTGTTAGCAATAAATTGTAGCCGTGTGTTTACGATAAAAATGGTAGGCTAAACAATCACACAAGCTCTTTTGTATTATTTTTCAGACTCCTGTAGATTTTATGTTGATTCGGCCAGGACTTATCGCCAGCCGCTAGCTTCAGCATGTGATGGCAATAATGAAGACAATGTTTAAATATTTAGATCTTAAGATGGTGGCTGGGATGGGAAAGACTGGATGCGGAAGGCAGACGACAGGGTGATGTGGCGCAGCCTGGGGGAGGCCTATGTCCATCTATGGCTGATTTTATTGATCTGTCATATATTTACTAAATACAATAGGTGATTGAATCATATTAAACTGATTACATAATTTTCTTGCATTTAATGAAAAATCATATCTGCGAACTGAAGGACAGATGAATCAGTTGTTTATTTTAGATAACAGAACTTCCTTATTTTAAATTTTAATGATAAATAAAGTAGCTTTACTACGTTTATTATCTTTAGTAACAACACTGCAAAATGTGATAATTGCAATTATCTTTTACAGAAATTATACAAGTCTGACAATAAGTTCAAATACATAGATCATAAAGTGCCTGAGTCTTCTCTAGCGCATTGTCAAATTAAATTGCTAATTTATCAAAAGAGAAAAACATCTGTAGTAACAACTCTCATGGGCAGACAGGAGAATCTGGAGACATGCAGTAGCCTGTGATAATACAAAGGAAAGAGATATAGTCATTATTTATCTTTATCTTACAGGAAAGAGATGCAAACTTACAAATCTGGTACCTACTACCAGACGTATGACGCAATTATTGAAAACATGAACAAAAATAACGCTGTCAGTCACACCCTCGCCCCGCCTTCGGTGTGACGCGGTCTTTATATCGCGACCTTCGCAAAATATCTTTGAAAATGAAACTGATAACAGTTTTAAACTATACAAGAACGCGCCCCGGTTTCGCCTAAGAGAATAGTTAAGTCTGCATTATTGTGCCCAACATTTATCGTCATATTTCAGTTAATTTAAAAAAAAAAACCCAAAACGTTGTTAATCAACCCCCATTGATGAAAACCTTATAAAAAATCGTTAAGTCATTTTTCTGATTATCACGTTCAGACAAACAAATGCACCGGGGGACTTTGTTTAAATTTTTTTAGCGATAGCAATTAAACTATGGCCTCTGAACTGATGATTTTTGCTATAGCAATTTTGACCTGTGATTAATGCATGATATAACTAAATAACTTTGTAATGATATCTACTTCCTATTTGGTTTTTTTGGGAATATAAACACGTAAGAATTTCAAATGGACACCATGTACTGGCAAGCACAGCGTTGGACGTACCCTACAACGTGGACAGACGAAACTTTGTACCATGTGCTTATTTCCACAGTATTATGTCATACGGCATTCTGCTGTGGGGTTCCGCAGCGGACGTAGATTCAGTTTTTATATTACAAAAGAGGGCGGTCAGCGCAATTTACAAGATGGGCCCTCGTGAGTCTCTTAGAGAGAAATTCAAAGAAATTGATATTTTAACCCTGCCTTCACAGTACATTTTAGAAAATATTCTGTATGTTCGCAAAAATCTAGGACTCTTCAAGACTAGAAGCGATTTTTACAATATCAATACACGCAGTAAACACGAAATTGTAATACATAAGTTCAGACTAGCAAAGACGAGCAAGTCGTTCCTTGTTAACAGCATACGTTTTTACAACAAATTGCCTAAGTCAGTCACTGAACTAACTGAGGGAAAGTTTAAAACCCATATTAAACGTGTCCTGATTAAAAAAGCGTACTACAAAATTAAGGACTACGTTGAAGACAAAGATGTGTGGCAATAGTTCCTTCTGCACATGTGGCTTCCCTGGCAGCTCAGCAGCAGCCCTTTTCTGGATTCTTAACTTCTCCAATCCACGTGTAACGATAAGATTCTTCTCTTTATTTTATTTTATTCCTGTACATAGTTATACATCTTTTGTTTATTTTTTTTTATTTTATTTTTTTGTGTTCGTCTTGCAATATTGTATTGCCTTAACTTTTACGCTTTTTGTTTAGAGTTTTTACAATTTATAAGACAGTATAGAAGTAACCCAGCTTATATAGCTTTCTTTTTTTTATATAGATTCTGTCATAGTCCTTGTTTGTGAGTGTGAGAACACTGTAGGTCGTGTGTTTATCTAATTTATTTTCTTTTTCTTTTTTTGTAGTGCTAATTTTGTAAGGACCTCCCCCTTGTTACCAGGCCTACGTTTTTCTCACATATCTAAGTAATTCAAAAATTGTAACAATCAGCTTGTAAACAACATACCATATTTTTAAAAGAGTAACCATGGAGTTTCTTGCCGGTTCTTCTCCATGGAATCGACCAACCCGAACCGAGCACGTTTTTGTCGACGTTTTATAAGTGCCCTCATGGGCCTATGTGAAATAAAAACATTTGACTTTGACTTTGACATGTTCTGACAAATAAATTGATAATTGATCTTATTGCAAATGTGTGCCTATGTTCAGCAGTATATATAAATATGAAACGCGAAGGGCGAGTCTTCGGCGCCCAAAAACCGAACAAACTGGCTAAGGGAAGAAAACCCTGAGATAAAAATAACAATACTATGGAAGCAAGACTCAAAGAAAATCTACCCCAGGAGGGTACCGGCCTAGCTGGAGAATCCCTTCCTGAGCTTAGCTCAGGCTGCCCCGCGTATTCTGGGGGGGGGGCAAAGTATTGCTACCTAAGGAAAAACCAAAAACATTGACCCAACAAATATTCCACCCGGGTCTCTTTAATCGTCAACGTTCAGCATCATTAAGCGATAAAACCAGTGAAACAAAAACAAAACACAACCCTACACAGAAACAACTCATTGATAATAATGAAAATTACCTGGACGAACCCAATCTTAACCCAAACGCCCCATGGCAACGAGTACCAACCCAAAAAAGAGTCCGATCCCCTGAGGAAAAAGCGGGCAACTTAAATCCCAAAAGAGTACAGCGAAGGGATCTGCTTACAAGCCAACAAGGAAGCATAAACGAACCAAAACAAAGCAAAAGCTTAGATATTGAAACAAGTAGGTAACAGTTTCTCTATGTTGGACATAGAATTGGATGATGTGACCCCAGTTAAAAGGACCCCTAAACCACCACCAATTGTACTCTATGGTGTCGACGATCTTCGAAATTTAACAGAGTTAATAGAAGAGGTCGTAGGAAAAAATGACTACACCTATAAAGTCGTGTCGAAAAACCAAATGATCATATCTTCAAGTACGGTTGATAAATATAAAACTCTAATTGAACATATCAGAGCAAAAGGACTAATTGGCCATACTTTTACACGTAAAGACCAAAAATGTATGAGAATAGTCATCAAAAACCTTCATTTTAGTACTCCAAAGGAAGAAATCATTCAAGCTATTGAAAACACTGGAAACAAAGTGCAAGGGGAAATAGTTACAGCACGGGTACCGGGAACTAAAGACCCTTAAACACTTTCTTCGTTAATGTAGTCCCGCACGAGAATAATAAACTTGTAAAAGATATAAAAATCATCTACCATCAAAGAGTTACTATAGAAGACCCAAAAAGAAAAACTACGATAGTACAGTGCACTAGATGCCAACAATATGGCCACAGCAAAAATAACTACATGAGGCCATATAGGTGTGTAAAGTGCGCTGGCGCACATAAAACTACTCAGTGTACCATGGACAAAAACACCCCAGCAGTGTGTACCCTTTGCTCTGGTAGTCACCCTGCCAGTTACAAAGGATGCACTGTTTACAAAGAAATACTTGCCAGAAAGAAATTAGGGAATAAACCTCGAACAAACAAAACGAACCATATAGCAAGTACAAGTAGTCAAACAACACGTTTGTCTACTGATAGCTACAACGCAAACGATATTGACTTAAAAAAAAAGACCGAGAGTAAACAAAAAGAAAAGAACCATACCACACCAGAAACTACAAAACAGTATAGTGAAGTAGTAAAAGAAAACAGTAAAAAGAAACCCATTAATAATGCTGCAAAATATAAAGTAACAGATTATGAAGACAGACAAGAAAATGACTTATCTGATAAATCAGAGTTATATAAGCTAAGACAACACGCTGACAATAAGTCACAGAGAACAAGTGATACAATGATATGCACAGAGAACAACACGAAAGAACAAAGCAGTAATCTAGAAACACTACTACTGATCAAACAGACTGAAAGAATTGACAATCTTGTATCCCAAATAAGCACTATGATGAACCTCATAATGACACTAATCAGCAAATTGTCATGATGTATTCCTTACGAATTGCGACCTGGAACGTAAATGGGTTATCATCTCACACCCAAGAACAAGAAGTGCTGCTCAAAGATAATAAGGTGGACATCGCTTTAATCTCTGAAACCCATCTCAGTGACAATAAAAAAGTCAAGATAGCCAACTACTCCATCTACAACACAAATCATCCAGACTGTACGGCTCATGGGGGATCTGCAGTCATTATTAAAAATAATATAAAACATCACCTACACAGTGAATTTAGGGAGGAATGGATGCAAAGCACTACTGTTACTATTACTGGAAACCTGGGGCCAATTAATATTAGTGCAATTTACTGCCCACCAAGACACCAACTTAAACAGGATATGTTTAACCGCTATTTCTCCAGTCTCGGGAATAGATTCATAAGTGGAGGAGATTGGAACTGTAAAAATACTCACTGGGGATCTCGATTAACAACAACAAAAGGACGTGAACTAAAAAAGTGTGTTGATCAAAACAACTTAATAACCCTAGCAACAGGAGAACCAACCTATTGGCCAGCAGACATCAACAGAATACCAGACCTTGTAGACTTCTTTATAATAAAGGGATTATCGGATATGTACTTCAATGTCGAATCATTGCTTGATTCTGTATCGGACCATACTCCAATCGTAGCTACATTTAGTATCTCACCAATGCAAAGAGTACAGAAGCCTTCATTATACAATCATAAAACTGATTGGAGTGCCTTCACTGACTTCCTGAATGATGAAGTCAACCTTAAAGTCAAGCTCAAAACAGAAGAGGATATTGAAGAGGCAACATTCTACATTACAAACCTCATTCAAGTAGCTGCTTGGCGCTCTACCCCAACATTGAAGTACAAGACCGCTACGGGAAAAACGAACACAAAGAAGACAGTTACATATGACAAGATCAGACACCGACAGGTCACTCTATAATCGAATATCAAGAGAACTAAAGGAACTGATAGAAGAAAATAAGAATGCAATCTTTCAACACAGGATATCTGGCCTCTCAACTCAAAAAAAGGACAATTATTCGTTATGGAAAATGACTAAGAACTTTAAAAAACCGCAAAATCATATACCACCTATACGAAAATCTTCCAGTCACCTTTGGGCTAGAAGTGACAGTGAAAAAGCAGAACTACACTTCTGGACACATCTATTGGCCCACCTTAGAGTTTAGGTTTCGATGGCCCCTACCGAAATATGATTGCTAGATTAAACAAAAACTGTTGATGCAGTTTTAAACCTGATACATTTTACCATCTTTTTCGATCGTATTGTTTTAAATTTGAATTCAGAATACCATACGACATGGAGCTACGCCTAACAAGTCGGATATGCGCCTTGTTAAAGGCAATTGATTTTTGAATAAAAAACATGTTTTATCAAATAAAGGTTTAATTTAATAACGCGTGTTGCCTCCATGGGCATCTACCACAGCTCTCATACGATTAGGCATACAGTTTATCAACCGCTCTATGAAATTTTGAGGAATCATCTCCCATTCCTCTTCTATGGTAGTTTTCAACTCCTGCATCGTCTGGGCAACTGGCTGACGAGCCCTAACACGTCTTTTTAGCTCGTCCCACATGTGCTCAATGGGGTTCATGTCTGGGCTTCTGGCTGGCCAGTCCATAACTGTGATGTTCACATCCCGAAGGTATTCCCTGACGATGCCGGCCGCATGGGCTCTTGCATTATCATGCATAAAAAGGAAATTTGGGCCCACATAGTCCGCGTATGGTATCACGTGAGGTTCTAAGCGCTCACGAATGTACCTTTCAGCATTTAATGTTGGCAGCCGTGGTCCTGAAACAACCTCAAGTTGAGTTTTGCCGCTCGCGGATATACCGCCCCAGACAGTCCCTGAGCCACCGCCATAAGCAGTCCTCTCTTCAAAGCAGCATTGTGCGAAACGCTCTCCTTTACGTCGGTAGACCTTCTGCCTTCCATCATTGCCATGTAACACAATTTTAGACTCATCAGAAAAGAGTACACGGCTCCAATCTTGCTGTGTCCAATTTAAATGACTGCGTGCGAAATGAAGGCGCGCTGTTCGGTGGGCTCGCGTTAGTTTGGGTTCATTGGCTGGCTTGTGTGGTACCATATCGCGTTCTTTTAACCTTCTCCGAACAGTTCGAGCGCTCACGGATACTCCGTGGAAGTCGCGAAGTTGGTTTTGTATCTCAATGGAGGTAAGGTGACGATTTCTCAAGCTGGTCGTCACGATGAATCGATGCTGCCTTTCAGTTGTGACCCGAGATTGTGGCCTTCCTTGGCGACGAACAAAGCCGCCAGTCTCTAAGTACCTCCGATAAACATTTCGGACCGCAGATCGACTTAAATTAAGTTGAGAACTCATGTTTCCTTGGCTATGTCCGGTCTGAATAAGTGCCACAGCTTGGGCGGCGACTTCAGGTGAAGTATCCATAGATTATTGATAGAACCTCACCTTAATGTTAAGAATAAGTAATGTTTGTTGCAAATCCAAAGATATCAATCACTTTTACAAGAATTAAATCCAAGTAAACCAATAAAACCAAGTTTTCTTAGTATTCGATTGTTTGATATCAACAAACAGGCTCCAAATTGTCTTTTGATTCTTTAAATTCTGTGTTCGAAATTCAAAAAAAGACTATTGAATTAAATTGTGAATGTGCCAGGTTCAAAACTGTATAAAAACTTTTTGCTCGACCTAACATAAAATTTTAGCTAGGACCAAACGAAACTGAAAATACAAGGTGGGCCAATAGATGTGTCCAGAAGTGTATTTGCAAAACACCTAAGCGAAGTTTTCAGTCCTAACGAATCAAACATGGAAGAGTTTGAAGATGAGGTCGATAAAATTATAAATAGCGACCAGCAGCTATCTGCACCATTAAACCGGTTACTCCGAAAGAAGTAGCACGCACGATTCACTACTTGCAAAACAAGAAAGCTCCTGGTTTTGACCTTATAACGGCTGAAATACTTAAGCAGTTGCCCAAAAAAGTCATTGTCTTCCTAACAATCCTTTTTAATGCAATATTTAGATTGCATTACTACCCGGAATTGTTGAAAATATCCCAGATATGCATGATCCCAAAGCCTGGGAAACCGCCAACAGATCCTAATTCATATAGACCTATAAGCCTTCTTCCTATACTTTCAAAAGTGTTTGAAAAGACTCTTCTGCGAAGACTCAAACCCATACTGGATGAGAACAGGATTATACCAGATCACCAGTTTGGTTTTCGAGAGAAACACTCAACGGTCGAACAAGTGCATAGGGTTGTTCACGTAATCAGGCAAACACTAGAGAGGCAGGAATACTGTTCAGCAGCATTCATAGACATACAGCAAGCTTTTGACAGAGTGTGGCACAAGGGTTTGCTGTACAAGTTGAAAACGCTGCTGCCTAACTCATTTTTCATGATCCTGAAGTCTTATTTACACCAAAGGAAATTCCAAGTCAAATGCGGAGATGATTACTCGAAATTGTACTTGATCAATGCCTCTGTGCCCCAAGGATCGGTTCTTGGCCCTGTTTTATATTCGATATATACGGCAGACCTGCCTGAAACAGAAGGTGTTGTAATGGCCACCTACGCAGATGACACGGCATGCCTTGCGAGCGACAAAGAGCCGAACAACGCATCATCGAAACTGCAAGCACAGCTCGATAAAGTCGATTCTTGGCTTCGGAAGTGGAGAATGAAAGCCAGTGTAACAAAGTCTACCCATATAACATTCTCACTGAGAAGAGACGAATGTCCACCTGTTTGTATGGATAACAAGGCCCTGCCAAATCACAACAGTGTAAAATATCTTGGTCTACATCTGGACAGAAGACTGACTTGGAGTAATCACATCAAAGCCAAGAGGAAAGAAGCGAACAACCAATTTCAATCTCTAAACTGGTTGCTTGGACGACAATCTCCTCTGTCTCTTAGCAACAAACTCTTAGTTTATAAAGCCGTGATAAAACCCATTTGGACGTATGGCATAGAACTATGGGGTTCTGCGAGCAACTCTACCATAGAAATCCTCCAGAGATTCCAAAACATCGCCTTGAGAACTATCTCAAGCGCGCACTGGTTTGTGAGAAATGCGGAAATTCACGAATACCTGGAAATGCCTACTGTTAAAGAGGAAGTCAGCAATATCAGCAAGAGATACAAAGAAAGACTGAGCAAACACACAAATGAACTAGCAAAGAATTTACTGCAGTCACAGGAAAATGTAAAGCACCTAAAAAGATGGCATATACTGGACCTAGATCAGAGAACCTGAAAGCTATAATACATCTTATATGGTGCCATTTATTGGAATGTCGCCGACAAAGTCAACACTGGGAACACATCTGATTATGGCTAGAAAGCCGATTGCAGATAAAAGATTGGAAAAAAAAAAAAAAAAAAAAATGTTCAGCAGTGGACATCCTACAGTTGAGTTATGATGATGACGCAGGAGACAATAAAAAACCAATTTTGAAAAAAAAAAACCGTGCCAAAATGTCGAAGTACGATCAAAACTGATCTTTATCTGTGCATTTCTTACGCATGTCTGCGTAATTTTCGTGTATAGCAATTTGTATTTTGTTTTTCTCAAAATGTTAATAGGCAGAAAACAATTAAGTAAATAAAGTCTAATATTCACGCAAAATACGAGCATCTGACGTGGAGTTGCGGATACCAGCCCATTTTACAATACAATGTCTAATATTAACAGATTAGAAAAAATAATTCTTCATCAACAACTAAATAATATGAGAAGGTCATTCACCTCAGTTGCTACCCACAGTTATCTTTTCAGCTATTCTATTTTTAAATACACCAATAGACAAAATAAACATTTTTATTCAGTTGTATAAATGATACATAGCATTTTCAGGCAACTAGCAGTTTTGAATTAAAAAAGATAAAATCCAGACAGAGTCATGGTCTAATATAAAGTTCAGAGCAAATAATTAGCATTATATGTATGTATGTCATCAAGGCAGTTGGTTCCTGTTCAAACTAGATTGTAAATGAGATATTATGACTATGTATCATTTGTTGAAGTTCTTAGATAATAATTTATTTAATGAATCAATATATTATAGGTCTTATTAGCAATTAGTAAGTTTCCCAGCTATACCAATAAAAATTTAAAATATATATTAAAGAAGCATATTTTTTAGGGTAGACTAGTGTGTGCCAGAGGCACCATGTATTTTTTTTTGTTTCTCCTTTTGTATCAGTTTCACAAATACCATCATTTTATTATTCAGGAACTGTACAATATTTTTTTTGACAGACTTCCATTTATGTTTGATACATAATTTTAATTGTATACATTAAAACATATGGATAAAAGGCTCAAACATCAAAGCTCTATGGACATTAGCTTTTTTTTCTTGGTAATTTTAGTACAAGGAGCCCCTTGAACAGTCTTAGCTATTTCTAAAAAAAAAAACAATATCAAATTTATATTTAGAGAGAGCCCTAGTCCAAACAGTGTGGAAATAAGAAAATATTCATAGCATAACAACAATAAATGTCCCAGACCTTGGCAATAATCCACAATTAGTGAGCACACTGCACAAGGTCTATTTACGTTATACGAATTTATCACAAGCATGTTTATTTCTGATTCTGTCACATGACTATTGAAAATATTTGTAAAAAATCTACGAATTTAATTGTTACATAATGATGACCGGAACTGGCGGCTTTACGCAACATTGAACTAGCGCACAGCAGATCTGAGTTCCCGCTAAGACACTTGGCACGCGCCTTCTATTCACGAATTCATACAAAAACATTGTGTTCACACTTCACATGTTTTCAAACAAATTCTGGCGCGCCGCCAACACCAAAGCCACTTCAAAATATCTGTTTAGGTCGCCCGAAACATGATAACGTAGATGAAAGTAATTAAAACATGATAAAATCAAGTAATAGAGTTAATTCTCGTGCTTGCTATAACCTCAAAATGTCATGTATAAACACAGAGATGAAGATAAAGTACCGAAGTATTCTGAGTTAGATTTATCGACATTAGAATACAATGTTATCGAAGCACTAATTAAGAAAACAATAAAGATTTATCTAACCTGACAACGGCACACGATGTCACAGTTAACAGCCAATAAATCGACAACTTTTCCTTTTCCCTCGTCCCCCCATTGAGCACCCAAAACAACGGCAACTTTATTTTCCATTCTAGATTTTTTGCACGGACTCCTTGACGATACGTCACCGTTTACTGCGGTTTGCTTCGAATTTACAGTCGAAGCCATTATTTATTGCAAACTTCTGAATTTTATAGGAAAGAGCGAGACATGCGCGCGCCGGGCTCACAGTTGCAAAAAGGTTTCTGGGATGCCATACTCAAACATTATAATTACCTTTGTGAAGCTGGCCAATTGTAAAAGATTCCCTTTGTTAATTTTTTTTAGAAATCCTGAAAATTACAAATACGTTTTGAATATATCTTTTAATTGCTGAAAGCCATTTGGCTCACGGAAAGGAATTCTGCGGCTCCCTGGTTTCGGTTAGTTCTACTTTTCGGTTGCTAAAAAGGATTGAAAAAAAACTGCACTTGTATGAACAAAATATTTGCCCGATTCCAGTGAGCTAAAGCTAACCGAGCCTCATTAGTCAATGAAGATTGTCACAATTTTATCTTATGTGTAATTAAATTTTCCCTAATTTTAAGGTATTTGTTAATTGTGGCAATACATCGTAGTAAATCGTTCATTCATTCATTCATTCAATTACTTTAACTGTCACTTCTGTCAGTGACCAGCAAGGAATTAAAATAAATGAAACGAGTGCTTGTAACATTAAAACCGTGTCTATTTTTCTTAGAAAGGGAGGCACGTATGCAGGTTTCTCTCTCCTTCCTTCTATTGTAGTTTGTAGGATGACAAATATATGGAAAGAAATACTGAACTCGGAAATGATTAATAGTCTTTTATATAATAATTAAATTATTAAAGGAATAGTTTTTTTTGGTCCTGGCTTTCTACCCAGGAGATATCGTTCCAAGTACCAAGGTACACAATTAAGGTACCGAGGTACACAAGTAAGGTACACAATTATGTAAATTCCGTAGCGGAGTAATATAGTATATATAGTAATCAAAATAAGAAACGGAGTTTAATAAAACATTTTACTTTAAGTAAAAAATATTTTTATCATTAAAATACTGTATCATGGACACTATTAGATTATTAATAAGGAACAAAATGTTGTGTCCACGTTGTGTCTTTGATTCATTTCAAGGTCACCGATTCGGCATCGTTTTTCTAGTAAGAAGCATGCGCTCCCTATATTTTAAACTCCTTAGTGACCAATCAGTGACAATTCATGGATAGGGAAACGAAAAAGATGGGTTTCGTTTCTCTATACATAAATTATTGGCCATATTTTAGGAGAGCCACTACCTGTGGCCACTACCGCTCGAAAAAAAGCGCTCGTACGAATGAGGTAATTTTTTTTACTCGTTTTGACTAAAATCACCGGTATTCTTCAGTAGCCCTTTACGTTTCAGGGTTACAGTAATTTGATAAGTCCCGCGACCACAAATAGCGTCTAACACAGATTTTAACCCAATGAGGAATTTTCTCACCGGAGAAGCAGTCAGATGACTTAAAATACCAGTATCTAGGTTGATAAAAAGAAACAAATATGTCAGCAATGCGCAGATGACAGCTAAATTGACATTTCAGTTTCAGTTTGACATTGACAAATGGTTTGTTGATTGATTAATGGACGGTCGTGTGGTGGTTGATCGGTGTTGCGTTTTTAAAATCGAGTAAATTCTTAAATATTTATATGACTGTAAAATATATGTAAATAATGTTGAATTAAGATAGTATTATTTTTAGTGTCTTTACATGTTTCGCACTTGTAATCGGGACGTGTTGTAGGCAGGTAGGCGTTAATCGTCGACATGAGAGTTTGCCTATTTTTTGTGTTATTATTTATGTGCACCGGGCTTATTCTTGGTGAAAAAGAGGAAATACAAGATGATGCGAACAGGAAGAGAATACTTGAACAGTTAACAAAGACCCGCACAGTGATACTAGATGATTACCATTTGGTCACCAGGCAGATTGCCACAGATGTATATATGTTTAGAAGTTATCGCACCGTTTCTGTTGTGTTCTACCCTGTTATGAGGGATGTCACCGACGCTCACTTCACCTTCCAATCCGAGGAGCTTCATTTAAATAACCTTGGTAGGTGTCATGCTAACACATTTTTTTTTATAAGCTTATTCCAGCTTTTACTCTGCTGAATGATATTGTTGTCTTGGGCATGCGTAATTGTATAAATTGTATAATACTGCATGACTGTAAAATTAAGCTAATTCATAAGGTTCTTAGCACACAATGGGTTTTATTCATAAATGCATCTTATAGTTAAGAGCTTGTCTGAAAGATAAGCATTTGTATGGATAAAAAGATGATTAATTGACTTAGAGCAGTGTTTAAGAATAAACCCATTAATAAATTCTATTATTCTATCTGGGTATGTGACCACACTTCCCTGTATACTTTTAATTTAAAATGGTAAATATTTTAAAAAACTACCCTCTTTTAGAATTTAGACAATTCAGACTGAATTTTCATCAATATTACTTAAAAAAATATTTTAATATTTCAACAAGATACTACATCTTGTTGAAATACAGTGGAATCCGCTTATTATGACATTGAAGGGACGGTCATTCTAAGCGGACGTCATACAAAGCATTTTGTATAAAATAAACAACCTCCTGTTTTTGTCAGTATGTATTTATTTTAACAGAGAGACAATATAGAACTAAGTCAATAATATTAATTGTTATTACCCACTGAGACTCAAAACAACCATGCATGCGCCGAACATCATCGGGTATCACGTGACGCTTCCGAACACTTGTCGAAGTTGTTGAAAGAATTTTCTATGAAAACCAAACTTCGTTGTGTAATACGTCATAATAAGCGGTTGGTCATTATAAGCGGAGTCATAATAAACGGATTCTACTGTATTAAAATATTTTTTTTTATGAAAAATCTTTCAATAAAGGATCAACTAAACAAGTTTATATTTACAAAAATATAGCTTTTGCTACTTTTCTTTTTGGAGTGTTATAAAATCATCAAATGAGTTCTCGGAAGGAACCGTCAATGTCTTATAGGCCTTAAAACCTGGTACTTTAATAGCTTTTTGTATTCCGGTGTCACTGTAACTTTCTTAAACAATCCTTTTAAGGAAATATTGATCTGTGTTAGAATTGAACCCCAAATACGCATCATAGCAGTTAATCACTTAGCGCGTGTTACAACCGTGCTGCCAAAACAGTACAATGATAAGAGACCTATAAAATGATGTTATAGACATGTCCGTCATTGATTCTAACACCTGCTGCTCCTACTTTTTTTTTATCGTGGTAAAATCATCAAATGAGTCCCCCCACCCCGGGCAGGGCGGGAGGGACTGTCAGACTTGTACTGACTAAAATCCAAGGTGTCCTTCAATAGCCCTTTATTTTCCGGGGTCACGGTGATGGAAATAAGTCCCGCGACCTTCTAACACCTGCTGGCATCCCTCTCATTCTCCTTCCTTTAAAATATTAAAATAATCCCTTCGAGTACATCTAAACATAGCCCTAACCTTGGTACCTACATTGATTAACGCGGCTGTATGCACTAATTTTAGCACAGCACACATATGATGCAAGCTACACCCACGATAATGCACTTATTGTGTTGCCAGTTATTATCCTGTTTAAGTGACAATCTGACCATCTTGTCTGGTAATTGACAGACTTCCTGTCTCATTTCTTGTGATGGAACGTAATGAGTATTTCATTGGTGTCGTATTTCACGGCACTTTATTTTTTAAATGGTATTTTAAGGCCTCCATAAGGAGGAGGAGGTAGAATATGTGAGCTGGGAGGATCTTTCACCTTATGATAGTCACGACCCAGCCGCCACGGGAGACGCACAAAACGTCGACATCGCTTTGCCAATATCAGCCACCGTAGACGCGGGCTTACGGACGGCGAGTAATGGGTAGCTCGCCGCCTGATCAATGGTCGATGTTGTGTAGTGTTACACACGCGCCCGCTTTAGATCAAATCAAATCAAATCAAAAGCATTTATTTCAAATAGACCAATAGGGCACTTTCGAAATGTCAAAGACATAAAAAATACAATTAAATACTACAAAGTTATGGTGCTACAGTCCCAGTCACAGACATAAAAACTGTGAAAGTACCGTAGATGCCCGTTCCAAGAAGTAGATCTCTAAGGAGAAGAACGGGCAAGAAACTCCATGGACACTCTTTTTAGATCGCCAAAAATTATTACAAGACCTTTGTTACATCATTCATTGGTGGTGCATTATGTGAGAACGATGTAGCAAGTGAAAAGTGTCCACAGTAAGAATTTTAAAAGCAAAAAGACAATTTAGAAATAAATGAATCAATAATTAAAATAAAACCCAAGACTACCGGCGTTCTGTACTCGTATTAGGATTTTATCCGTTATTATTCTCAGCTCATAAAATAAAATAAACATATCAATAGATAAATTCTTTAAACCTGTTAATGAACGGCATTTAATATCTTTACCAAATACAAATTAACTTGATAACATTATCAATTACGAAATGCTTGATTGAAAATTAAATAAGCATTAGGTTCTCTATTGTCTCACTCTATTTGATGTATAGGTATGAAACTTGTGGACTTACGGTATGATGGACACTATATCATCCTATAACATGCGACGCGGTGGGTCCTATCAAATCTCTCCCCGAAATTGATTTCCTCTTGATTTTCTTCTTAGAATATTTTCCTTAAAAGTCGTAGTTTTATACTATTAAAATAATCTAGTTCTATGAATTCTGACCTTTTTGGAGACGACCTTTAAGAAGGTCAGGTATGTTGTGCACGCAATCGGCGACGTCAGTGTTTGACTAGAGAGTGTAAAATAATAATGACCTCAGTTATTTTTTGTGGAGTAACATACATACATTTAGAAGACATTACTTTTAATTTTTAAAGAAGAAAAAGAAAACGTTGCCCCACGCTTTTTTTTTTGTACTGTCTAAAATCCATGGTGTCTTTCAATAGCCCTTTATGTTCCGGGGTCACGGTAATGAAGTAAGTCCCGCGACCCCGGCAGGCTTTGGTCCTCTATAGGCCCCGTCATCTTGTTGACGCTCTTTGAGGCGCGCGTGGAACACAACGCGCCGTCATGCCATGTCAGGCCATGGTCCATGGTCGGGCGGCGGGAACTTTTCCTATATCGTGCGTTTACAGACATAACAAACTCAAATAAACAAATACCCAGACCAGGAACAACTAAATACTTGTAAATGATACAAATATTAGTGACGCGCGTGAGGGTTCGATTTCCGCATGGATCGAACGCGCAGCTCGCAGCGCAGCAAACCAATCGCTCAGCCACTGCGCCATTCGTGCAAAAACTAGCTTTTGCTTGCGGCTTCGCTCGCAAAGCCGCCCCCTTATACATATAGTCGATCCTGGGGTTCCATAATATATCCCTGTACCTACCAAAATCTGCACCTGTTTTGGCGCGAAAGAACTTTTGCACGTGACTTTCTGTAGTTACTGTCTAGTTCTAAAGGAAATTTTCATTCAACCTCGTGATTTAATCTAAAATGGCATTATTCTTAATGAGGCTTATATATATAGAGATAGAGATGAATAAGATGAGATGGCTGAGATGTGAACAGGTGTGAACAGTGACTCGTGCCAATAATGGTAAAAAAACAGTTGAATCATTTTTGGCTTGTTGGTAAACGCCCTGACTTTCAAATGGTCGTAGGATTGAACTTTCGTATCAAAGCGGTGGTGGCGTACACGCATCAAAAATAGTTTGTGATCGTGATACATTACCCGCTGCCGATGACGCCTTGGGCGGGACTGTCTAATCTGAAACGCATATGACTGCTAAAGGATCAGGAAGGTTTTAGTCAGTACAAGTTTGACAATCCCTTTCGCTCCACCCACATTCTACAGCGAGAGGACTCATTTAATGATTTCCCAACACAAAAATCAGAATCTATCACTGAAAACCGCATCAAAATCGTACTAATAGTTTTGGCGATAATGACATCATTGATTTGCACAAACAACCTTACACCCCAAACGCATATACCGTCTTCAGGTAAAAAAGGGTAGGCTTATCCATTATATGCCGAAGTAATTTACCAAATCAAAGTAATTTGTCTCTATTTTACTGAGATATACTCGCGTAGGTAGTGGTGCGACACTGAGCAAATGAGTTAATTATAGACGTTAAACGGTAGTGTTGCTAAAAGGTACACATAGTGCCCATTTGAACTAAGCAGACAGCAGAGTCAACAAAAAACATAGGCCTAGGTATAAATGAGATACGTAAACCATCCATTTTTCCCATGGAGCAGACAAAAAATTGGAAGCTTTTGTTAGGGGGAGGCTTGGAGCCCTTCATTTTGTTCAGCAGTGGACATCATACGGCTGATGAGGCAGAAACTATAGCATACATTTCGTTTTAAGGCTTTATTTGTCCAAAATTAATGAGCTGCTGCTATGTCACATTTAGTGTAAGACCAAGTTAAGTTTGTGTTGTGGTACACAATTTTTTTTTTGTTTTTCGTGGTAAAATCATCAAATGAGACCTCGGAACCCCGGGCGGGGCGGGAGGTACTTTCAGACTTGTACTGACTAAAATCCACGGTGTCCTTCAGTAGCCCTTTATGTTCCGGGGTCACGGTAATAGAAATAAGTCCCGCGACCCCGGCAGGCTTTGGCCCTCTGAGAGGGGGCCCCGTCATTTTGCTGACAGCTCTTTAGGGCGCGCGTGGAGCACGACGCGCCGTGGACCCGGGCATAGTCCATGGTCGGACAGCGAGTTGCCCTTTACTCGCTGTCCGCATGCCCGCGCCTACGGTGGCCGGAGATCGTCTTGCGACGTACGACGCCGGGGGCGTACACCAATGCGGTGTGCCGTGTGGTACACAATAATGTCGACGTTGAAAAAAGTGGGAATAACGCTGCCCGTACCCTTCTTTTTTGAAAATAAGAAGTGTGCACAGTAGCCATGACAGTAACCCAGTTACTGGCCATTCTTGTGCCATGACGAAAAACAATTAAAACAAACACACGAAGGTACACTCACATTTTGGGGCGCGCTCTTGTGTAAATATTAGGTTACCATTGTGTAACTTTGGGGCATAGGTATCTACGTTTTTAATTGTGTTTTGTGACGGTAGGTTCTCGGTTACTTAGCCCAAGTATATGTATAGGTCTCTTGGCAGGCGTAGGAGCTCGTGGCTTGCCGAGGTTGGTCTGTGGATGGGTACATCTGTCATAGCGAGTTTCCTCCGTGCGTTGGTCCCGGCTGTCATTTGTGAATCTTTGACAGTCGTTAGTTAGTCAGAAGCTCTAAAGTCTGACAACCAGTCTTACCATGGGGTATGGTATTGCCCAGTTACTGGGTTGTGGAGGTCCGACAGGCAGTCGCTCCATGTAAAATACTGATATACAGCTGAATCTGGTTTGACTGGAAGCCGACCCCAATATAGTTGGGAAAAGGCTAGGCAGATGATGATGATGGCAGGCGTAGGGTTTATTTCAAGCCAGTCCTGGCCTCGCCATAAGGACACCCCGTAACCGTGAAACGCAAAGAGCAACTGTAGAACTGAGTGGACTTTTAGTCGGTAACAATCTGATCAGTAAAAGTCAGACCCTTCCACTACACCTAGGGCCGGACTACTTATTTGATGACATTACTTTCCCGTTTTATCATCGATCGATAATTTATCAGTTATTTCAGGCTGATATGGTAAAAATAATTATGCAAACAACAATTATGCTTCAACATTTTATCGCAGTATCAGCTGATGTATTTTTAGTATAAACAATTTTGCTGATAATTCTTAATCGAATACATACTTGCCTCACCAAGTATGAGTAACGTCATAGTTTTATTAAGTCTAAGCAAGTTCTAATGTTCCCTTTCTCAATTACAGGATCATGCACTCCACAAGAGGTGATCATAAACTTGAAACATGGTGCTTATCCCGCGCTGAACCCCGACGGGTATCCCTTCCCTAAAGACTTCATAGATCCGAAGACCAGAGAGCCAATCTACAGCTTGACGATCCAGTCAGATGGAAGTAACAATACGTATACGATACTGAATCCAAAGCCGGGGAATTGGTACGCGCTGGTTTATATCAAATGGGAAGATCCGAGGGAGCAAAAGGTGAAACAGCAAGGTGAGCATATTTTTTTATGCTAGCGTTTACTCGCGGCTTCGCGTGGTGTTCGGTAATTATCTCACGGGATTAACTGCCGAGTTTTTCTTTGATTTTTTCGTTTGGCTAGTGTGGTGTCAGAATTAGTCGTAATTAGTTGAACCCTGGTAACTCAGACTTCTAAAGTCCAGTCTAGTCATGAAGTCCAGGTTTCCTCACGTAACGTATTTTAGGTTTACATTGGTTGGTTATAGGCTAAAAAACTAAATTGATGTTCTGGAGAGCTATGTAAAGTTTGAATTTGTAGAAATAAAAAAAAACAGTTTTTTGCGTGGACATTCGTCCCAAAATAAGTTATTGCATAACCAATATTTAGGAGTTTCAAAAAAGTGAAAAAATTTAAGTGTGATGGAAATCATAATTAATTTGACTAAAATCTTTTATCTTATTACCTTTTCGCCATCCAACAGATATTAATAACTTAACTTCATCATAAAGGTGTTATCTCGATAGTTATCGCTAATCGATTAGTAGATTACGATACTTACTATTTTATGTCGAAGTGTTTTCAATTTTGTGATTATGCCATTTTAGGTAAGTACTTCGAGTACCTTCAAACAGCCTTTTATGTGATTACGAGTTACATACAGTCTCCCTAGAGACGTGCCCTAACAGGCGTTGCACAGAGGGTCACGGTCAGGTGGCCTACGATGACGTTTTGAGGGAACGAGGTAGCGATAGACGACTTTTATAGCTCTGTCTCTTTCCGTCACTGGAACTACTCTGGCTTTATGACGTCATGGTAGGCCTTTTAAGAGGAAATGGGGTCTCCTCAAAAATGCTGATGTTGACCACCGGTGTGGTTTTAGTGAAGAAAAATTCCACACTCTCCGGTCTTATCCCCAAAGACCGGCAGCCTTTAGAATGTTTCCCCCGATAACAAAAAAAAATGTGATTATGAGTTAGAAAGCTTGTTTTCTGGAAGGATTGGAATTTATTTATGGTTTCTCACGCTCCTTGTGTAGTCGAACAAGTTAGGCCGCCCATACACGAAATGCTCGAGCAGTTAGCTAGTGATCGACATAATACTACTACTCGAGCAATAAAATTCAACTACTTGAAGTGACTGTTGCCAACTGCTTCAGCAATCGGTATCATATACTGCACCTGAAGCAGTTCGACGGCTCGAGAGGTTCCGTGTATTTGTGTCCGTAGAAGACTGTACTTCGCTATGCAGTCGTAATTTGTAGTACGGTACTAGTTTTTCCATGCCACCAACATCGAACTCACGAAAACCTTCAACACCTGGACCCTTTTCGTCTTCTTTCTGGTACTCACAGAGCAAGGCGTTTATATTGTTTTTAAACGTTGCCCTTCACTAGGAATTCCTCCTGAACCTATCGTGGGTGCGCTTTCAAAATTTAAAACTCAAAATAGAATACCCAGACCGGGATCAAATACTTGTAGCTGATAGAAATATTTGTTCCGTGCGGGAAACGAACCTCCGACACGCTGCGCAGTAGGCAATCCCTCAACCATTATGCCAACCGTGCCATTAAACTCTCTTCTGATTTCCTCAAATTTTTTGTCATGTTTCACACAATCCAAATCATCATTCTCTACATGTGCCGACTCTATTAACGTGTCTTAGAATCGTTACAAATATAAATCGAACAATGTTTTTAATTATCTCCGCCTATAAATATCGTGACCGCAGACCTCACTCGTTATCAGCGTATTAAACAGATGCTGCGGCTATCAGCTTGACATAATGTTGATTGATTGTATCCTGAGAACGTTTGGAAGGCAACAACCGTTCGAAGTATTGCTATACGGGTGAGACTTGGGCAAACGGTCGTTGGTTAAACTGAGACCTCAGTTTTGAAAATTTGACTTTTAGAAGGTTTTAAATGGCCCTGTGAAATGGCCCAAACTTTTTATTTAATGCGCAGGTTTTGATTGAAATTTTAATGACTGCAGATTTTAGAGGATCATTGT
Source organism: Agrotis ipsilon (assembly GCA_028554685.1). Lineage (NCBI taxonomy): Eukaryota > Metazoa > Arthropoda > Insecta > Lepidoptera > Noctuidae > Agrotis > Agrotis ipsilon. The sequence continues at coordinate 12,106,771 of CM052973.1, read as the reverse complement.
ATAAATAACATTTTGAACGATATTCGCTATGACAACAACCAAAAAACCGGCCAAATGTCGAGTCGGAATCAGTTATCTGTGAATATTTCGGCTGTCTTACTATCATTGTTCATGAGTGCCTGGTAACAGACAGACAGATGGACAGTGAAGTCTTAGTAATAGGGTCCCGTTGTACCTTCTGGGTACCCGAACCCTTAAACCCTAAAAAATGGAAGTTCGGTAATGCACTCGCATATTACTGTCATTTTGTCCATAAACAACGTAACTTTTTGGACGAAATGTATATGATGGCTTCTTATTATCATCATCATGAGCCTTCAAATTTTCCCATTGTTGGGACACAGGCCGCCTCTCTGTATGAGGGAGTGGGCCATAAATCCATCTCGCGGGTCCAGTGCGGGTTAGTAGCAGTGCCGGTTTTAACACTACCAGCGCCCTTGGGCGTGACTTTCTACGGCGCCACCTGCAATATAAACCCAATTTTTTTAGCGTGCTAACATCGTCAAATGTAATTATAGTAGGGTCCAAAAGACAGTTGAAAAATTCAACCTCAATTTTTTTTCCGGAGATATAGGTTCATCAGAAAGTAGGCCTGCGGGCGCCCCTTCGTACTTGGCGCCCTAGGCGGTCGCCTAACCGCGCCTTACCCTAACGCCGGTACTGGTTGGTAGATGTCACATGTGTTCAAATTTTTTGGTTCTAAGACATGCCGGTTGCCTCACAATGTTTTCCTTCCCCGTTCTCTCTATTGTGTTATATTTCATCTCAATTTCTGCATTGGTACCAACAAAATAGCATCGATCGATGATTGAAAGCCGACTTAAGTGAATTAAACTTGTTCGTAATTTTCCTTCATAACAAAAATGTCCCTATTTTTGCGTTGGAGGTTAAAATAGGTTCGCTTACTTTGATTCAATTTTGACTACCTGTTGTCAGCGGCTTCGCCTGCGTGTAGTTCGCAAAGGACTTTGAAGGCGAATTCAAGGAACAGGGTCGGATTTTAGTCGGTAAGAGTCCGACAGTCCTTTCTGCTCCATGCTGGGTGGGAGGACTCATTTAATGATTTTACCACCCAAAGAAAAGGCAAATAACATAAATTAAGCAATTGTAAATGTCCATCTGCAACAAAAATAATAATAAGCAGCTCAGTTCTTCTGGACACGGTGTGCATTGTTAGGAGATTCCTTTCTCAAAAGCCCTAACGAACCCTGACGACTAAAATGTATGGAATTGGTTGAAAAATGAACAACAAAATATTTATATAAATGTTTTTTTATAGATTTTTATGAAATCATTGAAAAATAAAAGAAAATAAAAAAAGAGAAATAATTAAACCAATATGCTACGATAGAATATGAGGACGCAATGCCAATTTTAAAATTGTTTTTCGCAAGTTTTCCTTGGAAAATAACAGGAAAAACCGCAACGCATGTACTGAATTATTATATCGCTTCACGATTCTATTATTATTTGTATTTCTGTAATTATTTCATTGTAATTTCAATTTAATCCTCGATGCATAATGTCTGTACTTCTGTAGTGTCTATACCTATAAATAAATAAACCAAGAGGAGCCTGCGTCAGTGTCTTCTTTACGGTTGTGAGTTTTTTTTATTACGTGTGTTAAAATTCTCTACATATAATTCCTTACGTTTGTTACCGAGTCCCACCTGTTGCCTACATTGTGGTGAGAAGTAACTCAAAAAACAAAAATAATAGTTGTTTACAAAACAATATTAATCGAGATACCTTTTTTTACGTGGCAGGGCAGGAGGGACTGTCAGACTTGTACTGACTAAAGTCCACGGTGTGCTTCAGTAGCCCTTTACGTTCCGGAGTCATTCTTTAGTCCCGCTATCTCATCGAAATGCCTTGACACTGGTTCCCATTATAGGGTTAAATAGTGCAGTGTAGGAAGATAGCAATTAGCAATTGTTGTTCAATTAGCAAAGACTGCAGTAGGTGAAGTGCCAATCTTAATAACGTAGGTATTTAATTTATCTTATTTTTAGCACTTCTAGGTTTTATTTCCAGTACAGACAGTACATCTAGCTAAACAAATCTATCAAAGGAGATTGCCCAACTGCGGTCCAAATGCTGCCCAGGAATGGGAGTACGTGTGCTGTGTTCCTAGCACTAATGTCTGTCTATGTACGAAATATTTTAAAAATCTACCCTGGGGTTCCTGATTTTTTTAGATTTTTATATGGATGACTTCATTTTTGTCCCCATGATTTTTTTATCGTATTTTACACCTGTCTAAATGATGCCCAGGAATGGGAGTACTTGCACTGGGTTCCTGCCACTAATGTCTGTCTATTTGCTTAATATTTTAAAAATCGACCCAGGGGTTCCTGATTTATTTAGATTTTTATGTGGATACTTAATTTTTGTCTGCATGATTTTTTTATCGTATTTTACACTTGTCCAAATGCTGCCCAGGAATGGGAGTACGTGTGCTGTGTTCCTGGCACTAATGTCTGTCTATGTACGAAATATTTTAAAAATCTACACAGGGGTTCCTGATTTATTTAGATTTTTATGTGGATGACTTCATTTTTGTCTTCACGATTTCTTTTATCGTATTTTACAGCTGTCCACATGCTGCCCAGGAATATGAGTACTTGCACTGGGTTCTTGTCAGTAATGTCTGTCTATATACGAAATATTTTAAAAATCTACCCAGGGGTTTCTGATTTATTTAGATTTCTATTTGGATGACTTCAATTTTGTCTCTATGATATTTTTTATCGTATTTTACACCTGTCCATATGCTGCCCAGGAATGGGAGTACGTGTGCTGTATTCCTGTCACTAATGTCTATCTATGTTAAAAAATATTATAAAAATGTACTCCGGTATTCCTGATTTTTTAGATTTTTATGTGGATGACTTCATTTTCGTCTCCATGATTTTTGTTATCGTATTTAACACCTGTCCAAATACTGACCAGGAATAGGAATACGTGTGCTGGCATTAAATGTCTGGCTACTTAAGAAATATTTTTAAAATCTACTCAGGGGTTCCTGATCGACAGACATTTTTCACCTTTTTTTAATCGTTGTAAAATCAGCAAATGAGTCTTCCCACCCCGGGCAGGGCGGGAAAAATTGTCAGACTTGTACTGACTAAAATCCACGGTGTCCTTCAATAGCCCTTTATGTTCCGGGGTCACGGTGATGGAATGAGTCCCGCGACCTCGGCAGGCTTTGGCTCTCTGAGAGGGGGGCCCGTCATTATGCTGACGCTCTTTGAGGCGGGCGTGGAACACGATGCGCCTTCGACCCGGGCATGGTCCATGGTCGGACGGCGAGTTGCCCTTTACTCGCCGCCCGTATGCCCGCGCCTACGGTGGCCGGAGATCGTCCTGGGACGTCCGAAGCCGTGGGCGTCCACCACCGCGGGTAGGGCGGAGGAAGGACATCGTTTTCTCTCTCGCGCGGCGCGCCTCCTCCTTCGCGAGCATGACTGCTTCGCAGAAGGAGGCGACCGCTTCCTACTCCATTTCGCCCCGTAGCATGGCCGCGGCCAATGCCGAGCGCGAGAGGTCTCCGCCTATCGCCGCCGTGAGGACACGTTGGTGCACCGCCCAAGCGGAGCAATCCTGCACCGTATGCTCGACTGTGTCCTCCGGGCGATCTTCGCAGTGGTGACACCCAGGCGTTTCTTCCTTCCTCATTAGACACAGGTACCTCCCGGAACATCCGTGTCCGGTGAGGACCTGCGTCACGCAAAAGGTTAGGACGCCGTGACGCCTATCCAGTCAGTCCTTACAGAGGGGTCTTACCGCCGCTTTTGCGGTATGCCCGTGATCGACATAGTGCCAGGGCAGCATTTGGTGCATTTTTTTTATTTGCATTAGGTGTAAAGTACCATAAAAAAATCATGGAGACAAAAATGAAGTCATCCACATAAACATCTTAATAAATAAGGAACCCCTGAGTAGATTTTTAAAATATTTCGTACATAGACAGACATTAGTGCCAGAAACCCAGCACACGTATTTTCATTTCTGGGCAGCATTTAGACAGGTGTAAAATACGATAAAAAATATCATAGGGACAAAAATGAAGTCATCCACATAAAAACCTAAATAAATCAGTAATCCCTGCGTAGATTTTTAAAATATTTCGCATGTAGACAGACATTAGTAGCAGGAACCCAGTGCAAGTACTCCCATTCCTGGGCAGCATTTGGATAGATGTACAGAATAATAAAAATAATCATGGAGACAAAAAAGAAAGTCTACATAAAAATCTAAATAAATCAGGAACCCCTGAGTAGATTTTTAAAATATTTCGTATATAGACAGACAGTAGTGGCAGGAACCCAGTACAAGTACTCCCATTCCTGGGCAGCATTTGGACAGATGTACAGAAAAATAAAAATAATCATGGAGACAAAAATGAAGTCATCCAAATAAAAATCTAAATAAATCAGGAACCCCAGGGTAGATTTTTAAAATATTTCGTACATACACAGACATTAGTGCCAGGAACCCAGCGCACGTAGTCCCATTCCTGGGCAGCATTTGGACCAACTCCCATACAAAAATGGGCAATATCCTTTTAATAGATTTTTAACTTTATCACAATAAGAGAAGGTTTGATTGAGAAATTTTTCACCTTCCAATTTTTTGAATAATAAGATACTTTGTAATTTTAACATGCTAGTAATGCATTTCAGCCAACTGACATTCGATTGCCACCCGGAAAGTCGCCTAAATCTAACAGTATTTTCAATACGTACCTACTTAATTAAATTATGCATCGTGCATTTTAATTATTTTATCCGTACCTGAGTATTTATACTGTATCCGTACTAGCCATCCGCCCCGGTTTTACTCAGGTATAAATATATAAAAATAAATAATGAAATAGATAATAATCAAAAAGAACGATTTAAAACATTGTTTCTCCTATAAAAAGTTAGATTTATTATAAGACTAAATAAATCGTAACTTTTTATAGGAGAAATAATGTTTTAAATCGCTATTTTTATTTTTATCAATTTCAAACATAAATCAATCTTTTTCTCTTCAAAATATTAGTTTTAAAAGAAAAACTTCTTTGATAAAAAAACTACAGGTCAGAACAACACATCTTATCAATTCAATTAAAAAACTGGAATAAGTAGATGTTCCAATCAAATTACGACATAGGCTAGGGTTGTCAAAACTTTTTAAGAGTAAAATCTAACTTCTAACTATAATATCATTTAAACGTGAAACAGTGAATAAAAAAAGAAAGAACTGTTTATTTTCCTAGCCTCAGAAGTACACAATATAAATTTAATAGTTAAAATAAACAACAACAACCAAAAATAAAGAAAAAAATATCATTGCGTTTCCTATAGCTGCGCCATATAGGTCTAGTTGAGTGTAATATCGAGCAACTAGAGGTCGACACTGGTTTTCAACTGACCAGGTTGGTGTCGTGGTGATGATGAACGAGAAAACTTTCCACCAAATTTTGTGTCTCTTCAACTTATGTAATCTATAGTATTTTATGCCAAAATGCATACCTATACAAAATTGACAACCCTATAAAATATCTATGTAGATAATGCGGGTCGAAATTCGATAATGTCCCAAACGCGACCGCTCAAAACCACACTATACTTCTGATGGAGCATCCCTATCAAAATGTATTCAGTTGCTATAAGCTATAAGGTTGCTATTCAGTTGCTACCATTAACGAATCTATCTAAAATTGATGTTCCTTATTTTGTGTTTGATAAGGTTGTTTTTGGTTTGTACAGTATATGACCTCGTTATAGTTGATTGTTCGACTACCGACATCCTGCGACAATTGTATGCAGTCGTGATAGTTTATACAAAAGCTCTGCTATAATGTTATTTAGATTTATGTTGCCTATTGTTGGTCGCGTGGTTGCCATGAAGGATTCTCTTTTGAATCTCTGCTAAATGAGTTAATAAAAGGAAGTGTCATATATTGTATTTTTTTTTTAATATAAAAACGGTTTACTCTTGGCCTTAATCTACCACAGAAGCTTAGATGAGGCCTAAGATAGTGCAAAATCGGAAGGAATTGGAACTCCGGCGCACTGATGGCAAATTAAAGTAAAAACAATTTGTCATGATGGTGGTAGGTGGCCCTGGTTAAGCCCATCACTGCCAGTAACATCGTCATAATAATGTAGATTTCAACTGGGGATAAAACTCGAAAATCGTTTTGATAATTCCTGAGATTACTTCCTACAAACAAACTCACAAACTGTACCTTTTATAAAATTAACTGTGGCTGCTTTTTTTTCTTACGAGCGTTACATAAAATTATCAAGAGTCCTACTATACAGTCGAGGTTATCCTCCCGTCCCTATCATATCGGGGTGATATGATGGGGACGGGAGGAGACTGTCGGACACGTACCGAGTAATTTCCACGGTGTCCTTCAATAGCACTTTACGTTTCGGAATCACGGTTACCGATAGTCCTCCGGAGTAACTGTATACATACATGTTAAATTAATGCTGTATGTCTGTTGTCTTTTAAAATTTAATAAACTTCTGCATAAAATGGACATCTAACTATATTAGGACGTTCAACTATTAGTCTTTCCTTGTTTTAATTCACAAGAATCGAGCTACGTAACATTAATAAAAAATATGTTGACTCATACAACTTGGTACGACAAGTGTCAAGGCCACTAAGCTTGTTTTGATCACTTAATTGCTAAATGCGACGCTTAAACTGAACTTAATTCCACTAATAGGTTATTGAATGATAGTAAACATGTTGACTTTGTTTATTCGTAGTATATTACGAGTCTTTGGCAAGTAATTAGTATATATTTTTGCTATTGCAAGGTAAATACGTCATTAGAGACCAAAAAAAAACTTTTATACAAGTATTCGTATGATTTGATTCGATAGCAAGGTAAACGCGTCTTTATTGATGACTGAGAGAATGGCTACGGATTTAGCTAGAAAGATTTTCAGGCGAATTGGACTCCTTGACGGGATATATTGTTGGTAAACATTTTGATCAAAATTGACAAAACAGTGGCGACCATTTCTCCTTTCACAACCCATCAAGTGTGATCTTAATAGTAAAATAACAAAATAAACGTTAATCTCTGAAGCTACTGATTCCACTGATATTTCTAATAGCATAAAATGAATTAAACCTATTATTTCCTTATTTCCAGGTCTATCTGCCGACTGCCACACGATTCTCTACACAGATTTACAAGTGAAACGAGATGAAAACATCGAGCTAATCGACTGCTACCTTGGCATAACAGACCTTACCTATTCAGACCTTCCCGCGCTTTTCAAATGCATGTCAGTGGATAGAGTCGACCCGATCTCATTGCATCTTAAGATATCCAACACTTCCACAGCGGATAAAGAATTGTTTTTTATGGTGCAAGCTCTTTCGATACCCACTGATGAGGATAACCTCGTATACTGCGCATTTGATCCCCGAGCTAACAACCTACAAACCATCACCTTCATCCCTCATCCTAATGCCTGGCACTACATACAAATAGGCCCCGTAGAAGGCAATGTCTCCAAAATCGCCGACTGCGAATCCTACTTCATGAGAACAGATCTCGACGAACTAGTCAATCATACAGTTATCGACCTTATGCGCGATGATAAAGGTCGGTTCTTCACTTTCGATTATGGTCTGCCCACGACCGACATCCAAGACGCTACAAGTCTAATCAATATAACGTCCTCAGAAATCAAGTCGCTGAGGTTTAAAATCAATCAGTTTTTGGATATTGGAGGCAGTTTGTCAATAGCAGCGAGCCTTCTTATGAGTTTAAAATACTATATGGGATATAGGAGGGAGTTCGAAAAGGGTGCTTTGTTAGCCTTTACTGAGGACAACCAGTTCTTCAAGACTGTCATATGCAGTGACATTGGTCACCCTAGCATACCATTGGAGAGTGGTCACTGTCGGTACAATGATAAGGTGAAGCCGGCTCTGTTCGTGCTGAACAGTACCGACTCAGAATCGATATATGACAAGACTTATATCCCTTTTCCGGAGAGTGGGACGTGGTATTTGACGTTTCGGTTATTTTGTGATCAAAGTGTATGTCCCTGTCCCACTTCTGACAACGGGACGAAGTACTACGTGGACACTGGTGAGAAGGAGGGTGATAAGTCAGTGGTTGGTTGGAACGGGACGCGGGTCGGGACGACAGACTGCAACGCCACAGTCGTGCTGACTATATCGTCGATGTCTTGCGTCTCCGGAAGGTGCAGTAACCATGGAAACTGTTTGCTGAATACGTTTGGGGCGCTGGTGATGTCGTTTTGTTCCTGTAATTCTGGTTACGGAAGTAAGTTTTTGCAAAATCTGATTTTATATGTCTTTTAATAGTTCTTATGTACACTCTTTGAAGGTCAAACTATTGCCATAGATTACAGATAAGTCCCTCTATGTAATTATGCGCGCCAATTGCCTTTCTGCCGCTGGGATTCACAAGACCCTTTTCCCAGTGGGTACCTGACGTACTTAGTTCTGAATTCTATGTCATGGCGGGTTCTACTTTGTGTTGTTCTATTCTGTGCAGTTGATGGATGTATATTCAGCACGAGAAGACGTTCTTGTATTCTGACCCTGCTGATATAGAAATGTATTTATTAAACTTACAAACTTTTTTTTAAATACGTTGTTTAATAACTTCTACAATGCGGGTGAGATATTAGAAAGGTCAATAATAGGAACGTCCATTTGTCTTACAATTGCATTTTGTACGATAAAAATATCTACTGACATCTTTATCTAGAGAGCATCCCTGGCAATTTACAATAAACACCCGCCGGCGGCGACGTACCGCTAAAAAGCAAAACCCATCTTACGTCTATGTCAGGTTAGGTACATTTTCGTTTACAGCGTCTCAAAGATGTAGGCTATTATAGCAGCAGGTATTGAAAATTTCGTGTGGATAGATTTATGTAGTAACCTGTGGTATTACTACTGACGTACAGTCTACGTCAGTGGTATTAGTTTGACCTTCATCTTTTCTAGCCTAGAACCGTATTAATAGCATACGGGAACAAATTAGATCTTTTAGTTTAAGAACCGCAATACGATCTCTCTTTCCAAAATGTCTTTAGAGGAATTTCTAATCAAGTCTTCTCGCACGCTGGCAGCATTGGACGCCCTGTAGCGCCGCATATTAGAATTCGCACGAAACCATATGAAAACGAGAAATGCTGACAGCATCCGAATAATGTTAATGACGTCATAATGTCATAAAATTTGCGCGTGCGGTGAATACGGTGCTGATATAGGTACATATATGTGCGACCACCGTTAATAGACCCTACCGATCATCCCATCAACCTAAATTTCAAAAATAACAATTTCCTTCTCGTTTCCAGGTTGGGACTGCTCCGATGGCTCAAGGATGGACAGCACACTGTACATGCTGATCTCCGTTCTCTTACTCACTCTGAGCAATCTCCTCTTCTTCTTCTCCATCTACGTCGCGGCCATACGTCTGTACTACACGGAGGCCATGATGTATGCCTTCACAATGATCTTCTCCACTTTCTACCACGCCTGCGATGCTCCTGCGCAAGTCGCCTATTGCATAATGAGGGGAAATATACTCCAGTTTGGCGATTTCTACTGCGGACTCATGTCTTTCTGGGTGACGTTACTCGCTATGAGCATTATCCACGAGAAGCTAAGGTCCAGTTTACAACTTATCGGTGCAATTGTAGTAGCATTATTAACTACGTGGAATATGCACTCTTTTTACGCATTTTTAATGCCCGTCGTGTTTGGCGTTGCAGTAGTTTTTATTTCGTGGTACCTCGATTATAGAAGACATCGTAAATTGAAGTATCCTGCGTCTTATTATAAGTTACACATGCCTTTAGGTATAGTGTTAGTAAGTATTGGATTAGTTTGTTATGCTTTTCTGCAAACAGAAAAGAATTATAGGATAGTGCACTCTTTTTGGCATATGATTATAGCTGTTAGTGTTGTTTTTCTGTTGCCCGATGATAAGAGAGGGGGTGACGTGAACCCGTTTTGTCCAGGTGGTGGTTTTCGAAAATTTCCAATGTTCAGGATATTCCGGAGACCTCCACCGCCTATAGCAGCCGATTAACTCGCGTTGAAGTTTTGATGACCAAAATGGCATATTTTTGAACAACATTTAAATGTATGTACGCAAGAAATTGGTCACTATACGACCACAATAAATAACAAAGCAGGAATCAATTACTAGGCCATTCTACGGCCAACGTTGGTCACAATTACAGTGAGTGAGTTATACCAATTATAAAATAAACTAAATAAATTCAACCATTTATGCAAACGAGGGTCAAGTAATTGCTATAACTCACTTTGTAATTATACTATGTTCCGACAAAATGGTTCTTCGATTTTTAAGCCATAACAGTGATATTGACGAACAAATATAGAGGTGCAAATATTATTATTTAGTTTAGTTATAAGTACAAATTATTTAAACCTATTATTTTTTCTACTAGTCATCAGTAAAGTACAGGTTTGTTTTATATACAGGTGTCATGTCAATGCTAAACTTTTCTATGACGTATTTTTATAGTTAGGTAAGTTAAGACAACAGCTATGGTACAGTTTATGGTAGAGCGAACTTTACTTCATCCGAAAATAAACCTTGTAGGTAACGGTATAATGAACATTTTCCTACAAATGACAATGAATGATTCATGCTAATAAGAAACTTAAGGGATATTAATAAGGTTACTTTTCGAATGAAGTTATTCAAGTTCGCTGTATAGACTTTTGCCTGTTACAAAGGAATTGAAACAATAATTTCTAAGGTTTGACTGAAGACTTGCAATTGTTGGCCGGCCAACGTTGGTCAAATTATTTCCCTCAATATAATGGGCCATTGTTTGTTTGTGTTGGTCGACCAACTTTGTTAAGGTTACGATGATGGTCCAATGCGCATTAGTCCCATCTCAAAGTCAATGTGATAAATACCAAATCTACATTAAGTACCAATCAGATTGATATTCTAAACTTTCCATATATTTATTTAAGGTTGAAACTGCGTTAGGAGGGTACCCGCGGTGACGGTAGTTCAACTATAAAATCCGAATCGCGCGTGTGTCACCGCGACGGATGATCGCGCGTGCCTCCGCGACGGATGATCGCGCGTGCCTCCGCGACGGATGATCGCGCGTGCCTCCGCGACGGATGATCGCGCGTGCCTCCGCGACGGAAGATCGCGCGTGCCTCCGCGAGGGACGCTCGCGCGGTCATCCGCGACGGATAACTTTTGTATGGAAACGCAAGGGCGTTCTCCTAACACAGTTTCAGGCAGAAATGAACTGAAGTAGAATAAAAAGTATGGTTTATAATACTCGTAATAATGTAAATGTATGCCGAGACACCCACAAATTAAAAGCTGAACGAATTTAAAATACAGTACAGTTATAGAATGACATTTTGAATTCAGGTAACTTTTTTATTAGTTGTTTTATGGTACAGTCCAGCCGTTAATCATCATGCAAAAAATATGAGCGCTAGATTAAATTCTGCCCCAAAATAAATTCAGTAAAGTGATTTCATTTTCAATCTTTACATTATTGAGAAAAAAGTTTTAGTCTTGGCCTTAAAATGTACTCAATAATATAAATAATGATTAGATAAAAATTAAATGATGGTTTTGTTTGGTCAAAACAATAATAAATACAAAATCATCATTTAATTTTTCCTTTGGCAAATTGTCGCACTAAGGGGGATTTGCAGTTAAAAATATTTCAAATTGCCACAATTATTGACTTTATTCTTAGAAGTAGCTATAATCCAATGCTATGGACCCCAATTTACTCTACTTCGACAATAACTTTAAAAAACAAATTATAGAAAATAGACTTTATCGTCCCAATAACAAAGTTTTTAATGTGCTATCACTTTCTTTCCTATTAGTTGCATTTATCACTTTAAACATTCCTTAGTATGTTCATTATTGTTCCTATATGCTTGTTTTGCACCTGTCAACCTCCTTATGAAATGATAAATCTTATGAAGATAAAAGTTTCCGAAAATTTTCACCATTTACGGTGGCGCCACTGTTGTATGGTCTAAATAAAGTAAATGGAAATATGAAAATCTTTAAAAGAAAAGTAAAAAGTTCCTTATTCAACACCATAAATACCGAAATGGTGTTTCTACAATTATGTATTTTAGCACAATTTCTCAAGACACACATACAATCATATTTTTTATTTAATGTGGCTACTTTTATTTATAGTTCATATAGTTTTAAATAATTTGGTGCTGTTACACCGGGCCTATATTTTTCAGTTTAGTTTTTCATCCTGAAAGATTTTGACAAATAAAACATGTTAATCACATGAAAAGTACTGCATATTTTTAGTTATTTTTCTGCAACTAATTGTGAATCATGCATATTTTTTTACTCACACTTTATTAGTACCAATTGTAGACTTACAAACTCCAGCACATGACCTACTCCAATCAGTAATTTTCTTTTTGTAGATTTTCAACTTTATTACAAAGGAAGAAAATTCATAAACTATAACGAATACTTCATAGATTTGGGGTAAGGCCTATGCACACCGGTTCTGCAACGATTCACCGACGACCGGTTCATCATTGGACGTTTCGTCGACAGGACGATTGACTTATGGCCGTTTCACCGATAGACTCCGCATCCGCGTCCTTACGGCGCAAAGTCCCTAGGTGAAAGGTTTTATCGATGAACCGGGCATAAATGAATCGTCGTATCGGCGAAAAGGCCAAAGGTGAAAGATTCTATCGGTGAAACGGCCATAAGTGAATCGTTCTGTCGACGAAACGTCCAATGAAGAACCGGCCGTCGGTGAATCGTTGCAGAATCATGCACACCACGTTTTTTCAACGTCACTCGTCGACGGCGCGTTTTCGTCAAACAGAGCAGTTAGTTGTCGCCATACAAAGTGTTAAACGCGCGTTTGTATCACGTAGTCAGTGCCGCTACAAACGTGCGTCAACGGCGCGTTTAATAAACGTGGTGTGCATAGGCTCTAAGTTATTGTGCTGGTGTTTCTACAAAACTCATTTCTATGTAGTTTCATACTTTTTTTCTGTTTTTATAGTAAAATAGAAAACCTTTAACTAATAATATTGTCCACATAGCAAATTGTAAATACTGAAATGGTGCCTTATATTGTCCACTGGAAAATCTATAAAAAAATATAAGTGTTGTGCCATTATATCTAGTAGATTTTTTAAACTGATGGAATGGATGGACTCAAACTTTTGTTGGATATTAAATAGGTAGGTACTATATGTAATTTATATGCATAAGCTAAAACGTAAATTATTAGGAATTTTATTTTAAAGATTAATTCGTATTCTTATGGATCCTATTTATTTTTTCAAACATATTTTATTTGTCACCCATGCGATTTATTTTAGAATGCCAGTAAAAAAGATCTCTGTATATTTCAACGTTTTTCTTTATATTAGTGTCTATGGCCTTAAGTCCGCCTCTTTTCTCTATGCAGCTAAAAATAATTAAATGAATAGTGCAATATTATATTCCTTTTTTCTGGAAATTACAATTGTTAGATTCATTTCAAAAGCAAACAAAAACTTAAATGTTCACACAGCGTAAAGTGTGTTAGATTTTATCAATTTCATAGTCAATTTTATACTGGGTGTAAGGGACAGCCCTCCGCAAACTTACAGCGCTTGCTCATTAAACAGAACGATATGCCAATTTTTTTTTTTCTGGAAACGAAAAATAGGGCTAGCCTCACCATACAAAATTATAAACTTGATTGGACAGTTTGTATGGAGAGGCCGATTTTATTTTTACATTAACTGAAAAAAAATAATTGTGAAAGTTTGTTCAGTTACGTCTAGTGAGCAAGCTCTGATAGTTTGCGGAGGGCTGTCCCTTACACCCAGTATTGTGTGTACTTTTGTGTGATGTTAGTTAAAAATATGCAACAAAGCTTTAAACTATGTTTCATCGCTTACTAGAACATTCCTTCCAATGTATTCTGATGTTACCATCTAAGTTTAAATCTTTTAAATGAGTGTTACCCTTCGAAAAAATGTTAAAGTAGATAGTAAATTAAATTGATTACAAAGTAAGAATAGGTACCTTTTGGAATTAAATGTTTTCTTGTGTAATTGTCTGTTTTACACATCACATGTTCTTGATCAAGTTTTATGAAAATAAATTGCCGATAGATGTCGCAATGCAAGCCCTTTATACGTGCTCAAACATACCAACTTAACAAAATAAATATATTCTTTTGCTTTGTAGTAAAAAATATTTGTCAGTTTGCGTGTTTACAACTTTTACAAAATAATTATGTTTTCTACTTAAGCTCTAAATATTTGTAAAGCTCAAAGTTTTGTTTGAATAGATTTCTTAAACCAACTTAGTGCACTTCCTTTTCTGCAATCTAACTATGATGTTTGAGGTGTTATAAAAAATTTCAAAGTTACCCACAAAAAACCCGTTTTTTTATATGGTTACCAATGCAAATATTGTACGCTATTATATTGTATTCTTATATCTACACAATAATATTTATATTGCGTTGCATTTATATTTGTGAAATTTATAATAGGTATATTATTTGTTGTCAATTTGTAAATGTGATTATTAAAATGGAAGTATAATTTGTAATGATGTAGTTTTCTTTATCTGTACCTAATATAGTTAAAACCAACCGTTCCTACAGTTGCCCTTTGCGTTACAGGGCCACAGATTCAATCAAGGTTGTGAGAGGGTGGTATGGTCCCGTGTCGCAAGGGCATTGTCATTCTTCCACTAAAGGTGTCTACACACCGAAGCCGCCAGCCCGCCGGCGGCCTGATTGGACAATGCAAAATCGTCAAAATCAGGCCGCCGGCCGTCACAATTAGGCCGTCGGCTTTGCCCGCCGGGTCGTGCCGGCGGGCTGGTAGACACCTTTGTTGTTTGGCTAATTCACACCAAAACACGACGCTGCGCACTCCTTTCAATAGAGCGACTCAACATCTAAATTTATTTACTACACGAAAAGATAGGTACAGATTTCCAGTATCGTCGCGTCTCAGTGTGTACTGACCCTAACGAGTGTCGACATAGGTGCCCAAACGCAAGATTACTTATATCACATTGTCAAAAAAAACATCCTCAACATTGCTCAGTAACTTTCGAACCGTCACAATTTAATGGAAGTTTTGAGATTAGATGGAAACCAAAAGAATAATCTTGGCGCAACAAAAATCAAAAGCTGACATTAATCTTAAAATCATGTTTAATAAAATATCGTCTTTCATTTATTCATATTACATCAAGAACTAGGAATATTTATTTAATAAATATACACATAGTAAATATAGTAAACCACATAGAAATATGCATAACATCAATAAACTATGCTTAATCACATTGTTCGCAAAAATATCTAGACTTGTTTTCACTCATACTAAGTAACACTTAGAAAAGTTGAAAATCCAATATTTAGGCATTACTTAAGGCGCAACAAAGACAGAAGGCGGCGAGGCGAAGGTAAGGTACAGATACGGCGCAGATGAATGATATTGTAGTATGGATATCGCGCCTTGCACCGTATCTGCGTCGCCTTCACATAGCGCCTTAGATACCGGGCACTTATACCCGCTTTTTTCTGTCAGGTATGACTTAAGCTCTATCCACACAGGTCTTGGCCAGGGTCTCCAGACTCCCAACCATGTTTCTAAAGGTATGATTACATGCCATCTCATTTATTCGCCCATAACTTAAACCATTATGTCGGCCACACACGTTCCAGTATACTTACGCAATTCTGGACTTGCACCAACACAGGAAAGTGCAAATGTTATGAATTTGTGCAAGTATCTTCCCACACACGTTTCAGTATACTTGTGTATGGCCGACATTAGTTCAATGCACAGTGCATAATTATATTGTGCTTCCAACTTATATGCCCCAACATGGGACAAAATTGGAATGACAAATGCTGGATTTTTACATAAGAGGGATCTACCAGACAACATCGACATATTTGTTTGATTAAGTACTGCATAAAACACAGAGCTATGAGAAAATCTATTGACATTGAGATCCATAATGTAGCATAGACATTAATATTATTATTTCTGTGGCAAAGATGCTCTACTCATCCTGTTATTAATTTATTCAGATTAGCTACAGTACGTTTACAAACTTTTAACAGTACCCACACCATATCTTATTTCCCTTTCAAATTGTTCCGCTTTTAGTGTTCCTTCGATGCTAGCACAATTTCTGTTAAATACACTGTATGCTGAAACTTCTCCCGGTCTCCTCGGTCCAGTGCGAGTGTTTAGGTAAATACCTATCAGGAGTGACAGTACAAAGTATACCGCACCAAATTGTAAATACAGGAAAATTACCCAGAATATAGCCCATACTCCGATATATAACGCCCATCGGAGTAGGCAATAGCTACATGGTGGTACGTCCTTGTCGTCAAAACTTTCAATTTCGTTCATTTCTGCAGCAGGATCTAAACCATCTATGTCAAATTCGTCAATAGGTTGGATTGGATTTTTAAATTTTTGTACTGGTGGTGGTTCTTCATTTTCCATCTGCAATAGGTGGATATAAAATCTTATTAACGAGTCTTAGCAAGTAGCTACATAACTACATTCAGTGAAGTTAACTTGGGAGCCCAAGTTGACTTCACTGAATGTAGCTACTGACTGGGTGCTGAATGCAATAAATTATTTGGAACAGGCTGGGCAAATCATGAATAGGGCAAAAAATTCAATTTTGAGTTTTAACTCGCCTATGAGACTCATCTTTATGTCAATATTTTATAGTTTTTCATGAGAATTATTCTAGTTTTTAGTTTATGCTTTCACATAATGTTGTTACACAATGTTTAACAACCAGCGATTGAATCATTTTGAATTTATATCTCAAGAAAGACAAAATTACACTTTCATATAGCAAAATGGTACATATTGTTTATTTGTATGAATCATTTGATAATTGCATCAAGATTGTTTATGTTCATTCAAGGTTCTCTAACCTTTTACTAAGAGATCCTTAATTCTATTGAACAAAGTTACAAGGTGAACAAGTTTAATAAACTTACCAGCAAAACTTCTTCATCCCGCACTCTAGCCATGTCTTGTATTATTTTGGGAACAAATAAGTTAACTAATTTCTCCTTAGATTTCTCGTATTTCTCGGTAATGTTGTCTATAAGCTCCTTGCGTCGTCGTACTGCCCGGTATTGTTTTAGTTTCGCCTCCATACGTCTAAGATAACAAGCACTTGATTTCTACCTGCTGATAACAGAAGGACAATTTGGTTGAGTGTGAATAGATATGACAGTTAAAATAAATGTACAACTGATTAAAGTTTCATGTATTTACCTCAGGTGGAGCAAAAAGTTTGATTACTATCGGATAAACACTTGTTTGTAGTCTAATTTTGCTTATAAGTTTACTGAAGTAATTATGTATCGTGTATGTCTTTATAGCCGAAAAATGTTAAGGTTTAACCAAATAACAGCATTGAATTTTTGATAATGGAGAAACTAATTGATTTTCGTATCAAAATAAACACGTAGATGCACAGCTGTTACTGTTACAACTGTCAATGTCAGCGAATCGAAGTATTGATTTTGACATCACTGACAGAAAATTGAATGAATGAAAAAAACTATTACGTTTTGTTTCCGTTACATTTTATTACAGTTAGAATCTTTGGTTAGAATAATAAGACTGCTAGTTATTACAGACGACTATATTAACGTTGTCATTTCATGATAATAAAATCTTGTTCCTAAAGAAGGTTCCTTAAATGCGTTTTCCTGATTCTGGAACTTATGATTTTATACTAAAACTTTAATTTGTGTGACATGTTTATGTTTCAGTGTTATATTTAACATGGCAACACAGATTAAGGGCGCGAAGGACAGGCGATCGATATCCTGTCCTGCCGGAAGTCATTGTTTAGAAAAATGGTTTTTCAGTAAATAAATAAGTACTTGTTGTTATTTAGCTAAATGGAACATCAATCAGATATGGGGGCGTACGGAGAAAATCCGAATGTGCAAAATAGTGGAAATTATATTACAATAATCCCTGTGGATTATTCGAGGCGTGGGTATCCTATGCAAGCTGAATATCAGTATAAGTAAGTACAAAACGTATATTTTAAAAGAATTTTATGAAAAAAAACCCATTAAGTTACCAAAAAAATTTAAAAATCACATTAGACTTGTTTGGCAAACATTTATGTACACTTATAATTTTTTTTATTTCTTCTAGTGAATTTAGATCTCGCGAAGAATACTACAGCGTTCAAAGTCAGAAGCTGCAAGCAGAGGTGAACGCACACCTATACTCCGTGTCCCAAAGACTGCCACACTTGTCATACAGTCCTCTGGGCCGTCATAGTGACTGGGACAAACATGACCCACACAAACCTTTGCAGCCTGATTCTAAGGAGAGCAACAGTTCTGACTCATTGGAGAAAAGTGTTATGGGTAAGTACACGTTGGGGTGTACTCCTGCTGAAATGTTCTCTTACCTGTAATGTTTTAGTAGACAGCCATTCAGAAATATAAAAGAACAACAGAAAAAAATCTCAAAAATTATGAGTAAATATTTACTTACCCTTCGATAGATGCGATATCAATTTTTTGGACCAATACCGAAAACTCGGTAGTTTCGAAATCAATAAAAGGGTTCCATAAGGGAACCTTATATTGTCTATTCCAAGGAGTAGATCCTTGGAACAGGAATATAAGGTACTTTATTTACAGTTATTTTATTGTGTTTTGTGATTGAGACTGCAGCACGATATTTTTTTAGTATTTCAATATTAGTGCCTGATGTGACTGGCCTTCTTGAAATAAATTATTTGTTTTTGAGTCTACGTTCCCGTGGAGAAAAAAATTTGGACGTGAAAGAAACTGATATGTAATGGAATAGAAGAAGGAAAAATAAAGGTTCATTTAAAAAATGTTTTCTAAGTAACATAATCGCTTGTGCTGTTTTCAAACGCAGTACGCTTTGCAGGTTCGAACCTCAGCAGCTGTTCGAACCAGACTGGTTCTAGCAGTATTGCAGCGGGTTCGTTCAGTACCACTGAACCCATCACCAGTGGAGGCAGTTCCTCAAGCGCTATATCGCCACCTTTACCAGGTACTGCTCTACTAGATTTTTCTTCTTCCGCGTCTTTAGGGATGATTCACGCTACACCACCGTGCGACTTACGAAGCCGAAACGTGGACACTTACCATCGGCCTCGTCCACAAATTTTAGGTTGCTCAGCGTGCGATGGACAGAGCAACGCTCGGGGTTTCTCTGGTGGATAGAATTCGTAATGAAGTCATTCGCCAGAGAACCAAAGTAACCGACATCGCGCTTAGAATCAGGATGCTGAAGTGGAAGTGGGCCGGCCACGTCTGTAGACGGACAGACGGCAAATGGAGCAAACATGTGCTAGAGTGGAGACCGCGAATGGGCAAACGTAGTGTGGACGCCCTGCTGCAAGATGGGTCGATGATCTAAGGAAGGTGGCTGGCAGTGGATGGATGCAGGCTGCCCAGGACCGGGATGGTTGGCGCTCTTTGGGGAAGGCTTACGTTCAGCAGTGGACGGCAATAGGCTGATATAATAATAATAAAAAACACCACCGTGCCGTGTCCGGACCGAGTCGGGCCGTGCCCCGTCCGGAATCCGCACATGGCATGGTGTAGCGTAAATCAGCTTTTACTGTGCGTAAGTACTGACGAAACATTTCCAATAAATATTAAGAAAACTCAGAAGGCAGTCCTTTTACTGTGTGGAAGCTATTCTGTCCAAAGAAATAAAAATTGGCTTCCCAAACCCAGGCTCATCGGGCAGCACAGCATCTTCGTCAACGGTCTCTTCAAACCCCGTCACCTGCATCTACCTGATGTCTCGCACAGCCGTCATGATGGAGATGAGCTCCGAAGAGGTACCGTCACACGTGACTGCAGCGCGGTTCCTTAATGCCTTGCTGGCGACTGAGGAGTTGGGTCTCTCGCAGCCGAGCACCCGGAGTTTGGCAGCTAATGTGTTCGCTTTGTGGATGTGCAGTCCATTGTTAGGTAAGACGATTTGTTAGTAAACATATTCAAAATCAATCTCCGCTTTCAGAGTCTCGTACCAAATAAATCCACTGTGTTCTTTCAAAACGTTATGTTACGTTCCAGTCTCACGGTACCCTGCTTAGATAGTTTCGCTAGAGCCAGCAACAGAATAGACTTGTGTCTTGTCATAAAGAAGTAGACCAGGGGAATACCATAGGTTATAACTCCTGCGGGTAGACCAGAAGTATGTTGTTTCTTGCTGAAGCGGTGCCTCGAATCTCTTATTTCTTTCAGGCATAGAGTAACCTGGAACAATAACCTAAAACAGCAATAATTTTTTACGTTCCAGAAATCCAACTTAAGCCTCACCATTGCCCGTGGAGGTTCTGGGCGAACTGGCAAAAGCTGGTCCATCGCTACGGCCATGGGTCGGAGTCTAGGCTCAATCGTGACCAGCCTGTGTTGAGACTACAAAGGAACGTGTTCTTTCCCAAACATTTGGAAGAAGGGATCAAGTAAGTGTCTTAATATTCATGTGGTAAAGTAAGTTTCTAAATGCGTATGTATCGAAACGTGGGTGATAAATAAATGAAATCTTTGTTCAATTCACTGAGTTCGATAGACTGTTCGAAGTAGGATGTGTATTCTGTTATAAAATATATACCTATGTATATATAAAGTACCTATCTCATAAGGCTTTTTATAGGAATGGGTGTATAAAGAAAAACAAATCAAGACTAGGTACTTATTACCAAGCTACCTCCATTCGCAAACTCCAGTCTTCGTGGAGAAGAATGGAGAAACTAACTCCACGGCAACATATTTAATCAGGACACGTTATAAAAATACATATTTAACAGCAATATTTCATTATAATAAATTTCAATCAACTTACATTTTTCATTAGGACACTAAGTATCAGTTTCAGTATCACACACTTTATTTTCTATTATTATATCACATCACATTAAATAAACAAGACACCACTTTGGATACGTCTCAACACTTTGAACACTTGCAGCGTAATGACTGCTGATATGGGGGTACATCTATTTTTATAAACTTAGAATGGTACCACCTCCAACAAATATTACCGCTATTACTAACCAATCACAGTTCGTCAAATATTGTTGTTAAATAAGTAATAAAATAAGCAATAACAAACAAATCCTGTACAGTAGAAACATTTTAAAACTTGATTAGTTAATTTAGAAATTCAGTAAGTATTTATTTGCAACCATAACTTAATTTCGATAAATATTTGAATGTCAACTGATTTCGTTCGGAAAACAGTTGATCGTTGTTTTAAATATATTACTTTTTTTTAAAAACTATTATTGATTATAAATTAAATAATACTAATAGTAGTTAGAATTATACTATATCTATCTACTGCATGTGTCTCGGTGAATGAAATCCAAATGAAATCTATGTGGAAAGTCGTAGACCATTATAGAAATTAAAAAAATAGTAAAATGTTAGGTAAGATGAGTGAGTTTGAATGAGGGCGGGATCGTGACACTACATCCTGAATCCAGGCCCGGAATTTTGTCTCGTTGAATTAAAACTAGATATCCTTTCCCAATGTTTTATAATAATTTCATGGATTTCCGCAAAGTAACTCTTAATTCCTTAACTCTTTTACAAACAGAAGCATTCCGTTGTTCTATCTTTCTGTAATTATGTAATTTTGTAATTTACCTCTCAGTCTAAATAGACAGCTGGTGTTTTTCCAGGGACTCCCGCATCCAAGAACTGTTATATGAAGAAGCTCGTCACAACGTGGTGACGGGGAGGTATCCTCTGGAGAGTGCTCAAGCGGTGATGCTGGGAGGGTTGCAGGCTAGGATACAATTAGGACCTTACGACCCACATCGACATACGGCGAGGTTCTTTAGGTGAGTGTTTGTTTTTGTCGATCAGAGTCAGTTTTCCAAAAAATCCCTGATGTCACTTGTTTGGATTTGCATGTCTTTTTTTTTAGCAAGGTAAAATCATCAAATGAGTCCTTCCACCCAGGGCAGAGCGGGAGCGGACTGTCAGACTCGAATTGACTAAAATCTTAGGTGTCCTCTTCTTCTGCCCTTTACGTTCCAGGGACAAGATAAACCGTGAATCCCGCGACCTGGGGTAGGAATGATAGCGTAGGTATGATGGTGTATTCTTGTTCATAGAACTTCGTTTATCTACGAAAGCTTACCTCTAAATCTTGGTTTTGGTCTTTGACTTTTTCTTCGAAAGGTTTAGTCATGATACTCATGCCTGCTTAATATTGCCAACAGGGCTCAACAGGACAAATACCTACCCAAGCACGCCCGCTCAGGCCGATGGGCAGCACTCCTTCCGGCGGGTCGCAAAGGGAGCCCTGAGGCGCGGCTGCTGGAGCAGGCACAACGCCCGCCTGCCGCACCACCACGGAAACTGCGCCACAAGTACCTTGCGCACACCAGGACGTTGCCTACTTACGGGTACCTACACCTAGTAATTATCTTTTAATCCACTGCTGACGTATGGTCGCCAATCCACAAAAAAGGCCAAATGCTCACATGTCAGCCACAAATCTGTACAGCATAGTACGTAACATAATGCAACCATGTATTCTAGTAGACATTTTAGTGGTTTTTTAGAAGTAAGTGTCCACTTCTTTTTAATGGATGTCGAGGATGTCCTCGAACTTGGAGAGAGCCCAGACCACTGACTAAAATGAACCAGGAATTCTTTAGAACACTACATCGTTGTAACTTTCCCTATGTCTGTATGTCGTCTTGTATGTATGTCTTTACGCAGGGCGGCGTTCTTCCAAGGTCAGATCGAGCAGCCAGTGCGCAGTCTGACGAGCCTGTTAACCCATGAGGACATCCCTGTGCTCGTTGCGGTCAACTCTAACGGCGTTTACGTTATTGATGATACTGAAAGCGTGAGTACCCACCAACTAGCTCCCATTTTCTTCGTTCATAGAGACTATTGGTTTTCTCCCAACTTCTACTTTTTTTTTACGTGGTAAAATCATCAAATGAGTCCTCCCATCCCGGGCAGGGTGGGAGGGACTGTCAAACTTGTACTGACTAAAATCCACGGTGTCCTTCAATAGCCCTTTATGTTCCGGGGTCACGGTGATGGAATAAGTCCCGCGACCCCGGTCCCAACTTCTACTTGGCATTCTCAAAACTAATATCGAAATCAGTGGAAGAAAATCGAGTCCTACTTTACCCACATACTGTTATTCATTGCAGACTGTCCTACTCGGTCTTCTCTACGAGGAGCTGTCATGGGACTTCGGTATACCTTCAGACGACAGTGAAGACTGCTTACCTTGTCTATTCCTGCAGTTCATGGTAGTAGAGAACGGACTGAGAGTCTCCAAGATATTGCAGGTAGATGAAGTTCTCTTACAGTATTAATAGCTTGTAAGGTTAGAAAATTATCAAAATATGTGTCCTCCTGTCCTGGGCAGATAGCGTTCAATTGCGTTGACTAAAATCATCGTGACGGATTGATGTTTTGTTTTTTTTTGCGTGCTAAAATCATCGAATGAGTCCTCCCACCCCAGGCAAGGACTGTTAGACATGTACTGACTAAAATCCAAGGTGTCCTTCAATAGCCCTTTATTTTTCGGGGATACGGTTGCTTGTTAGTCCCGCGACCAGGGATCGATGCTTGGCACCGGTTTTGAAACAAGCCAAACTTGATGTGGGACACTCTTCTTCTTTGTTGAATTTGTACATTTATCCAGCTGTTGTTGTGTTCAGGTTTTTTCAAAACAAGCCATCATGATGGACACCCTGATCGAACACTTCGCCGGCGAGTACAGGAAGAGGCTCGGACAGGAGACGCCCAGTGATCACGCGAACTACGACTATCATTCTGGTAAGAACGTACACAACAATAGATACAAGAAGCTGATTAAAACTTATCGTAAGGAGTCTGGACCGAAAGAGCATTAAAATCCGAAGAATATATAATTAAAGCGAATGAAACCTTGTTTCTTTGTGTCTGGCACCTTTCACGGTCATAGCTTTTTGCTGAATGAATTTCTAAAACCTTTGGTAAACAAGTTGGTCATGATCTGGGCCTGGGTTAAAACAGAAGATCTTTTAATTCCGATATTGGTTTCCAGTGAGATAATTATTACCATCACATAGAAAGATTTTGACACAAAAATTAAAATGTTGCAGACATTTTAAAGTATGTAGCTTAAACTCACATCAGAATCTCTTTTCCAGATTCAGGCAGCATATCCCTACCCCCTCTATCCAGACCGGATTCCCCACAACGCAGACTTGCCAACAAACTGTCCCGCTTAGCTCTCGCCACTCATGACGGCAGAGGGAACCTCCTAGGGGGCGCTGGCGACTGGAACACGGACCTCAACTACCCAAGACCTTCCTGGATACTGCCCAAACATTAGCGAAGAATGGGCCATGTCTTTGCCCAGTTATGGGCATCGGAGATACTGCTGCATGGTCTTCAGATAAAAGCCGATTAGTTTCCCCACTGCTGGGACTCAAGCCTCCTCTCTGTGAGAAGGAGTGACTTGTAACACACTAAGGAGGTGAAATTTGAGTTTGATGAAAGGAGTTTTACGTGAACAGGGTGAATCTGTTCGCCATCTTATTGACAGTGACATATTTATTACTTTGTAAAGGTAAAGTGTATAAGAAAATTGATTTTGTTAAAAAATATTATATCTGTTATCACTTCCGAAAAAAGGCAGTCGTTACCATAGACCAGGGTTTTTCAACCTGTGGGTCGCGACCCCCTGGGGGGTCGCGAAGCCTCCTCAGGGGGGTCGCGAAGCTTCTCTAAAAAGTTGGGAATGCTACTGCAGTAAAAAACAACATAGTTTTACAAAAGAATTATTAGGAAAAAAAAACCCTAAAATTTTCCCGGCTCGCTACGCTCGCCCATTAAGGGTACACTAGTCGGTCATTCTTCCATACAAACGTAGTTTCGCGATTATTCCAATATTTGACGGTTTAAATTCGAATTAAACAATGATCTACATTCATCTCATCATTGTCTAGTCCTGTATGGAATCAAAAAAGTAAAAAAAAACATCTATTATTAGTTATGGGTGTCGAAACTTACTTATTTTAAGCCTAATTTTAACGAATCTTTGGGGGGAAATAAATAACAAAAGAAGACAGTAAATTGTAAAATAATTTCCATACAGCGATAGATAATTTGTTCAAAATTCTAGATAACTTTATTTTGAACAGATACATTCAGTAGTTTTTTCATAATATCCAAATTCCCGAAGGTCTTTTGAAAAGTTGCAGTAGTTCATTATTCAAAGTAATCACGCATTCATGAGTCATTCGAAGGGTGGAGTATGTGTGCATAAGTGCCCTAGCTTCTTACTGCTCATTCATTCTATCGATACGTGATGTTGGATGAAATAACAAGCATTTTAATCCCGCTCGCCAACGAGTTCGTCCCGCCGACTAGCGCATCCTTAATGATGGGTGTGCTTGTGAACGTCAAAAAAAGTCAACAGTTTGTTCAGGTCACTTTTCAATAAAATCTTGTCTTATGTTGACGCAGAAATAGTAGATGATTAACTATGCACGCCGCGCTCGCTCTTCAAGTCTTTACATTTTTTTTCCCGCTTTTAGATTAAAACTTTTTTTGTCGTACTACGGAAACTTTTAGAGCTAACTTTTTTCTATGTAGATATGGTATTTCGTAGCCCCAAAACGTAAAAAATTTCGAGCTCGCTTCGCTCGCTCTTGTAAGTGTGTTTTAAGTTTCCATGACCTAATGACCTCGATTTTTATAGTTTATTTTTCAATAATACTTTTGTGGAAACTTCTACTGAAAAATAAACTACGCAGCGAGCGTACTCTCACCGTTTACAAACCATTAAAAACTTATATTTGTAGTACAAAATGAGGGTCTTTTAAGTGTTTCTTTTAGAAGACGGTGTTTAAATGTCGGTGCACAGTTACTCACACTAGACAGTTTTTTTTTCAATTTTAGCGTCGGCAAGCTGTACAGGTCTGGACCTGTACAGCTTGCCGCCCCTAAAATTAGGTAATGAATTTTAAAATACGCCACTGTAGATCATAAAAATATTTGCTCAGTACAGGAATCGAACTCGTAACACGCAGCATAGCAGTGCAATCGCTCGGCAACATCGCTAACCATACCGTCAAATTGAATGCTTGAAAACAGCAACCGGTAGGGGGTCGCGAAATATTTTTTCATACTAAAGGGGTCGTGCCATGAAAAAGGTTGAAAAACCCTGCCATAGACACATATAGGCAATTGACTGAGCTTTCCCAGCAAATAAAGTGTGAAAGAGACAAAGTAATCGCGGCGATAAGATAGTCTTTTCTCTGCTTTAGAAGAAAAAGAGTCTCAGTCAGTCTTCAATCGTTTTTGGGTCTTTTTCTAAATTCAGCAATTCGATAGGTTTTGCTTAGTCCATTCTGTGTCTATGGTCAATACCAAGTATCTTAAAATAAACACCCTTTCAAAATGATCGTGATGTGAAAAAGTATAGATAATTTTACTAGATAAAGTAAATCAGTTTGTTAGCAATAATAACGAAAATAATAGCTAAAAGTGAGAGCTACAGGTCTGATTGTAATATTTTTACTTCACTGAGTTTTTTGAAGTAATAATCTCAAATAAAACACGTTATTGTAAATTGTAAATAAAAATCTTATTACCAAATAAACAAGTTTTATTTATATAACGAAATAAAATTCAATAGATTTAGATTAACATTATTACGTTAAATTATTTAACTAAATATTAGTTATAACTATATAACGTAACGTGATTGTAAATAAGTATTTGTCAAAAAAAGTTTGTGTAAAAAGTATTTATGAATGCTGAAGTGCTTGGCCACAATTTTAATAGACTCCGCGTTTGTTCGCTATGGACGGTAGTTTCGGCTCGCGATGCTATATTTTTCTTATGGCTCGGCCTGTCTCGCGAGCCTCGTCTCTCAGTTACCGAGCAATAATAGTGAGGCTGCCTCGCGAGACCAAACCGAGTCGCATAACGAAGTTGCCGCGCGAACGTGTGGCTCACTGTGGGCTCAGCTATTAAAGTGAGTAAGCTCTCAGGCCATGTACAATTTTTCTTTCTCCCATGACTCGTTTAGAATTTTCCTGCTAGAAAAACGTTACCCCAGCAAGAATCGTTTTTCCGTTTTTTTTTCAAAACGGCAGGGGGCACACATTTTTTATGTGGGGGCACATTTACAGCAGAAAAGGCACAAACTATACGTTCTACTCTTATAACTCTAGGAGATACTTTCTTGTTGGAGTAACGTATACATTTGCAGTATCGTTGGGCAACGTCGCTTTGCGTCGCGTCTCGGTGTCTGACCGTAAAAATGCGACTAACAGCGCCCTCTATTCATTGATAGGGAGCACTCTGTTTCATTCAAGGGTCACAAAATCCTTGTATTTGTGTGATGACGTAACATGTTCATCGTAGGTCGAATAAAGCGGAATAGATGGCGCCACAGTAACGCTAATAACCAGTTTCTCTACTCTTATCTTGCTTTCTTCATCTTCCCCTCAGTTTTATTACTTCCTCTGATGGTGGTGCCGTAGCCTGTTGTACTCCTTGAGGAGTGGGTGCTTGTCCAGGTAATCCATGAGCGCGTTGAACCTGGGTCCGGAGAGGTCACGGTGGCGTGTCAATCTTACCTCCAGGGCGTGGACTTTGAATGATAGCTCAGCACTGGGAATTCAAATACGGTTTCGTTATTAAAGTGGGAACCTATACCGGTTCCTATCCGGATCCCTATCTTTGTTTGTAACGAATCAACGACATAATTAGCTTCTCCGAGTCTAGATGCTCAATGAGACACAGACGTCAAAATCAAAGAAACGGGACTTTGATTGTGTGTGATAGAATATTAATTTCGTTTTTTTTTATCTTGTTACTGACAAAACAAGTGTCTGGAATTAGTCTACTTTATGTAAAATATTTAATTTCTTTTTTGTTACAGGACTACTTTCTTTTATAAGAAGTGATCGTTATAAACCATACACTAAAAAGATGGACTGCGCCTACTTTAGCTAATTGAGTGGAGTCAATTTTAGGCTGCTATTGCGTAGTCCATATTTTAAGTCTATGCAATAAGAATACCTTGTTACGAAATACGCAGCTTCTTTCTCCGCCGTGAGGACGAACTGGTTGGCTAAGTACCACAGCCTCTTGTTCTTGTATTCAGAGTTGTACTGAAAAAGATAGAGATTTAATTAATCAAGCATCCATTATTATGACAATAACCGAAAAGGCACCAGGCTACTATCTCCCTTTACTTTAGTTCCAGTTTCTAATTTCATCATACAATACAAAGTAGCTGCCCAAAGTTTGAAATTTGGCGGTATCCTACCCCCGTGCCTGGTCCTGCGCCTGATCTCTCTTCGGTCGTGTCGGATTGCCATCTCATAGGAACTATGAGACTAAAGAACAGAGATTGCATCTGTGCTTGCGCATACACTTGTGCACTGTATTACTGTAATATGTCCCGCGCAGTTTGACAATCTCCGTTGAGATTGGCCGCCGTGGTCGAAATCGGTCAGCAGCCGCCTTAAAACCAGAGTAGTTAAAGTGTGGGAAAGAGTCAGAGCTACACAAGTCGTCTAGTGCCTCCTCGTTCAGTCACTCTGACTTTAAGACGTCATAATACGGGTCGCGGGACTTATACCATCACCGTGATCCCGGAACACAAAGGGCTATTGAAGGACACCGTGGATTTTAGTCAGTACAAGTCTGACAGTCCCTCCTGCCCTGCCCGGACGAAGTCCTCCCACGGCCACATCTGATGATTTTACAACGTAAAAAAAAGACGTCATAATACGGCCATAGGACTATTTACCTTGTCAAACCTCTCCTGTACGAGATGTTGCCTAGCCAGCTGTTTCGCCTTGAAGTCGTTGATGCACTGCTCCCTGATAAGAGTGGCCTCCCTCACGGAGACCTGCGCGCCTGTTCCATGGCCCGAGCCGAACATACGAGCGAGGTAAGGAGCGAGAGGATCTATCTCGGCTTCCTTCTCTCGCTCTGTCACTTCAGCCTTTTTCATTTCCTGGAGAATAAGTGGGGTATTAGGGCTGTCATTTTTTAAAATTAATCGGTCTAAAAAATTATGAGTTAGATGAATTCTGTGTGATTTAAAAGAGTCTAAAAAGTCACTCTACCTTTTTATTAATTTTAAAAACATTGCACTACCTTAGGAATTTCTCTAGATCATAATATTATTTCAGAAAACCATAGGTCATACAAATAGTTGTTTCGTGCAGGAATCGAACCCGTGACTCATAATCGCCCAGCCACTGAGCCAATCACGGTTGGAGAGCCAAGTCTATTAAACCAAAAGGCCAATAAAGATTTTGCAATAAAGAATTTGAGTTTGAGTTTGAGTTTGAGGCCATAGAAGTATATTCCGATATGGATGCTGTATTGCATAACATGTAGGATTAAGGTTTCGGACAAAGGATCCGTTTATACCTTCCATTTTTGGTTGAATATCAAGTTTACAATGGCACATCTAATGTATACCTAAGATGTTTCAAACTAACTATGCTATTCTCTAAAAGAAATCTCATAGCCGGATTCTATGATGTGTTCTTGGACGTTGCGGCTCCTAGATCGTCCAATCATGCAGCGCGAGCGATGAGTGCTAGTGTGTCTCTGGGCGTATCTTTGTGAATAGCAAAGGCAATGTTACTAGGCTGTGTTTAAAGAGAATAACACTGCAGCAGGCATATACAAGATATACAACAAGTGCACCTTCTACGAAGAAGATATTTCTATTTGCAATCATTTGTCCTTCTACAATTATTTTTTACCTGATCAGCCCATCCCTTCTTAGCCGCATCGTTCCTCTCAGTGTCATACAACGCGACGTATAACTCCGGTTCCTTGAGCTCGTGGTACCGTTGGCGAAGGTATGTGTTGATATCCGTCTCCCTGTCTCTGATGTGTTTGCAGGTCTTGTACTCCTTATCGATGTTGTCGCATAACGAGTAGTACACGTCTAGGGGACGGGGACGCTCTGCTATTGGGTCAGCCTGGGAAATGGAAGGAAGAACATGAATGGATATAGCCCAGGCCTATTCCGTGGTATTAGAATTTTAAGAAGGAGCCGCCTCAAGGATCTTACACATCATGCTGGCGGCAGTGCCATTGAGCAAATCGCTGACAATGGGACCGTCATCCCGCTAATTAAAATGCTGAAGCGTGCAGTGCTGCTAGCAATGCGTATGCCAGCCAGCACTTATTTCGAAAATGTACATTTGTTTATTTACGCTTGATTTATGTACGAGAAGTCCAAGGTCCGGCCAAAGAAACCAGGGCCGCCCGAAAGCCTGTTAGGTTCATGATAATGTCAAAATCGCGGAGAATAAATGCGCACAGAACCTACAAATATGGCAAAAAAGGGGGACGCCTGTACCCAGCAGTGGGTGATCCCGGACTGATATAAATGTATGAATGAATGAAAATATGTACGAGTCAAAATCTTAGAGCACGCAATCTTTTCGTCGATAGCATCTAGAGACGGCAGTACTTATAAAATTCGTAGCACTACAAACCTTAAATTCTCAGTAAACCAGAAAACCGGACATTTTATGAGTTCATCATTTCTCACTGATTTTATTCAAAGAAGTTTCCATACATCATTTGTGTGGTAGCCCAAGAGTTAACTGCCCACAGTTAGAATCATTTTGACAATGCTTACTCTAGCAGTGACCGCCAAAGATACCTACGATTCTACTCAGGACCGCAACCACAAACCTCAATAGCTATGACTGACCACAGACGCGACTGATTTGTATCTAGCTTTATTAAACGTTTCCGTGGAGGGCAACGTTGCCATTTTCATTGAGTTACGAGTACTAGGAAACTAGTCATGTCATTGCTGTTCAGGCTTCGCTGCTTCGGTTTGCATTTGCGATCGCCTCCGGTATTGTTATCCTTTAATCATCAACATCAATAAAGCGCATAATCGCCCCAAGGGTTAGAAAAGATGTCGATACGTAATAGTACAAAAACATTTCATCAGTCATGTTTTTAAGTCCCGTGTTCGTCAGTATTTCTGTTTCAATTTCACATGTTCGTCAGTCATCTTTCCAAGTCCGGTGTTCGTCAGTATTTGAGTCCGGTGTTCGTCAGTATTTGAGTCCCGTGTTCGTCAGTATTTGAGTCCCGTGTTCGTCAGTATTTGAGTTACAATTTCACATGTTCGTCAGTCATCTTTCCAAGTCCCGTGTTCGTCAGTATTTGAGTCCCGTGTTCGTCAGTATTTGAGTCCCGTGTTCGTCAGTATTTCTGTTTCAATTTCACATGTTCGTCAGTCATCTTTCCAAGTCCGGTGTTCGTCAGTATTTGAGTCCCGTGTTCGTCAGTATTTGAGTCCCGTGTTCGTCAGTATTTCTGTTTCAATTTCACATGTTCGTCAGTCATTTTTCCAAGTCCGGTGTTCGTCAGTATTTGAGTCCCGTGTTCGTCAGTATTTCTGTTTCAATTTCACATGTTCGTCAGTCATCTTTCCAAGTCCGGTGTTCGTCAGTATTTGAGTCCCGTGTTCGTCAGTATTTGAGTCCCGTGTTCGTCAGTATTTGAGTTACAATTTCACATGTTCGTCAGTCATCTTTCCAAGTCCCGTGTTCGTCAGTCGTAGTTTTCAGACCCATATTCGTAATGTAATAAATTCGTAATGTAATGAGACACTGACAGATTCCGTGACTGTTGCTTGCAATTTTGTTTTGTTAACCTATTTTGTCCCACTGATCAGCAAAGGTCTCTTCCATATTGTCCATTGCTTGCAACTACTAATAGAAAAAAGTAATAACACCTTTCCTAATCTGGGGATCGAACCTAGGATGTCGCTAATGAGACAGTCCTATTTAATCACAACAACAGAAAAACTTCAATACATACAATATAACCCGAGGTCTTCTCGGGGTAGAACAGAATTTTTCCACCAGTCTCTGCCAGATTCGGTTTGATGAAATTCCTGGTGTTATTTGTGACGAAGTTGTAAGCGTATTGGTACAGGATGTCGATGGTGTTGTCCTGGATGTGGAAGATCTTCTTCCAGATGTCCTTCTTGGCTGGAATGTCGTAGTTACGGCTGTATGTCTCTGTAACGTCCTTCACTTTGCGTTTTGGTTCTGTCTTCGTTGGTGGCGTGTAGATTATTTTTCGGGATTCTAGTCTGTAATGTTGTTGGGAATATGACGCATTTTAGAGTAAAGAATTAAAATCAAATTTAACAATGGGCACAATAGATTTTAATGCTGTTTCTTTGTGTGTATTTAAATAATGGTACACAGGCTTCCTCTCCGCAAGAGGGAGTGGGCTGTAATCCACAACGCTTGTTCGTTGCTGATTGATTTGAATACTTTTTTTTCGCTATTAGATCTAAAATTGAAGTGTCAAAAGATCCATATTGCTCTACTTACCTATCAGCCCGATCAGTGTAATGTTCTTCAAACAGCACAGGAGTGCAGACGAGCTTCGTCAAGTGGTCGAGACGAGGGTAGTAATTGAACTCCAACACTCTGTTACCTTCGACGCTAGCTACTGGAGCGTCCATGGAGTACTCGTGCTCTAGAGTTGAAAAAAACCCGACTGCTACTGAAAAATCACGCTCTAAAAGGCAGCTTCAAAAATAAGCACAAAAAAGTGTAAAACATTAAGCTTTTGTTTTATTTCATTGACATTGGCTATCGGTTTCCGTAGAAGGTTATTTTACTCTCTTTGTGTTTGTTTTTGAAGTCGGTTCATTTTAACAAAACAGTTTTTTTATTTTGCACTTTATTTAAAATAAAAAAACAAAAGCGGCCCAGGGATCTTTAAATTGTATAAAACCGCCTTTGAATTTTTTATAGATAAGAGATTTATAGACGAAATCATTTGTATGCGCGTCCGACTCGCACTTGACCGGTTTTGACTGGCTCATCGTTTTTGGCTGGGTTTGAATATCATCTTTGTTCTCATTTTAGATTGACTTACTCAAAAGGTGATCTCTTCTGCCTATGCCAAATGTTTCTCTAACTGTTCGCGTTACATGGTCTATCTTTACAGTCAGCATCTTGTCTTCCCTCTGTTTATACCATTCATATCTGAAATTCATTATGTATTAGTCAGTTATTTTATGACTAACTTTAGAGCTACTTACGAGCTGGAGTACACATTGGGCGTTTTTTTATTAGCAGGCCCGGCACCGGCACCGTCATTGTCATCGGCGCCGACGCCATGCCGGTGCCGGGGAAAAACTTATGAAAGAAAACATATGTATTCACTAGCTGTGCCCGCAACTTCGTTCCCGTGGATGTCGAAATTAAACAATGTATTTTTTAATTGCAAGCGCTTAATTCAAATATTGTATAGTCAAATATTTTTGTAAATACGTGGTTTTTCATAGATACCGCGTATTTACAAAAATATTTGACACTTGTATTCCAGGTTTATGTAGGACTATTTTCCTAATGCCCGCTCTCACCACACCACACCACACCACTCCACTCCACTCCACACCACACCTCACCACACCACACCACACCACACCACACCACATCACACCACTTTAAATATTGCTTTAATTAATTTACATTTTTTATATTATGTGAACCGATTACGATGAAACTTAATACATAATGTTACTTCAATTTAAACACGTCTATTCCAGGTTTTCTTTTAACGCCATCTGCCGTGCGTTGTAGTTTTGCTATTCGAATTCGAAGTTAGATCGCGCTACTGGCGTACGAAATCAAATTGTGAAACCAGAATGCACCCGTAATTTTACTTCTAAAACACTTTAAATTCAAATATCTTTTGATAGACTGAACCGATTCCAATGAAACAAAAACTAAATTCCTCTCCAAGTTACACTTAATCGTTGTGTATAAAAGTTATCTACATTAATTTCGTACATTTTACGTGATACCTGGACAAATAAACATACAAACAGACAAACAGATAAACAGACAAAAATTCTAAAAATGCTAGAAATGGGTTCTATTGGTTGTCCTTTAATACCCTGGCTATATTTTTTGAGTTTTTTTTTAATGTACAAAAATAACTTTTCTACAGTTTTATTATAATGTATAGATATAGATAGATATAGATATAGATATAGAAGAAGATATAATAAGTATGTGCAAAAGCGAGCCATACATTTTCATTCATTTTTGCATGCCGGTGACGGCTATTGGAAAAAAAACCCCATCGCCCGCGGCGTCGCGTTAAACGCGCGTTGCCGTTGCCATCGTACCTATGCACTGTACGCTTGCAATGTGTAAACTTTAATACCACTTCTTGGTTCTTAAAACGCGCGTTTGAAAGCGTCCAATGTGTACGCGCTGTAATACCCATTATGAAATTGTGAAAATAGAACTCTTGCATTTGACTTTTGTAGAATTTTCCGGGGTCAACAACTTTTTTTTGATAAGGTAGAATAATATATTGTAAGTAGGCAATTGTTTTTTCGACAGGCCTGTTGGTCTAATGGTTAGTGACCCTAATTGCTATGCCGGAGGTCGTGGGTTCGATTCCCACTCAGGACAAATGTTTGTGTGATGAGCATGATCATTTGTTCTGTGTCTGGGTGTAATTAATCCATAGTATTTATGTAGGTCTTTAGAAATATATATAAGTATGTTTATCAGTTGTCTAGTACCTATAACACAAGTTCTGCTTAGCTTGGAACTAGATGGTGTTGTGTGATAGTTGTGGAATATTATTTCTATTATTATATTATTATTTTTGAATGGCCACATCCACATCAATAAAATAGCTTACGTGGTCAACAGCTCAGTAAGTGCATAGTCCTGGTATATTTTAATCCTCTTAACGATTCCATCTCTTTGAGAGTACGTTGAGAACTTCTCCAAAAGTACCTTCTTGTAGTGGATGACTTTGTGACTCCCTGGGTAACGTTGTTCGTAATCTAGAAGCATGGGAAATAGAAGAGGTTATGGCTTACTATATTACGAGTATATTACACTCGTAATATAGTAGATTGATCATCATCATCTCAGCCATAGGACGTCCACTGCTGAACATAAGACAAGACAAGACATTTATTTGTAGAATCATGAGTATACATACAAGGTATGCAAGTTGTACATATAATAAGTTGTAGATAGGCCTCCCCTAATCCCCTTGAGATTTCCACATATAACGGTTGGAAACGACTTGCATCCAGCGTCTTCCGGCGACCTTTATAAGGTCGTATGTCCATCTTGTTGGTTGACGTCCTACGCTGCACTTGCTAGTCCGTGATCTCCACTCGAGTACTTTGCGACCTCATCGGCTCTGAGTAGATGGATGTTACAGTGTAATTCCTAATTAACTTAAATACTCACAATCACATACACACGCTTTTATAGAAAAACAATTAAACTTGCGAAACTACAACAACAGGGGCAAATCTTGGACTTTTAACCTTTGTAAGTTGGGGCCAGCTTCCAGCCTTACCGAATGCTGCTGAATATCAGTATTTTACATAGAGTGACTGCCTAACTAACCTCCCCAAACCAGTTACTGGGTATTACATACCCCATGGTCAGAGGCGGATTACCCTTAAGGCAAACTAGGCATCTGCCTAGGGGCGCGAAGGTACAAAGGGGCGCGTGGGCGGAATTGTAAAATAAAGAAAAAAATTACAATATAGCATAAAATTAAGTAAGTCACCACTCAGACAATGAAACTATTATTTTTGCATACAATCCCAATTCGCTTCAATTTATAACAAAATATTAATTATACGATGGTGGGACAAATTATACGATGGTACATGATCTCTGATTGAAGTTGGAAAGATACGACTGCAATGTTCGTCGCGTCGACTGCCAGTCTTACCCAGTGGCGTTGTTACCCTTTTTTTTTTTTTTTTTTTTTTTACGTGGTAAAATCATCAAATGAGACCTCTCACCCCGGGCAGGGCGAGAGGTACTGTCAGACTTGTACTGACTAAAATCCACGGTGTTCTTCAGTAGCCCTTTATGTTCCGGGGTCACGGTGATGGTATGAGTCCCGCAAACCCGGCAGGCTTTGGCCCTCTGAGAGGGGGCCCCGTCATTTTGCTGACAGCTCTTTGAGGCGCGCGTGGAACACGACGCGCCGTCGACCCGGGCATGGTCCATGGTCGGGCGGCGAGTTGCCCTTTACTCGCCGCCCGCATGCCCGCGCCTACGGTGGCCGGAGATCGTCTTGCGACGTCCGACGCCGTGGGCGTCCACCACCGCGGGTGGGGCGGAGGGAGGACCTTGTCCTCTCTCTCACGCGGCCCGCCTCCTCCTTCGCGAGCATGACTGCTTCGCAGAAGGAGGCGACCGCTTCCCACTCCGTCTCGCCCCGCAGCATGGCCGCGACCAGTGCTGGGCGCGAGAGGTCTCCGCCTATCGCCGCCGTGAGGACACGTCGGTGCTCCGCCCAAGCGGGGCAATCCTGCACCGTATGCTCGACTGTGTCCTCCGGGCGATCTACGCAGTGGTGACACCCAGGCGTTTCTTCCTTTCTCATAAGACACAGGTACCTCCCGAAACATCCGTGTCCGGTGAGGACCTGCGTCAAGCGGAAGCTTAGGACGCCGTGACGTCTCTCCAGCCACTCCTCAAAGAGGGGTCTTATCGCCGCTATTGCGGCGTGCCCGGCCGTCGGTCGCGACAGTCGTGCCCTCCATACTGCCCTGAGATCGCGCCGGAGCTCTTCCCGCCGCGCCTCGACCTCTCGAGGCAGCGGGGTCACGCCCCGGCGCTGCGCCTCCACGCGCCATTCATAGACGCGCTGGAGGGCAGTCGCCTCCAGATCCCAGGGCAGCAATCCGGCGAGCAGGTTGGCCGATTCGCCGGCAATCGTGCGGTATCCCCGGATCATCCGGATAGCCATGACCCTCTGGCATGCGACCAATTTGATTGGTCGCGTCCGGATGCTTAGGGCCCACACTGGGGCCCCGTAGAGGGCCATGGACCGCACGACACCGGCGTACAGCCTACGGCAGGAGGCGTTTGGCCCACTGAGGTTGGGCAGGAGTCGCCTGAGGGCGCCCGCTGCCCGATTCAGTTTCGGGGCCAAACACAGGAAGTGCTCCCGGAAGTTCCACCGGCTGTCGAGGACGAGTCCCAGGTACTTCATCGTCCTCAAGACGCCGATGCGAACCCCTCCCACCGTGATGCTGTAACCCGACGTGGGCGCGTTGACGCGGCCATGAAAACACATGGCCTCCGTCTTGTGCAGCGCCACGTCGAGTCCCAACCGCCGGATCCTCTGGCGTTGTTACCCTTAGGCCAAGAGAGCCATGCCAAGAGGGCCGGGGCGACAGGCTGCGAGGGGTGGCGCAAGCCGCACCGAGTTCTTATCTTCGAAGAAATTTTAAAAAATCTACCTAGGTCACAAAAAAAAAACTACTTAAACCTAAGCAACTTACATTAAACAAGCTTGCTCTTCAAAAAAGACTTCAAATTGATCTCGTTTTTAGATTAAGACTTGTCTTGAAGTACGGAAACGTTTAACGAAATGAAAATGACAATTTGGCTTCTTCTTTTCCAAAAAGCTAAAAAATTTTGCGCTCGCTACACTCGCGCTACAAGAGTGACTTCAAATTTATTTGGCTTTTAGATTAAAACTTTTCTTGAAGTACGGGAATGTTTAACGAAATGAAAATGAAAATTTGGTTTTCCTACTATTCCCAAAAAACCAAAACAAAATCGCGCTCGGTACG
Organism: Agrotis ipsilon; assembly: GCA_028554685.1. Classification (NCBI taxonomy): domain Eukaryota; kingdom Metazoa; phylum Arthropoda; class Insecta; order Lepidoptera; family Noctuidae; genus Agrotis; species Agrotis ipsilon. The sequence goes on along the minus strand of CM052973.1, from coordinate 12,069,013 downwards.
CTCGTGTTTTTTCTTTGCTTACGATTTTAATTACTCATTTTCAATGCAAAGTCTTCTTGTGTTAGTTAGTCTCGACGCGGTCTATAAAACTCAACATTTTAGGTTTGTCTTCTACAAGGTGGTGTGGGTGTGAAGTTTGAGTAGCACTTAATTGTTTTTTTTTTTTGTGTTTTGTTCCGGGCTTTACAGGCCCAGAGCGCTCAATTTTAAAATACGCCTCTGGTATTACCTAAGGCTTTAAAATATTGTAAACCGAATTCGTAAGATCTGTTCGACAGATATCTATCTCATGTAAGCTGATGCTCTTTTTTTCTTGCCGCATCTCAGCGCATTTTCCTAAAGTACATCGGCTTTGGTCAAACTATAGTATCTACGTGTTATCTTTAATATAGGGGCGCCGATGAGATGCTTGCCTACAGCGCTCTCAACGTTTAATCCGCCACTGCCCATGGTAAGACTGGGAGTCAGATTTTTGAGCTTTCCAGCAGCTATAGAGATCTACAATGACAGTCAGGGCAGGGCGGGGAGGGACGATCAGACTTGTACTGACTAAAATCCACGGTGTCCTTCAATAGCCCTTTATGTTCCGGGGTCACGGTAATGAAAAAAGTCTCGCGACTCCGGCAGGTGTTGGCCCTCTAGAGTGAGGTCCCGTCATCTTACTGACGCTCTTTGAGGCGCGCGTGGAACACAACGCGCCGTCGACCCGGAATCGTGGCTTAAACTGGAAGATCTGACTGAAATCTGCAAACTTCCCTTACCGTCAGCAGTAATATCCAGCTTTTCCACCCAGCTAGCTGGCATATCCAGGTGCTTCTCAGTGTCGGTAGCAGTCCTCGGGTCACAGGTGTCGATGCCCACCAACTGCCTCCTGAAGGAGGGCTCTCCTGGAAGGAGGTGCTCCCAGCAGGTCAGGTCCGCGAGGTCGTAATTCAGTTCACCCACACCAGTTTCTGTTGTTGGTTGAATGTTTGCCTGGTTTGATGTTGAGATTTGTAAACAACGTGAAAGATGTGTCGTGTTATGTGCGATATGGTATAACTGAAAACTTAAATCGGGATCTTAGAACCATTTGAATTCATTTTGAGTCTATTCGTGGCGAAAGAGAGGAAGACACTACCTTTTTCTTCAAAGTTATAGTGAACAGGCTTCAAGGTAAGCTCCCTACAGTGGTGTACCGAAACCTAACATTAAAGCAAGGCCCTTTGTTTTCCGGACGTTATTTTTCACGTCTTTCGTCTTGCTTGTTACACAATACAGCAGAGCTAAACCTCAGTTAAACCAAAATGTAATCATCAGTAAAATATCAGCTTTGCAAGCCCTTTCTTTTGTTTTTCCCTAAATCATCCAAAGCGCGCGAGGTTCAGGCTAGGCGTATGCTGAGACGCAGGTTACGCAGGTCCACACAGCGCAGAGCAGAGTAGATTTTGTAAAGCATGGAACGTCATTGAACTACGTACGCTGCGGCGCAGGATATGTCACGCAGACATGTGTCTGTCCTGCTCTGCGTCTCGTTGCAGCTTAGAATAATAACCGTTGCAGTGCCGGCACAGAATCCTGCGCGACGCTTGTATTGTGTATGCTGGATACATTCGTTGCTAGGTAACTTTGTTTATAATGCGAATGTCAGTTGCGTCGCAGCATGCGGAGGGGCATATGTCTGCCTCAACTGACCTGCCCTGCACTGTGCTGTGCTGTGCTGTGCTGCATTGCCTGCGTCTCAGCATACGCTTAGCCTCAGGCCGGGGCCTAGGGTTAACTGAGTCCCCTTCCACCGACCTACGCCACTGGCTTACTCCATCATAGATTGTGGCTCTGTCACCTCTGAACTACACTAGATTCAAAGAGCAATCACATCTCAAAAAAAAAAAAACACCAAGAAAAGAAAAGTCAGACTTACATAATAATTCTCATGATTATAGATACTTTCAATGTGCTGATACTGCTCCGCACTCAGAGGGTAACCGTTCCCCTCGCTGGGCTCAATGAAGAAGGGTTCCTCCACCCCCATGTTGGGTGGCAACACTATGACCCAGGCGTGGGTGCGCCAGCCGTCAATGTCATCCGGAGGAGGCTTCTCTAGCTCCTGCAATTAAACGTGGATGATTGAAAATGTCCATTGCCAAAATAATGAAATGAAGAAAATGGAAGAAGAACAGAACAGATAATTCTTCTACTGCTCAAGCAACAGAATAATTAATAGAGATATGTATGTGCATCATAATAAAGAGAAGTGGAGCAGGAGAGTGAGGTAATGGAATCCTAGGTACGATAAAAGATGTCGAGGAAGACAAAACGCTAGATGGGAAGATAAGCAAAAGATGACATCAGGCCCAAAAGAAGTCTGGAGAAGACCTTTGCTAAAAAGCGCGCTGAAAACAGATACAAAGACGTCCAATTTGTATGTTACACAGTATAAATTGTAAAGTTACGTGTTTTAACTTAGTATCAAGCGCTTTGTTTTTATTTCAAGCTATGGAACAGCAGACAAAAGCTGCAATTAAAAAAAAGAAACCTACAGCAATTTTCCTGAGCCGCTCATTCGCAATCTTGTCCAATTCCTTCTGCCTCAACTCTTCGTCTTTCTGTGCTCTATCTATGAGATACTTCGAGGTGAGATCCGGCAACGGTACTAGTTTGTAACGAGGCTCTTCTTCTGGCGGTGGGACCTCTTCTATTACCTGTAATAAATGACTATTTAGATGGTCAAAAATAAAGATAGAAAAACTAATTACGAGTATTATGCAATAGTGACTTGTCCCTGTTGTGCCCGGGCTTCCTATCTGGTCTAAAACAACAGATTTTCTTTTTGTTTCTTAAAAAATGTTGCCCCACTCTTGGAATTTCCCCTGTGTCGTGGGTGCGTTTACAAACGATAAATTCACATACAAAAACACCAAGGCCCGAAACAACTACTTGGGTCATACAAATAATTGTTCCGTGCGGGAATCGAACCCGCGACACGCTGCGCAGCAGACCAATCGCTCAGCCACTGCGTTAACCGTTGTTTTTTGTGAAAACTTGAAAGATCATTTATTCGTTCGTTTTATAATGATTTGTAGTTTTTCTTTTCGCTCTAAAAAGCTTATAAGTTAGAGAGATTGTACCTTCATTCTTTGTTATTAGAGAGGGAGATATCAATGTAACCATATAAACTTGTGTTCTTTCATAATAAAGGGCAGTATTGAACAGTAGTTTTTTTTTCTGATACAATTAATGCTCTTTATTATTTGCCCTTTAAGGGCGTGAAAGGCCATCAGATTCCACACTGAATAATGCGGAACCTGATGGTTTTGAACCTGACAGCTCACGTGTATAAATAGCAGTAGAAGCCACTGCCTCAGCGATGGTCGTTATTGTACAGCTCGCGAATGTTTTTGGGAAGCATATTGCAAGATGGATATCACTAGCCGTAATTGTGAGGGATGTATTACGTTGCTACGCTCTCTCCACTTACCTCAGTCTCATCAGGTATCTCAGGGCATACGGTGCGGTATCTAATAGCCATGCAAACGTCCCTCTTGGCGCAGCCCACCACCACATACGAGTCAAAACCTCCTCCGTTCAGCCAGGAGACGAGCACATGAGCCAGCTCGAACGGGTTGGCGCTGCGACGGATGATCGCTGTGTACGGTGAGATTAGGCGCTCCGGCTGGAAGGGTGGAGAATTTAGATGGATAACGGTTGAGGCGAAAAATGTTTTGTATGACGTCCGCTTAGTATGACGTGTTTATTATTTCCCTTCGATGTCATATTTGTCATAATAAACGGATTCAACTGTATTTAAACACTTTAATTTATATCTAGATGTTTCGGAAAGTGGTTATTACTTCTCGTATTTTTTTGTAATTTTCGAGTCCTCCCACTCAGGGCAGGATGAAAGGGACTATCAGGCTTGTACTGACTAAAATCCCCGGTGTCATTCTAGAGTCCTTTACGTTCCGGGGCCACGGTTCCTCGATAGTCCGGAGACCCCACTTCTCGTAGATAGCAATGTAAGCCGAAGAACCCTACTAGACGATTCATTTACTCACAGAAAGTATAGATGGCGTTAGTTGTATGAAGAAAGGTCGGCTCTCGAATGAAAACAGCCAGGAAAATAACAATAACTTTCTTTCTATCACAAATGTATAAAACATACAATTGGTTACAGGGAGATACAAGAATTGAAGTTAATACTCTAGAAGTACCTACCTGAAACAGCAGTTTTAATAAAATAATGACAAATTCTAGTTTCTTGTTTAATATAGACTAGTTACATCTCCCACGGGTAAAATTGGCTGTTACTGTAGTCTTTTCTACATTATATCTTTTTTTTATTTTTTCAAGCGTTACCCGGACAGTGACGTACATCGAACAGAACAAAATTAATTTATGTAAGTTCGTCGATCTCTTTTGAGTTTTAGAAAGACAAATGAACATCATTAGATTTTTATATTTATCAAAACATCAAATTATTAACATGAACATGATGTCTGCCCATTTTACTCTAGCGGTTGAAAACAGTTTTATTTCCAAAACAAGACCAAATGCAATAAATAAATTGCAGAGCATAAATATTCATATTTTAAAAACATTCTAAAATAATTAAAATATGATTTTAACATTTAAACTCTACAACATTTCAATTATTTTCAAACTTTTCCGAACTCTAATTTAAGGCTCCATTACACAACAATCAAACGCCATGTTACACAAAAGGAAAAACTCCGAATTAAACGAAAACCAATCGCCGTTTAAAAAGTTCGACGAAAAAAAAAACACTAAACAAATCTTTGTACAAAAGTTGAGAGAAAAAGGTGAGTTCCCACGCTTATTATTGTTACGAATCATAAACGGTTGGGGGAGAGGGGGATTCCCCCATCTACAAATTGAATCCAAAGTTGAAGGAAACAAAGTCGGCATTCGCCACTTTTGCGACTCAACTTTCACTTTTCACTGAAAACTTTTCAGCACTTTCGCTATCAATTTTCTTTTTCCCATTCGCTTTTACATTTTATTGTCGCTACATGGAATAGTTGGGAATATTACAACTTTATAAGTTTTAAGTTAATGCGTCGTGTTTTACTTGGAATTGTATTGTCTGGGTGTTTTTGTTGTTGTATTTTATTTAATACTAGCGACCCGCCCCGGCTCCGCTCGTGTTGAATCATTCTATCTATTAAAAAAAACAAAACCGTGTCAAAATCCGTTGCGTCATTTTAAAGATATTAGGATAAATGGGGACAGGAAGTGGGTAGTGATTTTTTTTTTATACTATGTAGTGACTTCAAATAACACAAATAAAATTGGTAAAATTAATGGTAACATAACGACACGTTTGATTTAAGCACGGAACATACGTGTCAAATATTCTTTGGATAATCTGACCGAAAGATTTTAATTTTTTGAGGTATTTCACTTTGGGCACCCGCTGAAACGGTACCTGAGTTAATGGAACCTTAACTATACCACATACAGCTCCTATCAAAATTTTTCACCGGTGCCAGGTGCCCAATGTGGAATACCTCAATTTTTTTCCGTCATCTTATAATAATAAATAATAAAGCCTTTATTAACAATCTAGTAGGTTACATTTCATCTTATCACTACTTAGTATTCTATGACAAAATTTTTGACTAAGAAAGTAATTAACAGCTATAAATTGTTCTTGTTAGACACCGGTTTCATAATAAAAATAAAATAAAATAAAATTATATAATAAAAATTATCCGCTCATTTTTGATTCATCAACGCCTTAATTCACCACTAACCCCATAAAGAGAAACAACAATTCACAGTCCACCCACTAAGGGGAGTTAGTCCGGCACAGATTTAATGTAGCGGAAAGTCGCGGGACTGATGCGCAAGACTGATGGCTTGATGGCGGGCCGACATGGTGGCTTGGAGGCGGAACAATGGACTGGCAATGACCCGTGTGTTTGTGACTATGATATTGTTACTTGATGGTGGTGATTATGTGATTAGGGCTTAGCGAGTATACACACGTACCACAACCACAAAACGAAGCAGAGACAAAATGTGGTCAAGCTGTGGTTACGTGTGAATATAGTGTCGCGGCGACTTTTTGCAGTTGCGTTGTGGTAGCGACAAATGATGTCGAAAAGTTGCGTCGTGGCTAGGCACGCGCTGAGATGTCGTAATGTGGTGGCGATGTGGCCGCGGTGCCGCCGCCGGTGGTGGCGTTGCCGTCGCGATGTGGTTGTGATAACAACAACTAAATGTGGTAACTACGTGTAAATTGAAATATTAATTTTCAATACAAAATATACGCCCGATCACGAGGAGCCGTTGTGGTGTGGTTGTGGTACGTGTAAATTGACCCTTAGTCTTGCTTGTTTGTTCTGTCTCCTGGCCTACCATGGCGTCTCATGCTGGCCTATCATAACGTTTTAAAACGACAGTAATTCCAAGGTGGGAACGAGGTGGCGCTAGAAGACTTGTATAGTTCTGACTCTTTCCCACACTGGAAATACTCTCGCTGTAAGACGTCGTGATAGGTCACCTGCTTGACATGGAGGGAAGTGGAAACATAAATCGCGCCGCAATGTCAATTTCAAGGCGTTCGTGGTGCGTGTATCCACATGTTTGCTGCACCTCGTCATGGAGGAGAAGTTTTGGCCGCAGGACGTGGTGTTTTCAAAGTCGTCGATGTCAAAGTTTTAATGTAGTGTCAGTACCTTAGCCTTTTCACTCAGTTCTAGGGGTTCTTTTTAGTCAGTTGGAAAATGATGAAAATAGCAAAGATACTTAGCAAAAGTCTTAGCTATGAGACTTACTTAAGGCGCGCGTAATCTTTGATGATACTGTACGTTGCTTATCTCTCAAGCAGCGCCCCAGCATGAGACGAAATTATGCATAAGCGACAGACCCATTCCTTTGGCTTGAACCTAATTAGCAAAGCTATTTACCAATTAACATAGTTCAAACAAGCTCTACAGCACAACAGAACAAAACAATGTCAGCCTCCACAAACAGTGAATAAGAAATGGCCGAACACAGACCATACGGAGATACAGAGGGCAGAGCACAGAGTACATATAATATTCAGTTCAAAAGCGCAGCCTGAGGTGTACCACATACGGCACACGGGCACACACAGTACACCTATATATGTACCACATATGGCCCAGTACGGTACGCTCTATAGCTGGCGCAAATTAGACCATGCCACGTCCCTCGCTTTGAGTCGCGCTTGACCAAGCGTTATTCGGATTTCGAACAAGACGCCCACCGCACTAGGGCTGCGCCACGTCCGTTGGCTCCGGTATCGATAGTTGGTATCGATTGGGGCTCGCGGCTGCCGACGCGTAGAGACGCCACTCATGCGAGACTGTGCTGTGACTCTAATTGAAAGTGCTGTGCTTGTGTCGTTATCGATAGTCGATGATTTATTAATATAGTTGTATTAGTAAACCTTTTTAATTAAAAGGCACTCCCTAGAAAAAAAAATCTTCAAAACTTACCAGAAAAAGAGATTTTTTTCTAGTAAGTTTTTTTTGCACAGTAAATACAAACACAACTGTGCTATAACATCAAACAAGATGAAAATGGGTTCCTGAAGATTGGCGACGTAATGTTGGTTAACGCTAAAGTCGTGTCGTCTTAAAGACATAGGTACCCAGAATGAGCTAGTTCACTATTGTAATGTTTTGAACTTATTCCGAATGACAACGATTTAGAGAGATATGTGATTTTATGGACGGGACCTATACTCAGCTGCATTAAAAATGGACAAAAAAGTAATCAGAAGTTATTTCTGTTCTGTTAAAGATTCTTAACATTCCCCCCTCGGACCAGAACTTATGACCTAAAACAGAGAACCTAAAATCACCCCCACAAATAAACAGAAACACCCCTTTCACCTAACATAAACATACGACATAAAAGACCACATCCTCCGGTCCACGGGTAGTGCACAGAACGGTATTTTTTATCGACAAATAAAACTAAACACGTTGATAAAGGAGCGCAACGCGGGGGCGCTCTCCAAGAACGGCAGTCCGCGCGAGTGATTTGCGCCACCCGCCGCACGGTGGGCCGAAAATCGGCTTTCATAGACTTAGGCATTTTATTTTGCAAGTGCCATTTTTTATGCCGGATATCACTTCTATTAGTTATAACAATATACAAAAATGACACCAGATTTGATTCTGCACAAAAACGAAGGAATTATAATTTTTTTACGAAAATTTTGTATGGAGCTAGTATGAAAAATCGAAATATCTCTAAAACGGCAGGGATAACCGTAATATCCTTATAGGGGGTTATAGTACTAATTATTTGTGATTTTTTGACATAAGTTACATAATGGTTGTGAATGCCGTTTTTTTTTTAAAAATCGTAAAAATATTTTCATTTATTTTCACCTATGAAACGTTCCTTTTAGTGTTAAAGTTGAAGATTTCAGAGCTTTAACAACTCTTAACATAAAATAGCATGACCTCTATAGACCTGAAGGACTAGACAGAGGTGAAAGAAAAGTTATTTTGTAGGTTATTGTACCCTTTTCTGTGGTTGTTTTTGAAGGCGGCTATATTTTTTTTGAAAACTCGGTGTAATCGATGTTCATACATAAAAAAAATACCGACCGACCGAATGGAGAACCTCCTCTTTTCTTTGAAGTCGGTTAATAAAAAAAATGGACTGTTTATATACTTTTTATTGAAAGGTAATTTAAATAAAACAGAAGTAACAAAAATAATATCAAAGTGCATAATAATTTATGAAAGTATTAACTAAACATATGATACAATAAACAAACATGAATAACAAAAGAACATAAAGAAAAATAATTGAATTTTACAAATTTTCTTTACAACTTTCGTTGTCGGACTCCAATTCCGAGTCAGAATCCAGATTGGATACACCTACAAACGCGAACTCAGTTTCCGGAAACTGTATTAGGTCGAGAGTTTCAGCAAAAAAGGTTGTCTTCCTTTTGGCATCTAACTTCGGCCTTTGTGCACTTAGGAAAGGATCCGAAGAAACAACAAGCATATTTAGGATATCTTGAGTAGGATCTTGCCTGCTTCTTTTCCGCGAATGATGTTCCCGAAACCTCCTAAAATCTTTGTTTCGAGACTCTGAGGCTTCTTCCGAGAGAGTCCCAATCGGGACAATATCATTTTTTTCGATTATGTCAGCACCGTGTATGTAGTTTATGTACGGTTGATGACATGTAGTACCAGTCGTATAAGTCCACGTACTTTTCTGCTGTTTTGCGAGCAAAATCTTTAAATTTGATGACATTTATCTTCTCACCAGATGTTATTGCTTGAAAAATAACAGAAAATCTTTTTATCAGGTCTTGATCCAACCCAGTAATAGCTGCAGTTTTATTGGGAAACTCGAAAAACTTCCTTGCGGTATTCCCGTCATTGGTAGTTCCCGAGCCTTGTTTCACTATATCAATCAATAGATTGAGCTCCTCTTTAAATTTATTTTGAATGTTATTTTTTCTGTTTTGTATTATTTCTTTATGCTCATTACTTCTTGCTGCCCACTGTTTGAAGTCAAGTCTGTACGCAATGTGTAACAGACATTCCATGCAATTTATACGGGCATGTAGGGATGATAGGCCAAATTCGTTTATGTCAGAACTCACAGTTTTTGATGTTACAGCATCTAAGTGGTTCATTTCTGTTGGTTTTGCTAAGCACAGGTAGCATGATGCATTTGATCTAGCTTCAGAAAGGTACGTGCAGACTTTTGCGTCGATCATTGTCATCATTAGTTTATGAGTCACCCTGTTACTTAAATTAATGCACTCTGTGGGGTTAAGGGCCTCAATTTCCTCATCCATTTTTCTTTTGTTATCAATGACAACTGCATCGCTTTCTTTTACAAAAGTGAACTGAACCGGACGACAATAAAAAGTTGAGCATGGTTTCGGGTTTGTCCATATAGTATTATCTCCATCTGTAAGTTTCAGTGGCACCAAGGAGGTCATAAAAATGCTTGAATCATCATGCTCGCCGTCCATTTTCTGCTTGTATCGGCTTTGATTGGAAGCACCATCAAATCCCCACTTCGATATCAGCTTTAACTGCTTATTTTCCACATTATCAGAAAGACTTTGAAGAATCCGCTTCACCGTGATGTCAAGTAAAGCTTGAAGTGTAATTCTAGCTGATGAATCAGTAACTGACACTGATAGATTAGTTGGGTAGCATGCAAGCTTAGTTTGTTGCAGTTTGTAGTAGGATAGGTAAATATCCTTAGCACCTTCCCGAATGACAGTCTCTCGCAACGTAATATATTGCCACTTTGAAAGCATAAGTGAAAGAAGTAATCCAAGTGCTTTCTCTGGTGTAAATATTACTGTTTTCACTGGTTTCTTAATGCTTTCATGGATTTTAACGGCAGCTTCTGGATTTTTGATCATATATTCGATTACAGATGCGATATCTTCATACCCTTCTTCTTTTAAACGCGCTGCAGCTGCATATGCCAATTCACAGGAATCCTCGCCTATGTGCTCACTAGACACTCTTCTGTCTAGTCCTTCAGGCCTATAGAGGTCATGCTACTTTATGTTAAGAGTTGTTAAAGCTCTGAAATCTTCAACTTTAACACTAAAAGGAACGTTTCATAGGTGAAAATAAATGAAAATATTTTGACGATTTTTAAAAAAAAAACGGCATTCACAACCATTATGTAACTTATGTCAAAAAATCACAAATAATTAGTACTATAACCCCCTATAAGGATATTACGGTTATCCCTGCCGTTTTAGAGATATTTCGATTTTTCATACTAGCTCCATACAAAATTTTCGTAAAAAAATTATAATTCCTTCGTTTTTGTGCAGAATCAATTCTGGTGTCATTTTTGTATATTGTTATAACTAATAGAAGTGATATCCGGCATAAAAAATGGCACTTGCAAAATAAAATGCCTAAGTCTATGAAAGCCGATTTTCGGCCCACCGTGCGCCGCCTAGCGGTCGCGACCGAGTAGGGGTGCCCGCCATTACGACAGTTTATCGACATCGATATTATGCTTAATTATTTACGTAGGCAAATTTTTCGTTGAGGTGGGTTCAGTGAGATAGGAATTAGGGAAAGAGGCTGTTGTTGATTGTATTCGTAGATTGTGTAGACATTTATTGGATACATAAAAGCGGGTTGTCGATATATTTTTCGCAGAGAAAAAAACAGTCGTCCGGCTATCGACGGCTCACGGTTGTTTAAACGTGTCAGTTCCATTGTCAACAGGGGCTCGTTTCCCAGGCCGGAGCACTTGGTCGTGCGCAAACAAAGGAGTGTTTTTGTCGCTAGCGGCGGGTGGGCGCCGCGAGTGTAGTCCGTGGCGACGCGAGGCCGCGGGCGTCGGGCCGGCCGCGGGTCGATATCGCTCGAGATCTGTCGGCCTACGCGCCCGCCTCGCCGGCCATTTGCCTACCTCGACGCCTCGGGCTCGTGTGTACATAACCTCCCTTGCCACCCACCACCCCGGCCGATACTCCCCCGCAGATTACTGCCTACAAAGCAAACTTCATTGGTACGTGCATGCAATATGCGCAAGGAGCAGGCCCGAATTGCACCTCGGCCGGCCACCCCAGATTGCTTTGATATCCTACTCGTCCCGTATATAGGCCATTGCATCTCGAATCTTGGTTAAAGGCGTCTCTATTTCAAACACAGTACCTACATAGCGCTCTCGCAATCGCGTTAATTACTCAGAAGATGGGAACGGTATTACCTGCGTTGCCTACGGGATGTTTCTGTCAGAGCCATTGACGCTGAGAAGTGGATAACGTTTCATCTGTTAGGTGGTTATTATCAAAGCTTCACTGATAATAAAGGGGTTACTAACATTTTACTACATTTCCTTGTATTTATTTGTGGTAGTTAATAGTTGTTAGTTTCTACTTTTAAAAGTTTTCCTAACCGCCCAAAGTTTTTCGCAATCAACAAGTGTCAGAACAGTATAAACGTATAGTGACTAACATTTTTATTATGACAAAATGTTCCTATTTTATCTTAACTCTTTCATCATTGGAACACCCGTTGTCTTACATTGGTGACAAATTCTTTTTTATTCGTTAACATAAAGAATTGATATCGGCATCTACAAAAAAATACGAGGCGCAAACAGTTTAAAAATATCACAGCAAAATATAAACACTTGTCATATTCAAAAATACATGGGTCTGCGAACTGTAAGTTTCAATTTGAAAGCCAGGGAGTGCCGTAAATCGGCCAAGTGCAGTCGTTGCGCCCTCCCGCCCTCTGAAAGAGGGAAAGTTCACATTTGCATATTGGCCTCCGCTCGGCGCCGCGAACTTTACGACAAACTTTGTTCGATTGTGAGGCCAACTGATCAGTGTTGCCAACTTCGTGCTAATATACTAATTTGAATGAGGTTCCAGTTTTGGAACAACAAAACTGTTATTTTTGTTGAGTAGTTTGTTCGGTTTTTTTTTTACGACTTCTGTTTGAATATATTGTTTGAATTCATATCACATAAAGTTATCAGAATGTTCACACAGATTTTCAGTCTTCCAACTTATGTATATTTTTAAATTTTGTAGGTATTTGGACTATTTTATTTTACGAAATATACAATGTATATTCCTGGTGGGACTGTTTCAAAAAGGTAACGTGGCGTGGTCCTGAAAAGTGCCACCCAGATTAGGGAATTAATTTAATTTTAATGAAAAATTTTAATCAACTTCAAACAATACCGATAACCGACGAATTGAGAACCTCCTCCAGGTTATCAATTCGTCGGTTTTCTTTTTCTTGAAAAAAAATATTGAAAACTATTTGCAAAGCAACAATATGCTGGTGTGGACTGCTGAATACCAGAATTTTAGATAGAGCGAATAGTAGTACTAGTACTGGGTAATACGACTATGGCCCTTGGTATGACTGATTATCAGACAGAACAAAATTTATTTTGTCATTGGACAAAATCTCCTTTGTCAGAAAACATGATATTTTTTTGACCATTTATCAATAACCAGTTCTTTTACGATTTCGTTTGTTTAATAACTCACGGGAAATATCCTAAATTCATTTTACATACAATACAATCTTCTGCAGTTGGATTATTAAATCAATATCAATACGTCTATTAATCATTTTGTATGTATCTACTCTATTTATTAGAACTCAATCACTGGCTTAATAATTTTCATGCTACCGAGATTCCGTGAATATACAATATTAAACGCAACTAATAATAAATTCTTGGTAGTCCAAAAGAGGATTTAAACGTATTTAGAATCGATAAGTAAATGGGATAAATTATTTCGATATTTAGCGCTAATGACAGCTTCATCCCCAATACAAATGCACGAATAATAATACAAAAAACATCCCTACTTTGTACAAATTGGTATCCGCGAAGAAAAATTAACGAGAAAACTCACTCCCCACAATAAACAGTCCGAAAAACAAACAATAAAGAGTGAATGAAATGAGTACGAGGACTGAATGTGAATGAATGGGGCGCATCGAGCATCGAGCCGGGTGTTTCTACCCGCGAATATTTTAGGGTATTTCAATAAAGGCGACATCTTTAATCTAGGGTTGGGGTAGGGGCATAAATCTTGCAGGTCCGGAGTCCGGAGTCCGGGCGAGTTTTGAATCATTTAGCGCGGTGCGGCCGCGGGGCGCGACTTCCGTCCGGCACGTGCTGACCGCCCCCTGCGCGCCCGCTACACCCCCGCGCCCCGTGCTGCGCGTCTGTCTTGTCGAGACAAAGGGGCGCCAGTGATGTGACCAAACCATGTAGTCGATAAAAAGTTTTAAGATTTTCTTTTTGTTTGATAGAATTTTTTTTTAACTTATTGATAGCAACTGGTTGAAGATTCATGTGGTTACCTAATTGAATGAAGAAGTCAAAGTTAACTTAAACCCTGGACATAAACAGCAAGTGACAAGATAAAATCCTTATATAACTTGTTACTAAATAGACATGTGTATTTCTATAAATCATTACGATTATGACTTCCCTGCAGAAGAACCGCAGCCATATTTTGTTCGCAATATGAAAAGCCTTCTTAAATTGACATCTCGGATCTATGGTGAATTACCTACATCACTTATGTCATTTAACCACTACCGTAACAGGGCGTCATGTGGTGGCACCACTTAAGAACGGATTTAACCTTCTATGTATTACATAACGTCATGTAAACACAGGTAATTCAACCATATTTCGTCAGTTTTATTGTACAGTTGTAGGTACTTATAAAAGTATTAGTACTTATATAAGTCTCATCTGTAACAAGCCTACAGCCTATGACCGATATTCTGTAATATTCATGCTTGATCTAAAAAGGGTTGTTAATCTGCGAACTGAAATCCCATCTATATATAGTATCGACGTCCCTTTGTCGACAGCAGCTTGGTCGAGGGTACTGAGCCGCATCTCTACCGCACGACGTCCGAGCCGCCTCTAATTTGAATTCACGGAGACTCCGCGACCGTCCGCCGCGTCGGGCGCGGCCGCCTTAATGAATCGCGAGGGGGGTGAGGGGGTGAACCACCCTCACCCACCGGGGGGCGATCGGACGGCCACCGCATCCTCCGCGCGGATAAGTGACGCCCGTGTTGCTCCGTACATAGGTACGCCTTATGTATTGCGGCACATAGCGGCCGGCCTGTACCTACGTAACGCTCGCCAAATTTATGTCCCGCACATGTCTAGAGACCGCGGCCGTACCTTCACAGGGATTTTGCGTGTTTACGTACAAACGAGAGGCTGCTGAAGATATTCGAGACGGAATTTTGCTTGGACCCTTATTGATGAGCTGGTCGGGTTTCGTTAATCCCACCCCAGAATTTGGAAATACACCATTTTTGATATTTTCGTACGCACGTAAGCACGTTTCACTATTCCACAATATTCGTGTTACTGTAGGGTAGAGTAAATAATCTTGAAGGGAAAGGCCCTCTAAACGCGCGTTCCGGTTAGAATTAACAGTCGGCGAAAGCTTTTAAATAAAATAATGCAAATGAACCCCCGAACGGTAGAGATGTGGCCGGGGGCTACACACGACTGCTTTGTCCAACTCGTAGTTGGCTGTAAACAAAAACTTGCTAATGGGCAATTATGCAAATAGAGCGCCCGTGATGGCCAATCAAATCGCAGTAAATTATTCAACCGATACGAATGCGCCCCGGGTCGATTTCATTTCGATTCTATCGATACCTTACATGGTTACTTGACGGTCGTAAATATCTGTATAAGGAATGAATTCGTAAGATGTAAATTATTTAATCTGTTGCGAAAGGATCCCTTTAATTAAATTTTATTAGTTTGATGCCGAAACTCAAAAAAAAAACTTTAATCCCAAAGGTGGTAGTAGATTTGCGAAATCTTTAATCCCAAAATCTGAGATCATTCTAAGTTATCATAGAATGGATAACACTGCCTTTAGATAAAATAAAAACATCATCGTTTCAACTCACTACATCAATACAACACATCATAAATCCGCTTACTTTCCATCATCATTATAATAATACACGTCCCTAATACATAATGCCCAAATTATCCGTCGGTCCGTGATCGGCGGTCGGGTCTGTCAGTCTCGGAGTCCGGGCAGACCCCGGGACACAGCGACCCGCGTCTCGCGACCATTATACTCGATAATCACGCGATATCGATTGGCATGCGTGCTGCCCTAATTTGGTGCGCGGGAATTAAGGATGGAGCGAGCGAACGTCACTATTGTTTTTTTCCTCATTGGCATTTTTGGGGGAATATTCTTGTTTGAATTATGCAAAAATTGGGGTCCAATATAACGTTGAATTAAGGGATATTGGAATACTATATCCATACAATGGACGTATCTATAATTTGATGTATGTATTTACACGCTCTAGTCATACTTCGGGTGTCAATACAAAAAGAAATATAGGTATTCATAGATAATATAAATCTTTAGTTATACCAATAAAATTTGTCACAATGTAATAGCTTCTAATGTGTTTTTAACAAAGAAACTTATCAAATCTTTGCTACCAAAAACGTATTCACGGTAAATGCCATACCTACCTATTTATCTGAAGTTGTAAGTATTTTACAGCCATATTTAGACTTGCAAGAATTTGCAAGCAATTTTGACTACATTGCGTAAAATTAATAAACAAAGAATTCTGTTGATAAAACAAATATTGCAATGTAGACTACATTTCATGATGATTTGCATGTAAACTGATTTGAGACCAACGATGATATATTACTAGACTCCGCATGGACGATCTAAGGAACAAAAACTATTCTGTCAACTCGCTGAGGTACTACGTAAGGGAGGGGTACGGGGTACTGCGTTTTGATTGGCTAACTCAAGGTCTGTTCTGTCTCAAGGTATGTTTACGGCTCACAGGAGTGGTCGAAATAAGACGGATATACCTAAGACTTTTTTGCCTAATGTGTTGACAGACATCGGTCGCCTGTTACCCGCCACTCCGCCGTCAACGCAGAATTTCGAAAAAACCACTTCAAGTTCCAGGCCACTTGAGTGACGTCATGTGATAACGGCGGCGCGTGATTAAAACGCCGATAACTCTTGTTTTGTTTGAGAGCCCTGTATATAACGTATGTTGTTGGAATCGTTATGAAATAAACTATGAGATTTTAAATGGTTTTGTCTAGTTTAGCCAAGTAATATATTGTTAATTCTACTTTGAAATCAGCGTGAGCAAAATTTTCCCAGTTCGTTGTAGAAAAGTAGATAGAAATAAAAAAAATAACCATTATTTCTAATAGTTTTCATTTTATTTACATGAATATACCTTATTTCAAAGAAATCAATAAAAATAACACACCTCTCCATACATATTTTACAAACTGCAAGCTAAACAAAAGTTCGGCTCAGGTAGTCGACCCGTACGTCGAACAAAAAAAAAGGTTATGTTTACACATTCATTCTGTGAACTCCGTCAGTCAAGTGGCTGTTGAAAGTATCGTATTGCATAGTTTGGACCACAATCTTATCGCAGACAAAGTTTTAGCTGTTTGAATCGTTTTGTTTACGAACAATGAGTCGGAATGTAAACATTTGAAAAAGAGCGATAAAAAAGACCCTTTCATTATTTATATCACAGAGCAAGTACCGTTGCATTTATTTAGAATCTTATTTCACAATACACATAATGATGATATTTTCTATTGGAAAAACACAACACAAAGGCATGTTGCCTAACAAAAACATTACAGAAATTAACAAAAAAAGTGAACAATTTCAGGAGAAAACACACAAGTACGAGTTGGAAAAGTATGGATACGACTCAATATTGTAATATAATAAAAATGACTCTACATGACTCTAAATTAAAACTGACAAAGTAGAACATCGCAATAGACGATAATTTCATGAATAAAAAAAAATGAAAAAAGAATCGGTTCACAATCGGGGAGAAATCGGCGAAGAAAAAATACATCCACCTTTTTTGAAGTCGGTTAATTCAAAAACACAGTAAAAAAAAAACATTTTGAGAATCGGTTCATAAATGGGGGAGAAATCTGTGAAAAATAGAAAAAATACATACTCCCTTTTTTTAAGTCGGTTAAATCCATACTTGTCCAACACCCGACTAAACCACACAAATGACCGTTATGACGTCACGAATCCACCAATGTCAAGCCATCAAAATAAGATAAGTTTGGCGCGCGTGTTTTGTTTTCAATTAAATTCAAATTTCTGACGATATTACTCAATTAGAATGCATTACAGACGTTGTTAATTAACTTAGAATTGTTAATAACGACAGTTTGATAAACATTATGCATGTTTTCTAGTCATACGACGTGAAAAAAAACGGTCATTACGATAGGCATGGAGGACGATGTTCGTTGAACTAGGTATTTCTGCCGGAATTAATGCCAAATTCACAATCAAGCTATTAAAAACAGTTCAGTACTTACTGGTTCATGATTATTCCTAGCAAAATCACAAAACACACTCAAAAAAACCTCACAAAACAGTCTACAATACCGTAACAAATTCAGGGTCGGCGCGCCCTCGGAACAAGACTGGTTTTGAGTCGTTCCAAATTGGCGGAGGAAGAATTCAGAGACTTTCTGAGTGACTAAATGCCATCCTTGTCTCTTCTACTACACGTTGGGCAAGTGTAAGCTAGACAGTCACAGTTTTCAAAGACTTTTAACGGTTTTTAGAAAACGCGGGAACACCCTTGTCATTTTGATAAGTGGACAGTTAACCTAGTTTGTGACATCGACTTATTTTGATCGGTTGACAGCCAAGTGGTGAGTCTAGTAATATATCGTCGTTGCTTGAGACCTTTCGTATACCTACATCCACTAACTAGTAAAAGAAACGTCTCACAGCAACATCACAATACAACAACAACAACAACAAAAAACTTTCAATCAAATTAACAACGTACGATCAAAAGTTAACCCTGGAAAATCCACTTATCAAAAACACTAGAGTTGTTAAATGAACTCTCGTCCGGATCACCCGGGAGTTTTGTTGCGCAACAACCGGTTGGCAACAGGTGGCGGTATTACCGGATATTTTATAGCCGCCAACTGACGAAGGTTCCGGGTACTATTTGATGATATGATTTATTAGTACGTTGTTATTTGAGGGTTAGTTTTTCCGGGTTTAATGTGGTCTTTATACTTTTTTATCGAGTGTTAAGTTAAGTAAAGTGAAATGCTTTTCTGTTAATGTAGATTGTATTAAATAACTAACTGAAAGTTTTGACTGAAACTTCAGCTTAACCTAGTTTAGATTAGGTTCCCCTTTGTACGGTCAACAAAACAGATATGTATGAAGAAAGCAAGTTTATAACGGGTTTTCTGTTGTGTTACGTTTGCAGTGTAGCGTACCAAGCCGCAATAGAGGCAAGCGAAGCCGCGGGCAACAACTAGTTTACTATCAATGCGACGATAAATATCACTTTTTGTTTTTTTTTATCCCCGGGGCAGCACGGTCAGACTTATATGGACTAAAATCCACGATGTTCCCTTTGCATTCCGTTGCCTTTACGTTCTGGGGCCACGGTTAACTAGTAAGACTTTCCAACGAACCAGGACTTTTTGAATTTACTGCTATTTTTAGGCTTCGTCTTTCCACTACGCCAAAGTCCAAGCACAGATTAAGTCAAAGTGCTCTTATCCTGGGCCAATGTTGCCTACTGATCATTGATTCTATCCAATTTCGAAGTAGTAAATCAATATTATTTCTTCTAGAATAAGTTTAAAATAAAAACTAGACATTGTTCACTAATTGGTACAACGGGGTTTTCCACGAAGCCCGTGAAGTCAAATCCCAATAATATTTAGACAAACTAATTCACTTCGTTAGCTAATATTTTATTAGGTCAGATAATAGCGTATATTAAACTTTCATTATGTAAATAGATCCGTTAAAACCCTCTACTTTATGTACTTGTTAACCATTAGTAACATACATAAGTATGACCTTAATATTCTATGTATAATATTATATCTAGTCTATACTTAAATGATGTGTTATTTATTGGTATTATCTATATCTATACATATAATAAAACTGTAGAAAAATTGTTTTTGTACATCAAAATAAAATCCAAAAAAAATAGCTAGGGTGTTAAAGGACAACCAATAGGACCCATTTCTAGCATTTTTAGAATTTTTGTCTGTTTGTCGGTTTGTCTGTTTGTCTGTTTGTATGTTTATATGTCCGGGCATCACGTAAAATGTACGAAATCAATGTAAATAACTTATATACACAACGATTTAGCGTAACTTGAGGTAACATTTAGTTTTTGTTTCATTGCAATCGGTTCACTCTATCAAAAGTTATTCGAATTTAAAGTGTTTCAGAAGTAAAATTACGGTCAGTTCACACCAAGTCGCGTAGTTCAGTAGCGCGATCTAGCTTCGAATAGAAAAACTACATATTCAAATAATTCATCTAATGATGATGATAGGATGGGATAGGATGGGACATGTTGGGACAGGATGGGACAGGATGGGTCAGGATGGGACAGGATGGGACAGGATGGGACAGGATGGGTCAGGATGGGACAGGATGGGACAGGATGGGACAGGATGGGAAGGGATGGGACAGAATGCGACAGGATGCGTCAGGATGGGACAGGATGGGACAGGAAGGGATAGGATGGGACACGATGACATACGATGGGACACGATGGGACGTGATGGGAGTTTAGAAAAACTTGGAGTGGTGATTTACGTAAGCATAAAGTTCGGTCCAGAATGATGGTTCACAGCCAATGTTGTTAATAAAGAAGAACTAGCTTATATAAAGTACCTAATAAAATAATAATACAATATTTTTGTGTCGGTTGGAGGATTCAACAGCGCTTCGCACAAAAAATACATTGGTAAGTTCCGACATCCATGCGAACGAAGTCGCGGGCACAGCTAGTGTAATCTAATTATTATTGAACTATTCGCATGTTGCTAATTATGTAAACTCTTGGGTGTTTGTTTTAAATTATTCAGCAGTTTCATATATTTACTTCTTGTAAAAATGTAAATTTTGAACTCCTGGACCGCATTTCAAATTAAATTAAACGAAATCAATTTTAGTATTTAAATAATAATTAATTTTGCCATCAGCGATGGTACAATTTGTGTCTTACGAGCTGTCAGCAATCTAACGGGGCCCCCCTTGGAGGGCCAAGGCTTGCCGGGGTCGCGGGACTGTCTCATCGGGTAACCAGACCCTAGAACGTGAAGGGCTTTTGAAGGAATACCGTGGATTTCAGTCAAAACGAGTCTGACAGTCCCGTCCCGACTTATAATTATCTAAAATGTTGATATTCTTTTTGCATTGTATTTTAAAGATGACTTGAAAATTATATTCCTCACCATAGTTGTTTCATTAGACCGCCCATTATGACCAATTGTTGTACTTAAACGGACCTATAGAGCAACTAATACCATAATTTTCTTCAAGAACAAGTTTAGCAGTCGATTCATGATGAGGCGGTTGCCAGGTGGCATTGCAATGACCGATGGCGGTACCGCGCCGTGTCGGCGGCACTCGCGGGAGGCGACGTGCCTCCCATGCGCGCGCGCACATCCGCTAGTGACAAGGCATTTGTCGATATCGATGAGCAAGCAAGTTATTATTTTAAAAACTAGAAAAAAATCGGCTTATAAGACGTGAATGATGGCTTAGTTGATAAGCGGCTGTATTGAATCAGAAAGTGGCAGGTTCAAGTCCTGTCCGCAATCGGACTTTCAATGTTTGGATGGATTGGATGTTCCTCAATCACGTCAAAACAGTTGAATTTATTTTGATGAAATTTGGTCCACAGACAGGTTACCTAACAGTCCGGAATAAAACACAGGATAACTTTTATAATTGTAACCGCTGAACGACTCACGCACGTAGCATACGCGTGTCATATATTCAACGCATATCAACCCGTAGCAATTTCGTAGCAAAAACGTAGCAAACTCGTAGCGAACTCGTAGCAAACGTTGGCTACACGTTTGCTACGAGTCCGCTACGAGTTCGCTACGAGTCCGCTACGAGTTTGCTACGAGAGCCTAGCGACCTCGATAATAACACGAAGATACTTATAAATCCGTAGTAGTACAGTTGGTGTCCATGATGAAATGACCCATGTTATACGGCAGAACTATGTTAAAGTGGGTCAAGTAATACTGGCCACCGACTGTAATAATATAATCAATCCATCGATGCCTCGATACTCATCACTACCGCGACGGTTTCTCCGCGGGCTCGCATGCGGCGCTCCCCGGCGGCCGTGATACGATCTCCCGCGAATGTGCGTGACCACATCCTGTGTCCCCGCCCCCCCCGTCCTCTTCGTCACCCCGCGCTCGTCCGCTGCGTGTCACCCCGCGGTCCGTTGCGCCCGCGCAGTCGGTGGGCAAGCTTCCGGCCGGTAAAGTTCCGCGACAAGGTCACGCGAACTGGAGCTGTTGAGGTTCGATTTATTTTATGTTGAAGGTTGGTCATTATTTATTAAAGAAGAACATTTTACAAGCATTTGTTGAACGTATTAACATACCAACACAAATAATCGCAGGTTTAACAGCGGTTACAGCAATGTGTGAAGTCTAGACAGTATCTGGGACGGAAATTGTTGAACGTCTCCGCACGAAGCGCCAATGATATTATGAATGATTAGATACGTTACCTACACGACATTCTATCTTCAAAAACGGCACACTAACGCACACATGAATAACTAATTATTGCAATAGCACACTACATCACGATTAGTCGCTAAAGTAGGATGGCATCGCAAGTGAAAAAAAAAGAGACAAATATAGTCAAGGTTTTTCAATTGACCACATTTGAGCGCTTCACTTTCTGAGCGCGTATGACGTATCTACACCTTTTTACTTATAATATCTTTGCGAAGAGCTTTTTTTTCATAAGATAAACGCAGTCAATACTTCAAGTACGCTGAAAATAAAATACAGAAATCCTCTGCCAAGGCCTCGGATTTCATGAGAATTGTTTTTATTCAATTCGCAGAAAAATACTGTTTGTTCGCTATATACAAATAAATATTCTGAAAATTCTTTAATCCTTTTCACTGTAAAGCAATATTTTTCCAACGTTTTAAAAGTTTAATACTAAACTATACGTAGAGAAGGGTAGGTAGGATTAAAACTAATCTGTCGAAAGGGGGCGCACCTGCACAGCGTGTTAACAAAGCTTGACATAATCGTAAACGTGCTCGTAAATCGAACGAGCCGCACTTAAAAAAGGGTTTCGTAGTAGGTACCTTCGACTAGGAGTAACATACTTACTGTTGTTTTACGGGGCGAGAGACGAATGTCTGGTCGTAGGCAATATAAGCGTTCTTGTATTTATTCACATAATACTAGCTTTTGCCTGCGACTTTTTACACGATAAGATTTGGCTCCTGACCCTCCACGGCGGATTCCATTGGAAACTGCCCTACATTAACAATTTCTCCGGTGTCATGAGACCATTTTAAACAAACAGCTAGACTCGAAACAGATATTTGTAGATCAACACATATTTGTTCCGTGCGGACATCGAAATCGAAGCACGCAGCGCAGCAGTCCATCGCTCGGCCACTGCGCCAACCGTGCCGTCAATACCAATGCGCGGATAATACGGACGGCGAGTTATGGGTGATTCGCCGTCCGATCATGGACCATGCCCGGGTTTTTGGCACATCGTGTTCCACGTGCGCCGCAAAGAACTGTCAGCAATCTGACGGGGCACTCCTTAGAGAGCCAAAGCCTGCCGGGATCGCGAGACTGTCTCATCGGGTAAGCGTAACCCTGGAACGTAAAGGGCTATTGAAAGATCACTATGGATTTAAGTCAGTATAAGTCTGACCGACCCGCCTTGGGTGGGAGGACTCATTTGATAATTTTACCATGATAAAAAGGGTACCAATATCAACGCTTTGTTAAATAACAAAACTTGAAACAAATTACAGTTGTTTAGCTTTTCGGGAAAACGTTAAGGCCTTGGTCGCAAGCCGCATTGGGACACAACTTCAGATAAGTTCTACGCATTTTGAGCCGCGGCACGTGTAAGAACTTTTGATCCTTTTCTTTAGACAGTGGACTGGTTTTCTGTTGATCTGAACTTTAATTCAATCTGGTTTTGGCCATGTTTCAATCCAAATATTTTGGCCTAGTAATAAGTCGACCAATAAAAGCACGAAATATACAATAAGACTGACTGAAATAGATTAGAACCAAACAAGTCATCATCATCAGCCGGAAGACGTCCACTGCTGAACATTATAGGCCTCTCCCTTAAGCCGCCACGCCGAACGAGAATTCGCTTGCTTCCATCGGTTAAATAAGTACTAAAATACGATCGTGGGTATGTGGCGAGTAATGGGTGACTCGTCGTCTGATCATGGACCATGCCCAGGTCGATGGCGCGTTGTGTTCTATGCTCGCCACAATAAGCTGTCAGCAAACTTCCCCCATTTAAGAAAAACACGCCTGCAGGACTCTAGAACATAAAGGATTATCAATCAATTAAAGGATCAGAGTGGATTTTAATCAGTACGAGTTGAGCAGTCCTTATTTCCGCTCCACCTTGGGTGGGAGGATTCATTTGATGATTTTACCACGTAAAGAAAAAGACCAAATCTCAGTCGCACAAAATTATGTTTCACATTTAGTATACTTAGCGCATTTATTATTTTTGTATGGTATTTCTGTAAAATGGTCTTATAGAAAAGTCAAAGGGTTATTCTAGAATAATATTTTACAGAAACAAAGTTCCTTGGAACATCACAAATACGATCAATGTTCGCGAACTTAAAGAAAAAAAACAGAACTTTACTCCCACCGTGTTCTCGCGCTACCTGTTTCTAGATATATTTTTTTTATTTCTCATCGCAGTACGTGAATTTATCTATACGGGCAGCGTCTGCTCGTAAAAACATTACCTCTACGTTTTACTACGTCGGTAACCCGGTTAAGTTTCCCCGTCCCCCTCGCTACGTCGTTACTCCGCGAGTTGACCGACATGTTTTTGTTTCCTTAGCATCGGCATGCGGGGTCTCGTCATATATCGTCGTTGTGCGAATTGCTATAGATTTTCTAATGATTTAATCTGTTTTAAGTTTTTAATAATAACATTTTCTGATCATGTTTGTAGAGCAAATTGGACAAAGCATAAAGGTATGAATAAAGAAAAAAGCTCAACAACTCATTCGCTCAAAGGAACCTTTTTAAATGTGGTAAAATTATCAAATCAGTCCTCCCCCTGGGTGAAGTGGAAGGGACCATCAGACTCGTGGTGACTATAAATCCACAGACTTTATGTTCCAGGGTCCTGCTAATACCGCGACTCCAAACTTATAACATCACCCTTATTTAATTACTTTCTACCAGCGTCACTGGTTTCCAGACCTGGTTTGGCACTCGAGTAGTGTAAACATGTAGAGACCTCCAGTAGACAATTGGATCCAGCTATAAATATTATCGGGCCAAATTAGCAACCTTCTATAACAAAGACAACTCCAATATACTTTATTACAAATCGATTCGATACTTCAACTGAAACAAAATACATAAAGTACTTATAAAGACACTCGTCAGCGGATCATTTTCAGATTATCCCCCGTAAGTTACCAGTCTACCCCGTAAGGGGGGAAAAGGGGGAAAATGAATCGTATTGTTCTAAGAGGCGAATCGGCGACTGATTATTATCTGAGGGATGGGCAGACGCATTCGACTGTGTATTGATAACGATACACTGTCCGAATCTATGTATTAACTGTATATCACCGTTTGATTGTGAAAATCAACAATGTAGTAACTTTTGGCACAGTGGGTGTGAGATAAACTGCTGTGCTACGTGTCGCGGATTCGATCCCCGCTCGGAAAAAATATAATTATGTAAGATCTGCAAGTAGTTCGTTTGTGTATGTGAGTTTCTACGTTTATAAACAGTGCAACGATACAGGAGAAATTCGTAGTGTGGGGCAAGAAGGAACCTTTTTTATATTCTCCTTTACCGGATCAGTTCGTGTTTCTACACGAATTAATCTAATGTTTGATGAGCCCAACATCCACAAGTTATTAGTTCCACCAAATATTGTTTCTAGATACTTCTATAGTGACCTGGAACGTGACCACAATCCCCGCGCTGACCATTAGCCACGTTTCAGGCAACATAGCCCCGGGCTGTGGGTTGGGTACAGACCCGCGGCACGTGTACGGTAGTATGGCGGTTTAGGCGCAGAAAGCCTATTTCTCAAAATGGCAGCCATGTCGCAAAAGGACAGATACTCCGAATCTCTCTCATATTGGCAAATTCTCTAAAAGCGTGATTCTTAAAGTGGGAAATGGTCAAAATGGAAGATTTTCCGTAATGGGAGGGGTTTATGATTTTTGGAAAGGTATTTTGTTAAATAGTATGGTAGAAATCTTCCACTATAAGAATTTATAATTTATATTTTTTATAAGAATGCCTGTGGGGTAACTCAGCCCATGTTACTGAACAATTTTCGGTCTAAGACTTTTGGATATTCGCAAAAAAAAAATTTGGTTTTTCTTGCAAAATGAGAAATTGCACATCTGTTTAAAAAAACCTTTTTTTTGTGAATTGAAGACCAAACACACAACAATATGGGCTGAGTTACTCCACGTGAGGTTTTACGCTTTTGACGTTACACGTTGTATTACTATCAAGTGTAAAATAAAATCCATTATGAGAATTTGGTTTTTCGAGTATTTGCGATTTTGAGGATTTGCTATTTTCTGAACTTGTCCTTTTGCGACTCGGTTGCCATTTCGCGAATTAGACTTTCTGCCCCTAAACCAGTATAACTATACTTAGCCCGTGGATAGAATCAGTTGCGGTATTCTCTATAAGACTGCGATAAGGTCATCGACGAGCTGGTAATAAAAGTATTATTTTTTTGTGTTGTCAAGGGTAGCTATAATCTATATAACATGACGCTTCAACCAACAATCGCTGAGTAGAGGGAGTGAAAGCACGGGTAACATTACATTACAATAATGGAAATAAAGCTGTCCTATACTTTATAATTGAATAGCCTTCATAGTTACATATTTTCGAAAAAATATTCTCGTTACTTGATATTACTTCTTAACACTAATCAAGTACATAATAAGACCAAAAACTTAATCGGATTAGACGAGACACTGTTACATTCTATAAATATTCAAACAAGTACTCCCAAATTTTCCCCAGTGCGAATTTTCCTGAGGCCTTTCCTCCGTAGGCACTCTCGACCTTGCTACCCTCCAAGAGGACGTCTGAGTCGACTCGTGTAGTAGATCGCCCCCTCCCTTGTGTCTCTCCGGACTTTTGCACTTGCGATTTTCTTAGGGTCGTTGTCATTAAATAATGCGTAAATAGATGAAAAAAAAAGTTATCATAAATAATATTATTAATTAATAATATTATCAATAAATAGTATTATTAATTTAATCGTACTGTTGCAAATTGTATCTGTATTGTTTGTAAGTGTATTTATTATCTAGACAACAACAACAAAGATCTATAAACGACGTCTTCCTACATGGTTATTTCTCGAGTTATGACATATAACACTTTGGGTCCTAGCGCGCAAAATGGAGTTTGCGCTCAGATTTAGACTGAGAAATAGAATCTTTCCGAGCGTGTAAGGTGAAAAATATATTATCTAAATGACAACTAAACATAACATAAACTTTGTTTTCTTTATTGGAGATTGGCAACTTATTGGCAACTGTATAGGCCTTGAAGTCATAAATATCTACTCTATTTATTAATTTATATACAGAAGCTGTTGGTGTACCTTTGTTAATAAATAAATAAAGATTGCGCTAAACAACTTTGACTTTTGCCAGCAACATGTAGTCCAAGTAGCATTATAATTCGACGGCGCGTCGTGTTCCACGCGCGCCTCAAAGAGCTGTCAGCAAATGACGGGGCCCCCTCACAGAGGGCCAAAGCCTGCCGGGGTCGCGGGATTTATTTCCTCACCGTGACCCCGGAACATAAAGGGCTAATGAAGAACACCGTGGATTTTAGTCAGTAGAAGTCTGACAGTACCTCTCACCCTGCCCGGGGTGGGAGGTCTCATTTGATGATTTTACCAAGTTAAAAAAAAAAAAAAAAGTAGCATTATAATATCGCATGTCAGGATTATTTTGCTAGTTGGGATATAGACATCCGTTTGGGAACCGTATTAATAAAACGGTTTTTAACGGCACTGTTGGTACAATGGGTGGAACAAATATTTGTATGATGAGTAAGTAGTTGATCCGGGTCTGCGTGTTTGTGTATTTCTATGTTTGTAAACGCATCCACGGTACAGGAGAAATTCCTAATGGTGGCAAAGTTTTTTTTTTTTTTTAAACTTTCTTCTAGCTAGCACTGTGCACTGTTAGAACTAGCATAAGCTGACAGTTAGTTAAAATCCTATGCATTTTCCAGAAATACGTAGCGAACTGATCCTGAGTCCCAAAGCATAAATCTAACTGATACTTTACTGAGAAAAGTGAAAATACGAAGAAAATGTCACAATCAATAATAATCCAGGTAAGCCAATCTAAAGTTCTATTCTGAAAATCCCTTTCACGTATTCAGTTCCCCGTAACGTTGAATCTACGATTCCTCGAACAACAATTAAAAACAAAGCTTGAACATGAACCTTAAGCCCAGCTGCAGTCTGAAAGTGGAAATTCTTGGAGGCGTCGCGCACTCCCATGGGCGCCGCATATTTTTTAACCCCCCACCCGGCGCTGGGGGGTCTGGGTGGGTTAATTAGTCGCGAACGCGGTCCGGGTCCACTCCATCTAACTTGTTTCTTCTTTATTTGCCCACTTGATACAAATGTGGGGTGCTGCGTCAGCGATGGCTCGCTGGATTGAGATGTTAGGAATAGTAGAGTAGAGTAGTGTTGTGATGTTTCTAAGACTTTTAAGTCAGGAGTAAATTAAAGAAAGTTGAAACACTTTTCAAGTTTGCTTAGTTCAATTAGAGGAAGTTTGAAAGTGCGTTTTTCTTTAATAAGAAGTCTTCTGGAAGTGGTACCGGGGGGTTAAATTCTGCGTGGAAGTAGATCGTCTTTGGAACATGCAAATGATGATGACAATGTTATGGATGTTTACGTGGCGGAATAATGAAGTGAAAAAAATATTTATTAGCTAGTGAAAAGGAGGAATAAAAAACGATGCACTGTGAAAAAGATTATGGTAAGATTAGGAGGTCACCCCAAAAAATTGAAGTAAGGCCAGGAAAACGACCAAATAGTCATGTAGATAACCCATAATGATTAGGTATCGAAAATCATATTTACTTGTATTAAAATGACTACCGAAATATATAAAATGTGAATACCGAATAGCGAACGTACTCGAAATATTTAGATTGACCACAAGGCTTTGTATTTTAGTCCGGCGGCTTTTCATTCATTCCATATTCATTGCCCGTGACTATTTTGGCTATAAACAATAAAAAATAACTGGTGAAATGTGGGAGTACTATAAGTAAATCTCTGACTAACTTCTTCAGATTGACGGCTGTGTCGTGTTGTTAGGTATATTGTAATAAAAAAGAATGTGTCACATGTGATATTTTTGCCGGAATATAGTTTGTTCTTGTAAAATATTTCAAAAAATAAAAAATAAGTGAAAAGTAGTCGGGAAAAAAATGAAGAGGGAAAATTCTGTAACAGTGAATAGAGATAAGTCCATATCACAGATTGTCTATGGAAATATTCATAAATCATGTTGTCAAAAAACTAATAAAATGTAGATCAGTTTAAAGAATGACAAGGTGTCGGGAATCAAACCCCGACATCCTCGGCTGCGCCGGCCGGGGCAGCGCGTGTGAGCCACTGAACCAAGCGACGCAGCCGGGCGACCGCGGTGTGGTGCGCGGGCGACGGGCGGCGCGGACAACGGACCTCACGCACTCGCTCTTCAAGCGCATATTAACACTTCTCCTTGGGCCACCGCGTTGTATACATGTAAACGGCTTCTAGTAATAAATCAGTTATACCAGCAAATCCTACAGTCCACTCATTTCGTTCACCATCTTCGAGACCTTTACACTGTTCCTAACAGTTTTTGGTCCTTCGCGAAACTGAAGAACTGCCAGAAGTCGTCGTTACAATCGTCGTCAGAATCGTCGTCGTCGAAACTGTACGGGCGGACTTTGGACCCTCTTTGTTCGAGAAGGCAACGCGACACGTCGCGCGTCCACATTCATATGAGACGGAGGACAATTTGAAGAACAAAGGCGAAGAGGACAAATATTAGTGGTTGGATAAGACGTTTTGTGAGTTCGTTCCATTTTTCCTATATTTTTCCCGCTTATCTCTTATACCAAATATTTCCGTTTTCTTCCTTGCCTAGCTTCAAAAAATAGCCCAATTAAGCCATCATTTGGTGGTCTTGTCTACGCTAGTTCATTCGTCATCATCATTTTTTTTTCGGCATTTTTATTGCGTTGTAAATAATTTTCAAACTTATTACGCGCATTCAATTTATTTCAATAACGCTGTCGCTATTGCATAATCGGTCACCGTTATCTTCAATAAACAGGTTTTCTAACGGGCCCGAATAACGTGCGAACGGCCAGCTGTTTCCTTTGTTCTATTTTGTAGCTAATGACCGTTACCTTTATTTTTCAAATCTTCTTTTTTACAGTCACTGGTACATTAGCTTAGCTTTGCCTGCTTATATTCTTTCCTTTTTCAATAGTTCATAATGCCTGACAATCGCAAAACTTTAATAAAGAAGCGATCATCGTTGAAGGCTAAGCTTACAACTTTCAATAAATATTTAAATGTCCTTAAAAGCTGCAAAGTGCTTAGCGATATGCAGATCGCTGAATTGGAGTGCCGACTAAGTAAAATTGAAGCATTAAACAGTGACTTTGATACTTTGCAGGATGAGATCGAGATGCTTTGTGATGAATCGTCCGGCGAGGATCAGGAGTCGCCTTGTGAGCGTGAGCAGTTCGAAAACGAATACTTTGCACTGGTGGCAAGTGCACGCTGTTTACTCACAGCTAAGCGTCGTGATTCTGCAGCAAGCTTCAATGATGCACAATCAGGTGAGGATTTCAAGGCCGGTCCTAGTGTTAGGTTACCTAAAATTGATTTGCCTCAGTTCAGCGGTAGCTATCAGCACTGGCTCGAGTTTAGGGATGTTTTCGCTTCAATTGTTCATAATAATAAACATATCGATAATGTTAACAAATTTCATTATCTTCGCGCTTCGCTTACTGGAAGTGCAGCTTTAGTTATTAAACATATTACCGTGTCCAGTGATACGTATAACATAGCGTGGGATTTATTGCTCGAGCGGTACGACAACAATCGTCTGCTTGTTAATAACCACGTACAAGCGTTATTTAATCTTGACCAAATACAAAAAGAATCTTGTAAGTCTATTCGTTATCTTATTGATACAACAACTAAAAATATAAGGGCGCTTACAATTTTGAAGCAGCCTACTCAATTCTGGGATACTTTGATTATTTATATGATGGCTTCCAAATTAGATAAAATAACCTTTCGTCATTGGGAAGAACATAGAAATATGTTAAATGATAGCCCGACTTTAGATATATTTATAACCTTTTTAAGAAACCGAGCAGATTTATTAGAAGGTTTGGAAGATCATGAAAATCATTCGAATTCTACCCACAATAAAATAAAATCAAAAAATGAAATTTCATCATTATGTCCGTTATGTAATCAATCTCATGCGTTATATAACTGCGAACCTTTTAAAGTTCTTTCAATTGAATCTCGCATAGAAAAGGCCAAACAATTAAAAGTTTGTTTGAATTGCCTGCGTCCTGGCCATACGAGTAACAGATGTAATTTAACGGGTTGTAAGTACTGCAAATATAAACATAACACGTTGTTACATCTCGAAAAACCCAATTCCACTTCTAAATCTGCTAGTGAAGGTGTTGTACTTACTGGTGGTAATATCACAGATAATACTGCGTCACGCATATTTCTATCCACAGCTATCGTGCAAGTGATAGACGGGAATGGGAAAGAACACAGCGCGAGAGTACTTCTGGACAATGGGAGTGGAATTAATTTGATAACTCAAAGCTACTGTGACCAGTTGCAACTGCCGAGGCGCTGCGTGTCAACAGCCGTGTCAGGTTTTAATAATCACGTTACTACTAGCACACAGTCTTGCACCGTAACAGTAAAGTCTCTTTGTAGTGACTACCTAATTAATATAAATTGTACTGTTTTCCCCAACATTACACCACTCATTCCATCATCTTATATAGACGTGCGTAATATACGTTTACCCCTAGGTATTACATTGGCTGACCCTGCATATAACACGCCTTCAAACATAGACTTGCTTTTAAATGCAGATGTTTTCTGGGATATTTTGGGAAGAGAATCGATCGAGTTAGGGAAAAATAAACCAACGTTACGCGAATCAAAATTAGGCTGGTTGGTTACCGGACATGTTTTAGCGCCACAACAATACACTAATCTATGTATGTTTTCTCAAGGCGATTCGAATCCCGATCTTACGCGTTTTTGGGAACTGGACACTTTAGATTCTACACATACTAATATGTCTGTAGAAGAGATTGCATGCGAACAAAATTTTGTAGCGAATACCTTTCGTAATGACCAAGGCCGCTTCGTTGTGTCAATGCCTTTAAAACGAGACATCAACGTCTTAGGCGATTCACTAAAGTTGGCCAAAATTAGATTTTTCTCATTAGAAAGACAGTTTTCACGTGACCCTAATTTTAAAGAAAAATATTTAAACTTTATGCGTGAATATGAGTCCTTAGGACATATGACGGAGAACAAAACATTCTCGTCTAAGGATAACTCCGAAATTAAGTATTATTTTCCACACCATGGTGTCATTCGTGAATCGAGCACCACTACAAAATTACGCACTGTATTTGATGGATCTGCGGCCACCACGTCAGGTGTCTCATTGAACGACATACAGATGGTGGGCCCAGTCGTCCAAGATGATCTTTTTTCAATTATTATACGTTTTCGCCAGCATAAATTTGTGGTTTCCGGCGATATTGAAAAAATGTACCGGGCCATAGAAATTAATCCTAATCAGCGATCATTACAACAAATTGTTTTTCGTTATGATTCCAGTCAACCATTGAAAACATATACTTTAAACACATTAACTTATGGGACAGCATCAGCGCCCTATTTGGCGACTAAGTGTCTAACAAGTCTAGCTTCTACGGTAAGTGACTCACAAATAAAGAACGCCATTCAACATGACTTTTACGTTGATGATTTTTTAAGTGGAGGTTCATCAATCGAAGATACAATTAAATTAGCTAAAGGCGTGGCCACAACTTTGTCAGATGCCAAATTTAATATAAGAAAATGGCAGTCAAATAGTCCTGACATACTACGGGCAATTTCAAATTGTGAAACATCTATCCCTCACAAATTTACAGACACAAAGGTTAATGAAATATCTAAAACCTTAGGTTTAAGTTGGGAACCCACTTCAGATCAATTGTTATTTTCAATAAATATTAATAATAGTAAACATTCAACTAAAAGGCACATTTTATCAATCATAAGTCAAATTTTTGACCCTTTAGGATTAGTGGGTCCGTGTATAGTCGAAGCAAAAATCATTATGCAACAATTGTGGGTAAAAGAGTATTCGTGGGATGAGAAACTGCCCAAAGAAATAAATGATCGTTGGATTTCCTTTGTTGATAAATTAAAATATCTTAACTATTTAAAAATACCACGTTGGATTGTTTGTAATGATTGTTGTTGTAGTGAGATTCATGTTTTTACAGACGCGTCGGAGAATGCTTACGGCGCTTGTTTATATATTAGGTCCATCAACAGTTTAGGTCACATTCATATACAATTACTTGCTTCAAAAAATAGGGTTGCGCCAATAAAACCAATCACTATTCCGCGACTGGAACTGTGCGGAGCTTTACTAGGTGCAAGGCTGTTTGTCAAAGTTAAAACAGCATTAACATTAAATATCCAAAAATGTTGTTTCTGGTGCGACTCGACCGTTGTTTTAGGTTGGTTATCATCTCAATCCAATCAATTTAAACATTTTGTTAGTAATCGTGTAAACGAAATACAAGAAAAAACATATGGTCACATTTGGAGCTACGTACCTTCTAAATTAAATCCCGCAGATTTAGTATCGCGAGGCTTATCAGCTGATCAGATAAGTAATGATTGTTCGTTATGGTGGCACGGACCGCAATTTTTAAAATTAAACGAGAATATGTGGCCTACAATGCCAAACACTAATAAAAAACAAGGAGGTGAAGAGAAAATATGTCTAGCTACAAAGGAAATAAAAAATACCCACAATAATCAAAATAATAATAATACAATACAAAATATATTACAAAAATATTCTAATTTTAATAAGTTACAAAGAATCATTGCTTATGTACAACGATTTATAAATAATTCTAAAAATAAAACAAATAAACTTACCGACACATTTACTCCTCGAGAATTACAAAACTCGTTGAATGTTATTATTCGTCAAGCTCAGTCTGAGATGTTTCCCACTGAGTCTGTTATGTTAAAAGCTGGCAAGGCTTTACCAAGCAATAATCGATTGCTAAGTTTGTCACCATTCACAGATGAAAATCAAATTATTCGCGTTGGTGGCAGGTTGGACAATTCGCCGTATTGCTATGACGTTAAGCATCCCATACTCGTTTGTAGTAAACATCATATTACAAAACTATTATTTCGTATGTACCATTTAAAGTTATTACATGCAGGACCGCAATTATTATTGTCTAATATACGTCAATCGTATTGGCCACTAAAAGGGCGAAACTTATCGAAATCGACTGTAAACAACTGCATTACATGTTTTAGATATAAGGCTCAGACTATTCAACCTATAATATAATGGGCCAACTTCCTTCTAATAGGACTAGTTTGGAATTTCCCTTTTTACACTGCTGTGTGGACTATGCTGGGCCAGTGCTTATAGCAGATCGTAAAGGTCGAGGCTGCAGGCTCTTGAAGTCCTACCTGTGCATCTTTGTGTGTATGTCGGTCAAGGCCATTCACTTGGAGCTTGTTACAGAACTCACGAAGGAAGCTTTCTTGGCCGCGCTTAACAGGTTCATTGCTCGCCGGGGGAAGCCACAAAGCATCTCGTCTGACAATGGGACGAACTTTGTCGGTGCATCCAATGATCTGCATAAATTCCTCAACAGTTCTAATATTCATTATGATATGGCACAAGAAGGTATTGATTTTAAATTTACTCCTCCATACAGTCCTCACTTTAATGGAATGGCAGAGGCAGCTGTCCGTTCGACTAAACATCACCTTAGACGTCTATTACAAGTAGTTCATTTTACGTATGAGGAGATGGCCACATGTTTGGCTCAAATTGAGGCTATTTTAAACTCTCGCCCACTTACAA
Source organism: Agrotis ipsilon (assembly GCA_028554685.1). Lineage (NCBI taxonomy): Eukaryota > Metazoa > Arthropoda > Insecta > Lepidoptera > Noctuidae > Agrotis > Agrotis ipsilon. Next base: position 12,034,147 of record CM052973.1, on the reverse strand, counting down.
TCCTGTCTACTGATCCCTTCGATTTCTCCGCACTCACCCCTTCCCATTTCCTAATAGGACGACCACTCACGTCGATTCCACATCCACAAGTCTTAGATAGGGATGTGAGCTGCACAGAGCGCTACAAGCGAATAGAATACATCCGACAACATTTTTGGGCCCGATTCCGAGATGAATACATTTCAACTCTTCAGCAGAAAACAAAATGGTTGACGTCCTCCAACAACGAGCTCAAGCCTAACGATGTAGTCCTCGTTAAAGACAAATCTCTTCCACCATTATTATGGCCATTAGGAAGAATCATAAGCGTTCATCCGGGTGTCGACGGGATTAATCGAGTCGCCGAAGTGAAGACGAGGAGAGGCAACATTCGGAGAGCTTACAATAATATTTGCCCTCTTCCAGCTCAAGACGCAACTTCCGCTAACTCTTCTTAACGTGGGCGGGAATATGTCGGGAATCAAACCCCGACATCCTCGGCTGCGCCGGCCGGGGCAGCGCGTGTGAGCCACTGAACCAAGCGACGCAGCCGGGCGACCGCGGTGTGGTGCGCGGGCGACGGGCGGCGCGGACAACGGACCTCACGCACTCGCTCTTCAAGCGCATATTAACACTTCTCCTTGGGCCACCGCGTTGTATACATGTAAACGGCTTCTAGTAATAAATCAGTTATACCAGCAAATCCTACAGTCCACTCATTTCGTTCACCATCTTCGAGACCTTTACACTGTTCCTAACACAAGGCATTTGAAGCCAACGAAAATAGCATCACGGAAAATTCAATATGTTATTATAAAAGTTTATGTTTTATAAATAAATCTAGGTAATATTTTTTTAGCTTGGTAAAATCATCAAATGAGTTCTCCCACCCAGGACAGGGCAGGAGGGACTGTCAGACTTGTACTGACTAAATCCACAGGCCTTTACGTTCTGTGTTCACGTTAGCTCATTAGTCCCACGACCCCGGCAGGTTTAGGCGCTCTAAGGCCCCGTCATTGTGCTGACACTCTTTGAGGCGCGCGTGGAACACAACGCGCTGTCGACAAGAGAAATCTAGGTACCTACTTAGGTAGGTATATTTTAGACTCCAAACTAACTACAACACTCAGTAGCGACATCAAAGCGTCAAAACTGAAGGACTTTAGACCGACAACTCACGAATTAAACTGTGAGAATCAAGGCCCCGCGGGTTCGCTCGGACCCGCGTTAATGAAGGCGAATATCTTCAAAGCGGTCGAAAGGACCCACGCCCGCGGTCCTGTGAATCTTTAAACGGGTCGCACGGGGAGGGTTAGGCAAATGGTGCTCAAATGTATTCAAGTTGAATACGAGAGTATTGAACGGTTTTTGTATTCGGCTTGTGTAGTTACGGCTAGGTAATCAGTAGGTATAGAAACGTATACTTATGTGCGAAATAACGGGAAATTTTAGTAAAAAAACGCGTGACTTTACAAGGCGTTGATAGTATCTATCCTTAGCATAGCGTAGCGTATATTAAAATATACGCTAAGCTACCCTGATTTTTTAATTGAAAATACAAGTTTTCTTTATCATGCTGGTTACTTTTTCTTTATCAAAGAAAATTTGTATCCAAATGAAGGATACAAATTGCACTTTTGCTTTTAATATAAATAATTGAAACATACAAAAACACTTGGCTGGTGGCCTAAGTTTCATGGCACATTACAGAATTGTCCGTTTAAGCAGCACTCAACCTCCTCTGAGTATGACTTATGAAATGCCATTAAAAAAAGAGTATCTACCTGAATGTTATAGAGTGCGTGCCACGAAGGAAGGCCTGGGCAGTACTACATTTTTTTAAAACTCAATTTGATTAAATGACTTGGTGCGGATTGTGACTATGGAAAACGAGTATTTTTATTTAAAAATCGAAGTATCTAATGTTTTAACGCCACGTACTCGTGCTCCCGACTGTGTCCAAATCAGAGACCATAGGCGAGCAAGTTCCAATTTTAAATTTTAAAAAAGGAATTCGAAAAAATGGGTTGGTTATTCTTTTAAAAAAAATAAACGTATGTACGTTGTTTGATCACATATCATAACCAAATCAAGGATGTCGTTTCCACAATGAAATAAAAAAAAGGTTGAAAGAGTTACCGGTCGTTTAATTGTGTGTCACCTACTTTTTAATTTTAACGTTTATTAAATTGCTTCCAGGTTTATTTTTTGCGAATATTCTACATGATATTTTTTTTAAGTAAATTTTTACCCTTTTCGCATGGACGAAAAAAATTAAATTTAAAAAAAAACTAGGGAGTTCTAATGAGAAGTTTTCTTTTTCGAATATTGAAAAAAAAAGTAGTTTCCAAGAACTCTGTAGATGGCGTTGAACTGACTACGTTACTAGATTTATGCCTTCATTTTTGCACAAATCCACGAGGCACATACTTCTCTCCTTTTCCTCTTGGGACATTTTGTCTATGGCGTGGAAAACTCATAAATTAAAAAGACTGGTCATTGAATATTTTTTTCTTTTTCTTTGTTGTTATTTATTTCGAAATGCCAATGGTGTGATGTGATGTGACTGACAATGACATGACATGTACGTTACGTTTTAAAATCTCAAAATTACAATCAAGAGAAAAAAAAAGAAATGACGACGTTCCGTTCATTGCAGTAACATACCAAGTTCAGCGCCATCTATCCATCGACTAGGGAAACAACCAAAAGAAAATCCCTCATTGTAAAAGACTTGAGGTCCAACATTGTTCTTTTGGAGTAATCTGACTTTTATGTTTTTTTTTTCAAATTTTTTGCCTTAGACCCCAAGATGTCGCGGTCTATAATAATTGCAAATAAGGCCAAGTATTAGTCAAAGGAATAAAGCCAATTACCGATGCATGTTACAAAACGGTTTGATGAAGTTAGTGATTAACTATTGCTATATTATAATTTAACTAGGACTTGATGTCCTAGTTAAATTATAAACACCTTATTAGGTAAACTGGTTTTCGTGAGTTACTGTTAAACCTTAATTAATGACTTTAAGAGTTGTCTCATTTATCTTGAGCCGTCTTTACATTCTGTTTTGATTATAAAAATACTAACGAACCAAAGGACCAAAGTGGAAATTAATTTAAGGCCTACTACATTGCTGCTGGGACAAAGACATCACATTTTTATTTGTTATTTTCGGTGCGCAAAACACGTACATAATATACCTTAATAAATAAATTTCTTAATCACAGATTTTGAAAAAAAAACTCGTAAGTAAATGATTGGAGCCTCCTTGTAAGCAAAAAATGCCTGTATTAGGAGACTGTGGAATGTATGCTGTGGAGTTGCGAATACCAGCCCGTTATGCAATACAAGTAAGCATAGTAAATAAAGCTCAAACTTTAGTATCACATCACTAGTCGTGCACTAAGACTTTGTACCCCCGTGTTAACTATTTCGTTAAGCCAAAATTTTAATCATCAAAATTGAGATAATATGAAAATCGATTGGATAGTTGAGAAGCCTTGTTAGCGTACAGTAATATAAAACTTTTCGGCCTCCGCTTCTAGCCGAGTAAAAAATCGGCAAAGGCATCGGCACCACCTTTAACGAAAGAGAATTAATTAAAAAGTTTACGCTTGCCGAAAATGTTTACCGACAGTGTAGCCATGTTGCCATCGGCCGGAGCTCGCCTTGGATCGGTCCCTTAGTGACGCTCCGTGGAGCTTGAGGAATGGACGGCTCTGAGGAAGAGGGGGGGAGGAGAGGAGAGGAGGGAGGTCTCGCTGGCAGTGCACCGGCTCACAGCTGACGGCACTGAGCCGTAATATACGGTACATGGTGTATTGTACAGATGGTTCCAGAAGGACCAGAAACTAAATTCAGATTCGCCAAGATGATAGTGGATGCTGGATGCAAGCCGCTTCCAACCGGTATTTGTAAATCTATAGGAGAGGCCTGTGTCCAGCAGACGACGTCCTACGGCTGATGTAATGATGATGATGAAGATAACAGTGTCCGAAACTATCTAGAACGGTTTTCAATCCATCTGGCATTTTCTCAAAAGCTGTTATCACTCTTGAGCATTCCTTAACCAGGGTACAGTCAGTACTACTCTTTCACAGCAATTTCATCAGATTAGCTGACTTATCTTTTCCTTAAGGTTGGGTTCCAAAACAAAGATGTTGAAGGATTTGGTCAGTTGAGAGGATGATTGAGATGGTTGACAGGTTGAGGGGCTATTGCGTATCTCGGTGGCTGTGTGGTGATCATCAAATAGCTGTCAAAAAGTAAATTTCGTATTGGCTTTTGCAGTTGCAATGTTCCCTAAAATCAACTATTCTAACGCTCTTGAGGTACTCTACTCCTGAACTTAGCCTCATAACAGGTATCAAGCCATCCAAGTTCAGTGGACAGTGACTATCAAGTTAGCCAATAGCCCTGCTGGTAGGATAAAGTGTGTGACAAAGCTAGCAAGAGCAGCTGGTAAGGTTCACCAAACAAAATTTGGAGTTGGCCTTCTCCCTTTTCTACTTTGGTGATCGTACTCAGTATATAGGCCGGCAAGATAACGCAATATGGAACACCGGTATCCGAAAACCATTGGTTCTGGTTAGCGAAATATTTTGAGGAAAACAACCGTTGAATTCAGGTCATTATGCTTTTGAGGAGGAATTAATGGACCGTGTACACTGGGATGAAGAGATGAGCTTTTTCTTGACTTTTGGCTGAATTTTAACTATTTCATTATGGCTATTCTGTGGTGAGAAGATTGGGGAGTTCGTAGCGTGTCCCTGATTCGATCCCCAAATGGAACAAAGGTTTGTATGACCTACAAGTATTTTTTCCGGGTCTGGGTGTTTGTGTGTTTCTATGTTTGTAAACGCATCCATGATTCAGGAGAAATTCCTAGTGGGGCTTGGGTTTAAAAAAAATATATAACTGGTAACCGTGCAAAGTACCTAGTCAATTGTCTCTTGAATATTTATAGATAGCCATCTTTATTATCATTTTGATGTTTTTATTTATTAGTGCGAAAGTTTTAGAAAAGCGTGCATGACGTCACAATATGTCGTTAGTATTAAGGTCCCCCCTTATCGTGGTAGCAATGGTACCTACTTAAGTTCTGTTCGCTTCATGGCGAACTTCACGCTCTTGTATGAACTCGCTTAACACACAGACTTAGTTTAATGCATAAGTATTGTCTACAGTCAAGGTTATAAGTTGCTACACGGGATAAACATAACCTAAACTAAAACCGTTAGGTTTTCTTTCTAAGAAACTCCACACATACACATTGAAACAGCATCGTCTTGCATTGAGAACTGCTAGTTAAATAAGACGATGATGATCCAGGCAGTACTTATTAGTGTTCTATAAGCTAAAGCTCTCGAAAGTTTTGCAAGAAACTAAGTGTTAACGAAAATATTAAACTTCTGCTCATAAAAACTAACCCAGTCAACTTTTCTCACACAAAGGATCCCCCAGCTAAACATCTCAAGAAATTCCCACTTAATTACAAGCAACATTAGCCCAATAGCCGCAGACACGCTTCACAGCAGTATCACATGTTTTGTCTCCGACAGGCGCCTTCTAAGAGGCTTTAGGCTCCAAAACAAAGGCGGCGTAAGACAAAGGAGTACACAGAATACACAGAGGTACACAGAACAAACACAGTTGTGTATCGGTCAGGCAGGACATCGGGTGCGGCCCGATGCCGCGTCCGCGCTCTAATTAAAACACCCCTCGCGACCGTACACCCCCCAAAACACCCCCCCACCCGATGCTCGTCAAAGATTATTTGCTGTAATTTCTGGGTAAGGGTGGAATTGGATTTTCTTTTACGTGCCTAGTTGGTGAAGTGGAATTAATGATGAGGTTTATGCAGCTCGTATTTCAGAGTAGATCACTGTTCGAAAGTTGGCGGCTTTTACGTGCCTATGTCTATTGGGCTAATTATTTTGGCAGCGAATGTCTTTTTTTGAAACTAGTAGATTTTAGTTAAATTGTAAGTAGAACTAAAATCCAATTCACTGAAATTGGTGAAGATATTTCAGAAGTGAAAAATATTCTAAATACGTGCTTTACTTACTGTTCTCAGAGATAACTATACACATTCACATAACCAGATCTTAAAGATGGCAAAAACCTACATAAGTCTAAAACTAACTAAACTCCAACGCAGCTCATAAAAAATACATTGATACTAACAACCTTCCTTTGATGTTTCATCAAAATGTTGACAAAGGTAAAAATAAAGCGATTTCTATCTATGTCTTTATCCTAAAAATAACTCTCTTTTCCTCCAACGTGACGATTCTGCGTCATAGTCTTTGTGTCGCGTGCCCGGCCGCCTACGGCGATGTAAAAAAGAACATCCACGCACCGCGGAGTAAGATTGCGTCGTAAAAACTCTACGTATAAGCACGACTACCCACATGTTTGGAGGGCACTCCTCGACCCTCCCAATTAACTGTTAATCACGCCTCCCAACGGACGGGCACGTGGGAACTCAATAATCGTTATGATTTTCACAGTAATTGCTGATTTTGGGGAATTGTCTTCTATTTTCTGGCCTGTCGAATCTTGATAGACCGATTGGTGATTACGAGACTGTTTTCTATTAATTGGTAACACGAACAGATACAATGAAGTTGAAATATCTGAGTGTGTATTGTTCTAAAACTTGAAACACATGAACTTGTCTCGTAATATTAAAGAATTTAAACATTCATACCCCATATACGACCATGAGGTAATGACAGGCCATATTTATCGAGTATGACGGCTACCCAACAAATCGGACAAGTTTTATGAAGAAGAGCAAGAATCGATTGACTAACCTAGCCCAACCACATAGACGTTGGAGGGTAGTCAACTTTTAAATCTTGTTATGTCATCCTAGAGAGTATAAATTCAAGTACCGACGATATCTTTTGACAAAAGGTTGTACTTTAAAGAAGATATATACATTCACAGAAACAATAACACAACCCCGATTTAAACAACACTGTATGTCTATGTGAGACTCTACATATAATATATGAGGACTAATCTGAGCAGTTCCAAAAATGTCCGCTTGGGCAGCGCCACTGCCTCTGGAGACCTGTCAAACTATCAAACAGATTAGTCCTCATTACAGTAAAACAAACAACTAAGTCATTTCATTTTCCTTGTAGGTTTTACTCACCTTTTGTAAGCAATAGTGTCAATATTTTTAATAATAAAATGAGGAAAAAGCGAGACCACCTGAACACAAGTAGAAATCATTAAATAGCTTACTTGGAGATGTCTCATATTTACAGTCTATAATTATTTATTTTTTAAAATTTAATATGTAAAAAAAAAATGTTGTAACAATAATTTGTGTACGGTTGAATAGTTGTCACTCAGTAGAAATAATGACACAACCAGATTTAATACGAATTGCTTCTAAACAAAGTTTCTTTTACATAACAATATACATATATTAGAGTAAATCTATGGTCACTATAAGCCACTTCTATTTGAAAATAATAATGAGTTATATGGGATCCTTTACAGCAGCGATAAACAATAAGTAGGACGAAATGAGAAAGTGATAAAAATATCAAAGAGAAAATATAAATCTTTGGTCTCGGAAAGCGACGCCGGTTCCCGACACAATGAAGACGTGCCCGTTTTTTGTAATGCATAGTCTGATTGAAGGCTCGTTCAATCTAGCTAAAACACGCCTACCCACAACGTTATAATGTATAATAACCAGAGTAATTTTATTATTATTAATCCATGGTCCCACGTGGGCGCCAATAACAACAACTGTGATATTAAAGCGTTTGAAAAACGGTTTAAATAACCTCCTACAAAGATAGATAAGTTTAGTATCAGATATTGATAACAAGTAAAATGTTTCTCGTAAATATTTATCCGAAACTTAGTGTAGCTGGGCGTAACTAAATGGCGCCCAGCGTGGGACCGAGGTCGAAGCGAACATTTTTGCAAGCCAAGATCTTTCGACAGTCGCGACATTTGGGAAAATGGATGAGGGTTGTTTACGTGCACTAGAGCCATCCCTCGAGGTGATCCTTGTAAAAAAGCGTGATCGATACAGTGCGCGACGACACGGCGGCCCCGGGGGCGCGTCAATTTGGCCTCCGCCTCGTCAGCGCTAAATTATCCCGACATCTTTAAATGGAATTTCGCGGGTCGTGCGACCCGAAAGTCCCTGCACGTTTCTCTAAAGGTTTTCGAGGCGGATAGGGGGTGGATTGTGAGGCCGCGCTCCACCGGAGACCCCCGTCGGTCGCACACGCGATGTGCCACCTGACTCCGTCGTTTGTACCAGCTTATGTACTAAATGAGCAGCAGCGTAAATACTCAAAGTGTTCCGAATAATATACATTGCACTATCGGAATGGTTAAACATAAATAAGCAGCAACACCGTTCATTATTGAGTGGGTCCCAATTCAGCACTTTATTATGAAAAAAATAACTTGACTCATTCTCCCATAATGTTACGTAGATTTTATTAAAAGCTCTATGGTATAAGTTGTAAGTGGCTGAGATTAAAACATTTGCAACAACCATGCATCGGGCACATGCAAATATAGAAGAGAACATTGGTATTCCAGGATTTCATGAAACATGAAACCATTACGCGTCGAAATGTTTTTTGTTTTCAATAAAAAATGGAAAATGTATCATATTTTTTCACGTTTATTCGAGCAAGGTATTTTTTTAAGTTTGATCGCATAGTGTGAGATAAAATATATTGACGGGTAGAGCCGTGGGGAGGCTAGGTATATAATTAAGTTAACGCACCCGTCGTCGGCTAGCACGAACAGTCGCCACCCTCGGGCGGTAGTCAACGTCCCGACATGCACACGCCACCTTAATGACTTACCCACGACGTTGGACCCAACCGGCCAAACATTTGCCAAGCCAACCAAATCCAAACGTCCTCAAACACTGCCATGTAGAGTAACACGGCGAGATTTTGCAAATGGTCGGATTACCAGGTTCGACCAATACGCCAACAAGCGAGTGTAATCACCACCGGCGGTGACCGCTCGCGCGTAAATTACGTAGCATGACCAATTTATGTAGATCTCTGTGTTCGTACTTCCCAGCGTGGTCACGATCGGGACATCACGGCTCTGGTTGCGTTGGCCGGTCTGTATAACCTACGCGTCCTTCGCTAATGCCCGCTTAGGTAGCCCCCGAGCGCGCTCGAACACAATCGTATGCCTTTTATAGACCCCGCCAAGGATAGGGCTGGACTGAAAATGTTACCTATTAGATTGATTGGGTCCTTGGCTATGCAAGTAATGGCTACTCGAGATATCTGAAGAGTTTGCGAAATTTAATGTTATACATTATAAAGTTTTCATAGACGCGAAAATGGGAGGGAATTTGAGAGGAAAAGTTTTGATCTTTTATTCAAGGAGCGGCCAAAAAGCTGATAGAAACTGCGGTGCCATAATGTTGTGAAGCTAGCACCTTGTCAATACTCATTATTTATTCACCATAGTGGACTTTAAGCCTTCAGAGCGCACTTAGCTTCGAGGGACACCGCGCAAAAGGAGCGTGACACGCATAATATACTATTCTAGGTATGAAAACAGACGTTGGTGAGACGAGCATGCTATATCAAGCCACCTCGTCTGTCTTTATTGCAATAGAAGCAAGTTACAGTCTAATGCCTTCACATTAAGGACCACAATCAAACCCGTTGACCTTGACCGACCGATTAATCGAGGATTGAAAAGTTAGTGAGGTGAGTCAGAACTGGCAAAAGTTTGAGCTGCATTGGTGCCATTCATTGAATCTAGCGTTTATTAACTCGTTGTCACCATTAGTTTATATTGATGACGTAATTGTTTTTGTGGGTTCATATAATATAACAGTTCATTGTGAACTTTTTACAACAAACCATGATATTTGTAATTATATCAATAGTTCAGCAATCATTGATAATCCATGGAAGAAAATTTATGGTTTGTAGTGCGAATGTCCGCATCCCAGTATCATAAATAACGAATAAGAAACATCTGGCTAATGGGCGCAAGACACAACTGCAAGGTAATTCCTGAACATGATTCAGTGTGTTATTATACGTATTTTGTTCAGAAAATTATTGGTAATTTATTTGGCAAACCCCATCTGGGTCGATTGTAAAGTACTCGTCGAGCAGCATCGGAGCGTGGCCCTCGGCATTATCTTGCGACAGAACGCCACCGGCGCGCTGCGTTCCCGCCAAATCCAATATCCGCACGCGTAATAACAATCGCGACCGTCTATCGGCCGCGCGTAAATTATGCACGCCTAGACAACTTACAACTACCCTTAAAGCAAACAAAAAACCACCCTAACTCTTTGCCATAAGAGTCAAAACAAAAGCAAAGTTAATATTGTCCGCGAACGGTCGCCGACGACGCCGTCGTGCTAATGGCTACGCGACCCTCCCTCCCCGCCCCGTTGTCCTCCCTCGTCGCAAGCAAAGCACACGTTCAGAAATAAGGGAAAAGCTTTGTGCCTAATTGTGTATAGAGATAGTTGAATACAAATCGCAATGAATAATTAATGAAGTTGATACGTTTATTTTGGTGGACCGCGATTCTGTGAGGGTTCGCCAATATTAGAACTGTTTAGCTAGCGAATTAAAGTTAATTATTGAGTGCTTAGAACTCGGGTTTTCAATTATCTAATGGACTTACTTTTGTCAGGGTCTGAAATGGACAGGGAAAACTATTCGGGACAAAACACAAACTAAAAAGTTTTCTGCAAACGTACCCGATTTGGATCCAAATCTTGATGCCAGAATATTAAACAAACTGCTAAAAGTCCAGCACAGAAACACAAATAAATTAATTAATGGCAACTTCAAAACTAAATTCGCGCCCATCTTATTTTCGCGTACGTATTTCCACACAAAGACTTAGGAGAGGCGAGTCCGCGCTCCAATTCCCGCGCGACAGGGCGCAATGGCGGGTGGCACGCGGAGCGCGGGAAAATACAGCGCTCGTTTGTTCTCCGTGTTTAGCGTCGCGTCGCGTTCGCTATAAGGACTTTATTTTACAACCTTTTTCTCGTTTATGTTTTTTTGAATTTGGGTAAAATATCGGAATTAAAGGAGCAAACGAGGTTTTTAACAAGATACTGAAGAAAAACTAAATATTTTAAATGTTTTTAGTTCGTTCAATACCATTTACTCCGTCGTTGAACGATTTAGGGTTTGTTTACTCAAACGATTCCGAAAAGTCACTGTTTTAAGCATTTACAAAAGCATGCGACATGTTTATGTAAATTAACTCGACAGCACGAAAATTACGAAAAGCCATTTCTGCGAAACTAAAATCTTCCTTTACCCAAAAACTATTATTTACATGATGAAGTCTAGGGGATGGTACCTCAATAAATGCACAAACCTATCTCCTTAGATTAGGAACACCTTCCAATATATGTATAAACAACATTTCATAAGTGTGTGTCAGTTTATTTTCAATACTCAGCGGAACCACGCATCGCGATGAAGGTTCGCGCGAAGGAAGTCTACGTCGGATGTAGGTAGACGCGAAGGTTTTTTTTACGTCCATTGGATAGGCAGTCTCGAAGGAATATCGAATGGGATATTTATCACTATCTTTACTATTATATGTGTGAGGGATACTATAAGATTGTGTTTCGGAAAGTTGACAGATAGCTGTCAGTTTAACGTTTCTTTTGGTGGGAAAACATAGACATTAAAAGTGATTCTCTATGGTTTTAAAGTTTTTTATCGTTTCCAGTTTTAAATTATGGCTAGTCTAGAAGGAAAGTCAATATAGAATGTCTTTAGAGGTTTTACTAACTATTAAGACCTGATACTAAACCTACCTGATGATGAATGATGTAGCAAAAGCTCTGTAATCATTTTGGCGATTGAAAAAGAGTGTCCATGGAGTTTCTTGCTCATTCTTCTCCATTGAGATCTACGCTTTGGAATGAGCACCTACGGTACTTTCACAGTTTTTATGTCATGTGACTGCGACTGTAGCACCATAACTATTTTTAGCACTAGTTTTATTTTTTGTCTTGACATTTCAAAAGTGCCTATATTTGGCTTAGTTGAAATAAACGATTTGATTCCCATTCCAGCAACAAAAAGTGTTAAGGTTAATAAATAAATGATGTCATCGACAATCGTAAAGAAATGGGAAGAGCGGGAGAAAATGGACAGCAGGTGCTCTGGATACACTAGACTGCCCGATTTTACCCGAAGTTTTGACACGGCTGAAAGTTGAGTTTTCTTTTGTTTGAAGTACTTTTCGTGGAATACTAAATATCATAGATCTATTATAGGTACAAGACTAGATTCCTCGACCGAGGTCCTTTTGACGCACCGCTATGAAGGTTCGTCTTTGCACGGACGTAGCTATAGCTTTGTGCCAAAAGTAAAAAATTGAGCTGTAACGACAATTAAATCTATCATTTATAAATTATACATTGCCTGTGACTGTAACGGAACTTCTGGAACCCAAACTGGGTGCCTTTGTCATTACATCATAAAGCATTATAAAAATTTAGCGCCACGAATTTTCGTTTTTTTTTCATTTTTCCGCAGGTCATGAGTGGTGTGGTAGATTTAGAGACTTTGACGCAGACGTTAATGTCAAAAATTCCACTAAATAGTAAGCCATGTTAGATACAGTCTGAAATTCTGAGCCAATCAGCCATCTCAGTACTCCTTAGAGGACTTATATTGAAATTCCATTATGAGTAATCAGTGAGTACTCGAGTCGAGGGTAGAGTGGGCAGCATATTCCCTCACGACACATTATAATCAGCGATAGTCGCTGGAGTGTAAGGCAGCGGGTGAAAGCGGCTCACTCGTCCACAGTGCCCGCATCCACCCGAGGTAACTCACATGACTAGTACACGCGCAATTTTGTTAGGGTTGCCAGTGCTAAACGTTGCTACTTTAAAGTTTTGTATTTCGTTAGAAGTACATGTGCTGCATGAACAGTGACGGATTAAAACTACTGGATGCCCTAAGCAATTGAAGCCTTTGGTGCCCCCCTACCCACGAGTTCTTTTTTTTTTTTTTCGTGATTAAAATACAAAGACACCAATGGGTCCTCCCGCCCAGGGCGGGACGGGAGGGACTGTCAGACTTGTCCTGACCAAAATCCATGGTGATCCTTCAACTCTTTACGTGCCAGAAATACCTACTGTTACTTGATGAGATAGTGCCGCGACCCCGGTAGTCTTTTGGCTATCTAAAGGGGGGGCACAGTCAGTTTGGCTGACATCTCTTTGAAGTGGGTGGCGTGGAAACACAATGCGCCTGCTGTACGACCCGGGAACGGTCGATGATCAGACGGCGAGTCGCCCATTACTCGTCATCCGCATGCCCGCATCTACGGTGGCTGGAAATCGTCTCGCGACGTCCGTTGCCGTGAGCGTCTCCCACCTATCCACATAGTGTCTGCCTTTTAATTTTTTTTTATGTATATATTGGTGATAAGGAAGTTATTTTTTAGAGAAGTACTTTCTTTAGTAGGTAACAGAGTAGGGGATTGCAAGAGCAGCACAAGCGAGCTCGTTTTTTGTCACCTTTATTCTAATGCATAATCGAAGGAACCAAGCCACGAATGGAATAGCGAGAGAGCGAGCTAGAAAATTTAAGAATTTCAATAAGTTTTGGTGAAATAGAGAGTGAGAAGTGAGGCCCATATTGCCCATGGGGGGCCCAAAGAAGGCACAAAAAAATCTGCCCATAAGATTTTTTTTGTGCTGCTTCGGGTGGGGGTCACCCCAGGAGACGTGAAATGCGCGAGGCAATTGCTTAATTGATTAAGGGTGAATGCCGTCATTGGTGCATGAATGAAATTGATACTTTTGGGTGGTTCTGAAATAAAACAAGATGGGTGGACAGTGATAATTATTAGTTCAGACTTTGGCCAATATCCATCTAAAGATTTTCTTTTCAATTTTTTGTCGCTGCCCTAAGCTCGAAAGGCGACCAAATAAACAGAGTAGACTTTTAGTCAGTACGAGTCTGACAGTAACCTCCGCTCTACCCAAGCCGGAGACTTTTTGTGATTTCTCACCCACAAAAAGGCGAGTCTTAGCCCCTTCGTACACAATGCGACGCAAGTCTCCGATACTTTACGACTCTGGTATCCAGGCGATCTCAATACAAATCCATAGAGGTTCATACACAGTAGGCACACGTCAATGGATACCAAAGTCGTATGTTATCGGAGACTTGCGTCGCTACCTCACGACTTTGTTATCCAGGCGACTATCTCAATACAAATCCTTAGAGGTTCATACACAAGCAATGGACACCAAAGTCGTAAGTTATTGGTGACTTGCGTCGCTTTGTGTACGAAGCGGCTTATTTATAGTTTGGCCACAAATAACAGTATTTTAATATCACCAGTTGTAGTACAGGACCCTATTTCCCACGTGCGTGCGTGGCCGGAGGGCGAACGCCTTAATTTCGGTAATCCCTGTGCGTGTCCGCGAGCGATGACCACGCGTTTGGGATATATCGCGCAGTTTTGTAATGTTCCAATCCAATAATAGTTTATTATAAGTCTGGCTAGCGTTAAACTAATGTTGGGAAAGACTAAGTAAGATTAGTTGAGAAGGCATCGCTGAATTTTATTCATTTAAAATTATAAGCCCATTTATTTATTTGGGTGGTAAATTCATGAAATTAGTCATCCCACCCTGAGTGGAAGGGACTTTCAGACTCTTACTGACTAAAACTTATCTTATCGTTCCTTCATTTACGAGAGTGACATTGTGAGAGTCCCTCTGTGTTTCTGCACACACTTTGGCACTATACCACCTGAAAGTGGCATAAACAGTGCTCAGTATCAGTTTCTTTGTTGGAATTATAAGGTCCAGAAATAGAAAGGATTCTGGGGCTCCAGTGGCTTATTCACAAGCATCCATTACTACTGGACCTACACTTACAATTCTCGCGTCCTACTACTATCTCACCTGATGGTTTTGGCGGGAGTGGAAAATCCCTTCGTACTGCACCTCGACTGTCTCACGGAGAGTGTGAGGCGGACGAAGTAGAGGGACTTGAACCCGCTAAAACCCACCTCACCTGATGGTAAGCGATGATGGGTAAGTGTGGTTTAGCATATAGAAATAATTTATTCACTTTTGACTTAAAGACCCCAAGGTTGTAACTATCAGGAAAACAGACCTGGGCAAGGAATTCTACTACTCATCTGAGCATATGTGAAAAGTATGTGCAAAATTCTTTGTGGGATGTACACCATGAACCGATAATAACGTCCTTACGTCTTGTAGTCTGATGATGAAAAGGGAATCAAATTATGCAGTTCCATCACACAATCGCCGAAATGTAACCGATATAAAACCGACAGCCTGGCAACTCAGCGTCGATGTTCAAGTCTCGAGAAGTTATGGTAGTTTCAGAGGAAGTTCACCTCTTTTGTAAGTGACATCACTACCAAAAGGGGTGAGATTTCTCTGAAGCTTTTAGTATTCAAAATAATGTCTATATTATTTTCCCTTGCTCAGCACAGCCCTGGACGTGAGGTATGGGTCGCGCGGGGAGACGCGGCCGCCTTGACAGCGCTGTGCCGTTAATTCCTGAGCGCTGCCGCGGCCGATTGACAACGCGCTCGGAATTTATCGACGCGCACACTCGCCGACGACGCTGCCCGTTAGAGCTGGGACTGTGTCGATATTGCGGATATTTTAAAAGAAACGATACAGGTTAAAGGGAAACATAAACATACATTTAACAATATACGAGTATGTATTTGGATCTTTGGAAAGAGCACGACACACCAACCATATAGAACGACGAACTAGTCCGTTACATAGGTAGAGTGTGTGACCGAAAACGCTTGACCAAGCTTTCGGCTTTAGCCTTTCGGTCTAGCCGACTATCTCTATCTATAACTTATCGGCGTATCTGTTACTTATCGGTGTCTTATTTGTTAAGTCGGTAATGTAAAGGAAGTAGAAAATGCAAAATTATCATAAATCTGTTTTTTTTAATAACATAAAATAATTAAAATTAAATCAGGAAATATTGTCTTGACTGTTTAAATTATATTTTATCAATGTTATCTATCAACTATGCAATGATTTGAATGTTTCTGATTGCTACACGACGGAAAATTTATACGATTGATTTAAGTTTGTAATCTGTAGATATAGAGTCCATTAATTTTTAGTCATCTTTAAACTATTTTAACCATCGATACAACCTCCCAGTTACATCTCTACCCGCGTCTCTGCGTTCAGTTCCCGAGTACATACCGCTTATATACCTGCCAGTACATAAGGGCACGCCTTTTAGGTCCAACCGCGTCTACCAGCTCCCGCCTGGTGTTCAGTGCACTGAAATGCGCGCTAAGACTTGCTGGATATCATCTAATTATGTACCTACGGGTATAGGAGTGGAAATTTAGATCTGGAGTTCGGTAGACGTGAAGTACTTTATGTATATTTGAGGTATTCCACATAGGGCATCTGGCACCTTTTTTTTATCGTAGTATAATCACCTAATTAGTCCTTCCACCCAGGGCAGGGCAGGAGGGACTGTCATACTCGTACTGAATAAAATCCACGGTGTCCTTCAATATCCATTTACTTTCCAGCGTCACAGTAATTCGATAAGTCCCGCGACCCCGGCAGGCTTTGCCCTCTAGAGGGGGGCCCCGTCATGGGCACTTGGCACCTGCGAAAAATTTTCAGGAGTCTTATGTGGTATAGATAAGGTGCCAGTAGCTCAGCTGTCATTGTCAGCGGATGCCCTATGTGGAACAGTTTCTGATCTAGCGTTTTACTTCACTTAGGGCAACTGTCAAAATTATTGATAGGTGCCGTATGAGACTTACCTCAAATGCCATTTCAGCGGATGCCCAATGTAGGCAATAATACCTCTTACCTCGTATATTTTAGCTTTGGCCATTATTAAGTCAAGTTTTCCTCGTGCCTCAGAAAGCACGTAAAGCCGTTGGTCCCGGCTAACATATGTAGATTTTTACTAGTCGTTACTGTTAGTCAGAAGCTCGAAAGTCTGACTACTATTCTTACATAGAGTTATCGTATTACCCAGTTACGGGTTTGTAGAGGTCCGAAAGGCAGTCGCTCCATATAAAATACTGATATTCAGCTGCGTCTGGTTCGATTGGAAGCAGACCCCAACATAGTTAGGAAATGGATAGTCAGATGATGATTATGGCCTATATCGAAAAGATGGCGGCATCATTGGCGCAGTGCTTTGAGATCCCAACAAATATTTGCATGCATATTTGTATATGTGAGTTTAAATTTTAGCAAATGCACCCACGATTTAGGATGTTTAGTGCGGAGCAACGTTTATTTTTATATAAAACAAAATATACACGGCTTTTTGAATACATGAAAGTCTATTTACCATTTTATATCGGGAATATTTGAGATAATTTTTGGGTAAAGCATTTTTGAACTACGACAATCTATTTATATATGTTTTTTTAGTAACCTCAATACAACTTTACCTCCCCTTTAGTAGATTCAGCGCAAACATGACATAGCCACGTGACTAAAGAACACATAGATCGATCAATCTTCAAAGTTAAACAAAGTAGCCGCGGTCAAGCCTGGGATGGGTAACCGCTGTTTGTTTAAGACCCTCGTGTCTTGGAGGGCTCCGGTCAGCTGTTACCATGGGGATATCTATTACAATCGTTATTGACGTAAAGGGGTATCGTATTTGTGTAATTGGGGGCTTCATTATTTGAAAAATGTGGGTCTATAGAAATAGCTTGAAGAAAATGACATCCAGATAATTTTGTTTTTGGTTGAACACGTTAATCCCAGGATCTTTTTGTTCGAATTCAAAAAAATATATTTTGGGTAGTTATTTGATCAAGGAAGACTATAAGCTATATAACAGCATGCTAAGCATGACCAAAAAGAACTGAGCAGTGGATGAAACTGTAGGAAATATCTAATAATATCTAAAGTGACAACTTTTTCTCTTCAAAGAGGGAGAATCTTGTTTGGCAGGTAGTTTAGTTAAGGCATAAGTAGGCACAAATAAATTACACGATTTTACAGAAGGCATAGATAGTCACTTCATAGAAATTACTCTTTTTTTTAATACCTCCTGTTGGATCACAGGGAGATTTCAAAATAGAAATCAGTTAGGAAGATGTTGGAAGCAGGAATCACATAAAAAAAGTTTACAAATCACCTAAGGGCCTTATCACACTAGCGGTTTGGAAGCGGTTGCGGGGCGGAGCGGCCGCACAGCGAATGCGTTGCGAACACGCCGCGGCTGCGCAGCGAATTCGTTGCGGACGCGCAACGGGATCGCCGCGAACAGCAAAGTGGACGCCATTTTGTACTGCCTCGAACAAACGCCAAAACGTCCGCCCCACCTCAGATCAACGAGGAATTTTTTGTATGAAGACTTTCGAAAAATTCCTCCAGCGCTGAAATTTGGCATAATATGATAAGAGTAGGTGATACAGATTATAGATGCATAATCATCCAAATTTTTTTTTTAGCTGAGAAGTTTTTTTTTACCAAAACATGAATATTGCTTATAACTCTCTGCGAAAACTTCCTCAGCCTAATCTAATAATGGACCTTCCCAAATTCGTCGATGCTTTCGATTTCGTTTCCAGCGTTTTCGAAGTAATAACGTCAACAGCAATGTTTCCTCGTTGGAATCAATTTTGTTACTGAGTGTACAAACACGCGACGAAAACGTAACGCATTTGCCGCGCGTCCGCGACGTGTTCGCGACGGATGCGCGGCGTGTTCGCGACGGATGCGCTGCGCGTCCGCTCCGCCCCGCAGCCGCTTCCAAACCGCTAGTATGATAACGGCCTAAAACTTTTCCGAGAAAATCTTCTAGAACCGAAAAAACTATTACGGAACATAATTACAGCTGTCCACAAAAGAATCAGGGGTTAATCTCGGTGAGACAGTGTTTCGTCACGAGCTGGTCAAGTTTCGGGAAGCTGAAGTTCAGGAGTTTGTGTGATACAACTAAACTAATTACGCAAAGGATCGCTACACATGATGCGTTCTTAGTAGTTGAGGATAGGTCATGTCGTTAGCGGACAGCGAGATCGGAATTTCAGTCTTATAACTTTTTTGGTTTAGGGTATTGTTGATTACTTAAAGACTGGATCATTATTTAAAAGTATTTATTATAATTTTAATGTAGGTACAATCACAATGCGTGTGTCTTTTTCCACCCATATCTTAACGTACTCAACGTCAGTCCCCCTGACGTTTCATTCGGCGGGGACTGCGTTCCGATACACATAACAGGTATTATAAGGTACAGTGGTGGCCTGGTAGTCCCAACGTACGAGTTGTAAGTCGTAGATTAGCGGCGCATTAGTTTGAGTAATTTATTTCATCGCCACTGCTCTCAAAACGGCGACAAAATCATCGTGAGGAAACCGGCATGCCCAAGAACAAAAAATTCACGTAGTGGATAACAGCCCACTACCTCTCACAAAGAGGAGGGAGCGGTAGGTCCCAATTGTTCTATGGGACATGACGTAATAGAAAAGTTGAGAAAATATTGTCCCTATTTGTAAAGAACTACATACTATAGATTTTGCTCCTGTTTTTATTTGTCTAGCAGTAGGGAACATTATAGGCTAATTATGATTATACTAAGTACAGTGTGGCAACATCTAACAGCTTTCGAAGACAGTGATATCTGCCAACCCTTACTAGGTCCGTGTGGTTGGTGACAGTCCACTCCTTTACACAAAGAGAAGGCTTGTATCCTAGCAATGGTAAAATTATCGGCTGATTAACCTAACTACGACGAGGCCACGTCTGGTAGCAAGCGTGATTATCACCAAGTACTTTAAAACATGCTAACAAGTACATATAGTTTGTCCAGTGCCTGGCCCACTTTCTCCATCGCTCCCTACACATCTTCAAGCTGCATCGATGCAGTTACCATCCATGTTCGCCTTTAATGTATTGAGCAGTGCATGTAATGGCGCATATAAAAGAAAATGGACTACAAAGGTTAACAGAGAACATGAAACTATATGTGAAACTATCACCGTTTATGTTGAGGAGACGTGTGGAAATTATGTGCGCTAGAGAAACGAGCAAACCTTGCGGAAAAGTGTTGTGTATGAGAGCAATCACTGTAGTGTATGGAATGGATCGTAGTGTTCCGTAAGGGGTTATGTTATGGAGTTGTATTAGGTCCGTAGCACTGTCATTTAATTTATATTTTTTTTTAACAACACTATGTCTTTTTAAAAAATAAGCTTCATTTTAAAAGAAGACAAACAGACAAAGTACTGACAAGACGAATCAAAAGTGTGTAAATGGGTTGGCGATGGGTTTGCGGCGTTTCATTCCTATGGCCAACTTATCCCCAACTCCATCATCTGACCAGCTCCATGCCATCATATCATGCAATACATTATACGTAACATATTACGAGCAAATTTTCAGTTTAATTGAAAACCGGGAAGTGGATCAAAAACTTGCAAGAGTCAGACTTGAGTACAGACAACGGGAGAGGTGAAAGTAAATAAAACCTTGTAATAAGAAGGCATCATGTCACCTTTTTATGGCTATGGTTGGTGCAGTGGTTGAGTAATTGGCTGTTTCGCTGAGTGTCGCCGTTTCGATTCTCACGTGTAACAAAAGCTGTTTCTGTCTGTTTGGATAGTTTGTGAGTTTAGACGACATAGGTAAAATTAGTAAAAAAAAATAGTGTCCTAAAAATGTTAATGACGGTTAATTAGACAATGAATAATTTAAGTAAATAGAAGCAAATTAAATTATACTTCATAGAAAACCAAAGCGACACAAACGAGAGTTCGATTATGATGTTAATTTGAGTAGTTATTAAGGGGAATAAAAGTTTGTTGTATGGAAAGTTACAGCCAGATAAAACCACGATCACAGCAAATACTAATAACATTCGATCCACACAAACATATTAATAAATCGCTCACATTCGAGCCTTTCTGAACAACGTGAGCCTCTGTGCCTCAGGGCAAGAGGGAGCTAAGGCAAGACGACCACCGTCCATCCCTCCGCGGAGGGTGCCACCCTCTAAGGAAGGGTTCTGGGTATGAATAAACGCTCTCAATAATATTAAGGATCTCTGAGATGGACTCGGATTATTTATTGTTATTACTATAATTGTTTTAGCGATTGAGATGAGGATAATGTTAGCTAAATTATTTCTTGTAAGTATAAATAAGTTAAAGTCCATAGTTAATATGAATAATTATGATAGTTGAAAAGATACGTGCATGTTTTCCAAAGTGGTTTAGGCACTCTCAAAACTTGCTAAATACTTTTACAATTAGGCTAAGCGTATGCTGAGACGCAGGCGATGCAGCACAGCACAGTACAGCACAGTGCAGGGCAGGTCAGTTGAGGCAGACATATGCCCCTCCGCATGCTGCGACGCAACTGACATTCGCATCATAAACAAAGTTACCTAGCAACGAATGTATCAAGCATACACAATACACGCGTCGCGCAGGATTCTGTGCCGGCACTGCAACGAGACGCAGAGCAGGACAGACACATGTCTGCGTGACATGTCCTGCGCCGCAGCGTACGTAGTTCAATGACGTTCCATGCTTTACAAAATCTACTCTGCTCTGCGCTGTGTGGACCTGCGTAACCTGCGTCTCAGCATACGCCTAGCCTTATCCCTGAACACAGTAATGTTGACCTTTACCTTTAGCACGAGTTTTCAGTATTTGAGACGTAAAGTAAACTGGAACTTTGACAATTTCAAATTGACAATTTTTAAGCCGAACCAAACCATGGAGCAGTGGTGGCCCAGTGGTATCGGTCCCGACTTACGAGTTGTAGATCGTGGGTTCGAACCCCGCCAGGCGCATTACTTTGTGTAATTTATTTCATAACCAATGCTCTCAAAACGGTGAAGGAAAACATCGTGAGGAAACCGGCATGTCCTAGAACCAAAAATTCGAAGATATGTGACATCTACCAATCCGCACTGGGCCCGCGTGGTGGATTTTGGCCCACTCCCTCTCTCAGAGAGGAGGCCTGTGTCCCAGCAGTGGGAACATTATAGGCTGATGATGATGATGATGAAGGAAATAGTTAGTTCCTTCTTCACACACCAGAGGCGTAGTTCTATTTTTCATACAAGAAACGCTGTAAATACTGGAACGTAAAATAGTGACATTTCGTGCTAGGAGTACTGGCTGCGCAAAAGTTGTAGTACAGTACCGTCAGCACGAGTTTTCAGTATTTGAGACGTAAAGTAAACTGGAACTTTGACGACTTCAAATTGACAATTTTCAAGGGAAAAATTGGTTCCTTCTTCGCACACCAGAGGCGCTGTACCATATTTTCATACAATAAACGCTGTAAATACTGGAAAAACTCTGTAAAGTAAAATAGAGAAAACTCGTGCTAGGGGTACAGATTTGCTTTGCATCTAGTTGACGTAACATCACGACACCTAAGACGTCTACCAGCGGTCATCCCTTATCACTGTCTAACTTTCACCCTGCGGTGTGTTGTGTATACTATG
Source organism: Agrotis ipsilon (assembly GCA_028554685.1). Taxonomy (NCBI): domain Eukaryota; kingdom Metazoa; phylum Arthropoda; class Insecta; order Lepidoptera; family Noctuidae; genus Agrotis; species Agrotis ipsilon. The sequence goes on along the minus strand of CM052973.1, from coordinate 12,011,657 downwards.
CTGCCCACACTAAGTGGATACCATAAAATTAACGATTCAGTTTCGCCTAGTTTTGGTCAATGTAAGTAAAGAAATCTTCTTCTAAATAATATTGTTAATTAGTCGCGGGACTTATCGAATTACCGTGACCCTGGAACGTGAAGGGCTATTGAAGGATACCGTGGATTTTAGTCCGTAGTTTAGATACTTTTTATAAAAGTTGAGCAATTGCGAGGGATAATACACCGTATTCACGCTGTAGAAGCCACTTAAACTAGTATTCAAATAATACAGCAAACATTTTTAATCAGATTATTATAAAGAGGAGACCTATAATCGATGTTGTTTCTGGTATTTAATCTATAGACTTGCCAATCGCCATGGTCAGGAAAACATAATTCAAGTGTTGAGGGGAACATCAAAGGGGCAATCTCTTTGAAAACCGACCCCAAATCAAATGTCCGCGCCAGGTTCAAGCACAATTCAGCGTGATATGTTCCTTGGACATTCTAATACAAGAAAATCAGAACACAGAAGAATACGGTTAAAGTTTTAATTTGGTACCTATGATAAAGTAAATACAGAGTCAGTTACTAAAATACCCTTTTTATTAAAAATAAAATAGCCAAAATCTACGATTTAAATTCCAATTCACAATAATCTGGGCATAATTGTATATAATTTTGACGTCACGTGACCTAACTGAGGTTTGTTGCGTTTTATCTTCAAAATCAATGATAAAAAATACGCTTTAATATTTTTTTTAATCGTAACTAATGGACAAAATAAATTTGTTTTTAATAAGAAAGAATACTATCATCATGCCTACATTACACACGTCCGCTTCTCAAGAAAGTAATGAATATTGTTGGCTACATTTACGTCGTAGCGGGTCCATTGTCTGCTACGAAAGCGTAGCAGGCGTAGCAAAGACATTGCCGCGATCTCTGTTCTCGTAGCACGTGCTACAACTTTTGAAATTCGCTGTTATTCTTTGGTAGTTATGCTATTTATGTTATGATATCAGTCTCACTATGCTGTTGTTATTATAATTATGACGACATGGTTTGCGCAGTGTTCGACTGCTGTGCGTGTCGCGGATTCGATCACCGCAAGGAACAAGTATATTTTGTATGATCTGCAAATAGTAGTTCCGGGTCTGAGTGAAATGCCAGTTTCTATGTTTGTAAGCGCCCGCGCGGTACAAGAGAAATTGAGAATGCTTTTTTAAATAGCTAAATTATTTTCTCCTTTTCCTCGTACAGAAATATACGGTAACAACGTGAAAAAAGTTGTAAATGTCACAAAAGTACAACCAATCAAACGAGCCTGACATACAATAACAAAAACCGGCCAAAGGCGAGTCGGATCCGCGTATGAAGGATCCCATACGTATAATATCGGAAAAAATATCATGTCTTTTGTATGGAAGCCTCCTTAAATATTTATTTTGATCTTATTTTAAGTATTTGTTGTTTTAGCGGCAACAGACATGCATAATCTGTGAAAATTTCAACTTTATAACTGTCATGAGATACAGCCTGGTGACAGACGGAAAGACAGATAGACGGAAGACAGAGTCTTAGCCCCTTCGTACACTAAGCGACGCAAGTCTCCGATACCTTACGACTTTGACATCCATTGACGCGTGCCTGTGTACGAACCTCTTGGATTTGTATTGCAAAAGTCGCTTGGATGCCGAAATCGTAAGGTATCGGATACCGGAGTCGCCTTGTGTACGAAGGGCCTTAGTAGCAGGGTTCCGTTTCACCCGTCGGATGTGGAACGCTAAAAAACAACCAACAAATGTTTGTTGGTTGTCCTCAAACACATAAAACATTAATACCGCGAACACAGTGCCAAATGAAGCGTGTTTAGCAGGAACTAGCTGCGTAGGAGTCACAAGAATCGCCTACACGATGCCCACGCGCTCACTTATGACCTATCCATTAGCACTACAGTCGAAAGGACAAACCACCTACTCTTAAATGATTATTAACGTCCCGTGACATTTTTTTTATAGGACTAACGCGACTATGTTTTTATTTTAAGGAGCTCGTGACTAAATAGTAGCCGCATACGGCATCTTCCGGTTAAGGCCGCGCTTGCCGAGGTAGTCTATGGATGGATAACCATCTGTCATAGCGAGTTTCCTTCGTGTCACGGAAAGCACATAAAGCCGTTCGTCCAGCTGTTACTTGTAGATCTTTGACACTCTAGTATTAGTCGCAACTCAGTTTGTTCTACGGGTAAAAAGTTGTGAGATCCATGTATTATCCATCCGACCTTCCGGTCTTAATACGTCCAATCCCTAAGAAATCTGTAATGTTTTATATAAATATATTGACTCGGCCATCGCATGAAAACACGTGTAAATTAAATTATTTAGTGCATATATGCAAATAAATAATTAGACTTTGACTATGGTGATTTCAGCGACGGCTTAATTAATTCTGACATTAGAGGTTGGTCGCACATGAAAAAGAAAGAAAGAAATAACTAATGTCAATATCTCTCTATTGCAAAATTTATGTGTGTCTATGACGCATCCAGTGAGTCACAGGTCTGTCGTACTGTATACCGGTAACGATGAATACCGCGATTCCTAATATCTTCATTAGTATTCAGATTTATCGACGTATTACACAGGTAGGAGTATGTACCATACCGATACCGGTGGGGTATGTGGTGGTCAGTTGTGCTAAGTTGTCGTTGGGTCATATTCTATAGTTTGTGTTGGGTTTCATTTGTTTTTGTTAATATTTACGGTTTTTGTTAATTGATTGCTTACCATGAAACATATTATCCTCATATGTTTTGAGTCTAAAGAGATCTCATAGTCTTTCCCCTGTTTTTTCATCTAATTTTTGAGGTTAGAAACTCCCAACGATGGAGCTATAGAGTTTAAATACTTGACAGACTAAAACCAATGACTAAAATAATGTGTTTCAGTTATCGTTTGCATTCCAAAGCCGCAGTTATACCTTTTAAGAGTGTCTTGTGACCCGTGGCGAGATATACTGTTATTTCTTTAATGCGGTAAAATCGTCAAGTGAGTCCTCCCATCCAAAGCAGGACAAGAGGGACTGTCAAATTGTACTGACTTAAATTCACGGTACGGTAATTCGATAGCTCTTTACGTTCCGAGGTCACGGTTACCTGATAGTCCCGTGACCCCGTGGCAAAATATGCTGGACCCAATTATGTTTGAATCCCTTGAAGTTTGTCGGCTCTTAAAATTATTTCTGCATGCAATCTCGTATCCCGTCAGGCATTTTAAAGGTAAAATCGGAACTAAAACTATTGATTACGGTGTAGTCTGTACAATCTTGATCAATTTGTAACTCGTCAAAGTTTGTTAACGCCTACTTATATATTTATGATCAGGTACGGAATAACGTCTCTCTAGGATTGTTCCACAAGTACCGTGACACGAGACTTATTTTTTACCTTTCTCCAAAATTGTTACAAAGAAAAATATTAAGAATCGTTAAACTGACAAGAAAAGTTTTATTATGTAAAGAAGAAAGTAAAGTCTATGCCCATAAATTGAAATCATAAAAAAAAGTTTACAATAATGAAACTTATTCCAACTAATGTTAACTATAATTTTAATTATCAACTATAATTTTCATGAAATTTTCCTAGCCATATTGAAAATCTAAGCCCAGCAGTGGACAACCTACAGCTGATGTGATGATGACGATGAAGTCCGAACACTAAAACTTCAAAATTATATCCACAACGAGCCGCTCCGCCCGCGACTTCGTCCGCGTGATTTTTGAACTTTGCTTTTGTGAATTTTTACTTCCAGTCCACCCTCTATAAGGGATAATTTCGGAAATCTAAATCAAAATTCAAAATTCAACAAAATGTCTATTAGTCGTAGTAGCCCCGTCCTTGGTGGTAGCATACGTTCGTAAAATTAACCTCAATGAATATATTGGATTCCGTGCTAACAAGACCCAAAAGCTACTCTAAAGGTGGTGTGAATTTCGTAAGAGCCTCTCACTGAGTAGAACCTAATGTCTAAAGTAAACCGCCTGTAAATTTGAGACCTCTAACTAGCAATACATCAATCCCCGTTTAACTATCACTTACGTCTTGAGACGCCTAGCACAAAGTTGTCATACAAGCTATCAACCCCAAAAAGCACCCCTCGGGGTCGAATTTCACAAAATCCCGGAATTATATCACTACGTCCAACAGAGAATCCTATGTAATCCATATGTAAAAAATTAAATCTAAAAACTATCAACCCCAAAAACAACCCCTTAGGGGTCGAGTTTCACAAATTTTTTACCTTGTTGAGCTTTTACATCTTAAAAAGAACCCGGCATACAAGATTTGAGACCCCTAGCACTTGCAGTAGCAAAGTTTCATACAAACTATCGACCCCAAAAACAAACCCCTTAGGGGTCGGATTTCGCAAAATCCCATCATGGTGAGCATCTACGTTCTAAATAGTCACCCCATGCAAAATTTTGAATTCCTAGCGCCTGCAGTAACGAAGTTTCATACAAACTATCAACCCCAAAAACAACCCCTTAGGGGCCGAATTTCGCAAAATCCGTTCTTAGTGCTCACTTACGTGGTATAAGGAAGGCTTATGCCAAATTTCAAGTTTCTAGGCCCAGCGGTTTGGGCTGTGCGTTGTCAGATCAGTCAGTCAGTTTAGAATTTTATATATATAGATAAAGGCTAAAATACAAAAAAAAAACCTTTTCAATAAAAGTATAACGACAATCTAAGTTCAGCAGTCGACATCCTGCTGCTGATATGATGAAGGCCTAAAACGAACACAAAACTTCAAAACAAAACACAAAATAAAGGCTAAAATACTCAAAAACCTTTTCAATAAAAGTAAAATGACTTATCATAATTAACACCGACAACTTAATCACAATAAAAACGTCCGTTTAACACGTTTTTAATAAAGCCCTCGCTAAGAGCCTTTCAACAAATTAATCTCAAAATCTCACGGAAACGATAAATCAAACGAAACGCGGCCGAAATAAAAATGTTCACGAAAACAGCAATTAATTTAATGAATTCACCACGCAGACAGGCAAGCCGGCAGACGGTATCACGGTAGACGAGCGAGTCGCACTTGTAGACAGACCTACTTACATACATATCTCCTACCCGCGCAACTTTGACCCACTTCCTCGTTCAACGAACTGAACAACTTTTATTGTTCAACTGTGAACTGCCTTTTTTTGTCAAATCAGTCCTTCCGCCTCGTGTTGAGTAGAAGGGAGTGTCACTGAGTCCTTGAGTTGCTTTTTAATTTCCAGGACCACGGTATGATTAGACAGTGAACTGCCTATGTTCTTGTTTGTCATTCGAAATCATATTGTATTTTGTAGCGTTCTCAAATCCCACCGATGTAGATTCGATAATGAGCAAAGCGCGACCCCCCGTCAATTTACATTAACGATATTCGCCGAAAAATTCAACATAAAACGACAGACACACATAAAGGCGTCGAACAATTCCTTTCATCTCACGGCGTCTTCTGCCGCCAGCATAAACAAGCTCCGAGAAAAACTCCCTGAATAATAATTAGGGTTGAAGATTAGGACGGCGGAGCGGATTCGGCCTCTTGCTATTAATTACGGTGCCCAAGGCGGACGCGCTATGTGCTCGGTATATAGGCTCGAATTTCCGGGCATATACCTAACGTGGCACGTATCTGGGCAGCGCGGCGTCTCGCGTGCCCCCCCGGCCCCGGCCCCGGCCCCGGCCGAGCCCCTCCCCGTCTAATTGACGGCGCGCCGGACGCCGCCGTCGCCCGCGGGGACTGCGCTCCGCCTTCCGGGCTCCGTGCTCAGCCTCCGATTTACAACATCGGCCGATAATCTTTTCTTGATGACGCAGCCACACAGATATACATACAACTATCCTGATACTTTTCTTTCTTTATCGCTTCCTCGAGAAAATCGGAATTCCATTTCCAAGACTCACGGGTTTAACCTAGATTCTCTGTCTCCGCTGTTGCTATGCCGGTCGGCCCGTGTCTAATAGCGTTGCGATGGAACACTGCGGTCCCCGGTTCGACGCATAGATACAACCTCTCAATGACTGGACATCGGATTTTACGAGCCATCGGAGCAAAGCGAACAGAACAGAGGATTACTTGAAGGATCCGTAAGCTCCTATCGTAACGGCAACTAACATTTTCAATGATCTTGAAGCGCACAATAACAATGGGATGGAGTGTCCGCCGCAGTGGTCCATCACGATCACCGGTGCAGATAGTATTGAGCGTCGTCATCTGTGCCTAGCTCTACATAGTACCAAGTCTTAATCTCGCAGGATCGCACCGAAAGTAAGTGTCGTCAAAGGGCCCATCGTGGAGTTTATTAAGTCTCATCAGGACGGAGCAAGGTGTCAACACGGCCGGCTGCTCCCGTTGGGATAATTAAAAACTCTCATCGCAGCCGGAAGACGTGGAGAGCGGGGGGTGTAGAGGGGTGAGAGTTCGGGAGGGATGGAAGCCACGGGGATCCGCGAACGCACTAATTAATAAGGGTCCGTCGATATTGATTTACGAGCTCGCCGGTGCCCGGTAATGACGCAACGTGCCCGGGAGCACGTGGCGCGCAGTAAACACGGTGACGTCACACGCTGAGCCCCCGATGCTTTGGAAACGTGTTGTGTAATTGTGGGTAGAGAGAAACGTGTTGGAGGGTGTTTTTGTACTTTATTTAGACTCAAAAGAATGTCTCGTGACAAACATTTCGAAATGCTTGTCACGAGACCGTAAAACAATGGAACGGTCTCGTGACTTAATTTGGTAACGTTTTTGTTAGCTGCAAAAGCACCTGTAAAAATTCTTGTAAAGAAAAATATCCTTAAAGTTCCTTTTGTTAAAAAAAGGTTTCGCAACACTTTTCAACACTTTCTTATCTTTTCAGTTGTAACCAAGAAAAGTGTGCCGTAATACTCCTTCATACTAAAACAATATCCCTTCATTACTTTCTGCAATGTACTAACATCAACAAAGCTTTAATAATTAGCCGTACCTGATATAAGACAATTAAGTTTCATACCAATTTTTCATGTGTAGTGGACCCTATATACTACACGAATGTCCCTAGTATACCGCACTATACAAACTTACATTCACGGACTTATCTCCCCGACGTAAGTTCGCCCACACTTCCATCACGCGATATCTTAAACAGCGCGCCGGGCATTAGCGGAAATTCCCGATTCCCATTCGACGGGCACACGGCGCGTCGGGGATTTGCATCGCTCCGGGAAGAAACGCAAAAAGAGCGAGATCTGACACCCCCTTAACACCCCCACGTGGAAAAAATTCACCCCCCGATATGTACCGCACGAGTAAGCGCACGTTATTAGTAAAAGTACAGAAGTTTCGACGTAACTGGGACTGGTTGGGGGTGAAGACTTGGGCTTATTTGTAGTGTAGAAAAGTATCGGCGGGTTCTGAGGATGTACCTCCCACTGAATCATACCGTATAATATAACTGTATTAAACATAATTACCGCTCGCGACTGTACACTCACTTCTAATTATCTGACTGATCATGATGTTCAAATGGAAAATAAACATGGTAGTGGACGACTTGAACATAGACTTAGTTGATACAATTTTATTTTGCACTGCAATGATTCAAAAATCCTTGGTCGTTTAAAAAAAAAAATTGGTAGTCTCTCGTTTCAAGATAAATAGTCCTCTGTTTCGAGGTATTCCTCGTAGCGCTCCCGTTTTGAAACGCTCCCATCTAAGCGCTCCCGTTTTGTTCCTCGAAGCGCTCCCACGATTAAAAATAGGGAAAAGCATGAAGTAAACGTAATGAAATATATCGATAATTTTTAAAAACTCATGTGTGCATCATCGACATCGAAGTTGCCTAACTAAATTACGAAATTGAGAGAATTATATCTTTTTGCTTTCGGAACTCTTATGTGTATGCAAGGACCAATGTTATTCGGGCACGCCGCAATAGCGGCGGTAATAGAATAGAAAAGAATAGAATACTCTTTATTATGTACACCATACAATTACAGGATACATCCAATCAATCTTAATATATAAAACAAAGACGGGTTTGTTACAACATTTATAACTCGAGATCTGCTGAACCAATATTCATGGTTATTGATTTGTTGGATTTGTCTCCGCCCCGAATAGCATAATAAATCTTTAAAAAAAAAGTAAAAAAAACAGTTTCCGCAAATAATAGAATAGGATCATGAAGAAGGTTTTAGTACCGAAATTGAATGAGGGATCTGAATAAAAAGTACTAGGAGAACAGAATCATGAAGAAGGTGTTCATACAGGATCACGAAGAAGGTTTTAGTTCCGAAATTGAATGAGGGATCTGAACAAAAAGTACTAGGAGAACAGAATCATGAAGAAGGTGTTCATACAGGATCACGAGCAAGGTTTTAGTACCGAAATTGAATGAGGGATCTGAACAAAAAGTACTAGGAGAACAGAATCGTGAAGAAGGTGTTCATACAGGATCACGAGGAAGGTTTTAGTACCGAAATTGAATGAGGGATCTGAACAAAAAGTACTAGGAGAACAGAATCGTGAAGAAGGTGTTCATACAGGATCGCGAAGAAGGTTTTAGTACCGAAATTGAATGAAGGATCTGAACAAAAAGTACAAGGACAACAGAATCATGAAGAAGGTGTTCAAACAGGATCACGACCTAGTTATTATCGATAATTTCAGTTAGTATAGTCCCATCTCTATCCGAAAGTTAATCATGGGAGCGCTTCGAGGAACAAAACGGGAGCGCTTAGATGGGAGCGTTTCAAAACGGGAGCGCTACGAGGAATACCTCTCTGTTTCAAATGAAAGTTTTAAATCGGTCTAATTGTAAATGTACTTTGGCAACTTTTTAGACCTATATAAACAACTCATGCGAGCGAAGTTTCAATAAAATCGAGCTCAATCATCGAAATATGTAGAAGAACATGAAAGTTTGTATGATATGCGCTTCGTCCTTATGCATAGCTCGCGGCTAACCAGTGACAGCTTTTAAATAAATGAATTGCCGAATCACCCCTCATCACACTAGCCTATACACTCGAATATTTTTTCTCACCCTTCAATACACCCTCTATACAGATAGATTTACGGCAACACTTTCACACTTTATCTGTTTCGTACTATTTATTGTAGTGCTCACAAAATAGCCGGTAGACTCCGAGCTATAACTATAAGCGTTTGCATTAAAAATTGTTGCTGAATCTGACCACTTTCGAGATGAACCTATAAAGGTTATTCTTTCTTTCACCGTTTAAACAAAACATATTGTTGTTATTTCAATATTTATTGATTTGATAAAAATTTAAACACATGTGCCATGAAATCAACAGGTATTATTAGTCTACAATCGAATTTGACACAATACTTTTTCATTTTACATTCTAGGTTGTTGGAAGCTATCGCTGTTAGCGATAAGACCGCTCTTTGTAACCATAGAATTCTGATCTTTAAAACTGTTTTTTGTAATCATTTTGGTGTACAATAAAGTGTATTCTAACTACTTAATTTTTCATGTTACATTATCGTCCAGTGTACAATGGCCAGCCTTTATTTTATTCACTTACTTACATGTGGGAATCTGGAACTTATTTACGAGAACTTGCTAACGGATCAAAAAGCTTTAATTTCTAAGCCAGACCAGAGACAAATAGGCACAAATCGAATTTAGGTAAAATATAAGTCATTACTTATCTTTACCAACTTTTACCGGTTACATGATTCGCATTGGTATAATCATTTTAGGGTTGATAGTGACTAGCTCACCGTCCATTCATGGACCAGGACCAATTTATTGTGATCCACGCGCGCCTTGCCAAAATCGGAACCAATTTATTGTGATCACGCGCGTCGCCTTGCCAAAAATCAGCCTAACTGAGGTAACAGCCAAATACGTACAGAGGTCGCGGAAATATCTAAGGTTATCCTGGAATGCAAAGGAAAATTGAAGGAATAGGATGGTTTACAATCCACCTAAGTGAGACGATAGTAAATGCCTTCAAAGATGGTTCCTCCTTAAAGATATGTACAAGGTATTTGATGTTACACCATCCCAAATAAAAAACTCTGCGATGAGTAGATGACTTTATTCCCGCGATGGATGACTTTATCCCCGTCATAGATGACTTTATTTACGGCTGGTTTATGATCATGAGTGTGCTCGTTAGTTCAGTGATCGTAAACAGTCGAGCGGGGCTCACCTGCTTGCTGCTTTATTACGTGTTCATAGACACTTTTCAACATGGAGGCTATCAATAAGAACATTTCATAGGTTATCTAAATGAAGACTCGACATGGATGGATGACAAATTCCAGAGGAAAGAAAAACAGGAGATTCTTAGAACAAAAGTAAGAGTTTCTTTTCTACAATTCTGTATCTCTCAACGTCTTTGCTGTTTTTATCATTAGTCAGTAGATAATAATTTTCAAAAATGTTCCTCTTTTAGAACGAGAATACTAAAAGCCAACCCTTTAAACGCTAATTCCCAAAAAGCGACGACGGAATATATCGTTCCTCTCTCCCAAAATGGCGACCCTTATTCACTAATTCTCACAGAAGGCCACGAGCCACCAGTTCTCGTATCGGGGTCGCAGCGATAGCGACTGTATCCATGACGTCACGGAGTACAGTCAGCACAATAAAGCGGGCGCATCGCCCGGACGAACTCGTAAACGCGCGATCTCAAACGACCGCTGCTGAACAGGAGCTAGTGCGGCGATACCACCCGCATCCACCACGAGAAGATGTGGAGAAGGTTCAATTGTGGTTTTATCCATTTTTAAAATTAGTGTAGCCTTCAAATAATCCCTCTTAAAATTGCGTACAAGAGGTGCGTGTCATATAGCATAATCAGCCTATAATGTTCCCATTTCTGGGACACAGGCTTTCTATCTGTGAGAGAGAGGATGACGGAATACACGAAATCTTGAACTTTCTCGATACTTGATCATAAGACACACGGCATAAAATAAGGTCATTACTTTAATATATGCACGTGTAACCATAAAGGCATAATTTGAAAAGTTTGAAGCCTCAAACGCCTTGAGGTATAACATCCCATGCGATCAATTAAGGGTAAATAAACTGCGAGAATGATATCAAAAGGTTATTAAGTTTGAAACACCAGCGAAAGGACGCATAAGTCCAGTGACAGACCAAGGCATAAGAGACGAAAAACAGCAGAGATAACAGTGATGCAAGTCTTATTTGAACTACAACACACAGGGTTCCTTCTGCACAGCCAGGGGACTTAAAAGGGTACCCTTCCGAAGCAACAGGGAGAATTCTTAGTCAGTAAGAGGTTGATAGCTCCGTCCCGGCGAAGAGATAAATACTAGAAATACTAGAAATAAAGATAAAATTGATCAACCTTATTTTAGACTGTCGAAAGTACAAAAATCTTTTATGGGGTACTGTGTTAAATGTTACAACAAAATACCTAGTGAGGTCTTAAAACTAAATGAAAGAAAATTTAAAGCTTATATCAAAAATACTCTATGTCAACAAGCATATTATAAATTAGAAGATTATATTCAAGATAAAAATGCTTGGAAACATGCTGGTCCTGCTCCATAGTACAATGTAGGGCTTGAGCAGAATCAAACTTGGTTGAAATTTTAATGCTCACACACTGCCTATATTGTCTTTAATTTTGTATAAAAGTTATAATTGCATTATTTTGTGAAAGTGTGAACACCGTGTACCTTTTAGCTGTTTTAATTATTGTTTTTTTGTATCTTTTAAATGGTTAAATGGTCATAACTTTAGTACATCGCTTTCACATATATATATTTTTTTTTAAATAGTGATTTCAAAACATTGTGAAACATTTTTGAAAAAGAGTAAGTATGGAGTTTCTTGCCCATTCTTCTCCATACAACCTACCTTTGCGAATGGGTGTAGAATCAATCCTATCCCTTCCTATTTCCTTTGATTTTAATAATCGACGTTCAAAAGTGCCTCTTTGATGGCCTAATTGGAATAAATGATTTGACTTTGACTTTGAGACACATTTGATGTCATTTACCACACAAGAATGAAATGGTTCCTCCTACAATCTTTGGCCAGAGTCGCTAGTCCATTCAGTCCATGAACTAATTGCAGGTTGAACGTAAACGGCTCCTATTTTATCCAATTGGCGGAATCCCTGTCAAACAGACGAGGTGTAAGTGCACTAACGTAAACGCGTAGCTTCGGCGTTATCACCTGTCAGTGCTTGTTGATACTTAGTTATCCGTGGCTTGGCTAGTCTATTGAATTGGGGCTATATAATGTCCTTCCAAATTTACAATTCAGTAGCTTTGGATAATACGGAAACCAGTGCCTAAAATATCTTGCACAAATCTAAAAATGTTCAACCAGGGTGTGCTTATTGATTACGCAATAGATTTTGAAAGAAATCGTAGTCCAATTGCTTCAATGTATAATGCGTCTGCTCAATAACATAAATAACGCGATTAAATACATTTTTTTTTGAACCGTCAAAATTGCATTAAGGTTTGCAAAATTACCCATTATGTTTAAAAAATGGGATTGACGCCCTTACTGATTCCTGAGCTAAGAAATAAAAGAAGGTAATAGGTAAGTTAGGAGGCTTTTTTTTTGTATGTGGTAAAATCATCAAATGAGTCCTCCCACCCCTCACAGGGCAGGAGGGACTGTCAGACTCGAACTGACTAAAATACACGGTGTCCTTCAATAGCCCTTTATGTTCCGGGGTCACGGTAATGAAATAAGTCCCGCGACCCCGGAAGTTAGGAGGCAAAAAAAAACTAAATAGTCAAATGATAAACTTTCATTGCAGGAACAAACAAAGTGGGACTTCTCCCTCCCCTCTTCGAGTGGTCTCCTCTGAATAACGTCATTACCAGCTTTAGATATAACGACGGCGTTCGGGAACGGCACAATACTGAATACTGAAAGCTGTACATTCGCCGTTTGTTAGAGCACGGATAAACTTCTTGGCTCGCCTTCAGAAGAACGGCAGGTGCTGCACTATAAGATCATTTTTCTTATGATGGATGCTGAAAAAGTATTGGAGGAGTGCTCTTTCATCTTTTCTCTTTTTCGACAAGTTCTTTAGTTTGAATTTAAGCTAAGGAATTCGTATTTGATGAACTTGTGGCAATGCGCCACCATGTAGTCACCATGTAGGTTGAGACAACAGCTGAGGTGGAATACCCACTCTGTTACAAACGGTTGGTTTATTGGGAGAGAACTGGCATGTTCTAGGACAACAAATTGTGAAGACATTCGTGTCATTTACCAAGCCGCTCTGGGTTCAATAGACCCCATGACGGGGTCCCCCTTAGAACGCCAAACCCTGCTGTGGTCGCGTGACTATCTCATCAGGTAACCATTACCCTGGAATTTGAAAGGCTATTGAGGTATCACCATGGATTTTAGTACAAGTCTGACAGTCCCACCCTGGGAGGGAGGTCTCATTTGATGATTTAGGCATTGAAAAACAAAATGTTATCACGGTGGGTCACATGATTTCTCATAGAGTGGAGACCTGTGACCTAGCAGCATAAATCACTAACTAGCTATAGGTTGACTTGGGTTTCGGTTTACGACAGTTTCAGCCATTTCAGCCCTGAAATGGACCGGATTATGAAATCACTTGAGGTTCTAAGTCTAGGTAAGATAACGTGTTCCCGAATGTGACTCGACATACGACGACGTCTAAGGTGTTACTGGAGACAGCGTGTCTTGTTCAGAAACCTTCCACCTGTCTTATTTGGTTAAATCTTGGAACTTACTTTTTGGAGGAATTTGTTCTGGCTGGGCGGTATCGAAACTATGAAGAGCAGAACTTATAACATCACATGCCGAATGTTCATGACGAATAATTAAATGTTATGAAAATATCTTGTTTTAATGCATCCTTAACTGCATGCATGAAGGCGGGAGATGGGAATTCATCCAAGCCTGGACTTATGTCTCAGAATTAAAACTAAATATTTTTCATAACTTTTAATGTCACGGATTTCCACAAAGTAACACCTGATGAATATAATTTATCATCGAATGATATATAAAGTTGTCACGAGACTAAACAGAGTACCGCGGCCCTAACAAGACCGAAGAAACAGTGGTTTTCAGTAAATATCTACAAGACTGTTCTTTCAGCTCGACACAGGAAGGGTCAACTGATTTGATGATTTTCCTGCAAACATCTAAAATTCAACTATAGTGCTCTCACATTTTATTTTGCCAAATTTCAACATAGAGTACTGATATAGAGGTATACTAAAAAGAAAACTATATCCTCTCACAGGTCGATTATAACGGAAAAAGTATCGCAAATAGGCGCACTTTAAAACCTGTCAGGAGCCAGTGAAGCGCGGCGTGGTGGATCCGAAGCGCGGACATGAAAAATGACGTCACATTAAACAGCACGTTGATAAATACCAGGCGTTTTGCATAAGTCACAGGCCACCGTGTAAACTGCTGAAGTTTATGTAGCTCAAAATACCAGCTTATGGGGTCTATACTTTTCTGTCTGAGCTACGTTGGAAATATTTACGTTGCTGCAAAAGTTCAAGTCGAAAAAGGTTTTTATGTCGACTTTATTTTTTTTTATATGCGACCTAATTCTAACAAGTTAGTAATATTTAATTCGAATGACTGACTTCGATAATAAAAGAAAACAGTCTACTTTTACATACTTACTCATCACGTACAGAGGTAAAATACAACTCGATCAATTCATTATTACTCCCTGCAAAGCTTTCTCACCATTTTAGTTAATTACGACTTAACGAAGGAGATTTTTCTTTAAAAAAACTGATCTGATCTTAGAATGTAAGACTTAGATCCAGTACCAAAGATCTAGGGCGCAGACCCTGGAGGTAAACCCATGAAAACTGACTACTCGTAAAGCATCAAGCTTTTCAACGTTCAAGACTGCTTCAATTTATCATCAATAAACAGAACAGCAACTTATAAAGTTCATTATATGATTGTTCCTTTAATACTTAGCAACATTCTATCTTCAAAACGCAATGTTGCCATCATCGAAGATGAAAAACTTCTAAATAAACCCACAAGACAACGTTAAGATAGCGGTACTCCCATATTCTTCGGAGGAAATGAAATGGAAGGAATACCAGCACATGAGACCGCGACCACAGTATAATAATATCAGTAGCGTAACTCGGCCGCCAGACAGATTTAAATACCTACAGCCGCGCGGTACGTAAACATGCGTTAGGGCTACCCGTCTACATCATTTTAATAACATTTGCCTTTGCGTACTTTCTGTTTCTATTTTAGTTTCGTGATTGTAAATATACTTTTTTTATATAAATAAATGAAATACTTTGTATAATGAATAGGAAGTGTTCAATAAAAATGCGTGTTGTTTTTTGATTGGTAGATTTCATAAAAAAAAGCACGTTTTTGTTTGAAAAACAAATGGGGCTTATAAAGTCCGATGTATTATAGAAGTATTTGAAACCGAAAAATATTTGCGCCTCGACTGAGTCGTACGAAATGCTTTATTGTTAAATTTTAAAGTATAATAAATCCGCATTCTAATATAAAGCTTACTTAAACTACTCGTCTTATTAAATATCTACTCGAACTGATTTTTAGAGAAAAAATCACGCGGTTATTGTTAAAAAAACAACACACCGTCCGCTCGACACTGCGGTACAGCCGTGACTGTCTGCACCCCGAGCGCGCCCCGACATCGAGGCGCGTAGGTATAGCTCGCTTTTCATCCGTTTGTATGAAGTTGGAGTACTGTATTATTATATTACCGTGCCGCGACGCTGGTTGAATGGCGTATCGTGACGTCACATTATCCTATTTATTAACCACTTAACCTATCTCGCATTCACATTTTTTTTTTAATTTTAATTCTTTGTTTAAAAAAACCGGCCAAGTGCGAGTCAGACTAGCGCACAATAGGAACAAAATCATGTCTGTTGTTTAACTCCGTTTAAATATATTATATTGATTCAGTTTTTAGCGGCAACAGAAATACATCATCTGGGGAACAAAATTTCAACTGTCCATCACGATTCATGAGATACAACGGTGATAGATGGACAAATATACAGACAGACAGTTGGACAGCGGAATCTTTGTAATAGGATCACACGTTTAACCTTTGGGTACGTACCCTAAAAAAATGTTGTTCACAGTTCCGTTTGCTCGAAAACTTCAATAATAATGATGATCTTTTGAATAGTACTTGTTTCTGTCATCAACTTTATCGATAATTATATGAAGTTGATATTGGTTTAAGGGCTGATTTTTCAATACTCAGATAAAAGATTTTATCTGAGGAATAAAAATGGCAGTTTGACAGCTCATCTATAGAAATATGGCGAATCGCTATTTTATTTAATTCCTCAGATAAACAACGCATGACAAACTCTTTTGTCGTCTGTCCATCGTTAGTCAGCTTTTATGTTCAATCTTCTATACTAATAAAAAGCAAATGCAGTGTGTGAAATAATAGGCTATATTGCATATTGCGTTTCCCAGGTTGAGAATACTTGTCGCAAATTACGTATAATAGTTTGAGCTTTATGGCTAGAACGTAAGGCAGTATAGTATATTATTATATAGGGTAGTTAACTTATGTTTCGAATACAGTCATTGCCTTGGAGATTAAACAGTTCTTTTTTAAAATTACAAGGAATTGTGGAAGGCCTTTGCTCAGGAGTGGGACAGCAGAAAATTAAAATATTAAAAAAAAAACATGTTTTCCTCTAGCATTACTTCCCAGAATTTGCTGATCCTTGTTAACAACTCTATCGAATCGCGTAAAAATAAAGGGTGTATTTTTTTCCAAAATCAGCGTGCTCCATTCCTGGCCAGGATTATTGATTTTTCTAAAATCCAATGATGCAGTTTTAGTTTTCGTCAAAATCGGCATCGAGTCTACTTTCAACGTTTTTCGATATTCCTCATAGTTTCAGATTTAGCAATCCACGTTCAGTTGATATACGACTAATTCACCCTGTAGTATACTACCTACTACTAGCAGCCAGTCCCAGCTTCGCACGGGTGGACATGATATACCTACTAGCCTGTTTCTCAGGGTGATTTTAGTTTTCAAATGGTGAAAAAACATTTTAAAATCGGTCCAGTAGCTTTTGAGTTTATTCCTTACAAACATACACACACAAAAATACAAATCTTGCCTCTCTATGATATTATAATGTAAATAATATAACAGGTAGCAACAGGAGCACCCAACACATCGATCCACGTGTCTATTATTTGGCATCTCACTTTTCCACACATGCCACGTTAGGTCTTCATTGTTGAACGATAAAAATATAATAAAACACCTGTGTAATACAATACACGTTCCCATCATGAATCCTCATGGCGACCAGACGTCTCAACGTACTTCACGCCTGGCTGGAAACTCTAGGACTTTGAAGAGGAACAGAGAAATAAAGCAGATATTCAGGAGAAAATAAGGTCTAGAATTAAGTGTACGGAAAGAAATGGAGAAAACTTTATTGGGAACTTATGTTGACAATATTAATATGTAATTAGTCTGTCAGTTAGAGTTTTGAAAAATAATAGATATCTATCTTTCCTTTTGTTAAACCCCTACTAATATTATAAATGCGAAAGTAACTCTGTCTGTCTGTCTCCTTCTCGATTAAACCACTGAGCCGATTTGGATGAAATTTGGTACAAATATAATTTGTGAGCCGAAATAAATAAAAAACTTTTTTCAAAAAAAATTTAAACCGCCTTCAAAAACAAACACAAAAAAGGGTAAAATAACCTACAAAATAACTTTTCTTTCGGAAGTCGGTGGCTTTTTTTATTATTTCGATGTCTTTTTGCCACCGACTTCCGAAAGAAAAGTTATTTTGTAGGTTATATTTTTACCCTTTTTTGTGGTTGTTTTTGAAGGCGGTTAATTTTTTTTTGAAAAAAGTTTTTTATTTTACTCTTTTTAGTTTTAATATTCAACCCAAATTCTTGGCAAATACATCATTTTATTACATGTGCACTAGAATTTTGTAATCCGTAGCACCGGTATTAACATCGCCCATGTTGTGTGCATAAAAGAAAGTTCCAATAAAATTCTCTATCTCAAAAAATGCTGAACAGAGTTCGATGAAACTTGCAGTATTCCTTAAGGTGAACGATCCTTAATACAACAAAAAAACAATTTTCAAAATCGGTCCACAATTGGCGAAGTAATCGCGTAACAAACACGCAAAAAGTAAAGATCATCATGTCATCCAAGTAGGCGAAATTAATAAAAATGCTCACAATATAAAAAGTACTGAACCAAATTTGATGAAATTTTTATGGGACCACACTGCACGTATCCTGCATCGAACAAAAAAAAGTAGAAAAAAAAGAGTAGAGAAAGAATCACACTAATCGGACTAGAAACCTCGGAGTAATCGATGTACATACATAAAAAAAAAAAAAACATGCCGACCGAATTGAGAACCTCCTCCTTTTTTTGAAGTCGGTTAAAAACGTTGCAACGTAAAAAACGTTGCGCGCGTACGAAGTCGCGACCAAAAGCTAGTCTATCCATATTTAAAAAGATAATACGCATCAAAATTTAAAGTAGGGACTCGTGACGTCAGAAGCAAGTATAAACTATAATTATTTGTGACGTATTGACAATTTTAAAAGCGTGGTATCTTCGTCAATTTTGGTTTACGTGTCAAAAGAAAAAATACGTTCCCCATTCCTCGTCCTTGGATTGCGAAAAAATGCCATATCTTTGTGAAAAAGTTTTGTCAAAGAACTTAATCAACATGTAAGATAAAAACTTTATAAACCAGGAGAAGGCTGTCTGTCCTTATTCCAGATTTTTTTTTTGACTGCTATCCAACTTTTCGTTTTTTTATCATTTCAACTTCCGAAGCTTGTCGAGACTAACAATGAATAAATTATCCGAAGTTGAAGCATTGTTTCTGTGTTTGTTGCGAAGGAAATAAAAAATACCACATCGCAATGTATTGTCCGATCGACGATCGGAGCAAGCGGGTGTAATCATCAGTAAGGTTTTTATAAAAAGAATCGGAAAACCGCTGTTTGGTTTAATTGGTTTTAATTCCTTTCTGATTAGGTGCGTCCACACAGAGCGAGCAGCCTTGCGAAGCTGCTTGCTCTGTGTGGACGCGTCTATTGTTTCTCGACCGAGGCAAAAAAAAAAACAAGAGGTATTCCATATAGGGCACCTACTGACAATAGCACCTGAGCTACTGGTACCTTATCTATACCACATAAGGCTCCAGTCAAATTTTTTCACAGGTCCCAGCTGCCCTACGTGGAATACCTCCAAAACAAAAGCCGACAGTAACCGAGCTGTTTCGCGCAGCAATTGCCTCGCGAGGTTGCGCGCTCTGTGTGGACGCACCTATTGAGATTGACTTATATATTGAAGGCCGGTATTTATAAGAACCGAACAAAATCGCGGGCAACAGCTAGAGCTATTACAAATGCGAAAGTATGAAAAGAAAAAAGGAGAGAGGATGTGTTTGTAACTATTTTACTTAAATGCACTTGAACTGATTTGTATGTTTGGCATGTTGGTGGTTTGTAATCTGTTAACATGATACCGTGTTAAATCCCGGTATTACATTGTCATGGAATAATTTTCATTTTCCACGTGAAGCCGCGGGCAAGTGTACAATAATAAACACGTTAGTTAATAAACTCATATAATGTTGTGTATTATGATAACTTTTGAGGGTCTAAAACGGTCACATAGCAATATTCTAATGTTATAAGTTGATAGTATATAACCTGTACTTGTTACCTCGGTATTAGATTCCCGGGGAATAATTTTCGATTTCCACGTAGGTGAAGCCGCGGGCAGTGTACAGTAATTATTCACACAATTATTATGAATAACAATAATTAACATATTAGCACATTAGTTAATAAACATATATACAATGTTGCTTATTGTGAGATGACTTCGGCAGTAGCACGTGGATTCATAAGTAGTAAGTGTTTTGAAGTGGTGAATTCGAACATATCTCCGTCTCATACATTACAACTTCTCATTTTTCGACACGAGTTGTATAGCTCTGTCTCTTTCCCACAGCCTAAACTGGATAGAACTGAGAGCTCATAGTAAGGCCTCAGGTGGCCTACCATGACGTCTTAAATCCAGAGTAGTTCCAGTATGGGAAAGAGACAGAGCTATAGAAGTCGTCCAACGCCACCTCGTTTACTCACTAGAACTACTCTGACTGTAAGACGTTTTGGTAGACCACCAGTTGATGAATAAGACACGTCCAGCGATCGACCGCGTGGCGTACTACCCCAAAATTCTACGCCCCCTCCGCTCGTCCGCGCGGATAAGCGGACCTGTGTGAATAACACCTAAGATTGTGGTGACTTATTCATACAGCGTAAAAGCTAATCTTATGATTCAAATCTGCAAGAGCAAATATAGCTTCATAGAACTGTATCTTTGACAAATAATACAGGATATTATTGATACATTACGTAGATGTTTCTATAATATAAATACTGCTACAGATCTTGAATAAACCACCTACTGTGATGTCTCCCACGTTTTCACCCACCGGACGGTACAAAGTCAAAGAGCCCAACATCTGAACACTAAATACATCGTATTTGTACACTGATGACCGTACGACTGTGTTGGGATTAGACTAGGAGCCTTCAAAGCGCTATTTAAGCTCTGCATGAGTCTGATTTTGCAGAAATAAACGCTGAGCTCTCTGTGTTTTGGGTCTGATGTTATTAGAATAGATTAGTATGTATTTTTTAAACAAAAAACCCTGAAATTAAGTCTGGTTTTTACATTTTCACGCCTAAATCACTAGACTGATTTTGATGAATTTTGGCATAGAGGTAAATTTTCATTTTATTTATTTTATTTTATCCTTTATTTCAGGCAACTAAGGGCAACTAATAAAGTATTATACTAACAATCCTCACAATAAGCATTTTCATTTGATGTCACATGATGCAGTTTACAATTTTTTTTCATTGTTGTCCCTCCGATGTCTATGTTGTTTTAAGATCATAGGACTACTGTGAATTTTCTTGTAATCTATATACAAAGGACTTCTATTATTATATACTAGAAGTCCTTTGTATATACTCAGTATTTTCGGAGATAAGAGATAATACAGAAAACACACTTGAGCAATAGGAACTGACATGTTTGGAAATGGCATAACTACCTACTTAACTGTTCTAAATGTATTCAATAGATAAATGTTTACAACATAATCGGTCCAAAAAGTTCACAGAAAATTAACTGTGAAGGGCGGACGGTCACACGACTTATCTTATAAAGATTCCGTTTTTTATTTCGAACCTACGGATCCCTAAAAAATATATTTTGACATCACAGTCATGTGTCAGACATTTTATAAATTCATAATCTTGACCACCCATCATGACCTTTTGACGCGGCGCTAGTGTCTATGTCGTTACATCAAATTGCATTATAGAAATTTAGTACCTCTAATTTTCCGCAGGTCATGAGTAGTAACGAAACTATAGTATCGGCAACTTGCGTCGGGTTGTGTACGAAGGTTCGTACACAACGCTATGCAAGTTTCCGATACCTTACGATTTGGTTTCCAGAAGACTATCGCAATACAAATCTTTAGAGGCTTATTTTGGTGATGCGTCGCCGACTCTAGCCACGCGCGACTCCATTTATCAAGATCGCGGATACCCAAGTCTGCGCGATTTATAACCGACGAAAAATTTGTATCTAAGTTTTATTTCAAACTTTATTATTAAACATCTTTGTATTTGAAGTAGAAAAATATCCTTGTTTGTATCATTACAATTAATAATAATAATATTCCACAACTATCACACAACGTCATCTAGTCCCAAGCTAAGCAGAGCTTGTGTTATGGTTACTAGACAACTGAAAAACATACTTTTATTTTCTAAAAATATAAATATTATAGATAAATTACTCTCAGACACAGAACAAAAATGATCGTTTTCATCACACAAACATTTGTCCTGGGTGGGAATCGAACCCACGACCCCCGGCATAGCAGTCAGGGTCACTAACCACTAGACTAACAGGCTTGTCAAATTCAAAAGAATATTCTAAATATATTATGGAATACTTAAGCTTTTTTTTTACATGGTAAAATCATCAAATGAGTCCTCCCACCCCGGTCAGGGCGGGAGGGACTGTCAGACTCGTAGTGACCAAAATCCACGGTATCCTTCAATAGCCCTTTATGTTCCAGGGTCACGGTAATGAGATAAGTCCCGCGACCCCGGAACATAAAGGGCTATTGAAGGACACCGTGGATTTTAGTCAGTACAAGTCTGACAGTCCCTCCCGCCCTGCCCGGGGTGGGAGGACTCGTTTGATGTTTTTTTTTACCACGCAAAAAAAAACAAGGGGCAGGAAGATGTTGATGAAACTTCACTGATACCAAAATAACAAATAATACCTAGTACCTACCTACTTACTATAACAGAGAATTCTTTTTTTGTATATTTTAGACAAAACAAATAAAAAAAAATGGAATAAAACTCTAAAAAACAAGTGAAACACGAAAACAGAAAAATTCTATCTTTACCTGGGGATTGAACCCATGGTCACCACCATGAAAGTCAAAGCATAAACAAATCGAGCTACCTTGTAGCAGAATCGCGCGGCGAAATTATGAACCATATTCTTCCTCAATATTTTTGCATGAAAATACATTTTTCTCCGTGCCAATTTTAAAATTCCAAAAAATTGAAATTGGAATGCGCCCGCCATTTTTAAAATTAACAGCATTTATTTTATGCAATGAGATGTACATTTTGTGATTTGTACAATATATTATTAAGGTTGAATATAGAATGGTGGCCGAATAGACGATTTGAGTCTTACGACTCGAGTCGCCGCTGTGTACGGATCATGCGCTACTAGAGTCGCGCGACTTAGGTATTTGACTGGAGTATCGGATACCCGAGTCGCCATGTGTACGAAGGGCCTTAGTGTACATAAGTATAGCGGTACAATCGCGCCCGATGGTAAGACGACCGACCGCAGCGGGCAGGCTTTGTGCGCGCTCGTGGCGAAATTACGCTGAGGATATGTTCATGAGCGGAGCGGGGGCGGAGATGTCAATAAATTATTTGATACAGCACCTATGTTCATCGTTACTAGAGGATTTACATGTGCTTATTTGAGTTGCCAGCATGCTAATAAACCGATCAATAAACACACGGGTTTTTTCTAAGTTGGCGAGAAGTAACGGTCCAGGCCATCCAGGTAACGGCACTTAAGGCAAGCTATGATCTCCGGAGACAGCTAAGCGATCTTACTGGCACATGGCGGCGATATTACGCCTCGCTAGGGCAACCCGCCTCGCGACCACCAAAATTATCAACAAATTAGATTTATTTGAACAGCATTTGATATGGATACGTTGTGTTTCGTACAAAAACGTGACTGATAAGATTAGTATAGCTGTGGAAAAGATGACGACGAGGTGAAACTGAAAAATCATAGCAGGTAGCGTTTTGAAGTTTCTGCCTCTCTCATCTTCCTGGGAAAAAGGCGTGAGATCCAAGCATTTTTATTCCTTTACGAAAAGAAAGTAAAATTAAAAGACACGCTTTTCTGGTGTCACTGTGACCTCAGTCCGGCTGGGTTGCGAGCGGGCGTCAGGTGCCCGTATTTTGGTCGGTCGGCTCCGACTAGCTGTCGCCGGCTCAGTTTATGTAACACATACAGTTATATACATACGATATGTATATAGATATACATGAAAATACAAGGTTATATACAACGGTTTCTACATCACAACATCACTGTTACCAGGTGTCGTAAAACACGAAAAATATTGAAACGTGAAACTATAAAAGACCCATTGATAAAAAGCTCGCCGCGGAATAATTTGAATTTAAAACCTCATTTTAATAAATGTGATTTTTAGACATCTACATATATTAAAATGAGGTTTTTCCCTGGTACATAGCACATTTAGCACCTACTACCTAATTAATACATAGTATAAGTAAAAATCTTAATTTAAATATTCTAGAAAAATCATGCTTGGAGTCATACGACTCAATTTATGATCGTTAGAGAACTCCACGTTTATGTAACTAATCCTTTGCTCCGATCAAATTGAAAGCACGGTTAGCGCAGTGTCAGAATGATAGATTCGATTCTCGTATGAAACATTTACTTTTATGATCTACAGGTAGTTGTACCGAGTCTGGTTGTTTGTGTCAGTATTTTTAAATGTTTGTAAACGGAACCACGATACCGGGGAAATTCGTAGGCCCCAGTTAAAAATTCTCCGACACCGTGGTTGGTTTTCAAAAATAGTTTTTTCATCCCATCTATTCGAAAAGGACGACTTGGTTCGCCTTTAAGTGCACCCAAAAGTGGTGTTTTCTATAGGAAACTTTTAGCAGGCAGTAATGAGTTTTTAATCCTGAATTTGGAACATCTTAGTGTTGAGCGCCAAAGAAATCTATCTAACATATAAAACTGTAGAAACACCTCTAATCCTAGGCGAATCTACAAACATTATTCAGACCCGAGTTTCCTAATATCTCTATGAAGTACTAGGCTGACATAATTGAGTAGGAGCTTATCGGAGCTACAAAACGACAGCTAATAAGACAAACAATAACATACCGCGTATGGTCCTTCTATAGTTGGGTAGGTAGGTAGTTGGGGCTTATTACACTGAGGTCTGTTTCGCCGCAGTCTCAAGGCGAGGAGTTCGCGTGACGACGCAGCTAAAATACCGCCTCGCTTGCTACACTGACACAGTGCACAGGAAAATGGCTGACAAAACTTTTAGAAAAACAAGGAAAGAAAGAAAATATGACTATCGACATAATCCGTGACATAATTATGCCCGAAAAACACACAATGTAATAGGCTATTTCACTCAAAAAAAATTATTAGTCCAAAATGTAGATTATTAAAAAATATTAAACCCGTATTTTTTCTTTTGTCACGTAAACCAAAATTGACGAAGATACAACGCTTCTAAAAATCACAAAACGTTACACGGTCATTACAATTTAACAAGCGTAATGACGTCACAAGCCCCCACACCCGAATTATATTTTTTGTCAATATTCATTGACTAAAAAAAGTATTTTTCAATATTATTTTCGACGGACTAAATAGATTTTCAATTTATTTATGCAGTAAAATACCCTATTGTGCATAAAATACAGATGCCTAGCCAGCCTCTTTGTTTTGCCAACTGATTTCAACAACCCTTGTTAAAAGACTGGTCAACAGATATGAACTGATCCTTGATATAGTATAGTATAGACACCAAAAGGACCAAAAGTCACAATGCTTGTATCACAAATGAAATAGTTATTTGTTATACAAGAGTGCAAAGTTGATTTTTAACCGCGTGCTCAATTTTGATGACCGAGCAAGCGAATGATTCTAAAATTGAATCACGAGTGCAACGAGTGATTCAAAATTAGAATCATGAGCGATAGCGAGGGAATCAAAAGAGCACAAGGTGAAAAATCTTTGCACTCGAGTGCAACACGTAACTTTTCATCCCACCTCAGCGAGGAAATGACTAAATGCAAAAACAAATAAAAACAGATGTACATTGTACAAACACAAGATAGGCTTTTATTTCAGTTTAGGTATTAAGTAAGACATTATTATAGAACAGAATAATTTTTAAATTAAAACAAATAATATAATTATTAAGTTACTTATTTTTATCTTGGTTTGTCATAAAATAACAATAAGACGTGAAAGGAAAACCGCACAAAGCAAATAAAAAAGGTAAAACAAAGTACTGAGCCAAGAATGTTTCGGGTCTGAGATTTTAACAAAATAATTGTAGATTACGTTCCAAGGGAGGCGTATTGAATTCCGAAGCGATACTAAGGATTCTGGGGGTGAACCTCCGTCCGTAGCGCAGCGAGAAGGTTCAAGTGTTAACACCCGAAAGAAACGAGGGAATAAAGTTAAAAATCCTTAGTGAAGCGAGGGATCCAAGTTAGCCCAAGGCAACGCAGCCTTACACTCGAGGAGCGTACTCTGCTTTCCCACCTGTGTACCACATCAAATTTTAAAAATAGAATTTGTTTCCTCGACAACCTTCGAACGTCAAGTGGGCACCACAGCAAGCGATCAGCTGTTGCGGTCACCGGCCGCCATTACTGCTGCTACTCTTTTGTTCATACGATGTTCTAAATTCAAATTTACTTTATTCACTAGAGGATAAAAACGGCTTTTACTCACTTGAGGATAAAAACGGCTTTTACGGTCAGATATCGAAGAGCAAAAGTACCCTTTCCGAGATGGTGGGATGAAAAAGCTATTTTTCTTTCTTTGTTCATTCATGCGTCAAATTAATTGGTCCACGAGTTCTACCAACAACACGTGTTGCGGTGAAATTGTACATCGACACGTGTCATGTTGTATACGTATCCACATCTAAACTTTACAAACAAACGAGATAAATGTGTTTGCGAAACATGCTGACCTTTTACTCCTTACTAATATTATAAATGCGAGAGATTGTGAGGATGTGTGGATGTCTTGGAGTCCGTCTGAAAATGATTGTCACTTTCTTACTGACCCATCTTGTCAGTAAGAACTTGTCTGCCCGCCTTGTTTTTGTCTTTGTTGTCTTTTATGTTCCAGGAGTACGGTGTCCTTTACTGATGGCAACATGAAGTTTATAAGATTATGCCACTATACCCTTCTTTCTGTGGTAAAATCATCAAATAAGTATGAGGATGGAGAGGACCCACGGTATTCCTTCAATGGCTCAAAATCATGAAAATCTAAATATTTTATTTTACATGGGCCTCAATGGGCTCTTTAAAAAGTCGGGAAAAAAAATTGTCACGGTTCGTGTTTCTCGTTCCCATGCAGAGAGAGAAGAACTGGCAAGAAACTCTCTGGTTACCCTTTAAGTTCCAGGGTGATGGTTATCTGTATAGACAGTCCCGTCACCCCCGCTAGGAGTTTGGCCCTCCAGGGATTGCCCGATATATTACTAGGGTTTCTAACACGACGCTGACGTGCCGTCGACTCGGCCATGGTCCATGATCGGACAGCGAGTCACCCACTACTTCAGACCTCGAACAAACTATTGAAAAGAAAACCTATTCTGCAACTCCATTACACTTTCGTCCACAACTTGCCAATCTTTCTGGCAGTGTGTAACCAATGTAACCTACGGGCACCGTTCGCTAGACGCGGACCCGCGACTCAGCTCATTTTCTGAGTGGCCACCCGACAGAGAATTATATCCACCGGCTCCCCACACGCCTGCCAGGGAAATTAGATCGTTATATTTTCAGGATTATCGCTCGGAAGTTACTAACGTTAACTAGGGCTGGAATGGCTCTAGTTTAGGAACTTTAACTGGAAGATGGCTGGATAGATGTGACGTACAATTAGGAGTGACCTGACATCTGCAATGGTTTGCAGATAACAAAGTAAAGGAACTTCGGATTTTTCGTTGTAAGTATACAATATTGTCTTAGATAAATTCTGGAGCCCTGACACAGCCAGAAGGCGTCGCGACAGACCTCGCAGAAGATGGCAGGGCGAGCTAGACAATAGCAATGACCAGTGGTTCCACTTTCACTGGTCTGACTTTGGGTGGGTCACCAAAGTAAAGAAAGTCTTTATTGTTGGATAAAAGCCTCATTTAGACGATGCAAGAAGTTGCACGCAAGGTGCACACAAGTTTTACTACATTGCGGTATTTTTTTGATCAACTAATTCATTGTCCATTTATAGCCGGCAATGTACCTAAACTTGCATGCAACTCGCGTGCAATTTCTTACATAGTATAAACGAGCCTTAAGTGTGATGCTTTTTTCACACTTAGTTTTTGGGCATTAAAAAACTAAACAGTTTTTTCATCGAACCATACCATCCTAAATTCTATCTAGATACCCACAAATTCCATCAATATCTCAAGCTAAAACTGAAATACATAGCGGTTATATACAGTGTGTACTCGCATGATGGCTACGACGCTGTATATAAGGATTTATATACGTTCGTACGGTACATAGGTTATACGCGAACGGCTCGTGCATGGCCGAGCTTAGAATACGACCTCCTGTGATGACGATTTGAGGTAGCTGGCTGAGTGCGTTGCTTGGGAGACGGTGGATATTTTTGGTGGCGAAAAATTGAGGATAATCACAAAGGTTCTTGTGAAAGGTCAAGAGCTTAGTACTCGCAAGTGACGTGTTTCTATGACGAGATATTTGAACTTGGAATAGAGGAAACGTAAATGTCAGGATCGATATAGGTGGCGTTAAGGAATGGCCTAGGCAACGAAATCAGAAGCTATCTGAAAAAGAAAGAAAAAACATTTCATTGGCGGAGCCGGTACACACAACATAAACAAATGAAAAAAAATAGTAGGTAAAGGATTAAAATACATAGGATAAAAACAACAAATATAACAGTGTCTCCCACGGCTACGAGAGCGATCCAAATGGCCCAATGTCGGTAGAAGGCAACACTTGTGTTGCCTTGTTAACGACCAACATCGTCACAGTTTTAACTGTGTTTTGTCGATGCACAGGCGATGAGATATCGGCTGACTGTCCTTGCTACATTTATGCTTCATATTTACGTCTGGGCTTGATTACCTATGGCCGAAAAAAACATTTAAAGCGGTGTGCCTGTTGATGAGGTTATTTTGTGTGTCTGTTAAGGAGGTTATTATACAGAAAGCGAATTTTGGCAAAAAAAAAAAAACATTTAAAGCGGTGTGACTATTAAGGAGGTTATTTTGTGTGTCTGTTAGGGAGTTTATTATACAGAAAGCGAATTTTAGCAAAGCTATTTTTGATGCAAGAATGCTAAATTAAAAGTAAACACCGCAAATTAAATAAAACATACTTATTTTTTCGATACTGATTATGTAAAAGCGTTCACAAAGATGAAATCTGTTGTAACAACTTTCACAAAGATCAAGCCACAATTTTCTTCAGAACAAAATAAAGATAATATTTTCCAAAACTGCCCAATTGTAAGTCCCTGTGTACAATCAAGAGCAATCAAAAGTACACATAGAAAAAATATCAAAAACGATGTACTAGTGAAATAATATTTTCTACTTTGAGACAAGACCAATTTCGTAATCGTGGGGTTTCTAAAATACTACATTTATTTTCTTAAAAATTTACGTTTTAAGAAAATACGTCAATCAATTCTATCCCTCCCCACGGTTTTCCGTCAACGCGACCAATCTCAAAGGAGATTGTCCATCCGCAGACGATTTTATAGGTTACAAAGATGCTCTTGGGCACAAGTGTAGTCTGTATTCCTTTATTTTAAACTCTGACGGGTCTCGACCAGAGAGAAATTAGGCGCAGGATCAACGTCTTGAACGTGCTTTCCAAGGCACAAAGCTGTCATATCGCCAACTTCCAAATTCTGGGCTGATACTCAGAAACATATCATGAAAAATGGCTCGTTTTAAGAATCGAAAAATATGAGCAGTTGTGAAACCGAGCTCAGAAACACATAACAGTGCTGCAGCAACACTACTGGGTTCTATAACAGTTCGCAGCACAGCACTGCTGCGCGGGAACGTTTCCCCTCCTAAAGCCTTGCTGTGAACCAGCGCGCCAAACAGCATTGCTGCGCAGCGCCTTAGTCGCAGCAACGCTGCCTCACCGAATGCTGCCGATATCGGAATTATACCTTTAGTGAAAACAGTAGAAAAAAATCTTTTTTGATTAGTAATTTCGTAGTTCGTGGCTGTACTCTACCGTCATTAAGCTTTATTTAGGCACATGTCCTCCACATTACCCAGTGAGCCGGTCACCATGACCACAGTCCGGGCAGGTGCGCTCGCATGGAAGTGGATAGTCACGGCCGCTGAACAAAAAAGTGATTTCCTGTGCATGCGCGCACTTCACACCGCCATACCCTCACCCTTGCGGTTCGTGGTTATGATGTAATGCGTTAATGATCTTTTCTCCTACTGTGTTAGGTTTGAGGCATGATAGTTTATTTTTTCACAGTTGCGAAAAGTCTGTACGTATTTGCGATTGAAAATGTTTCGGTACTCTATGGCTGACTTAAATCTATAAAGGGAACGTTTACTAAGCTTAGGATTAGCTCGGCCACGCTTCATTCAAAAATAAACTGTATTTGCATAACTGTTACTTTGTAGAAATATCAACATTAAAGTAAAACAAATACTGTTCATATTTGGACCAAATGTGTCAAAGCTAAGTGTAAAGTTTGCTGTATACGATTCAGTCAGAGAATATCCTGATACATGAAATATGAGCGAACGAAACTGCTTTCATCTAAAAGCTTGGGTATTATGGTGCTATTTTAGATTATTGACTAGAAACACGAAGCTATAAGTTGCTCATTCTTTTTGAAAAGAAGATTTTCATTCCATTCTCTGCATCTCCCACAATTTCACATTCCCGCTACCTCTCCCGCTCCTCTCATCAACATACCCGCTTCCCAATCCTGCGGCTGGCAGCTGCAACGTCATGGAAATGGACGGAGGCGCACCGTGAGACATAAAGGACTTACATAACGTTAACTATATCATGTTCCGATACCACGTATCGTCTCAGGTATTAAAGCGATATGCGCTCCTGGTAACGCTCTCACGTATTTAGTACTTAGTACCTTCATAACCAACGGGCGGAGAAAACTCATTTTTCCTGAAAAAAGTGAAGCAAAAATTTGTTCCTCAAGTTCGGTGAAAATTGTCCAGAATTTTCCGTGAGAATTTTTTTCGGGAATAAACGAAAAAGTGTCCAAAGCCTTGTCTCGATAGGACAGGGTTTAACGTCTGTCTGTCGTTGCTTCACGTTTTTCTGGACGGGTTTTTGTCCAACTTGCAGTTTGAGGACGTTTTATTGAGGAATGTATTTGTGAAAAAACTGTTATTTCATTCGTAAGCTCTATGCACTTTAAAGAAACGTCGCAATTCATGGAAACATCTCTCCTATTGTTGCTATTTAGTGCTAGACCAGTGATTACTGACGATTGAACCAGATTGTTCATGGATGTCACTGTTAAATTAGGTGATAATTTGATTTTTGTTTCGTGTTGATTTTTTCACGGGAACGTCACGTTTATGAAAAGTTCCATAAAAATCGTTTTAGAAGTGGAAGAAAACGCTTACACAAGATTTGAATTACCAAAAATATTCTGGATCAGCTAAATCAAACATTTAAAATTGACTTTTACACTTTCAAACAAGTATTTGTCCTGTTAGGATATTGAAAGATGGAAAAGTTCACCAAAGTGCAAGTATTCGGTGTCCTACTTATTTAAACACAAGTTCTGCAATTCTGCATCCCAAACAGGCTGAGTTTGCAAATCGTGGGGTCACATACGGGTAATACGGTTGTGTTATGGAAGATTCGTGATGAAGATTATTTGGAACCTGAGTTTGGAAACCCATTTAGGATAATGGATCACATTATCATTTTGTGATATGTTTGGCAGTAAAAAATATCTGTTTAGACTTTTCCTAATTTGATCTTTGAAGAACTTCTATTAAGGTCCACTTCTAGGCAATTGGATGCAGCTGAATTAGTTATTATTTACGGTACTTTGAGGGGTTTTCTTTAAAAATAAAAAACTCGATATCCTATTCTATTTTTTTAGGTTGTATAATCTTCAAATTAGTCCCATTGCTCTGTGTGTCAGAATCGTTCTGAATAAAATCCACCGTGTTTCTTCAACTGTCCTTTTCGTTCTGGGGTCACGGTTACCTGTTTAGAGAGTGTGTGTACCTCCTATGAGGGCTTCGTCAAATTGCTAACAGGTCTTTGAGGCGCCATCGCGTAGTTCGGACGGCGAGCTACCCATAACTCGCCGTCGTACTCTGCTTTTAAACCACTGACATTGATAACTTTACATAAACTGAACGTATGTATCTAATTACTGTTTAACCTCAAAGTTAACTAGATAGCAAATTGATATAAACACAGAGGCTGCAAATAGTTAATTAGGGAACCTAATTAGACTGCGAAAATAACAGCCAGCCGTGCGTTGACAAGGTTAGCGAGTGGCCGAGAGCTAAGTAACATATCACAGCCCTTGAACTATTGTGCGTTTGTGAAACTACCTTCTATAGGTAGGCGAAACATGTTTTAGGAGTGGCTATCCTGTGAGACAAAGAAGCTGGTAGTTTGTTGACATTTTGACATTCAACCGCTCGTTAACGTCTAGCGTGTGATATAAGATGAGTCTTCCATGTTTTACGACCTGATGATGTGTCCGATTTTGTAAAATTTAATAGTATATTTTGCAACGATTGAATAAAGAGCGGATTTAAAGCGAGGGCCATTATATGAATCAAGAGCTAGCGAAGGATTTTAATGACTGAATCACGAGCGAAGCGAGTGATTCAAGTAAGTATTTAAATCCTGAGCGACGCGAGTGATTCAGGCCCTCGATTTAAATCCGTTTTATTCAAGAGTTGCAAACGATACTTTATACCATGACTACGAGAAAAAGAAAGATTTGAGCGATAAAAGATATTCAACGAAACAAAATAAAGTTTTTTTCAATAAGTCTGCTCCACACACACGTGGGTGCGAAGTAGTCCAATCGCTCGGTCACTGCGCCAACAAACTGACATTAAAATCGGAGCAATGATTTGAATTAAGAGTAATTTTCATATTAGCAAGGGGGTTGTCCAGCATCGCGGTCGATGTCGAATGTACCAAAGTGTTCTGAATTCAAACACCAAAACAGTGCGTAAAAGACTACTTTTACGCACTGTTTTCCGTGAGTAAAAGTAGCTTTTTCGAGGGGGAATGGTATAAAGTCAATTATATCGTCTGAATTACAGAAGTGAAATTGATCTGTACATCCAACCGGCAGCCGGGAATTCAACACTATTATAATCATTCGCTTCACAAATAAAAAACTTAAAAGTTGCTATTTTTCTATCATCATCTGCCTAGTTCTTCCCAACTAGATATATTGGGGTCAGCTTCCAGACGAACCTGATGCAGCCGAATATCAGCATTTTGCATGGAGCGACTGCCTATGAGCGCCTGTAATTATTTAGCCACCAGCTCCTCAGTTGCTTTTATTTTATCTTTGACCCCAAAAACACAGTTGGTCGAAGAAGAAGAAGTTTGGTAGAAGATTAACGCGGTGCAGTAGACCCAGGAAACAATGTTACACAGCCTGACTTCTCCCGCTTGGGATACAGCCCTCTCTCTGCTTGTGCCACGCCTAAATACTTTTAGCGCCAGTTCCACCATCTTAATTTCTAGAAGGACCTAAACTGTCGATATCGACCAGTAGTAAAATCAATCCGATGCCAAACAAGATATAAGCTTGGGAAATGGAAAAGGAAAACTTTTAGTCCCGAATTTTGGAGAACGAAAAATTAATCCTTGCTACCACAACACAAGCCCTAACATCGCTCCTTGTGTCAGACCAGACATAGCCGTCAACGTGTTGGCTTAGCGTACGGGGGACACCTCGCCTGTCCGCTCCTCAAACGGACACAAAGCAAGCTACACAACACACCTGTATTTTGACTTGTGTATGTTGGTACATGTGTTTAGAACTGCGTGTAAGCTTGTGTTAGGTCTTTGTTCTAAGGTTGGCAATATTTTATCTTAAGTAGGAGATAGATACAATGCTAATGACCATATCATCAAAGAACAAAACGCAATAAGCAATCTCACATCCAGACTACGTTCAAGAAACATCTGTAGCAATGATGATGATTTTGAGCAAAAAGAATGAAAACTAGCATGGAAGTCCTATGCCCCCGATAGAAACAACTTTTATGGAAAATCAGGACTCAAAAACGAGTTGACAAAAGCTTACCACAAGACTGGGGTGCCCAAACTATATGCCGCAGCACTCTGTTGCGCCGTGTCAGAGGTGTCCCACGAGACTCTACTATTGACCATTTTTTGGATCCAACTTCCATGGATCCCAGATTCTTTCAAAGCACGAAATCCACCAGCAGTGCACTAAAAAGAGGGTCTCATAGAGCTGGCAACCTGAAAACCAGATTCACGTGCTCGGGTTTGGTTGAGCTTTCGACCAGGTACCTTGTCACTTGGCATTAACTAGCTAGGGCACCGAGGCATATGCTAAACCTATGTGTGCCGTAAAAAGAAAAAAATTGCGATAAGCCCATAAGATGTTTCCAAAATCTTATGAATGTTTAACATTGTTTTCTTCAAATGCTGAATGATGTGAAAGATAAAGACGATGAATATATGAGGAGACAGCTGATTGTGATAAATGGAAGAAGACTTGTTGGGCCAACCTCCAATAAATTGGAGTAAGGATATACGGGAGGTAGTGGCTAGACTGGCTAGTGATGACTTGGTATTTTTTTTTCACGAATGGTAGGGACGGGTAAATGTCCTTTTGATAGTAGTCCTTGAATTTATTATTTTCATTGTCACGGATATATTAAAGTTTATGTTTTATAAGTTTATATTTTATTTATACACACTAATATTCTGGTGACAATACATTTTCATAACAAGATCTTCTTAGAAGATAACTCTTTAACGGTTTAATTACCACAGATTAACGAACTTTTGTATAAGCGAAAAGATATAGTACAGTTAAAAGATAAAGTATAAACAAAGATTAGGTAAACGTTTTTCTTCTTGCCCGTTTACGTTTCATTTTTTGTATTTTTCATTCATGCTTCGTAAAATCGGTCTCTTCTACATTGGCAAGTCTCGTAGCAATTCAATAATTAAGAAAATCCCAATCAACCAAAATGTCTAAGGCATAGAACACACAGCATTCTGTTTCATAGTACGCAGTTAGTAGCATATAGTCGTGGGCACATGGCTATGTGGGCTTAGTTGGCAAAGCGTTGCCCCAGTTGCCGCGCCCCACGTGTCCGTGTAGCTGCTCAGACGAACGTTAAGCCGAGTGTGTACCGGCTTATATACCTACCTTCATATGTATGTAACACTAGCTACTCTTGTCGAATATTCAAAAGGAAAACTCGCTTAACTTTAGGCGTGGGAGGAAAATCGTGGCGAATATTGAACGTGTTTTTTCCTAAGAACATTTACAAAGGATTCGATTAAAAAGGACCTAAAAGAAGTTCACAAATATAAATAGAACGTCTTATAAAAAAAAGTTAAAACAACCATAATAATAATGTGCTACAAGTGCTACAAGAAATTCAAAACTAAACTCAGCACGCACATTTACAACTAAAACAAAACGTTGCAGAATAACTCAAGACATTTCTCAACGGACACTCCATTACACGATAGTACAACAGTGGAAAATAAGTCAAAACAAAATAAAACTAAATGCGTAAAACAAATCGGCGCGGGACGCGGCTGCGGGGTGGCAGGGTGCTGCGGAGGGGCGCGAGGGGGAGGGCAGGGGAACACAGGCGGAGGGTGCGCGGGGCCGGGGGGACACAGTCTACAACTCTACTACGGGGCACTCTCGGTTTCATTCATAACTTTTTACAAGTTTATCTGCGGCGATACCTCCTACATATTTATGTGTTTGCGACTGTGACGGGCCAAAGAGTAAGATTTTTCAGTTTTTTTTTTTCTTTTAACCTTCTGAAAGGTGAGATGTGTTAGGTGAAGGCTATAGGAACAGTTCAATTAGTATAGTAATAGCAGAAAGAGGGATGGTTAGAGTTATTCACGCTTTTCAGAAAAGCTTTCAGTAACTTAACACATTTTTTTCCTATGTAGACGGCATAATGTCTAGCAGTGAGAGTCATCTGAATGATGATGAGATGTCTAACGTTACCTAGACACATACAACATATGTTAACTTTCTCGAGATAACTAGGTGCCACGTTTCAATTATACTCACACTTCGTTGAAGTGACGTCAAAGCACTACTGATTCTGAAAAAAGTTCCCATTATTTCTATTTTTTCCTATTTCTATCATTGCTATTGCGTATCTCGGTGTCTGTGTGGTGATCATCAAGTAGCTGTCAAAAGGTAAATTTCCTATAATATTGGCTAGCATTTGCAATAAAACTGGTAAATGTTCCCTAAAATTAACTTTTCTAACGCTCTTGTGGCGCTCCACTCCTCAACTTAGCCTCATAACAGGTATCAAGCCATCCGAGTTCAGTCGACAAACGCTGCTCAGTGACTATCAAGTTAGCCAATAGCACTGCAGAGCTACGGATACATGCATTTCCCGAAACGCCATTGGCTATTCATCCATGAAGGTGAATCATTTGGGATATTGCTAAGTGGCTTTTCCACTTGAAAAATCATTAAAATAAAAATTAGGCACAATACTAAGCGCACCTACTCTTTGACCACAAACGCACACATGCGCACTGCCAACACTGTCGTCGTAAGACACACATTTATAAATTGAAATAAAGTTTGCTTTAGTTGGGCATCGAGCATGAATGAAAACGAAAGGGCGCGCGATTGTTATCACAACAAGCCTGGCGCTACGGAATTATTCGTTTTGTGTTTTAAAATCATGTTTTATTGTTTTTTTTTGTTTTAGTTGCTGTTTTGTTGACTTTTGATGTTTTATTGTTTATGTTGTTGTTATTTTGTTTTTTATTGTGTAGTTTTGTTTTTTACAAGTTGATTTAGTTATATGTCGAGTTTGGATAATTAAGTTTTAAGGATTTTAATGCAATAAGTAATGTAGGTATTATTTGAATGGATAGCAGCATCGGCGATTGTCAAGTTAATATTGTTAGGATTTGTGTTTCACAGTAAAACGCTAAGAAGGTTTCTAATTTTTAAACTGGTGCTAGAGAAAGCTTTACCATGTCAAAAAACTTTATAGGTACATACGTCTCGAGTTACCCATTACTTTAACAAAACATTTTACACAAAATAAAATCATGAATTTTCCACTTTCAATTTGAGTTTCCCAAACTAATAGTACCTACTTTTCTCAACTTCCTGAAAAATAATACAATTAAGAAAAATCATTTTCAAAAATTAAACATAAAAAAATGAGAAAAGGTATGGAGGAAGTCAGTTCCCAGCATAGAAAAATATGAGAAGAAATATATTTTGCAAGGTTCCTCGGTCTAATTCATGCATGTTTTTTTCACCTTTAGCTTACCTACGTAATCTAAATGAAAAACTAAATCCTTTCCCAACAATTTCCCTCGAAAACTTTCAAGTATATAAATCATGCGACTGTTATATAAATTTAGTTCGCGCTCGCTCCAATAGATGGCGGCAGCTGTAGCTTCAAGACAAATTAAAACTATTTGTCGCATTTCATGAGTTATTGTTAAGTGTTAGTGACCCAGTTCTCAACAGACTGTTTTGACTGGTTCCCTCGAAATTGGCCCAGCTTTGGTGTCGTGTTTGGCCTGATTTATTTTGTTTTGAAAATGGAAAGGGGTGTTTAAGACTTTGTTGTGTTACGCGTGCGCCTCAAAGAATGTCAGCACAATGATGGGGCTCCTCTTAGAGGGCGAAAGCCTGTCGGGGTCGTGGGACTTACGAGCTACCGTAACTATTGAAGAACACCGTGGATTTTAGTCAGTACAAGTCTGACAGTCCCTCCTGCCCTGGAGCCCTGGTGGGATTTTCCCACGATAAAAAAAGGCTCCGTTTAGCTTGAATATTGATTATGTTATGTATTATGATTTCATTTATCTTTAACCAGATTATTATCTTATTATTGTACTGTTACGCAAGGCGTGGTGATTATTGTTAATTTCTGCTTAATAGTTACAAATGGGGTTCACCCCAACGAGAGATTTATTTTAAAAGACTGTGTAGGTACTTAAAATGAACCTAAAAATTGTGAAAATAAATAAACAAATTGGATTTTCATAATACTCTGCAATATTTTATACGATACCCCGTCCCAAAACTTTATAATCCGAAGTAGTGTCTACACGCTACTACTAGTGCTAATGCAAGCCAACTTACAAAATAACTTACAATTTATACACAACTTATTTACCCATCAACAGAACCGCACAAGTACTTGCAGAACCTGCGATATATCTCAAGATATACTACCTTTTGTTACAAGATGGAACAAACAGCCCTATCTGCCACGTTAATCGTTTCGGGACGTCATACTATACGATAACAAAAGACTGTCGCCGTCCACGTGACGTCACAGGATGGGGACCGTTCGATTTATCGTCGGATAATTGACCCCTCTGCACCGGTGACTTGGTATGAAGAGGGCTTGAATATGTTGTTATAGGAAAGGTGGAATTGCTTCGCGTATGGTCGTAGACAGGTCATTCGTGGTTGTAAAGGTAAATCTTACATACATCGCATCTGGATAATATCGTAATTTTGGTGAGAACATCAAGGAAGCGATGGAAGAATTGTGTGAACAAAATGATTTGTATGAATAGTATCCTAAGATTGTGGTTTATAGTTTATACATGTTTGAAATATTATGAACACGGCAAACTGTGGCCTAAAGTTCACTCGTCTATGGATAGATTGACTGAAACTCTGGCTTTTAAACTTAACTTACTAGCTGCTGCTAGCAAATTATCGCACGTGAACATAAAATCGGGGCAAAAATCTATCCTATGAGTGTTTGCGTGATAGAGTAACAAACATCGCTGCATCCAAAAAATCTTTCAAGTTAATAATACATATTAGTAGAAAAAGTAGGATAGAAGATAAAATAGAATAATCATCATCTGCCTAACCTTTTCCCAATTTTACTGGGGTCGAAACCAGATGCAGCTGTATTTCAGTATTTTACATGTAGAAACTGCCTATCGTACCTCTACAATCCAATAACTGGGTAATAATTGTATGACCTAGCAGTCTTACCATGGGCTATTGACCCCATGGTAAGACTGCTTATCAAACTTTCGAGCTTCTTACTGTTATTATCAACAACTGTCAAAGATCTACAATGACTACGCACAACGGCTTTTCGTTCTTTTCGAGGCAAAGCAAACTTACTATAACAGACGGTACCCATCCACAGGGCTCAGAACAACCTCGGCAAACGTCTTAACTCGGAAGTCCGGCGTGTAGAATAGGATAGAATTATTAGGATCGGAAGAAAGTAACGAATGGATAGGATGGATAGTAAAATTAAAAATGCATTCGTAGTATAAAGGTGCATTCAAAGAGAGAAACAAGTCGTTACACCAAAGGTTTGCCCTTATTCGAATAAGGTGTGACAAATAGGTAGGCGTCATTATAAAGGCCACAATAGGCCATAACCCTCAGCCGACTGTTACTGTTAACCCTTGCGCGGGCGCAGCTGATGCACGTATGCGCGTGAGCATCTGCGGGGTTACGCGTAACTAATCGTGAAGTATAGTGTGTCTAATAAAAATGTTTGTTGCTAAACTGGTTTATATTACTTTCTTGCATAAAGGATCGGTTGAAATTGCTAATTAATAACTTTATAATCAAGGTTCAGACTTGGTTTCCAACGGGCCTGAACTTTGAAACTTGAAACCGGGCCTAATCATTGCTTTCTGAGCTCGGTTTATGGGTGGCTGATGGGTGAAATCTTCCATAATCTTTACACTCAAAATTTTGCAAGGACATTGTTTGGAAACTTTTCACAGTTGTTACTTACGTGTAGTCATAAGCCCGAAAGTGTTACAATAAGTCGTAAGAATGGGTAGCGGTACTAAGTCAGGTACTGGCAAGCAAGCCGTCACTTCACATGGTTAGAATGTAATAGCAAGTACAAAGACGTAAGCACTTGGTCCCTGCGTGAATCCATCAACTGATGGACTAAAGGGTTAAGGACCGTGGATCAGACAAGTCTGACAGTACCTCTCGCCCTGCCCGGGGTGGGAGGTCTCATTTGATGATTTTACCACGTAAAAAAAAAGCCACTGTGGTCACGAGACATTGACAGAAGACAGGTACTGAGTCGTGTCTGCAATTCGTCCTTAGCGGTTCACCGAACCATAAGGAAAGACTTTAAAATTATTAACTAAGATATTGAACTACGAAAACGTGGGCCAAGATCTTTTCTAAATAGACTGTGAAGAAACTCCTAGGTCTTACAAGATGTTTGAAAGTGGACATCACAATCGGAAGTCCTTGGTTCTATGACAAGTACTTGTATAGGAAGTATATGTACATAATTACATAAGTACTAAGTACGTAGGTAGCACTTCAATATGCGTCGGAAATGACAAACGACGATTCTATATAATCCTAGTGCGCAATACATAATAGGCCCATAACTCCTTCGTTACGTCCTCGAGCATATAATTAATTCGCGACACTCCACCATCCCGGATGCTCTCCATCTTCCAAGAAAATCAGATGACAATCACTTCTGCGAACCATTTTCTGTCTTTAAATCGAACCAAATGTTCGGAGTCGATTTGGCGCGTTCTACGCTATTACTCATTTGGCGAATACTAAGTATACTCGTATAGATATCTATGTATAGGTTGAGGCTATTAGTATCGGGCGTCCGCGTGCGGTGCGGTGACGCGAGCTCGTAAGTACGTGGCGCGGACACGCGAAACAAAACACGATCGCGGGTGGCTGACCGTCATAGGTAACGTGACGCGGGTGAGGGCCGCGGGGGTGCGCGGGCGCGTGTTGTGTTGCCAGGTGTCCCTTTTTGCGCGGGTTTGTCCTGATCCCGATACTCAAGTCCAAGTCTCTGGTGACTTGGCCAGACCGACTTATCCTTGATAGTGACGCTGATGACGGTGAATGTCCCAACTTTTTACTAACTTCTACTTTGCTTGATAATTTTAAAAGGAAATACGGATCCAAAATTATATAGAATCAATAGGTAAAAGTACCTACCTACATGAAAATATTTCAGCTCCATTCATAATTTCAGCAAATTCAAAACAGTAATCATTTTTTTATCATTCCATACCTATATTGAAATGTGTCCAACACCTCGATTTTTTCAATCCTTCATACCGATAACTAGACACTGGAGCTGGCAACACTAAGCGCGTGTGGCGGTGCTCGCGAAGGGGGGAAGGGGGGAGGCAGGGCGTCGCGCGTCGCGAGGCCGCCCTTGCTCGAAGGTGACGCGACAATTAACGTCGGCCGGTCATTCCACCGCGGCGCTGGCGCGATGTCAACGATTCCGATCATCCTGGAGCGATAGCGGACGATGTCGCCGCCGCAAGGTTGCCGCGTGATACCGATATTATTACCTATACCTATATATCCGAGCTATTTATATAACATGTATATAAAAAAGCCTAGACTGGGTCTGCCTCAGACGGATACGTCTACGATAGACGCATAATAAATTTTTATGATCTCAGAATACGACTTAGAGTAACTTGAAATGCTTGTGAAACTTTATGGACCAAAAGGCGGCTATCGAAATAATAAGATGATAAGTTTATGATAAGTAATTAACGCTTAGCCTACCTTTATGTAGAGATCTTTATTAGGAACTAGCCCTTTACCCTTCAGCTTCGCCCGACCCTCCCCTTAAGTCTATAACCTTCCAGGGTCCCATCTATCATTGCACCAATAAATTCCATTAAAATCGGTTTAGTGATTAAGGCGTAAAGGCGTAGAAATACGGCAAACAAACTCACTTGCTTTACGCATTGTAGGATTCATTGAGTAAGAAAAACTTACATAACTACAACTACACCACGTATTCGTTCTCCCGAAATGCACTTTTATAGCAAGATCCAATGATTTTGGGCTAATGGTCAGATATTCTATTCACTGATTTAACAACTGGACCTAAGTTATCAGAACATTTCAGTAACCTTTTAAAATCAACCTTATCACTAAACCTCCCTGCCGGGGTCGTCTCATCATGTAACCGTGACCCTGGAACGTAAAGGGCTATTGAAGGATCACCGTGCATTTTGGTTAGTACTCGTAGATACAAGTCTGACAGTGTCTCCCGTCCCGCCTTGATGATTTTACCACGGTAAAAAAATCACACACAAAACCTAAGGTGCTAATCATCAAAAAACGCTGACTTAACATATTTAAGAAAAGCCACATAAGCACAAGAGCCAGGAGAATTAACAACATCGCGAAAATAAACCTTATGACCTTGGCATAAGGAGTTCGTTTCGTTACGTGACCTTATTTTGCTCACCCCGGCTTTATGACCAGTCATTATCGGGGCTAAAATGTTGAGCTTTGAGGTCACAAATATTGAATAACCTTGAT
Source organism: Agrotis ipsilon (assembly GCA_028554685.1). Classification (NCBI taxonomy): domain Eukaryota; kingdom Metazoa; phylum Arthropoda; class Insecta; order Lepidoptera; family Noctuidae; genus Agrotis; species Agrotis ipsilon. Next base: position 11,969,603 of record CM052973.1, on the reverse strand, counting down.
CTTGGCACTGGTTATGAAATTTTATTATTTCTTTGATAAATATGAAAGCAGAAAGTTTGCGAGGATTGACGGATGTATTGTACGGATGAATGGATTTTTGTAAGGCACTCTGTCACGCGAAAACGACATAACGATATTTGGTGACTTACATTTTTTTTAACTTTGCCCCACACTAGGATTTTCTCCTGTATTGGGTGCGTTTAAAAGCATTGAAACTGACAAACAACCAGACACGGAACTACTACTTGTAGTTCATACAAATTTTTCAGCGCGGGAATCGAAATCCCGACACGCAACGCAGTTACGCAGCAGTCGATTACTAAGCCTCTGCGCCAATCGTGGCGTCATAAGTATCTTGTCCTGTGGTTTCAGTGTAGGGAAGACATTTTTCAACCGAAATGATAGTAACTGAACTGAATACAACTTAAATCACGTGTTTTATGATAAGGCAGTACCTAATTAACTTCGGTTTATAAAAACGTTAAAGGAAAATTAATAATTCGACGAAGAACCAGAGCCACAGACATATATAGCTCTTAAAATTTGCAAGTTGAAGTGGCAATGGGCAGGCCAAATCCCTCGTAGAACTGACAACCGATGGGGAAGAAAAGTTCTCGAGTGGCGACCACGGACTGGAAGACGCAGTGTAGGCAGGCCTCCCACTAGGTGGACCGACGACATCTTGAGAGTCGCGGGCAACCGATGGATGCAAGTGGCTAATTGTCGTTCGGCGTGACGGTCTAAGGGGAAGGCCTAATGATCAGCAGTGGACGTCTTCCAGCTGATGGTGATGATGATGATGATTGGCAGATCTACATTGAATTAATAGTAAAGGTAGAAATCCAGGAATAATTTTGCAATAGACGTTATAATAATAATTGTGTATGGATGTACGTATATACGTCGCTAATCGCGAACGTTCTTTTACAACATCTGTCGAGTACCACTGCCAAAGAACCCGACATAATGTCTAAGAATGAACAAACCATGAGCAGACCACACACACATATTGGACTTTAGCAACTCATTCATCATATAACCACTCCTATCATTACGTCAGACAGACCAAAGGCCAGGTGACGATCAGGGAAAAGTGAAACACAATGAAATGGCAAGAGCCCAAGAAACTGAACAATAGCTATTTCAGATATACGTGGTCAACAGAGCTTTAAATGTGATGAGACGATGAAATAAAAGAAATGGATGATGTCACCATTTTTAATTGTTTGACAGGATCCAGGCTGATGAGTTTGGTCTGTAGATGGGTGACCATCTATCACAGCGAGTTTCTTCCGTGCCTCGGAAAGCTCGTTGTCATTTGTAGATCTTTGAAATTCGTTACTGTTTGCCGCGGGCCACATAGAAAAGACGTAAGACGTAAGCGGGGCAGAGACATATGTCTCTTCAACGTCTCTTTCATGAGACGGGTCTCTCATACATTTTCGCACGTCCGCTACGCGTCCTCATCTTTCGTCTTTTCCTTGTGGCTCATGCCTTAGTCAGGAGCTTGAAAGTCTAACAACCAGTCCGATCAGGGAGTATCGTATTAATTAACCAGTTACTGTGTTGTGGAGGTCAGATAGGCAGGGAGCGACTGCCTATCTGACCTCCGGCATGAGCCACAAGGAAAAGATGCTCCATGTTAAATACTGATATTCGGCTGCATCCATTTCGGAATCCATAGGAACAACACAGGTATTTGGGTTGAAGAGGTTAGATGGGCAGTCGCTCCAAGTAATATACTATTATTCACCTGCTACTGTAAAACTGGAAGCCGACCCCATAATAGTTGGGAAAAAGCTAGGCAGATGATGACCTAGGAAAGGGTTCACATTTTTATTTTTCAAAGATAACGGCGTCATCCTCACGACCTCATTTTTTCTAGCCGATCTTCAACCGAGTAGGGTACTAAGGGTCGTAAGGGTGCATTGCAGTAAGGAGAGTTCTATGGAAATAATGTCAAAGGGCTTGAATCATGGCAATGCTGATTCTCGTGCCATGATAAAAACAAATGAGTTTTCCCACTTAAGGTGGGACGGGAGGTACTGTCAGACTCGGACTGACTAAAATCCAGGGTGATCCTTACAACGGTAAAGCTTACGTTACAGGGGGACGGTTACCTGATGAGACAGTCCCGCTACCCCGGCAGAAAGAAATCACCTCACGACGTCCGTAACCGTTGCCGTGGGCGTCTCCCTCGGCGGCTAGGTCGTGAGGTGGATGCTTTCCTCTCTCTCTCGCGTCCCGCGCTCCTCCTTCGCTAGCATGACTGCTTCACAGAAGGAGGCGACCACTTCCCATTCCGTCTGGCATCACAGCATGACCTCGGCCTATCGCTATCTGTTTCTTTTACTTTCATTCCTCGCGGAGAATTCTTGTTGCAGTTCAGTTCAGTGGCACCAGACCATGTTATACTTGCAACCTCAATTTGCTAGCAAAATTAAAAACACCATAATCTGTACAAGTTCGACAGCCCTAGGTCAGGTCGTGTTGGACGCTAAATTGTAAGTTGCACGCGCCGACTGCAGTGCGGTTATCGGGCACCAGCGCCAGGGTCGAGACTGCTGCCTACTGTGCGCCCACACTCGGAACTTCAATAACTAAACTAAGGTTTAAGTGAAAATTAGCGGACAGCGAAGGAGTGGAACTTTCTGCCTGCGTCTATGTTTTCGAACGAATACAACCCTTATCTCTTCAAAGTTATAGTGAACAAGCTTCTTCTGGGTAAGCTCGCTCCATCGTCGACTTGTCTTAGTCATTCCTGACCTAGACTAAGAAAAAACAAAAAGAAACCCAAAGAAAAAACCCATCTAACATAAAAAAAAGGTTTTCATCCCGTAACTTAATTCCTATGAAGGTCAAAGAATCAGCAAAGAAAATTTAGAAAACACTGTTTCAGATTAGGTCCCTTTTAATGTTATCAAGTAATAAACACACACATCATAGTGATACCAAATCATCTAGTCTGTCTAACATAACTCAATAACTTGTAATAACAAGCAATTCAACTTATTTATCGTTCAATAACAAATCATTTTAATTAATTGTGCGCTCATTAATTTATTAGCTAATGGCGAAAGGCGGCAAAAACGGATTTTAGCGGCTGATATGACAATAAAGGAGATATTTATGAACTCTCATTTCAACATAGACAATAATCCTTTCTTTTTTAGGTTGTAAAGTCATCTAAAAAGTAGGATTCATTAAATGACTACCGGCCATACTTACAGACTATAAAATCCACCCTATTCTTACACAAGCCCTTTGCGTTCATGGACCGAGGTGCATTTTAAAAATGACACACAACCACTTTGGAGAAACCCTGACTTGGTTAAACTGGAACAATAGTCCGACTGGAACTTGCAAGCAAAAGGTATAATGATTGAATTCGAACTCTACAGGATACAGACAGGAAACCTTTGGACAAGTTCTGACTGCAGAGTGGCAAGTAATGTCTACATGCATAATAGGAACTGGACACAAATTGTTGAAGAACTTAAATCGGAAAACTAAAACATTCTATTAGTAGAATGAACACAAAAACAATATCCTCACTAATAAATTAATGTGAAAGTTTGGATGGATAGGTCCCAACTAGGATTTTTTCATCCGAAAAGCATGAACCCCCGTCTGAAACCATTGACAACAGCTAGTTTACTAACAAAGATTTAGAACTATTATGACAAAAATCAATCCCGCCAATAGTCCTTTCTTCCTCAAGTACTTATCAACTGACAACCCTACTCAGTCGCCATATTAGTCCAGTAATAGTGATCAACACGCCACACCATCGCCAGTCGGTCGCGAGTCGCGTCGCTTATCTCGCGCCCAGACGACTACCTACCCTGACGCACCCACGCACTCGCGACTGTGTGTTTAGAACTTGTGGACTTAGACCACCACTGTGCCTAGTTTGAGCCAGTATGCAGCTTTTAACTCAGCAAGGAAAGACAAATATAATGGTTCTACTTTTCCTTGATGTGGCAGAAAAGGGCTGACAATAATAATGATAAACAAAAAGATATTCTTTATTGTACACAAAATGATAGACACATCTTTGTAGATAAAGAAGTAGTGTGTCTTGATCTATGATGAGGTCAGTCTACTGGCTAGACTAAAATGCAACTCATTGGTCCGTCAAATGTTACGCCTATTTAAGCGGACGCCCTATATTAGGTTGTAAAATCATCAAAAGTCTCTATCTAAGTCTCTTCCTGGATACAGCGAATGGGACTCTCAGAATTGCACTAAATAAAACCCACAATAATCCTTCAATTAGTCTTATCGTACCAGGACCACAAAGCCCTATTAAGATAGTGTTGCGACCTCTTTAGCAAACGCCCTTAGACATTACAAAAAAAAAAGAAACTAAAATCAACACATTAATCAATTTCGTGGCAACCCTGAACGTGAGATTGCTGTAGTCATCCTGCCAGTTACGACGTACACCTCGCAAGCTAGCAGTTAGTGTAATCCAACGGGCATGCGGCATGATGGCCGTCGCAGTGTCTGTGCCCGGACAAGCGGAATCTTTGAGTATCTGCCACGGGAGAAGAGGGCAAGCCATATTCTGTCTGTGCTTTGGGCAAAGGTAAAGACCATCCGTCCGTAATGGACGTATTTGACAGTCAAACCGTTTGTTTCGTCTATTCATCAAGGATAGAGCGTTTACGAGAAAGAGCATAAATATATATGGCCAGTGTCAATAGTCCATTAACATTTTTCCTAGCCTTTTTGCCTAGCCCTTTGGAAGTCATGTTACTTTTGACAGATTGATAATTCAAACTACTGTATGAAAGGTCACAATTTAGCAGTGATATTCTTCAGATAAAAGCAATTTCACTTTTGAAAGGAGTTATACTCCTAGATAAGAAAAATTACGCCTAAAAGATCATGCGAGTATCTTGCTTATTTGTGTTTTTAAATGTGAAATTGAAACTAATACATGAAAATTTGATGAACAACTTCAATGAAATTTAGCGAATGATATACAAATGACTACAATATAATAAATACAGAAAAAGTCCGGAATTACGTGAGTCAGAATTTCGAGAACATTTTTCTTGACTTGCAATGCACGCAGTACATACTGACAACCTTACAGTAACATGTTAGTCCTCTAAAGTTCTAAACAGACTTTAAATGGCCGCGCTTATCGGCAAGACGTCTACCTACCATTACGCACCCACTCGCTATCTGCGCGTAGATGGACAATTTACTGTCTGCATCGATAACGGTGCTGTCCGTTCTATTATATTCTGGACAAGCCGAAGTTTCTACTGTTTTAGACGTTTCCTAGCTTCCGTGTTAAACTTAGAAGAAATTTCTAAATATCCCCTAAGAACTCTACGACTAACACTATTAATCTGCCTAAAATAAACGCTTTGGTATTCAGAGATACATAAAGACGCTCGCAAATAACCATAACCAAGACTTCTTGTCCTTCGAAACTGAGTTTCATCCTCATCATCAGCTGGAGACTTCTGAACAAAAACCTCTTCGTTATAACATTAAGCTCTGACCGACAAACCGCTACTTGCATCCATCGCCATCGGTGCCTGACTATATTTCAGGCAAATATCTATAATCCGGAAAACAACAACCTTGTAATTCTGCACAATAACCATTGAAATTCCTCAAGATGTTTTCTAACACTTGGAAAAGTGAAATTAGTGTCACAACGAGATCTTTAAAGTGGAAAGTAACCCGCTGCTTCAGTGTCTTCCTTTTGCATCCAGTCCATACAATCCCTTTTCCATACTTTCAAGGCATGCTCATGAGATTACAAACACGAAATCAAGCTTTTCAGTAAACGGTACTTTACACTAAAACAAGAACATAGCTCCAACAATCGATTCACTATCAACCAGTACTAACCGATCGGATAGATCAAGGGTTCCCAAACTGCGCGTTGCGGCAACCTCGGCGGCACTCTTGTTGATTATTCTCCGGGTCGAGTCTGTGTAAAAAGACTTTCAGAACCAATAATGAGCTTTCATTAAATTTTTTGGGAGCTTTAAATCAGAGTCACGTGTTCCGATATGGTGTTGGTTTGTTCAGGTCATCTTATCGACTAGTTATGGCGGGCGCCGACACAAAGCCCTTTTTTTTTGCGTGGTAAAATTCTCAAATGGCGGGAGGGACTGTCAGACTTGTACTGACTAAAATCCACGATGTCCTTCAATAGCCCTTTATGTTCCGGGGTCACGGTGATGCAAATAAGTCCCGCGACCGACACAAATGTGTGAGTGAGAGCCAGGCACACATTTAAATGTTTCCTTGGAGATGTTCACTTGTTTTACGAATCCAACAAACGGACGTCAATTTTCTACCGTGATTTCAACTTCAATTTTCAGTGGCCTACTAGGAATCGTGACTTTCTATAATCTAAGCGTAAACCGGTGAATTCGCCGCAAACTGAAAAAGTTTGAGAACTTCTGGTGATTAAATAACCTCTTTGTCTCGACTGACTCATACGTACTGTTCACGCGTCGCACAATTTCCGCGGCGGGCGAAACAATTTAACAATCAGCTGAGTTTAGCTGACATGTATTGTATTATAACAAACACACAGTTTCGTATTGACTTTTTCAGCTGTAAGGGCAATGACACGAATATTTTCTGTCAGTTATTTTGAATAACGGTTTTCTAATCTGCTCCCATAATTTAGTAAACCCAAGGTTTAATAACAACCAAGGTTTGATAGCCCAGCTGCAGAATAGTATGAAAATTAAAAAAAAAAACAATCTCCATCAAAGCGAATAGTAGTAACTATTGCACCCAGGTCTGGAGGACCTATTTGATGATTTTTACAACCTAATTAAGTGTAAATATTGCGGCACGATTGACGCTGTGGCTGAGCATTTGAGTGCTAGGCTATGTGTCGCGGGTTCGATTCTTACCCAGATGAAATATTTGTGTGACCTACAAGTAGTTGTTCCGGGTTTGTGTATGGGAGTTTCCATGTCTGTAAACGCACCCACGACACAGAAGAAATTTCTAGTGTGTGGAGAACTTTCATTTTTTTTTTTAATTTTTCAACTATGTCACTGTCAGTGTTAACCCGTTTCGGAATTTTAACTTAGTGTAAGACGTGAAATTGATCCTTAGTTACTGGCATAGCGTATTACTAATGTATGCTTCGAATTAGCCGAGGAATCTTAACACATTCAACATCGGAACTTATGCAAATGACAGAGCGATCACAATCAAATGAATTATTTAATATTTGCACGTGTGATGCCAACACGTGCCGCACTGGGAGTGCGCCCGCCCGCGCTTAGTCGCTGTCTTCGTAACAATCAAACTTGGCATTTTATATCTTTGTTTTTTTTTCAGAAAACGGGCCAAAGAAATAAACATGAATGAATCATTTTAATGGTTTTGAAGAGATGTTGTGCGCGTTGTGATCCATGCGCGTCTCAAGATGGTGTGCCCATAACTGATGAGCTCGTGTTTTCCGGGGTTACGAAAATTTGTTAAAAGATTGCCGAGCCCTGCAAAAAGGGCAATTGAAAGGACAATCTTAAAAGAGCCACTTTATTCAACATTCCTGCAAGTGATTCGCTTCGTAAATTTCCAGGAACATTATTAGCAATTCTTATAATTTTCGTAAAATGGTGATACCTACATACATGCTGAATTGCATGTCATATCTGAATAAATACAGAATTATGGCATTTAAATTATCCAAATCCGAGCATCTTTTTCGGGCAGAAACAGTCGTACTTAAGATTCATAAGTATTTATAAAGATTTTATGATTGGAAAAATCATCAAGTAGGCGTGAAGACCTATCCCATCGATCATCAAAATCTTCCACTGAAACTTTGTAGGTAGCATGGAAAGTTCCCGGAGCTTATTATTATCAACCTACACGCTAATGAAGTCGTGGGCTACAGTTGATTAGGGCGACTTCCAGCCACCGTAGGCGCGACCTTGCTTAGCGAGTTATGGGTAGCTCGCTGTCCGATTAGGGACCATGCCCGGGACACACTCGGTGTTATACAGGCGCCTCAAAGAGTTGTCAGCAATCTAACGTGGGACTCCATAAAAAGCCTCCAGGGTTCGCGATTCCAAAACGGATGTTTAGTCAGTTAATTCTGACTGACAGTCCTTTCCCCTCTGCTAAGGATCTCCCAACTGCTCTTTTGACGGGATTACCTGCCAAAAAGACTACAGCTTTTTGTAGGCAAGTAGTTAGTATCTTACAAATATTTGTTCCGATAGAAAGTCGAACTCGCGACACGCTGTGCAGTAGTCGAATGCTCAGCCACTGTGCTAAATCGTGTGTACAAGTTTGTATACTCTAGTTAGTATACTACACACAGAAGAACTGTAACTAAATAAATCCATAACACGAGAAACCGTACACAAACAACATAATACCGAATACGTCTGCTGTTCATAACAAATACATAATATACAAATGTACTTACATTAACACCGCGCGTGACGAGTCACTTGGCTGACATTCAATATTTTTTATATACATACTGGTACATTCAAAGTACATAAACATTGTATTTTTTTTTGTAGTAATCTTCGCGGTCAAAATCACCAAAGTTGTGAACTGACGGCCGAAAAAAGACGAAAAAACCTTTTAAAATATCGAAGGTAATCAATTGGTATCGTGGATCGAATTTTATCACTGGACATCATGATTATGATGCACCTTTTTGATGTTAAAATATCTTGAATGATCAAAAATAACTTTATTATGGCAATGAATCCTCCCACCCAGGGCAGGACGGAAGGGACTGTCAGACTCGTACTGACTAAAGTCCACGGTGTCCTTCAATAGCCATTTGCGTTCCAGGGTCACGGTAATGGGACAAGTCCCGCGACCCAGGCAGGCTTTGGCCCTCTAGAGCCGTCGTCATGCTGACACTGTTTGAGGCTCGCGTGAAACAACGCGCCGTCGACCTGGGCATGGTCCATGGTCGGACAGCGAGTAGCCCATTACTCGCCGGCCGCATGCCCGCGATTGACATGAGTCTTACTAACATTATACATGCGAAACGGGTGAAACCGCTGGCAAAAAGTAGTTTTATAAATGCCAAAGATTATGAGAATGATTGTATGGATGTTTCTTACCCTAAAACTTCGATCAGTACTCCGAGCTAAAACTTATACAAGCTGGGGTACCACAAGGAAGTGTGCTAGGCCCAATTTTGAACTTGTTATACATATGTGACATTTCAGAACTGGAATACAACACCATTGCAACGGTTTTCAGATGATACTGCAATTATGGCTACCGTTTCAAGTCTTAGAGAAAGCAGTTTTACGTGCACCGATCACTATCGATCTCTACCAACCTGTTTTCTATAAACGTAATGATAATACTGACCCCTATTTCGACTTATCGAAAATAAAGCCATCACTCACCTAATCATCAAATAGGTAGGTACTGTTCTAATGACATCAAACTCGCTCTTCAAAATAAATCGAAGGTGAATGTGCTCTTTTGAGGAAAACGGTTAATAACTCTGCCATGAAGGATGTATTCTTAACTTAGAAAATCAACGGGTTGTCATTACCATTTGTTAAAGTCTACTGAGGGATAAGAATTATTTATTTTGCTCTTTTTTTAGTCGGTTATGTTGGTAAAATCATCAAATGAGTCAGGTAGACCTATTTGAAGTGGAGGGTACGTGAAGACTCTTTCTTACCCTGTTTCTGCACATGCCTTTGTGTTCCAAAGTTACCGTTAGGCCAGTAGTACACGGACTGCTTCAAGTAGTTGAGACCGACTGCTTAAAGCCGCGACCGCGCGGTGAACTATAGTCATTCATTCGCTGCCGTACACACGACTGCTCGAGCAGTCGCGACCGCTTCAAGCCGTCAACTGCATGATGAAATTCCATCATGCCGTCGACCGCTCGCGAGCGGTTGCGAGGCATACACCGACTGCTCGAGCCGTTGACTGCGCTAGAGCAGTCGACAGCTCTCCAACTTCCCTCCCCCCGCCCTTTGCGGCCTCGCGGCGTCTAAGGTAGAAAATCAACTGCTCGAGCAGTTGGGTAGCGTAGCTCGAGCAGTCAACAACCGACAGCTCAAGCAGTCGACGCCGACCGCTCGAGTGGTCCGTGTATTTCGCTCAGCCGCTAACTGCTCGAGCAGTCCGTGTACGGCCGCCCTAGGCCGGTAGTACACGGACTGCTTCAAGCAGTTGAGACCGACTGCTTAAAGCCGCGACCGCGCGGTGAACTATAGTCATTCATTCGCTGCCGTACACACGACTGCTCGAGAAGTCGCGACCGCTTCAAGCCGTCAACTGCATGATGAAATTCCATCGTGCCGTCGACCGCTCGCGAGCGGTTGCGAGGCATACACCGACTGCTCGGGCCGTTGACTGCGCTAGAGCAGTCGACAGCTCTCCGACTTCCCTCCCCCGCCCTTTGCGGCCTCGCGGCGTCTAAGGTAGAAAATCAACTGCTCGAGCAGTTGGGTAACGTAGCTCGAGCAGTCACCAACCGACAGCTCAAGTAGTCGACGCCGACCGCTCGAGCGGTCCGTGTATTTCGCTCAGCCGCTAACTGCTCGAGCAGTCCGTGTACGGCCGCCCTTACAGACAGTCCCACGAACCAGGCGGGGTTTGGCCCTATGAGGAGCCCTGTCACTTTGCTGAAAGCTTCTATTTATTTGGCTCATTAGTGAGTTTTCAGTACTTATACAAAGTTCTTTGTAGCTACAGGTTTTTAGCGCTTAAGTTGCTGTAATTGAATACAGGGTGATTTGTAATGTCGGGCCTTTTAGTCGGCCAAAGCCTGCCGGGATTGCGAGACTATCTCATAAGGTAACCGTGACCCTAAAGCACGTATCTATCTAATTTTTGACTGGCCTGTTGGTCTAGTGGTTAGTGACCCTGACTGCTATGCCGGGGGTCGTGGGTTCGATTCCCACCCAGGACAAATGTTTGTGTGATGAGCATGATCATTTGTTCTGTGTCTGGGTGTAATTTATCTATAATATGTATGTATTTAGAAATATATATGTATGTTTATCAGTTGTCTAGTACCCATAACACAAGCTCTGCTTAGCTTGAGACTAGATGGCGTTGTGTGATAGTTGTGGAATATTATATATTATTATTTCACCTTAAAACACCTCAAATGTCACTGCACAAAATCGGTCCCAAAAAAAATCCTCCCTGAACATACTGTTTTAAAACAAAGTTTATATACCACAGGCGTGGAACAGGGACGTGGATACCTAATCAATGTTAAGACTTGTGAAACCACAGGTGGCCGGGATCCCATCGATCTCGCTAAAAATACGATAATATCGTATATTGCCTGCCTACACCGCACTCACTGACGCTGAGGACATGGTGACGGATAAAGAGCGAGAGCGAGTTTAAGTTAGGTCGAAGTCTACAACTTTTATTTTGTTTAAGAGAGGTAAAATTTTCAAATAAGTCAGTGGTGGTCATCAAATAAATCAGTGGAGCAAAAGAGACTGTCGAACTCGTATTAACTTAAATCTACGGTGTTCCTTCAATAGCCCTTTAACTTTCAGGGTCACGGTTAAATGTTAAGACAAATCTGTAACGAACTCTACAGCTGCGAATTTAATTTATTATAGATTTGCTACTAACACATAACTTTAAAACGCTTGAAAAGAAACGTTTTGCTTAGCATTAACTAAGACTTTCTTTTTGATTAGGAACGATCACATAACCAAAACCACCAAAACTTTCGTATTGAATTTATACTTCTCAAAATCGAATTTATAATCAAATTAATACCGTAAACGGATTAACGGATACTTTTACTTAGTTTATCACAAAACAAACTGCTATGCCAAATACCATTCTAATATTTATCTCACAAACCGCTTTCCGCTCTCCCCTATGCAACATGCCAGCAGGCTCGATCCTACGCGACAACAAAAATACCCGCGATCCGTCTCGCTGTCAGTCGACGATAACGGGTCTTCATACCGCCTACACGGGGCACACAGGGACAGGGATCTTACCATATACAGACAGTTTACATACATAATATCACGCCCGTACTCCGAGAAGAATTTCGTAGAGGTATTAGGTACACAGAGCAATGGTGGTCCAGTGGTATCAGCCCTGACTTACGAGCTTTAGGTCATGGGTTCGAATCCAGCCAGGTGCATTACTTTGTGTAATTTATTTCATTACCACTGTTCTCAAAAGGGTGAAGGAAAACATCGTTAGAAAACCGGCATGTCCTAGAACAAAAAAATCGAAGACTTGTGTCATTCACCAACCCGCATTAGGCCCTCGTGGTGGTATATGGCCCAGACCCTCAGAACAGAGGCCTGTGTCCCAATAGTGGAAACATAAATAGGCTGATGATGATGATGATGTTTAGGTACATATCGAGTGCCGATGAGATATTTACTTGCAGAAAAACTAATTTTCAATTCGCTCTATTTTGGAACTTGAATCTACGACTAACGACTGGTCAGGTGATGAGATAGTCGCTAAATCGCAATTTGAATGGACAAGTTATCATAGAATTGATAAGCAATAACTTGATCAGTTGTTAGCTAATTTTTTTATGATAGTAATAAAAACATAATTACAAACAACCAGGACCTCAACTCAATTGAAATTAAAAGTTAATACGTGATTATGTACTGAGCAGTTTGGGGGGTGGGGTTAGTTTAATCAAACTTTGCTTTGTAGGTTCGTTAGCAATTTCACTGTAATTAAAATAAATCCTCTTTTTCTATAAAACTAGCAAAGTGATCAGCCATAGGGGTTAAAGGAACAGTTCTCGGAAAATCGCTGGAGACTTCGCTGAATTTCAGTGTTGATAGAAAACGAGTAGCTTCTGTACAGGATGTCCACGCGGTACTAACCTTTTTTTGTTTCTAGTTGGTTGGCTAGTTCTTGTTGAAATGAAATGGATAAAATTCCATATATGTAAGTACGAAACAAACGTGATGGTGGACGCAATGCGGTGCACACAAAAGCTCTACGTCTCGCTGAAAGCGCCGGTAGATAAGTATAAAAGTTTATACGACGCCTCAATATCAGATAGCGGGTTAAATTTATCCCGAGCAGTGACTGCAAAAGGCGGACTCATAAAAAGCGCGGCACGGTTGATTACAAAGCCGCGTCGGGTTTATGGGCGCGCATCTCGCGTGCCTCGCTGCCTCGCCGCCGCCGCTCCGACGACGCGAGGGTAGTTTTTCAGTCGCCGAGCGAGCCCCCGCCACATAAATAAGTGATCACGGCGCTACCCCCCTCCCTGCTTCCCCCTTGTGACGCCTTCCCCCCTCTAGCTCGTAAACTAAGCGCAGATAGCGAGAGGACTTAATGGCTGATCGGATTTTGATTAGCGTGGGCCGGCGACGCAACCCCGCACCCAGAGCCGAATTTGAATAGATAAGTGGGCACCCGAGGACCGGCGCTCGCGACCGTAATTTACATACTTACTGGCTTTCGGCGAACATAGAGGGTGCCAAGTTATGGACGACGCAAAAACGATAAAGTTGAAATAAAGCTTCGGTCATCGATTCGGTCGCGTCGAGTGGTTTTTTACAGAATTCTGTTTGTTATCGCTGCGGTGCGGTGCGGTCAAGCCGGCCGGCGACCGGTCAGCGCTCGTTTTTTATTAGATTTAATCGTTCCGCAGCGCAGTCACCGCGGCACACGTGCCCGCTGCCCGGCGACCTTATCTGCGGAACGCTGACTGTACCCGGCACCGCCTGCCCGCGATGCCCGGCGCTAAGTTTCGCTGCGTGCTATGACTTCGACCGTTCGGCGGCAGATCTGTAACTTGTCGCTGTTGACGGAGGTCGGAAACTTAGGGAACGTCGGATGGAGACGTACGGACAGGTAGGTACGTCGACACCAGCCGGCTGCGGTTGCCGCGGGGTCGCGGACGCCCCCCCTGATGCGAGGGGGGTCGCGTTGTTTAGTTTGGCAGGTAAAGCACAACAGAGGGGCCGAAACGTGTCGCGTGGGAGTGATCGCCGCCTGACGTATCGAACGCACGAATAATTGAAGTTTGAAGGAAAACACGCGAGACGCTCGCTAGTGGAGTGGGTAGGTATTATAACAGACAGGTCAGTAAACATCGTCTGTGCTCGTTAGAAAAACATTGGTGTTTAGTCGCCTCGGGATAGAGTGGAAACTGATCACGCACTTTATTTATCTTGGTTATTTTGGATAAAATCAGCTTCAAGCTTTTGAAATTATGTGACTGTTGATGATATTTTGAAGAAGTTCCTACTTGCTAAATCAATAATTAACAATGCCATCCTTTGCACCAGCTCGCCAAAATTGCGATCTTTTCTGTAGATTTTCCGATATCTATAAACAACAATTTAAAGAATAATCGGAAGAATGATAGAAAAATAATTCAGAAGTGATGCACATAGAGACATTAATAAGCGACTCCTTTTCCCACTATGTAAAGACTACACGAAAGCACAACTTTCACACAAGTGACTCGCGGTAATGCTTATCGCTCAAGCTGGAGATCCACATTAAACTCAACTATAAACCCAGCTTCAAAATATACTCCGTATCACCAACTATAATCACATGTTTACGAACCCTACTTACCCCCTAACGATATACAAGTCGAGGGGGTGGCGAGTATAATTAAGAAAGGACAGCGCGCGCCCCGGCCGGCGATGAAGTCATAAAAACACGATGCAGCGGCATCAACGTACCTTATACATATATACTAGCATGTATATAAGGTCAACTTGCTCTACATACTTACGTATGTATGTACTAGCACTCCACATACGACTTCGTTTGCGAATATTTCTTATTTTCTCCTATGATTTGGAACTATGGGTAATTCTGCTACTAGGCTTACTTATGTTTCCTAAGTAGGTGTAGTATGGGCATGCGGACAGCGAGAAAAACGGCAACTCGCTGTTCGACCATGGACGTGGACATGGATCGACAGCGCGTCGTGTTCCAAGCGTGCCTCAAAGAGCGTCAACAAAATGACGGTGCCGTCTCAGAGGGCCAAAGCCTGCCGGGGTCGCGAGACTTATTCCATCACAGAGACACCGGAACATAAAGGGCTACTGAAGGACACTGTGGATTTTAGTCAGTACAAGTCTGACAGTCCCTCTAGCGCTGACCGGGTGGGAGGACTCATTTGATAATTTTATCACGATAAAAAAAGTAGGTGTACTATTAATTACGATTGTCATTAGAGCCTGGTCGTCAAACATCTACCATGCTTATATGTTTAGCAACGGTGCTTGCAAAACATGTGTCCTATTTCCCTAGAACAGACTGACTATTCCCTCTTAAACCCCAATTAGCGTTGCTACTAAGAATGAAAGGGATTACCATCGTTTACCATCAAACGAGATAGTAGTCATATACGAGTCTATCGCTAAATAAACAATAAATATCCGTGATTCCTGGAAATATTGAACATTTTAGGCAATTTATTGGAACTGATAAATTGAATTCCTATACTGCACATAAACTAGACAGATCTACTCCACTGCTTTGTCGGAACAATTACTGGAAAATACTTCTGACGTGGAATTAATCAGACAACAGATAGGGCACTCGAATAATCCTGTGTCAATGATAGCATTGCACATTTGAACAATGAATCGTGACAATTATTCTTTAGGACGGCCATACACGGACTGCTTGAAGCAGTCAGTATTTACTGCTACAAAATGCGAATGCATAGCAA
Organism: Agrotis ipsilon; assembly: GCA_028554685.1. Taxonomy (NCBI): domain Eukaryota; kingdom Metazoa; phylum Arthropoda; class Insecta; order Lepidoptera; family Noctuidae; genus Agrotis; species Agrotis ipsilon. Next base: position 11,953,936 of record CM052973.1, on the reverse strand, counting down.
ACTACAGTCTTTTCATCATCTGCCTAGCCTTTTCCCAACTATTCTGGGATCGGCTTCCAGTCGAACAAGATACAGTTGAATATCAGTATTTTACACGGAGCGACTGCCTATCGGACCTCCAAAACCCAGTAACTGGGCAATACGATACCCCGTGGTAAGACTGGCAGGCAGACTTATGAGCTTGTGACTAACAGTAACGACTGAACGACTGTCAAAGATCTACAAATGACAACCGGGACCAACGGCTTTACGTGCTTTTCGAGAGATTGAGAAAACTCGCTACGACAGATGGTCACCCATCCACAGACGAAGCACGGCAAGCGGCTGAACCCAGAACCTTGTCCTGTAATTATAATGATTTAACACAATCTTTTACGAAATAAGAAGTGATTCAGGTCAAGCAGTAGCACGTTATGTACGAAGTGCAAGCAGTCAAAATTCAAGTGTTTGAAATTGCTAACTGCTTCAGCAGAAGGTATCAAGTTATCCTGAAGCAGTTTGACTGCTGGAGCTGTTCTATGTGTAGAAAACAGTAATTGATACTGACTGCTTCGAACAGTGTGTGGCTGGCCTTAAAGGTACAGTTAAATTAACGCGGTCAGAAAATGTACTGAAGTGGTAGAGTATCTGCTCCAGTACATTATCGGACCATGTCATGTGTCACAACATTGGTCTGCAATCCATCCGGGCAAGTATGACCGCACCTTTTTTCTTCTACCTTTAGCTACCCAATATTGACTATGGTTCTCCTGCAAATCTTCTCTCTTGGCAGTCTTTGTGTCATCCGACTTCTTTACTTCGAGAAAGAATAGTCAAAAAACCAACAAAGATCGTTCGACACCAATCAAACCAAAAAACTCCGAAAATTAAATGTAATATAACAAATTAGTACAAATAGTTGGGGATACCATGGCCGTACCGACTCAAATATAAACCTATGTACAGACTGTCCGACTCCGCTGCGCTGTTTAAAAGGCCATCAAAGAGCCGTCGACATAAAACGAGTCCCATTTTACATTCGGGCAGCTAGGACCAGGGTTTATAGCCGGGCCGGTCAGGAATTCTGCCCGTAATGAGGAACCCCGCACCTACTATGGGCACTCGATTGTTCCGCGTTGACTATCGATCGTTTTGCAACGCTAGTCGCAGGCTGTAAAAAAGTTTATGATCTTTGGAGGTTCGATGTGTAAACGGCACTTTTTTGTTGATTGGTTTCAATGGATTGGTTGGGGAGTTCACGCTTAGATAGCTTTGACATAAAAAAAAACACTAATTCAAGTCCTACCTGTATTTTAAGACTGCAAAACTGAAAACTACAAGTCATATGAAAGTAGAGTCTACTTACCGTGTTACTAGAATATTGATCAGAAAGAAAGGAAGAAAGAAAAAACGTTTATTTGAGTAGCCGGTACACACAACATAAACAAATAAAAGAAGAAAAAAAATAGCGAATAAAAGATTAAGTTGTATAACATTAAAACAGTAAATATAACAGCAAATAATACTCATCACTTTACTCTTTTGTCTCGGCTATTAATTGTGATCACCACTTGATGTTCAATAATTTCAAATATAAACACAATAAAATCAAATCGTAACTCAGTTCTCATTGGTCGTAAACAGATACTTGTCCTAACTGCTATCATAAACACAATGGCTACAATTGTTGCCATCGTTTTCACCTTTTTTCAAGGTCTCATTTGGTCTCATTTCATTTGTAGGCAGGTCTCCCACTAGGTGGACCGACGACATCGTGAGAGTTGCAGGCAACCGATGGATGCAAGTGGCGAATTGTCGTTCGGCGTGGCGGTCTAAGGGGGAGGCCTATGCTTAGCAGATGACCGTCTTCCGGCTGATGATGATGATGATATACAAGTATGACCAGATTTATGAACGAGGACAAAACGAATGGATAAGGTGGCATACCGCCTACCATAGAAAAAGGCATAAGTTTATGCATGTTTCCAAAAAGTACAATTCACTTTAATCTCACAAATCGATTTAGAATCGATAACCATTGGTAGTATCGTTGAGCGCGGTTATTTTCGCTCTCGGCACCTTATCTGCGTCAAAGGCAAGGTGGATGCTTCGCCCGATAGCAACTCCATATTAATGTAGAAACCTTTCGTCTAATTACCTCATCCAGCGAGATGAGGTAATTAGACGCAAGTGAATAGAAACGTAGGGAAAACTGCAACGGAATATCAGTTGCAGTTTTTTCTACTTTTCGATCACTTTTATTTTTCAGAATGGGCAACTTTTGAAAAGGAATAAAAAGTTTATAATTTCTTTTTGAACCAGAAAAAAAGAACACCAACATTAAACTTTGTGCGAGATTCCCATTTTTTTTACTTTTTGTTGAATGAAATCATTGTTTCCTATTTTAAGAAATTCAAAAAAGAGGAAGTTATCAATTAGGATGTATTTTTTTTTCAAGTTTATCACCTTTGTTTGTTTGATTCATTTCTTTGTCAACAACTTCCGAAACTTTACTGTGACCTGTAACTGTTACTTCCTCGGGGGGCACGGAAGTGCCCCCGCCATATGATTTTACTGTTTTTTTTAAATATTTAATTAACTATTGGTTCGCGTTTGACCACTATCTAGCCTGATGGTAAACGAAGATGTGATTTTCATCAATAAGTAAAAAAGCTTTTGTCATCGAAACCATACTAGATATATACCTACGATACTCCTTCACGGTTTTCCCTTCTCATAAAACAAAGGAAACATACATTTTCAGCCAACAATTTATGAAATAAGAATCGGTAATCGTCGTTGGAAATCAACCCGACAATTAATAACCGGACCACTACAAAAAAAGTCGCGGTAATAAGCACAGGCGCGCAATATGGCATGTCACAGTATAACGTTAACTGGTCACGCGCGATTAATCGCAGTTCTTAACCTGACGCAATAAAGTTTAGTGTGAAGCTTTAGTAATACAGTTGGGATTTATTGTCTTGCTACTATTACTGGTATTAATACGAAAGTTTGTAAGGGTGATACAGGTGAAATTTCTAGTGTGGGGCAACGTTTTTTTTTTAACAGAAAGAAAGATGCATCTGTTTGGGTGTGTGTTACTCTTTCACACACAAACCTACGGAATGTTTTAAGATGATGATGATGGTAAAATCATCATCCCACCCATACTGTCAGACTCGTGCTGACTAAAATCCAATTAAGATTTCCTTCAATAGCCCTTTACATTCCGGAGTCACGGTAATTCGATAAGACCCACGACCATTGAGATGATACATTAATGTCACACGGATAAATCATAACCTGAATTAAAACATAGAATCACTTCTTTTAATACCGGTATAACGTTCTAATGTAATGGGATAATTAGTGAATTAGTAGCAGCTACGGGCAAAAGCCGGTTTAACACGCCTACAAGAGCGATTTCCATAAATTCTGAAACTGTTGTTTTTTTCAGAACAGGAAAGATTGTAACTAAGTATAGTCAGCTCGGCGAAGACCGTCTGGCGGGTAAGACCGTACAATAAGTAATACAACAAACTCTGAATTACCACAGCAATTACAACCCGAACTACAAAAAATAAGTTTTAACAGTAGTAGTTCGGGTTGTAAATGCTGTGGTTATTCCGACTTTGTTGTATTGCTTATTGTACGGTCTTACCGCCAAACGGTCTTCGCCGAATTATATAAAAAAAAGAATCTAGCTATATCAAATTAAAAGAAAATCACGCTACGCCACCTTCAATCCATACTACATAAGTATAGCTATACAACGTGACTTTATTTCGGGCGCACGGCCGCGGCATGGCGCGATTTTAATTAAGTCCCGCGACCGCCTTCCCGTCGCGCGACCACGCGACTAGAGACAGGGCCGTATTTAGCCTGTAGATAGGCCCCGCGCACTTAAGGACATTGATGCAATAGCGAGTCAAGTGAAGCGAATTCACCAGTACACCGGTGTGTTTACGTTTGGTTCCTTTCAAATCATTACAAAAAATATGCGTGGCTATTATCATGCAGAAAATCAAGAGAATAATTTTGACAGTAAGTTTAAAAACGAGCGCAGTAACCTGGGAAACTTTAAGAACCCAATCGTGTCGGGACCATTTAAACAGAGTAACCCGGCCTTTTAACAGGACTTTGAAAAAGGCTGGTTTTTATTCAGAATCTGACAGTTAGTCTTTTCCGCTCGTCGCAAGGCAGAAAGACTCTTTTTTTTAAGTTACTGTTATTTTAAACTCTTGTCATGATGTTCACAGGAACTCGCGGCCTCCAAAGATTGCATGCCTAAAGGGCCCAATTTGGCCCTGACTAAGGACGTGCCACAGTGCAAAACCGAGTAATCGAGTGGTTACTACAATCGATTTTAGTAAACAAAGAACTCGGTGCAATTTTGTGTGGCAAGAAAATGAGAAAGGGGGAGTAAATTAAAAATCGTGTATGTTACATTAGACCCACGCTGTGCGCTCCAGTCGCTGTGTTTAAAAAATGTTTTTAATGAAAACTTGAGAGAGGAAAAGGGATTTTTATTAGAAGGGAGTTCCTTTTAAAATATGCAGTCTAAGAAAGCTCAACATTTTTTCACGGCAAATAGTTCGAAGAGTCGGGACGCTAATATAAATTCAGTTAGCGATATAAAAAATCGTTTCCTACTATATTAATTGCAATTCTAGATAATCAGTTTTAAACGACATAAAATAAGTCTTTTATCTTAGTTGCAATTTTATTTCATTCAACTAGAAAATAACTTACAAATATTTCAAAGCCATGAATCATCATTATTTTCGTGATTTCATCTTATTTTCTGGGGATTACATCTTAGATATTCTGGGATCGACGCAGCATTCTTCTTCGTTAATCTTAGTATTCACTTCAATCAGAATATGTAACGAACTGAGGAAAATTCACACATATTAATTAATAATAGTACATATGCAGATCCGTGGCTAACTGGGTCGGCAGAAATACCAACTTCGCTCCAAAACCAAAATAGCTGATGTTGGCAGCTCACAGCTGACAAGATCAACGTGGAACTGGGCTGGCCATATCTGCCGCATGCCGGAGGAGCATGGGCTAAAATAACCACTCAATGGAGCCCAACGGGCAGGAGAAACGTTACGCGGCAGGCCCCAAAGGAGAAAAGATTGGCCTACATCGCATTCAATTTATATATATGTGTACATATTTATAATCTCGTGGCTAACTACTGGGTCGGACGCGAACTGTAAAAATTGGAGTGGAGGGAATCCTTTGCGCAGAAGTGTGATAACTTTGGCTAAAATAATCTGATAAAAATAATGTTCCCTTTCCCTTTTCTTTTCATGTGGTAATATCATGAGCCCTTCCACTTTGAGTTGAGCGAAAGCGACTGTCAGACTAGTACCTACTGACTGCGTTCCTAAACGTACTATTATACGTTCCAAAATGTCACGGCTACTTATATAGACAGTCCCGCGACCCCAGCAGGCGTTTTACTCTCTATGAGGGCCCCGTAAAATGACTGACATCACTGACAGCTCTTTGAAGTGTAAAACGACGCTCCATCGACCTGGGCATGGCCCTTGGTCGCACGACGAGCTACCCATTACTCGCTGACGCATGCCTTACCTCTTCTGAATTTAAAATCAAGGGACTATTTCATTTCTCCCAGAAATATAATAACTAATCGGTCTCCATTTAAATATACATGACGCGACAACCTCTCAATATTTATGTAATTACATGCCTGCATCGGATGGCGTATTCAGCAGTTTACACGGACATTTAACTGTAATTAAATAAGGTACGTTAAACCGGCGGTTACCAGGGGTATTGGCGATTTATTTGCTGTTTTATACACTGACTGTATTATTTGGATATTAAAAGGTTAAGTGGATCGGGGCTGCAGTAAATTATAAATCCATGTTATGTTGTATAAAATTGATTTTTTGGGTTTAAAATAATCATATGGGTCCCCCAATGGGTGGAGCGGAAGGGACTGTCTAACTCGTACTAAAAGCAACTCCTTTAGTTCGATTTTTATCGTAGTGATATGTCTTTTGTTTCGTGAGAAATATTTAGAAAATGCACACAAATTGGGACAAAAACTATTCTATAGTGATAATCTAGGCCATAAACTATCTGTGTACAACATTTCATCAAAATCTATTCAGAAACCTTTGCGTGAAAGAGTAACAAAAATCCATCCATCCATTCACAGAAACTTTCGCATTTATTGATATTAGTCAGATATCCTAGAAAGACTATACCCTTCCTCTAACACAGGGTTTTTCAACCTGTGGGTCGCGACCCCCTGGGGGGTCGCGAAGCCTCTTCAGGGGGGTCGCGAAGCTTCTATAGGGGAGTTGTTAAAGGTTGGAAAAGCTACGGCATTAATAAAAACAATTGAGTTTAAAAATACATATTAAGGCGCTCCCTCACCACGAGTATACCTGTAATGTAACGCAAATTCGAGCATTTCGTTGGTGATCCCTCACCCGCGCATTGTGATGCTCGATTGTTCGGGAGAACAATCGAGCATCACAATGCGCATCTTGTATCAAATCTATACTAAATGTACGTGAATCGGGCACGCCACAATCGTGGCGGTAAGACCCCTCTTTGAGGAGTGGCGTCACGGCGTCCTTACCTACCGCATGACGCAGGTCCTCACCCGACACGAAAGTTTCTAAAGGCACCTGTGTCTGATGAGAAAGGAGGAAACGCCTGGCTGTCACCACTGCGAGGATCACCCAGAGGACACGGTGGAGCATACTGTGCAGGACTGCCCCGCTTGGGCAGAGCACCTCTGTGTCCTCAGGACGGCGATAGGCGGAGACCTCTCACGCCCGTAATTGGTCGAGGCCATGATGCGGGGCGAGACGGAGAGGGAAGCGGTCGCCTCCTTCTGCGAAGCAGTCATGCTTGCGAAGGACGAGGCAGGCCGCGTGAAAGAGAGGATAGCGTCCTCCCTTCACCCCAGCCGTAGTGGAGACGCTCATGGCGTCAGAACTCGGCAGACGATCTCCGGCCACCGCAGGCGCGCGTGCCCGCGCCTTCGTTGAATAAATAAAGAGCAATTCGCTGTCCGACCATGGACATGTTCCACGCGCGCCTCAAAGAGCGTCATCATGATAACGGGGCCCCAATCTAGAAGGCCAAAGCCTGCCGGGGTTGCGGAACTCATTTAATTACCGTGACGCCGGAACATAAAGGACTATTGTAGGACACCGTGGATTTTAGTCAGTACGAGTCTGACAGTCGCCGCCCCCCCTGCCCGGGGAGGGAGGACTAATATGATGATTTTGCCAAGTAAAAAAAAAAAAACTTAAGCGAATGCGCGATGAAAATGAGTAACTGATTTGGATTGAATATTTTTTGTCAAAAAAATAAATACATGTACAAAAAAATCCAACGGGTATGGGGGTCGCGAAATATTTCTTCATACTAAAGGGGTCGTGCCATGAAAAAGGTTGAAAAACCCTGCTCTAACATATAAAGACGATGTTCAATCCAACTAGTAAGACAACCGTTTAAAAACTAATTAAGGTCTATAATTCCCTATCACACATAAATCAAAATCTAAATGATCATCAAGTAACTTAATAAAAAAGGAAAACACCGCCACTAAATTAAAATGAGGCACATTACATTAAAATTCATGTCTGAAACATGTCTCGAACAAGTTGTTAATTGTCGATGCATTTATAATTTTTCAATTTTCATATTCATATTCAGCTATTAATTAGAATTCCCTTGGGGCTGAGGACCTAGGGGTCTACCACCAACTCTAAGTGTCTAAACACACTATGCCTAACGTACGCGACCGAAGTTCCGCGGCTGATACGTTCCAACGTATTCGGCTGATATGACACCATATCAGCCGAATTTGTGTGTATATTCAGTGTTTCGAGCGCTGTCGTGGCGTCGTGTCGTGTTATCTAAGCAACCGGACAGACAAATGCAAAATGAAGTGATCCTGTTAGGGATCTGAAGTGATTCCGTTATTACTTTTGAGGTGCGACCGAATTTCCGCTGAACTTACGCCCGACTGAATTTCGGCATAATGTGTCGCCAGTAATTCAAATAGCATTGCAGGCGTAATCATGCCGAACTTCCGTCGCGTATCCTCGGCATAGTGTGTTTAGACACTTAAACTAGTCATCATAATATGTTTAAGCTTTTTCATCTCTATTAGGGTCGACTTCCAATCTGGCCCCATACAACTGACCCATCCACAGGCTGATACAAGTAAACACAGCTTAATTTCTAAATATCTTTTTATTGACCCGTATTACCTATCTTAAACTAACATCAGTGAGGGGAAGTCTGACAACCAGTCTTATTTACCAGTATCATATATCCCAGTCCTAAAGTGGGTTGTCGATATAGATAAAGGTGAGGCAGATGATCATAATACAGTGCAGGAAAGTGATACAACTAGCTCCGATATATCCCTGCCTCTTTCTTTCTCTGAAGTAAGGTTGCTGCTATGAGAAATTATAATGAAAGCGTATAGAGATGGTGGTACGGTCCCTGGTGTGGACAAGTTCGCGCGATGAACTTTCTTGTACCGTTGGCGTTGTCCGCTTGTTTATGTGTGATGACCTTAATATAAAATGTATACGCAATTGGCATCATGCCGCTTTTCTCTAAGGGGTAAGAGGCGAATATTTGTGACATATTAATTATAACGTGTTGATCTTTCTTCTTCAAGTTTTACTTTTAAAAGACTTTTAACGAGAATCAAAGGATGATTCCAGTTTATTTATTTTTTTAAACGTTGCACTAGGATTCTTTCCTGTGTCGTGGCTGCGTTTAAAAACATAAAACTTACATACATAAACACTTAGACCCAGAACAACTACTTTGTTATACAAATATATTATTTGTTACGTGCGGGAATCGAACCTGAGGCATGCCCCACTGCGCTAACCGTGTGTATCAAATTGAACGAGAAACTTCTTAAACCTCTCTTTGACGTAGTTACTTCATAAACATATAAGATAATAACACCCCTCTTTTTCCGTCGGGGGTTAAAAACAAACAAATATGGCAATAAACCAAGTTTAAAATGTTTGTAATACAAAAAGATAACATAAATTCGCAAAAAGCAACTACATAACAACTATAACTTGAGAGAAAATATATTATATTATGTGAATTAACAACAAAAAAAACTGTCCACTAGGACTTAGTACAAGCTTAAGAAAGATGAGATTACGGATAAATAGAATTAAAGAAAAAGAGAAAATCTTAGAACACGCCTTGACGCGAAGCGCTGAAAATAGTTGGAGTAAACTACGATGGAAGCGCCTTTTTTCGCAAAATAAATGAAGCTTAGAGACTTATGTTTCCTAGTACCTAAACATGAAGGCAGATAATTATATTATTAAACAGATTATCGTTAATAGGAATATAAGAAACGTTTTTCAAAGTGGGAATTTTTGTTGTTCCCGATGAGTCCCATTTTGATATGTTAGTATAATTCCATATGAGTACAATATGATTGTATAATTTTCCCTTTATTTTAAAGATTTCGTTTTTTTTTAAGAATTCTCGTCTCAAAGTCTCGTACCAATGATGGGAAAGGAGGAAACGCCTGGGTGCCACCACTGCGAAGATCGCCCGGAGGACACAGTAGAGCATACGGTGCAAGACTGCCCAGCTTGGGCAGAGCACCGACGTGTCCTCACGGCGGCGATAGGCGGAAACCTCTCGCGCCCGGCATTGGTTTCGGCCATGCTGCGGAGCGAGACGGAGTGGGAAGCGGTCGCCACCTTCTGCGAGGCAGTAATGCTCGTGAATGAGGTCCCTCCGCCCCAACCGCAGTGGTGTACGCCCACGGCGCCGTACGTCGCAAGACGATCTTCGGCCACCGTAGGCGCGGGCATGCGGACAGCGAGTAAAGGGCAACTCGCTGTCCGACCATGGACCATGCCCGAGTCGACGGCGCGTCGTGTTCCACGCGCGCCTCAAAGAGCTGTCAGCAAAATGACGGGGCCCCCTCTCAGAGGGCCAAAGCCTGCCGGAGTCGCGGGACTTATTTCTATTACCGTGACCCCGGAACATAAAGGGCTACTGAAGGACACCGTGGATTTTAGTCAGTACAAGTCTGACAGTACCTCCCGCCCTGCCCGGGGTTGGAGGTCTCATTTGATGATTTTACCACGCTAAAAAAAAAAAAAATAGTCTCGTAAGTACCAAATTTTCAGCCCACATTCTAAAAAATTCTCGATTAAGCCCATAATCATCGTTGTTGAAGATGTGTTTCGCCCCAAATTATAAGTACTTCAAAGGTATACCTTTTGACGAAATGAAAATGTTGTTAAAACAATAATCTACCTACCAAAAATCATCTGCAGGAATAGTTGTAGAATTATGAAAAGATCTGAAAGCAATTGTTTCTTGCTTAGGCCGTATCGTTTAGAAACTCGTTCTCTACATCAAATTGTTGTAAAATTCTTACATTATTCGCAATTTTTTAATTGATGTGGTCCCATTTCCACTACTACAGTGATGTGGTCATCTGTCTGTCTATCTATCTTTAAACGTAAGATAAGTTATAGGATACTTTTTATCCCGTTATTACATTCCCGTAGGATAATCCTCGACCTCCAAAAAGCAAGCAGACAAAAGCAGTACAATGTATCCTCTAAGGATAGATATTTCCATTTTGCGCCGGCGCCGCCGCCGCGGCGGTTAACACATAGTTAACTATTATTTTCGAGCGAGTATCTAAATAACGCTTCGGGATTCGCCACCTTACTTGTCTACGTACTAACTAAATGCATGCCCATATACAGGGTGTTGATAAAACTGTTTGTACAATCTAAAGGATAAAATTGAGAAGAGCGGTTAGAAAAATGAAAAAAAAAATACCTACATATTTTATTATGTAGCGTTGCTTACTTGAACTCAAACTTATCTTTAACCAATGAACGATGGAATTTGCCAATCCGTGTCTTAAAGATGTCCAGTCAGAAACGGCCGTTAAAAACAATAGCATTGATTTGGATTGAGATAGAATATTAATGTCGGGGGATAGTAAAGTGGTTTGTAAAAAAATAAATAAACTGTATTTGGATAAACTTGCTTCATTGTTTCACATGTTTTTGAAGTTTCAAAAATTTTCTTCTATTTAATTTTTTACAAGATTTTAAAGAGCTCATTTATTTTTAATCCATTTTTGCTGTGCTTTTGGCCTTAGGGCAAAAACTACAGAGCATCACATGCTACAATGCCGGAGAACATCACCAATGAGTTTATTATATGCCCTTTTTGGCGGTCTCACCCACAACAAGCATTTTTGTTGTATTTTAGCGTTCAAAATATTTATATAAACCGCAAACTAAAGCGCATCACCCTGTACACAGTAGCGAACGTGCCAGAACATTCCGTCTCCGTACAGAATGCTCCGCCGCTGCGGACTGGTATGCAACGCGACTGTACCTACCGAGTGCCCGTGACGTCACTAAGTACCCGACGCGACGCGTTTTGTATATCATCTCGAATGAACCCAAATGTGCAACGTGGGAGCCTCGCGGTCGTGAGTGACGTCATTAGAAAGTTTTATGCTTTTGCTTAAAACTCTCTTTTCTCAAAAGAGGACAAACCTCTTTAGGTATCTTCTCTTTTACGTTAGATCCGTAGTCCGGTAGAACGTCGCCGACTCTGACATGCTCTTCCGCAATGCTGTTTCTGATTCAGCCGTAAAAACTCTTTTCACTTACTTTCGTAAGTTACTGGCAAGTGTACAGCCCGGTTTCCACCGCGAGCGGAACGGACACGTTAATGACTTCGTTAAACTCGCAAGCGCAAACTACATAGGTACTTGCATTTCCACCAACAAATAGTTTTTTCACACTACTTGCTCGTAAATGTCAGATTATATGTCAGGCAAACCTACTGTAAAGCATGACATTATTCCCCCTCGCTCGAGCCGGGAATAATATATGTACTGAATTTCATTATTCCCGTGGGAATAATGTGATTTGAATTTGGAACCTCAAAGAAAACCGTATGAAAACTTTCACCAAGGAGTCGTATCAGTAATGGCGGCCGCTGGCAGCAACAGCTGATCGCTTACAGTGGTGCCAACTTCACGTTCGAAGGTTGTCGTACCACATCAAATTTCAAAAATCGAATTTATTTCCTCGCAGTAGGTGTGAAAAGCAGAGTACGCTCCTCAGGAGTAAAGCTGACTTGTCTTGGGCCGACTTGAATCCCTCGCTACACTAAGGATTCTTAACTTAATTCCCTCGTTTCACTCGGGAATTAAAACTTGAACCTCCTCGCTGCGCTACGGAGGTTCACCCCAGAATCCTTAGTGTCGTTTCGGGATTCAATACGCCCATGACGTAAGGCAATGCTTTACTCCCTTGGTGCGTAATCTACTATTACGTTCCCAGACCTAGCTCATTTTTACTCTTTTCACCCGCTGAGCCATTAATGTGTCCGCTCCGTTTGCAATGGAAACCGGGCTTACTAGTACATAAATTGGTACACATCGTTTTTGCCAATGCATTGACAGCGAAATTTTTCTATGAAATAAATACATGCAATAGGCAATAGGCAAGTGTGTTAAAGCTCATTTATTGATGGCGTAAATATGGCTGAGTCTTTCGAAATTCGTTTTTAGCAACCAATTTACTACATTTTACATTTTCACTTAAAGTGACAATCAATTTTTCAATCTATGATGAATGACAAAGTTATACTTATAAGCGTCATTAGGTTCCGAGTTTCATTCCCAATCTGCTTCACCTTTATCTGTCGTGATTATTATACAAAGCAACGCAAAACAGCTCGACTGCAGATCATCATCAGGTGGTATCCTGACGTCACGAAATGGCGCTAGATGGCTTGTACAGCTCTGTCTCTTTCCCACAGCCTAAAGGCTCACGCTTTATGACGTCATGGTAGGCCATCACCATCAGCCTATAATATTCCCACTGCTGGACTACAGGCTTCCTCTCTCTGAGAGGGCTAAGTGCAGATGTAACAATAGTATCCACCCATTCTTAGAACTAAGTTCCGAATTGTGTGCGAACCAATCCGACTATAATTTCTAGGAATTGATTCCAATTAGTCCAATTCAGGTATGAAGTGTATGTAACATGTGTTTGCACATCTATACGTTTATTGCAGTGAGGTTTAAGTTCCCTGAAATGTATAATTACATGTGCGAAGGATTTCCATGCAAATTGATTATTCGTGAAAATTCGCTAGGTCGAACAAATTAATCGACTACCTACATTAAAGATCTTATTATTGATAGGTACATGAATAATCTCCCTGCAAACTTTTCACGCCTTTATATTTCTTGACTTGTTGGTTGTTTGACGGCATAGTGGTTGAGCGATTGACTACTGCGCTCGGTGTCGTGGGTCCGATTCCCACGTGGAACGAATATTTATTATGACCTACGGGAAGTTGTCCCATGTTTGGGAATTGAGTTTAAATGTTTATAAACGCACCCACATGAGAAATTTGTAATGTTCCAGGTAGCACATTTCCGTGATGCTAATTTCCAATTAGGTACGGTGTAATACGGTGTAAAGTATAAGTATTTATCAGAACTTCACAGATTTATTTACCAAAAGTAGCCAAGTGGTCCTTTCATTTACACCTTTCTACTTGGTACTACACTTCCTTATTACTGCGCATAGTTCAAACTCTTTCCTTAATTCCATTCTCCATAGCGCTTCACACTTACGCAGTCAGGCGACAGACGCTACCCATTGTCGCATGACGCAACGACTGCGACACAAGTCGTAGGTTTTATTGTCTCGGCGATCACGTCGCACGATTGAATCGCAGATCACGACGCGTCGGAACGACGCTGACGTCACTAATGCTCGCGAAATGTGGAGATTAAAAGTGGGTTATGAGTTTATGGTATTTGATGTTGATATTAGTTAGTAGATTCTCGCGGTTTCAACCCGTTGAGTTCAGTAAATGTCACAGAGAATCATAATATTGGGATGAGAATTATCCTATGTGCTAGTCCACATTATAAACGGGAAATAATGAATCGAACCAAAAAATTACTAACTCAGCCACGAATCTCACAACTTGGCAACATTTTTAGTTTAGGGGGTACCCTCGGTAGGTTCGGTTTGTTTAGGTTCCTTTAAACAGGAACAGGAAGACAGAAATGGGAACCCCGCCCGGCAGGGCTCCGTTGTCTAAGCCTTGGGTCGGCCTATTTTTTGTACATTTTGCTGATCAATTTATTAATTTGATTTGTAGTTGATTTATCCAGATTTGTTAAGTAGTTTTTGAGTGAAAGAGTAGCAAACATCTTCCTTCAGTTAATAGAGTAGTAAGATGTTATATAAGGTTTCTGGACACAAAGATAAGAGTCGAAAGTTACGATTGGTTTGAAAATTGGATGAGTTGTAAGTTTTCTTTGATAAAGTTTCTGTCTCTTGTTCCCAAACGATTCTTTAAGGCTCCAAGCTCGATTAATAGTAATTAACTCTGAAGATGAATATGAGAGTGACGAAAAAACAACTAAAATGGCTGAACAGATTTTCTCAAAACTTGCTTTCACATAAAATTAAAAAAAAACACATTCAAATCGCTTCACCATCGGTCATACAAACACACAAAACAATCAAAATTATAACTGCCCTAAATTTTTTGCGTATGGAGATTAAAAAATATAATAACTCATACAAAAACTACAGTACTAAATCTACAGTTTATATACACAGAACAAACAAAGCCCCCAATCCCAGCATCTAGTCCTCGCATTGTTTGATACACTTCAAGTTTTACGCTCGCATCCGCTCGTAAAACGTCCATATTTCCAATACTTGAAAACGGAAAACCATAGAGAAAGCTGGCATTTTTTTCTATTTTCCTTCGTCTGCGAGGACGGAGCCTCGGGTGGCAATTATGCCGACTGATTGGCACCAGATTTCGCCGAAAACTGATTTAGGAACTGGGTGCAAAGACTTAGTGTGGAACTGTGGATAGGTCCGTCCTAATTGACGTGGAGGAGTTTGGCAGGAGCCACACGTTGTCTTGCAGGGGATCAACAAAGTCCTGACTACCAATTAGTTGCTAGGTCGGACACGCGTCCTGTCTTTATAGTACTTTCTTTGTCACCGAAAAATGGAAATGCTTTTTCGGGTTCCTGGTTAACTGGATGGCTTATCATTTCGGGCAAATTGTGTATTGTTACAACACGTAAAATATATTGGTAAGCTACCAATTGTCGAATGTACAGACGCCAACAGGTCAAACTAAACCCAATAAGTCAAATTTTACCAATGGACTAACCTTCAGCTATTGTGTGACGAGGTTGAAACTCTATGAATAAATTTTGACAAATTGAGGTAGGTTGATGTGCTGGCGTCTGTACATGCGTTTTAAACAAACACGCAAATTTAAGAACTCCCGGCAGCTACACCATTTTTTCTTGTGTCTATAATTTGTTTAACTTTTCCACATTTAGGAATTTCTCCTGTGTCGTGGGTGCGTTTACAAAAATAAAAACACACATACACAAATACCAACAATTAGTTAAAACAAGGTTTATAATATGGTTCATGAAATCCATTGAAGGATAACTTTGCCCATCAATTAAAACCTTCGAGTTAACAAAAAAAAGTTTTTATGAAGAAAATCATGTTTTCTTTCTTCCATGAAAACACAATCATTTACGTCATAAATAAATAGAAATGCTAAACACAATTATAAATTCAGTTTTTCAACGTCAATACAAAGTTCATGTACAGGGTTATTTTGATGTATTTATGATAAAATTAATTATGTATAACCCAACCATGAAATAATTATAATTTTTCCTTTTATAAGTCACAGGTTGACACGCAAAGCTCAATAAATGGTGCAATTAAAATAATAGCGAAACTAGGACCAACATCAAGGTTTTTATACATTTAAAAAGCAGTACTATTACGATACAATTTTCATTCAAGAAGTTAGTTCGTTAAGGTCGTCATTCCCGGAGTTAAAAGTTGCGCGGGAAAGTCCTAACCTCAAACTTTTTACCCCAAATTAAAGCGAGAAAAATACTGAATACTAACGACCTGCTAACTGAATAATATATTCTATTATCTCATTTCACCGAACTATTCTTCCAATAACTTTCCCCTCGTCCCTATCTTGAAAACCAGACGTCTTTTCCGACTTACGCAACAGAATTTACGCTTAAGCGAACCGAGGTCCGAGCACTAACGTTACTCACTCACACCCATGCAATTTGTATGAGCTGCTGGCCAGGTTTCCATGAACTACCCCACCCCCCGCATATTGTAAAACCGAAGGCGCCAGAGGGGTAGAATGTGCAAGTGGTCAGAGCTCTTGATGTGACAAACTATGGTATAGTGCGGTATTGGTTGCTGTCCATTTTAAGTGGAGCTGCCTCGTTCCTCTAATGCAGTTGGTTGGCGTTTGTGTGAACATGGTGCGGGGTCTGTGCTGGCTGGTCGGTCGGCAGTACATTAGGTAGGTAGGTATGGAGCGGCGAGTGGCGAGCGGGCGCCGCGGCGTGTGGGTGAGACGTTTACGGTCGGATCGCTGGTCGACGACGCTGCGGTGGCCATGGCTCCGCAAGTCATTTGGGACTTCAGCAAAATTAAGAGAGACGAAAACTGAAAACCTGCATTGCAAGTAAAACCTTAGAAATGCAGGGCTAAACAAACAACATTCGCTACTTCTTTTGTTACATTCTTCACTTATCCGTTCATGAACTCTTATCAAGACCATGATCTCTTATCAAGACTACTGACAGTCAAAGATCGTGTACGTCCAAATGATGGTGGATAATGAACATTTAGCTGCAAGCGCAATACGACAGACTGTAGAACTACCCAACGCTAGCGACATAATATTCAAAGATCGTCCTCGAAAAATCCAATTTCTGAATCTAAATCCATGCCCTGCCTCCGCCAACTCATACAACCTCCAAAACTCTAACTCTATACACCTACTCTACTTAACCAAAAATAACGTCCTAAAACAATCCCCGAATTTTCCAAAACTTAGTCACCATACACGCGGGCGCAATGCCGCGCTGCGAACGAGACGCGTCGCGGTCGGCCCCCGCGTCGCACCAATTAATTACGGTGGCCATCTTAGCCCCCGGGGCCGGCTGCCCCCTCCAACACCCCACCGCTTCACTCCCCCGCTCGCTGACGGACAATAATTGCCGCCGAATCTACGTCGCAAGCCTTGCCCGCACCTAGAGGGACAGAATTCGTGAGCGCTTTGTCTTTGCTACCTCTAGCCACTAATACAAGATCAAATAATCAGTACAGCCCAGATTTGGGGTCGGATGATGGTTGTAGGAACTTGGTTACTTGTGCTTTGCCCTCTGCCTAGTCCTGAATGCAATGTAAGCGTGATCTTATTACGTAACACATTGGAACTTACAGTAAGCTACCACATGTCGACAACTTTCATATACGCGTTCAGTTATGAGTATCATACCGCGCTCGACATGCGGTAGTTATATGAAATGAATGAAACAACAGAGGAGCTCATGGTTCCATAACAAAAGCCGCTCGAGTTCAACTACAAGGTTAAGCCGCACTTACCTATGACGAGGCATGGATGGGTGAAAACTGATCACCCATTACATTTCGAGATTCCGCGGAAACTTCGTTAAGCGGTTGGCTCTGGCTGTCATTTGTAGTTCTTTGACAATCGATACAGTTATTCAGTAGCCAGAAAGTCTAAAAACCATGCCGATTTTGGTGTGTGGATGGGTGACCATCTGTCATAGCGAGTTTCCTTCGTGCCTCGGAAAGCACGTAAAGCCGTTGGTCCCGGCTGTCATTTGTAGATCTTTGACAGTCGTTACTGTTAGTCAGAAGCTCTAAAGTCTGACAACCAGTCTTATCACGGGGTATGGTATAAGGTTGGTGGCAGTCGCTCCATGTAAAATACTGATATCCAGCTGCATTTGGTGTGACTGGAAGCTGACCCCAATATAATTGGGAAAAGGCTAGGAAGAAAAAGACTGGATTGTGGAGGTCGGATAGACAATCGCTGCAAGTAAAATAATTACCTAGGTATATTCATTCAACAGCATCCAGTTCGACTGGAAGCCGACGTCAACATACTTGAAAAACACAAAGATAATTGAAGGTAACAACAAGTCTCCGAGTGAATGCGGGGAGCTCCCGGTGTCCCGACATAGCTTATCTAATCGAATGTTTGCTATCAATATCGAAGTACGTAAACCTACGTACGTACTAATCGCTGATTACGCGCTTATCGTTGACTTGTGCACAATTATGCACACGCAACAGGTTTGTTGTCATGGACATGTTACAAGCTATTGAGAGGCAATCAGAATCAAATTAATCAACATAGATTGAGCTTAATACGTGTTACGCTGGGAAAATTAGATGTTAGCAATTTGACTGCCAAATAAGTTAGCGGTTTTTTTTAAACCAGTGTCACCTTGGACAGTTTTATCGAATGTTTATAAAATAAACAGGGTGATTTAGTTACAAATCACCCTGTTTATGCATTCTTGGAAAAAAATATGTAATTCTAAGCTTACAAAAAGCACTTAATGAGGGAGAGATCTCTAAAACCAGTCAGTTAGGACCCCAGGTTGATGAGGTTAAAATTGCACCCTGTATAGATGACATGATGACCTCATCTCAATTTTTGATGGTCATTATTTGCATAAGAGTGTCTCCCTAAATCCCCACCCTTCGCTATTTCTTAGTGTTTATTGATAAATCCAGTACCCGACGATTCTTTATGACCTGAATATTCAACTAAAGCAAAAAAAAGCCAAAACAAAACCAAACAATGTGACTGTCGTCGAATCTATCGTCTACGACGAGCTTGAAACACTTCAAAAATAATGGTACAACACAAAACATGTCCTTAAATTATCTCGACAATAAAGCCCTCCTTCCAAAAATGATTCAACTGATGTTTTTTTTTCTCCACTCTAGGAATTTCTTCCCGTATCGTGGATGGGTTTACATAGCAACCTAAAAG
Organism: Agrotis ipsilon; assembly: GCA_028554685.1. Taxonomy (NCBI): domain Eukaryota; kingdom Metazoa; phylum Arthropoda; class Insecta; order Lepidoptera; family Noctuidae; genus Agrotis; species Agrotis ipsilon. The sequence continues at coordinate 11,934,979 of CM052973.1, read as the reverse complement.
TGACAAACACAACACCCAACAGCGCCACCGTGTAGAGCGCAAAAATCTAGAGCACATTCAACACTTTATAGCCCTTTCAGAATTGCATAGCTACTGCTTAACAGTAACTAATGAATCTAGAAACTTTTATGGTCTCCTTTCAAGGTCGGACGGAACCAAACTCACTTTCAACGAGGTGAGGCTAAAGCAACAAAACAAGGGCTTGGCCGTGACCTCTAAAGTTGCCGTTAAAATAAAATATGGCTGGTCATTAACAGGACAAAATGGCTATCAAAGAAGTACTTTGGGAGAGTTTTGTTTTGATAATAAACTTAAGTAGATAAATATGTTGTATGGGGTTTAATAAACACATGAATATCAAAAAAACTAACAAATAAAATAGCTAATTATATAATGTTGCACCTCAAACACCGTAAACACAAACATCTTTCTTTTTCAGACATTTTGGTTATTAATCAGTCGTTAACAGATGGTCTATAACGGCCACATTAAGCAATATTCCTAATATTAGATTGGCTTAACTTTTCTTATTCATTCGCGGAGTTGAATCGTTTCGAATATTACTGAGAGGCCGATTTAGTCCTGCAGTATCAGTACCCTCTTTTCCTTTCATCCTTAACACATCTCCAATAACTTTTGATTGTACAGTCAGCATCGAAAGTTGCTGACCATATTCAGATTTTCAAAATCACTGTACAACGTATTTTTACGTATTATTTCGTTGTACAAAGATTTTGAAAATCTGAATGTGGTCAGCAACTTTCGATGCTGACTTTACCTGTACAATTGACGGCTCTTGTTTCAAAGGTTTTGCCGTCAGCAACAAAGCGGTCGGTTCATCGTAAATAGCAGTCAGTGCATTCGCAAACAGTTTGAGTATACGATTGCCGCCTACGGCGTTAACCGCGTTTGTGATCCTGCCGGGGTCCATACTCTGTCCGCACATAAAAACTTTAGACAAAAACTATTTTCTAAACGTTCATGGGTGTTAGGTTGAGTGTACATGGCGCTGTATTATTGTGTCGAAACTCTATGGCGAATATAAAAAATTAAGCATTTGTTTTAAAAATACCAATTGACCCGACTTTTATCTGAGGAATAAAAATAAAGATTTGACATATTTTCTATTTATAAGCTGTCAAATCCGCCATTTTTATTCCTTAGATAAAAGTTATCTGACTGTTAAAAATCAGTCCTTAAACAAATAGCAACAAAAGAACACAGCTTTTTAGTAAGTTTTGAAATAACTTGATTGGGTGACAGTAGTAGCTAAAACCATCGTGGTTAACGGTATGCGATAGACTAACGATTCCTTTTCTGAACTCTTTGTTTATCTAAACATTAGCTGTTGTGTTACTCCAAAAGTATTTAACGGAAGGAAAACCTATGATCCCAGACCCTGTCTCTGAGCCAAATGCCATCAAGATCCGTTCAGCTATTCTAACGTTATTAAGTTAATACGATTTCAACAGTAACGATATGATATACGTAACGATCAAATTAATTATGAGACAATTCTCATAATTAATTTGATCGTTACGTGAAAACTTTTGAAAGGACATAAATCTTTTTGGTCGTAGGTAGTACCGTACAAATCCCAAAGGATCAATACCACTTTCAGTCGCTGTTCCTCCGATAACGTATGAGAATTTTCTATGGCTTCAGATTTTCGACGCTAATGGTTTTCTTATAGGAATTAAGGAATGAAACTTTAATTTGGCTTTGGCTGTCCGTAATCAAGAAACGACCTAAAATTTACTTTTACTTTATACAACCTGTTTTTTTTGATATCCCATAACTCTAGGGTTATATTGTGTAGGTAAAAATAATACTAAAACTCCTAGAATAGGTGGTCCAAAAATGCATCGTTTCGGAGATATCATCAATCATAGTTAAATTAGGTCAAAAAATGTCACCAGTATGACGAATCTTTACTTTTGCGAGGTTGCCAAACTTCGCAGTAGAATAGACCCTCGATGTGTCTAGGTATCTAAGTTTAATTGATAAATACAAGTAATTCATTTTTATTCAAACCAATCATTCATATTTAAAGCTAAGAAAATGCGACGTTGTCATATTTCACGTAAGGGTGTTTTACATTAATAATCGTGACTTTGCCGAATTATTTTGTATGAAAAATGAAAAAAAAAAAATAACGAAGGTTTGGAACATAACTCATATGCCACTTGATTCTTTGATATGGCCTCAATCATACCCTAGAGTTATGGGATATCAAAAAAAACACGTTGTATATCTTGAAATTTTGTGTCGGTGGTTGTTTGAGACTCTTTCACGCAAAAACTATTGAACGGATTGAGTTGAAATTTGGTTCATGGGCAGTTTATAACCTGGATAGGACACTTTTTATCCCGATTTTATGATCCTCTGGTAAAATTTTCGAGTTGTAGCAGGCGAAACCGTTGTCAATCGCCAGTCCAATATATATGTATAGTTAATGTGCATTGTGCATGTTTCCACAAGCGACTGTAAACAATCAGTATCGTACGATTAGATTATAAGATTAATCTTTGTGAATAAGATTAATTTTCGAATAAAACACGACAGAGCAAAACGCAATAATACGCAAAAACCAGTAGCCGATTCCTTCACAAAATAAAACATAACACGCAAAAACGTGTCCGAACAATACCGTACATAAATGAAACATTTGCCGCCGCAGACGCAGTTGCATAACAGCTTATGAATAAGGGGTAGGCAGGGAGTCGCATTCGTAATACTAATCCCGTCGTGAGGAGATGAGCGATGCGTTCCGCATAATAAAGCGAAAGGCTACTAATTGTGCTCGTGAACGTGGAAATTTCTCTTTGGTACTGAGAAATCTTGAGTCAGATCTCTGAGATATCGTTGTTGGAATATGTATATAAAATTCATTAAAGGTTTTGTTGTCCTTTTGTGTATTCCAGTATTACTCTGCTAATACATAAATGAATGCTTGCTTTTGTCACGATGAATCTTTTAATTAATGTGATTCTTGTTTTTTTTTTCAAATGAGTCCTCCTACCAAGGCGCGAGACGGAACGGCTCGTCTTATATGAAAAAATCCAGAACAACAGAAGTATTTACGAATACTTTCTGTTCACTAGTCTAATAAGACCAAACTATATTGTTCAACTTAATACATGCAATCCACTTTGCTAGTGAGATTTTGGCACGCTTTGTGATACTTAGACCGGCAGCCAGTAAAACAGATTTTATTTCATTGAACATTAATTCTACTGTCCACTGTTGGACACTTGGCTAAATTATAAGAAGACTGGGAAGGCCCATTTTATAGGGAAATCATGGAGTGTCTACTGTCCACGGATAACATGTAGTAAAGAGTTCTTTTATAAAAGGATGGCGTTGTTGTCTATGGTAATTTACTGTTTCCCAGGCTATACAAAAAATTAAAAAGAAACTAGCTGTTGCCGACGGCAACAGCGTCCACTTCTAACTCGAAACTATGTATTCCATGGAAATATAATACTTGGAAAAAAATCATTCAGGTCTGTTCAGCAGATGTGACGTGATTAAGTAACAAACATCCATACAATCAAACATGTAGACGTTCGCATTTTTAATATTAGTAAGGATACCATCTCTTTCAGTAACTCCGACAGTACTAGTTGTAATAGCTATCAACTAAGTTTCAATTGAAATAAATCTTGCTGATAAAACTGGGCTTTACACTATTCCGTGGCTTTACTTAATTGATTCTAAACGATCCAATTTTATTACAATTTACTTCTAAATCACAAATTGAAATGTCTAACGCATAGGTTAATGAGAATGTTTGGATGATATTTGTATGGATTTTATAGTTTCTATTAGAGATATCTTAAGTTCATCCTTATCCCATTTCATAATTTAAGTGTAAAAAGAATTTGTTTATTTATTGTTAACCTTAACCGCTAGACCAATTTTGGTCAATTCTGGAACAGAAGAATCTAGAACCTTGAAGATGGTTACAGGTCACTTCTTTTTGAAACTTATGAGGAGAGAGACATGTGATGTTACAGTCAAAGTCAAATCATCTATTTCAATAAGGCAATCGCATACTTTTGAACGTCAAATATTAAAATTAAAGGAGATGGGATGGGATCGATTCTTCACACGGGCGAGTGAACCCTTAGGCAAAATCGTGTGAGAAGATACTTCATTTATTTATCACAAAAAAGAACTTCCTTCCTTACTTTACCACTTGACTTCGAAACAATACGCCCGCATCGTACAATATCGTCGGCAGCATGTAAACCGTGCCTCGGCGCTTTCACGCGACCGGCGCGCGCGCAGCCAGATGCGGCACGCTCTTCCGCACATGCGCTTCAACGACCCACGTATGCGCTTGCCTAAAGGGGCTTTCACATTTAGTTGAATTGAGTCTGAGAAAAATACGTTGGTAAATTGCAAGAATTATCTCCACCTTATCCTGATACATCAAGAGAAAACCTTTACTAAGCACTCGGTTTTGGAAAAACCGGGAAAATCTGAAAACTTGGCAGCTAGTTTTTGAAATGCCGTAAGGCTAAGATTATTTTTTATTCAATTTTGTTGTCTTTTAATCAAAAGAGGACATAATATTTTGCAAGTCAAGTGCATAATTATGTAACTTTTTAATATTTTCTTAAACTGATGGATTCAGGTAATTCCGACTACAAATAACCCGATCTTTTACCCAGATTAAAGTATGACAAAGACGACCATTTTTTTTTCTGGTCGTTTTTTTAACAAGGTTTCTTGCTTAATGCGATAACACTTATCCACATTGAGTACCCAAATTATTTAGATGAAAAAAAATATCGCAACCGCCAGTGTGTCAGCCCCTTTAGCGACAGCGCGCCAACGTATGCGCCTGCGCCGTTCTAAAGCACCATGTGTGGCCGGCCACTTTACGCGCCTAGCCTTAGAATGTCCGCTCCTTACGGCGCGGCTCTCTGCTTCTGATGTGTTGCTCTTGGCTAATGTTTGTTATTTAGACGGTAAAGTTATTGGTAATTGCAGTTTGAGATTGTATAAGTAAGGTATAGTGGTTGCTCTATCGTTAAAATGAAAATGATTTTCCTTTACACGCGTATAGGTTAAACTTAGCCGGAGGTTTAGCACCTCGCTTCTGAAGCATGAGGTTGGGAGTTCAATCCAGGAAAGTACATAAGTGTCATTTTCAATTCATATTATGTACTTTTTATTTTAAGTTTATCACATCAATGACATTGGTGACGGAAAACATCGTGTGAAATCCTTGACTTCTGTAATACATAGACCGAAGCCATGTCAGAGGCTTGTGGCGTTCCTAGAGAAGGCTTAATTAACTTGGACATCTGCGGGTAGACACATCCTCAGAAAAAAGAATGCTAAAGATTGAATAAAATGTCTTGCAAAAAATGCTTTGAAAGTAAGTCGAAGTAAAATCTCTGAAAAAAAATTGGATTGAAACTTAAAATGGCGTAGACTTGGGTCACCTCCTAAAATTGTAACTGATATGTCACATTATTTTATGAGATTTGACACAATACGTTAGAAAATACAATTGCCAATGAAGATTTTAATAACATCGACGTAACAATTTTCATAAAAATTCTGTCTGCATGATAAAAATGGTTAAAAAAAATGTTCAAACATTTTAAAAAAACACAACATTCACGATAAATAACAATTCTGTTTTTTAAATCAATATTCCATTCTATTTCGTTCAAAAACAACGCATTCATTAACCAATAACGTCATCATAACAGTATCTTTGTAAACTGTCGGACTGAAAACTTCACGAAAGTCACAATTTACAATAGAGCCGCTCGGTTTTCTTTTGTAAAAGACATCAACGGTGCTCTTAGGAAAAATGAATACAGTTTTTTTAACAATAATTGTAAGATTCAGGTTTTTTTTTGTAGGTTTTACATTCTTTTTTTTTATTCCATGTATGTTATAACGGGAATTGTTAAAGGGTTTGAGACTTTAATATATCCAATATCTTGTGCTCTTTTTTTTAAGAGAACTTTCCACATAATCTTAATATATATAAATCTCGTGTCACAATGTTTGTCTTCAATGGACTCCTAAACCACTTAACCGATTATAATAAAATTCGCACACCATGTGCAGTTCGATCCAACTTGATAGATAGGATAGTTTAAATCTCAAATTTTAGACCGGGTCCTCCACCCGTGCGAAGCCGGGACGGGCCGCTAGTATAATTATAAAATGAAGTTCATGAGATTTATGAAATTTTGTACATTAAGGTACATCAGTAGATACAGATAGATACATCAGTTGGAAGCCAGGAGTGTTTCAGGAAGACCAGGCCTTGAGGTCAATCAATACTAAGACTGTTTTGTTGGTCGAGTTTTTGCAAATATGCATATAATAATTATATCAGTCAGACACACAGATACGACTTTGGGTATTTTTGTCCCTGGGAGTAGTGGGAGTATTTCATATTGGATCATTTCCAGCAAGAATTATTATTTGTGAGAAGGTCACACGTATGATTAAAGTTTACGAAGGCAAACCGTACATAAAACTTTATAACGTTTTTTAAGTCCTACTATAACTATAAAAAACCCCAATCAACAACCACACAAGCGAAATTAAACTGAGAAAAAGCACAATAAGTTTAACCCAACCAATTTCTATTCGAGTAATAATCTCATTCGCCTGGTTGGGGCGGCACGTACTCGTAAACCTTCCAGTTTATAGCGCGCCGACGTCCTCCCGTCCTCGGGCCCTCCATTAGTCCTCACGGAGGATCGCTAATTCCCTCTACGCCGACTGTGCCGCACAAGAATTGGTAGCAAGATGCTATCGAAGCTAGTTTTATTGGTTGAATGGGGAGCTGGTACTTGAAATTGGTTTCAGAAGAGTTGTTTGAGGATACATCACGTCTGTTTTCCCTGAAGGATAAGGTAGAACGGTTAACGGTAGCAGTTACGTAATAGGGAACGCCTTTTGCTATCGTTTCACAATGCCAGACTCAGAACTTCTGCAAAATTTTCTGGTGGAAATGTTTTTGTAAATTAGACTTGGACTGACCTGGTCCTTATCATGCCAAACCAGGCAATGAGACTCGATGTCTGCTGTTAAAGTCTGTATAAAGAGCGTGTTGTTTATCACTAGTGATAGGAATCATCTTCTTCTCCTTTCAAGTTCAAAAGTATTCTTACCAAAATTTTCCTTTTCACACGACTGACTGCCCTAAAAAGGAGTGTTATTTCTCTTGCCTTCTACTGTAACTGTGAAACTTTTGCTTCGCAAAGAGGAATGCCCAAAAATATATGGAGCAAAAACCCAGAATCGATTAAAACGACTTATGTGTGGCAAGGTAGAGTATACATACTACAACCCAAATTCAATGATAGTTTTCGATTACACCATCACCAAGTAAAAAAAAACGTAACTAACTGACTGAACTTTAAAAAATCTATGACTTGTTTAAAGCGGTTTTACAAACGATATTGTTATGAATAGTGCTATATATTGAGAGAGATTTGAGAGTAAAGAACATTATACGTATCTACTGATGATATTTAAATCTATGTAAACATTATTTATCATCACTATCGCATCACTACATAGTATAAAACAAAGTCGCTTCCCTCTGCCTGTCCCTATGTATGCTTATATCTTCAAAACTCCGCAACGGATTTTGATGCGATTTTTTATAGATAGAGTTATTCAAGAAAGTTTTTATGTATATAACATGCATGATATAGTAGAGATTGCACCCGTGCGGAGCCGGGGCGAGTCGTTAGTGTACATTTAAAAGTGATTACGGATTATTATAGGGCTATTAACTTAATAAATGAAAACAACTGAATACATGCTACGTTCTTTTATCTTCTATCTATCTTCTATAATATAAAATGGATAACAAAATGTGTTGCTAAGCTCATAACTCGAAAACGGCTGGAACGATTCGGATACTTAATTATTTTTTTGTTGTGTCTGTAACCATTGGGACCGGGTTTTAGAGGACGAAAATCATCGTGTTCACCCGTGCAAAGCCGGGGCGGGCCGCTAGTTGAGTATAAAAAGCAGCAACCATGGACCATGCCCGGGTAGACAACGCGTCGTGTTCCACGCGCGCCTCAAAGAGCGTCAACATAATGACGGCGCCCCCCCTCTCAGAGGGCCAAAGCCTGCCGGGGTCGCGGGACTTATTTCCAAAAAAATATGTTTTTTTTTATTTTTTTACATTGCTGCAGGCAATAGATCAGATATTCTGCCAGTTATCACAACATTAACCAAATAGGCCAGCAGAATATAACAATTCTATATAGCAAGGCGTGTGCCGTCCTAGTTCCTACACAGAAATTGTTATTATGCTCCTGTCTTGTTTGGTTATGGTTTTCCGCGAAACTAATAGCGTATTTATGACCTCTTATTTAAGGTCTATTTAGATGTTAATACATTATTTTAATCGACTCTGGGTTTTTTTTGGGCATTCTTCTTTGACAATGGCTGTTAGCGCTATGGTAAGATTCCCTAAGAAAGACGAGGAGACCTTGTTAGCCTTGGATCCCAAAACGTGAGGTGAAGACAGCTTCGACCTAGCAAGTTGGTAATGGCGACGACAGCATGTTAGCTGTAGTACTCTGCAGTACAAACAACAAAATAGTTTGATACACAGGCGACTAAAAGAGTAAGTTTTCACTACATAACTACTGCAATATTAACTTTAGTTGTTAACTTAACTGCTTTTAGCAGGAAGAACTAAAAATAATTATAATTAACATTATGAACCATAATGCAGCGCTGCTGCTGCACATTGCCATGATGCAGCGCAACGACAACCGTCGCGCGTCGATCGAAAACGCATTAGTTGCTTGCACACTTATCTATTCCATCGACAGTACCATAGACAAGTTTAACTATGGCAATACTGTTGGAGAGACCGCTGACGGACGGCACATAGTTCGGCGTACCGTTACCGAGGACCGACCAACTCACCAGTTCGCTTCTCACGAATGTCTCACATAAATTGCGCATAGCGATAAACATCTGAGTTTCGACGCTTTTCAGCCAGTCCCAGATCATTAATGGTAATACGAACAAATAGGTTTAATGGGTACTTGTTTGAAGGAATGTAAGTTTCCATGTTTGTAAACGCACCCACGATACAGAAGAAATTCTTAAAGAAGGGAAATGTTTAAAAAATATTGTAATTTCCATTTTTCAGTAAGCTTGTATGTTGATCTTTAGAACTTAACACCGGATATTTACAATGTTCAAAACTCGGGTTGGGCGAATGTCTAGAGAGCCTATCGCGGTTATGGAACTTAAAGGGCAACTAAAGAAACAGGGTCGTTTTTAGTCATTCTGGTCTGACAATCCCTTCCTCTCTGCCTAAATCTGGAGGAAAAAGGGGATTTTCCATCCCAAAAAAAACCTCACACAACACTTTCCGGAGATCGAATTTTAAACCCTACGTCTAGAAGCCCGTGCTTGCGATCAAGGCCCACAAAGGCAGTCCTGTAAGCGATAACCTCGTAGTAATTAAAATGAGGTACTGAAAGTAAATGTAGCTGAAAAGGTAAAATTCGTTACTTATAATTCGGGAAAACGAAAACCGTCTGGGTTTCAAGTCCCCTATAAAACTAAGAAAAAACCAAATGTAGATAGAACTGTGACAAAGGACTTGGTCCGATATGTAAATTCAGGGAACGGCACTTTCAGGGGCCCGCAGTTCCACTAGCTATGCAAAGGAAAGTTAGGACACACCTCCGCAGCTCCGGCGTTTTTAATAAAATTTTCATTTGTCGATATATACGGACTTACGGAGTTGAAGTGATCCGCTGTGTCCGGCTGGGTACATATTAATGAGAGCAGGTAGAGCAGGGGGGTGACGGGGTGGTACACGGTACGGAGGGGGAGTGCGGTGTGCTCTCGCGATGGTTGTTATGGCAACGCGACGCGGCCTCGGGCGCGGTATTACAATGAAGGCGATACTTGCGGATCCGGGAGCTGGGAAGCGTTGCGGTTCGGTGTTGAGGGTCTTTGTTCTGAAGAAAATTAAAATATGAAAATAAGGTTTTTGGCAGTCGCGGCTACTTACTATACTAACCGAGGAGTAAACATAGACATGTCTATATCATTGTTTCAGGTATTTAGATCCGATTCAATCATCGATTCAACATAACTCTTAAGCTTTGTAATCCTCTGCTTCACAGAATACTCTACATACATAAATCCAAAACATGTCTCCTACCAGAACTCCTAAAACACCAGCTCCACATGCACAAGACACAGAACAAACCTAAAAACTCAACAAAAACCTGCTAAAACTTTCCACACATCGCAAAAAAGCTGTTTCTGAACCGCGACGCTAGCCAACACGCGGTCACAGCAGCTACCCCCCGTATCTGGAGTCGCGCGTGATACTCGCGGGGGTGGCAGGGGGTGGGGGTGGCTACGTGCCACGACAAAAAACCCGAGCTGACCCGAGTCCAGCCGCCATAAAGCGCCTCAGAGCGTAATAAGTAGAGAGGCGCTTTATCTGCCTTTTTTCGCCGAGGCCGAATACCGGTTTTTGTAGGCCGAAAATTTGGGTTGTGTATGAAGTGGTTTAGTTATTGGATCAATTTAAAGATGCAACTTTGTTTGACTTATTAGAAACACAGATAGTTGTGGTGATGCTGTTCGCAAAATGAGTAAGTAGGTTACATTCAAAACATCAGCCCACGTATTTTTCGAAAGTTAATCAAACAGTTTTTAGTTTATTTTTTTAGTTTTTCAAATAGGTGAGGCTGCAAAAGGGTGAACGGAAACGTGAGAACACGGTATGTCTTAGACCGAAAATATTTAAAGAGATTTCATATCTACTATCCCGACTGGACTCTTGTGGTGGATTACAGTCCGCTCTGCAATGGCATTCCACAAGTACCCTCCTATGTTCAAAAAGTGGGAGCATTATAAGCTGATCAGGCGTATGGTTAACCAAACAAAACAACTTATTCAACAATTAATATATGCCTATGTTAATTCTCAATGATTTATGAAAACAATCACCCAAACAATATCCAAGTTATGTACAAGTTAGTTTATTTATCAACACCCAATATTCTAGAATCTTCGTCCAACCCAAGGCCGAAACACCGCACCTCTAGTAATAAGCTCCCCTTTGCTAGCGTTGCTTTCTGTCGCAAATGGTGCTCAAAGGAACGCACGTTCGCGCGCTCTAATTTCGAGTCGATCGTTTGACTCGGAATGACTCGAGCAGGCTATTGATTCGATACCGCTTGTTATGTGAGCCGAGTCGAGTCGGTAGGTATTGTTATTGTAATCGATTATCGCTAATTTCATTAGTTTGATAGGTGACACTGTTATTATGATCAGTTTTGCCGATCGCTGACTTGCATATTTTTAGTGATAGGTAAAGAACGGCAGTGTACGTCGTGTGTGTCTTCTTAGTGATAAACTAGATAATGATACACATATTCTGTACGTTTAAATACGCTTAAACGTTTAATGACGATGAAACTGCGTTGAAGAGTTGTCAATTACATTATTGCAGTGACGTTTCAAGATAGACAACTCCAAACAGTAGTTTTTTTTTTCCTAGTCCCGCCCCAGGAATTTCGCCGATATTTTTTTAGTGAAAATCGCTTCGTTGCCAGTACTTGAACATTTTTTTATTGCAGGTCTAAAAATGGGACTGCATGGCTTAAACTTGCGTCCCTCTAGCTAGAGATAGATACTCAGGACGCCTTACAAGGCTAGGCTAGCATGGTAAGGCGCTAGGCTGTCGCAGTCCAGCCAAAATCTCGATGTCTGTTTCTTTGTGGAATTTCCTGCCGGGGTCCGACAGCCTACAACCTCTTCGTCTTTAAGTCAAGAAAAAAATCAAACAAAAGAAGAATTTTCCGAATCGGTCCAAGCGTCATTGAGAAAACCATATATAGGTAAAAAAAATAATTTTAAAAGATTCCGACGAATTGAAAACCTCCTCCTTGTTTCGAAATCGGTTAAATATAAATAAAAGATTTTCAACAAAAATCTGTTACCTACAAGCTCAGCTATAGACGCACAACATTGAAACCTAATGTACCTACTCCAAACAATCACAATACATCCTCAGTTTTCACGACCAATTGCATTAACTACCTAAACAAATAGTTGACGTTACTGATAACAGCTGACGTGGCATAATGACGTGACGTCACACGGCTAATTATGTTACTAACTCAAGTTGGACTCTGAAGTAATATCCTCGTCACATAACGTAAGCAGTTATTAAGATAGCTAAGAGGAAAATATAGAGTTTTCCTTAAAACCAATGCTTTTAAAATTGACACGTGGATCCATTGAGTGAATTTTAATTGAGTAAAACTCTCTTTTTATTAAAGATGAGTTTGCTCCAGGACCTCTTCGTTTACCCTTTAATGTTCGTCTATCAAAAATGATGAAAGTAGTTTCAAGAAAACTTTTCAGCGTGAATAACAAGTAACATCCTTCGGCAACGTACCTACATGTTACAAATAAAACGTTATGGTCAATAAAACCTTTGTTGAAAATGAAGCAGTTCTTTTTTTTAATTTGCACTCTACCTACTTTAGTAACGTATGCAATCACAAACATTTCTGTTCCGTGCGGAAATCGACCTCACGACACGCAGTACAGCAGTAAATTGCTCAACCACTGCGCTAATCGTGCCCTCATTTAGTTATTAGAACTTGTGATGCATCATAATTATGCTACGATCATTTAAACAAAGTGAAAAGTGACATCCAACCTATCTATTGGACTTTCAGTTTCATAGATGGATCTCTATCCCTTCACCATAATGCCGAATATGAATTCAAAACCAAAACCCATCTCAAAACACATAGATAAACAATATAAACCATTCAACAACCAAATCGTAATCACCTGTTACATGTATCCTAACGCCCCAGCGAGCGGAAGGCTTTATCCCTCATAAACACATATAATTTGAGTACTTTAACAACAATCTAACACAGACATCATTGGCCCAATAGAGCGGCCATTAACGAAGTTGCAAACCAAGCTCAACAGGTGGCGCTATTCGTTTCAATATCTACAAAACTTTCCGACGCAACTCAATAAATCGACCATTTTCAGATGACCTCTACAACCACTATTCATCCCCCTCAACACATCCAAGTTCAGAGTCAAGAAAAGAGGGTGGAAGCTCATTTTAAACTGGCCTTTCTTTGCCCTGTTGTTATTATCATTGCCCTTTATGTTTCGTTCCAATTTGAACTTTATTGTTGAGAATTAAAAGTTATTTTGTTGTGTTAATAATGGGCAATTGTCGTATTCAGCAGTTTAGCGATACGTTTTGTGTTGAAAACGTTTTATGGACATGTTAGTGGTCGTTGAGATCAGCTGCTCGTAAGATGTTTGTTTTCATTGTGTTCTTGTATATTTTTATGTTGCGAGAACCCTTTTTGGTAGGAAGGGTTGGTTTCAACGGTATTTATAAGGACAGTGTTCATATAATATTTAGGGGATCGTGGTTAAATAATATCAGTTGCACAGTTTGCTCTTCTACTTTAAGCCTCGCTTTCAGAAGACAAGTCTGTGGATGGGTCTCTATACATAATATGTATAGAGACCCATCCACAGACTTGTCTTCTTATATCGTAGCCAGTTTTCTCTGTGCCTCAAAAAGCCTGTAGAGCCCTTACTACCTGTCATTTGTAGAAATTTGACAGTTGTCAGTAGTTCAAAAGTCTGACAACCAGTCAGATCAAAGGGTATCGTATAACCTAAATTACTAGGTAGAAACTACTGCTTCGAAATTGAAAAATATTTTTGTGTTAAATAGTACATTTATCGGAGAAGGCTATTTAACATCTACCTGTAACCTACAGATGCCGAACAGTCGGTGAAACCACGGGAAAAAGCTAGTTCTCGATATATTTTCATTTGACCTAATTTCGTAAAAATTACGAACTAATTTAACTTTAAGAAACTAAGAATTATACAGTTAAGGTCGTATATTGATCGGAGGGTAACACAGCAACGGTAGGAAGGTCACATAACACTTATATACTTTATACACGTGGCTACAGATATATCGATCAATGTTACTAATGATAACCGCGATGTATTGAAGTTACTTGCCGTCATAACTTAAGTAGAATGAGGTCTTTTTTTTTCTATTTTACTTTCGTAGCTTTCTCGTAGCACTCTCCGTAGCAATGTTGAAATTTCGTAGCGTGTCTTGAATTGAGTTGTTTTGGTAAAAAAATATATTAGCTTATTCTCCTAATTACAGGCTTGTGTAGCATGATCAATTCTATATCTTTTCTACCCATAGACAAAGTTATTCCTTCCTTATTTCTAAACAATTCATTCAAACATTGGCATACTTAAAACGGTAACAAAAAAAAATTAACCGCCTTCAAAAACAACCACAAAAAAGGGTAAAATAACCTACAAAATAACTTTTCTTTCGGAAGTCGGTGGCTTTATTTTATTATTTCGATGTCTTTTTGCCACCGACTTCCGAAAGAAAAGTTATTTTGTAGGTTATTTTACCCTTTTTGTGGTTGTTTTTGAAGGCGGTTAATTTTTTTTGAAAAAAGTTTTTTATTTTACTCTTTTTAGTTTTAATATTCAACCTAAATTCTTGGCAAATACATCATTTTCTTACATGTGCACTAGATTTTTGTAATCCGTAGCACCGGTATTAACATCGCCCATGTTGTGTACATAAAAGAAAGTTCCAATAAAATCTCAAAAAATGCTGAACAGAGTTCGATGAAACTTGCAGTATTCCCTAAGGTGAACGATCCCTAGTACAACAAAAAAACAATTTTGAAAATCGGTCCACAATTGGCGAAGTAATCGCGTAACAAACACGCAAAAAGTAAAGATCATCATGTCATCCAAGTAGGCGAAATTAATAAAAATGCTCACAAAATAAAAAGTACTGAACGAAATTTGATGAATTTTTTATGGGACCACACTGCAAGTATCCTGCATCGAACAAAAGAATCACACTAATCGGACTAGAAACCTCGGAGTAATCGATGTACATACATAAAAAAAAAAATTAAAAAAAAAAAAAACATACCGACCGAATTGAGAACCTCCTCCTTTTTTTGAAGTCGGTTAAAAATCTTTCATTTTGTTTTTTTCTCCATCAATAAATCCTATTTTTACGGTGCCATGCTACAAATGCTGATATGATAAATTTTTAAAATGAAACAGCAGTAATCACAGTAACTATAAGATGAAAATATTACTAAAAGTCCAATAAGGCATAGGCTTTTAGCTAGTCTATTTCTTGTTGCCGACAAAGTCCTGTGAATTAGTACGTTGAAATGGCAGTGAGCATGGCACATAGCAAGCAAAGCTGATGGCTGATGAGGCCGTAAGGTTCTCTAATATCAAGGTGGACAGACGATCAACATGGTAGACAGGCTGAATGCAAACCCCTTCCTTCCAACCGGTCCTATTGGAAATCTATAGGAGAGGCTTATGTTCAGTAGTGGACGATTTTTTTAAAAAAAAAACTTTGAAACTTTTTAAAGAAAAACTTCATCATCATCATCATCATCTCAGCCATAGGACGTCCACTGCTGAACATAGGCCTTCACTTTGATCTCCACATGTACCGGTTGGAAGCGACCTGCATCCAGCGTCTTCCGGCGACCTTCATAAGGTCGTCTGTCCACCTTGTTGGTGGACATCCTACGCAGCGCTTGCTAGTCCGTGGTCTCCACTCTAACTAAAGAAAAACTTACTACAAACAAAAACGTAAGCAAACCCAGTAAATGATTTAATACTTGATCATTTATATTACATTACACATAGGTGCAAAGAACTGCAGTAAACGATCGGCGAGCATCAAGGGCGAGCGGTGACCGGTAGATTTCACAAGTTCAATGTTCATTGTCATTCACTCTTTGTTTTCAGCACAGATAAAAAAGTTTAACTGTACGTCTGTCCGTAATGTTTTCTAATCTCGGATTTTATTGGAGCAACTTAATTTTCAATTTTCGCGTAAACTGGTGAGCTCTCTTTCTGTAATCGGTCCATAGTTACACTAATCCAGTGATGGGTGCTTGTGTGTGTGATTTTAAATATTTGTAAATGCACACACAACACAGAAGAAGTTCGTAGTATAGTAGGGGCAAAGTTAAACAAAAACTTAATAATCTCAGAAACTATGGGAACAATTATGTCATAGTACGAGTAACACACATTTTAGCGGCTTTGAATATCAGTCACTAGCATTTTACGCATAGAACTTCTGAACTTTTCAATAATTTGCATCAGTTTCAGCCGTCGAATAAAGATCAACTTGATTTATGCAAGTTTTCCCAATTTAATAGAAAAAATGAGCAGCGGCAAAAATAAGAGTTTTTTCCGCCACTTCTTCCCTACCAAAACATTGGGAATTGGCGAAAAGTGGGCCGTTATCAGAGACAAACTTATGTCATAGTCGCGTTTAAATGCTTATTCTTAGCCTAACTTGAAAAAATGGCTTCTGTTTGATACTACAAACATAGATAATCTACAAATCAATATTGTGCACTAATAACATAATCTTCACAACACGCAAAGTAACTGTATCCCCTCAAATTCTAGACCGTACAGTGCACCAGATGACCTAAAAGCGGACGTAGACGACAAAATACCAGCACACAGCTAACTGAGTGATGCACAAACATTCGTATGTTGTTGGTTTCGGCTCGCGACGGGCGGCGGGCGTGACTCATCGATCGGCGCGGGCGCAGCGGCTTCGCGTCCGCGTAATGCGCGCGCGACGATGCCCGGTGACCGTCAGCCGTGCAAACGTGCCGACCGACTGGTAGGGGGCTTGGTGGCGGGTAGAGCGGAAGCGGAAGCGATTAGTTTATATTTGATTAAGTACAGAACACATTGTTGTAAAAAAGATCAAGTATAGAGCCACATTTTCTATAGTAAAGCATTACGTGAGTCTTAATAAAATTAAATTGCGATATTAAAAGAAAACTTGAATTTTATTCCACAAAACTTAAATACTTAGTTATTCGAAGTAGGTAAGTATTTTACTAGTTATAATTTCATGAAAAAGACTACTACTCTCTCTCTCTCGACTCTTTTCTAGCCATTATCTCTGATTAAACAATTATTGGCCAATTGAATCGTGAAATCTTTAACCTACTTAATATTCATTATCATGCACTTACCATGATAAAACTGTAAACATATTATAGCCATTCCAAAAATATATCCGTATCTCTATCAATACAAAACATGATAATGATCTTTATTTCCCATACTTTCGTTAATGACATGCACCCATTGTACTAAACGCTTCATTATGGGTCTTAAAATATGAACTAGTGATTGACCAGTGTCAGAAATTCGAACATAATTCTTATGAATTTAAGTTGAACCTTTTTTATAAAATAAAAGATAATAAATTAAAATTTATATTTAAAATGACAGTCTCTTTTAACTAGTTAACTTTTTTTTTCTCAACTGTCAAAAAAACTTTAACCACTTCTTCTACAAATAAAAAATAACTAGACTAGAATTACAAACTCTTCCAACCGCGTAAATTTCGAAAAAAGAGGTGTAAAGTTTACATTCCACGCATTTAATTTACACATGAATTGTAGCCTACAAAATTTTAAGTACCGCAATTCATATTATTATCTTATTATCGCACTTTTAGACCCCCCGCTCTCCCACGCACCATACCCGCACCCGCATGCATCTGCACTGTTTTCGCGCTAAAAAAAACATGGCGCAGCTGCGAACATCGCATTGCAGTCCAAGAGGAAACAGGATAACGAGTCTGACGTATTTGTATACATCACTGTGGGTAATATGGTAATAGTTTAAGTAATAATAACTAATTGACGACACGGTTCGCGCATAGGCCGAGCGATCGACGTGGCTGCGTGTCGCGGGTTTGATTTGATCACGGAACAAATATTTTTATGTTGCATATTTTTTCGGTCTGGGTGTTTGTGTATGTGTCTTTCTATGTTTGTAAACTCACCCACGATACAGGAGAAATTCCTAAACTGGGCAACGTTTTAAAATAAAAGTAGGTACCTAACTAATGACGGGGACTTATTTCTATTGAAGGACACCGTGGATTTTAGTCAGTACAAGTCTGACAGTGATCCCGCCCTGCCCGGGGTGGGAGGACTCATTTGATGATTCTACCACGATAAAAAAAGGTACCTAACTAATTAAGAACTTACGAGGTAATTTAGCTATAAGGAAAGAAACAAACTGGACTCCGTGACGATTTAAGGAAATTCCTCAGTATTACTAGGTAATACTGTGGTAATACTTACTTTGTTACTACGTGGTCATACGTGACCACTATAAGGTTGCCATGTAGTTGCTACGTCACCAAAATGCGCACGCGATCTTAAAATGGTTTAAATACGATTAAGAAGAAAACGTTTCGTCACAGGATTTCATGGAATAATGTTACTACGCGGGAAAATGCTACAAAATCCCATGTTTCTAACTACTTATACTCTTTAGAGAAGTCGGTTAAAAACGTCGTTAACGGCTATATATTATAGGCACCTACTGTGTTTTTATTATATTTGTTGGCCGTTGTTCTGTGATCGTTTCTTTTTAATTAAATTTCATTGTAGGGCACTAAGAAAAAATAGAATCCATGTTGTTTTTTTTTATGTTGACTATCAACGACGTCATATCAAATTCAACAAAGAAATTGGTATCGAGAATATAGCACAAAAAGGTAATTATGACATTCCAAAAAGTAGAAAAGTCGTGTTGGGACCATCTTTTCGGAAAATTGGGGTATTCCACAGTGAGTACCCGCTGAGCTAATGGCACCGCCGTATCTATTACACATCCGGATCCTGTCAAATATTTTCACAGGGACCAGGTACCCAGTGTGGAATACCTCAGAAAATCGACGGACATATTTTTTCGTATTGAGACCAACTTTTATTTGCACACATACACTACTATTGACAAAACGTAGACAATCAAGGCATTATCCTCTACTTTTGCAAGTGCCAATATTCAATATTTGGCTTCAAAATATTACCAAATTTTTTGACCTTGAGGCAGTGGAATTCAGCGGATGCTACGCCTCTCGTGATCGCAGGGAAGTCCCCTTTACGAGGTTTATTTGAGAGTTACGCATAATATATTATCTCTTACAACCCAAGTACGACCCTACGACGGTGATTCGCTTTTTTTTTCTCACTACTCTGTACCTAGCATGTCTAACCATTCGTTAAGACTTCAAGAGTAGCGGCTGGTGTTGGAATATTTTGGAATAAGTTTAACATTTGTGCTAGTTTTTTTTTGTGATAGTAGGCAATTTTGGTAAAAATAAAGAAAACTTAGAAGTTTTTAACGTTTTTAGATGTATATGATCACTTACTGCTATGAATTTACGCCTTATCACCATCGGGGAAAGAAAAAACCATAGAGAGTCACATGTTATGATCCTTACACACTTCTTTCGCCTCATCGAAGTTTTCATAAATATGTATGAAGAGATGAAGGCAAAAGAGTAAGTATCTACATCTTCATCGTGCAAGCATATCGATACTCGTACCAATATCTATAAATGATTTGAATTTAGCAGAAGCTGTCCTAGAATATTGACCACAATTCGCTTGAATAACTCGTGAAAAATCAGCAGCAGAAAAAAGGTCGTATTTCCTTGTTCTAAAGATCGTGAAAAGCAATTTGAAGTGATGTCCCAGCATACGCTCTTAACATCAAGTTGTATTACCTCGCGAGGTTTCTTATTGTCTTTAAACTCTACACTTTACAACTGACGTTAACTTGAGCCGCGTCAACGAACCTGAACAAACTACATACAACTCTGCTTACCCCGTAAACGAAATTATAGAAACAACTGAACTTATTAAAGCTAACTGAAATAACTCACTATTCACTCCACGAGACATCACAATATGACATTACGAGCGCCATCGTAAACGAACAGAATACGCTGGAACCTGGAAACGTAAAATACATTTCTTAGCCATTTTATTTGGCTGTTAAAACCGCCATTAACAATTCAAATTGGCGGCGTTCGAACACCGAAAATGGCCGCCCACTGACAGATGACGGCGCGGCGTCGCGGCCGCAGTGAGTCAGGCGCATGGTGCGCGCGCGCTCCCACGATGCGCCGCAACGATTGCGCTAATAGAGGGCGATCGATGCGCACTGCCCTTTACATGACGGAACTTAACTATGGCTATAAAAGTCCACACACGTAATTGATTTTAGAATAATGGTATGCACGTGCAATAGACTTTAGAGTCTACAGCCATTCACCGATTAAAATGCATTTAAATTGGATATTAGAAGACAGTTCAAATTATCACCAGTCACCATCTGAAATAATGGGATATAAGGGAGAAGTGAAGATAATGAAAATATTGGAAGCAGTCCCAAACACTTATTTAGTTCCCACAGAAACAGAACCTAACAACTAGAAAAGGTCTAAAATACCGATTGTTATGTCTAAGATATGAATCGTAAACGATGCCGCGGGCGAGGGCCCTCTTGTAATAATATTTTGACTCGCTTTATGCGAATTAGTTGATAATATTCGTGAAACATCAACTACAAGTAGTCCTGGGAATACAACAGACGCGGAGTTCCAGGAGCCACCTCCCTCCGTATGTAGCCAGCGGGGATTTCAGACAAATTACTGGCTACAGCTATCCTTTACCGCGCAACTACTGAAAACTTGATTATAACCAACGAGTAGCGACTCTTAGCACCGTGTGGACTGTATTACATTGTTTAAGTATGTACTACAAAGTGTAAGCAAAATAGCACATACGCAGTTTGTAAAGGAAATTATGAGCACTGCCTAAAAGTAAAGATCGAATTTCTTTTTCATGGTATCGGGGCGATTCAACTCCGGCCCCAGACGGTACTGCAGTCTAAATAACTGTAACCTAAGGACCAATAAACTAGATTGTTAACAATCTTGTAGCAGCATGTTCGTTTCAGACAATAGCATGTTACTTACAAAACGCGGAAACAGTAAAAGAGCGAATTATTATAAAGTCCGCACCCAGCCGCTAACTGTACGTCGCTCGGGGCACACATTGTGCGCATTTAACGCCAAGCGAGAGACAAGCCAAAGTGGTACACGTGGATACAGCGACATAAAATAAAACTTTGAAACTTATTGGCGAGTAGACGCCAGTCCCCTTGCCCCGACACTCTTGCTAAACCCACTTCACAGTAACAAAATTGCCATGGACAACACCCATCGATGTGTAACTTCCAGCAGTCGAGCAAGAATTGAAAGCAAAGCGTCAATGGATGCGTTCGAGATGTGTTGAACAGTTTAAATAGAGTGGGTTGAAGTGCAATGATGCACCCACGCGGAACTGCGAGCTAATGCGGCGGAATAATTCTTTCCAAGCTAGTCCGAACACAACAATTAGTCGGTGCGTTTGAGAGCGTCGCGTGAGTGACGTCAGCAGAGCACTCGTTATCGTCGTGTATCCGGCATCGTATCATTAAGATTATCAGATCGTCACATTTGCAATGATACATGTTTTGATTCTGACATGAATACAAGCTACAAAACATAATCCAGAAAAGGTTTACTTTTCCGTTAGCTTCGCTAACATTTTTATAACACTTGTAACTAAGGTTGGAGAGATCAAGCGCGGATCAAGCTTGCAACTTTTTCAACAAAATTTGGCAGACAAACATGGCAATTAGAGGTCGTTAGATTGATAAATTTATGAGAGCAAGTAAGTGGTCGCAAAACCACAAATGACAGCCGGGGTCCGTATTAATCTGCATATTGCGTAAACGCTGAAAATAGCCGTGTCAGAGGTGGTCGACGTCTCGCCGGCATCGCGAAGTCGTCGCTTCCTTAGTTCGCGACTATTGACGTTGCATCGACACTCGCATTGTGAAACCACGTATCTCTGAATAGAATAGAAAGCTAGGTACAGAATGTCGTGCCGTGGGCGAGACCGCTAGCCGTAGCTGGCTGCAAGCGATGGCGTCGCGCAAAAATAAAGGAAGCGATGTTGATCGATCGCGGCTATATCCGTTCGATGCGGTGACGCAACGCTGCAGCGCCGCTGATGTACACCGCGCTCACACGAACACTGTGCTGACGCATTTAGTTTCGTGATAACGTCGCATTGTTTAAAACATCAACGTCGCGCGTCGCGGCTCGATTGTCGCTAGGGGAAGAATCGAGAGACATTGATAAATTATTGGTACATTCTGCTTTGTAACAACTCGGCTTGACCTTTGCAGTGACGGCTCTTAGACCCGTGAATTCAGTCTCAACTCTCAAGTACTCTCCTTATTACAATAAGCATTAAGTAATGCTCATCAACTCAACTGACTGACTCGAGCATTTTGTAACACACTTGACCGTTAAGATCAACACAATTAAAACTAGGTAAAATTGTCATCACTGAGCTACTCACTATCCCAATATACCTACTTGTAGAAAAACGTAAACACGCTCGTATGCGTGATCAACAAGTACCTAAATATTGGCAAAGAAAAACCAGGTGGCACGGACAATAACCCCTTGTATTTTGAGCAATAATATTACCTACATTTTGGTACGGCATTGAGCTGTTGAATATTATCGGCGGCATCGATCAAGTATGGCGGAGATAATGGCGGCCGGTCGCATCATGTTGCAGCGCGTGCGCCGTAGTTGCGCGCACGTCGACATGCATCGGCATGGCCGCGGGGTGCGGTGACAAAATAGATGCAGAAGGTAGACTGTCCTTCACTTCCTGATCAAAAAAGGCAAATAAACCAAGTCAGACAATGAATTCGGTCACTGCGCAATGGTCTATAGGTGCTATGTCAGGGTTTTCCCTTTTCAGGAAATGATGTTAGGCAAGTGTTCTGTGGTTAGACTAAGTAGGAAAGTTTTGACATTTTCATCAATCCGCCTACTGCATTGTAGCACATCAGATTTATCTGTCTTCTTGTTACGGACCGAGGATACCTGAGTCCCTATGTCTAAGGTCAATCCGAGGTTTTACAATCTGTTGACTTCGAACTGCAATATGTATATGTATGTAAAATGCCTGGATATCGCGTGCCGTGATCTGATCGTTCCAAACAGTTTGCGTCGCTGCGAATTATTTATGCATACGTTCTTGAATACCCTTCGCGTTAGTGAGCATTCTGTCCTATGTTGTTGAGTAGCGGTGCGCGGCGGTGACCTCGCGAGTGCGGCCGCGCACGCGCCTCCCGCGTGACGCTCTGACGGACCAACCGGCGCTTGCAGGTCACTGTCTGCCTCACCGCCTCACCGCCTGCCTGTCCCGGCGATTAACGCATTGTTCGAACTTTCTAGAAGCTCAATGCACGCTCGCTTTCCCCTAGTTCATATTCCGCGGATGGCCGCTCTTATCTTGTTCAAATAACTCGACGCACGCAGCTGCAGTTTGTTAATTATTCGGTGCCAAATCGATTGTTGTGTGAAATCATTACACTAACTTTTACTTTACATCAGCAGAATAGATTGCAGGTGAAGGCAATCTCATGCGATTAAATACCTAACAAGTAGCAACAACAACACAACAACATGCAGATGAAAAGACACGTGTTATTAATGGCAGTCACTGAAGTACTCTATTTAAGCATTAGCGGCACACGTGAGGTCATAATGAACACGCAATTACAGACCCAGACCTTAAATAATTTGGCACTCTCGTAGATGGATCTGAAATCGCCTCGCAATTACCGATGCGATGTGCATGCACGAAATAATTTAGTTAGTTCACAGCACACTGAGACCGTCGTCCTAGCCGGTGTGGCTTGAGGCAATTAGCGAAATGGACGCCGGAAAGGCGAACGTACTCAGCTCGCGTAGGTCGAGTGCGGACAGAGCGGGTGAACTCCCACCGGGCGACGTCAACCGACCTCCTATTAATAGTACGACCAGTGGGTAATCAATATTCGCCGTGCAAGCCAACCCTCGCCCGCATCGCGTTTCCTGGAAGCCGCGAGCCGCGGCGATTCGGGGACACTCCGGCCCCCGGCGGCGCCGCGCCTCCATAAATCTCCGAGGCCGCTCCGCTTGCCGCCGCTTCCTTTGTTTTTTTTTTCTCGCCGGCGCGCGGTAATAAGATCGCGAGCGTCAACGTCAGGTATAGAGTATAGATGGGCTCCGGGCGATCGCGCGTGAAATGCATGCACCGTCTATTGACCGCGCAGATGTACAATTTTAAAAGCTTGTTCGATGGGCGAGCGCGTCGGCGACGTGTCGGACGGGCGCGTGAGTCGCCGCCGCGCGCCGCCGGAAATAATTAGTCGTGGAGATAATCGTTCAGAAACTCTGTCGGCGGCGCTCGTTAAACCCGCGCCCATTCGTGTGCTCTCGCAACAACTTGAACCGTTCACAAAATGAAAACTTGGAGTTGACTCGATTAAGCCCGAATCTACTTAATAATAAAGCTTATACATAATTTTGATAGGGAAAGTGGCGGGCTTTATGTGTTCTGGGTGGGCTTTTCCTTCGTACGTGCATATTAAATAAGGGAAATGGCTGGGCACGTAGTAATAAACGATAATGACAATATTATTATGTTTGCGCACCATTCATTCCAATATCATGCTTGCTCTACAAAAACTGAAGCATAAAAGGCAATTTCGATCCTTTGCCTGCATACGAGTGATTAAGTGTAATAGCGTGCACACATGCGACACAATATGTCGCAAGGCGAACCTGTCCAGTGATAACAGATCACGGACGGCTGCGCGCTTAGGTGCCGCGATAGCGGAGCAGATAACAGACGCAATATACTTACATAATCACGGAGCAACACTAGCGAATCGCGACACAACGCTATTTGCGAAACAAAACTTATCGAACGACAGATTTCGCAGAATTGCTTCTCACTTAGCATTTTCGCAACTCTATTCAGACTCAAGTATTAAAGGGTTAATTAAAGAGATGTTAAAATAGGTACTTGTTTAACCTCCGAGAATGACACTTTAAAGAATACACAGCAATTAGAGAAAAGTAAGGGCGCAGTAACGGACACACAAGAGATTTATGATTTCGTAAATGTCTTGCCGGAAGTAAATCTACATTCGTAAGGACGAGAGACAAAACAAAGAGACGAAACTCGACTTACGGATCGAGGGTTGACAAAAAACAAAGAATATTAAAGACTCGATCTACATAACAATCGATGCGAAAAAGGTCCAATTAAAGTTTTTGAAACGAGCCGGTCTCACGCGACGGTGATCCGATGAGCTGTTTATTGCGTTTTTTGCGTCGCTGTCGTATCCGCGGGGCGCGGTGTGACCAACCCTTTCTTCCCACGAATATCCGCGACAAGTCTAGTAGCAGAGCTCTTTGTCCGTGTTGAGTTGCACGTAGTCGCGGCCGAGGTACAAACCCGCCACCCCATGATAAGGCACGTCCCGGCGCGCCTTTGAACACTCGCTGCTGACTACATAGTAATTGTCGAGCTTATCTCACAAACGTAACGATTGTGTTTTTGGGACAGTCGGCAATACGTTTTTTTGTTAAATTCTTTGAATAACCCATGTCAATAAGTATTATTTCTAGCTTAGATTCACGAGGGACGGAGTTTTTTATGTTTACCAGATCATCTCTTTGTAAATTACTAGCGATAGATATCCTCTATAAACTAAGTACACATTAATCCCCTTTAATTATCCACCATGCTCAGTAATTTCATCAATCTTAACTTGACAAAACCAGTGACACCAATAACAGTACTGACAATTAAACTTCAAGCACCAATCTTTGGAGCCAAGGTCGAAGATGTCAGACACATTACGACGAGCTAGCACTAACAACATGATAGAGGCGGTACTGAGGACTTAGCCTGAAATAGGACATCAGTAATAAATAAAAGTACTCCATATTCTGTGGAGGTCAGGGTCGCACCAAGCTTACTTAGGTCTCCACGTGCCCCGGTCTGGGTGCAAAATATAAAGTTATAGCACATTTACATTTTCGTACGGAATGCCAGCCACCCTTCAATAAAATTATGCCAAGCAGATGTCAGATTTCGCAAATTCAGAGTTATGGATCTGGTAGTAGATGAAATAAAACTCTTTTGAAATATTCTGCGATATTGAAACTGATGCGTTGAAAAAATTGGATATGTATGAATGGCTTGGAGCTTCATTGTTATTCTATTCTCCTGATACTCCACCTGATTAATAGAATTCTTTGCTTTTGAGCCCTCATTTCTTAATCAGAGCTACTCTCATCCAGCAGGATTTAGAATCTAAATCAGTAAATATTATAACTCAAATTAACTTTTCCCGATTCGTCTTAATGACTGCAACAACTAATTACTCCCAAAAGCAAACAAAAACAAAGTTTCGAGGGGCAGACGCCAAGAGATTTATCAAAACCGAGATTCAATGTCAACGCGTAGAAAGAATTTGCATAAGTCATCGACCGGCGGCGATTGTGCTGGCTGCAGCTATTTGTGTCCCGATAGCAAAACACTGATTAGCTGATGAGTAAGCCTCAATAACATGATAACATGTCTCGTTTGCTTAGTGTAAGTGTAATTATTGAGTTTTGTTTGGGGTCTATATCAATATCTACAGTTGCTCGCTGATTTTCGTAGTCGTCGTCACGCAGTTCGGGAATTTTAAGTGAAAGGCCTTCCTATCATGGCTTAGGTACTTGAATCGTATCATGATTCGAGTAGGTACTTACAGAGGTGACATTTTGTCGGTCAACGATTTACATTATATCTTTGAAGAGGCCACGGTATGCACAACATGGTAGAGAGATGAAAACTGAAGAACAATGACTCCTAGTTTTCGGTTATAGGCAGTTAAGATACCAGACGCAGAGCTTCGAGCGTAAATAAGTGGCGAAGTTCGCGTCAAGAACGCAGACTATCCAAGAGAAAGCCGATGAAGCGATTGTTACCATATCCATAACATAAAGTGCAGTTCAGATGTCGAGTTTTTACGTAACTCGCGTCTCACCCGGCGACAGCGGCGGCGGCACGGCGCGACGCAGGGTCGGGAGGACCGCGGGGAGGCGGCGCGGCTAAATTATCGCCGCTCGCGACGAACGCCGGATGGCGTACACCGCGGGCACACATTTACATTTACGCATTTTACGCGGCCGTCACCGACCGATCGCCGCCTCCGCGCCGCCATTAGCACGACACAGATACGTGTAGGCTATAACTTGAAGGGGCACGGCCGCGAAAATTGCTGCCATCAATCGTCAGCCCGGCGACACGTTGCGATCGGTATTCATGCGTAGGGGCGAGAGTATAAATTCTCTTATAACTTAGGTATCATTACTTTCCACACGCGTGCGAGCTGTATAAGTTCTGGTGCTATCGAATGCGGGTAGAGCCATATAGAAAGAATATTTGGGTCGTGCTTTGAAGAAAACTAAGCCTATTTTATAGGCTGTAACAGAGAAGAGAGAAATTGAATAATCGTGATCTAGTTTACCGTCTACTTAGCAAGGAATTCAGTCAATTCCAGAGTAGATTAAAATTCCGGACAATGTCACTAGGCACCATTCAAGTCCAAACTAGAAAGGGCTAAATACAATTACTTTCTCAAGTGTTAAATCTAACATTCACAAAAAACTTTAAATCGCGCCATCGCTACCAACCGCAGGTAATGCGCGGGTACTTATTGTATACTTTTATAGGAGTAATAATAACATGGCATTATTAGTCGCGCGGGCCCTTCCAGACGTATTGTTTCGCACGTACCTGCGATCCGCGTTCCGTGTCCTGCTCATTATGGCCCTACCTGAAGAGCGTCGCGCCCGCGACCATTACCGCGCATCTTTACCCGAGTCGCGAGAGACGAGGCGTTACCATCTCTACTCAGCGAAAAAGGTTGGGTTTTTTTACGCGTTGTTACTCAAATAAGATTTTTGAGATACTGTAGAAAAATTTGAAGATAATGGATACATTCAATTTATCACCAAGAAATTAGGTGCTAGTAGTATAATGTGAAAAACTTCAAACAGGTCCAGTTGAAAACCAGCGTCGAGCACTTAGCTGCTCGACAATTTGCTGAACTGGACCCATTTGGCGTAGCCGTGGGACACACAATGTTATATTATTTGCTGTTATATTTACTGTTTTAATGTTATACAACTATCTTTTATTCACTTTTATTTTTCTTCTTTTATTTGTTTATGTTGTGTGTACCGGCTACTCAAATAAACGTTTTTTCTTTCTTTCAAACTGATGAGTTAATCATCCTGGTTACTACAAAAATAATGTTGTACGTTAAACCTAGAGACGATCTACAAAAATTTTAAAGACAATTTTCGATTAGATGTGATCCAGAAACCTATAAAAATATTTAGTAAAATTCTCAGTAGTTGAAAAAAATCGTACTCGTCACTTACTGGCACTAAGGTTAATGTCACTACATCTATGATCCGATACAACTTGTGACCGTGAGCTACTGAACCTATTCATGCGTTATTTTTCTTCGTCAGCTCGCTATCGTCTTACTTAACTACAGTACCAATTCACGTTTCCTCTGAAAGTTGTACGAGGACGTGCACCATCGATTTGCGCCAAACATCTCCGGTCCCGTTTATTGCATAAAATCAAGGACACGACTATGTTAAGCGAACTAGATAAGTCAGCAAAGAATTTTGTTGAACAATTTAAATTAACCAAAATTAAAGAATTTAAGTCAAGTGGGACACCTACAGACCCTTTTTGTGGCCAAAAACAAGACGAAAGAAATAATCATGATGAACCTTCTGCCCCAGTCATAAAGCATAATTGAAAAATTACTGCAGTTACCCATTTCTCCGAGGTATTCCACATATGGCACCTGGCACCTAAGAAAAATTTTGTCAGGAGCCTTATGTGGAACAGATAAGGTACCAGTAGCTCAGGTGCCCTTTGCAACAGGTGCCCTATGTGGAATACCTCATTTCAAATAGTATCTCCATGGAGAACCAAAACAAAAATAGGCTGATAAAGTTTTTGAACAAAGAAAGGGAAAATCTATTTCGAATAATAGTTCTTGAAGAGTTAAGAAAGAAAGAGATGACGCTAGAATCCTCAATGCAAGTAAAGGGGAAGCAGGAAAGGGACTCCCCAAAATCATTACAAAAAAAAAACTACGCATAAAAAGCTAAAGAGTGGAATGAACGGTCTGTTTCCTTATAGCTATAACCTTAGGGTCTTTAAGTCAAGACTGAATAGGTTACTTCTAGAAGTTCAAGACAAGCTTGCTTCACCGTCAACCACATCATCGCTTACCATCAGGCGAGTTAGGGGGTCAAACGCGAAGCTATCGTTAAATAAAAACTTATGTGAAGATGAAGACTTTTCTAGACTTTACTCTTATTGATCGAAGCTAACGAGTTTCAATTTCATTGTAAATGAACGATATCACAATATGTGCTACAAAATCCGTGGTACGCAGCGTAACTTCAGTACAAAAGGCTTTTGTTTCGCTGATCAGTCCAAACAGGCGCAGTGGGTTTGTCGTGAGCACTGGTATTAGTGACACAACGTCTTTCAGACCTCGATTTGATACGCACGCTGTGGCCCGCTAGATGTGTCTTGCTATATCTATGGTGTGGTCTGCACGCATTGCATTGCAAATGGTGATATTGTTTTTTGGGCATAGTGATTGGACACGTCTATATTCCATCGCGTCTATGGTAATCATTTGACATTGACAGTTTTTTGACACTAGTTTTGACTTATGATCGATTGATTCAACGGATTCAAGGAATGATCTGACTTCAGAAAATAGACTCCATTCATTAAAGTAAACGATCATAGTTACTCATAGGTTAGATCCCAGCTATTATATCTATGTTTACGTTTATTTAATTCCCAAAGGATTAAAGTTATAAAAGCAAATCTGCTTCGATTCGATAAACAACTATAATAGTCGGCCAATAGCTAATAGTGAGCCGATAGGACGCTACTATTATTACCTCATCGCGTTGCTACTAGCTACACTTCCTGCACGCACCCGCGAGCTTTCACACAGCGAAACTAAACGAGGCCATAGAGTGTAGAGGGGGCGAAATACCGCGAACGTGTGTTCATTGTCGCTCTTTCCGGGAAAAGATGGCTGTCCGCGATTACACCGTGGGCCCCGTCCGTCCGTCCGTTGTAAATCATTATCTCCGCCGCGTAAAAACTAATTGAAAGGGACGCGAGCCCGCCTTTGTTGTTACTTATTACGGCTACGGCCGACTGCCGCGATTTTGTGAGAAACGAATAAACAATCCCCATTTTGGTTTTTACTGAAATTCTTTGAATGCATCCCGGTCATGTTTGGTAAGGAATTAAGTACTTAAAAACTTAATTACTTCATACTGGTTAAGGTACTGTGTACCTACTGCTTGCATGTAAACGAAAAGGATGTTTCAAAGTAATTAATGAAACAATAAACCCGCGAGTATAAACCGTGGGACAAATTCTTTCAACTTGACTAGTCAGCGTATCGCGATTCTTTTAGAACAATAGCTGAGTATTGTTTTTAGAAAAAGTGACTAATTTATTAGGGCTTTAAGTTTCTTTTTAACTGCAGGAAAAAACATGTTTTAGCTTCAATTTCAGAAGTATCTGATAATCGGTTTTACGATAAGTTCGGTTTATCAAGTAAGCAAACGGCCAACGAAGCGAAATCTCCTCCAAGTCTCCCAACGGAACAAATGAAATTAGTATTTTCTCATTACCTACATACCTACACTAGACTTACTTTGCAGTAATTCACATGCCGACGGTCTTCGGACAGACAGAAGATAATTCTGACACGACAATAGCTATACATTACAATCCAGTCTTGAATCTTCCTTGACACTTATCTAGTTACAGAAATATCACTTCATCATAGTATAAAACAAAGTCGCTACCCGCTTCCTGTCCCTATGTATACTTATATCTTTAAAACTATCGCAACGGATTTTGATGCCGTTTTTTTAATAAATTCGAGAGGAAGATCTTTAGGTATATAACATGCATTCAATAGTAGAGATTGCCCCCGTGCGGAGCCGGGGCGGGTCGCTAGTTAAGAAATAATACGACAACATTTGCTACAAAAGTTCGAAAACCAGTCTCATATTAGTCTATAGATTTTTCATAGAATACAAAGTAGGCAGGCGGCTAGGCGCCTTTACATAGATATGTTAGGTAAGAGATAGGTACTTATTTTAGGTACAGACGCCAGCACATCACCCTACCTCAATCTGTCAAATTGCTATAAATAGGTTTTCAGCCTAATTACAACAGTGGAAGGTTAATGTTCAATTGGTAAAATTTTACAGATTCGGGTTGACCTGCTGGTGTCTGTGCATAGATTTGTTAGATAAGTACTTATTTACTTTGTTAACATTTTTACCAAACATGGATGTTCAGAAGCGGTGTCTATATGCAATTTCGTACCACCATAACATCCTGTTTACAATTAATACATTGAAGAAAAAAAATAACTTCTGTCGGCATCGACTCCCGCACCAATTAAGTAACATGTTATTTGTAAATATTATTTTGGAATGATTTGAGGTTTGCCTCAATCATACACAATCAAAAAGGTGCTTAAAATCCAATCGATTTTTTTTTTCGGCTTCTTGTACGGACAGGTTTTGTCCACAAGGAGTGATTCACTTTTCGCAGGTTTCTTGGAAAAACAATCTACTGCATTGTACAAATAATATCTAAATAGATTGGTCTGGCTCATAGTCCAGCCATTTTAGGCATAAACTCCAATCTGCGGAGTCATTAAAAAAAATATTTGTCGTGAAAATATCTACAAAAAAAATCTCTTGCATTTTTCTGTAAAATTAACTGTCTTTGGAGTAGAACGGGGTTTTCTACCAATCTTCTTCTACTGCTTTGCGGACAAGGAGCCAAGCTGCCAAATTATGACGAAATAAGGCATTATAAATGATTCCAATAAACGTTTTAGACTTTGATGTATGAAGAGGCACTCAGGATCTGATATGCAGTCATTAAAGTATAACCATTAATAACGAATAAGTTATAATAACGATTAAGTTGTCATTTATTTTGCACCACGTACGTGAGAAGGCTTGCGAAAAATCAAGTTTCGTCGGTAACTAGGTATTTTGATCTCGCGCCAGATAAATTATTAAGATATGATCGCATAAACAACTTATTTATCTTGATCACTCCGTAAGTAACCTGTTGAATGCCATTTTATCTCTTCTTATTTTTGTACTTAATTAATGTAATTATAAGATAAAATATTCATTCAGTACTGCTTAAAAAATTGCCAGTCTTACCATGCGGTATGGTATTACCCAGTTACTGGGTTGTGGAGGTCCGACAGGCAGTCGCTCCGTGTAAAATACTGATATCCAGCGAATCTGGTCTGACTGGAAGCCGACCCCAATATAGTTGGGAAAAGGCTAGGCAGATGATGACTGCTTAAAAAATTGACACAAGCAGTTTTCAGCAAAGGTAACAAAAATCACACAGCCTCTTCTGTCAAAGAGTTTTTTTTTTAATATCATAAATCACAAGTCTTAACACAAAAGTATTCCTTAGCTAAATCATAGCCATGCCGCTATATAAATTAATGTAACCTCATCAAAAGTGCGTTCAAAAGCCCATGGAATGGCCGTTAAGACAAAACAAAAGCTCATAAAACAATTTAATTAGTCGAAACACTGGTTGTAAACGTACAATGCACGGGGCTCGAGCAACAGGTCCCGTTTTATGACTATGCTTTAATATTAAATTTTGTATAGGACCTGATCGCTGTAAGTTCACTGGGTCAGTCAGCCATTGTCGTTTTGAATAAGTTCCGTGTTAATAAAAAGTTAGACATGTTCTGAGTTTATGTCTTTGGTGCTTCTTATGAATGTTTAAATTTGTGGAATGAATTGATTTGTTGTGGGCGCTTCTATCTTATTTATACTAGGTAAAATTTTACAATTTGAATGTTACCCCAATCTTCGAAACTATTGATCCGATTCGGAAAGTAATTTTGATAGATAATTTCTCACCATAAAACAAGCTAAATGGCGGGCAAAACTTTTTAATCCTTAAAATAAATTTGACATCTTGACTTTAAAAAATAACGACTTTCAAGATCGTTACAATAACCGACCAGTACCACTCTTGACAAAAAAAGAAACAATAACCGAATCATAGACAATACACCCTGCAGCCCGTAACCTGACACTTGTAGGTAATAATCTCCCGCGTTTTTTTAAACTTAGAATCACAAAAAGACAGAGAGAGAGAGCAACCGTATCGCTGAATGACCCTGCTATTGTTTATGTGGAAGTGTAAGGAGCCCGCGTGAATTGTACAGACAATGGGGTGCAATATGTCGGCCGGGTTTCAATTTGACGAACGGCCATTTTTTCAAGCATAATTTCTTTTGAATCTTACACGTATCCTTGTTGGAGTGTAGAAGATAAATAATATTAGCAGATCATAATCGCGAGACAAAACATTATACTACCCGAATTTTCCTTCTTAACCAAATCTACACCATCCCAATCGATAACAATCTGTATATTTACTCATCCATAGTGTCCCACAACCTTAACAATCACGAGAATTCAATAACATGGCCCGCGTTATCAATATAGGGAAAAAGAACCAAAAAGTATTATGCATAACCGGTCAATTTGTACCTGGCCACACTGACACGTCATCAACCCGCTATTCCGCCCGTCCCCGCCATTCGCGGAAGAACAATCGAGTTATTTCCACAACAATCGAACCCACGACTGGACATAGTCGTTAATAGAACAAAAGCTCTAATAACAGAACGCGATATCGCATTAATATTTTGTAGTTACTCATTAAGTCGATGGACGGGACATAATCGGCTGCCCTAAACGCCAGATGTGCAGTTCCGCGGGCAATTTTAAAAATAGAACGCATCCCTTACCAGCCAATACAGCTTGTGAAGTTATAATCGCGTTCGGATTATCGTAAATTGGGTGCAAATGGGAGCGTTCACATTAAAAAGCCGATGAAGCGGTAAAAAGTTTCTTAAAAATAGTTTTTTCTACGAAACTGTTCCCTAGCTACAGTAGCTACATACTTGATTTCCTACACAAGTCGTAAGAAGCTGAGGGAAGCAGTTAATTACCGCACACGTAGGCGAGCAGGCGATAGGTCAACAGGCCATCTCTTTCCTTGTCGTACGACCCGAGATAACTTAGCACATAATTATTACAGGTGACTGCTGCTAGAAGCCTTGCAACAAGCTATGTTACTCATTTTTTTACAGAGTGATAATTTTTGTAGTAGTAAAGTGTGAGCAGTAAAAGAGACAGAGCTGAATTATAGAACCTTTTTGCGAACCTTATTTTTTGTTTAAGAACAAAACCGACCATTTTTTTTTAGAGGAGCTCGTGGCTAAATAATTGCAGCCGCACAGGCCGATCTTCCGGGTTAAGCCGCGCTTGCCTAGGTTGGTCTGTGAATGGGTGACCATCTTTCATAGCGAGTTTCCTCCGTGCCTCGGAAAGCACGTAAAGCCGTTGGTCCCGGCTGTCATTTGTAGATCTTTGACAGTCGTTACTGTTAGTCAAAAGCTCTAAAGTCTGACAGCCAGTCTTACCATGGGGTTTGGTATTACCCAGTTACCGGGTTGTGGAGGTCCGACAGGCAGTCGCTCCATGTAAAATACTGATATCCAGCTGAATCTGGTTCGACTGAAAGCCGACCCCAATATAGTTGGGAAAAGGCTAGGCAGATGATGATGATGAACAAAACCGACCATTTTTGAATGAAATTAAATCCATAAGAGGTATTAACTACTTAGTTTTTGCTTCTTTTTGCAGAGTGCCAAAGCCCGACGATGATAAATAAAAAAAATATTTAAATAAAGAACAAAATTACAAAACGGCAGCCACTTCTGAATGTTTAAATTAATGCAGTAGCTAAATTAGTATGTTTCCTATAAATCGTTTGAAATGGCATGAAACATTTTACAACATTTTTATTTCGACCCGCACTCGTAATCGAATAAATTGGCCCTAGAATCTAATTAACAAGCCCATCAGTCTCCAAAATGGTGCGTTGTACCCCACGAGTAATATCGACGCAGTCACGTTCGACCGAAGGTTGTGCCCGCCGAGCGCGCCTGTAGGGTTGGGCGCACTATCTATGCGTCACCCGACCTCGCGACGGCCCTGCAACGCGGTGTCGCGATAACAATTACACAGAAAACTTATTGTGTTGTTTACCACACACTCCACCAACGCAAAACCAACTGTATTCCTCTACAAATACAGTTTAAAAACCTTTGTGTTGGATGCTAGGTACAGATAGGTAGACGCAGCCACGTCGCGCTCGCTGAGATGCAAGACTTTGGAATTATAATTAGGATAGGACGCATGTTGTTGAACGTTTTATTTTATGTGTTTAAATAAAAGGTTTTGTTTTTAGGTAGCGCTTGTGTGAAGATTTTAGTAGGTACTTAGTAGCGAGCTGAAAACTGGAAAAAAGGCAAGACGTTACTTGTTATATCATTGAAAAAACTAGAAGTAGTATGTATATTTTAACCGACTTCAAAAAAGATAAGTTATTTTGGTTCAATTTGACGCCGCGCCGATAGTTTACTTAGATCATAAATTGTTAAAAGACACATTTTATAAATTAAGACTCCAATAAAGAGTATTTTTACAAATTCTTTCTAAAACACTGTGACATACAGCCACTTGAATTTCCTACAGATCTTAAATTTAACTAGTAATTACTAGCTAACGTAGCGAGGCGCGTAGGCGCAGCCCGAAACGGCCTACAAATGTCCCAATCTACGTAGTAAAGGCACGACTGTGACTGGGCAAGCCTACGGACTTACTTATGATCCTAAGGATAGTGTTCACCATACTTTACATAAACTGATATGTTGTTCTCATGTGCGAAACAGTGAGCGGGCTAAGCCTAATGTAATAAAAGCTTTTTTTAAAAAAATGTAACCGCCTTCAAAACCAACCACTAAAAAAGAGTAAAATAACCTACAAAATAACTTTTCTTTCGGAAGTCGGTGGTTTTTTTTTTTCATTGTCTTTTTTGCCACCGACTTCCGAAAGAAAAGTTATTTTGTAGGTTATTTTACTCTTTTTTAGTGGTTGGTTTTGAAGGCGGTTACATTTTTTTTTAAAAAAGCTTTTATTTTACTCTTTTTAGTTTAAATATTCAACCCAAATTCTTGTTAAATAGGTACATAATTTTCTTACATGTGCACTACAATTTTGTAATCCGTAGCACCGGTAATAACATCGCTCATGTACAAAATTAGCTAATAAAATTCCCTATCTCAAAAACTACTGAACCGATTTTGATGAAACTTGCAGTGTTCCCTCAGTTGAACGATACCTAGTATAACAAAAAAAGGATGACTTAAATCGGACTTGTAGTTCCAGAGATAAGCGAACACAAACTAAATCAGTCGATGCCTACTCCTTACAGTTAAGGAGTTGTACCTTCCATCATCAGCTCAGCTACATGAGATTATGATTACCATACGCAAATACTTAAATTACTTCATAATATTTGCGAAAAACTATATGTGGGCCTATAAAATTTGAGGGTTGCCCTCGATTTCTCCAGGATCTAATCATCAGATCTTGACTTGGTGAATATGGGACCATTCCGAAAGCATCTCCTTTCGAATAAAAAAAGAATTTTGAAAATCGGTCCACAATCGCCGGAGTAATCGCGTAACAAACACACAAAAAAAAAAAAAAAAAAAAAAACATACAGTCGAATTGATAACCTCCTTCTTTTTGAAGTCGGTTAAAAAGAGATTCATTTTTTATCTCAATTCATATTAAGATACTCTTAAGGTTGCCGTTTTAGATCCCATATTACTAATACCGTTACATGACACAAAGAAACAAAACTTCATTGGTTACAAGTCCACAACGACTATGACCTTCGTAAACAAAGCTTTTAGCTATAATGAAGTCAATGAAGACCTGTCGTA
Organism: Agrotis ipsilon; assembly: GCA_028554685.1. NCBI lineage: Eukaryota > Metazoa > Arthropoda > Insecta > Lepidoptera > Noctuidae > Agrotis > Agrotis ipsilon. The sequence continues at coordinate 11,898,100 of CM052973.1, read as the reverse complement.
CTGTTCGTCATAAATTCATAAACATTTTTATCAATGCTACACAGACTTTAAACGTTCTCTGATCACCTGAAATCTAATTCACTGGAAATCATGATCAAAAATGGCAAAGAAAAATATGATATGGTAGACGATAGGTACTTAAATATATTAATTACGGGCTGCCCCGACAAACTTCGTCTTTTTCTCTCCTTTTAAACCTTCCCTGGACTTCCCCATATAATTCAAAACCAAAATCAGCCAAATCGGTCCAGCCGTTCTCGAGTTTTAGCGAGACTAACGAACAGCAATTGGTTTTTTATTTATAAGAAGAAAATTTAAAAACAAAACCTAATAAACACATTAATTCACAACAATAATGACCACAGAATCGATAACAATAAAGTTCAATATCACCTAACTATAATTATGTGAACTTTTCCTCATAAAGTTATCGCCATCATGCATACAAGACTACTGCGTCCATGACATGGATTTAAAGCTTATAGGACCTATCATGCACTGCACTAACTGTCACAATATAAACCGGATAGACTACATAAACCAAGCTATCGATCATAATAGTCTGATCGTATTTGGTCCAGCAATATTTGAGCTTGCAACATTGACAAGTTTGATAGAACAATGGAGGAATGTTTGATGTTAGATTGTGGTTTTGATCGCTGATTTGATCTGATACACAATTAAATAATAATAATGGGGTGTACTGAAGTTTCTAACACGGCTGAAGCGAAAGGTTTTATCTGAGATGCATTGTTTAAATTTTCAAATACAACAGTTACATAATGAGACATAAAAAACTATCACAAGAAATTATCTTATTACCATTATTGTTGTATCTTGTTTGTATTGTTAACTCTTCACATAAAAAAATACTGAACGGATCTCGACGATTTAAAAAAAATCTTATATTATAAAAAAAAATCTTGTTAGTTTCAATATTGTATGTGACTTTACTTTCTATATTTGTAAATCTATCACGATATCGGAGAAATTGCTAGGGTGGGGCAACATTTTTTTTTCAAGTTACATAGAACTCTGGCAACGCCGCAGACATAACCTAGTCTCAATAAAAAAGGATATCCCGTGCAAAATGACGTCATATTTAATACGATTTTATTCACCTCGTACAGTCTATCCTTAGTATGTATAGTTCAATGTATTTGGTGAATATTATGTCCACAACTTGTCGACTTTCGGCTCGATAATGATGAACAACCTTATCGATATGCAGTAAGTCATCGAAAGCAATGTACACACGGCTACACATCAAAGTATTCAAAACCAATTCATTGTGATCTCGCTTTGTATGATTTTTCCGTACATTCAACGGTCACCTTATACTGGTTGTGTATAGCTTGATGTGTAGCCGTGTGTACTTGCGGCGTGATACTAAATCCACGGCTCACAACATCACGACAGTGAATAAGTAATGAAAGTTACTAGCACATTAGGCTGTGTTGTAAGCAACGGTGTGTAAAATATCCACTACTTATGTGTATAGAAACAGTATCACGATAAACGTCCTGTCAAAAGAGGTATTCTTACTTTTGGTCTGGGAACTGGTCTACGTTTCTACCAAGGATAAGCCAAAGTCTACGTCTATTGGACGTTTATGTAATCTAAGAAAACTACTGATCCAAACTGAATAATTTTTTATGGGACTAAATGGTAGACTAAGAGGAAAAAAAGGAACTAAAAAACTCCGAGTAATCGGTGTACACAACGTTGATCAATTTTTTGTTGATTTTTCAAAAACCGCTTGTCCTATTTCCATAATGTTTTCATGGGCCATGGGAATCTTTCAAAGCGGTTGGAAAGTGTTGGAGTTATGCGCCAAAAAATATAATTATATATTCTATATAATCATTCGAATTGTAACCTTCTCCTCTTTGAAGTCGGTTAAAATTACTCTTTATTGAACACCATATTAAATATACGCTATAATCAATTTTGTTTATGCGTATTAATTTCAAACACACGTGCCTGTGTAATTCAAAAAGCGACATCGGCAAATATTTGAATTTCTCGTAACTTTGTTAAGTTTATTTAGATATCGGGAAGGCAATTTCAATAGGCTTACTAAGGTGTTCTATTCATAATTCATTCAGTGTGTTTTTTTACGCATTTTATTTTTAAACAAAACTGAGCCTTATTGGTAAATCGTCGAGGTTTATTTTGCATTCAATTTATTTTTAGAACTAGTTGACCAGGCAAACTTCGTACCGCCTCAGAATCATTTTTGCCCTATAGGTTGTATGTGCCCAGATAATGGCAGTAGGCAGTCATCATCATGTGTAACATGCAACTTACATATGACTGGCAAAATGTGATTGCATATCACACTTGCCTAACTCTTCTCTTAAAACAAGCATGATGTTATGTATGTAGTAAACAGTATTCAAGTAGAAGTTCTCGAGTGGCGACCATGGATCAGAAGTCGCAGCGTAGGCAGGCCTCCCACTAGGTGGACCAACGATATCGTGAGAGTCGAGGGCAACCGATGGATGCAAGTGGCGAATTGTCGTTCGGCGTGGCGGTCTAAGGGGGAGGCCTATGTTCAGCAGTGGACGTCTTCCGGCTGATTGATGATGATGATGACGATTCACGAAACAAAGAAACGCTATACTCAAAACCACGCTCATATTCAACTAATTAAATAAAGTATAACACTTAATAAGTCTGCGAACGTTACAATATTATCGTGTTACTGAACAGACATAATCATTGCTATAGGTAGTGGTAACCGAACACGCAGGATCAGCTAATAATCGCGAGGTGTCAGATTTATTCGCGTTAAAACTGTGTGTAATATTACCTACTATTCTTTATTTAATGAGTAACGGCTGTGCTGTAGCTGTAATAAAAAATTAAGTAGGGTCTACAGACTCACGAGTGACCTCATATCAATATTATAGTAAATGTTAGATTTTATGTATGTATGTTATAACAAGGCCTAACCTCGGGACCTACTGGCACCCCGACTCGGACAATTTAAGACATTTTTTTAAACCTGGCTAAGCCTAGGTGTAACCAACCACATGGTGTTAAACCTAGGTGTATCCTACTTATCTTCGGTTAGAACTAGGTTAGCCGGTTAGAACTAGGTCTAACCTCGGGACGTACTGGCATCCCGACTCGGACAATTTAAGTTCTTTTTTTAACCCTAGCAGAAATCCCGCAAAGCGGGGGCTCTATCGACTTGCTCCTGTGAAGGAAGGATATACTTAGGTTTATCCGCACAACCGTGGTCGGTGACATCTAGGTTTAGCCGGTTACACCTAGGTGTAACCGCACTTCGGGTATTAGCCGTAACATTTATAAGCCTTTTCCCGTGGCATTGTTAATGTAGTTTAGTTCTTGTCAATCAATTCTCAATATGTCTACAAAGTTTGCAAATCGGACGATAAGTTACAAGCAAAATTCGATAATTATTTCACTAATGCGAGAAGCGTAATGTAGCCTACATTACGCCCGGACCCTTGCAAATCCAGGACTTGACATGAGGCTCAGTGCTAGTACGTTAGTATTCTATGTCTATGCATATCATTGAGATATCATGTTAACAAAAAATTTCAATTTTCTGATAACCAGGCAACCCATTTGGTGAAAAAGGTCAACAAAAGAGGCTGTCTCATTTTCTGCCACTTCCAAAACAGGGCAAAAATACAGGTTAACGAAAGTATTCTCTATACGGTTTTTCCTTTCTAATCAGCTAAGAACTCCAAAGGCGTCGATACTTGAAGACTATACCTACAGGTCCCGTAAACTCTTATAGGTAGTAAAAATTCAAGCCGCGGCATCGGCTGCATACGATCTCACCATCGACTAATGAGTGCGACAGAGTTGCCACATGTGGACGAAATAACTGTTGGAGTTTCTGCCTTTGTTCTTAATTTGAATTGTGTGCATGGTATGGAAGTGTTTTTATTTTTGAAATAAGAACTATAGAGAAGAAACAAGAAAGAGTGAGACGTTGTGTACTTTTGTTACTGTCTCGCATGGTGTCAAAGTATTATGTTAAGTTTTGGAGTTTTACTTATATTTGTGATGCATGAAGTAAAGGGTGATGAAGAAAGCTTGAAAGTTTGATTTTAGAAAATAAAAAGCGACGAAGTATATAGACATTCAAACAGTTTAGTTTAAATGCCTTTTGTTTTAAAATAAGCTCAGTTTTTTGTCTTTTCCTGCATGAAAAGCAGGTACAGACAAGCGAACCGCATTCCTATCAATATGGTGCGGCTGAAACTTTCAGCGAGTACCAAGTTTATCGAAGGAGTTTTTGTTTTCAAACCTAGCTGAAAGCACAGTCATTATTGTTACATTTATATAACTAAATCTACACTTACCTACTTACAAGTTTCATATATGAGAAAGTAACTATGTGTGTATCACATTTTATGGACTGAAAAAGTTTCGATAGAAGCAAAGACGTGAATAATGACCTGGATCAGACAGAGGATCTAGGATATTTTTTATCCCAGTAGGATAGACCAGTGGGATAAGATTCGTTTTGCAGCGGTCAGTGGCCCATATTTCTTCGCTTTTAAAGCAGGCAAAGCACGAGTTAGGCATATCAGGGCACTATTGACGTCCGAACGGCCGCTAAACATCAATTATCTCGCATTTAGTTGGCAACACCGTGTCCCCCCTTGCCCCGCGAGGTGCGGGTGTGCAGGGGGAGGGGGGGCGGTAATGGCGCGGCGTCGGATGTCGCCGGGGGTGCGCGCCGATAACAAAATCACTAGAGAACGTGCATATCTGATGTGTGAACGTAGTGAGGGGCGATGTGGTACTTTGGAACTTTTGTTTGGGTAATACTTTTCTTGTTTTGTTGGTTTATAGATTTCGGAATTAAGGTTAGATTGTCTGGATGTTTCTCGGATTCAACAGATTAAAACTTTACATCGGATGGCAATAATAATAAAAAATTAAGAAAGGTACATTAATTTAAACAATTACATAGGTCAAGGTTTCTGTAATAAGTGAATTTGGTCTTTTAGGTGAGACATTACAACGGCCAGAGTGACGACGCTACGAATGCTACGACTGCTACGAAAGTACTACGACGCTTTATTGTAACTTCGGTTAATCTATTACCACACGGTGTGGACGCCAAGAAAAGAGCATTGTTTTATAGAGACACAGAATTAAATCCCAAACAAATATAACTGTTGAGGTTAATAAAATGAATAACGGCTCAACTTCTTGAATCACCTAATTAGCCTAAATAATTAAACTACCACCTCCATCTCTTCGAACATCACATACATCGCCAATGCCCGAAATACAGTGCGGGCGACGCGTCGTAAATCGCGGCGCGGCTCGGCGTGGCTCGCCGTCGCCGAGGCCGAGAGCCGAGAGCCTTTGTGTGGCCTCGGCGCAAAAACATACCTACCTACACACACCCGGCGGCAGTGGCAAACGCGCTAAGGGTCTAAGCATACCGAAAGTGCACAGCACTACAGATTGCAGGCCGTAGCGCCAAGTTTACTACTGAAACACTCCTTTACCATCTTGCGGAAACTTTTTAAAGTTGCCCACATAAAAATTTCTCTGTATCGTGGCTGCCAATTTACAAACAATAGAAGAAAACTCACATACACACGCAGGACCCAGAACAACTACTGTAGCTCATACAATTATTTGTTCTGGCGGGGTCGACCGCGATACAAGCGCAGCAGTCCAATTGCTCAGCCACTGCGCCAACGTGGACGCCTGCTATTTAAGTATCATCTTATACTGTCGGCTAGTATAGATATTGCGGCTCTCCTTTAGCCCAAACGTTGATTGGCCTTTGAACCCGCTACTCCGTATAATGTAAAAATTCGCGACAGAGAGATGCAGTATGGGCTTGTTTGGCTTGCCACGGCTACATCACACTAAGATGAGCTATTCAACTTCTGTTGCCTGATGGTAGCGGTTCAGTGCCAAAAATAGGGCGGCGTTCCGGCGTGCCCAGGGCGCAGACCCTGACGCAGGAAATGGCCAGACCAGGACCACAACAGGCTAGACCAGGGCGGAATTAAAGAAGCTCGTCACTGGGTGAATAAAGGCTAGTTACGACTCGTCCCCACTCAAAAGCACAACTACCTCAACACCTATTGCCAATTCACTTCTATCAGTAAGATATTCCATTAAAGTACTGTGCAAGTTTAAAATACTTAAGACTAAAAAAGAGCTCGTCGCTTGTCCGCTATGCAGTGCGATGACAGTGTGTCTTAGCCTAAGCAATACGACACGTCCACCGTCTCGGCTATAGGTATTAGAAGCGGTAAACATGATATACATACATACATAGGTGCAAGACCAGTCGCATACAAATTCGACGCTTCGCTTGTGATGGTAAACAACTCGGTAGTAAGCTACCTTTTATTCTCATAAATGATTATTCCAGGGTCGCGGGACTATCGGGTAATCGTGGCTCCGGAACGTAAAGGCTAAAGTTTTATTGAAGGAGACCGTGTATTTTAGTCAGTAAAACAACAGTCAGTCAGTGAGACACACACCGTCCGGAGGACAGTCTCTCCTGTCCTGGGATCATGGATGCTTTTACACGTAAAAAAGAAACAATGATCTGTGACTTATCGATATTGTTCAAAGCTTTGCAATTTTTTAAATTAAACAGTTTATGCTGTTATGTTAATTATCCCACGTATAAAAGTCCATAATGTACTCTGAGGATTTTTACACCTTTTCCTATGATAAATCCAGATTATAAACTATCTGTTTACTTTTCATTCAACCGGCGGTTGGCGCAGTGGCTAAGTGATCGACTGCTACGAGCGTGTCGCAAGTCAATCAACCACACGGAAGAAATATTTCGGTCGTTCCAAAGTTCCACGTACACCTTCTTGAATGACTATTAACCGTCTGAATAACGCGGTATAAGTTAGCTTCCAACTCAACTGCCAACAATACTTGCAAAAGACCAATCAACTGCATGCGGAGGGGACCTCTATAAGCAAATATAAGAATAAAGGAGATTACTCTGTCTGTCATCTCTCGTAGACTGGGGTGATTCTAGAAAGAAAGGATATGGCCACTGGTATGTGGCTTTTGTGGCAAAAGTGAACATTCAAGTTACTGCAACGTAAAAGTTTCTCACTTCGATCAACTGTTACTAGTCAAAAAATTTACGCCAACAATAATTACAAGTAAATATTTATCTGGAGTTATAGAATCTTGCCGGAGGAAAAAAACAATCGATAAAGATCCGACCTCGTTTTAGGGACCTTCTGCAATCCTCCCTTATTCTCTTTTACCCATGACGACGAGGACTTGGCAAGAGTATACGTTTTGCACATGAGCTTAAATAGGTATACTACCTACTTATGCATAGCTGTAGGGGCAAGAAACATGCATATAAATAGACTAGTCTGTCGAGCCCTCACCAAAGCTCAGTAAATGCGTCTGTGTATGTATTTATGCTGCATGTACTTGCGACCAAACATCAGGGTAATGTATCAGTTTTAACACCTTCATCGGTTCTGTTTCAAAACAGTCCAATGATTCCTTGGAAGAAGACGGTTAGAGCCGTGAAATATTTACTTATTTTTCAAGTCTTTTTATCACGTTCTTCATCTCATCTTCTTTTCCTCAAGAAATTCTGGTAACTAGATAATTATATGTATTTTAAAATATTTTCTTATCCACTACCACTCATCGTGAAAACATTTTCAAAGAATCCGTAACACACCAACTTAGTGTTAGAACATAAACTTATTTATACCTAGCTGTTGCCTGCGGTTTCACCCGCTACAACAGCCGTGGGAACATTAAATCGGTATAAAAACTATCCTATGTGTTAATCCAGGTAATAAACTGTCTGTGTACCAAATTAAAATAAAATCCGTCCAGTGGTTTTTGTGTGAAAGAGGAACAAACATACATCCATCCAAAGACACTTTCACATTTATAATATTAGTAGGATATGCGAATTGGCGAGAAGAGGCACAACATCGTCAGAAGTGGAAGGAATGGGGAGAGGCGTTTGCTCAGGAGTGGGACAGTTAAGGCTATTTAAAAAAAAAAAGGATATAATATATGTGTAAAGCACGGGACATCCATTCAATGCGCACCTAGTACCCACTTCTGATAAAATATTTCTAATTGTTCATACTTATTATCTCGGTGGTTAAAATCGTGGACTCGACACTGTCTCCGGGTCGCATCAAGTTGCTTTAATATAAACTCATGATCCACGGCTCGGCTTGCTATTGTATTGTTTTGACAGTGGCGCTTTTGATTTTAAACGCAGACGCAGCGCTTGAAGTTCATGTAAACTTATACCCGAAATATAAACAGTGAGTCAATTCAAATAGTGCCTGTATGTCTTCAGAAACTTGTATCTACTTACTTGTCTTGAGGTATTGGTAAAGCTATAATTTATGTTATGTAAAAATAATAATTTCATTAATTGGCTTTGGCATTTCATCCAGCGCCCCTATTGTCCTGGCACCTGTGTGCGCTGCACACATAGCACACAGGAGCGGCGCGGCTCATCATCATCCCAATTAATTTCGAGTCGGCGTAGGATCTTTTTCTTCCATACTTGTCTTTTACTCCTGATCTCAGCAGTTACCTCTTTTTCAGTCATATCATCCTTTTTTATCGTGGTAAAATCATCAAATGAGTCCGGACCCAGAGCGAGGCAGGAGGTACTATCAGTGCCGGAGCACACGGCGCGTTGCGGCGCCGCACCGCAAACATTTCGCCTTACAAATGATTGTCACGTGTGCCTGCCAGTAGGGCGAAATTTTAGCGGTGCGGCGCCGGCCGCAACGCGCCGTGTGCTCCGGTACTCAGATCTGTACTGACTAAAATCCACGGTGATAAATCAATAGCCCTTTACGTTCCAGGATAACAGTTACATAATGGTTCAATTCCGCGACCCCGGCGGGCAGCCATATCATCCTTCATATAACTTAATGTGAACAAACGCGAACTAAAAACAGTTTGTATCTAAAACGCACATCACATGTGCTATGAACGTTGTAACGCCTCATCAGACCGTGAAACTACTTCGAACACCGGTTTTTAACCGTCTGTCGGTACAGCACGATATACAAACATATGCATTTACTGAGCTTTGGTCAGGAGGACCGGTTAATCAGCAACATGACCAGCGTAGCAGCAATGTTTATTACGCTTTCTTTTTTTACGCGGTAAAATCATCAGATGAGGCCTCCCACCCCGGGCAGGGCGGGAGGGACTATCAGACTTGTACGGACTAAAATCCACGGTGTCCTTCAATAGCCTTTTATGTTCCGGGGTCACGGTGATGGTATAAGTCCCGCGACCATGTTTATTAAGCTTGGATTGATTGAGCAAGACAAGATAAGTATGATGTCCTTCTATGTTTCACTTCAACTAGCTGTGCAAGAAGAGGAGAGAAGGGAGCGAGAGACAAGCCAAAGAAACACGTACTGGCATACCACACATTAAACATCTGTTGATCACTTGTCTAAGAAAAGTTAAACTGTCCTTAAGTCAACGTCAAATGCCGTTTTGCAGTTGGCAGTTTATATAGGCAAGTGTTCAACCCACGTTTAACTTTTATGTAGTAATATGTAATATTTAAAAAAAAGTTTGTCTCACACTAGCAACTTCGTCTATTTCGTGTGTGGGATTAAAAACGTTTTAACTTGCATACAACATCAGACTAGGAACAATTACTTGCTGGCCATACAATATGTGTTCCATGTGGGAATCGAAACCACGACACACAGTGCACCATTCGATCTATCAATCAATACACTACCAGTTGAAAGTCTAATTCCAATTCCCTGATAACTGTCACGAGTAGTTGATATAACCTTTAAACTTATTGTCCCAATATTGGACAAAGGTAGACCCCATAACCTCCCACTTACACGTAAATAATAATAATAATAATAATATTCCACAACTATCACACAACGCCATTTAGTCCCAAGCTAAGCAGAGCTTGTGTTATGGGTACTAGACAACTGATAAACATACTTATATATTTCTAAATACATACATATTATAGATAAATTACACCCAGACACAGAACAAATGATCGTGCTCATCACACAAACATTTGTCCTGGGTGGGAATCGAACCCACGACCTCCGGCATAGCAGTCAGGGTCACTAACCACTAGACCAACAGGCCAGTCTATACTCCAGAATCGATGATGATGTAAAGAAGTTTATACTCCAGAATCGATGGCATAAGCTCAACTTACGTACGAAGGATTACACTGCAAAACAATTCAGATAGGAACGATTTCTTGTAAATAGAGCGTGGAGCTTATTCGAAAATAGAAATAAAATTTAAGAGTGAGTACTAAGAAATGTTTACAATCTTCAAAGGCCATCAATTAATAGATTTATACATTTCTATGATGTCGTCAATAAGTTTGACAATGCAGCATAATAGTTATTTTTAGGTAGTAAAATCATCAAATGTGTCCTTCTCCCCTCGGTGCAGCAGAAAAGACTGTCAGACTCAGTACTGACTAAAATCCAATGTGTTCCTTCAATTGCTCTTTACGTTCCAGAGTCACGGTAGCCTGCTTAGAAAGCGAAAGTCCGCGACAGGAAAAAAAAGTACTTTACTTTACTACTACTCATTTTTAAAGATAATTACAAGTAATTAGGACAGCAGCCATAGACACATGGTTTTAAATGACATAGAATTCGATGTGCATGGAGCGTGACATAAGTGGTTGTGCCAACTTTGCCATTTAGCGCTTCTGAAACACGTAATGTGAACACTTTCACTACGCGAATTAGTAGTATCGAGTACCTGCGTGTGATACAATACACAAGGCAAGAATGATACCGTCAAGTGTCGTCAATATCTGCGTAGGTAACCATGATAAAGCACGATATGTTTTCTTGGGAAATAAACACACTTCGGCCATCGGTGATATTATTTCGAAGTCTACAAAATAAAACATAAATGCAAGTCCACAATTTTGAACCGACTTTACAAAAACCCATTAAACTCTCAAAACTTTCCGGCAAGTTAAAGATAACACTAGCCTCCGACAAACATAACATTACATAAATCCCCGACAAGTTACACGCTACGGAAGGAACAAGTACTACGCATAAAAATTAACTGCTACGTATAACATAATCATAACATGTAACGTAGCGAGCGCTACGAGACTTCGTAGCATATCAATGAGGCGAGCCCATCGCTTATCATCTCTATAACTACGTTGTTTTTGTTTCATTTGTTTGTTCGCCGACCCACTGAAAAACATCGAAAGCGACTCTCGTCGCGGAAACTGGAGTAATTAGTTGCCAACTATTACTTGGTAGACGGGCGCGAGACGTTATTACGAGACAAAGTTCGCCACTTAGAAAAGTTGCGGAACACCACGATTGTGAGAAAACTTTCGTCCTGCGACCGCAACTTGTCTTCGGAAAAAGTTCCAATTTGGCGGCGGCGATTTTTTCGCTGGGAAAGTTGATGCGTTAAAATTAATAATTAATCGAGTTAATATATTGCGGGAGATAGGTGGGCTGGCGAGCGCGGCTCGAATGTCGGAGGAATAGGCGAGGAGGTGGCAAGATCGCGGGGGGCGGCGGCGCCGGGGGGGTGACGGACGGACACAAAGGAGAGGAGCGGCCGGCCGCGGACGCGAGCCGCGGACCGGGCGGCCTTATCACCGGCGGCCACACAGTCGCTCCGCGCGCGACGCGACGCACGTCTCCGCGACCGCGCTCCCCGTACTCCGCGCTTCGCTCAGTGACTTGTGATCAACTGATCTGTGAAACTGGAACTAGTGTGTACACGTGCCGCGCACTGCGCACCCGAGCTATATTTTTATTGGTTGGAGTCCTCCATTCACGGGCCGTTTATAATATCGCAATAACGGCTGGCTTGTCAAAAATTGTAAACACAGCACACGTGCCGCCGCCGGCTCGCAAGTAAGTCGCTAACTTTGTATTTCTTCTCTTATCACTGTGTCGCTAGGTTCTACCGTATCAAGTGAGTGCAGGACGTATTGTTCTTTGTGTGTGAAAAGTGGTCATACAGTTTAATTTCAAGCGAACTCTGTGATAGTATCAATTTTGATCTCAGGTAAATTTAATTTGGAGTGAAAAACATACCAAAATTCGGTAGTAACACTCAAAATGACGACTCAAGTGTAGTCTCCGTCATTCAGCTAATTTGTAAAAACTTGTAGCATTTCGTAGCCCGTCGTAGCTCGTAGCACACGTAGCTATGTTAATATTTTCCAGTCACATGAAAACTTCAAACAATAAAATTGTGGCGAAAGTGAGTTCCAAAATTCACTGAAATTATCGTCATTTAATTTTTGACTTACTTTTTTAAATTCTGTGCATGGCAGATAACAGTGGAAATTGTAAAAATAATACCCGCGAAAGCGTTTGAACGAGGTGGTCACGTTTGAATTTAATTTAATTTGATTTTTTTTACAAAAAACAGTTTTATTAAAACCTAAGTCTTCGCCAACAAGTTAAGTGCTAGAATTGTAAAAGTAAGAATATAAATAATTGTGAAGACGTGTATTTATCTAAAGTTGTCTTAACTTATCCGAAACCCGAATTTGAAAACAATCAGAACGACAAATGTTATTAGGCGCTTTCAGATATTTCAGTAAGTACACAAATAAAGAAAACATATAGATACCTACCTACAACTGTTATAACATTGTGCAAAAATTAAAAAAAGAAACTGTTTTTGTGCCATCTAAAATATGACTAAAAAATTTCTTGTTTTTCTGACTAAATGTAAAAGTTCCAAATAAGTTTAGTGTAAAACTCAATTTACAAAAGAACTATTAATTGCTACCAATATTAAATTAACACCCAGATGAACGATCTTCTCTGTTATAAACCCTTTTTAAAATCCATTTTTACTGCAAACAAAGTAAAGAAATTCAGACGAAAAAACTAAGTGTAACTTTTAAAATTTTACAAACACAATTCTGTTACCTGCACCATTTTTTTCTAATTACATTTGTTCAGTAGCCTTTGGACCTGTAAACGATGAATTACGCGAAAACTACTTTGGAAGGAAAAAATGTTAGGATGACATAAACTTTTGCAATAAACTTTTCCATTTCAATACAAATAAACAAGCTTGGTAAAAGTTCGGTCGCCCAGCGCCATCTCTCGACAGCCGGCGGAGGCCGCGCTAACCGCTCGCAAGGTCACCGTGTCAACGACCCGACAACTTTTGCCGCCTACTGTTGTCGTAGGTCATAATTTTATGTCTTCTTTTTGTTTATCTTTTCGTAACTTTATAGCTTTCCGCGTAAACGTTTTTGTTTATGGTAACAGTTGTAAACGTGTTTGTGGCTGTTATATTTTTAATCTTATTGTAATAACATTAAGTGGTAACATTGGTGTTTATTGTGCAACATTGATACCGAAATGGTTAGACACTCGGTTCAACTGCGCTGGTTGACAATCATCTTGTTTATAAAAAAAATCATGTCGTTATTTGATTCAAAGGCGTTTTGTGGTTCTAATGCTGTATATTCGAATTATTTCTGCAACATGTTGGATAGCCCGTACGTAAAGCACCAAAATGCTAAAACGGATTTAGTTGAGATCGTTATTTGTTTGTATTTCTACCTTCAAATGAAATTTTATGAACTGTCATCAAATATTGGAATTAATTTCATATCAAGTGTTTCTGTGTTTCCTGGACATGGTGATGATGTAATATTATGTCAATAAAACCGCAGCGCGTTGCACATCAATGCGTAAACAATACTTAATATGTAATACATATATTTCCAGTTAAACTCCTACGTCTATTAATTCTATTTCAATTGAATCGAAATTTTAGGGAAACCCACATACGAGAAGCATATTAATTCACCGAATTTTAAACTGCAAACCTGGGTTGAATAATACTGAAATAGGTAGTTATTATTTAATGCATATTCCACTAAATGTAACCAATGGAATAACCGACCACTTTAGGAATTACCAGCCGCTAAAGAATAATAAAAGTAATCTACAACGTATTTGTTTTTGTTACAGCAGACGCGACGCCACAATGGCGACCAAGGGCAAACGTCCGATGCGTGCACTGACGCCCAGCGACAAGATCGAGGCCATCCAACGCGTTAACGACGGCGAGTCCAAGGCCTCGGTGGCGCGGGACATCGGCGTGCCTGAGTCCACGCTGCGTGGCTGGTGCAAGAACGAGGACAAGCTGCGCTACATGACCTCGCGCCTCTCCTCGCCTGATACGGATAAGAGCAACGACGGCGAGCCGCCCGACAAGCGCGCGCGCACCGAGTCGCCTGCCGCGCCGCCATCTCCTGTAGCCACTGGCCTGGATCTCTCTGCAGCCGTCAGTGCAGCCTCCATCGTACAGCAGCCCACGCCGCCTATCGACGCACCTGTCGAACTCACCACCAAGCGAGCCGTACCATCCCCTACATCCCACATCCCCCGCGAGCGCAGACCAGACCCTGGCGCTAGCGTTTCCATGAGCGCTATCAGCCCCCTGTCAGGACTTCCTCATCTGCCTGGCCTCACACACTCGCATCTCGGACTCAGCTTCAATGAGATTGCCACCAATCTAACTTTACTCGCTCAACTGAACCCTGGATTATCAGCATTATCAGCTCAACCTGCTAGTCGCGCACTGCGCTCTGTCCGATCTCCAAAGCCTGCCCACAACGGCTTGCTTAACTTGAATGATGGCAAACATCATCATCGTAGCAAGACTCATCACCACTCAGATCCGTACCGCACGAGCTTGTCAAAATCTAATCATCACAGCACGCACTCCTCTGCGGCCAATCAACCAGTGGATGACACGCTATGGTACTGGTTGAAGACACAGCAGGCAATGCTGGACTTGTCGGCGCAGACGACAGCGGCGCACCCGCTACAGCTTGGGAAACCGAGTGAACCAACCATCCCGCCTAAACCACTTGCCGGCGCTGCACCGCTCAATTCACATCTCGATTACAACAGGAACTCCTGGCTGTGGCAATATTACAAACAATTCGGTGGAGCCATGCCTCTGCCTGAAGACAAACACAAACCCGCCTCACAAGTGCCAAAGGATAAGTCAGCTGAAAATATTCTGTACTCACATCTAACGAAAGGGAAGGTTGAGGAAGAGCGAGGAGCTATGACCAGTCCAGGGCATACACACGCGCACAACGAGCCTGAACCTCGCCGCACTCCCAGCGCGGAGCCACGAGTGGCCGAGCCGGCCGCTAGCCCAGAGATCGGGACCGAGAACAAAGAGCCGACACCCGAGAGGGTCCACGAATCAAGCCGAAGCCAGACAAAAGCGCGACACGTGCTCGATAACCTGCTGTTCAACAACAGCAACCAGTCAGCAAACGTAGACACGCGGTCAGCGTCGCCGGCGAGCGGCGAGTGGGAATCGGGCGCGGCAGACGCGCTGGAGCACGGCGACAAGTTCCTGGCGTGGCTGGAGGCGAGTGGCGACCCCAGCGTGACCCGTATGCACGTGCACCAGCTGCGCGCGCTGCTGCACAACCTGCGTGCACGCCGCGCGCCCGCGCCCGCGCACCCCGCGCATCCTGCCGACCACGCCGCCCGCCGCAAGTAGACGCCCCGCAAGGACTGCCGCTCGCTACAGGGAATATTTCAATTATGTACATAGTTACGTTGTCGCCAGTAAGCGTTCACTTGTGATATGTGTAGCCAAATTTGCGTAATTTCTTTGTTCTAAAAGAAAAGCTATGCATTATTCTTTAGTTCGTAAGACTTTAGGCCGAGCTGGGCGAACCGACAGGGGCCCGCACCCTGCTCCGGGCAGCTGTCAGCTCGCTCGGGTCGGTCGTCTGTTTCCGAGTCTATGTGAAACTTGATGGGTAGATAGTTATACCTGTTGTAAATTAAATGTTATTATATCTGCGTTTTCACTTACCGATGCACACAAAACTTGTTAAATAATTAGTTTAGATAGTACCGCTGTATGTTGCCATTTGACGATTACATTCCTAGTTGTACCCTTACTATAGTTTATAGTTGAATCCCTATGTTCTACCTCAAGTCAAACTAATACTAAGTCACGCACGGCGTCCTTTCAACCGTTCACTGAGTAGTAGAGTGTGTGGCGTGTGTGTGGCGTGGCTGAGCCGCGGCGCGTGGCGACACCTCCCGGCCGATACCAAATATTGAAAGGATGCGAATGTATTGTTGTGCCAATCGTAAGAACAAGGTAATATTGTTAAGATATAGATGACTCTATTGCGTTAGCTAGGCACTCGTTGTGTAATTGTTTTCTATTGCTCAGTATTTTATATATTATGTATGGTAGACAACGTCGACGTGTCGACTCGGAATTGTATTATACGTTAACGTTAACAGTTAAGGACACTGTGATCAAAATTATAAATTATTGAGAGATTATTATTATTGTAAGTACATTCCTAATTAATAGAGTGTATTATCTTAATGTTATAAATGTAAGAGATTGTCCAATGGTGTAAGGTCGCGGTCACACCCAGCCGCGATCAATCTATTAGGAAAAAAGTTCAAAAATTTTGTCTCCTTCCCACAGAAGATAGAATTATTGATTTGCATTTCATGTTAATATTAGCTCCACTGGAAAATTATTCGAAAGATGATATTTTGTACAAAATTAAAAGATTGGATTATAAATTCTCTTATCACGACTTGTGATCTCGAAAATGTTGAACGATTAAACTTGATTGAACCTTACATTGAAACTGTTTTATTTCCTTCGCTTACACGGGGTAGCTTTTGACCGGAAGGGGTAAGGAATTTCTTGGGGGCTGTCAAATAGTTTACTTCGTCGTCAAGAACAGGCAATGTAATTAAATTTTCAACATTTAATCCGCAATACTCCCTTGATCCATTTTTGTTCTATGGATACATCCATAGACGGAGTTACTCATTAGTTGTCGACGCAAGCAAAAAAAAATACATTAATTGTTTAATTTGTGAAAATTAATGTAGAAAGCAAGAGCGAGCGAACTAAGCTCGAAAACAGACATCGACACGCCTAATATACCTTTTTATCGTGGTGGGCAAGTCATCAAGCAGAATATGGGAATATGTTTATATCCGAAGAAATTACCTTTAAACGACTCTTATAGAACTCAAGTTTTTTTTTTTTATAGTGGTAAAATCATCAAATGATTCCTCCCGAGACTGACAGACTTGTACTGACTAAAATCCATGGTGTATTCAATAGCCCTTTACATTCCGGGTTCACGGTAATCCCGCGACCAAGAACTCAAGTTTAGAAGTGTTATTTCCAGTAAAGACCTGCACGCTAGCACCTTGGAAAAAAAAATAACAACGACCAACCTGTTGCACTCAACACCGTAAATTGTCATGATTGATTTTACAATGGCCAAGTGAAGAAGAGATTCTTAATTAATTGCTTGATAATATTATGAACTCCTCGAATGAAATGTATTGTAAAACTAAATTTAAAATGAGATATCTCATAAACAAACTTGCTTATCGTCGGAGTTAAAATTATTGCAAATTAAATCTAGTGTCACCCATTTCAAGGAATGTATCATAAATATCATTAAAACTGTTATTCTGTTTGTACCTAGAAATAATCTATGTAGATATTTCGGTATTTTTTTGTAATTTGTTACGCCCAGCGACATCTATGCAACTTGAGTTGGTACTTAAACATCCTATGGTTAGCACAATGGCATGAAATGGAAAACAACAAGAGTAGATTTCTTGGCACATTGATACAAGTAACGCCATCTATTGGTGAATAGACGCATTCATATTTTAATTTAAGATTCATAAATAGCAAGTTGATTGCATTGTTTTCTTTTATGTTATAATAAAAATAATACTTAATCTATTACTCACATGTAACATTGGCTTGGTAAGAGGCTCGTAGTCAAAGTAATCCGCCACTAAATTCGCGATCCCCTGCCAGGATGTGGTGGTTGAAAAGCAAAGTTTCGTTGGTCTTATTGAAGTACACACCATTTTCTGAAAAAAATACAAAGTACGTGTATTGTTACAAGAAGAAAATGGCCCGACATTGAACATTATTTATCAAAGCAGGTACCTACCTGCAACCCACACTCGTTTGGAACTTGCAGTAATATAGGTCTTCTAAATCGAAAGTGAAAATTAAACTGCCTTCGAAAATTTTCTGCATAAGTCAAAAGCAACCGCTCTTTCGTATTGTTTGTGTAATAACTTGGAGGGAAACATGTTCGAGTTTCGAATACTGGCTCCTCGATCTCAGGCCAGCACATATTTACAACGCCCATTTCGTAGATGGCATTATTTAACGAAGGTATGGTAAGTGGCTCCAAGATAGTTTTCAATCCAAAAATCCTCGGGGGTATTTCCACAAAATGGTTGTCCTCATATGGGGTCTCAAAAATCTCGCTTTGCACATTTTCGTTGAGTTCTTGCACTGTATCCAATATTTGACTAGGATCTGATAATTTCTGGTCCGAAGGAGCAGCATCTATCGTGATTTTAGGACCAGTTGCCATCTTATAAGGAATTTATTTATTTAGAAATGATATTTGTTTCCTGTAGTGGGTGTTCGCGGGCGGAAATGATAATCTCTCTCAACTCTATCTCTACAGTAATGTAAAATAAAAATAAACTCATATGTAAATAACATTAACTTTTCAGGTATTTTGATAACTATCACAATTTTGACATAACAAATTTTCAGGATTTCAGTTTCCATGCAACCTTATCGCTTGGAAACTAAAACCTTCATGTTATCCATCGTAGCATCATCATGACTTCCGGTCCAACAAATGTACTCTATGAGTCTCCCGGACTACTGAATGATGAAGTTTTATTTCGTGAATTTTTAAATTTTTTAAAAGATAAATCAATTATGTTCATTGGATATTACTTTTCCTTTTACTTTTCCCATAACTTTTGATATAATTTCCTATCAGTTTCTAAACTGAAAACAAACAGCTGTGAATTTTGTTTGCTGGCAATATAAGTGTTGTCAAGTTTTATTTGACAACCTAATGTCAATGTGTCGAACTGTCAAATTGATTTCTCTCTTCTCTTCAGTCTTCATTTTTTCATTCTCGCATTCTCGACTCGATCTCGATTTACTTACCGAAACTCAATTACTCAAGTAAAGACGAAACATCGTTATTAATAATTATTTTCGATAATCCTAATCCAGTACTCAACAAGTTGTTATCGGTCATAGTTGGCAGCTGTGGTGTTGTGGTGTGGACTTTGACTTAGTGCATAATATTCGTAAAATCCGGAATTGAATCAATCTTATCAGTAGCTAGTAAGGTAAAAGGTCTTTCAAGCAGTCGTGGAGCGTTAAGCGTATTCAGTATGGGTAACAAATCATCTTTGTTGCTGCGAGAAGAAGAAATCGCCCAAATACAGGAGGAGACTGGGTGTAAGTCATTGTCTCTTTCTATTGTTATTGCTAAACAAAGCGTATCCAATTATGAATTTCATACTTTATAGAAGTTAAAAATGAACTGAGTATAGAATACACACAATCTCTAAGCCCCAAACGAAACGAACTATTTTTTGTATCAAAGATGCAATTATCACAAATCCAAAGTTCATTTAAAGATTATTCACAGTATGCAAAGTTATTATGATCTTGCTATACACTCCGATGTATGTACATGAGTGTCAAAAGACTTTCTTATTCATTTTTGTACATCAACACAAACATTTTTGTTCATAATATGTTCACATAATAAAGTAAATAAAAAATTAGCAGATAAATAATACTTCTTGGTTTTACCAATTTAATAAGTTTGTTATTCTTATCTATTCAATTTACTAACTCATAAAAATACAAAAGCCTCTATAAATGGTCTACATAATTCAATTTTATTTATCAATCTTTGCATGGTAATACTGCCAATGGCATAGAATTTAAAAAAATCCAATCACTTTACAACAAACTTTTCTGTTTTCATTATTCATTCAGCTCTTTATTCTATTCAACAGTCACCCCAAATCAAATCGAGAGGCTTTACTCTCGCTTCACTTCGTTAGACAAGAATGACTGCGGCACGTTATCCAGGGAAGACTTCCTAAGGATTCCTGAACTAGCGATCAACCCACTGAGCGAGCGTATAGTCCACTCGTTCTTCGCCGAGAGTCACGATGATAGAGTGAACTTCCTGCAGTTCATGAGGGTGCTGGCGCACTTCCGGCCCATCAGGAAGAACAGAGAGAACAAACTTAATAGCAGAGATGAGAAGTTGAGATGTAAGTAAACACTGTAGTGTTAGATATATTTTTTTTAAGTAAAGGGTTACTTGACTTAGTCTGTTCAGAGTGACTAGATAAGTTGATGATGAGCGACGCCCAGAAGAAGCTTTACTCTTACTCTTAAGAGATTTTCTCTACTTTAATAGGACAAAAGCAGCTTCCAGAGTATGTATATCGTCAGAGAAAACTAGACCCTTCTAATGAATCACTACCAAAGGAGCTAGTTTCTCAAACTAACATCAATGGTGGTACCATGGCCACATACTTTGGTATAAGGTAGTATACCTACAAAGATTAAATAGCGATAAGAGACCCTTTATTCATATTTCAAGTAAGAAACAACAAAAGACACTTTTTTATAACAGTTTGGGTTACCGCCAACATAAAATCAATCAATCAATTCCTATTATCGACCAATGCAACAATTATTCCAAACCATTCCTTATTCACCAATATCATTGCAGGGTATACACTAATAATGTTTATTTATTTCCCAGTTGCATTATTCTTTTCAATGTGAACTGGCCCAATGATGGCAGATCTCAAGGGATGAGCCTGTCTGGCATTAACCCATGATGGTTGGAGCTAATATCAGGTAACATTTACATTATTTTTACCTAGTTGGTTTGATATGTACGGCCACAACCCGATTTCAGGACAACTAGTTTGGCTAGGCTATAAACTAGTTTCGACAGAGTCCCGCTTTGCGGATTCCTACTACTGGGTGGTTTAAAAAAAAGAACCAATGAAGAGGCTGGCGGGGTCTTTCAGACCCCGCCATCTCTTCTAAACGAAATTGTCGAGTCGGCGGTGCCAGCAAGTCCTAGCTTGCAAAAAACTAGTTAGCCTAGGCCAAACTAGTTTGTCCTGAAAATCGGGTTTGGACCCCGGTAACACATATATGTGGAGCTGTGTTACAAACCAAGACTTTGTCCTATCTTGTTCTCTTAGGCAGCTTTCACATTTGGGCAACAGTCGCGCGACACACGCTGCTTATGCGCGGCTGTTCATATAAAATGTGAAGGAATGTGCTTCTGCCGCACGCACTACTGTCGCGCTGCTTACGCCCTAACTTGAAAGCGGCCTTAGTCCAAAAACATGCAGCCAAAGTTAGCTCTGTAGCCCACTGACAGCAATATGGAGGTGGAATGTGGAGTTCGTAGTTTTGGATAAACAGTATATTAATAGGGTGGTGCTTGGATGAAATTACTTTATACCTATCCATTCATCATATCAGCTGTAGAACATCCATGGCTCAACATAGGCCTCCCCCATAGTTTTCCAATAGAACAGGTTGGAAGTGGCTTGCATCCAGTGCAATTCTGTAGTCTTCATCATCTTCTATGTCCATCATGTGAGTAAGACATAATATCTCTTGGGTAATAGGAATTAACTCAAATAGGCACAGACAAAAATGCCCCACATAATTTATTATTTGTATATTATTTATACACATACAGCTATCATTATTGTTTCCCAAAAATAATTCCTATCATTCTGATGGCAGGTCTACAAAAATGTGGGCATTTACAAAAGTATTAAAAAACATTTTTTTAACAACCTTTTGGTAGGTAATCCTTTGGTGATGATAACATTTATTAAGCACTCAAGATTAACATATTTTATAACTTCTTATAACGGATTATATTGTGTTCAGATTAAGATAAGAAGTCTCCAGTCTATAACACTTTCAAAACTGTTTATTACAAAACTCAAGTACCTTCTTTATTATGTCTTCACGCTTAAACTTCACATAAATTGCATTCCTCAAAGTACACACACATTGCAAATTGAACCTTGAGCTGATGAAAATAAAAGTCTACATTGGATTGCAATAATCTAGAATAACAAACCATTAGTTTAATGTCACGTGTGACCTTAGCGATTAAGCCGTGACCTGATGACACATACTTAGTGGATATAGGATAGTAAAATACATCGAGATACTGGATAACCAAATACTGAAATCCTTATGATTCGATCTCAGTTCCATGATGTTCCAAAAATATCAGCATCCATGCAAATTCGGATGTCAATACCTAGGTTAATATTACCGCTGCGTCATTCGTCGCTATATTATATTTGTTTGACTAGCTGTTGCACCCCTGCTGCTTGGCTTCTATCGGTCGTAATGTGATTTTATAGCCTTCCTTTTTGTAACCTATATTGCCGCTCATCCGGCACCCACTGCGTAACGACTCTAGCCCAGCGATCCCTATGCATTCTATACACATGACCCGCCCAATCCCACTTCAATCTGGCAGTCTTAGTTCTTGTCCATGTTTACCATGCGAACATGAAAACTATGCCTATGAATATATTGCTAAAACTCCCTCTAATTTTCCCGTTTTTCAGTGAAGAGCAACTAACGAGCATTGCAGAGCGCACAATCCTGGAAGCTGACACCAACAACGACCAGATGATCTGCTTCGAGGAGTTCTGCCACGCGTTGGAGCGGACAGATGTGGAGCAGAAGATGTCCATCCGGTTCCTCAACTGACCTCCGCATTCCTGAACCGAATACATTAAGTACATACTGATGTTTTTGCTAGCCCTCATCATGTATGGGCTTTTTAATAAGAAATGATCGTAAACAATGCTTATTATGTGTATATGAGTGATTAGTTAAGTGTTTTTACGTTAAATTTAGTTTTTATGAGATTTTGTTATGCAGAAACTAATTAGGGGATTTTTTTCAGATAGTGGATTGACTTTGGGTAATCCTTGTGATATTTATGTATTTAAAACATCACAATTTTGTGTGTAGAATTGCATAAAAGTAAATAATTAACCGCGACATGCTAAATTAATAGGGCTACTTTTTACTAGGCTTTAAAATAATTAAAAGTAGACCAGAACTTGAATGTTCATTTATCCCTAAATCATGTTGAAATCTGATGTTGAATATGAGCCAGTAACTTCATAGTAAGTAGGCCCATTGTTCTTAGCATGTCAAGCCAATGTGATGCTCCTTTTTTCTTATTTACTTTAACGTGATTGGTTTAGTATTGACAATGACTTGTGATAAAACAGGGATGTATGTAAAGATATAAGCTATGGAAAGGTATTCTAGAATTAAAGAAGAAACCAAATTAATGACCGCATGATCTTAAAATGTTTTAGAAGAACTAGTTTCCCCGATTCCTGTAAGACTCCCTTATTCATTAGTGTTTTAGAAGGACCTGAGAGGGTCTATAACGAACATTTTAAGCAATAATCCTACTGATTTACTTCGTGCATTTCCAGCAACGTCATTGGCTATTCATTCACTAAGTGAAGTGAATTGGAATATTGCAAAGTGGCCGTTTTAGACCCTCTGAGCTGCCCGCTGTTTATGGCATCCTTCAGAATAGTGTTGCAAAGCAATTTATGAATACTCTAGTACCTATATGTAAAAAGTTAGATTTCAGTCTAGAGTTTTCACGATTACTACAGAACAGATACATAGATGAATCTTATCATAGGGTTGTCAATTTTATGAATAAGGGAGTTATTTTAATATAGTGATTAACGGTTTATCTAGAAAAGTAGATAGTACTGTTCGCACTATAGCATCTCGCATTTATGAAATACAAATAGACTTGATCACAGCACATAAATAGATGTTCTCAAACAACAGCATTTACGTCCAGTAGAAGGAAAAATTTTGGTAATTACTACTTAGACTGTTTTTGAAATAGCAGCAGAAATATGTAGGAATCGTAGCTGTTGATGGTTAGTATCTCTGTCGATACCCAAAAAGAGTATAGCGTGATGTATAATGTATTTTTTTGTATATTATTGGGTTAAATTATGAATTTCGTACTTTTGTAAGTTCGTTTTGAATTTGAATTCGTCGCCTGTTTATATAAAATAATGTTTCTATTTTTCCTGTGTTTTACGGATAAAGAGCTGTATGTATAAAAGGTTTATTTATTTAAAACGTATATGTAGCTAAATTATGTTTTAATTTAAAAGTTATATGTATGTAGTGTTCACGTTGTTGTCTAGAATTTAGGAATAAATATTTTTTGTACAAAATTTCGTTTTAATTTTAAAGCCGTAGCTGATGAATAATGTCTAATAGTAACTACGCATAACTAATTTTGGACTCGCATGATGATCATCAAAAATCTTGTAGTTGCCCTATCCTGGATGAATTCAAGAAAGAAGCTCACGAAGACAAAAAATATCAAGTCCGAGTAATACTCAATCACATACATATTTCATTAAACAATAATACATAATTATTTCATAAACATTTTTAATTTCATATAATTTACATTGTATTGTAGAAAATTATTTTATCTTAATACCAAAACAATTTGGAACGCCACATGCAATATAAATTCAGAACTGATGCTATTAGGACTACACCTGTGTATTGCTACATATAATAAAAATAAAATTAATAGGATTATATATTATATACTAAATCATAAGATACACAAGCCCAGCAGTACTTAAAATAACTATAAACCCAAGCTGATGATAAAAATATCCGAAATTATTGATCACCATGATATAATACTGTGATGGTGAATATAATTGAGTATTAATTATTTCTCATGCTTGATACTATAACAAAAAGAAAGGTCTTTGTATTGGGTACTATTGGGAAATCATTAAAAATATTATAACTACGATATAATTGGCTAAATGTAACTGTAATAATCTGCATTTGAGATGGTTATGACTGCCTCTAGTCTGGGTCAGAGGTGGCAAAGACAGTCTCCGACAGAGTGAGCTTACCCAGCAGAAGTACATGCGCCTGATCATATTATGAAGCTTATCGAGACTTATGAACTCCCATGAGAGTCACAAACATTGATGATAACATCTTTCCAAGTTCTGCTAATAAAAAAGCTAATAGCGATCAGTTCTGAAAGTAGTAAGACTCCATATTGTTTCCCTAAGCTGTGGAGGAGACGGCCAGCTTCTTCAGATGCTCCATAAAGACTTGGAGTGAGACATCGTCGGTCAACACGGGGGCGCCACCGTCCTGCAATATTTTAAAAGAGGTTGTATGAGTTATTTGAATGATTTGTGAAATGGCCACCACCAGGATTTGTGTAGAATTGAAATTGTTCCCGCTTGTATTCGAGAAACACTTCGTTCATAGCTATTTGAATGAAATTAAAATACTTATAACATTTTTTTTTTCAATAGCTATGTTTTATTTAACTCATTTTGAAAAAGAACTATCAGTTGACTGGTTATTCTTTTAACGTTGTATCCAAAATAGCTAAACGATTGTGCACGACGCCAGGAACGTTGGAGAACGAATAACCCTTTTGAATTAAAATACTCATACAAAACAATTTGTTCTGTTGTGTGAAGAAAAAGTTAAAAAAAAAAACGTCTTTTCACCTTTCACTTATCATTACGAAGATTAATCAACACAAAATCAACATAGAAGCATTTTAAGCGATATGTTAGTTTTTTTTTAAAGCATTCTGTAAATTAAATACCTATTGAAGAAAAGTTTTTTTTTTTTGATAAGCAAAAACGCAAAGCATGTCAAAATAAGAAATTATCCTACACCATTTTTAAAAAGAAATAGTGTATTTTTAGATACACATAGGCTATTGTTATTGCAATTATCGTTGGCATAGCACCCTTGCCAACCGTTCATGTGGGAATTCCGCCTGGAATGCATTGACAGACTGTCGCCACTTGTATCAAAATGTCAATTTTTTTATTAGTTTACTATTAAAATGTAGTAATATAACAGTTAATGCTATCATTGTTGTCTAAACTTGAAGGTTTATAGGAAAAAAGATTACTTTTCAAAACTGTGTAACTGACATTCAAAATAAGTTGATTCTATTACATAAAGGATATCGCATTTACTTTTTTTATATAATTCTCTGAAACGCAAAATCTGCAAAAGAAGCGCATAAGCAGATGTTGACGATCACCAGTATAAATATTTTAAAATAAATCAATTCAGTTTGACAACAAAAAATGTGGAGAATAAAATGAAGAACCACAAAAAGATGCGCAAAGTGAACATTACTTTAAAATATTTCTAGTAATCGCGCGTATTAGAAACAAATGCTCAAAAAGGCGCAAAACTTTGTTAATAAAATTAAAAACTGCAGAATTAAAAAGCCAACACCAATAAAAAAAAAGATAAAAGTCACTACCGCTGATGGAATCGGCATCGCCTGGATATCGCCATTACAAAGATGGAACAAAAAAAAACAAAATCAAATTCACACCATGCTCTGATGGTATCATCACACCATGCAAATTTTGAACGTCTACAAAAAACTTTTGCATATAGAACAAGGCTGAACGCCATGCATTTACAATACAGTACAACAACAAATTAATATTTTAATTGATTTATTTATACAATCGCCTTACGAAAACGTTGACCACTTTTGGATTGTGTCACAATAATCAATCGACATACTTTTTCCAAACTCGTGATTATCCCAATTTCGCTAACTTACGACCTAAAACATATCTCAAGCCTGAATCCAAATTATAATATGATTTTTTTGACGGCTTTAAAACTTGTATTTGCAAAATCGCTCGTAAACTGGTTATAGACAAACCGGCTGTTAATACGCACAATATCGAAACTGCAAAAATATAGGTACTATCAGATTTTATGAAAAAAAAAATAGTTTTATCAAGTTTTGCATCGAACAAAATCGAAACTGCATTCTAGGTCAGAAAAAAACTTTGAATTACTGTCCTTAAAAACACGTGTTTTCAGTTTTGACACTGTTCTTAGTCATAGGTACTCGAAACATCGGGATCAAGATTGACCGACATTTCAAAACAACCCATTTCGAATGGTAGAAAATAGTTTTTAATGAAAAGTTGTAGATATGTCGAAATTAAAGTGTAACTTAATTTTGTATTCGTTGATTTCCTCCATCACCATTTCTCGTAAGTATGGTCAAAGTTTTCAGAAGCCGACTGTACAGATTAATGTGGGAATAACATCTAAGTTTACAAAAGCGTCGTGTTGTAGAAAACTCACCCCTCCGTACGCATACATGTTGTTGTGTGTCTGCGAAGGATTGACCTTCGACAGGAGAAACCGGGCCTGGAACAAAGAAACACAATACAATTAATACTCTCTCATCAGTCGTTAGTAATATTGACTGGACAACAGCTGGGAGACATGTCTTATAAAAGACACACTTTTCTGCAGTTCTCTAAAAGTTCTGGTTTTTAAAAATGGGCTATTTTTTGGAACAGCTATCAGCTTTATTTTATTAATAGCTTTCGACTAAAACACGGTCTAGTCGAAATCTTTAAACGACACAATGTTCTGCGCTTACTCAAGTTCAAGATTTTAAACTTTACAGCATCTATAAAAGCACATTTTGTAACGGCAAATAACACTGTCGCAATTACTGTAATCCTATCCGTTCTCATAACACTTTCACTAAATACCAAATATTAGTAAGTACCATAAAAATTTCAAGTTTCTTATTTTGAGAATGAACTAACGCGGCGTCACCACCTGCAAAACAAGCTCCGTATCTCAGATAGCGACTCTGGCAGCCAACAGTCGCACCATTCTTTGCCACAATGTTCCGGATTCGTTGGCAAAAACAATGAAATCGTTCAAGTATTCGCAGCGATAACGATATGTGGTGCCGAACTATATTGACTGCAGTTGCAATATCATGTACGTTCACACGTGAAATAATCGTACGCGCCCACGGTCAGGGCCCGCAGCGTTTAGTCCAGATAAAAGGTTCCAATAACACTCAATTAAACATTAGGTTTAAATTACTAACGCATAAAACTCGTGACACGGTCTTTTGAAACATTTTCGACGGTTGTTTGTGCAAACTTGTGCCATTAAAATGTGATAGTTTTCAGATGTAATATGCATGTTGTTGTGGAGTGGATTGCAAAAGGAGGATCTGGATCCTAATACGCGGGAGAAGCTGGGCCGCTACAATGTAAACATCGATGATATGAACAATCAGTAAGTGTTATTGTTCCAATGTGCAATCAGACAAACTGCAGCTTGCACCTGGCTAGCTCTTACAACATTGTGTTTTTTTCTAAAAAGAAGTTTGTTCGAAGACTATTTTTGTAACCTGCAAACGTTTAACTTATGATAAATCTAAATTCCACTTTAGACTACTGCGCCAAGAATGTTTGGTACCCCACGTAACTACAGAAGACCAAAGAGAAGCTTTGAGGACATCCACCATCGATCAACGTGAGTTCCTAATGCATTCAAAAAACGTTACATGAATTGATAGAATAGAAAGAGAGATCTAGTACAAATTGATCAATGTAATCAAATATTTTCAGGTAATCAAAATGAGGTCACAGTTGGGATATTTCCAAAAATAGGAGTGCTACTGGCTGCAAATTTTGAAGACAGAACATTC
The DNA here is from genome assembly GCA_028554685.1 of Agrotis ipsilon. NCBI lineage: Eukaryota > Metazoa > Arthropoda > Insecta > Lepidoptera > Noctuidae > Agrotis > Agrotis ipsilon. The sequence goes on along the minus strand of CM052973.1, from coordinate 11,869,548 downwards.
ATACGAAATGAACCAATTAATACAGCAAAGGAAAATTTTGTTCAATTCCCCGTGACTGGCCAAGAAATACCCGATTCAGGAAATTCAACAAAAAATTTAGGCAATAAAGGTATAATAAAAATAGAATACAATATTCAGAACCAACCAAATGTAGAAAGCGTGATGAACTTTTGGACCAACCTCTCTCGTTATACTACGACAGTTGTAACTACAGTATCAACAACCACAGAGGCGCCCATCACTGCGACAACACAAACTCACAAAGCAAAGAACATTACTGAGACAGAAACTTACAATACTGGATATGTTCACTCAAGAGAAATGGAATATATCAACAGAATTCTAGCAGAATATTTAGCAAGTCAAACTACTCCAAGTACAACACAGACAGTCACCACGAAAAAAGTATCACCAAATTATTTTCCAATAAAGTATTGGGAGATGTCAAGTAAAGCTTCAGTGGAAGAAGAACGGAATGGTCTGAATGTTCAAAAAGAGATCAATAAAACAAGTCAGAGAAACGAACTGAAGGTTAGAGAAGCAAAATCAGTTCAGAAAAACAAAACAATAGGAATACTGCAAAAACTACTTCAAATGAGGAATGATCTTTTCAATAATGGAGTAATTATTTCTGAAACTGAATCCACCACAGAAACTATCAAATATACCAATAAAAGTAAAGAACATCAAAAAGCAAGTGATTCTTTCAATCTATTTAAACTTTTTCAAAATATTAATAAAAATAACTTTAATAACGATCATTCTAAAAGTGCATCAATAATAGCTAAAACATGGAAACCAGTACCTCTAACAGAGGAAAATATCAACAAGGAATCTAAAGCTTCACAAAATGTTAATAAAGAGACAATCTATGAGCAAAAATTTGTCATGTTCGATCTATTTAAAACTACACCATCAAAAATTACTGTACCGGAACGAACTAGAACATACCATGAAGATAATCAAATAGAAGACGTAAAGAAAGCAAAATTACACCAAAATACTGTTGTAGAAGAAAAGGGGTCACGGTTTCAAGCTTTGCTACCTTCAATAAAATACTCGAAGCAAAATAAAAATGTGGAAACTACTAACAGTCAAGTAAAAGGATTGCCTACAGACTTAAACATAGTACAAGAAAGTGAGAATGTGCAGCTGTTTTCTAGTAAAAACGATATAACTAGCCAGCAGCCAGTAACAATAGATAAATTTGCTCGAAATCAGTTATTTAAAATGAAAAATGATACATTACACGAAGATTTAGTTGAGATTGAACAAAAACCAAAAGATTTTAATAGTAAACAAGTTAAGAAGGCATTTCAAAACGCAAATCCGACACACGATTCAAATAAAATAAAAGCTATTCAAGATGTTATAAACAATTTTGACCGAGACAACGAAAAAATTACTTTGGCCAATGTAAGTAGTTCAAAACCAAATGTTGATTCGGTGAACATTTCAGATGTTCAGGCTATACCATCTAATTTTATAAAAGAGATCGCTGAAAAAGTAAAGCAAATAGTGTTGAAAGATATAGGAGGAGAGGTATCCACTACTACTGAGGAAATAACTTCGACTACTGCAGCTCCTACTACCGTGTCTTCTACTTCTACCTTAACAAAAGCACCTACAACAGGTATGAAGCAATATAATTTTGTAGAACTAATGAACTTACTATTTAAGCAGCTGTACTTCTACTTGTCTAACAAGTTTAGCCACTTCAACTGAGATAATGTAATTTTTAATAAAACCGCTAGTACACAATTTTATGCAAACTCATAAAAAAGCTATTGATTCAAATTGATCTCATACTATTCAACATTTTCAGAAAACCCTTCGACCTCACTCCAGAAAGAATTTGCCCAAACAAATCATGTCATGCATGACCTTATGGAGATATTTAAAGAGTTAAAAGCAATGAAGGATAACGTGAAAGTCACCAATCAAGCGCTTCAAAATACTACCACTGTAAGTAATGGAACAAAGAACCTCCCTCAATGGCCAGTACAACCATACCCAGAAACTCCCGATTCAAGAAACCCGTACCTTATGAAGAACCCAACCATATTCAATCAGATTCAGGAAAACTTATATCCAAGAATACCCTCATTACAACCACAAAATATAGCTCCGCAGATCATGCCACCGCTAAACTCGCAGTCTACAAAGAACTACCGTTTTGGCGCCATCACTATTCAAACCAATTCGGACGAGATAGCACCGCTGCCCATACAGTTATCGACGCCATTGAGGGCTATGAACCAACATATCGTTGTAACTACCAAGCGCACGGTCGACAAGCTAACAGTAGAACGTGAACGGGATAGCATGAAACACATTAATGGGAATTACAGAATTCCCAATGAAAATATAAATCTTAGAGGATTTAAGTCCGATTTACCGAAACGCGTTCAGTTCCCAGAGAAACATGATTTTCGGGATCGATATTTTAGGGGTAAGTTTTTGAATAGAGAAAAGCCGTGGTATAACCATGAGTACCACGAAAAGGTTCACAACATAGAAAACAATCACCCGGTGAGATCAAGATTTCCGGAATTACACTATCCGGGAAGATTGACGCACTTGGAGCACTTAGAGCGACCAAGGGACTTGGGAAACTTTGAAAATTTAAATCGCCCTAGAGGTTATAACCGACCTGGTTTTAAGGAACCTAGGTATCAACAAAACGGGATGAGACCATATCCAGGATCATACGGCAGTTCTGACTACGATCGCCGACCACGATATGAAGCAACGAAATTCCATGAGAAACTGGAAAGAATTGAGAACAGGCCTCGAAATGCTTGGCACGATTTCCATTCACCCTCAGACAGTAGTAACGATGAAATATCAGCTAGACAACAGTTGCCCTTGGTGAAGATGAAACAGAGGACGAGGTATGATGACACGCACTTCAACAACTTTCTTAAGTCCCAGCAGAAAGTGACGGACATGCTGGAGAAGTTACTCGCGAATAATATTAAGAATAGCGACCCACAACATAGTGTTGAGACGCCGTAGCGTTGAAGGTATACGTTTTAGAAATAAATAAGTTATCAAAAAAAAAATTGACTTCAACATTATCCTAATTTCTGTATTAACGACATGTAGTGATAACTTCTGCAATTTCGAATAATTAAAATAACTAGTTGAAGAGAGATACTTCTAACTGATATGAACCACTGGACCTGCGAAATTGACCATATAGTCACATAAGGTGACTTGTATTTCACTGTTTACATATTATTATACTAGCAATCCGCCACGGCGTCACACGCATATCATTTGATATTAACAGCACCACCAATAGGGATCAAAACTATCCTATCTTTCAAGCTGTAGTCCATCCATATCCATTACAAAAATTTTATTTGAAATCGGTTGACATTTTTCGCAGATTTCGCGTGTGCGAACATAGTGCCACTTTTTTTTCCAGTTGGAAAAGGTATGGCCAGGCAGTGGTATGGCAGTTTCTTTAATTCATCTCCATGTTCTGCCTTCTTCGGCCATCTTTTACTTTACCTGACTTTCAATGATTTTGAGAAAGAAAATTTCGATGCAGTGGATCGAACCGCGTCTTGGAAGGTCTGGAGTCCTATCCAGAGTTTCCTTCATACTGTGCTAAACAATATTGTCTCTTCCCTACCTGTGAGCCGCCGTGCTCGGTGTCAATGTACCGCGGCACGGGGAACCTGCTCTGCAGTATCTCCTGCGCGTCGTCGATGGGCGCCCGCAGCAGCTGTGCGAAGCTCTCGTACTCCGGCATCTCTTGGTAGCGGAGCTCACGCCATTGTGCTATTGTCTGGAGGAAAGGTAGAATTTTAGGACACATGACACTTGTTCTAAATATGGTAGAAGAAATTATTGTGACGAGGTCGGTCATCGTCGGAAAATCTGAAGAGATGTGACATCTAAGATACAAAAAGGGCCCGCGTGCCTACTCTCGCGCAATGTCTGTCTACATTGTGCATCTCTCAAAAGTGGGAAACACAGACTGATAATGCTTCTTTTATGCTTACACGATAGATTATGATGGGCTATTTCTTTTTCACAATATTATCGGTCCTATTTCTATGCCATGCCATTATCATCGATCTAGATAATGGACTAAGCGTTTCCTATTCTAACGTCGAGTAATTACGAGCAGAAAGGTTAGAGTAGAGAGACAAAACGTTTGTGTGCCACTAAGACATTACAGAAAACAGACACGTATTGGCCAAACGATCTCTTTCTCTGCACCTAGAGCTAGAGAGTAGTGAATGTCATACGGGTATCACTCGGTACATACTTTATGTCTATGCTCCTTACAAAACAAGACAAGATTCACTCCTTACCTCTCCATGATAAATAAGTATTTGGAAGAATGTGTCCATGAGTAGGATGCGGTCTGGCTGTATGGACGACGTGTCTAACAAAACAGGCTCAGGTGGCCCTCCGAAGCTGTAGGAGTACAGGATCGGCTGGATCATGATGAGGGACTGTGTCAGGTCTTCGCGCATCAGCATGTGTCTGTGGGGAACGAGGAATGGGGTTAATAACTTACTTTCACACTTGTAATTTGGACAAGCTTCAATCTCGCTTGAAACTTTTAATTACAGACGAACATTTGTTGCTGTGACGTCAGACTATAAAGATGGAAGAAGAATAATGGTTCCGCTTTTTTATTCCAACGCAGTCCCCAGTAGAGATAACGGCAGGACGATGATGAATGGGAAAAGGCCTTACCTATAGAAAGTAGTCTCATCAGGCGAGTTGTTGAAGACCTGCAGGAACTGCGAGCGACGCAAGTGGTACATGAACTGCGGGTACAAACTGAAGTTCTCCGACAAACGGAAGCTGTTCGGATCGTCCTTGCCGTACTCGCCGAATTTCTGACACTGCAAATAAAGTGGTTTATTAATAGAAGTCTACAGAGCACTTTAGCAAAAAATTAACAAAGTTCATTAGGGGTCTCTCTGATGAGATTTTACAGATAGGTATAGTAGTTTTTGAGGAGCTTGTGGCTAAATAATTACAGCCGCACAGGTCGATCTTCCGGGTTAAGCCGCGCTTGCGGAGGTTCCGAATCTGGTTTGACTGGAAGCCGACCCCAATATAGTTGGGAAAAGGCTAGGCAGATGATGAATTACAAACATACACAAACGTTTGGAAACAATATTCTGAGATCAGCTGTAGTGAGTGCAGGCGGTTCTATTTTACGGCGACTTTTTTTTTAAATTATATTTAATGAATAGGTTCGCGTTTGACCACTATCTCGCCTGATGATGAGCGAAGATGTGTTCGAAGATACAGCACTCTTGCTTAGAAGACTTTATTTTTACTGCGCAATAAATATTTCGTCAGGCTTCAGCACTGAGTCGAGTACTCCATTATAATACTAACCGCATCACATATATGTCAAAAATCATACCGTTGAAGTTGGTGCGAAACCTAATGCCCAAATCAAAAATAGATTCTCTTGCCTAGTTTCCTAACTCACGTTGGTGGTAAATTCATGATCAAGTCAAACGTACCAGTCTGATGAGCATCCTGTCGAGCCAGCGCAGCACATCAGGTCCGTCCTCCAGCTCCGCGCGGTACACCACCAGGCGCGCCATCACCACCGCGGCCGCCTCCTGGTCGAAGCCGGCCGATATGTGGTGCAGGCTCACTGCAGCGTCGCCCCAACTGGGAGAAAGTAGGGTTTTAAAACCGGTGAACACATAAAATACAGATCTTTCACAGTTAGCCCCTAAGTAACCAACGCGACGCAAGGCTCCGATACCTGACAGGGCCCCCCTAAAAGGGCCAAAGGCAACCGAGGTCACAGAACTGAGTCATCGGGTAACCTGACCTTGGAAAGTTAAGGGCTATCGAAGGATCACCATTAGATCAGGATTTTAGTCAGTTCAATTCTGATAGTCCCTCCCGTACCGCCCTGGGCGGGAGGACTAATTTGATGATTAAAACACAATAAAAATAAGGATAAAATAACCTACATAATAACTTTTCTTTCTGAACGACTTTAGAAAGAAGTTATTATGTAGGTTATTTTATCCTTTTTGAATATGGTTACTTTGTTTGGAAAAAGTTTTTTATTTTACTCTTTTTAGTTTAAATATGCAACCCAAATTCTTGTCAAATACATAAATTTGTTACAACTGTACTAGAATTTTGTAATCTGTAGCACCGGTGAAAACGTGCCCATAGCTAAAAAATTCATTATCTCAAAAATTACTGAACCGATTTTGATGAAACTAAAATTCGACCGCGGAAAAGAGAACAATATTGCCATCTCACTTGCGTGCTACAGTAGTGACGCGCACGCGCCGCTGTCCACTCGAGTGTTGGTACTGTGTGATGAACTGGACGCAGCCGCGACCGCCCTGAGGGACTGCTGCGTGCTGGTTGACCACCTGATAAACAAAAAACAATAATAAACACACAAAAATAAACTGGCGTCCGAAATTAATATTCTATCTCAATCCAAATATTGCTACCTTGGATTTAACGGCTGCTTCTGAGTGATTACGTCTTTGATAGCTTACAGAGGAATATCCTACCGAAGATAGGTTATTAATTTCTAGCGTAACAACAAATACTAGAAGGCAAGGATACTAGAAGTATTGTCCTATATACATTTTAACTTTCAAAAGTGCCGATTTTCGGTCCGATTTGAATAAATGACTTTTTTTATAAGAAACATGACCCAATACGTCGTCGTTGGTGCGTTTACAAATTTTGACATATGTTCAAACAGAAATATTTTGATTTTAATAAATGAACTTACCTCAAAGAATATCGCCATGGTGGTGCTGGGAGTGAAGGTGCACATCTTCCACTGGCAGGTGTTGCCCATGCCGACCTCCTGGTCCGACACGCACGGTCCCTTCACGTTCAGGGACACGCACGAACCGATCGCACCCGATACTGTTGAATAGAATACATAGAATTACTGTTTGAGATGGATATTAATATAAAAAGTTTAAACTGAAACCTTTTTTTACTTAATTTTCCATTCAAAATGTAAAATTCGTCTTTGTCAAATCTTCATTGCTTCATTACCAAAAAGAAGGAGGTTCTAAGTTCTTCATGTGTTTTAACTATATGTAGTAATATTATACGAACAATTTTGGCAAAAATGTTTTAAATTACTGGCAAACTGATGCAAGACTGCATTCACATGCAGTAAGCAATTATAATTTAAATTTATTTTTACTAGCTGCTGCTGGGCAAATACCATGGGGACTATAACCAAGTTTGTTCTTATAAATTGTTTTTTTTTTTTAATATTTTGCTAAGCTCATACTTACTTTTAAGTTCTCTACTACATTTGACCTCCAATGTGCCGTTGAATGCCATCTTGTAGTCACCCCGCTGGTCCTTAGCGAAGACTCTCTGGAATGTCTGCTTGAACAGCGAGGAATTAAACGAGTCTCCCATAACCATGTGTCCGCTGAAACGAAGTAAGATTATGAAGACAGGTGAACTTTATATAAATTGTAACCCATGACACATGAGTTGTGGATCATCAAATGCCTGATCATCAAAGATCATCACGAAGTATAGCTAAGAACCATCCCGATACTGCAACTGACTAAGCGGTCGGCTAATGCGCTGCGTGTCGCGAAACGGATTCCCGCACGAAACAAATGGCCCACAGAGAGTTTACTCGCATTCACTATACAGGAAAAGAATCTTAGGGCCTATGCACACCACGTTTTTTAAACGCGCCGTCGACGCGCAGTTTGGAAACGCGCGTCGACGGCGCGTTTTTGTCCATCAGAGCAGTTTGTTGTCGTGATACAAAGTGTCAAACGCGCGTTTGCATCGCTACAAACGCGCGTCGACGGCGCGTTTAAAAAACGTGGTGTGCATAGGCCCTTAGTGTTAGATTATGATTTAAAAAAATATTTTTCTTTCATTATCAACCGAAGCCAATTGTTATGTGCAGCATAGTGTAGTCAAGCAAACAGTTACATGTGATATTACTAATTGAAATAGTAACAACATCGATAATGGCGCGAGATTCATTTCGTCACCGTTATAACCACCTAATTACACATCAGAAGATCGAGTTGTAGCAAAAAATAATTATATAGACGTTAAAATGTATGTAAATGCAACCACCTTCTTTTATTGTTTAATTATAAAATAGGGAGGGGTTTAGTTAGAAAAAGTCTCATGCTCCCTTAGGCTGCGGTTCCACTGAGGCGGAGCGGAGCATAGCCGAGTGCGACATCACATGGCTTGAGTGGAGAAGCGATGTGGATTTCCTTGCCTTGAGATTGGTGAATCGCCCTCCGCTCCGCCTCAGTGGAAACGCAGCCTTAAGCTCGACCCAAAGTGGGCAAAGTTATTAAGGGAATGATGGCCCATATTAAATATTTAAGGGATGTCATCTTTATTTCCCACCTAAAGCATAAGTCTTTCATTTATATTAAATTCAGAAACCAAAAAAATGCATGAGAAGTTCTGGATACTCACCCAGTAGAATTACAACACTGCTTCATCTCCAAAAGTCCAGTCTGATCCAAGGCACAGGAGTAAATATCAATCGAGTGACCATTTGTCGCTGCCCTCAGAGACAGAGCTTCGTAATGCTTGATACCCTTCTTCATGTACTTGGCATTGTCCTTGTGTATGTCGTGGTGAGAACGAATGGGCTGCTTCAGCTCATCATTGACCACCTGACCTGGCCCTTGAGAGCAAGGTCCACCGAGGAACAACATGATTCTACCACCAGTGTTGGGGTAGGTGACTTCCAAAAGACCAACAGCTAGAGAAAGAGCAACACCACTGCTACGTAGAGGTCTCTTTCCAACACCTAGTGGCCAGGGATCCCGACCGAGTTCTCCAAGCAGATCAGTCAAAGCCATGTCACATGTCTTAACAGGTTGTAGGAATCTGTGTGCTGGTGGCTGTGGGGCAGGAGCGCCCGCTCTTTGCTGAGGATTAGGTGCGTTGACCCGACCAATCGCCAGTTGTTCTTGAATCTGTTTAGCTGTCAGGTCTTTTGTGCCTTTGAAGACATAGCATTTTGATATGCCTTCTGTACCTGAAGAAAGGAAATTAAGAGCATTATTAAGATGGAACAAGATTCTAAATTTTTTCATTTAATGAAACAGTTTCTCTACAACTTCAGCTTACGAAAACATACAAAGTAATCCCACTTGGCATAAAGCCAAGAGGTTGTGGACCTCTCGGTTTTTGGCCAAGTATTTCAACAAAAAACATGTAAACAGTTGAGGAAATGTAAGCAAGCAAAAAGTGAAAGTTAAATACAATAAATTGTTTAACAGTTTTGTCATGTAATACCAAAACACAATGTGAAGATAAAACATGTACAAATCTAAGCTAAACTGATAAAATATTCTTATAAATTAATGTGATAGGAAATAATTGATAAGGGTGAATGTTGCATAGGGCTTTTTAAGTTAAGTGAGGTTGATTCCAATTTTGAAAAGTAATAGGTGTAGTTTCTCATAGTTACTGGTCTATTAAAAAAAGTAACATCATCAAATAACCCTCCAAATCTAGGTGGAGAGGAAGACACTATCAGACTCTTGTTGACTAAAATTCCACCCTTATCCTTCAATTGCCCTTTCATTTGAACGCCACAGCATTTTGCATAGACACTCCAGCAATTCTAGATCAGCATTTAAATGGACTAATGAACTTGTATAAGCAACAAACAGGACTGTAATAGATATGTGGTGGAAATCCATGAAAATACACAAAATCTTATTGGAATCTAATAGGGACTCATAATTTACTAGCACTTTATATCACACTTACCTAGTTCATGTATCTGCACCATACGTCCAAAAGTAATCAGACCAACTAGAGCATTCTGCGGCATAAGACTGAGCGAAGTCTGAAGAGAGTCCTTCAGTGCTCCGAGTTCCTCTTCATCCAAACATGTGTCAACTACCAGCAGGTAGATAGGTGGCATAGTCTGGGCACGGGTGATGGTGTACTCTATGGTGGAGAAGTTCGGGATGAGCTCCGCAGGCTGATGCTGTTCAGATATTGCTGAATATTGTGGTGGGAACTGGAAATTGAAGAACAGTATTATAGGCTGGCAATTCATCATATGGATGGAAAAGAAATGGTTGGCTAAAATAAATAAAAAAATACATGAATTCATCAGTAAATTATTAACATTAACAAGTTTACTACTTGATGTGTGTCCAATTCTTATTCCATCGAGTCAGAACCCACAAAAGCAGAGGGAAAATAAAATAATTTATTTAAATAATGTAATTTAATTTGTGCTGCTATTCATTGAATAGTAATAAAGAGCACAGTATTTCTAAGAAATAAAGAAGAGATAGTTTTAGTCTGTTGAATCCCAATTTTTTAACAGTTTGTAAATGACCTTCTTGCGAAATCAACTTAATCATGATAGAACATTATTGATGTTACATCATCCTTAGTCACTGGATATGGTAAATCTAAGGATATTGAGTTTTAACAACGAAAATGTTGCAATAATAATCATGTACTCGAAATCTACATGGATGGTAAATATTTAATTCATTGTGAAGGGCCATGTTTGATAGTGAAAGGTAACATGAATTAAAAATTAGCAATAAGTCATAACAAAACTTACTACCATACCATTATTATTAAATGAACATAGAAAAATGGAATTTTAAAAACCTGGTCTCATCACAACCCACATGAAAAATGATCTGAAAAGCTATTTATTGGCAGTCAGAAACATAAGCTATAAATGTATAATTTGAAAGGATAAACCATAAAATAAATTGAAAAGAATAATAAAGACTATCTACTTACAGGGTTTCTCTGGAAACAGAAGTTGCATGACCATAATTTGGCTCTGTAGTCCACTTGACACATTGGATTCAAGATAGCCCTGCATGTATTCCTGGTACACAGCACAGGTTCATATTGAATCGGCGGCAAATCAGGCCTTTCCTTCAGCGGCTGGTACAAACATGCCAGAGGCACCACCAACCTGGTAGCCTCGATTCTACTCGAAGGCCACACGTTCCACGTGAACCGTATACCATCTCTGTCTTCATTCTGCTGAATAAACTCCTCATACGTGGCCATATCGCCGATCTAAAAAGGAAACATCGATAATTCACAGATCTAGCAAACAGCACATTAAAATCACGGATATATCTGTTATTTCTATAATTTACGTACCAAGTGTGCATGCGGCAACTTGAGTCCAGCCGCATATGAATTATGTTAACGTTTCTCTACGTATTCATTCAGAAATTGGTTGTTATTGGGTTTTTACAACAATTTTCAGCAGACGGGAGAGGCTGGCTGATTTGGCAATTGTCAAAGTCATAGACAAATCAGCTGTCACAATGGCCACGTCATTTTAGAAGACGCAACATATTTTTTCTGATTGTTTTAATTATTGTTTGAATATTTTTGAATTGAGCATAATATCTTGGACCTTTTGAACCAGTAATTATTAATGTTCTACGAAATTTTACATTTAATTATTTATGGGCTTGACTATGGTTTTCCATCGACTACAGAAGATCCTACATAGACAAGTTTAGCGTCCTTGTCTATGGCAAAAAGTGACGCGTTCCTTTACACACATGCAGGAATAAAAAAAATGCAAAAAATAAATAAATACGTGTTTTTACTAAACATTTAAGAATTCTGAAGTAAATTAAAAGTTAATACAGTGATTTGCAACGTTTCAAAATTATAAGTGCGGTATATTTATCAATATTATGACACACATGTGCGGAACAAACGGTTCAGTTGTGGACATTCTGAGTAGTAATGAAACGTTCTTGAATGAAATATTTTTTTATTTTTAGGACATAGTAAATTATATTTCAATTATGGACATTATTTGTAAAATAATTCGTATTTAATGTTATAAGAACAAACATTCTAATATAATTAGTGGATACAAAATTAATGACATGTCATTGCTTTGTTTGAAGAGCAGGAAGTTTACGCCAAAAAGTGCGACTGCGCACTGGCCAAATTAGTAGTGTGAAAGAAAATGGCGATCAGCGAAAGGCGTCCGGAGTTAACGTGATGAAAAACATTGTTAAAAGCTCAATTACATAGTGTTATAGTTATTAATTGTGTCAGATGTAGATTAATTAAGTGTTAATGAATAGTGATTGTGTATAAAAATGGCTGCGAATATGTACAGAGTCGGCGGTAAGTGGCAATAATTGGTTATTTTTGTTGTAGCTTCGCCGGTTCACCGCCAGCCGACTAGCGGTGCTTTGCTTTGATTGTCGTACCTTCATTAATTGCTCACATTAATTAGTTCGGTTACCAAAGTTTCTACACTTAACAGAATCCAAAATGATCCAAACGTTTGCGTGTAAAACATCGCGGCAAAGCCTTGTTTGCGGAAAGTTATATTTATTTTACCAAAATTCGTCAAATAGGACATTAGCATTTGCATCTAGGTATCATTGTATCGGCTTGCGTATCTGCGTGCGGGTGGTTAGACACGAAGCGCCTGCAATTATCAGACGGCGTTTATGATTATAAAGGATTGTTTGACGAAGTTTTGATGGTTTCAACACGAGATTTTAGGTTATATTCGATGTTGTCAAAACATTTTGTGGGAAGTATTTTGTATTGTGGGGGTCGTTGATGGCTTGGGGGTTAGTGTGGTGTGCCGGGATTTCGGGATGAGTAGTTGTGCAGGTTACTTAGGTTAGTTTTGTCATGTTTGGAGTGTGAGTGCCGGCGCTTCGGTGTCGCTGGTGTTAGCGGGAGCCGGGCGCGGGCGCCGCGTGCCTCGCTCCGCGGACCTCGCGTCGAATGTTAATTAGCTCTTCCTTTTACGTTAACTTCCTATATTAAAAGTTTAGTGCCACTCAAAAGTTTGTTGAGCCTTTGTTTTGGGTTTAAAACTTTTTATTTATTAGTTTCACCAATAAGAATATTGTGTCGTGTGTTGAACAACCCTTAGTTAACCAGCACCCCTAAAAATGTAATAAAAATAATTATCAATTGTGGATGAAATTAGAGAGGTTTTAAGTTACACACATAAGTTACAAGTTCAGGTACATCATCTGAATTCATCATTTTTGTGTTGACCTCAAAATGCTTGCATACATAATACACTTGTATCTGACAAAGAATGACTTGACCTACATTCACTGCCTTGTATTTTTCTTTGGCACTGAACTTTATTAATAACCTATGGCCCTAAGAGAAGAGCCACAACTGTATGCAGGGTTTATTAAACCATCTTCCCTAAAATGGTATTAAAACTTTTTGAATGATCAGCTTGAACAAAGTCAATACATACAAACAATTCTCTTTATGTATCAAGGTTACTGAAGGCAAGCTATTTCAGTCACATAATAATCTGCTAATTTGCCTGCTAAAACACTCATTATAGGTAAAAAATTAAGTTTAGTTGATGACATCGGAAAATTTTTCTTTACAAACATTTGGTGCATCCTATAAATAGTACTAAATTTCCATTAGATAAAGACATTCAAAATTACTTTAAGTAGTAGAATGTTAGAAAGTTGAGGTTCATCACCAAATGACTATGAAATAAAGTCTAAATGGCAATTGTTTTCATTTCTATTCATGAAAAATAACCAAGACAAATCTGTAACATGGATATCCATGAGTTATTGAACTTCAATACTGTTTGGCCGAACGCTCTGAAAGTTGGCAATTCTGTTTTCATGACGGTAGTTATTTTTATAACATACATAATGGCAACACCTATTTTATTGTTTTTTGTTTATTTATTTACACATATCAATATATGCAATCAAGTTATATGGAAATAAAATTAAATGCTTATTATGTTTAGTTTAAAAATTCATCCAAAACCTAGGGAGGAGCAGAGTCACCCATAACAAGCATGACTATGTGCTTTCCAGGGTGGTTCTAGCCACACTATAATGTATACAAAATGTTAAAGAAAAAAACTTTGTTTTTTTAAATTAATATATCCATCCTCTCATATTTTGAGCCCATAGAGTAGAAAAGTTAAACAAAACTCAAAATAAAATGACTTTGTTCGAATAATAAGTCACCTTTACTTTTATGAAACCAGCAATCAATTAAAAAACGTCATTGAAAGTTGAGAGACACACACTTCCCTACATTTTTTACAACACAACCATTTAATAGTTTTGACAGTGAACATAAAACTCCTCATTTTGTTTAATATAACCTTCGGGCATGTGAAAGTATGAGTTCATTGACCTATTACTTAAGCATAGGCTGTTACCTTGCCTGACTTTTAATATCTAGTATTAACTGGTATAAAACCTTGTATTACATAGTATTGAGTAAATATTCCTTCCTATTGACACATTTTAATTACAGTATGGCTCTGCAAATTCATTGCTCTTACGACTATTTTCCTCTTAATATCTCGCGCTAATAATAATAGCTCGCCATAATCACATGACGTAACTTTAACGTTCCAGTGTACAGTCTACTGCAAAGTTGGTTAATAAATTACTAATTAGTTCCTCATTAAAAGGATTAGCGATGAATTTCGTTTCGATAGTTTTGACGTTTTCATTTGATTGCGAAAAGCGCCGCGTGAAAACGAGTGTTCCTGACCGTGGGAATACTACTCGGCGTGTCCAAAGAAAATTGTTTGGAAAATATTTTGGTCAATCTACAAGTTTCCGCGCCAATATTTCGTATCACCAAAATCATGTTGTTAACTTATAATGAAAGTTCCCTGTTTTATTTCTATAAAAATCCAAAATGCCATCTTCATACGCGCCAAAATAATCCATACTTTTTCTTTAATAGCCGTCATTGTCACACTCCTGTGCAAAAAGCTTCCGTATCTTTTCGAAGTTATTTTAACGATACCTTGGACCAGCCGTCACAATGCGCGTCCAGAAAATCTTTCCAGCTGTTTTTGTGCCGACCTCAGCGGGAATGTCGATCTTGAGGCATCCATCCATTGGGTCCGTTTTAATAAACTAGGTAGCTTGTTGAAATTAGAAAATCCACCGTAAATCGGCAGCAACTACATCCGAATCTACAACCATGTCATCTACAAACCTAATAACGAAAGATAAATAAAGACTGATGCTGAATAACAGTGTCACTGGTCTCTCGTTTCGTAAACTCCAGTTTAGTCGTCAGTTTGTTCTGCCTACGTTATGCAACTATCTTTATTGTTATTGTGGCTGGCACCGTCCAGATTTTCTAATTGTGCATGCTTCCTATAAAACGTTACCGGTTTTGCATAGAAACAGTGTTTTAAGAAAACTGTCACTTTAAATTCCCCTTTAGCTTATCACGTTGCCTTATCTGAAAAACACAAAGTGCGAAATTTTATTATCTAATAAGAATTCCATCAAAATCGGCCCTGTGATTTAACAGCTCGTTTCTAACAGATCTATGGGTAGAATTCTACCATGCGTTTCACTTTATTTGAGCAGTTATAATTCCTAAGTATTTTAAGGCTAAAATCCTAATACGAATCGAGAATCTCAGAAATCAACAAATAATACCGCTCATTGAAATATGAACCGACCACCCACCGAATGAGCAACTCTAGCGCTGGTCACCGTACGAGAAAAATCCAGAAAAACTAAACAAACGCAAACGAAATATTTTCTTTTATTGCCTAGCTTGGTGCATAGACATCACCATGCCATGGTAGGTACTAAGGGTTGGCTAAAATTTGGCCAAACTAAAGCTAGCTGCAAAATTGACTGAATGAATACTTTAGCGTTAAAGAAGGAACTGCTAATCGAAACATCTTAATAATTTGTCGACATCAACTCATTAACATTACAAGTACGCTAAGCTGACGAAAATCACACCGCTATCTTAGGTTTCATGAATTAACAATTTGCTCTGCTCCAATTAATATTACATAAATCAAAATATCAATTTCACCGCAATAACCTAAACGATTGTTTACGTATTGTATACTGAAGATAAGTTACTAGAGATATCAACTAAGTACTTACATTTACATCACAGAATTCACAGATGATATTCGAAATCTGTGGCTGTCTGTCGTCGCACCAAGACGCCAAGCAGATTATTTTTTACCCTACTATTTATTTTGAACACACTCGAACTAGTGTGTATGAACTCGTAAACTTGAACGGAAGTTCGGTCAGTAAATGAAAATAGTAGAATGACTTACGTTTGTGGTTTTACAATGACTAGCTTATCCACATGGTTAGCCAGTGTTACAGTAAATACCGCAGTACATATTTACTGTAACACTGCCTCTGATGCATTATGTTATGTCACAAACTACCGGTAGTTATTGCATAAAAACGTAAAAGGGTACTTGTAAATAAGCCGCGAAATAAAATACTGTAAATATGTATTTTCATTGAGCTATGAACCTACATATAAAGGCCAGTTTTGACGAATTACTTCTACTAAATAAATACATGTTATGTAGTAACCGCATATTGGGGCCCGTGAAAACATTCATTGACTGAACAAATCGACACCAACGCTTTGTTGCGTACACAAACAACCACGAAATCACTGACAGGCGAACACGCAGCGTGGTTCACCATTACCAGACAACCAGTATTGTAGTATAGCTCTATCCTCGTAGTAAATACAGCAGAAAATAGTATCAATGAATTCGAC
Organism: Agrotis ipsilon; assembly: GCA_028554685.1. Taxonomy (NCBI): domain Eukaryota; kingdom Metazoa; phylum Arthropoda; class Insecta; order Lepidoptera; family Noctuidae; genus Agrotis; species Agrotis ipsilon. The sequence continues at coordinate 11,852,979 of CM052973.1, read as the reverse complement.
TCATTAAACATATTCGAATTTCACAAATAGCACAGGATATTCGTCGGGTTGTTAAGATTTTACACCTAGCCTTTATCTGTGAGCAAAATCTATTATAACCTGCTTTTGAAAAATCTCTAATTCCGCCATAAAATGTCTTGTTAGCTATTCATCTATTAATTTATCACATGGCATTCTACAAGGAAGTATGTTGGGACATCTTTCGCTACTGGCGCCCACCGCCGCATAATGGCGCCCACCCAAAGTAATAGTTTATTATTGTGTTAATATGTAATTATTTTTCATGTACTTAATCGTATATTGATCATAGCTTAGTAAGTAACATTATATTATTAAAAAATACACAATTTCTACTCCTACTAGGTGACTGTATAATGTCTGATTTCTAAACGCAAACAGGAATGCCTTAGAAAGATTTCAAATGTCCAGCATTTGAAATCCTTTATACATTTTTTGAAAACTTTTGTTGATTATTTCATTCAATTAATTGAATTAATAAAGGTTGCTAATACACATAAGAGGACTGGTACTAATCGGCACAGCCGGACGGTAAACCCGAATTCATATCAATGCTTGGAAATTACTAGCCCCCGCACAGAATCAATCGGCTCGGCAACTTTTTCGTTTTACAAATACTGCCGAACGGGATTATGTGTGGACCCGACTGATATCGAACATGTGAAGTAATTGCTTCGGGTCGGCTTTGTTGTTCGACAAATACTGTCGAGCTAACAATGCCGGCCAAATGCAACCTTGTCATTGCATTAAAAACCTATGGCAACAATGACTGAATAAATATGATGCCCCATCTACATATCCTATCCTAGCTCTGTCTACCGATAAATGGTTTTGTACCTTCCGCCGATAGTCTGCCCTTCTTTTTCCCTAGAATCTGTGAATGATCACATCACAGAATTTATACTTATTATAAAGCTGCTCTAATCTCAGGTTAAAATTGAAAATCTGCTTATGTGTCGGATAGTTTATTTATCGAGGAAGGCTATAGGCTCTTTATCATCAAGCTACGACCAATAAGAGCCGAGCCGCGGGAGAAACAGCTAGTTAAAAATATATTTTTCATGGGCGTAATTTGAAGCGTATCGAAGACCATCCCATCTGATGAATGACAGTTAGGTGTTACGGTCGATACAGTCATGTTTATTTTACTTCAATTAAGTATAATTTAGAATTAACTTGAGAAAATGTATTATTATTCAATACAACAATAATCTATTAAAAGAACTTCTACCGAACCTTTTTGTATTGTTTATTCTAGTAGTATTCATTTAATTACCATAGAGGAGGTTTCACACGTATCACCACGTGGTAAAGCACGTGTTTTTCTATTGAAAATAAAATATAGAATTTATGGAGACCATATAATTTTTTTGCCATTATCGACTATGTGGATGATTCTCATCTTGACCACGTTGAACAACCAGTAGCACCGTGAAGTGAACCGGTCACATATCGCAAGAATAACAAAGTACATTTTTCTGGTGCAGACACCATCACATCAACCTACCACAATCTGTAATCCCAACCGTTGAACCTTCTGGTATTGTGATAAAATTGATAATGTATGAAAGAATTGGCTTGATAACTTGATGTCTGAACCACAAAACAACTGAAAAAATGTGCAGCGGATCTATTCACATGTAACCAATACTTGCCCACCCTGTGAAAGTCAAATACGAGCTACATTTTTAGGTTATCTATGAGAAAGAATTACCATCACTATGTTGACTTTCTTTTGTGTTGTTCAGCACTTTTATCTTGAAGTCCCGACTAAAAAATACTAATTTGAAACAGTATCACTAAAAAATTTAGCCTTGCAGGAGCAGAGACAGTGATTCCGTCATGGCTGAACCTGCTAAAACTAACCATATCGTTTAAACGTATGTATTTTGAACAAAAAAACCGGTGCGATGTCCTCAACGCCTATTCGATAGATCTATCATTTGTACAAACGCTCCAGACAACAGAAACGAAAAGTCAGATAGATGTACAGAGCAAATGAAAATCGTACTCGTTAACAAGTTTAAATAGTTACAAAATTGTTTATAATCCCTGCACATAAGCTAATGATCATCGAACGCCTTAACAAATATAAACTAGCTGTTCCCCGAGGTTTCACCCTACGTTTAACTTCTATTGTCCCTAGCTTAATGTTAGACTCCTTCCTCGAAAAATGAGCTAAGATCCAATACAAAAAAAAAAATGAACCAGTAGTTCCTGAGTTCAGCTTGGTACTATTAGAATAGTTTAAAGCTAAGAACCATCTCGATCACGACAAGGTTTAAATAAAAATACAACGAAAATCGGTTCATCCTCACTTAAAGACACCCCAAATAAATCCGCCGAAGGTTAGGCAGAGCTCCAGGGTCGCGGAACTATCCAAACGGCAATCCGTAACCCTGTAACGTAAAGGGCTATTGAAGGAATCGGGTGGATTATATTCAGTACCAATCGGTCAGGTCCGCCTCCCATTCCACCCAGGGCGGAAAGGCGCATTTGATAATCTTACCAACTAAAGAAAACGTTTCATCACAGTGTACCTACCTGATAGTAGACACATTTTGCCAGTTATGTTTACGACTGGGTACGAATCCTTACTCCGTGTCTTGTACTGAGAAATTCCTAATAGTAAAACTCAGTAACACTACCCAGCCCAGGCGAACCAGAGATCTCAATCACAACAGTCCCGCTTGCGACCACTTAACAAACCAGGCAATCTATAAGTATTTTTAATATTCATTTATTATTTTTAATGAAAAAAAGTAGAATTGTCTACATGAATCGTAATAGATGACCCTGAGGCTAGATATGGTAATTAACAACAAAAGAAACACAAGTAAAGAGTCGCCACGCGAAATATTGTAGTGTGAATTCAATCATTCTCCGCCCTCTTGTGATGACGTGTCCAGGCTAAATTTACTATACACTTACTTATTGACACGTTCCAAAAATACACTTCTTGGCAAAACTGAACGGGCGTTAACATCGCTATCAGCCGCATAATGCCCCAACTTACGCACATACATAACTATAGGTTATATTGTATAGACGTATCCGTAACACTCGTATATTGGCCGGCGGTATATCTATGTAGATGAACCAATGCGTACAGTTGTATAGTTACTGCATACCTATTGATATAACTGCTTGTGTTGTTTCTTGCAAACGCCAGGTCGGCAGCACGTCTGCACTCGGGCTTTTTACCAGACTCTTACAAAGGAATAAATTTTATAATAGCACCTTTTTACTGTATAATTGAAGGTCCAGAATCGTATCACACGAGATGAGTTTTATAGAGATCATTATTATGCTGTTACTGGTGAGGGATCTTTCAATGACCAGTTTGAACCCAACCTTAAACAAACTACATTGTTAATTTAGATACCAACTATAAAATAATAATTATGTACATCTAAGTGCCACAATGCTGTAACAGGAAATGCCACATCACAATGATAATGGTAATACATAAAAAAAATCAAGCGCTCCTTCGTATCTATTACACGTGAATTCACGTCTCATCGTAAGTTAATTTTAGTTCACCTCGCGATCGTACCAGAATGGAAAGTTTCATACGAAATATGAGATCTACTAGAATTCTATTTTCTGGCGATTATAAAGTGGTCAGAGTTTTCACAACGATAGTAACGATTAACTTATATTTTGTCACCAAAAGTCTATCACTTAATTAAAAACCAAAAAGTCTAATTATCTTCTTAGTCGTTACCAATGACCTGCCATTTCTTGCGGCCTTCCGACGAAGTGTCATTAACCTCAACATTATCAAAATTCATTCAAAATCATTGTTATTTAAAATCTCCATAGATGATGTAAACATTTTCGCTGACAAAGCGAGGGGTCCACGTTAATTTGGCATTCTGTCTTATATCAATGGCTAGTATTGTCAGAAGGTTAATCGTCCAAAACTAACGCGCTTACGGTTCAGAATGAAAGGTTTCAAGCGTGTCATTATGTGCGCGAGTTATTTAGTTGTGTTGTACGGAGTAACGGTAAAAAGGCGCCATTTACATTAGTTGTCCATGTGGCACAACAACTAACATAAGTATCGCAGGTACGGATAAACAGCAACCGTCCGTTCCGCACCAACTACTTCCACACCTAGAGTTGGCACTTGTAACCAGTGAAAAAACGTTCAGATGTACCGAACAATCATAATCGCACTCCGCAGTCATTTCCAGTGAATGACAATGGTTTTGGGAACAAATTGATGTTACGTGACATTAGAATGCCAATCAATATTGTATTTTTGAACAATACAAATCTTAAATCTATTTCGACTATGGTAACATCCACCGTGCTGTAACGTGCTCGGTTGGATTTTGCTCTAACATCGCCGTATTGCTTTTAATGTTACACCTTTTCTCCTGTTCTACAAATAATCTTAATCTGTCTTAGACTTGTAAATAAACTGTTCGAATGGTCTGTTAGAATAAATTGTTGCAGGTAACAGGTAGAGCCCAATCTAACCAATGTCCATTATGTTTGTCTGCAGACTGCGTCTATTTCGAGACGTCGTCGACGTCTCCGTACCAGATCCGACGGATAGAGGAGCTGAACAAGACGCCGTCTGGGAACGTGGAAGCAAAAGTCATGTGCTTCTACAGGCGGCGAGACCTTCCAAATCCTCTTATACAGTTAGCTGATAAGCATCAAAGTAAGTACCAGTCAAACCCCTACACTGAGATGTTTCTTGACAACAAATCGCGTTTTGACTTGAGCTAGATGATAAATAAAATAATACGAAACAAAATTCACGTGAAACAAATAAAAGAGAAGCTTTACATGGTGGTCGTTTTGTTAAAAGAGGTGGTATACCATTTATTATACCCAGTTGAGACAAACGTTCAACCTCTCGCCTTGGGTCCAGAAATCATGTAACAATCTATCGATTGAATTAAACTTCGAGTTAGTCGAAAACTTTTAATTCTATTGGCTGTTCGACCAATTCCAATCTAATTGCGCGTATTCTATATGTATACTGTTTATATCGACATCGTACACAAGGCTACTTATATAACTGCTATATCCTTGGAGTCCAACTTTATAATAAGACATTGTTTTGATATTGATTTTCGTAACAGACCAGTCACGCACATCGACTGACGAAGACAGCAGTATTAGGTAGTACTTGTACGTTAATAATATTCTGCAGTGGCGTCTGCGTCACGTGGACCCATGCGGATTAACGCGTGTTTGATTCTTTTCTATTAATAGGTTTATAAAGTATCCTATATCGGAGCTGTATAAAGGATTACTCAGCGGGTGTCGGTACTCGAACCTCGAAATCTCAACAGTCCCAATGCGTGTTGCCGTGTCTAACATACACGCACGGTTGTCGACTTGCAAAAAATAAATTGGATATCGATATTTTATGTAAAATCGCTCGTATCGTAATTCCAGTAATCTACAACTTTTTATAATAGAGACACAGAAAAGTCTTGTTTTAGTTTTATTGCCATGTAATAAAAATAATATGGAATGCGTGTGATGATTCGATTTCGTTTTAAATATGGAGAGACTGATAACGGAAATTATATGGTCTAGAAAACCTTTCTAGTACCCCCACTCTAGTAGTAACACTAACAACAAAATTAAAAAGAAAAAAATATTTAGATTTAAAGTAATATTTAAAATCATGTTGATCCATCAAAATTGAAAGCGTATAAAAAAAACTTCTCGGCCGAACTTCTGGATCATTGTGGAGTTGAGACGATCCTGGCTAAATTACCAACTCATGTCTGCCACAAAACTGTAGTGTCATCAAAATCAAAGGTGTGTGCAAAATCAAAGTTTCAAATTCAGTTCAGTTCATTTTGTCTGTTTAAAACTGGTTTAAAATTGAGTTCTAAGATTTAGTCTGTAGTTCTAGTATAACAAGGCAAGTTAAATAGAAGCTTGTAAAAAATCTTGACCGCCACTAGCCAGTATTCTCTTAACGACTAGAATGTATTATAAAATCAATTGGGGTTCCATTAAAATAACATGTTTCAATTCTTAGTACACAAGGGGGTCTAAAAACACAAGACGTTGGTGTCGAGTTTTAGTCAAAACCAGTCAACAATTTAACCGTTCACAGCCGTTACCGAAATGTTGATAGAGATAATGATCGAGCTCGTAAACTCACTAGAATCGATCCACCGTCTCACCATACCAATATCATGAACAACAAGGGCTCACGCGATCGGGCGGTTGCCTCGATACGCGAACTAACTCGCGCTCCAAGTCCTTGGACAACATCTTTAAAATTACCATATAATATTTACTAATTAACTTAATTAAATTATTTCGTGCAGCAGTTAATGATGTCCTAGTATAATCTTTTCAAAATCTTCGTACCTAGTTGAGTAGCTCGAATATACTCAGGCGCGTTCCAAATAAATAGAAGCTTCGACCTTTTTTTGAAGGCCAAATGCGCAGTACTTGGATAAGGACAATAATTTAATGTCCTTCGACTCCCCTCGACCCTTCCCCACATACTCAGTACATAAGTAAATGGATATTGTGATCCGCTGATCACATCGCCGTCGTCTGGCAGTCATTGAATTGATTCCATTTCCTAGTCTTTTGTAAAGTCCCAATTGTACAAGATCAGCTTACAGACAATTTTGATTAAGTGATTAGATAAATGCGATTAATAAGATTATTTTTGTCGTTGACATCACATTTAAATGTGCTAGGCGGCAGATTAATGTTTCCGAGAAAATTATATTTGTTGATAAAATTCGCGTCAGCCAATATGCAACCAATTTCTTGCATTAGCATGGTATGTATCTATCAATACTAACTAATCTAAGCCTAAATTAATTTTTTTTGTGTTAATTGAACACGTAGTTGTAAATTGTAAAATATCGTACTTTACAATAAGATTTCTTTCTTTTCATCTTGTCTTCTGTCAATAAGCCGGTATGTTGCCCACATTCTTTGTAAAGGCACCCCTCCTTTTCAACCAAACATCTCAAAGTTATGTTTAGAATTAAACCTTGTATTTCTTGATTACCTCATTGATATTCGGACGTTGTTATATTGTCCGTTGGAAGGGTTGTAAATTTTTCAAGTTTTCGCAGTTCGAAACTGCAACGTTCCTGTTGGAAATGCCAGTGGAACGCTATCAGTTTTGTTATTCAACACTGAGTAAGCGAAAAATAAATACGTAATTAATAAAACAGCTTCACCATAATTTTACTCCATAGACTAAGAAGGAGCCAGTAAAAGATTTTGCACAACTTTCATCGACATCATGACAAGTACGACGTTCATAAATTGTGTTTTACGCATATTCTAGGATTTTCATCTCATTATATAGAAAATTGTTTCCTCTATTGAAGAAAATATTCTTAGATTCTACAAAATCTAATTTGACAGGTCTATTTTCTACCGTCGTCGTCTAAAAATATATTCTAACAGTTTTTACCACAAAATTGGTGCCAAAAAGGCGCCAATGCAATCAAACGCCTTATTATTTTCATTTCTTAATAATATGTAAGGACTGGGTTTAGTTCCCACATTGCGAAGCATGCTCGCGGCATAAATCGATTCTAATTAAAAGCTAAACATTCGTCTTATCGACTTTCATTCGGCGTCCCTGTACTTGAACAGCGTTGTGTGACTACAAAGCTGCAACTTTGCAGACGCGTGTATGCACGCTATTTTATTTCTGTGTACCTTGGAAGGTTCTTTTCTGAATAAAATGCACATATTAAATAATTTTTGTAAAAAGATCTTTGTACTAATGTTTTTTAGTCTGATAACCAGTCTACATCTATTATGCCAGTTTTGGAACGCAGTGTTTCGCACCCTATCTTCTCTTTTCACACCTAGAATGCTACGATCTATTGCCCGTTGGCAAACCCCAAAGCGGGACTTTTGAGATGGAGGTGGTTCGAAGCGGCCCAGGAAAAGAATTCCTGGAAGGAATTGGGGGAGGCCTTTGCTCAGCAGTGGGACAGTATAGGCTATTAAAAAAAAAACAGTCTAACCAAAGTGTATTAGTATTGTGTGCCCAATTACTGGGTTGTTGTTAGTCGTCGTTCCATGTAAAACACTGTTTTTTTTATTCGATTGGAAGCCGACCCAAACATACTTGAAAAATCTAGATGATGATGGCTATTTTTCAGTGCCCTTTTGGCGTTGTTTGAAATGTTTCATCTTTATCTATGTAACTTCAGCCATGCAATTCCAGAACATGTTCTGACACATAATATACTTTTTAGGGATCTAATTTTCCTATCCTAATAGACAAATCTTCTAGACAATCTACATTCTGTCGATATAACTTTGAGACTACGGTACTGAGGAATGTGTCAATGTTCTTCCTTTTTAATTTTTTTCAACTTGTCGATCAATCGAGTATCTATAGACTAGAGTTCATATTATTTAATTACTAGTAGACGAGTTTAAAATACCAGTTGCCATGAATAAAATTATGATAAGTGTTGTCTACTATCAGCGACATTTTAACTTCGCCATAAGGATTTCGAGAAAAATATTAAGTGTATAATGTCTCTGAACACGGTGCAAGGTGCAACCAGACGCGTTGGCTTCTTGGAACTGTCACCTCCTTATAATAAGCTATTCGACAGTATCAATAAATTGCAAATACAATTAGACCGTCATTTTGAGTTTAAAATAATTAGGCCGTCATTGCCGTCATATAAATTAAAAAAAAATAAAGGACACGTATTTTTTCTATTCTTATACCATTGATGAATATTTACAGTAGAAAAGTTGTGACGTAAAGCCAGTTTTTCATAATCTAACAATTGACTAATTACATTTTTTCAGTCAAATAACCAATGTATGTGTCACTTTTGGCTGTCTTGTGTTCAAAATGAAAATGTTGTCGAACACCACAATCGAGTCCGTTGAATCTTCAAAAACCTCCGAGAAAAAAGTAAGATTTTTTAGTTTACTGTCACGCTATAGTCTATACAAAGTGGTCCAGTAGTGTCTACTCGAGGATTTAAAATCAAGGGCATCTCGTAAAATTAATCAGAGGTGTCATAAAGACAGTGTTACGTAAACGTTGTCGGGAGCGCTTGGCGCTAGGAACGCGCCCCCAGCCGCGTGGTAATGACCCTGCAGCCTGTGTGGTATGTAGCCGCCACGAGACTCCGCACCAAACATTCGGATGCCCCAATGTTGTGAAGTATTCTGTCGCTCACTTTCCATTTTTTTCTACATAATTTACTTATTTGTTAAATTCTATACATTTTTTAACGATTTCTTTTAAAAAAATGGGATTTTGGAAAGTTATAATAAGGATTGTTCAAACAACTGGCCCTTTACCGTTCCTCCCTCTTAGTTTGTCCGTTAATTAGGTACTTGCCTTTTTTGTTTCAACGATTTATCTTCCAATTCGCAATCTAAATTTCAATTTACTCTAAACAGTATAAAATCCACAGTTAAATCAGAAACATTACAATTCACTATTATTTTTGTTCATCATTTTTCTGTATTGAATGAATGAATAAATTGTTAAGCTTGGCGGTTACTTACACTCGCTCAACCGGTGGTCAGGGGGCTGGCTTCGCCGCGGTCGAGTTTTTAGACGATTACCAACGCCAGCGTAAAGAGGATCAGTGGGTCAACTCGGTACCACAGGATCAAAATAGTTTTACTAGTGTTAAGTTGTAGTTGTCTATTTACTAATTTTAATGCGTGTGAGTATTCTGCTGAAACGTAAAGTTTCAGGAAAAATGTTCTAAAAGATTGCTCACGTTCCCATATAAGATTTGGAGCAAATAGGATAGCATAGGGCTTTGTTGATTAATTCCGATACGATTTGGATCGGCGATTCCTTGATCCTGAAACCAAATGTAGTATTTTTTTTTAAATCTATGCGTGCAATTGAGAATAGTTCACTTCTGAATCAGTTTATTTCTCATGGTTCAAATATAACGATATATTTTATAGTAGCTTTACTATACAATTACATCATACAGTGAGTGAACCCATATTTTTTGTTTCACTCATATCATAACACTTGATTATGCTGTGGTTGCCGTCTCGCCGCGCCGAGCCGCCTTGTGGGCACGCGCCTTGATTTACTGTTTAAACATCTTTCTTTTTTACTAAAAAAGAATGTGGGATACCTGTTCTTTCTTCTCATATCAAAACAGTATTTTAATATACAGACCCTGAACATAAACTTGACTAACTTTGAATGAGATGCAAAACTAACAGAAAAAATTAACTCACACATCAATTTATATCGCCCATGTTTAAAAATGAAAACAAAATCCTAGAATTCAGACTGAACCATTTCGTCCAATTATTTTGTTGTGTTTGTATTTCTCAGGCTAAGGTTTGCATGAAAGAAAATATTGACTATTATTTTTTTGCATTTCGAATCTGCGACACGCTACGCAGCAGTCGATCATTCAGCCACTGCGCCAACCGTGCCGTCAATTTTGATGGAACCCAGCAAAACAGCAAGTATTTTCAATTACTTGTATGCGTGTCATTCCAAAATAGAATGCATTTAATACTGCATTTGGTTCTCGAATAATCGAACGGATAAACAGTGCTAACATATCCGCCATTCGCAATATCGCACATAGCAACACCGATCGGCAGGGTGGCTATGTAAAGACCGAGTTTTGGGACAAAGATCGTGTGTTAATTCGGACCGCGTAGACCGGGGGCGCGGGCGGCCGGGGTTAGTAAACATAATCATGGCCTCCTCCCGCTGTACAATTCAGTAGCTAAATGGGAATGAAGAGTTGGCTCACCCGCACCCCGCCCCACCCCCGCACACTGTCTGCCGCCTCAACACCCACACATCTTGTGACGCAGATGTTGAAATTGCTGAAAATATGCTTTTTTGCTACTCATTGTAATGGAAATCTATTATTCCATATACGAATTAAAATAAAACGTTTACGTATTCTACGCGTGTAAGGACCAAAATCTGCCAAAAGTATGTACGCGAACCATACACTGTTGGCCCCCGAATAGACAAAGGCTACCTGCAGATAGACAATACATCGTTACATCCCGTCATACTACCTTCCAATCTACGGGTACGATAGCGTTCCGATGTAGTGCGGGTTGATGGGGGAGCAGGGACTGTTTCATAGTTGTCCTTTTGAGCAATAAAAATAACACGGGAGACATCAATACTCCGTGACTTGTATTCTAAACTCCTTAACCGAATGGCCCCTCCCCGCGGGTGGTTCCCCCTCGTATCGACCGTAGCGCCCTCATCTCGCAGGTACACGCAACACTTATCCCGGTTTTAATTGTCGCCACGCGCCGATGACCCTCGCCGACGACTTCGATACTAGACACCGTTACGCGGCCTGCTCACTGCCAACTCACTACTTATTCAAATATGTAATGTATACTTACTTAATTCTGTATTACATTTCTGATTCGATGATATGCATTTTATCATAATTTACATCGGTTGACATATTTTTTTACTCTACGTAATTATGTCAATATGTTTTAGTGCACCGGGCTGCTCTTGAACTGGTTCAGTCTGTTATCTCTACATAGTCCGAAATTTTTCTTTTGCCACAGCCATATATGTTCCCTCTGCCCTTCCGTTCGATCTAGGGCACGGACTTATCTTATGAATTACCCAAATATAAAAGAAAGTGGTATAAATTATGCTGCACCGATCTCAACAGTTAAACCAGTTTTCGTAGATGAACTGAGTTTAATGGTCATTAGAGAACCAAAAATATTTGGCTGATTGACGCGTATAAAGGAATGTTTAAAACCATCTGGTTGATAACGAATCACAACTTTCTATTACGCAATCGATTGTGTAATGGTTGCTTACACGAGTTGAGTCGATTACTGCAACATTGTTAAGACTGCTCGCTCTACCCCTGACTGAGCAATAAGTGATAGCGGAAAATATCCAACAAAAACTAATTGTCCACCTGGGCACCTGGTCAAGAAAACACCCGTAGATGAACAGTGACTTGCTCTTTTACAGGAATTCCTTCCTTACTATGTTAAGGTATGACTGAACATCAGAATGATCTGCTAGTGCACCTGTAACATCACAGCAAGAACCTGCTTGTGATGTTACTCTGGGAGAACGCCTTGAAGGATGATATTCTTTATAAGCCAAAAATTTGGAAACAAATACAATAAAAACAAATTATGTATATGGAATCCGCCTTACTTACCGCTGGGACTTGTAATGTATCCGCGGCTTCAACAACTAGCCTGTGTTTCGTTTCCAAGCAAAACGCTTACGGGTAGATGTCGCGATAAATTTTACAAATAACTCAACTATCATCAAGTATTTCGACATTATGTTTCCATTAATGTAGATTTTATGGGGTTAATGGACTTAGCCAGACATGTTATACATGTTTGGACTGACAGCTAAAGTCAACATGCTTGTCTAGCCTGGGCCCTAGCCCTACAGCACAGCGTTTTATAAAACTTCAATAAATATGCTGAGGGAGACTGTTGACTTGCTGGGGTATTGATTGTTGCGAACAAAGAAACTGATGTGACACATTCACGTTGCTTCAACATCGGTCGGTGCTTGTTGTTCCAAGACCTCACGCTTTCAATCTCCTCATCACGGCATACATTTGCGTCTTGAGTGTTTGTTTGTGATTTCTGCACCCACTCATGGCCACTATATGAGAGTAGGTGCTTTTCAATCAGTAATACAATCCTTTCCGGAACACCCTGGCTTTAGGACTCATTTGATGATTTCACCACTCAAAAAATAAACCCAAACACACAGGGCCCTAGGTGCACCCTGTGTGACACCGTCAATTTGTGTTATGGTGCTGAAGCCGTTGACAAAATTGTCATCGAGAAATGTTACGTAATTATACCGGCCTTCACCTTACTAAGTGCTAATTCGGTCATCCGTATCAGTTCAAAAGTTGTCAGCATATCAACTGTTCTAAATGAACTGCATGACATTAATGTCAACCACGACTAGTCGCGAGTTTATCTCAGCGAGAGTCGGAAAAATACTAGGCTGTTCAATAGAGTAGCCAACTTAGTTAAAATTAACGGAAGGTAATCAAAGCATCATGCAAAATTAGAAAACGAACTAGTTCATAATACACAAATCCATAATACTCCTTTATATCTGTTGGAAAATATAAATAGCTACCAATAATTTGAATAAAGGTAGTTGACGTTTGCCTTAACATTGGCACTAATGCGTGATATTTCGCACTTTCTCACCAGTCGAAGTTCTACATGATTTGTGTTGCCTGCTCTTTTGAGCTGGTTACACGAGTAAGTCAGTTAATGTGACATTGTTATAACACAATGTAAACTTGAAATTATTGTTTTTATTATATTCTTACTGCATCGCGATAGAATTTTCAAACATACCAAATTCTGCAACTACCAGAATGTTAAGAACTATTTAAACCATGTCAGTAAGGGAAAGGACTGCGGCGTCCGTTAGCATGGTTCCCATGGATGTTCTAATGAAAAGCACAAACAGCTTCACGCTCTGGCAAGTAGCACCGTTGCGCGTGGTCCTGGAGGCGATGACGTCACCAGCGACGGCGTCGGTGGCTGCGCACGGGCACGTGGACTCATGGAGGCCTCGGGCGCATCGAAAGTGAGACCGCGGACAGCGCGCGGGAGGGGGGCACGGGGTCGATGACCCCCGCGCATCCGACCGATCCGCACTTGTACAAGACCGTCGCATTGTTTCAACTCCCGTAGCTTACACTTTAGCGTCTTACTCATTGAAACCGGCCCCAACAATATTTGAGATAGTAGACCCTATATGGACAAATAACTTGACATTGGGCTTGTGTTGTTAACTCGGCAGAATTCGTAAAACGACCACTGCTCGTTGACACTAATCAACGTATAGCATAGTTATAATTATAGAGAAAATATACGAATAATATAATTTTTGTTAGTTGTGCGTTTCTTGTAATTATCGAGCGGAAGCGAGCAGGTGAAGCGAGTATCCGTTTCGTCGCTCTGCTGGTTCAGTGCGAGCACACGTAGTGGCGCGGTGACATCGTATCGTAATCGTATGCTATAATGGCAAACACGTATCGTTGTACGTTTTTTAAGGTCCCTAACTGTGAGTATAAGATAATTTCAGGAAGTAGGACTTGGCAGGAAGTGAAACGGAAATTAAGTTCCCAATTTAACAGAATTGGTTGACACTGAAATCATCCATCAGGCCACACTTGTCGTTGTCGGGACTGATCATGTATTGATTAGCCCAAAGCAAGGAAGATTTTTAGATCAGCTGATAACAAAATGTTGTTGTAATAGCCACACTCACTGATATACTTGAACATAAAACTCACACTTGTTTATCAAGAACAAACAGTCTGTACCAAACGTGTCGCTAGGCTAATGGTCCGTATAATTTTTTGCCACATCATACATAATAATATCATCTATTTAATCATTCCGCATAATACTTGTACGATCGCTGACCGCTCAAGTAGGTATTTCGTATTAGCGACAAGGTCATGTTTGAGGCTCTGCAGGTGCCGCCGTTAGCCGCTCCATATATCGAGTGGATGTTAAACTAGACGTACCTATTCACATTAAGAATTATACATTAAACCAATATGGATTAATCTTAGTAAACGATGAGTCATTGTTCGTGGTTCTTAGTTTAATCGAAGGAGGAACTAAAGCACCACAATGTTCAACAATACGTTGGACTGGTTAAGATTAGCATAAGAACAATTTCGTGTCGTCATCATCATCATCAGCCCATAAATGTTCCCACTACTGGGACTCAGGCCTCGTCTCACCACACGGGCCGAGTGTGAGTTGTTAGGGTGCGTCCACACTGGAAGCCTAGCGCGTCGGCGGTGGCAGGCGCGGTGGCGCGCGCTGCGGCGGGCGCGATACGTGTCCACACTGCCGATCAAGCGTTCGTTTTTGTTGCGGCGACTTCAGGTGTCGCAAACCGGTGGTACCTAGTAAACTCTATAAAACTGGTTTAAAGAAATTAATATTAATATTTTTACAGGTTATTTAGGATTGAATACAACTAAATTATAAATCATTCTACATTTTTCTACTCAAGTACGGTAAAAATAATTTAAATATGTATAAAAACATCCAACGGTAGTATTTTAGTGCATGTTCTGGTAACTATATGGCGCTACTAAAAGACCGAAAAGGTTTGATACACCTGCCGCCAGCTCGTTGTATCGGTTGTTGCCTAGCAACGCCTAGGCTCGCAAAGTCGCTCGTAACCACCGCGCTAGGCTCCCCGCCTAGTCACTTCAATGTGGCCACAAGCGGCGATTTCATACATTCATTATTATCGCGCCAGCCGCCGCCACCGCGCTAGGCTCGCAGTGTGTTTGAGCACTTAGATGTCACATGTCTTTGAATTTTTTGTTCTTGGACATGCCAGTTTGAGAGTAAGACAGAATTTTGTGTAAAAGTATAATTGTCCTTCAATTTAAACAAACGCATTGAAAAGCTTGTTCGCCCAAGATAGAGAACACCCATTGAATACAAAATAGCATTCGTTACGAACATGCAATCAAGGCGGTAAGCAAAGTAAATTATAGGTTGACTCTGAGTAGATGATCTTCGGTGTCCACAAGAAAAGATGGCCCAAGACTACCAAGCACGGCTATAATGTCGTTTAAACGAGAAGTAGCCATGTTAAAGCAATTTGAATCAGCCATTTGTATAAGGTGAAACCGGTTAATTATATTCTTCTTTCCTATTTTGAATGGATATTCAAATTGAGTTAATTATTTAATCACTTTCTGGATCCACTAATATAAAAAAAAATCATAAATTGAGTGAAGGTTAGCAATATCTAGTTATAATGCTGCCCGATTTGCCGGTCAAACTGAATCCTACAAGACGGTTTCATTCGTCTTCTCACGGCCTCCTTCTGAAACTTCTCTGAAGGAGTTTTCTTAACTTCTAAAGCATGAAAAACTAGATGTCATGTATGTTTTATTTTAATCATTAGTCTAATTTCTTTCTTCCTAAATCAAAATAAAACGTTATCAAAATACTTATGTCATCCGAATACTGATAATGATACCCAGCTATCGTTTGAATTTTTTTTTTATCACAAAAATTCTTGCCACACATCAACCTATAAATAACCAGTTTATCTTGGCTTCTCTTTGTATGATCTTTCTGCACAGTGAACGGTCATCTTAACTGGTTTTGCATAGCCTGATGTGTTGTAGTTCTTAAAGTTATATTGTCACTACTTCAAAATCACCTGGATCTAGAAGACAGGTTTAGAACGAAAACATGATCTTCAGAACCAGTGTCATCATCCTTCTGTGTTTCGCTGAAATACGTACTTTCTTATGTTATAGCAGTTATGTCAGCATTCATGTTCATTGACCCATCTTCAGTATCTAATGTCTCTGATATTCCAGTAATCTTATTGGTATCGAAATCCAAATAAACATCATGCCAAACGCAGATTTCTATGCTGATTTTGAAAGTGGTTGTTACTGACTTACTGTTACTTACTTTTCTTAAAAGAGATTATCATAAAACCATCAGCTCCGTCTATCGCAGTCTTATGGCTCCAAATCGGCCACAGGAAAAAGGAGAGCAAATGTTGAAGCATCGAGCTTAAAAACTGAGATTTTCTTTCTTCGTGAAAAAGAAGCTCCAATGGTGGCCAATGTCATTACTTCTTGACCACTACCTCATTTGTCAATTTTGACTTCTTTCCGTAGTATCCATGTCACATGAGGCTTCGCTTTTGTTAAGATTATTTTAATTTGTTGATACTTACGCTGTACACCGCAGGTCACTGAGTTGTGAACCGTTAAGTCTGAGAAGTCGACGCGGCAATGAATATGTATTATCATTAGAACAATTTACTCGGTCGCATACTTTGACACTCATAACTGTATACGCCTTATCCCGATGAGCCATCTTTCGGAGTTTATTATGTTAGTACACACGGCTACACATCAAGCTATGCAAAATCAGTATTAGCTGATCGTTCATTGTGTGTAAAATCGTACGAAGCGAGACCAAGACAAACTGGTTTTGTATAGCTTGATGTGTGTACAATGAGTAGAAAGATAGCCTGAACTTATTTGAAGTTGTGGTAACAGATTGAAAAAAAGCCAAAGTTGAAGAGAGCTAAAAACTATTTTGCCTAAAATTTCATATTATAAAAATACTGAATTTGGGAAGCCTCACTTGATTTTGGTTGTTCATCCAATTAGACCTCGGCAATTGATGCTTTACTTTGGTCACCCATCCTCATACTGATCTCAGTAAGTGGTGCAACTTTACCAACGGCCGTGCTCATTGGTCAAATCAAATAGCGCCCTCTTCCCTGGCTTTCTGTTGCACACTTGCGTCTTATTCCACGAAATCACTCCCACTACTCGGAAAAACGAGAGGAAAGATGTTACACATCGAAAATATTCTTTGCGGTTTTTCAAAAACAATGATAATTATACTAATAATCTCTGTCAGTTCAAACCTAGAGCGAACTGAAAATCTAACTTTATTTCAGTTTGTCCCATTATGCATAGCTTTATATTAAAACTTGATGTTCCTCATGGTTTATCCCTCGCTGCTCGGCACCTATTGGTTGTAGGCTTTTATTTAATTTTAAATCACTTTCATACAATACAGCAGACCTTAGGCTTATGGCAACACTAACTGATCCCCGCGCTTCTAACTACTGTTCGGTTCCTATTGCTCGAAGCGTGATGATTTGCCTTTAGCCTTCCTCGGTAAATGAGCTATCCAACACAAAACGAAGTTGTCAATTCTAACCACTAGCCAGTAGTTCCTGAGATTAGCCAAACAAACCTGAAACGTTTATAATATAAGTATGAAGTTTTATGAACTTAATTGCAATACTGTTTTGAATTTAAAAACAACACATGCGAAAGCTGATTTTTAAGCAGGGAAACGAAGGTGATATCGATCGAAATACCGTGAATAGAAAGCCAAAAAGAAATCTACCTAATATAAAGAAGTACCTTCACCCTACATTTGTATCCATTGCATCCCTCACAGGAGCGAATTTCTTTCATTCCGAACTGGATCACTTTCGGTGGATGGTTATCTTAACTTCTTTGTTCCGTATTGCTTGGCTTGGTAAGGTTCCAAGTACCCCCGTCTAGTTGGCCACCTAGAACCTTGTTAAAGTGAGCCGACATCGTGTCATTAGAGGGCGTGAATATTTAAGTAGAGATGGCGGGAGCGGCCCGCGGTTTACTCCCATTCCCGCTTGGGTTATAGGACGGTTGGGATTACCTTCTCATTGAATTAATTCTGTTTGCTGATGAAAAAGGCGCCACCAAATTCTATTTTAGGAGAATGGATGAATCGTAAGGGAACACTCGAACGCCTAACGAAATACTATTCCTTAATCATGCAGAGTGCAGTCATTTCACATTCTCTCAATTTTGTAGGAGAAAAGCGATAATTATATCAACCCTGTTAAATTAGAAATAAGGCTAAGCGCGAGAAGTGTAGACAAAATCAAGTTTTTAATCTAAATCACAAAAAATTAATTGCAATCAATACAAGAAATTCATTTGCCACCTTTTGCGTAACACTCCGTGACCCAATTTCAAAGGCTTCTGTTTAGTACTTCTCTGAAATTTACTTAACCTTCATTTAATTCAAGCAGTCTTAACACAACCCCTGCTATAAAGAATAAATGTGCGTATTCTAGTTTATTTTTATTCTATAATGTTTTGCAAAAATAACTAAAGGTCTCCCGTAATGCGCTCTATCGATAATGAGACAGCTTTTCTAGGAAGGTTTTGTGGTATCATCGTAAACACTGTCAATTCCATATGAAAACCAAAACAAAATCTGTGTCTACATAAACTTAGTAAACACTCGGAAACCATTAAGCTACGATAGTGTAAATCGAGGTGGACCAATATTGTTACACAATAAAGCTTCGTCTACTGCCCAGTGCACAACTGTTTACCCATATTGGCCATATTGGTTAAATGATGCAGCAATAACGCCCTCGTAAACCTCGAGACTCGAGACGCATCGCAAACTGTTCCCTACCACCAGCCACAGCTAACTCGCTTCATCAATATTATCTTTATTAATTGCTGCCTCTTAATAGCTAATTATTTAATCATGTTCACTCGTCTGCCACCAATTCTAGCTGAGATAGGATAGAATAAAATATTTCACTATTAACGGACGTCGCAGAAACTGTCTCAGATAGAACTTTAATACCAGTGAGTAGTACAGTCAAAACTTAACGTGACGGTTATTTATAAAGAATCCGGTTCGGAAGGTGCTAAACAAACATTTGTTCAGGCGAGAAGCCCTTCGGTCTGTTTGTATGGTTATGATACTCACTTAGATTTTCCTCTTCGCCTGCCGTGTTGGGTTTGCTTAACGTCGCTACATTTCGCTGGCGGAATCTCGCCCGATTCTTTTGTTCACGCGCTTTGCGTTACGCAATCAAGAGGGGTCATTCAGTCCGCGCCCAAAAGTCGCACCCGCGAAGTGGAGAACAGTCATATCCTATCGATTTGTTAAGATGGCGTGCGCGGGAGGGTTACGGGGGGAGCATGAGGGTGACGCGGGGTGGCAAGGGTGGGCGCAGCCTCCGCTCGGCGCAGCGTGCAGCCTCGCTTGCACCTGCCCTGCCGTAACCACGACACACTAGCGACACCGCGCCGCACGACGTGTGTGACGCCTGTACACTGTCCTCCACGTCACCAAGTGACGTGACATAAGTGCGCCGCTTTTTATCCGCGCCACCTTGTCAAACCACTAAACTGCCTGAAACTGGTATCTTGAATATTGAAGAGATGTGTACAATACAATCACATGTTTCAACAACATTGTTTTAATTGTAGCACCAAATACCGCGACAACTTTACATTCCTATTAAATAGCACTTAACATGATACGGATGAGCTTAAAACAACACTTAAGTATGTACGGTCATGCTAGAATTTACATGAACAAGACAGAATACTACTCAAAAGTCGAGGTTAAGTTTTAATATGTAACAGAATTCAGTTATATAGTTGATAGTTAATGTAGATACCCAAGGTTTATTACCAACGTGGTTGTTGTCGTAGGTCGTGGCAATATAATAGTAGTCGACAGTGTACGCGCACCTTTACCCGGGATCTCGAGTCGCGCCCTCGACGACCGCGGCGCGTCCCGGTCTCCGGTGGCCGACGCTCAGACCGTCAAGGTCGCAGACGAGACCTGGCACACTGTTACACATTCTAACAACACACTTTTAATTGACCATTCTCTATTATAGACCCTTTTTTCATCTCATTATTGATTAAACTTTTATGGGCTTATAGGTACTACTGAATAAGCAATTAACATTACAACTTTCACTTCAAAAATTAATATTGAAACCTTTTAATTTACCCATACTATACATAAAACCACTAATACAAGTTTCAAAACGAGTTTTTGAACTCGATTGAAGAATACGATCAATGCCCGGTCGAATTTTTGAATACATAATATTGTAAAGCAACGTATTTAAATCATTCATCGACTAGAACTTCGCAGACATTCGCGTGAATTTTAAGGTCAGCGTTTCGGCAAAGTAGCCGTTATTGTTGTAGACATGACAAGTTATCGAGTGGAGCTTTTTGTAACTTATAACATTCACGCATCTGTAAATGTTTCGATTGGCCATCGTAGGATTGTTTGGTTCATGGCGATTTGAAACAGACCTACCTGCTTAGGGTAAAACACGCTGAAACATAATAATCTAGAAACAAAACCAATCAATTGTTTACCTCGAGGCCATACAATAACTTCAAGAAAAAAATAAATGAGCTCAATGATGCTTGAAGTAGACTTAAACGTGGTTTCAGATTAAGCAAATGGATGCAATCATAATTCCATGAAAATATGAATATGCGTTTTTGTATGCCATACTTAAAAGCAACACTACATACATTATAAAGTCGTCCATGAATCATAATGCTGCCTATCAATTACATGCTTGACACAACAAATTAAGAAATCGAGAAAATGAATACAGATCTAAACAACTGCTTAAAATGTTTACCAGACCCAGTACTAATCAAGGCCCACATGAACCCACATCCTTAGTCGAATCTATGTTTTTCGAATGCGGTCACTATCCCACTTCCCAGCGTGGTCAACAGGCTCTATGCCTTTTGAAAGAGGTCTATGACGTAGTTTGGTTTGCGATAGGGTGAAAACGAAATGTCAGGGTAAACTGAACTTTATGAAGTGTTCTTTAAGTGTCAGCAGGAGAATCTTAGCGATTGAAAGCCCAAACCCAACAAAATTCTGACAGTAGTCGAATAAATATCTGTTTTGTATCATATTGACTTGAGAACAGATAAATGGGACAGACTGGATGTAAAGGGTAGAAGACAGGTTGAAGTGGCGGAGCCTGGGAGAAGAGCCTTCGTCCAGCAGTGCCAGAGACTGAGTTGATTGATTGAATCACTTGAATCTTTACAACTGATTTCGTTCCATCAATTTTAGAAGTTATTCTAAGTGGAAACTGGTGTCTGAAAGGATTGATTAATTTTTTGAATGCCAGAAACGAAGATTAGGAACCTTGATCAAGTTGTCCTTAATTAGCTCTGAAAATTACCTTTGCTATAACGCCAGAACTCAAGTCTTTATGTAAAAGCGCAGAGTCCAGTGGAAACAAAACAGGGAAAACATAGTATTCCAAAGCCCTGATTACATATTAATAATTTTTAAATTTTGTCATTGTAACCCACTTTTTGTCCCTCATTATCATTTGCCTTATGCCCTTTGCCTCATCATATTGGAAGCGTGGAAAACAATACATAATAGAATGTAATGTAAAAGCCATTGCTAATCGATCGTATCAATAAGTAATAGAAAAGGTGTCACCAGGCTCTTCATTAATTATTGTTGTTCAACGTTTCTTCTACAACCTAGTAACAAATTAAGCGAAAGTGCTTTCTTTGTGGTTTCTACTCATCTTTAAAACGTTAAGGCTCCCATAACAGATCTAGAGCTGAGCTCTGATTTAAAACTTTTATTTGGTTGTTCAACATCTACGAATTCAATGACCATAACCACTATGTTAACTCTATGTTTGTGTTACAGTGGCCCAGTCGGAAGACTCACCAATCGCGATGAAACTCAAGAAAATATGCCTTAAGACGCCGGTTGGCGAGGAGCAAGCAGCACAAGCAGTCCTCGACCCTGCACTAGGTGAGTCTAAACTTGCGTCTCCAGATGAAACTTGGCACAACACTATAGCTCAGTGTCACTGTCAAGACAGTCCAACGATACTCTGTACACTTGACCAACTTTTGGTCAGAACAACATATTGGGAATCTATACAGTTTATCGCAAAGCGTTTTATAAGTAGACTAAAACTACAGATGTTAGAGCGAAGGGGTATAAAAAGTTCACGAACTTTGAACCTTTGACACTGCTCTGGTTCTACTAGGTTCAATTGCCTAAAGCGAAAGTATATCAAAGATTATCTTGTTTCTTAACTTTAGTTTTTTGGCTGTGGGCAACGACCTTAAGGTTGTTCAGTCAGATACAATTTGATTGATTCTTGTGATTCATTCGAGGCTGGAGATCAATGTAAATTAAGTATATGCTCTAAATAAAGTCTTTGTTCATGTATAATGGCCACATACTTGGTTGGGCCAACGTGTCGCCGTCCCGTTGATTGAATTGTGCTTTTATTTCCCATCACGCCACGCATCGAGGCTATGATGTCATCGATTTAATTGCGGCGGCCACTTCATTACCTACCTATAAAAGCGACATTTATTTCAGTCTTCATCGAAGTAAGCTTCAACGAATCCGACATGAGTCGATCGATCTGCAGAAACTTTACAGCGTCGTTATCTTTTATGCAGCGTTTTGATTTAATTTCCTTTTCAATGTCAAGTTTCGTTTTTACCGAGCAAGTCGCTAACTATTTCCTTTACTGCCGTTTTATATCTTTCGAGTGTACTCTTCACCACTGCGGCCGACCAGAGTTCAGTATGCGTGACGGGTTACATCACATTTCTCTGTATACACCGGTCGCGTATGTGGTATATGAACGTTGCCTATGTATAGATACAGGGTAGACATTCGTGCACAGGTCGTTAATGGTACAACGTGGATCTGTTGTGTGGTACGCGGGTGGAATAACCTATAATTAGATGCGCGTACACCAATCCTCAGCCGTGGAACTCGTAGATGTGTCGTTTACGCTACATCCGTTGATGTATTTGATGCAGGAACACCGTCAAATTTGCGCATACGCGCAACATCCATACATCGCCGACGACTCCGCATTTTTAATACTGTTTACATAATCGGTCAACTCTAACTACAATGTACCTAGGCACATGGTAAAGTTGAAGTTGTTCACGCCTTTTTTGTAATATTATCACGGTTTAAACTTGATTCTTGATTTATATAGTTAGGACCTAATTCGACGTTTTGAAATGATGCATTTTAAGAAGTTTCATGAGATGTCTTTGTTTATAAACAAATTGATACGTTAAATGAACTTGTTGCATTCATAAAACTTCCTATATCATTTAAATATCTATGTAGATTGAGATATGATTCTCCTATTAGGGTGCCGCTGCCGTGCCATACATACATACTCTAGAGAACGCTATCAAACCTTAACTCACACATGGCTTATTTTACCTAGCTCGTGTACAAATTGCAGCCGTACAAAGTGGGGGGTTAAGGGGGTGGGTCTCGCGTATCGGGCGGCGTGATAAGTGACGACTATCCGTCAATGTGTTGCATAGGCGAACGTATGTGAGGTGGTGGTGTATCGGACAATAGGAGCTCGTCGGTGCAGTTTCGGCGGCGGAACGCGGGGTCGGCAACGGGTGGTGACGGCGGCGGCGTGTTTCTCCGGCGTGCGTGGCACTGCAGTTCTCCTCCACGGCCGGTAATTTGATTGGGCCCGAGCTGTCACCTATGCGCCGCAGTCGCCCGGCCGTCGCTCGCCGGCTATCGATTAGAGCCCCCGCCCCCTGCCCCCGCGCTGCCCGCGAACCGGATCTCGTCACGCCGCCATTGTATACCCGCGACGCTTAAACGCATTCGTTTCTCCCGATGCGAAAACGACGCATTCCTTCCGCGCGCCCTCCCGCCCCGCACAGGCCGGCCGCGCGCCACACCGCGCGGCGCCACACAGGACCGACCGACCCTCTCATTACACTCTTACCACATTACCACTCCAAGCCTCACGCCGCCGCGCCGACCGCGACAAGCGTCATCGACGGATGACAACAATTGACGTAATAATATAAAATAAACGTATCAATGTCCTTACCATAAGTCCTGTTTCTATGTATTTCTCTACACACCCATTGATTGCCATTGAACAAGGTTTAAAATGGTGCGAATTCAACAGTTTCAATGTGAGCCTGACCAAATAAATAGTATTAGAAGAGGTTGTTAGTTAAAATTGCAATACTCTCAACTTGTTGCTTTTACCGTACTGTAGTATGAGGCCTACTACGAGAGTAAATGACGTTGCATCAACGCTGCGCTCGCGCAGATCAACGTACTCACATTGTTGTGCAATTCAGTATTAGGTCCACTTGCACTGACGCCTTACTTCCAACTGGTTTGCATGCGAACTATCCTTAAAATTTGGGTTATATTTGCAATATTAGCAACTTGATCCAGGTTATATATGTATGGTCGGTCCTTCGGTAGTTTGCTTTTAAGATCATACGAGGAAGTTGTTGAATTGTCAGCAAATGCCATCAGACTGGAAACCCAGTATACAAACCAACAAGTAGGTAACCTGTTGCTATAACATTGTTGAATAACACGAATAAAGGGGAATGATTGACTTTCTAGGATTACATATTAGAGCTAGGATTCCTATTCGGCTTTTCCCTCGCTGATTCATCAGGTTCGGTAGTTGTTACTTCGTTAGCCAAAATCTAGGACCGTCCAGTGTTTAATCCACTTGTTCACAAGTGTCTCATTTGAGCAGAACTGCTAAACTAGTCCTGCAAGCAGAATTAAATGTTTTTCACATTAGATAATCTATTTTCAACCACCACCGCTATAGCATTTAAAGACGGCAGTTCTTAAAACAGAAGTCTTGCTGTATCAAAATATATTCTGTAGTTCTCGTATGCAAAGTGTTAACATCTCCGTGCTCTATGCACCAAGTCGATGTAACCAAGCCGGTAAAAGAACTACTTTTAAGTCGCCATAACGAAATGAAGAAAACCTTTGCTTTAATGTGCAATCCATAGACATTTCCATAGACGCTAGACGTTTTAGAAGTTTGCGAGACAGTTTTTCAAAGTAGTCTGTTTGGATTGCTTGCCCATGTTTGTTCAGTCGATACGCTTATCTCGATGGCATCCGGGTTTAGACTACGTGCTTGAAACAGATGTGTATATCTGGAAGGGTTTAAAACGCTTAAAACTTGTAAAGAAAAATAATACTAAATTATACACCGCAACTCATAACTACAGCACATTTACCATTCATAAGTCCGCATGTGTATTTGAAATCAGATGTAGCGGTAATTTTTAATTCAGGCTAGCTATTTTGATTCCAAAAACCCCGCACTAGTTGAACGAAAAATATAACAGTTCAGACATCCCGTGGACTGTATAAATAAATCATAATACAAAGGTAGTCGGAATCAACACATGTCCAATGGCAAACGAGACCAAATATATTTATGCAATATTCATTGGTAACATTTCCAAAGCTCCGCGGTCTACACATTTGCCTCGCAAAGTTTTTGCATTGAGGATTCAGCGATACACTCATTACAGAGAAACTGGTGACGGTCCCGAATAACGGTACTTATCTATTCTTTAACAACTCGTGCAACATATTCAAATACATATAGCGTCAAGCATCTCACTCACCTTTAACGTTTTTACTAATCGCTGTTTTGAAAAACTGGTTTTTGACGGCGCAACAGCAACTTTAACGTTCATACCTCGGAGGAGCCTTGTTTCTATGCGGTGAAAAGTGATAGAAGAAACAATAGAAATAATATGTCCTTTGGAAGTGCAACCCCACGCGGTGCATTGGGCTACTTGAATGAAGGCGTGACGTAAAGTTTGGTTTTAATTTGACCGAATTAGTAGGATTCTAGAAGAAAATTGTTATTGTTTTAAAATTCCAACATCACCAAGACGCACAATTCCAATATCTTGACTCTATTACTCGTTACACGTGGTTCCGAGCAAGCGACTCATATCATAGACGCTAGAACCACTCAAAGTTTTGTTCTCGAGGAAACCGGGCGAAAATATCTGAAAAATGTCTTGGTCGTTCTTCTATCAAAATCACTACACATTTCCTTCTTCAGGTGTATCTGGCTCGTACTTACCTCCTTATACGGAGTGGAGGTGGATGCAATTTTGACTGTGGTCACGCTGGAATGTTTTCGAGACGAAAATATTCATTAATTATTATTTTAATTGTGCCCTTGTTTAAAGTATTAAGTCATACTATTTGTCCTATATTTCTTGGAGCATACTTTCACTATGTTCTTTCTTACCAAAACATTGGGTTCAACGACACAGTTTACTCACTTTCGCATGACTAAACTTGGTTTTGCCTTTGCTCCTTCGTAAGAGAAGCATCCTTCGTCGTCAGGAATTTGAATTAATTACTAAACACGTTTATGAGTATGAGTGGTCATGAACTTGTGTAACATGTGCCGAACGTTTAGCACGTACTTGTAGCTTTTATGAAACGAGCCTCTCCAGACTCCATGGGCAATTCTTAAGCTCTTTTAATGGTGATTCAATGATTCGACTTTACGATACAATTTACTATTTTCAATGCTGTGATTGAACATAGGTAACTTAAAAAAAACTTCTTGGCAAAAGAATAATGATTACTTAAGGTGGTTTCTACATAAATCTAAGTATAATAATTCTGTGAAATCTTTATCATATTGCTAAATGTGAGTAAGCACGGGTCATTGTTGGCATGAACTTCATACCTACTGTGTGACAGTAACAATCTCATCCTGTGCCCCACTAAGATAATGTCACTTCATCGGTTCGTTATCATTACATTAGCAATTCCCTATTTATTAATTCTCAGATTTTTATTAGCGAAGTGCGATACTGAATCTAAGAATTCTATAACATTACAATAAAATCTATTTTCACACCCAATTTCATCATGTTGATCCAACTACAATTCAAAGTGAATCGATTCACGAATGCGATTGAAATTGCGTCAAAAGGGAATACTAATTAGTTTTAGACAAACGTTATATTACATATCCGGTGTTTGGGAGACTAAACGTCATTGACCCCTGTGAAAAGAGCAGAGGCATTGCGGTTTGGTGGTACATTGAGCGATCGCGCATGCCTGCTTCTCTGAGGTGAGCCCAGTGCCTTCCAATAGAAATGACTTCAATTAAATAGCAACACCATTTTTATGCGAGCATAAAATAGCAGGTTGGCTTCCGTCCCTTAATATGTTCAGTATAGAGACAGTGCGACCGCATCTTACCGGCCGCCACTGTTGTCACTGCGGTGTTTCGCGGGCGGGCAGATTTATTTGGACGTACCCCCTTCGGGGGGCGCGGGGTCGGGCGTGCCACCCACCGCGCCACCTCCACACATTTGACTGGATCAATAAGTAAGCAAAGGATGCCCGAGCAGAAAAACCATACACCCGACCACCCCAAGGGGGCACACGTAACCGACACCCCCCCACTAGCGGGGGGAGGACTCCACAGATTGCCATTTTCTCTTTGCCTACGCTTTAATTAGTTGCGTAGTGACGCGTGTAGATCCATAATCCCATGTTATTAAATTGCCAAACAGGTCCCGTCCACTCAATAAACGAGGTAGACCACTGCAATATACGAGTACATAATCTACAACATGAGGTTCGCATAAGCTCATAAACTGCTAACCATTCATGACCGACTAATGTCAGAACATCATAAAAGCAAAAGAAAGTTGTAAATCTTCGGGAACGGGTAGTTTTTACCATTTTTTATATTCCTAAAGTTGCACTTGCGTGAATTTAAGCTTAGCATTATTTTTACTACACCAAACAGTACAACATCCAGTCTTCAATATTTCACTCGGAATGACACTATACCAAGATTAGATAAGCCACAGATAATTTCATGTGTTCCTGTACGCCACGACACACCTGAAATACACACTTAACAAAGCTCTTTCTTTGTATGCATGCTTATGCTCCCAACTGTGCTTTTACATATTCAAACGCGAGGTTTTAAAAGCTGTACTTTTCAAACCAACTTGTGGAAGCGTCACCAGGGGAGCAAGTGACCCACGAATAGTTTTTGACCACGGTTCATGTTCATATAAATAATTTATAAGTTACAGGAGCTTGTATCAATATATTATAACCAGACCTTTTCACGCAGTCGACACTCAACACTTGAAAACAGGTCCAATTTTCCACTAAAAGCATGAGTTTTATACATTCTGACAAGTCTATCTTGTCTCACAATTTAAAAACTTTGACAAAAAATTCACTACTGCAGTAATAAACTAGAAACTGGATTTCTCCAGATACAAGTTTTTTTTTAAATATTTGTATTAGCCTGTTATTCTGGTACACCAATCAGAGTAAGTATTTTTATTATTTCTTGTCATTACTCTTCGTTAGACAAAGGACTTTCTTCTATTAACCAGGTTACTTAACATCTCCATCTCCAAGTAGTCTTGCTTTATTTTACCCGTATATGTATCATATTTCTTTTATCTAACAATAGATACTTTTCTGAAACTGACGAATGTTAACGGAGACGTCGAACCAGACGATTTATTTAAATCTGCTAAAAACGATACTGTTACTCTGATGAGTATGACTATCATAACTGTTTTGTATTCATGCGACTCGCATGTTGTCTGTCGTCATTCCGCATTCCATTTACTTCTAGGAATATTATGACAAAATGCATAAGTACTATACCTTAGTATAGACTTCAAGGTATCACGCGTATTCTGGCTTAGCAGAGGTATCCTGTAGTATCAGATTGTCTGTTAGACATTTTACATCCTCCAAATCTTCATTAAAGAGAAGAACGTTGGTTATTTCGAAATTAATTACAGATAATGTTGCTTTTGGTTTTCTGGATTTCCGAGTCACAGATCATGTCATGGTTTCTTAAATCCGCAACTGCGCCAATTCGGCGATAGCTTCCAGTTATAGTCCACCAACTTTTTCCCACGCGCTATTCAAACACTACGTTTAATTTTTGTAATAAAGAAGCTTTATATTTAATCGAAACAACCCTCTAAGAGCCTCTTAATTGGAATCTCTAAATTGCTTTCTAATTTCAACCAATCATGGTGCAAATTGCTTGCCAGTAAAAAGTGGTTTGGTGTAAAGCTGTGATTTTTACGGGCTCTTCGCATCGGTCGTCTCGAGATCGGCTCGAGTGCGCCCTGGCTCTTTCCTCACGATCGCAATCGAAATAATTATCATAAAGTAAATCCCCCGCAATTCGGCGGCCGCCCCGGGGCTGGGGCGTCGCGGTAAATGGCGGGCCCTCGCCGTCGCGACGCTCTAGTGATGTCTATCTGTGTCAGCAACACTGTATCCTATCGATGAAAAAGCTTAGCGTATCTTACAGGTATCTGGTCGGTTTATGGGCAAGTCATTTGTAACTTGAATGCATACGGATACCGTTTCAAAATTGATACGATCAACAAAAACTTGTCGAATACCAGTCCAGTCTCCGTAAATGGCAAATGGGTTATTTTGATGAATAATTTTCGATTTATTCTGAAAAAGGTCTTATCAATAATAGCATAAAATACTGTATTACATGCAAAATCTTTCAATATTGTAACAGCGGCATCGATGTTCCTGTGAACTAGAAATGTAACACACTATCCTATACCTCTTGGTGGAGAGCGAAACAATCGCGTTTCCACTTTTTGCCTCACACCGCTCTCATGTCGTATTGGCGACGGAATTAAATTCGTCCGCTTGTTTTACCGTCTTCTCTCCTTGCTCTCTTTATTATCTTATTAATAACAATAAAGAGTTAACAACTAATCGGCAGCTTGATTATTGACGTGCATGTTTGTACTTATTTATTTTCTGCAAAAGCTTACATCTTTGCGCCATATTTGTGGAACCTTTGTACTGTAAATTGCGTGACATCTGTCGAGTAAAGCACACCCCATTTAGCTCTAAATTCGTTTAGTTCACCAAACACGACTTTTATTATTATTCGTGTTTGACAGTGAGGTGTCTGCATGGTAATAATAAGTAGCCGATATAATCCCACCCCACAACACCCGCCCCTAACCAATGGCCGCGTCGCCCGAAGCCTCTATCTTAAAACAAACCAACAAACACTTCACTGGCCTACATAAAAGCCTCATTTGTTTAGATTCTCGTAATGTTTCAATAATTGCTTGTATGTTTGTTGTATATGTTTGATATTAGAAATCTTAGCGCGTGACGCGACGCCAAACCGGGTGACTTTGGGCCCGCAGGGGTCGCGCTTTTGTCTGCCCGCGGGGACGACTGTCCCTTGTGTTTACCTTCGACAACGCCCCGTTTCACTTAACAATGCTTAAATGCTACGGAAAAAAATGCGGTAGGTAACCTCTAGTTTTTTATAATGGCTAAAGTGGAAAAAAATACAACAGACAAAGAAAGTTTAAATTATTTCACAGCTTTCAAAACCTATCTTCTAGGTCCTGTATACACATTTGTATCCCTTAAGGAACGTTAAATTGGTTTGAATTTTAAAGGTCAGTAGCAATTTAAGTTCAATAGTCCGAACGTATTTCGAGTAACAAAAGAAAATAAAAAGCATTTTTAGTTTATTCAAAAGACAGGTGTGTAAAGATATTCTTTTAGTTACTCAAGGACTTCGAGATGGGTAAATGGATAATATTTATTGTCGAATAACAATAAACAAGTCTCTCTTCGCGGGTACACTTATTTAATAAGAATAAAATGGAATGGCCGACATGTTGTGTGATACGCGTAGGTACAGCGCGTGTCGTAATGGCGGTCGGTACATCGGCACATAAAAATCATAAGTTGACGTGGACATGTTTCGCAACGCACCTGCCGCCCGCCGACCAACGACGGCTGCTGAGAACTTGAGGCACAGTCACACCACGTCAGATGTGATCCGAGCCCTTTCCAATCAACACATGAATGAAGGAGTCGCACATAAACTTTACGACCTATAAACCATTCATAACAGCTATCAAGATAAATCGTCAACTTTATACCATTACTGAATCACCTATTCTATAGAGAACATTATTATATTAGTATTGTCCGTATTAGGGTCCCCTCACTGTGATCCAAGTGCATCGGTAATCGGTACGCGCAAGGCAACCATGTTTCCGCTCTTACGCAAATCGCACTAGCGCGCCGCTCGACCGCTCTCGACACTCGTCTATGGGACGTGGTGATTCATCAGTACACAACTTGATGTTAATAAATATGAGATGATGTCTTGCGAAATTGTAACGTTGATTGCAACTGCACTATGCGTACCTACTACTTGTAATAATAGAAACATACATTTACTGACATGTACTCCAGCACTGCATGGTTTGTTACTTAGTGCGCGCAATTTGCTGGCCTTTCTCCTTACTTCTATGATCTATCGTTTAAAATATTTCTGTATAGTTGCAGTTAAAACAAAACGAAGTAATTTAATGTTAAATTGACCTTTCTGCAAATCGTCACCTTGCAACTATGCAAAATCTTCGAATTGACTTTGACCATTTCATCATAATTGCAATTGATGGGTAAAAGAAAACCTTTTAATTATAAGATCTGAAGCCACAGTATCTTGCGGGAAGCGGGTTTTTAACTTGACACTGAAAATGTTATGGTATTTTATGAATGAAGTAATAGTAGTAAGTAGTATCGACGTGTTGAAGTTATCTTCTTCCTTATTAGCATCATCAGAACAAATTCATGTAAAAGGTCAGTAACTGACCTATTAGCTCTGCGTTACAATTGTGAGTTGGCAACTGTCTCCGAATTCGTTTAAATCAGCACCACAGTAACATTCAAATAATTGTTACTAACGTGTTCACTTGTATGTTCCAGCGGCGATGGAGGAGGAATCTAGCGAGTTGCCAGGCACGGACGGCCTGGCGCCCAAACAGCGGCACCAGGCTAAACACCGGGAGCTGTTCTTATCCCGGCACGTGGAGACACTGCCGGCCACACACATCCGCGGCAAGTGCACCGTCACGTTGCTCAACGAGACGGAGTCGCTGCTCAGCTATCTCAATAAGGATGTGAGTATGTACCGGCCACGGACGAACACAACACAACACGCCGCTCATTGAAGGTCCACCCCTTACTCTCACTTAAAAACAAAAATAGTATGATCTGTGTTATCATCACCCTTCTGCCTTTATCCCAATTTATTTGAGGTACATTTTTTTATTTGAGTTTCAAACATTCTCGTCATTTCAGCAGTCACCTCTTTTCTAGCCATACCTTACATCCTAAATCGTATAAACCGTGTAATCGGAATTTTTCGAGGTTATGCGATTTAAAGCTATTCTACTCAACCTATTACAGACCATTGATGGGTTTATTGCATGAAGTCAATAAACTAGAACATTATGACTGATTGACTTTTAAGGAGTTGGTCTTCTAAACTCCCATACTCAAAGGTTAGCAATAAGCAGTACCCAAAATTTGTCACATTATAAACTACCGCCATAGAAGGAATGAACATACAACATTTGTATATTTTTTATTGTTAAACAATTCCTATGAAACTGATATTATAGCTACAGGGTCATCTTGAACGTATTGAAGGCCTCGATCATTTTGGACCAAAGGGGCTCTGTCTGGTATTCGTCAGGTCTTTTGTAGAAACGCTAAACAATTAAAAGAAGGTAGCTCACTAATTTTATAACCATCTCGGGATATGTTATTTTGTTTACATTAATCGAAAGTCACTGCTATGATTCTCTTAGGATTTCGGAGCTCCTTAAGAAAGAAGGGCCCTGTGCGCTTGTAAACAGAATCCTCTAGAAACGACGGCCCTTTATAATGAAACGGAGTATACCAAACAAAATTCAACTAGTATGTAAAAAGTAATGGTTCAACTGAATCATTTAATGTTTCATTCGCTATGTCTTTATTTGCTTCTAAGAACATTATCCTGTTAATGAATATTAATAATATGTAGTTATCGATAAATGTGCACATAGCACCACATTATCAATATTTTTATACCATGAACGTTGATCAAGTAGTCATGTTTTATATCCTGGTATTTTTCGTGTTTTATTAATCCTATTTGAGCTTATGTAATCGCCCTAAACTAAACACGGTTTATATGTAAACAAGGTGCAGGCAGCACACAGTCAAACTAAATTAAATTAGAAA
The DNA here is from genome assembly GCA_028554685.1 of Agrotis ipsilon. Classification (NCBI taxonomy): domain Eukaryota; kingdom Metazoa; phylum Arthropoda; class Insecta; order Lepidoptera; family Noctuidae; genus Agrotis; species Agrotis ipsilon. The sequence goes on along the minus strand of CM052973.1, from coordinate 11,819,655 downwards.
TCTCCATACTATAATGGGGGACTCATTTCAAGTCATTCGTCCGCGACTGCATTACAACATACGTGGGAAGATTAAGAGCTGATACAAACATTCTATAAATTACTTTAATTTCATTCCCTAATCAATGTCGCAACGTGAGACTTTTATATTGTTTCATTATCAATTTTCTCTTGTAATTACCATTTAAATGAGCACCATCTTGGAGTACCAAACAACTTTGATAAGTACATGTAATAAGACAAATAATAGTGTATGGCTATCGTGACTAATGAGTAGATACTCATCCCGTTTTATTTCAAGGTTAGAACATAGAGTCGCTAACAATCTCAATTAGGAAATGTCACCACGCCCTAATCTGATGTCATTTCCTATATCCGACGACCGTTTAAAGTATTAATATTATCAAATACACCATAGTTAGATAATCCCAATAACCAAAATGTATAATCACTTTTTACACCAAAAATTGATTTTCTTTGAATTCAAACACATTGTTGTAACATTCAAGGAATTAAACGTCTAATTTGAATAAATTGAATAATTTAATTTATAATTAGACTAAACATTTGGTTCTAAAGATTATGCAAGACATTAATTACTAAGGCAAAACATACACGAACTGCTTGAAGCAGTCAGTATTGACTGCCTCATGTTTCAAAATGCACAGAATACTATAGGTTTTTACCATTCGAACTGCACGAAAGGTCCGTGTATGGGCAGCCTAAGTTCTATACAATTAGTTGTCATGGGAACTATTTAAAAGACTGTTATCTGTTTATTTCTTTAGTTGTATAATTTTTTGAACCATAACACGTACTCATGAGAGATTCTCTTTTTGTTTCAGGACGCATTTTTTTATTGTTTAGTATTTGATCCTTCACAAAAGACTTTATTAGCAGATAAGGGAGAAATCAGAGTTGGAAGTAGATATCAGACTGAAGTAACTAATTTATTAAAAGATGGTACGTATTTTCTATTGTTTTTGTCTGTAGTTAGCGAAATGAGCTGTAGTTGTGTATTTTTGTGTGCTTAAGACAGAGTTATATAAAACTCATAGCATTATCTTGTTGGTCTAATCGTTGCAAGCGTAACATAAGAGCATAAAGTCCTGCGTTCAATTCTCAGGTCGGGAAAATTGTTATTCAGTGTTTCCATCAGGAATTCGTCAGTAAGGGCCAGGAGTCTGAATTCCTGCCCGGTTGATGGCAATATACTCGTTCTAATAACATTGGATTTAACACAATTGGCAACTGTTGTTTTCCATCCACGTCCAATTGAATAATTCCTTCAATATTAAGTACACTTTAAGGGATAACAGGCATGTAATGCATGCATAAAAACATTGAAACGCGACGCCTAACTAAATACCCGTTGTACATTATAGGTGAAGAGGACGTACGCAACAGTGAGGAGCTGGAGACGCTGGTGTGGACCCCGGAGCACGGGCTCACGGACCGGCAGATCGACCAGTTCCTCGTGGTGTCGCGCTCGGTGGGCACGTTCGCGCGCGCGCTCGACTGCTCCTCCAGCGTCAAGCAGCCCTCGCTGCACATGTCCGCCGCCGCCGCCAGCCGCGACATCACACTCGTATGTCACACACCATAACTAACATAATACTTTCCGCCACGCAAGTCCTATTTTTACTATCACTCGCTGCTCGTCTCCTTTTGGTCGTAGCGTGATGTTATATATCCTATAATCTTCCTCGATGAATAGACTATCCAATACAAAAAGATTTTTCAATTCAAACCAGTAGTTTCTGAGATTAGCGCTTTCGACCAAACAAAATCTTGAACTTTATCAGCGAGAGCAGCAAGCCTTGTCAGTCCTGGATTCAAACACCAAGTTGGGTTTTGGCATTGTTTTTAGGTGTTTCCATCTGCTATTGAGTTACGAAATTAGGATTTGTGTCCGATTGATTGCAGTAAATTCCCACTTACAGCATAGGACATAAGGGGTGGCATGTGGGTTAGCTAGTAATAGTTACACCTTTGCCTAACCTTTCGAAGATTATTTTTTATTGAAATGTCTGAAAATAATTCATTAATGCAAAAAGTAAGGAAAGACCAAAAATATGATAGATAGGCACTTATCCTATCCATCTTCTCCCAGACAAACGATATGGTTAGACAGACACAAAGAAATTCTTTTTAAAATTCTCCCGGAAAAGAAGTAGGGAATCCTAAAACATGCTGCCACAATGGAAATGCTTTCGTATACAACCAATAGCTGTATGGCCTACAGATGTCATTCCGACTCTAGCTGTTCAGTAAATAAGAGTTTATAAACGCACCCATGAAATAGAAGAAATTCCTTAGGTGAATGATTATTTGTACTGCCAGTCATTGCCTTGAAAGGTTCTATAGTGACACCTACTGGCAGCGCTACCCAGCGTGAGTACTCCACCACAACTTGGGTAGGGCAGTGTGTCATTAACAGTGGACATCTCTCTTTAATGACAAATAGTAATAATAAATAGTAGTTTTTAGTTCTTAGAATTTCTCTGGATCAGCTGTGAGATTTTTGTTGCTTGTAACACTGACATTTTTCGAGAGAATCGCGAATAGCGTCAAACAAAAGAGAAAATACAATGTACTTTAGGCATAACTTTATATTATACCTTTTAATTACATCACAAAACTTTCCTCACCCAGTTCCACGCGATGGACACCCTGCACAAATCCGGCTACAGCATAGAGTCCGCGCTGTCGTCGCTGGTGCCCGCGTCCGGCCCCGTGCTGTGTCGCGACGAGATGGAGGAGTGGTCCGCGTCCGAGGCCAACCTGTTCGAGGAGGCGCTCGACAAGTACGGCAAGGACTTCGCCGATATACGGCAGGACTTTGTGAGTATCCCAGAAACACTTAGGGATCTCCCACATGACGCGATTCCTGCAATTACTACTAATTAAAATTGAAAATCGTCCTTCCTACTACGATATAATGTTGCAATTCGATTGACGTCGTGTCGTGGCGAGCGTGTTTTGTTTTTCATCTACCCGTAGGCAACGGCACGTTATGTCATATGCCGGTAAAAATGATTTTCACTTGTAGTTGGAATCGGTTTGCGTCGCATAGCGTCATAGGGAACCTCCCTTGCATATTCTCCACCAAGGGGTCTGTAGGATTTTGACTACCGACAAAGCTTGAAGTGTTCCTTCTCCTCGCTTCTGACCGTTAGTCTACTTAAACCTTTGCGTAAAGATCAATCCAGCTATCAAATCCTGGTATTGCAACGATCCGAATGGTTGATCATGGATACACCAGCAAATTTCATGGTTCAGTACTAAAATAGATGGCTATGTTGAGTTAGTAGCTTTTTGGCTTTACATTCTAATAATAAATAGGACTATTGTAAAGACTTGAACCCTCTTAAAATTATGTTTTTAGATAACAGGAAAGTTACATTATAAGTAACTATGATTTAACACCTTGTTTCTGTGCTCAGTTGCCATGGAAGACGCTAAAGAACCTTGTGGAGTACTACTACATGTGGAAGACGACGGACCGCTACGTGCAACAGAAGCGCGTGAAAGCGGTGGAGGCCGAGTCCAAGCTGAAACAAGTGTACATTCCCAACTAGTGAGTGTTTGTACCACACGATGCATATTACTATGTCGATGTGATCTTCTGTTGCATTTATTATTAACTTTTGTTTCGCTTTTGTGTGATGTGATATAGCTTGTTGGATAAATGAAAAATGTTCATTGAACTTGCCATTTTGGTACAGATGTTTTACACCCCTGAGGTGGTCTACCATGACGTCTTAAAGCGTCAGTATTTCCAGTGTGGGAAAGAGATGGAGCCATACAAGTTGTCTAGCGCCATCTCGCTCCCTCACTGGAACTACTCAGGCTTCAAGATGTCGTGGAAGGCCACCCGGTCCTGATCTTAGCTGTAGCATTTAGGGTATCTTTCTTATTTTCCACCTTCGGGGATAACCATAGTGATATGTTAGATTCATAATAAGCATAATGTTTGCGTCGCTACAGCACTGTTTTATGATACAAAATGTTTCAATGCGCCTAAAGTCTGCAACGCTCGGTATTGGTCGACGTGCGTTTGGTGCACAAAATGCAATGAACTGGGACAGTTTTTTTTTAAGGTATTTTAACATTAAATGTAACAGTAGGTTTCCAAATAATGAAGTACGATTCAAATCCAATTAATTTAATTTCAAAATACCTTTCAAAGTGTTATCCAGATTTATCTCTGTGTCCGAGGTGATTGTATGACTTCTACAAACACGATGGACCAGTCTACCCTCGAACATCTGTATCATCAATATTCATTCTAATCCCTATTCACAAAATTATAAATTTTATTTACTTCAGCTTTTGAAATCGTAGTTTACTTATCCATCATAGTTCGGCTTCATCAATATGTTTGTACAATTGCAGCAACAAACCGAACCCGGCTCTAATAACGAGCAACAGTAGCAGCGGGAAGACGGCGCCCGCGGTACTCAATGGAGGCACCAACGGTACTGCCACCGTCACTGCCGGACAACTCTGCGCTTCCTGCCAAGGTAATAATTATAGATTTATTGGTCCATGTGTATACCCGCAAGGATATTCATAATAGGTCGCGGGACTGTCTCATCTGGTCACTGTGAGCCTGAAACGTAAAGGGCTATTGAAGGATCACCACCAGTCTGACAGTCTCTCATCACTCGCCTTTGATGATTCTACCACGATAAAAAAAGGTACATATATTCAGAATCGGCACATGTTAACTGGATTTATGAATATGATGAATCACGTATTTCATCATCATCATATCAGCCGAAGTATAGGCCTCCCCTACGCGATCCTATGATCTTCGTCAGATTATCTTGCTTTGCTGTTTTATAACTCTCTACTCACAGATGTTTTTCTTGCCGGATAGTTTGAAAGAGATACCACGGCGTTGGAACTCGAGAGCTATTGAAAGTACAAAGTGGATTTTAGACCACCTCTCAGACCACCCTGAGTACACATTAGTTCATTTACCAAATTACAAAAAAAAAAATGTGTCTATGATATACAAAATTATAAAAATTCACATTGTCGATCTTACATCCCAACAAAAAAGTTGAATTTCATTCAGTCACTATTTAAAGGGCAAGGGAAAAGGTTACAAGTTTTTTCACTATGACCTAATTATTTACTGATTCATAAATCATAATAGATCTCCGCTCAGCAACTCATTATTATTGGCCCTATTATTATTTAAAAAGGACTGTGTTATTAAAAAACCTCATTCGCTGTCGTTGTAGACTGACAGGTTCAAAGCAATACCCACCCCTCTAGGTCAATGTCTCTTTTAATATCATCATGTTTGCTAGATTTAGTTTATAATGCGTTTTAACTGCTTAACCGATCTCTATAAATCCAGTAGATCAAGAATAAGAGGGAAATACAAAACACCAACACGCCCAGTGCAGTTGCAGTCGCTAAATATGTAGTGTTGATGGCTGAGAGGGATATATCAGTAGACACAAAGATGACTCAGATGGCACACGCAGTAACTTGCAAATGGTCAGTCAAATACCGACTAAAGTGCCTTTTATAGACGACTAGCTGTTGCCAGCGACATCACCCGCTACAACTCGTAAAATATCCCACGGGAAAAATAATCGGGGTGTAGTATCTTATATGTTAAATCCAGTCTTTAAACTATATGTGTACCAATTTTCAGTTCAGTGTAGTCAGTGTACAAACATCCATCCATCCAAAGAAACTCTCAGGTTTATAATATAAGTAAGATAAATAGCGAATAGGCGACATTAGGTTCAAACTCAATATTCAGTATTAACCGATACTGTTTCTGGGTACATCCATATACATACAACCAAGTGGGTGAAACTCGATTAAAATGTCTGTAGTTAATTTTGTTCAAGTCATTTTCATTGATAAAAAGTCTTAGGTTACAACCTTGTAAATTACGTCATATAATAAACGTGAGGATTCATTTCCAGTGACAAGTTCAAACCAGTGGTACACATGGGGCCCGCAGCATTTACAATACAGACTTTGCGGCACATGCTGGCAATACTGGAAAAAGTATGGAGGTCTCAAGGTAAAGGTCTGAAACGTATTCTCATTTTTGCATGCCTTAGTGATATAATCAAACGTCGAATACATGTCTAAGGTTTACGTATTTGTAACAGACCGCTGGCGTTTTCGGTGAGACCGAAGTGGAGGCTGCAAAAGGGCCCTCGCGGCGAGGGAGAGGACACCGCACTGTCTGTGTCTCATCGCCCACATCGCTGCACTGTTTTAAATTGCGCCAAGGTATGTGAAATAGTTCTTCAAGCAAATTGGTGGATTATTGTTAAAAAGATGTTCGTAATGTGTTTATTGCTGATTTAACAATGCGTAGACTGTATTCGCTCTGAGCGTACCATATACGTTTATTGCAGTTGAGATACCAATTAATTTAGTTTAGTCCAAATTTAATTCTTGTTTTTTGTTCAGGAGTTCAAGCTGCGCGCACACCTGGCGCGTCACGTGGCCACAGCGCACGGCAGCGGCGAGGGCGCGCGTCCCGTCATGAAGACCCGCGCCGCCTTCTACCTGCGCGCCTCGCCCTTCACACGCCTCGCGCGTCGCCTCACGCGCGCGTTGCGACGTCCCAGACACTACGCGCGCTCGCCCTTCTCGCCCATCAACCTGGCGCAAGTCAAACACGAGTGTGAGTGCCCGGAACGATCCTACCGTATGCGATGTGCAACTTTGAATGTTGTAACTGGTGCAGCAATTAACGTGTGTTGTATTGCAGGTTCAATAGCGATGGCGGGGCTGGGCGGGGCCGAGCTCCGCGCGGCGGGCGCCCCGGGCGGCGGCGGGCCGGGCCGCGTGCGGGGGCCCGTGGGGAACGTGGCGGCCCGCCTGGCGGCCGCGCGCGGCACTCCGCTGGGCCCGGCGCGACACGACTGGCTGACACTGACGCCGCGCGACGCCATGCCCGCGCCGCCGCACGTCGCCTTCCCCAAACCGCCCAAGGCGCCAGGTAACACGCACATTTTCGTACGATGCGGCCAATTGGCATTATCATGTTTAAAGATTGTCGTTGCGAGTTTTGTACATATTTGGAATTATTTGCCCGAGATTGGGTTAAAACAACTTTTGCGGATCTGACTAGGGGCCAGAGAGACATTGCAAGAGTAATGCTTTGCGGCTTGTTTCTACACAAGATGCAACATACTGGAAATACCCATTTAGCTTCAGACTCGGTCTAACGGAATTATTTCATGGTAAACTTGATAATTTGTTTAGATGGCAGCCTAATGTACGAGCGGGTGTTGTCGCGCGCCGAAATAGAAGCACGCCGCGCTGAAGCTGCGCCTGCGCAACCCCTCAAGCGACGCGCTTACGACGACATCAACGGTCTGGACAGTCAGTATCGTTAGATTTTTCTGTTATATCTATGTCAATGTTACAATAAAATTTATACAAATACAAAACAAAAATTACTGAAATAAAAATTAACGATATCGTATTCTTTCACGCTCATTTGGAAACAGCGACAGGTACGCACAGTCTTTTACGATGTCCATAGTGATCAGTTATTTTCCGTTTCTGTCGATATTAACTATCGTCCTCCCCGCAGGAGGCTCCGGTCGTGACCCCGGCTCGGGCGCGGCCCCGCCGCCCGCCAAGCGGCCCAACAAGCACCCGGCTCCCATGCAGCGGCCGTCCCGCGAGCAGTACGCCGCCATGTGTGCGCGCGCGCAGGCCACGGGCCAGCCGCTGCCCGCGCACGTCTTCACACACGTCAGTTGCCCCGCCTCCCCGTAACCACGCTAACACTATCCGGTATCCGTCCCCGCCGACCGATGTTGTAACGAGCTCGTACCGTGTGCAGGTCAACGGCAAGCCGACGAACATAAGCGGCCGAGGCGGCCGCCGGCACGTCATCTCCTGGATGGACGCGCCCGATGACCTCTACTTCCGAGCGAGTGAGACCGCCAAGTGAGTAGCCACGCGCTCGCAGGACTGCACGGTATCACTTAGTTATAACATATCAACACTTCATGCTCTTTTCCGTCGATCTGTCTATCGAATTTATTTTCTGATAGTCTTTGAATATGAAACACATGTCAAACATCATACAAATCCTGGAAGCCTGAAGAACAATAAGCATTGAAAAGTAATCATAAAAATAAAACTGGATAGATTAATTGGGTATGGGCAGTGACGGATTAACCCTTAAACAAATTAAGCAATTGCCTAGGACATCACGTCTAGGGGGGCACCAGAAGAAGCATAAAAAAATCCTAAGGATGGATTTTATTGTGCTTCTTCTGGTGCCCCCATGGGCATCACGTATCACTCTCACGTCACCAAAAACTTACTGAAACAGCTTAAATTTTCTAGCTCGCTTCGCTCGCTATTCCATCGTGCGTAGGCGTGGTTACCTTATTTATAGCATTAACAAGAAAAATGCAAAAAAAAATCGAGCTCGCTTCGCTCGCTCTTGCAGATCCCTAAGTTTTGACTTGCCTAGTGAACGAAGTACTTCCCTAAATTATACATTCCTTATCATTAATGAATACGTAAAAAAAAAATAAATGCAAACACTACACAACAGGCTTTGTATTTTATTTATGAAATATGGAAGATTGAGGTGTTCTGGCACAGGTATCTTCATACTTAAAAGAAGATCTCGACAATGTTTTTGTTAAAAACTGTTAATTTATGAAATAAATTATTATTATTATACTGTGGATAGGTGGGAGACGGTCACGGCAACGGACGTTGCAAGGCGATTTCGGCCACAGTAGGCGCACTCATACGGATGGCGAGTAATGGGTGACTCGCCGTCCGATCATGGACTGTTCTAGGCGAGTCGTGTTCCACGCGCAGCTCAAAGAACTGTCAGCAAACTGACCTTTAGAGGGAAAAGACTGCCAGGGTCGCGGGACTATTTCATCAAATAACCTAATCCTGGAACGTAAAGGGCTATTGAAGGATCACCGGGGATTTTAGTCAGTACAAATCTGACAGTCCCTCCTGTCCAGGCCGGGGAGGGGCGACCTATTTGATGTAATTAATCACAAAAAAAAACCTGTGGATAGGGGGGCACCAAAGGTTTTAATTGCTTAGGGCATCAAGTAGTCTTAATCCGTCACTGGGTATGGGAACATGAAATTATTGTTTAGTTGCATATTAAGATGGATTTGGATATTGTCGACGTGTGCGGGAATTCGCTAACGTATGTGTGTGCAGGGTGGCGCGACGCAGCCTGTCGTGCGGCGAGCTGCGGCGCGGCGCGCGCGCTCCCTGGCGGGCCATGCGGGGCGGCGCCTGCAAGGCGGCGGCCGGCGCGGCGCCGCTGCAGCTGGTGATCCTGGACTGACAGCCGGCGCCGCGCCCGCCGCCCCCGCACGCCTACGCCATGGAGGCGCTGCTCGGCTAGCGCCGGCCCGCGCCCGCGCCCGCCCGCTCGTGCGCCCGCCCGCTCGTGCGCCCGCGCCGCTCGTGCGCCCGCGCCGCTCGTGCGCCCGCGCCGCTCGTGCCGAGCGCGCGACCTGTATATTCGCGCTGTACATACCCGCCGCCGCGCGCGACGCCCCCGGACCGAACGAAGATTGTATTTTTGGTAATCGAATCGCCGAGGACGGATTCTGTAGATAATATTTTAAACTATATTGTTCTTATGTGGTTTGATCTGGCGTCGAGCAAAATAATGTATTTGATACATAAAACGATATGTAAGTCTAATTCATTCGGAGATTCATTGTAGGATAATTTACAATTTTTTTCATAAATAAAGCACAAATTGAAATATAGGTTGGTTTTATTTCTTAAATCAAAATCATATATTATAAGCAATAAGTTAAGATAGTGTAAAACAAAAACTTATAGCTAATGTCAGTATTTTTTACATCTACCAAAAATAACATAAAATTGAACATAGTATTGCTTCTGTGGGACTAATTTTGTTAAAACAATATGTACCTAACCGAAGTCTTAGAGACTTGAGACGGAAATGGAATAGGCTTGAAAACTAAGCCATCATATCGATATGTAGCAACTCTTACCGAGACCTGGTGCCATTGGATTAGCATCAGGGGTCCTAATTTTGATAACACAAAAAAATTGTCGCCTAAACTCAAAATTTATCGATCACATTGTTAAAAAATTATAAGACTATTGGTGGCCCGGTTTCCTCAGCTAGGCACCGTGTGAATCAAATCATAAATGATGGCATTTATAACATATAATATCAAATATGCATTTAAGAAGCAGGTCAAAAAATAATGAAAATGGTAGGTAACATTTTAATTTTTTTTTTTGCCTGCTTCTGAAACACGACGATGACGTGAAGCATGAAGAACGTGAGCATATTTTCAGTAGGTGTTGAACAATATTGAATATTATGCAGTTTAACATACTCTGCAAAAGCAACGTATTGTTATTATAGTACTGCAAAATGCAAATGGACATTCCGTACGGCATAAGATTTTTGGGCGCAGTTTATCATTGTAACAGCTACTACTTGCAAACTACAGTAATGCGAAACTCTCAGAAGTTTAGATTCGTTAACTACTACGGTAATTTTGTTTTTAAGTTATTTTTCGGTATCCTAAGCTCTGGCAAAATCATGGTGTTTATATACCAGTACAACCACTCGGGGAACAGACAGATGTGAACCCATAGTCATAGAGAATGGACAGATTAGGTTTGCCTATTCTCATGCCTATGGACAGTGAGAGACTTTCCATACCACGTTTTTTTGTGCTGTCGACGCGCGTGGCACGCAATCAGGGTGCTCAGCAAACTCAAGACTGAAGTCACGACGTTACCTTTAAGCCTGCAATACAAGTTGGTCGAGCTTAGGCCAATGCGAGCGTAGTCAAATTAATACAAGGCAAGTGCCACTGCCTACACGTTTGGCAAGTTCATCGAATACCAATGCAAATGCCAATATAGACAAATTTTGCGGAAATGTCCACACGTTGACCGAGTGCTCGGACAACATGTATTGCAGGCTGATTTATGAAATGTAGCCAGCGGGGCTCGCCGCGACGGCTCCCCGCACGTCAAATACGTGTGGTAAAGTTGAGTTTATATACACTCAAATGTGTAGATGATACGCAGAGCCGCGCCTCATTAATGCCTAAAAAACGTGGTGTGCAAAGGCTCTAAAATGTGAGAGAGAGTGGTCACGTAGTTTTTCTCCATGTTTCTACAGGTTAACATGAATGACATATACAGAGTGTAAGGGACAGCCCTCCACAAACTTTCAGGGCTTGCTTACTAGATGAAACTGAACAATCTTCCACAAATGCTTTTTTGTGGAATTTCCACACAATTTCCTGGAAAAAAAAAAGTGGAAGGATATCCCTTACTCCCTGTATATGGCTCGCGGAATAGCTTTCTCTCTTTCTAGAATAATTTAAATACCCAGGTTTTGCTCAGCCTCAGCCCTTTATCTATGAAACTCATAACAAAAGCACCCTTTTAAGATTTATTTATTTACGGGGGCAAGCCAACTCTAAAATCAAATCGAAGCTAATATCCCACGTTCAGTGGCGTAGTAGTGGCTGAGCGATCGGACTGCTGTGCTACGTGTCGCGGGTTCGATTCCCGCGGAACAAACATTGTATCTACAAGTAGTTTGTGTATGTCAGTTTAAATATTTATAAACGCACCCACTGCACAGGAGACATTCAGTGGGCCATATACAAAAACCATAAAAAACATACATTCATCAGTTGGCCTCAGCCTCCACCATCAATAGTGATGTTGTCGTTGTCGTTTGTAAAAGCACCCATCCCGTCCCACCCAGGGACGGGATGGGTGCTTTTTGCGCGAGGACTCATTTGATGATTTTAATACGACAAAAAAAACCACGTTATGGGATGATAATTTCTTATTGTGGGTCATACTAATATTTGTTCCATACGGGACGGGAAGCCAACCCGCAAAAGTTTCAGATTTCAGAGTTATTTGCTGAAATATAATTGGAAAACTGAAACATGGGAAAACAACTATTTTGTCTTTTTTCTTCCTGCAGGTATGCATATTGAATTATAGCGAGTACGAACGTAGTTATTGTGTCTGTCTGCAACCTCTTAGAGCAGAGACAAAAAAAAGTCAAACGAATAAACGCAATAAAAAAATAGTTCTAGTTAATTGCAAGATGGAGGGCAAGTAAAGAAAAAGCAGGATTTTAAAAAGTTATATTTATTCGAGTAATAACTACATCTTAATATAAATGGATAATAACTATTTCTCGGTATGATAAATATGATTTTAGGGGGATTTTAAGACACCTGCAAGATCGCGTCTCACTTATTTTGAAAGCACTATCACATACTTCAAGTTTGTGTTATATCATCGCGTAGAAAAATATTTTAGCATTTTAAAACACCGGTAAAACAATGTTGTAGCTGGGAGAAGTCTGCACTTTCTATAAACCCATTTAAAAATACTTAAATAAAAGCTTGTGACCGACAACCCTAATGAGGAGATGCACCAGGCGCTAGCACGAACTGAGAATTATTGTCATATAGCATTAATAAATCCACCAGTCAAGTTTTCACTTTACCCGCAAAAAGTGAAAGTCCTCAATAAAGTTGTCGCGTTGTCAAATGGCACTCAAATGTACTTCTTACGTTCTTAGTACCTAACAATGCTGATGGTGAACAATCGATTTTATTTAGCCACCGGATATAGTAAAAACACATTATTTGACGAATGACGAGTATCTTCTACCGTACTTTCGTTCTAAGAATGGAAAAAATCTTGAAAACATAAAAAAAAACACCACTTTTAATATAACTAGCGGAACCAATTCATAAGATATGCGGAAGCACTTCGTAAAGTTAATTAATTTATTATTCTTTGGGATCATGTCACTGCAAAAATATATGAGGTGATTGACACGATGCATTAACATACAAACGGCGTCACCACACACTTGAATAATAATATGATCTCTTTTTATTGCGACGACAAACAGGGGTAATTCCAAACACCGTCGAGTATATGCAACCCACGAACAAAGATATTAAAGTTTAAAATAATGGACTAGTGGATAGCATATACTCAATTTCATTTTTCATTACAACAACACAAATTTTAATATAAAAAATACAGCTTCCTCCTTGCTCCACACCACAACATTGAAATAAAGTTGTTCCTTATATTTACTCAAGAGTTAAATTGAGCAGGATGTATTATAGCTACATTTACACTAAGTCAACTTAGTTGGAGGACAACACAATTGTTACAGTAGGCCTTCGGTTATATAACTATTTTATACAGTTCCATTAATGATAATATTACATCAGAAGTCAGTCCCTTACCGTCATTTAACTGTTCTTATAATACATAACCCCATACTTGAACTAAAATTGCAGTAAATCTAGCTCTACGTTTTAATCTCAAAGCCTGCAGGAGCCCAGCTGCTCCTCGATCACCACTACAAGACAGACTCCCGTCATCAGCGTAAACAACATAAAATACTCGTTATAAAAATACTGTACAATTACAATAATTATTTGAAGGTAATAAACTCCTTACTGATAAGTCGTAAACGATTAATGCTCTGATATATCTACGCCCCGAACTTCCATCAATAATACACCATTCACAAATTATATACAATGTCTCTTATTTTTATACATGTTACATAAACACACATCCAAATTTGTTCCCAAAACTGTAGTCTTTACCTCATTTTATTTTCTAAATTAAATAATGAGATCGAACATAAACATATGGAATTTTGCAAATGAACAAGGAACAGGAGCAAAAATTAGAAATATTATATTGTATACAATTTTAATTATATGAATATAAGCAGTACCTATGTGTTATGTAATGTTGTAAATTTGGACGAAGCCAGAATTTTTCGTAATACTTTTCGTTTATAATTAAATATGATCTTAATATCTTTATTTCTTTCAAGGCACTGAATTTAACAATTGATAACTGTATTTTGTTTATTTAGATCATCTTAGAATCTTACCCTAAAATAATAGCCAATATTAAAATATTCAACTCGCAGTACAAATATTTCGTATGAAAATACACACATGACTCTGCATACATACATCTATACTAAAATATAATATTTCAGTGTAATATACATTAGTTTGTAAATAGATCCCCGAACAGAGTGCTCCGTCGGAAAACGACAATCTATACAAAAATATTTTTGCAAGTTTGCAAAAGATATTTGCTACAGTTACAATATATAAAATACATAATCGCATCAGCGCGATCACAAGCGCTGTGTTAGGTGGGATCTAGTTTTTGGACTTTTGCATGCGCCAATCGTTGAGTGTGACAGTGGAATGTTCATAAGACAATTTTATTGACGACATGACACCACAAGTTTACATATTACTTGTCTTCCACATGTATCATTATTATACTTCGTAAAAATCATGAATATTGCTGTTTCGCTTATATGCTACATATTAATTTTAGTCTTAGATCGCATTTTCATAATACATAAATAATGCACGTGAAAGGTAGCACATGACAAAGCGGGACCCGGTGACGTGTGCGTGTCTCATACGACGGAGCGAAATTGACCGAATTTATTAAAACAATGTTTGTTTGTGTGTTCAGTCTCACGTGTCAGACTTGCGCCAGCGCCGTTGATCTCAGTGTTTTGATAAATTGAGCGGCAAATCTGCAAATATATAAAAAAATCGGTTATAATGGGCAACAGGTGTATCCTAATGTTGTTTTTTAGCTTCTTTTCCTGATGGTAACAGTAAGATTTACATCCTAATTAATATTTTTATGAATCCATGTCAAAGAGAAACTACGAAATTGAAAATGTAAAAACAGCAGACTTGTGGGGTAAGTAGTACTCGCAGTGTGCTTGTATTATGAGGATGTAAAGTTTGCAGCTCTATGGTTTTTTTGCCTACACCCATGAGAAAAACGTACAAGTTTTATGTATGTTAGGTAAATCAATGTTGGTAAATGACCTTTTTATTCAAATAATAATGATGACGTTTACATTTTCATGTTTTCGGAATGAATGTTACTCACCTGAAGTGGGTTCATCCTTAGGTATGTGGTCGTTAGGGAGTGGCATCGCGAGGGGC
Organism: Agrotis ipsilon; assembly: GCA_028554685.1. Lineage (NCBI taxonomy): Eukaryota > Metazoa > Arthropoda > Insecta > Lepidoptera > Noctuidae > Agrotis > Agrotis ipsilon. The sequence goes on along the minus strand of CM052973.1, from coordinate 11,804,597 downwards.
GCCCAGGGCCCGGGCGGCACTCCAGGCGACATCGGGTACTGCATCCAGAGCGGTGGTGGAGGAGTACGGTACAGGTGCGGGCCCATGTACGAGTACGGGTACATGTAGGCCATATCGCGGCCCCACTCGTCGCGTGCCGGCGAACCACGGTACTGCGCGCCCACACCTACGCCGCCCCACTGCCGCACGCCGTACGGCGACGTGGGCGGCGGGTACGGCGCGCGGTACCGAGCAAGCTCCAGTGGTGGCGTGGGCGAATCGCGCGCCAGTCCGCCCTGCCCCGGCGAGCCCATCAGCGCGGAGTACCTGTAGCGGTAGTTGTCCGGGCTGGGGCTCAAGTCCGGCGAGTTCACGCTTGACGGTGACTCGGTCTTCAGCGACGGCGGATGGGAGTGTGGGGAACGCTTCGCTTCCGGTGACCTCCTTGTGGGGCTGTCGTCTGGCATGCTTAGCAGAGAGTGTATGCTGTAGCTGCTAACGTTCTTTGATACGTGACTTGGCGTCTCTTTCCTTGGCACTGTGCCGTTGTGCGACCGTACGGGCGTCTCGACGGCTGGTTTGTGCGCGGTGTGGCTGGGGCCGGGCGACGGCGGGTAAGAAGCCGTGCTCAACGCTGGCACAGTCTTCGCGCGGCGCTTCATTCCCTGGTCTTCGAGACTCACTCGCTCCAACTCTCGGAGAATGCGTTTCCTCGGTGAGACCATCATGTGCTCCTGCCTGCAGTTCGCTAACTTTACGTTGACGGGCGCAGGCAGTGAGGAAATTCTCTCTCGAAGCTTGTTTATGGTTTTCGTCAACTCCTTACGTCTTATCGCTGGTTTCGTCTTTTTATACACCCTTAACTTACGATACTGATACGGTTTCTTTAGTTTCATATGATAGTATTTTTCTCGATCGTATTCTGTCCATCGATCGTCATCCGAGTTGGTCTTCGCTTTGGGAGTGGTGCCGTCGACTACGTCTTCGCTCCGACAACCCCTATTCTCAGGCGAGCCGACGTCTCCATTCTTTTTATCGCACACTCCATTAGTCAGAGTTCTCCTGGAATTGCTACCGTTTACCATTCCATCCAGGTGGGTGGTGTCATACGGTCTCCTCCGCTTGAGCCGGCTGGCCACTTCGATAGCGGCGGTGTGCAGCGTGCTCGGTCGGCAATAGTACATGGCTAACTCTTTGGAAATGTTTCTGCGAGGGGCAGTCTGCTTCCAGCAGTGATCTCGCTGCCAGGGCGAGGACTGTACGGAGCTGTTGTCGTCAGAGACGGACAACGAGGCGGAGGGCGGGTGCGCGGCCGCAGGAGGTGTGGGCGGCGCGGCGGCAGGGGGCCAGAACGTCTTGCGCGGTACCGACACCCAGCCAGCTCGCTCGCCCTCCCGCGCGCACCCGCGCACCAGCTCCAGAATAAACTTTCCATCTGTAAAAACAACACATACATACTTTGATGCCGCATATTGCTCCAAGCATTGTAAGATACATGGTTTATTCAGTCTCATTTTTTCCTCTGCTTGACATATTTTAACAGCAGTTCGAAAACCCTATACCATGATTGTCATGCAATAAGCATGACAAGTAGTAATAACACTGAAAATATTATTGTTTAAATAAACCTATTTGATTGGTTTCTCATAATGAGCAGGCACTTTTATAAATCCTCAAAGCCCTGATAAGATCACAATTATCAATGGTTTAAATCTATTTTGGAATCACAAGTGCTGACTACATCAGCCACTTATAATGTGATAATTAGTTACTAATCCCTATTTCATGTTGTTTGATGATAAAAAATATTATAAAGTGCTGTTTAACTAAACAATTTACACACTGATAACCAATCATATTGTAATTGCATTATGATAATTTTCATTTGTTTAAGAAACTATTGTTGACCTATATTTTGTTAAGCTATTAAAAGCCATTAGATGTACTAAACACTATTGGTATACAGAAGTAACAGGACAACACAAAGGTCAATCAACAATATTGTACAGATTGTTGACACATGCATCTGTGTTGGATTTTGTTTATATTGTTGTATTTGTTAAGTGATTGAGCACTTCATATTTCACTTGTCTATCCACCTGCTTGACTGGCTCATGTGAAGTTGACATTGACCAACAATGACATCCACTCACAAGTGCAAGCCAAGTAATTATTGAAGAACTATCACATCATGGTCAGATTAATATTGTCCATTTACAAGCTGGGCATAGTTTCTCCATTTTAAACTTAATATTGTTTACCATATGTCCGAATTCATTTGTGGAATGTAAAAAAACTAATAGCATAGTCCATTCACATAATTAATGTTGTATAAATTACTAATCTTACCATAGCAAGCCAAGAATGTTTGCATACCATGTTATCTGGCAAAAACAAGTTACTTTGACACTAATACCTGTCAAATAAGAATTTGTAAAGAATTTCTTATTCATGTATGATATTCAACACAATTACTATTTTATATTTAGTTTTCAATAATATCACAACATTCCATCAGCACAGTCTACACTAACTGATCCCAATAAAAATAATTCACCAAGACATTATCAAATAGTTGTTTGTTTCCGCTAGGGTGACCACAGCACCTTACGAAACTCACAACAATAGTACAGAAGCTGTGCTCAAGACAATTGGCAACGGACCAGTCAAATGTGCTTATGTAGGCTTATCAGAGCATGAATGACTTTCTAGTTTTTCTTAACATACTAACTGGCCCAGTGGGTACCACAATGAACATGAAATCTAGCTATGAAAACCCTCCTTTTCATTGCCATACATTTAGTGGCACTGTGTGATGTGACATATGACACCCACCTTTGAAAAACTTTAGCCTCCCACCAGTAGCAGAGAGTGTAGAACTGTTCACAGGAGCATCCTCAGTAGCACCCTTACTACTGCTGTTACCATTCACGCCATGTCTTCTGTCTACTTCCTCTGTCATTTTGGTACATGTTGTCAGAGTTGTGTTTGTTCCTTCCTGTATATGCATTTCATGTCTGACCGCTCATACATCACGCGAGCGACACTTTAGTCCGAACCGTCTCGCCATGTCGCACCGAGACTGGAGAACTCCGACGCATCAAACACTCGCGAATTCGGATCGACATACAATATATCCGTCAAAGTCCTCATCCTAATGCCACCTGCGGATTGTGGGCTCCACCGAATCTTTCGTATAAATACATTACCGACACGGTGACTTCTGAATTGTACAATATTACGGTCGATCCTGTTTCTTATAACACTCTACGATTCTCACTGTTTAAATAATGGCCACACAAAATCGCGACGCCGGATTCCCAATTAAAATCGGGCCCACGACACAACTCGATAAAAAGCTGTTCGTTTTTCAGTACATAGTTCATTCACACCCAGCATCCATTTTGATTCGTTCAAAATCAAATATGATCGTTCTTTTGACCACAAATAAACTCGAAATCCGAATGGTCCGAATGCGTTCTTAGGTGCGTTTTGTTGTTGCTGCTAACGGCCAATTCAATATTCTTCACAATCACACGGTTGATTTTTCTCAGGCGGTAATGAAACAGTCCTAAATTATTTATAACACAAACCATAATTTACAACAAACGTGACTAAATTAACTATCCACATATACGTACATACATATACATCGTTGTATGCTGTGGTTGTATGTATCCATGAAACTGAATCCATGAATGAATAATCTGGATTATTTACACTCCATATTTACACCCCACAATTACCCAAAATAGTTTTGAGGTCTACTGCGATGGTTTCTAGCTAGGTCAAGGCAACTTTATTCAGATATGAGCATTTCTTTTTTATCGTGGTAAAGTCATCAAATGAGTCCCACCGGTCCCACCCCTTCCATCCAGCGGGAAGGACTGTCTGACTCGTACTGACTAAAATCCACGGTGTTTTTCAAAAGCCCTTTGCGTTCCGGGGTCACGGTAATTCGTTAGTCCCGATTCCGGCAGGCAGTAACTGACAGACTGCGGTGCGGGGTGCGGCCAAGCCTGCGTTCACCTTAAGTCTATTGGGTCTATGGGTAGACTTTTCATTTTTTTTTAGTTTATCTTATCTGTATTATTTCTATAATCTGTGAAGTACGCACCGGCAGCCATCTTGGCGGCCATATTGATGTTCAATATTTTGTTTCAATTTTGTATATACTTCTCTTTTACTCGTACGTAAAAAGAAAAAGAGGAAGAAAAAGAGAAATTGACACACCACTTTGTTTGCTTCAGTTTTGCATGAGTCGTTTTTGGCCGAGGAAACCAAAATTCTACCTCGTGTTGTTATTTTCAAAAGATTTTGGTTGTTCTACGTGAATTCTTAAAAACAGGACACCATACAAAGGATAATAACAGTGAAGCAAGATGACTGCATCAGAAGTTTCGTACAATCGTAAAATAATATCGGAAGATTTGTCGAATGTTGAATTCGATACCAGCGAAGATGTGGAAGTTATCCCAACTTTTGATTCAATGGGATTACGGGACGAGTTACTACGAGGAATATACACTTATGGTATGTTTAATTATATCAAGTCAAACTACAAATCTATTCGCTCTGTTGTGCATTCGCTTTGACGCGGCAATACATCACCTACTTTCACATTTTTTCAGGTTTCGAGAAGCCGTCCGCAATTCAACAGAGAAGTATACTGCCTATAGTTAAAGGCAGAGACGTGATAGCACAAGCACAGTCTGGTACCGGTAAAACTGCAACATTTTCAATTTCCATTCTGCAGTCCTTGGACACCACATTACGCGAAACTCAAGTTCTAATCTTGTCGCCCACTCGCGAGTTAGCCACTCAGATTCAAAAAGTGATACTAGCCTTGGGTGACTTCATGAATGTACAGTGCCATGCTTGCATTGGTGGCACAAACCTCGGGGAAGACATTAGGAAGCTGGACTATGGACAGCATGTTGTCTCAGGCACACCTGGTCGAGTGTTTGGTAAGTTAAATTACAATTTGTATGTTAAGTGGAAACAAAATGGTTTAATGTTTAGTTTTCATGATCTTTACTGTTCAGTAGCTGGGTCAAGGTTCATATTATTATTTTGAAAACATCGCATGAGTGAACTGAAACTAAGAAAAGCAAATGATCACAAAACCATCAAATCAAATGACATTTAAATGACTAATTAGCAAATTGTTCTATGAGCAATTTGCTCATAGAACTTTATTACTAACATAGAATTTTATTCACAGTCAGTCAAAAAAGTTCAAGTGGTTTTAAAAACACTATTACATTATGATTACAGTTTACTATTTAAGATTAATCATCATCTGTCCAACCTTTTCCCAACAATGTCAGGGTCGTCTCCCAGTATTTTACATGGACTGAAATTATGATTAATATTAGATTCAAAACAAGATGTTTCTTTATTTTTATTTAGGGTTGTGTTCACCAATTTCTATAAAATAATATTTTTTTTCTAAAATTTATTATGGAAAGAAACAAATTGATAAACAAAACCAAACCATTTTGAAAAAAAAACACCTGTCTTGATTTTCTAACTAGAACAGTCACTCTATGCAGTTTCTAGAGTTACGGCACACAATGTTATTAAAAAATACTAATATGACATTGCTAAAAAACTTTGTATACAAAATTTTTGTATGTTTGTTGTTTCATAAAATTCCAAATTGTAGTTCAACTGTTGTGTGTTGCTCATTTAATCCATTTGGCCAAAATTGGAGTTTTATCAGGGTTCAGAGTAACACTCTTGCTCACAGATCCTAGATTTGCATACAGCTACTTCTGCTGTTACTTCTGCTGTTTATACTTCTACAATTTATAGTTTTTATTATATTCCATTTTCTCTTTTGGAAAATGATACATTGTTCATCAGTTTTCTGTTCTAATATCTACTAATTTATGGCAATTTGCTAATACTAACGCTTCTAATAGGATGCTTAAAAAAATTTTAAACATTAATTTATTTTATCTTTCAGACATGATCCGGAGACGTGTACTGCGAACACGGTCCATCAAGATGTTGGTACTTGATGAGGCTGATGAGATGTTGAACAAGGGTTTCAAAGAACAGATCTATGATGTTTACCGTTACCTGCCGCCTGCAACACAAGTTGTGCTCATTTCTGCCACACTGCCTCATGAGATCTTGGAGATGACTTCAAAATTCATGACTGATCCTATTAGGATCTTGGTAAAACGGTATGTATCCGATTTTTTTTTTGTTATTATTTCTGAGTACATTCATCAGACTAAGGCCCGTATTACAGAAAACATCTTAAAACTAGTTTGCTTGAGTATTGAGTGATGTTCTGTAATATGGACCTCGGATTACCTTGGTAGTAAACTATTTTTAATAGAAATGTCTCATCACAAGGTCAGCTCTGTCAAACTTGTCTAAAATTTACAACAACATGTTTACAGTGATGAGTTGACACTGGAAGGAATCAAGCAGTTCTTCGTAGCAGTGGAACGTGAGGAGTGGAAGTTTGACACTCTTTGTGACCTCTATGACACACTGACCATCACCCAGGCAGTCATCTTCTGCAACACTAAGAGGAAGGTTGATTGGCTCACACAGAAGATGCAAGAAGCTAACTTCACAGTCAGTTCAATGCATGGTGATATGCCTCAGAAGGAAAGAGACAACATCATGAAAGAGTTCCGGTCTGGACAAAGGTATTAGTATAATTTTTACTAGTCTAACAAAAATTGTTCAACACAGTTTACATTATCTGCAGGGGAGTTGCGTATGATTCGCAACATTATTATAATGCTGTCTAATCATTTATTTTACTTTAGACAGTTAAGTACTAATTAACTGGCTATAAAAATTAAATGAGTTACTGATTCAATAACATTAGAAAAGTCGCCTTTATTCATGAAGAATATAAAACTGAAACAAAAACAGTAAATAAATATAATCAGGGGAGAGCTATGAGGAACATCCAAAATGCCAAAAATAGTCAGGGTCCCGATTTCCCCGAAAAAAATACTATGGATTCGATTCTTGTCTAGAAATATTCCAGTTTTCATTACAATCCGGCTCGAGACTAGATAATATTTATGTGATTTTCCGTTCCGACGGCGAAGAATACGACGATTGATTTATGTCTGAATTTATGATTACTTTCGATGCACTAATTGGCAGCGAATACACTCGATCTACGCATATGAATTATCTTTTTTTTTTTTCATAAACTTATCATTTTAGATTATGTGATTAGCACATTATATTTTTACCGTGTTATAAAAAATGAGGGTTTTTTTTTTTTTTCTTTAAATGAATTTGCCCCGCACCACTAGGACTATCTCCTGTATCGTGGAAACGCCCAGACCCGAAAGAACTACTCGTAGTTCATACAAATATTTGCTACCTCCGCGAATTTGAACCCGCGACACGCAGCGCAGCAGTCCGATCGCTCCGCCACTGCGCCAATCCAATTGCTAATTGTTGAACTGCGATTAGTTACAATCACGAAATTGTTGTAGGAGTTACAACAAGATGAATTTTTTTTATTCAATGATAGGTTTGCTTTTGACCACAATCTTGCCCGAAAAGTGACCACCATCACCATGGACAGTCCCATTCTTACGTCCTTATATAAAGACTATAGTTTTCGCTTTGTAAGATACATAATGAAAATTGTTTTCTAAAACTAATGATTTAACATGAAATTGCAGACGTCATTAGTTGAACATTCTTGTATAATTGCTTGTTACTTTGGATGACGTGAGCAAGCGACCAAGTAGGTATTGCCTCCAGGTTGATGTTGGATTTTGTTCATACTGTTATATAACTAGCCTATATTGTGACACTGCTGGGTAAACGCGGGAGGCCTTTCCTCGCAATGCTCACGATTGTGCACTAATTCCTTCTATTTGTCAAGGTAGACAGACATCCAGTTCATTGTGCCATCTTCTTCCTGTTTTTCATATCAATTTTAAATTGTTTCAGTCGTGTCCTGATCACAACTGACGTGTGGGCGAGAGGTATCGACGTGCAGCAAGTGTCACTAGTCATTAACTACGATCTGCCGAACAACCGTGAGTTGTACATCCACAGGATCGGCAGGTCAGGTCGTTTCGGACGCAAGGGTGTCGCCATCAACTTCGTCAAGTCAGATGACATCAGGATCCTGCGAGACATTGAACAGTACTACTCCACCCAAATTGATGAGATGCCCATGAATGTGGCAGATTTAATTTAAATATATATTTACACCATCTTTTGTCATCTTTCTTACCCAGTGTAAACTGGTGGAACGCACAGTGGTGAAGGAATTAACAGCACCCAAATACTTCTTACTTTGTAAGCTATTTTCTAGATGTATCTCGGTATAAATTCTTAATAAATAAATTTAACGTAACATGATAGTTTTATTTTTGGAAGAAGCAGTGCTTTTAGACCACCAACCACTTGAATTAGGGCCAAGGCAACGGCCTAGTACAACACACAACACCAATTTGAAAAATCGGTCCACCAATGGCGAAGTATCGCGTAACAAAACACGCAAAAAGGTAAAGCTCATCATGTCGTCCAGGTAGGCCGAAATTAATAAAAATGCTCACAAAAAATTAAAAAGTACTGCTGAACCCAACTTGATGAAATTTTTATGGGACCAAACTGCAAGTATCCTGCATCGAACAAAAAAGCAATAACACTAACGGGACTAGAAAACCTCGGAATAACGCTGTACATACATAAAAAAAAAAAAAAAAAACATACCGACCCGAATTGAGAAACTCCTCCTTTTTGAAGTCGGTTTTTAAAAAATCTGTTGCAATCACGACGCTACGAAAGCAAGACATCAGAGTTAAATAAATTACAGCGGCTCACTCATTTAAACTTACGGTCGAAACATTAATCACAAAAAAATTCTTTTGTTGTGGCGCCCGGCTTAACTTTAAAGCCGCCGTACAGACCCAGACATCGCGAGGCGTGCGACAAGAATGGTTCGTCTCATCATTGCCTAAAACCTGAGGCATACGATGGTACATTTATGCGTGCCGCGTCCCGACCTAAAATGCTCAAAGCTGAGCTAAGCAAACCACCCACGCACGGTTTGTTGTGTTGGACTTGCTGTGATATTTGACGCCACGCGTCTTCCCCTTTTACATTTATTGTTAATAATCAGAAATGTATAGAGTCCACAACACTCTATTAATTCATAAACTGAAACCAGCTCACGTAGTGACTCGGTAGGGCCTCCATGATGCATGCGCCAACGCAACACAAAACACCTGTCCGTCCACACGGACGCGCACGGTCCTTACTGAGGCGGCTTGTTAGCAATGATCGTATGGCGCGAATGCTCCACTGGAGCACACACGTCCACACAGCCCGAGGAATGCGATACGAACCATTCGTGTCGCACGCCTCGCGATGTCTGTACGCGGCTTTAAATTTTCGTAACCCCGTTCATCAAGACTAGTCTGTTGCTCAATCACGGCTGAACGGATTTGGATGGAATTAACCTCAGAGATTAGTTTATGCTAGTCTGGAATAAAATCAAATTATTTATTTCAAGTACGCCAGCACTTTTGAGTTGTCCAAATCACAAGACGATGGTATAATAACTTTGGAAGTACAACGTAGTATCTTTAAGTAGTCTGTGGGAAGTGGTACTTTAGGTGCCCATTTCAAAGCGTAGATCTCTATAGAAGTAAATAACACGTTTAACCCGGTATTACCTTTCCGTGGGATATTTTTTTTTCAGTCAGGGCGAAACCACTGGCAACAGTACCCGGTACAACAATGGTACATTGTAACTATGGACTTCGTTATTTCAGGATTGGTTAGGGACGCGCCAAGCCATCCTCACCTTCCACCTGACGCAGGTCCTTACTGGACCGGATGTTTCGGGAGGTTCCTGTGTCGGATTGGGCGATAAAAAACGGTTGGGTGTTACTACACTATGAGGATCACCCAGAGCACACGGTGGAACAAACAGTGGAGGTGTGCCCCACTTGGGCAGAGCGTGTCTTTTGTCCTCCCGTGTAGGACCAGGCTCATATATTATAATGTCTGTCATGGACTATGCCACGGCGCATCGTGTTCCACGCATGTCTCAAAAACCTTTAAGAATCTGACATAGAGAGCCAAAGGCCTACCGTAATCGTGGGATTTCTAAACAAGTAACCGTGACCCTGGAACGTAAAGGATTATAGAAGCAATACCTACCATGGATTTAAGTCAGTACGTGTTTTACAGTTTCTTACCGCTCCAAGTAGGGCGGGAGCGACTCATTTAATGAATATCAAGCTAAAAAATAAAGGACCTAGGAGGTTTTACTTTTTCGTAAGCTACCTTTTAGCCACCATTATTGCAGGAACTCATGCACATGCGCAGAATGCCCAATAGGAAAGAAGAGCTAGTGTTTAGGTTTTGACGATGATCAAAACAAAAACACTTGCTCTTCCTCGTAAATTTTAAGACGAAAGTCAAGTGTCATTTTGTTAATACCTACATGCAACGAAATTTTGTGATTGATGCTGCTTGGTGGCTAATAGAAAGTTCTGAATCGTAACTGTGTGTATCAGGATTAGGTCGCAAGTTGTTTATACAAAATGGTAATCACTACTAAAATAAAAAGCAACCTTTATCTACTTCCTGATTATGTTTTTCCTGTAAATCGAATAATTAAAAATAAAAATTTTGGGACTAGAAATAATTACACCATTTATGTATTGAATTTACAAAGTTTATGTTAGTCAAACAATGCAACACAATATTTTGAAAGCAATGTTTACAACTAATTTACACACATTTATACATACATACTTAAATCAAACTTATCACTACAATAATTTTACATAACAAAAATTATGTATTAATACAATGTTAATTCCAAAAGATTATTGTAATGACAGCTAAGCTCTTGGAATGTTACCAGAACAGGTCAGAAGCCTGTACTCAATACTAGTGTACTACTATCCACAAGATGGTGCAATATTAATTTACAAAACAATAATTTAGTTAATATCGTAGAGATAATAAATAGTAAATAAACATTTCTTTGTACAAATAACAATTTTGGGAAGTTAAAAATATAATTTAGTTTGCCATTTCAAAGAATTCTAAACATTCTAATTTGCTAGCCATTGGCCTTTACTTGCTTGATATGAAGCGATGATGAAATACTAAATAATAATAGGTACATTTATAAATGTTACATCTGTAGAAAAAAAGTCTAGAAATATATACAATTAATATATATTTTGGCATTTGCCACTGCTTCTGATTCTTTAAAGAATTTTAATCACATGATTAAGAAACCATGTTTCCATATTTTACGTTTATAACACTTACACATGAGCCTCAAGTTAAGATAATGTGTCTGTAAAAGTAGGTCACATTTCAGAGATCACAAGGTCTAAAGATCATCTTTCCCAATATTTGGCAAGAAAAAATAGTGTTGATATCTGGATATCAGTTTATGGATATAAAGTTTTATTACACACAAATAAATAATATTATTCAGAGCTACTTCATAACTCTCATCATGCCTGCTGATAATTATTTAGTAATAAATAAATCACAAAATGGAGTGATGCAATTTGTTTCCTCTTAGGGAGACATTTGGACGCCTTTCCTTATTCTTAAGGCACAATTGAAAAATCATATATAATTTCTCATAATCATAAAAAATGGGTTTTCTGTTTGTTAAGATATCTCTTAATAAAGAGGAGAGGATGCATTGCATCATTAGTCATCACTTGCAAATACTTCAAATTATTATTCTTAGGCCCTAATATCAAAAAAACCTATCAAAAAATCTGTCAAAAGTTACAGCTCACTCTCAGAAGTTGCATAGTGGGCATTCCAACGCCTGTAAATGAAAATTCCAATTGCTCCCACTAGCAGAGCAACTAGTATTTCAGTGAGCTGATCCAAGAAACTATTAGTAGGTTCAACTGATTCCAACACTTGAGGCTCTGGCTCTTGGACAGGCTCTTCAACTGGTGGCTTAGGAGCCTGTTCCTCCTCTGCTTTAAATGCTATCTGGTTCAACACTGACTTTTCTTCCTCGGTTATTGGTTTAGCTGCTGTTGATGACAACAGTGCTGATATCTCTCCACATTGGGAGCACACCCAAGTGACAGATTTCTTGGCGAGCACCTTACGTTCAGCAGGCGAGTAGTCGAGTGATCCGATAGTCCCTTCAGCTGGAGTTGGCATAAATGCGATCAAAGCCAATAAGGCAGTTCTTATTGACCATGAAGGTTGCCATGTCTCAGGGTGATGCCCAGAAATGGACAAACAAATCTTTTTGTTTACTTCAAATCTTCCGTTCGGCGTCAGAAGTATTATGTGAGGTGGGTGCATAGGATACTCTTTGGGCAGTAATATCCTGCCATGGTAGATACCACCCTCAAAGTCTGTACCTTTTGGGCCTTGCACGGTGAAGTGCCACTCGAACAGGTTGTCTTCCAAAGGCCGCGCACAATATTCTTCTGTGGCCTCCGCCAACTCCATGGCCTCTCTCATTAGGCGTTTCACGCCAGGACATTTTGTGTTATACTTTTCACTTATTTCTGCCATTTTCTGCAAAATACACACAACAGGTAGAAACTACTAAAAGTATGGTAATTATAATGACGCAACAAATATTGGTACACGTATGTTATTGATGTAATCACAAGAAAATTTGATAACAAAATCCTTTTGTATATGGCCTCAGTTATTAATTGTCAAAATGTCAGGTGATTGTCAAGTTATGGCAGCTGAGTGAAGTGTTCCTACTACAGAAAATAAAAACGAAAAAAATATTTGTATTTTTTTTTTCTTTTCCACCTTAGTGTTGTAGAAAAAATAGTTGTGGACATGCTCATTTTTATATGGATTCGAAAATACGAAAAACCAAGGAATTCAAGAGAACGACGTTCTCTGAAACGTGAAAATACGTCGTATTTTCCAAGGGTATTTTCACTGCAGAATCGCTCTTTAGACTTCGCTGTCAGTCTGTCCCTTAGAATAATAACTAAAGCAGTTATTATTCTAAAGCGCCGTATTCACCATCTGTCACGGCTGTACGTCATGCACGATGCACGACGCAAAAACAACGTGAATAGGCTTGACGTACGTCCAGTACGTCATAATCACGGTGTTTTTGCTTCGTGTATCGTGTATGACCTTGGCGGGACGTACAGCAAGATGGAACGTGAATACGGCGCTTAAGGTCTGTCCCTAGCCTGTGTCTCATGAACGAATTTTCACAGGTAATGTTTATTTATTGTAAATGTGTAGGCATTTGATTTTATGTAGTGGGCGGTGATATTTAGGTTAAAAGGTTGGCCCAAATGGAGGCCTTTTTTTATCGTGGTAAAATCAAATGAGGCCTCCCACTCCGGGCAGGGCGGGAGGGACTGTCAGACTTTTACTGACTAAAATCCACGGTGTTCTTCAATAGCCCTTTGTGTTCCGGGGTCACGGTGATGGAAATAAGTCCCGCGACCCCGGCAGGCTTTGGCCCTCTGTGAGAGGGCCCCGTCATTTGCTGACAGCTCTTTGAGGCGCGCGTGGAACACGACGCGCCGTCGACCCGGGCCAAATGGAGGCTTGAAAGAAAGATCCACGGTGTATGAGCATGCACAAATCGACAAGTTACTGGTGGTGTTGTGTACAATAGTCTACTGTGGTTTACTTACTGGTGCTTTTAATTCTTATGACTCATATTATGGAGCCAGCAAAAAGTTCATTCGTTTTATTGTCGTGGTTAGTTTATCTTTTTTTATGTTGGCAATTTTGTAAAATCGACCCGAAGAGAGCAGGCTGTCTTCTTCAAATGTCAAAAAACCTAAATTGTGAAGGTGCAAGTTAGTTAGTGATTAAGATTACAGTTTGGTTACTCGTTATTTAAATAAAAAACAACTAACATATTGAAGAACAATGTTGGATCGGATGTCTGACTGCATTTACATCAATGTGACATTGAGTACTTAATCCCTTGTATTCTTGAAACATTTGTGTCGTAAACATTGCAAGATGGGTAACATTAACAAAGACAAATCGATATATATGGCTAAATATTCAGCATTTAGTCCCTATCGCATAAGGCAGAGAGAGCTGGGTTATCCGGGTTCTATCGGAGAGGGCGATGCTTTCGCAAAGAGTTTGTATTGCGGCATGAGACCCATCGCATCGTGGGACTCTGAACGTGACAAGATTCCCCCGACTGGAGGCGTTTTCAACCTTGAATTTTCCCCGGAAGGGTAAGTATTTGAATAACACATGTTAGCCTTGACTTTGGTTTCGTTGCTGTTCCATTCTAAATCCATGTAAAATACATACAAACAATTTATCTGCTAATTAACTTGATTTATTGATAATCATGTTAGATGACTCTTGTGATCATTAAAATAGCATTAGTGTAGTAAATAATACATTACAGACAAATGATTAATGATCTATTAACATCAAATAATGCTTTGGCTTGTCTATGACTGTTTTCAAAAACAATAAACTTACACTTTTTATTTTTTTTTATATTCAAAAATAATTTGCAATTGTACATTTTTGGTCTCATATGTCTGTACCATCTGTCTCACCTACATGTTGTATGTGTCTGAAAGGATCATCACAGACATGACAGGAAGTTTTCATTGATAAAAACTGTACACACACACAAAATAACTCAAACACACTTGATTCTGTGTGGTGTTATTAAATTATTGAATAATTTTTGCTCCTAACTTGACAACAAAGAACATACTAGAACCATTTATGTTTCTTTTGTGTTAACACTCAAGTTTGTTTTTTTAAACATTTTTTAATTAAAACCTATATCATTAAAACCAGTTTCCTAGGAAAAAAAAAACAGATACTGATTCAAGCTACTTCAACATATGCAGCTAAATAAACAGCTATGTATTTTTTGCTCATGTTTCTGAGATAAAACCTTCAGACACATATGAAAAAAGACAAACTGCTAAAATAAAATAGGAATGATTTAAATAAATAGAAAATTACCAAAGAAGATGTATAGTAGTAGTATTAGTTCATAATTAATATTATACCAAGATTATGCATCCTACTTCCTACTAATATTATCAAGGAAGGCTATGGCTTAATAACATCACAGTAAGACCAATAGGAGCCAAGCGGTGGGGTGAAACCGCAGGGAATAGCTAGTATTATAATCTATCTATCTCCTACAATATAAAAATGGGTCGCAAAATGTGTGCTAAGCTCATGACTTAAAAACAGCTGAACTGATTCAGATAATTCTTTTTTTGTTATGTTTGTAACCATCGAGACCGGGTTTTAAAGGATTTCCACCCGTGCGAAGCTGGGGAGGGCCGCTAGTAAATGATAAAAAGTAATCATTCAACTAAGCAAATGTATAATTTTGATTGATTCCTGCAGAACTTTCTGACAGTAAATGTAAACATTTCAGGTCCTTATTGGTGGCTGCTTGTGAAAAGAAATCAGTACAAATATTTGACCCACTCACCCATGAGAGGATACATTCAGTTAATGGTGCACACTCAGATTGTGTCAACTGTGTCAAGTAAGTATTACTTTAAACTTTATTTGTATTCCTTTAGTGTTTAGAATTGATGCTCATGTTATGGTACTGTTTCACTGGAAAAGTGTGTGGCAAGCTTGTATCGCGTTTAGCCAATTTGCAAGACTGTACTCGAACTTGTTTTCGCGGACAGTGCAACACATTTGTGCGCGACAGTGCAACATATTCACTGAACCAAGTCCAGCAACAAGTTCATTGCTCACTTGTGCGCAAACTTATAGAATATGTAATAGGTGGAAGGCTATTGCCATGAATCCGGCAAATTCCAGACTCTGTGGCTGCTACTGAGATAATCCTAATGGAAAAGCCCAATAACACTTTACCTAAAACAGGAATTTAGCCCACTTCTTTTTTGGGCCTTATCTTTTATGTTGAAACAGATTAATAGTTATAGTCAAAAAATAAATTTCTTTTCTGCCCTCCTGAACACAATACTTGGACAGTTGGACTTTCATTCAGAATCTCTTATAACTTTTAGATTCCTAGACGGACGAATGTTCGCCACCTGTTCAGACGACACGACAATCGCGCTATGGGATGTACGGAACCTCAAGAAGAAAATACGATCTCTACTAGGCCACTCGAAATGGGTGAAAAACATAGAATTTTCAGTTAAAGATAAATTACTGGTCACTTCAGGACTAGATGGCAGCATATACACTTGGGACATAAATTCGTATACAGAATACAACCTTGTTTACCAAAGAGTTTTTCACACATCAAGCCTCATGCGATGTCGGCTGTCTCCGGACGCTAAGCAGATGGTTATGTGCACGACTGGCGGACTTATTGTTCTTATACATGATTTGAACTTAAATACACTAGCTCAAGATTTGAATGGATTTAAGGTTTGTTCGATTTTTTTATTTGGTAACAACAGCGCAGCGTAAGTTCATTTTGTCCCAGAATTTTGCCGCAATGCTGCACAACTTTCGTTAGTGTTCCCTGCAGGCCCTATGCTACTTTGCGGGGTAGCAACCCATTCTGGGGTCTTGAGACAGTCTTAAAAGGGCACTGTGACCGTGGAACTCAAAGGACATCAGAAGGAACAGGGTGAATTTTTACAGAGTCTGGCAGTTCGTTCGTTCCACTCCTCTCAAGGCGAGAGGACTCACTTTTACCATCCCTGCAAAAAGTTTTGCTGGGCAGAATTTCTGATTGCTCATATGTATTTAAGGCATGTTTTAATTTCGAACCGCGAACGGTAGTAAAAGTTGAGAATGAAGGTATAAAAACCCCTTCATAAACCATATTTAACCGTAGATGAAGACTTCCTAAATATCCATTCCATCTTTATTGCAGCCGAATCTTTACCGGTTGATGCAGATGAGTCGGCAAACTATACCGGTCGCCGCAATGTATGACCACTTATTTGACAGTAATCGTAAGGAGAACCGAGTCGAGTTTGTGTCAGACTTCCCGGATGGCAATGATGCTGAAGTGGTCAGCGCTTTGCAGGTTTGTGGTTTACAATTTCAGAATATTTTTATACTGGTGCCGCACCAGGCGACATTTTAAAAAAAAATCTAAACCATAAATCATATTTTTACAGATTCACCCCCAAGGGTGGAGTGCTTTGAGCAGGAATATCAGCCATGATGACAAATCAGAGGTGAGATTCTTTTAGCAGGTATACCATACTGAAAAGTAAGGTAGATATTTTACAACCCAAATTAAAAAGTAAGTTCGAAAAACAACCTACCGCTCTAAAATGATTTACTGTAAGGGAGAGAATTTATAATAGTTATGCCTTGCCCCTTGCGCAGTGGACATGCATCCACGACATCCAACCGATCAGCGAGTCGAGTACCAAGAGCACACGGGACACGTCCCCGTCGGGCGGCGGCACGTACCCCGGCAGTCAGCCGCGTGCCATGAGACGTCGGTTCAGGACGGCGCGTATGGTGCGTTCGTCGGCGCATCATGTCAACCCCATGTGAGTTACGAACTTTATACTACTTCAATCGTTCTGTCTGTTCTGGGCTATTGGTCTTCTAAATTAATAACTTTTATTTCGGATATTATCAAATGATTTATGGGAGCTTTTAATGGGCGGGATCGTCTACTAAAAACTAACCCTGTTTCTTCAAGTGCCTTTTACATTTCAGTTCACTGTAACTCTGTCGAACAGTCTCGCAACCATTTTTAATTTCCTCCTGAAGGCTTATTATTCGGCTCACAAGAATAAATATTTATCCTACTTCACTGTGTTGGAATTATACAGGACGTGTGACCTTCCAAATATTTCTGGAAAATCAAGAAGACTATAAATAAAATCATAAGTCACCATAATGTTTCAGTGGCAGTCTTATCTTATAATATTGAATTAGTGGATTGTAACTGATATATTCTAAATGCGAAGTTTCGTTAAAAATAAGGGATTTAGTGCTTTAAATAATAATTCTTTAACTACGAAACTAACAATTACGCTGGGCGACATTATTTTTTTTTTTTCGTGATTATGGGTGCTTTTGTGGTCATATTCGTTTGATATGTATAATGCAGACATTGTAAACTCAAACAAAATGAAACACATTATATTTGTAATAAGTTCAACAAAACGTATAGGGTACCATCTCTACTAAACGGAGACTTTGAAAAACCCCAAACCAAAATACATTCATTAGTACAAGTTTCAAAAGCGCGATGCAGGTCTAGACAAAACCTTAGTATAGTAATTAAACAAGTAATTTAAGATTAAGAACAACATTAATAAACTTTTAACTTGGATTATACTTTAGCTATCCCCACCTCTGTCTAATGAATTGGTAGTGATGGGGATACTGCTTACCCACAGCATGTGCAAAGTATTTTTTTTTTGCTGTGGTTAACTACAATTGACACGCCGTGTCTTGCATGGTTGTGTGGTTTTATTCAACAATAGGATGTTTGTTGACAGACACGACAATCTTATACACGGAGCGTTGCTGTGGTAAATCTGTTAGTACATCTGTACAAGCAGGCGTGTGGTGTATGCGTTAAGGTAGTCCGCGAAATTCAAAATAAAAACCTACATAATTTGATTTAAAATAAGAAATGTTGAGTTTTGTGGGCTGCCCTAACACTTCCATCTTATTGTAATAAGTGGAGGTCCGTTTGTCGACAGGGCGATGACTCACATTCACATAACTAGGGAGGGCGACGTCCCGGCGGCAGGGCCCAGCTCGTCCCGCGAAGCTCCCGCTCCTCCCGCGCCGCAGCCCTCCCGCCTCGCCGGGGTAAGCATGGCCCATAGACCCCTCAGGCTATCTCACGTACGCTCTTTCATTAAGGATCGGTCCACGAGACGTGTGGAGCGGAGACAATTCGTGCAATATTCAACTTATAGGAAATACTCTTTAAATGGGGATGGCAACTGGGGAACTAATGGCGCTAGTATAACTTGTTCCAAGCATCGTCATTGGTTCTAATCAGTTTAAATCTTAAAGGTACTTTAAAATAGTACTACGTCATTGGTCGGATTAGGAGTAAGCCATGGTGGCGCCATCTTCAATTAACTTTGACTGGCCTTCCCCATTGGTCCACTATTTTGTCTCTGGTCCGCTCGTCTCCAAAACCATGTGTGCTTTCCACACGTCCATTACGTTCATCTGGATTTATACACTCAAAATTTGTGGGATATAGTATGTACACTACTTGTAGAAACACAACGTCCACCACGCTTCATTAAAGAAGGGGCAAAAGACACAAAATGAAACCTAGTCTATAGAATATTTTAGACAGAGAGTGTATGAAGTGTGCTGTCTGTTGGATAGCTTTTCTGGGACTCTGAGCCTTAAAAACTTCACATTGATTGCTCTTCCTATCATTATTGTTTGCATGTAATCCATATGATGTAAAGCTAATAAAAGTCAGTCTCAGTCTAAAAAACTGTTTAGTGAGATTGTTCATCATGAGACTGTTCCAGTGTGGTGGATAAATGGCTTATTATTATTAGACCCAAGGGTTCTTTCAAGTATTACGATTAAGAATACATTGAAGCTGGTTGGTAGTTACGTCATCAATATTTATTATCAAGTTTTGATTTCTACAGAATTTCGTTGGTTTTAATTATAAAAAAACAGCTCTAACAATGTTTACGTAAGGAAGGGAGAAGTATTTTGCTTACTTTTTCTGACAATGGGGTAAATTAACAAAAAATCTAGTTACATAATACTTGAATGACCCTCCATCTGTTAAAAGTCCAAATTCCCGTATTCACAAAATTCAAATAACAAAAAAAATAACATTTCATTGACACAAAAATAACATAAAAAAAAAATCTCACTTCAAATACAGAATACGGGAGTTTGAACTTTTTGTAGTAAGTAAAAAAAAATAACGAAGGCTAGTATATTCTTCAGGGTCTTTCTGGTATACAGAATGACGTGTGGGAAGCTGCGATCACGGTCAAACAGCAGCGAATACTACAAGAGATGTACAACAGGTGAGCTTCGTAACAATGCATGAATGCTAGCATGTAGCTGCATCTTAAGGCCACTGTACACATTGGGCCACCCTACTTGGAGGTATGTTGGTAGTTGGCGGCAGTATTGGCCAGCCAACCGAATGCTGTCGGTTTTTCGTGCCCCAATCAAAGGATCTTGGCGTGCTTCGCAAACAATCTTTACACGTTGGCCCAGTGTGTAAACAGTGACATTTGGAATTCATAATTTTGACCCAACATGCTGGCCCACTGCCTTGGCGCAATGTGTACAGCTACCTCTAGTAATAATGTATGCCAGTATACCTTATACACTTTCATTTCATTATGTAATATTTAATGCTTTTTACTATGCGACCACGCTTAGAGGGAACGTCAATGACCTTCATTTATATAAACGGTCACTTTTAAAATTACGTTTGCAAAGAACTATGTATGCTTATGCTTTGTGTTATTATCTTGTATTTTTTTTTCCTTATTTTATAAGTAGGTACTTAAAATAAAAAAAAACTGAAAGTAGTGGCCCAGAGGGTCCAAGCTACCGGTGGTCAGGGGTCGAGAGAAAGGAACCTCCTAACAATGCGAGCCGTGTCCAAAAGACACAGCGAGCTTATCCTGTTATTGTTATTTTCATATGATTATTGTTCTGCACGCTATTGTTAGAAACGTCACAATATTTCACCATCACAGTTTCGTTCTTATCGTAGTCGCATAGCACTTTACTGATCTGTAAAATATTGAACCAGCATTTATGTTAAATTAATGTTTTGTGTATAAAAAGCTTTAGGGTTGATTTTTCAATATTCAGATGACTTTATCTGAGGAATACAAATGGTGGTTTGACAGGTAATCTATAGAAAATTATGTCTTACGTACTTCAACCAAAGGCTGACCTTGGTTGAAGCACTACAGTCACCACTGTTCCTGTTTAACCACTTCACAACCATAGTGCTATCACAAGTTAAAATTTGGTTAACTTCAGACTTGACAAGTATCATTTGAATTTCGAAATGATGTCACACGAAGGATACGGGGTCTGTATAATTAAAAATGTTCTAAAAAGCCATTCTTGTCATTATAATTTTCTCGAGTATGTACCTGCATTGCGCTTTGAACAATTACAACATACCACAACACATTGCAATCAAACACTTTATCAGACTGCAGAAAAGGATTATGTTTTTAACACGAAGCACGTAATTGTCATAAAGAACCAACATATTTGAACCTACTTACATAGCTAACAACTTTTGGTTGTGTTGCCACGACTACGATACGACGCGACTGGCCGCTATCTTGGACAAATACTGCCGTCGTAAATGAAAAGAGTAACTTAAGCTACACATCCATTTACGTTACTATGTTTTCAGTTAAGGCGGCAGAATATAGGTCCTTTCACGACCTTCCCGCTGTGAGCGGTGGTTTAGTACGGGGTGGTGAGCGGTAAAAAATGTTTAAAACACGCCACGAAGCGTCGCCTGTGATTACGTGGCGTGGTACGTAACGCTCCATCCCGCCGCCCGGCCGCACCGCTTACTGCTTGCACCAAAGTCGGGCCGTAATACTGGTCAGAACCCCGGCTTTGCGACCACACTTCCCTCTTGATCAAAGGTTCAGCGTCCAAAATAACAGTCTGCCGAATGACAAGTCGTAGTCGAGGCAACAACAGGCAACCACACATAAAACACTGCCATATCTCAATATGAATAAAGTCTCATTTATTAGTGAATGTTATGAAGCATGTGAAAATGTTTTGTACAATTGAATGGAAAAGCATGTACTTCATAGTTCATAATAGAGTTTAGAGTTGTTAAATTTCTTTCAAAGGTCGGGTTTCACCACAGGCAATAAAAAAAGATTTTATGTTGAAAAGTATATCTGCTAAGGGGTATATATATAAACATTAATTAATTTAAAATTAATCAAACATAACAACAGTAAAGGGCTTGTAAGATTCACTTTACAGTACCTGGATCAGCTTACCAAATAGCGTGAATAAAAACATGTATAACACTGTAAATATCCTCGGTTTTATGTATGTACTATGCGTTTCAATTAAAAATAGGACCTTGAAGCCATATTTTGACTTCATGCACGCTTTTGTATACTTACACGCTTTTAACATTAACATTCAAATGTATGCATCGCTAACATCATAATACTATACACAAAATAAATATTTATATTGAAAATAATTTGCATAGTGACATACTTTTTGTTAAAAGTAATCTATGTCAATATGGCGTCAAGGAACATCCATTCTTTGTTCAAACGCAAAATAAAACACCAAATACAATATAATTTATACAATTACAATTTGCAGGCGTAGCATGGCGCCATAGAAAGGGGTTTTGTCGACGGAAGAATAGACAAAATGACAGAACGTAGAAATATTTTTATTGTTTTAAGCATGGTAATGTAAACAATAAACGTTCTTTTCCTCAATAGTGTACGAATGGTGTCATATTTGTGCAAAAAAACAGACGACTTGTGTAGAAATAACGATTAAATATTTTTGTCTTTTCTTGGTAGAATCGCCATGCTACGCGTGCAGCGTCAATCTACTAACTTACATGAAATCCAACAATCAATATCTACGGTGTTTTTTAAAACGGATCATATCATCCTTTGATACATATTACTAACCCTTGCAATACATCCAGAGGGCAGGTGCGACGCAACTTCAACATGCAGCGTATAACGGGCATCAACACTGGCATCCAGCCACCAGCTGTACCTAGCAATCGGATCGCGCTCACGGCTCGCCACGTTGACGGAGACTCGCCAAGGTATTATGGCAATTGTGGCTAGAACTTTAACTTTTAAAAATTCTGGGGTCCTACTAAAGTTTAAAAGAATGTAATCCTAACACACTTTTCCCAAACCACTGCTATTTCTGAAAGCCCAATTTAAGAGATAGCTTTAACATTTCCCGCTTTGAAGTTCATGAGAAAACAATGCCCTGAGGAGTTTATAACTAGGCCAATAAGCACAAAAGGGGACGTTTACAACTATGCTATTCTTTATGTCGATGTCGACTAGTTCTTCGGCCAGGGGCCACACTGCTATTGTATCCTCAGAAAGTAATGCCCAAGTTACGAACGAAATTCTATGAAACGAAAATTTTACATAACTAAATAGAAACTAAACTTGAGCGTCAAAGATGCCCGATAAAAATCTGCTGCAGCGGGTTATCTAGCAGTCGCATAAGCATCACTCTAACGTCCATCATCCGCCTGCTCATCAGACCTGGTTTTGTAGACTAATAAGCACTCCATAATATTTAAATTTATCATTTCTTTCAACCAGCTTTCTACCCATCTTTGATTTAAGTTACAGCAAGAGGCTAATCAGTGTGAACTTTCTAAACGCTCACACTTAAAAAAATTACTCTGTTTATGGAAATAGCTTTTCACTAACCACTTGTATAAATCTGATTAGCAATTTAATAAATGATAAATCTAATTAGTTATTTACCCCAGTTAGATTATCAAAAAATTTACGAAGATACGACGCTTTTAATCTTGACCATACGTTTTTCGTGCGTTCTGGCTCCCACTTGCGATTTTTTATGCGTTTTATTTTTGTAAATAATGACATATCCATTATTTCTCAATATTCTTACTGACGGACTAAATAGCCTGTTGTGTGATTGTGTTTCTGTGTGCATGTCCGATTACCAGTGTCTTCGTATCATTTCAGAAGTTTGTCTCCATCTTCGTCAGGGCAGACGCCGTCACGTGATAGTCCTGGCACGAGTGATGAGGAATTGGCTAAAGTAGGCATCAGACAAAACAAAGAACGACTACTGTACTACACGGAGGAAACCAACGAAGGAAAAGGATTTATCAAGGTAGGAGTCGTACCTCGGTAGGACGTTGAGGAAGATTGTTGTATTCTTTACTTCATTTCTCCCATAGCAACCCTTTAGTCGGCGATTTTATAGCACGGCAATCTTTGAGCACGTTCGACGAAGTTACTCCACCTCAAACCTTAATAAGTAAATAGCCTGCACCTGCAAAAAATCTTATCCACCTAATAATATTTCCAGGAGTTGTGTTACTCAGCGGACGGTCGCATCGTATGCTCTCCATTCGGACGAGGGATGAGGCTGTTAGCCCTCAACCACGATTGTGGGGAGCTGTGCAGCTGCATACAAGACTTCAACCGGCCCGCGGCCCATGGTGGAGATCGGCCAGAGCCTGGGCATCCACCAGGACCTTGTGGTCAGCTCCAAGTTCTCCCCGCGTTATCACATGCTCGTCACCGGCTGCCTCGAGGGCAAGATCGTGTGGCATCAGCCCTTTAGTGGGGAAACCATGTATTAGACAATCATTTGTGTGGTTCATTGCTCGAATCATGCTGTACTTATTAGGTGAAATGTTTTAACTGCCTGCTCAGCTTTCTTCACTCCACTTCCGGGCAAACAGCGTGTTGTCATCAACCTGGATTAACAAGCTGGTCTTAGTTGAATCCAGGGTTGGTTACCACGATGTTATGGAGTCCCAATCAGATAGTGAGGTACACAGTCGTCCACAATAGTAGGCCCGATACTTATGTTTCAGAGAGATATTACAAATACATTTATGTAATGATGTATCATTTGATGTTAGAGAAATTCAATGTATTTTTTTCTTATTTACTTCAGATAAGAAACTTGGCCATTAATGCATTTGAACGTTTGTAATATGTAGTGATTAGTTTTTTTTTAATCCCGCAGCTACATTAGTAACAATAATAAAGAGGAATTTATCAATAAGGCTGAATAAAAATTGTAAAATGTAATAATTGTAGAATGTTTGCTACACTCTCCTGAACATGCTGGGTGAGACAGCAACTAGCAACAAATGTTATCTATCGTAGAGAGTTTTAGACGATATTTTATCAACACTAGTCTCACCTTTTTAATTAATCTCGATTCGACTCTTAAGCCACATTTCTGAGTTGAGAATTTTAAGTTGAGAACTTGTCAAACTCTAGTATTTAATTTTTCGCAGACTGTTTAATGCCGGGTTCCTATAAACGTCCATCATCGCGATAATAAACTGCATAATTAGGTATTTCGTTTAGTGTGGCCCCAGTATAAACAATGTACCACCTGCAAAGCAAAGAGCAACTGAAATTACAGGGTTGCTTTTAGTCAGTTCAAATGAGACCTCATTTGATATTCTCCACCCCAAAAGATTGGCATTCAATTTTGACTAATTAACACTTAACTGTGCTAGAGGGTAGTTTCACAGGTTCTTAACTTTAAATTCTCAATTCAGAAATCGAAAGTGAGACGGCCTAAGCGCCTGTCTAAATGACATAATGCAGTTACTTAATAAAAGTAATTAATCGAGTTTCAGAGTTTTCTTTTTATTATTTTTACAAGCAGCCCTTCTTCGGCTTCCCACGGGGTCAAATGGGGGATTATTTGAAGAATGTCTAACGTAATTATGTTGTCCTGATAACTAACACAAAAACGGTACCAAACACATCAATATCGGTTATGGCGTTCATAAGTTATGTTGGAATAAACAAGGCTCCCAAAAGGACACGAATCCTAAAACACTGTTTTTTGATAGTTGTGAAAAAAAAGGTTTATCCATTTCAGTGCAGTCGTTCCGAAGTAATGCACGTACAGACAGACTTATTCGACTTTTTTGAAAGATACCCTACATTTATTCAGTTCTCGATTAAGTTTGAGGATACAGCCATGCCACGTCGAAATAAAACCAAAGATAACAGATTAAAAATGTATTTCAACAATTTATACAGTGTAATCTACAATCGACGCTCATACAAAATCTCATATAAATATAGGTATTTTTTGATTTTGAACACACTCTTTGCTATTTACAATGGTATTTAGATGTGGCCTCCTTCCTTGAGCTTGGCGACGAGGGTGTCCACATCGGGGACTACGGCGCCGGCCTGCCTTACAGGGGGGTCCTCAACAGACACCACTTTGATCCTAGGAGCGATGTCTACGCCTAAGTCTTTGGGGGTCACCTTCTTTAGCGGCTTCTTTTTGGCTTTCTGTGGGATAAAATATTTATTTTATGAGGCTGAGGCTTGATTCTTTAACTTCGTGCAACACAGAAAGATGTTAAAACTCATAAGTTTTCCGATCTCTGATCATCAGAAAAGAGAATTTGTTTCCATAGTTGCAATTGCATAATTAGTGAATCGATTACTCTGTTTGCTAATTAAAATTTTAATAAAAAATGCGCCAATACTTATTACTTGCTCTTACCATGATATTAGGTAGTGTCGCGTATCTGGGCTCGTTGAGACGCAGGTCGGCGCTGACGACTGCCGGCAGCTTCGTCTTGATCACTTCCAGACCACCGTCAATCTCACGGGTCACCGTCAGACCGTCGCCTGTCTTCTCTACCTAGAATAAGTAAATTGGTATGTAGGCATGAACTTCGTATTACTAGCAATGTAGACTAGCGGGCCTAAAAAGTCCTAGCAATATCACATTACATATGTTACCGGCCAAACCCGATTTCAGGACAAACTAGTTTGGCCTAGGCTAAACTAGTTTCGACAGGTCCCCGCTTTGGGATTTCCTTATTACTGGGTGGTTTTAAAACAAAGAACCCACGAAAGCGGATGGCGGGGTCTGAACGACCCCGCCACCTCTTCTCCTCTTCTAACCTAAATTGTCCCGAGTCGGGGTGCCAGCAAAGTCCCTAGATTCAAAAACTAGTTAGCCTAGGCCAAACTAGTTCGTCCCTGAAAAATCGTGTTTGAGCCGCGGGTAAACATATACATTTCGTTAACATGGACTATTCTATTTTATTATCTTCTGCTAACTAAAGTTAATTAGATAATTGATTAAGAACAATTTATTTTATCGCGATTCCATAAGCAATATTGCTAAAGTGACTTTTTACATCTTGCTTGATCCCAATAATATTCTAGGTCATCCATGACAACCAAATCAATGAATTTACTGATGTTTTTTTGAATTCTGGGGATAATTATAATCAGTTCATTGTTTTGTAACAAGAAACTTTGATGCTGATAAGACTTCAGGTATGTATTGTATTGTAAAAACGGGCTGGTATCCGCAACTCCACGTCAGATGCGTGTATTTTGCGTGCAAGACTTCAGGTAGGCGAAATAGTAGCACCAAGGGAGTAAATAATTTGCCTTTCGTCACGGGCGTATTGAATCCCGAAACTAACAAGGATTTCCTGTGGTGAACCCTCCGTAGCGGCGCAGCGAGGAGGGTCAAGTGTTAAGTTCCGAGTAAACGAGGGAATTAAGTTTAAGAATCCTTATTAGCGGGGATCAAGTCAGCCCAAGAACAAGGCAGCTGTTACTCCCGAGGAGCTTACTCTGGTTTCACACCTACTGCGTGGAAAATAAATTCGAATTTTGAAATTTGATGTGTACGACAACCTGTCGAACGAAGTTGGCACCACTGTAGGAAGGTAGCCTGGGGCCAGTCCAGCAAGGCAGCCGTCATTTGTGCAGTTTGGTTTGAGTCATCATCAATGGCCTGAAAGAATAGCACAATTTTAGAAGTCTGTATCTGATTCAATTTGATTTCATTTGGTCATGAGTTTCTTTACTTCGGGCTCAGCAGTCCATTGCTCTCTGCTGATACTGTTAAACATGTTTGAGGGGTAACTAAAATTATGTGAAGCAGTAAACACCTACTGAAGTGAATCTGTAATTTATACTACTATACTGAATTCTATTCACTGTCTACACTCATTTATCTTCCAGACAATAGATTGTTTATGATGATTGTGGTGAATATCAACATATTTGTAAATGGAAAAACCATTCAGTTTTACACCATTCTTTTCAGTATTCTATGTCTTTACATCATAAGGGTCGTAGCACACATCAAAACGGAAAGGTATCGTCACTGCCTCGCCTTTCTTCTCGGCCGCGGCGTCAAACAGTCGTCCACGTAACGTAAGCGGATCAGAAGCTGTGTGCTACGACCCTAAAAGTTATTTTATGCCTTCAACTGTGTGGTGTGTATCTCGAAAATTATCACATAGGTATGTAATAATGGGATATAAAGTACCCTTTTTGTTATGTAGCCATAAAATAGATAAATTTTATCAAGATCTGAGTGTTGATTAAGAAAACATCTATCCATTCAAAGTTTATGAATTTATAAAATTATAATTTAGATTTGTCTTGTGTCACTTACCTGCTTGCCAACAATGACAATATCAGCCTTCTCGTCCTGGGACAGTTTAGCTAAGATCTTGGCTACGTGTAGGGGCTGCAGAGTGTCGTAAGCTGGGCCAGAGACCTCCACATGGATGGCACGGTCAGCACCCATGGCAAGTGCTGTCCTGAGGGTTTCCTGTAAAAAGGTTGGTTACTTTTCTTTTTAATTTCCACTTAGATGCATTAACATGGGATTGGCTGGAGTAAACTGGAAGAGGAATGAGTGGAAGATCATGGAGAGCTTTGAGCAGCAATGAGACAATTATAGTTAAAAAAAACAAGAAAAAGTCCTCCTGTATTTCATGTTATGGTCTATCTTAGCATGTGATGTTGAAAAATTGTGACTTTTCCATCAAATTCACTAAATTCAATAAGTCACACATTTGCATTCCAAAGCTACTTTTTTAGATTTTTATTGAGAGACCGAATTTTAATCATAGTTTTGCCTCAATCTAGCTCAAAGATGAGGCCCTTAATGGAGTGTGCTAAACTAGAACGATCAGGAGCTCCTGCTCTCTGGTTTTTGTATTTTTCTTCAAATTTCCATAATAGAGGGTCTATAGGCTAAGAATTCTTTTTAATTCTTACTTGCGCCTGAGTAGGTCCACATGACACAGCAATGACCTCGCTGGCAATCTTCTTCTCCTTCATCCTGACTGCCTCCTCCACTGCTATCTCATCAAAGGGGTTCATGGAGTGCTTCACGCCATCTGTCACCACACCAGTCTTGTCTGGCTTCACACGGATCTACAAATTGTAAAGAGGTTAAATATTTTTTTCCAGTAAAGATCACTATGAGTGATCAAAATAAAAGTTCATGGAATAAAGGGTAGACACAGACCAAAGCAAAAATATGTGGATTGTGTGAAAATTGATATGTAAGAAAACAAAGAAAGTGGTAGTTTGACAAGGTAGAATGAAAGATGTACCTATTAACTTCAGTTCTATCTATTTAACCATTAATTAATTCAAAATGAGGTATATGATAAGATTTATGTTTACCAAGGGTAAATTTAATAGTCATCTCATTATTAAACATCACAGCCTGGTTACAAGCATCAGAAACATCATAGTTTTGTTGGCATAATTCCATACTTCTGACAGCAATTTTCTTAACATTATTGGCAAGGTATATCTAATCACTATTCGGTATTTTTTGTGTAATGTGTGGCCAGTTCAAGGCTATTGATGATAAGGAATCTAACTTGGGAAGTGTGAGAGGTTGCCACAGAAACTCTTCTATAAAATTACAATTATAGGCATGTTTTATTTGTAGAATTATATATTTTATTCTGCTAAGTGTTGTTCCCATGAGACGAACTATTGAAGCTAGGGCAACATTTCAGTGAACTTGAAATTAAACAACAAAGTAACCTTTGCACTTGACGTAAACTTACTTTTACGGCATAGTCGATAACTCGCTTGACTCCAACTAAAACGCGGGACATCTTGTTATTTGTGCGGTAAACTTAACTTACAACAAACTAACTAACACAAGTTAATACAGTTTTAATAAAAACAAATGAAAAACTTCCAACGAAGTACGAAGTCCAGCCAGGTTCCTTTTTTTAATTCAGTGTTGCCAGTACCTGCGTCGACTTTCGGACGATTCACTACCTGAAATGGGACGATTTTTGGGCAAAAAGGACGGCTAGGCTGGAGAAATATTAAAATGTAAAAGGGTGTGAGTACTGTTATATTTTTAGGGCAAACAAATAAAAAAAAAAAAAAAAAAAAAAAAAAAATATATATATATATAAGATGTTCAGTACTTTAATTTTGTTTCTAGCATGTCTTTGGTCGGCTCAAACTTAACGACATCCTTGATTTCTGAACTCGCTGCCATCAAGGATACTAAGGTATTGGTGTTGAGGCGGGTTCTGCTTTCCGTCTTTATCCTTTTCAGTTTACTAAAAACTCTTTCCACGCTTGCATTAGCAAATGGTAAAACCAACAGCATTCCAATAAATTTTCTGATGTTTGGGTATTTTACATTCCCGGCAATATCCTTTATTTGGAAAACTTTTTTCCAATATTGTTCCGCCGGTAGATTATTACTCATTTGCGCATCGGTCTCCATTAAGCAATACTCCCGCCATTCTTTAACTAATGTTTTGTAATCTAATACATCTTTCAGAAATGGAAATCTTTCGATTGCTGGTGACAATTCTGGGAAATTGAAACTTGTACTAGTTGCGGGATCAACAATTGGTAGAATATTATACAACAAACTGTCAGAGAAATCAAACCTAGTTATTATTTGATTGATTGCTTCAATGTAAAACTGCATGCAGTCAAGTCGTAATCGGTCTATGTCTGATTGTGCGGGAGGATTCGGTTGGCCTTGCATCTCATTCAATGTTTCCTGTGCTGATATTCCAATGTATATTTTATCTATGGGCACGTAGAGCCTTGGATTATTATATTTGATTTTAAATGCATCGTTGCCCTTAACGTGGGAGAGTTCCATATAATTTGCTGCTAGAGTTTTTATTAATTTCTCTGTTTCTGGCTTTAGTTTATGTAGCAGTGGAGTCTCTGATTGAAACATAATATTAAAATCGTTCAGTAGCTCCAGAACGTACGACATAAATTCTAGATATACTTTGGTAAAGTTATTTTTTAGTGAGGCGTAGATAGTGTCGTTAGTTTTGGATGGGTCTTCAAAGCATTCGAGTCTAAAGTATGATTGCAAAGCTGGGTATTGTTCCAGGACCCTGTCCACACAAGCTTTTAATGACAGCCATCTTGTTGTAGAGGGTGATAAAATTTTGTGAATTTCTGTTTGGAAGAAAGTTTGCATTTCCGCTAATTTTTTTTGCCGCGAATGACTCCGACTGAAATGGGAACCTACGTTCCGCAATAAATCCTCAATTGAGCTAGGCAATTTCAGACAAGCTTTCGATGCTGCAAGGTGGATCATGTGGCAGCTACATTTTATGCAGACAATGTGAGGGAGAACTTCCCTTAATTTTGAGAAAACCGAGTTATGTTGCCCTACCATAACATTTGTCGTATCTGCTGAAAACCCAACCACATTTGAAATAGGTATGTCCTTTTGCTTCAAGTTATTTAAAAGCCCCTGAAATAGATCATCCGCTGTTCCAGATGGCATCTCGATCATATCGAAGAAGACACTTTTAATTGTGTGTTCGTTATCTATATATATTGCTGTTATGGCACATTGCTTAATAGAACCTTGGTCTGTTGTTTCATCCATTATAACGGAAAAGAAATTTCCGGGCGCTTTTAGGTATTCCGCTGTATTTTTCATGAAATGTGATCCTAGTATTTGATTTACAACAACAGTGGCCTTCGTTCTACCCATCGAAATTTTTTGAGCTATTTTTGAGTCTGGACAAATATTAGATATGAGAGGGACAAGCGTGTCACACAAAATAAATGGCAAGTTATTTGTTGCCAAAAGAGATGCTAATTTTATTTCAGCCCTTTTAGCCATTCTATCTTCTTCTGAAAATTGCAATGCTTCTCTAATCGGCACTGTCTGGCGAATAGCAGCCATGATGCTTTTGTGTTTTTCGGTTTCAGCATGCCTGTACAAGTGAGGTTTGTGATTATGTAATATGACCTGGCAATATTTGCATTTGGCCACCTCAATACCCTTTTTGTATTCGGTTGTCAGCCAATGTTTAAATTCTGTAATGGTTAACCATTTGTCGCTAAATGAATATATTTTAGTTTTAGATGGTTCTCCTGTGCCACTAGAACAAGACGCAGTACGTTCGTGGTTGCTGGCAAAGTTAGTTTCAGAATTATTATCTGACAATTCATTTTCCTTCTTTTTTGAGGAAGAAGTTGAAGCTTGATTATATTTTTGTATAATCCCGGAAGATACATTATTTTTTGTTTTCTTTGAAGATACAGTATTTTCAGATGAATCGCAATATGTATGATGTATATGTGTGGCTTCGTCATTTTCTTTTCCTTCAAGGTGAACTCTACCTGGTAAGATGAATTTGTCCATTTCCTGGGTACAAAAGCAAACATGCAATGCAACAAAAACCATCCCGGTTAGTAACCATGACACCATAAATAAGACTGGACCACACTAAATCATACCCAAGTTTGGTAATTTTTCTCTAATCTTATCGAAACCTCTCTTTCTGACATGACTTACGTCTGAGACACAGTGTATGTACTGAAAGAGCGAACACGATTTTAAATTCTGATTGCTGATTGGTCATGAGTCTTCAATTATTAAACTTATATATATTAAAACCTTCAAACAGCTACACAAAAAGATTAATACAAACCTCTGACGATTTCTTTTCTTTGTTTTCTGAAGAAGTTGAAGCTAGAGCAGGTTTTTCTACTATACCGGAAGACATATTATTACTTTTTATTTTCTTTGAAGCTACGTCATCTTCTTTGTTGTCAATTCTACGTTTTTTAATAATGAATTTGTCCATTTCCTGTCCACAAAAGAAAACGTGCAATGTAACATAAACCATACCGGTTATAACGATAACAATATGACATCACAAATGAAAAACTAGACCACATTAACTAAATCATTATTATTTTGAAATAAGTACCTAAATTTGGTATTTTTTCTTCAATCTGGCAACTGGATTATTCGTTAAGATTCGACACCGAAGTCTATGGCACGGTCTATGGTCTAGCTGTCATCTACGCGTGTTCTATAAACACACATGACTCATGTGTTGTAGGTACATACATAGACTACTACCTACACAAAAAAGAAACTTTAATCAAGTTTCTGAGCTACGTTCCAAATACTTTTTAATTTTCATAGATGTCATAGAACTCATTCAAACAAATAATTCAAAATGGGATAAAAATCGAATCCTAATCCTAAACCGAACAATCGAGCGTTTTTACATACATTTAATTTCTTTTTGATTTTAAAGCTTCTCGTGAGTTGTGTAAACAATACATTATAGCGACATTTAAATAAGTAGGTAGGTACCAGTACCGCGGGACAGTTGCGAAAAACCACGCCAAACAAATCTAGGTAAAGCATGAAATCAAGCTATGAAAGCAAGTAGGTACAACAAACAATTTACAATGTTTATACACCTATTGATACAACATTCAATTTCAAACACAGGTTTGTAGAAAAGCCGGTTTCCTCAGCTTGCATCGGTTTAATTGGTTACCTATTAGGTATGAGACAAGACTAGGCACTTTTGTTGTTATCTTGTTATGAATACAAGCCAAAATTAGACCCACCAACACACCCATCTGTACTCCGTACATCCACACGTTTATTTTAATTCAGCACAAAGCACACGCACTTCAGTTTTAGACATAAAATAATCAAACATCAAAACAGAAAAAGTGCAAATTTTGATCACGAAGAAAAATGTATCGATACGTACCAACCAACTTAAAGCACGTTAAGCAAGCAAGTTATTCGCTTCGTGTCTTTTGTCCACTAAAACTACTGTTACAACAGTATTATCGTATAATATTTTGAATTAAAGAAACTCGCAAAACGAAAACTCAATTTCAAATTAAACACCGCTGAGCATCGTAGAACTCGTACGGTACGATATGAACTCAGCTAAATAACCGAATGATTGTGATTGTTGTGTGCGTGGAACGTACAGGCAAGCGATAGGTGATCACTGCGCGTGAAAAAAGGATGGCTAGCGATATTCGCCAGCAGTAGTCTGAAGTTGCATTCACACGCCCACAGAACACATATTACCCTACGGGCACACGCCGCACCCGCAAGTTTCGTTTTACGCATTTTTGTTATTTTCATTTTTATATAATGAAAAGTAAATTATTAAAGTTGGCTATTCGAAAAGGGACGAAAAAGGGACGGAATATACGAACGGACATCGAAGGGACGTAAAAATGTCTAAACGGACAAAAATCGTCCCTTTTGGGACGTTCTGGCATCTCTGTTTTAATTATTTTTTTTTCGGGCCCTGACAACAAGCCTTTTTCTGAATAGTTGACATTTGTAAATAGATGTTGCCATATAACAAATTAAGTTGTACGGTTTTTGGGGCTGTAATGACGTGCCATTATACTGTTCGGAGAAGGCCGGTTTTTCTGTCACGAATTTACCATGGGCTTGTTTTACAATACAATGAATAAAACCGCATAACGCAACAGCCCAGAAAGCCTACCAATTTGACCATCAGTACCTTTTCTCTTTCTACGATCAGTACCCTCCTCAAGGCATTCCTGACCACAACCTCCATTTCATTTATAGCTGAAAAGCTAAATACTACCTACGAAGTCAAGGGGCAGGGTATTCTACTAAAAAACAAAAGGATTTTTTAGATGTAATTCTTTATTCATCCTAATTAGTTGTCACGATGAAACCTCAATGTCGAATATATTTTAATGTTCTACCCAAGAATATAATAGCAAAGGTACAGAATTACAGATACACTTATAAATATAAATTAAAATAATAATATGTCTATTATCACTATTAGAACTTGAATTCTTTGTATTTCTTCGATTGCTTCGAATCTGTGTTTTGCTGTCGCTTTCTCTTGTTCTGAAAACAAAAAAAAAAACAATGATTTGTATGAAATTGGTCAAACGGTTAATTTTAGAACATTTAAAATTGTATAAAACATGACTATGCTTGGTGCCACGGGGGGTAGTCATAGATACGAGGGCGAGATGGAACGAGACTCAAATCACCATACTACTCGCACGTTCTATAATTGAAACTGCCAAGTTTAGGTTTTGTATAACATCAAGAACAAAATCTTCTCTACCAATTTCATAAACCTGCTAGAGCCAACCAATTTCGTACCTTCTGCCTGGCGACGTGGTCGGCCAACATGTCGGAGAGGTCCTCGTGCGCCTTGGGCCTTGTCTCGCGCAGATGTCGCTCGTAGCGCGCGGCCACGGCCTCGGGCTCCAGCTCCAGCTCGCTGGGGTCCAGGGCCACCTCCACGCCGCCCAGCGCCGCGCTACCGCCCTCGCTCGTGGTGCCCGCGCCAGTCGCCGCAGGTGCTGCACGCTTGCCTGTGTACAGAAAACAGTGTATTGTTACATGGTCTTCTTCTATCCGTTGAAATAAACTAAAGGTCTCCCTCCATATTCATGCAATTCTGTCTTGTGCTAAGCAGAGTAAACTTTGTGCCAACATAAGGTAATTAAAAAAAGTCTTTTACAACATTTATGGTAGGTAAGTAATAAAATAAAAAAAACTTGTTAGTACATTATTATGGTCTTTAACTCTATAAAATCATTATTTGTCACAGGTTACAGTAGAATGTCCAATGCACGAGAAATCCACTGACTATTCTTGTTCTCGTCAAAATGACGAGAAGAGAGTGCTTCACAACAGGTGGTATTATTGAACGCTTACCAGGATTAGCCGCACTGATGTCGTAGACGTGTGTGGAGGCCATCATGCCGGGGGTCAGGCCGACCCGACGCTCCGGTAGCACTTGGTATAAAGCTGGAGTGTCACCACTGAAAGAAATGGTTTACTATTGCTAAAGAGGTTGTTCCATTTGATTATTTGATCATATGTATTTAAAAGAAGATGGAACCATGTCTGCAACCCATGAGTGCCCTTGACTTCAACCATCATAAATACAAGATATTTGTTTTTAACATTGGAGAGTAACAATCATTTAAAGATATTTTAGGCTTATATCCCTAACTAAATGCGTTGCTTGCTCACCCTTCCATATCACTTTCCACCTTCTTCTTCCTGAGTTCAATAGTGTCAGGTGTCTCCATGCCGGGCGGCACGGAGCTGATGCCGAGCGGTGTGACCAGACCTTCGCCAGGCGTGGCCACTCCAGCTGCCACCTCACCTTCGCCCGGCTTCTCACCTTCATCCGATTCCTCTGTTAAAACAAAGAAGGTTTTAGTCCCAAAATGTAAAAAAAATGAATTAAAAAACAACATAGTACACAAAATATGAAGACGTACCTTCTTCCGATTCCTCTTCAGATTCAGATTCCAGTTCACCCCACATTGTCCTGTCAATATCTAGGTCTTCAACATCCTACAAGAAAACAAAGTACTTATTAATATTTGTTAATGGCATCTTTCTCTCAATTGATTAATCGTGAGTGTTTGGCCTAGTTCTAGATATTTTACTTGAAGATTATGCGATTACGCTTGAGGGATTCAGAAAAACTATATTATTTTCGTATACAGTAGAATCCGTTTATTATGACTCCGCTTATAATGACCAACCGCTTATTATGACGTATTACACAGCGAAGTTTGGTTTTCATAGAAAATTCTTTCAACAACTTCGACAAGTGTTCGGAAGCGTCACGTGATACCCGATGATGTTCGTCGCATGTATGGTTGTTTTGAGTCTCAGTGGGTAATAACAATTAATATTATTGACTTAGTTCTATATTGTCTCTCTGTTAAAATAAATACATACTGACAAAAACAGGAGGTTGTTTATTTTGTACAAAATGCTTTGTATGACGTCCGCTTAGAATGACCGTCCCTTCAATGTCATAATAAACGGATTCAACTGTACATAATAAATTTTTGAACTCATAATTTAAAAAGTGATCTCCTTTCTCTAGACAGTTTATTGTAGAAAGTTTATTGAATCGCAACAATAATAAAAATAGCTAACATCTAGTAAGTTATCTCGACTATAACTACATATTCTTTTAGCTAATTACTTTTCCAAACATAACTTTAAAACCTCATTTAATGGTTATACTTACATCCTGGCCACTACTCTGGTGACCAAACACATCACCATACAGTGGCTTGCCGGTCTCGTCCACTGGAGGCTTGCCCCACCCTCCGGCGTGGTAGCCGAACGCACAGCCCTCAGGGATGGGCGCGTTGAGGCCGGGGATCTTCAAGTTAGGGTAGGACGGCGGCGGGCCGTAACGCTGCTGGGCTATCAACCATGGAGGTGGCACCTGGTTGGTAATATATTGTGTGTGGTTAATGGTTACAGCTTTTTGACAGAAAAAAAAAATGCAAAAAAATTAAGGGCAGCTTTTGGGATTATTGTGGCATATTTTTTGCTTTTCTAAATGAATATTACAAAAATAATAGAAATATAGTGTGATATAAATCATTTGTGATTATTTGGGAGAGTTACCAAAAAAATGGAATCCTGATATATAAGCCTTTGGTGAATTATGACTTAGAGCAACCAACTGCACTATGAAGTACAGTCGTCAAATTTCAATCATGACCCCAACGACATGACCCTCATATCATAATCATTTTGACAACAAATTGGTGGAATCTGTCAAAATAACAAAGATCAAGGTGGAATATGTATGTTTACGCGAATGTGGACGTAAATGTAATTTGAATGTCTAATACGTAAAATAAGCTTATAGCGGATCATAATTAAATTTTGCTGATTGTACAATGTTTCAGAACATAGTGCCAGTTTACAGGTAAGATCGCCAGTAATATCAGAACAACATGAGTATGACTTTATGAACCTTATGTGAGCCCGGTCCCACAGGCATACCGAGCGCAGTCCTCAGCTCCTCAGACAGATCACCAGGCTTCTTCTCACGGAGGCGCGTCTCGAACTCTTTGCCTTCGTAGTACAAGTCGCCGTGGATCGTCATGCGAGGCTTGGTCTGCCATCTACAAGGGGGAATTCGATCAGATTAAATTATTTGATAATATTTTGTAGAGATTGACAACATAGTTAATGCCTGCCGTGCCTTTTCCCAACTAAGTTAGGGCTCTAAATACTGTTATATTGCCAGCTTTCCTTATCTATTTACTAAAAATGTTTTCCAACAGCTTTTGTGTACAGTAAAGTTACTAAGTACCTATATAATTGTAATACTTATCCAATCAATTTTGGTATAATAGTTAGTCCATATTAGAAATCGGGAAGAAATAAATGCTAGTGCTACTATCATAAATGTACTTGTACGTTTTTTACTCACCAATAATGTAGCATTGACTCTGTCCTTTTCTCCATCTTCTTCCGCTAAGGAAAAAAAATGCAGATTCCAGTTTTCAAACTGGGTGTAACATGATCAAAAATAATGCAGTTACTATATTAACTTGCTTTTATGATCACATTTCTTTATAAAAGTTTGCTAATTGTAAAATTAACTTAGTATTCAAAACAAAGAGAATCAATCTCCAATAGCCAGTGAAATTCATGATAACCAATTAATTGAAATAATTAGTCGCATTTTTTAAAATCTATGGTGGCCCAATTCTGGGTAAAGGTCTCCCCTATATTCAGCCATTTCTCCCAATGTTTTCTTTTATTGTTTTATCACCTCAAAATTGAAATACAAAATGTTTGTACTTACTTGAAGAAAGCATCATGGAGTTTCTGGTAATCAATATCAATCTTGCCAAGCTTAGGTCTGGTGCGTTCCCTCATCTTGGCTTTGAGGGTCTTGGTCTCCTCCTTGTCCTGCAGGGAGGCTCTCATCTCCATGATACCAGTCTTCTTGATGAAGTCTGGAAGGTCGAACGGAGGCTTCTCGATACCTCGCTTGCCTTGGAGATACTGGATACAAAAAGGAAATACAATTTTAAAGTAATTTTTCGGATGAAAGTACTAGCTTCTAGTACAGCAGGCTTTCTGTACATTTTATTACAAATTGAAAGATTGAATACAGCTGCTTTAGGGTCGTTTTACACCGAGACGCGACGCCGCGCACATATCAATAGGGCAACTGAAAATCTAACGTTGTTTACTACACGAAAAGATACACATTTCAACAATACGCTGCGCGCTAGCGACTCAAAAGCTAAGTTTCATTACTACACGAAAAGATACACAATTTCTCCAGTATCACCGCGTCTCGACGGCGCGCGCGCGTCCTGTTTCTCGCGCGCCTCAAAGAGCGTCAGCAATATAACGGAGCCCCCCTCTAGAGGGCCAAAGCCTGCTGGGGTCGCGGGATTTATCTCATTACCGTGACCCCGGAACATAAAGGGCTATTGAAGGATAACGTGGCTTTTAGTCAGTATAAATCTGACAGTTCCTCCCGCCCTGCCCAGGATGGGAGGACTCATTTGATGATTTGACAACGCAAAAAAAAAAGTATCGCCGCGTCGCGTCTCGGTGTGAATTGGCCTAAATAAATTAGGAAACTAAAGTAAATTCCAGTAATTTTTTTGTCACCAGCAGTAGCCACAGAAAAAAAAGCCGTTTATGGCAAGAAAGAGTAATTATTATGAACAAACACCTTAGCATTGGACTGCAGTAGGCTGAGTTGATAGATTTTGCATGAATTTCTATAATTCACTCACCTTTCTCTTATAGCACCAGTGCCTCGGCACCTGCACAGTGTTCCTGTGCGCCTTCAACTGCACCAGCAGCTTGGGGTCCCGCGCTGTGACGTCATACATCTCCACCACGTCGGGCCTGGACACCAGCTGCTTCAACTCGGCGACGGACAACCGCGACAACTTCTTTAGTTTACGCTTTGATAGACGCTCTTTCTCATCTGCAGCGTTTTTCTGAAAAAGATGAAAACCTTAACATTATGCCTGTATTCCTTGACTTATAGGTTGTCAATATTGAAGGTCGAGCCCTATTGATAGACTATGTGTCATGGGTGAGTTTACAAACATTGAAACTCACATCCCAAACAACCAGATCCGAAACAACTACTTGAAAGTCAAACAAATATTTGTTCTGTGCCAGAATTCAACACCAGGAACAACTAATTAGATAAAAATTTCTAAACACATTTCAATGCCATAACCATGACTTCCTTACCTCTACAGCCTCCTCATCAGCAGCAAACTGATCCTGAACCTTCTCCTGAGGCTTGGAAGGTTTGGGAGCATCCTTGTCCTCCTCCTTGATGGCGTCATCCTTCTTCTCCGTGATCTTGAACGCCTCCAGGATGCGGTGGAACTGCCGGTACATCGGCTCCAACTCATGGAACTGAATGTTCTCCTGGACATATCTGGTGGAAATCGTGTAGTTAATTTTTAAGGAACATCTCAATAGAACTTAGTAATTAACTTATCTGTAAAACTGATTTGGCAATAAGAAAGCCTTTATAATGAACTAGCTGACCCTTGCCCACTTCGTTGGGCGGTCAAATTTTTAACTTGTAATGAAATGATGAGTGCGGTTCGGTTAGTACTGAGTGCCGAGTGCTATGATTTATTTCCTGACTACCAAAAGGAGGATTATGTTTTTATTGCATACTGACTGTAGGCGTAGCTCATGTTCAACGCTAGATTCCCGAGCACGGGGCTGCGATGTTCTCATTGTTTGGTTAGCGAGCCACTGCGAGCGCTCAGCGCTAGTCTCCCTATCCCTTGTTGTTGTATGCTGCTTTAAATCACTGAGACGCTGCGCACGTTCAGCGCTAGATTGCGCGCTCGCGCTTTGGCTTTTTTTTTCGATACATCAAAATGAGTGCACCCAAGACAGAGCGGGAGAGACTGTCAGACTTGTACTGACTAAAACCCACGGTGTTCTTCGGTAGCCCTTTGAATATCGGAGTCGCGGTATACGTATGTCCCGCAACACTGGCTAGGCTATGGCCCTCTATAGGGTCCCGTCATTATGCTGACACTCTTTGAGGCCCGAGTGGAACACAACGCGCCGTTGACCCTAGCCGGACCCTTGTTGCAGAGACATGCAGCCTTAAATCAGTGAGACGCTGCGCACGTTAAGCGCTAGTGCGAAGTTCTCCAGCTTTGGTTGGCAAGAAGCTGTGAACGCTCGGAGCTAGATTCCCCAGCGCGTACTTGCAAAATATTTCTCTATTCCTCGAGAGGCGCTGATGATTTTCAAGAGCAGACTCTTCCATACGGCGTACTCGAGTTGCTCTTGTCTGGGATATCTGTCGGGAAAGTTGTGATTTCCTTTTAGGCATGATAAACAATCGCTGAAACCGTCCGATATCCCAAAAACATAAATACAACAGCTTCAAATTCAAAGAATGAGAACGTGGTAGTATTTGTGTTTTAAGAAACCGAGCAACCAAAACAAAAAAAAAGACAGGAAACCTCCACGTGCGCCTGTTGACTGGAGTTCCCTCTCGGATACGTCCGGGGGGAAGACCAGTTTTTCGGGCCGGTACACCCTGGGATGCGGGCAAAAACTCTTCCTTAGGCACTGTGTACCTAAGGGGTCTCTTTGCCCGTGTGCGTAGCCTGTCGTGTGGACGCTCCAACGCGTGTCCCTCTGATCAGCAGAGGGCAGAGCGGCGGAGCGGGCTTGCGGACGGTGAGTAAAGGGTAGCTCGCAGTCCGACCAAGGACCAGGCCCGGGTCGGTGGCGCGTCGTGTTTCGCGCCAAATGCCTGCTGGGGTCGCGGGATTTTTCTTAACCCAGGATACCGGTGCCCCGGAACGTAAAGGGCATCCGAAGGAATACGGGTGGATTTTAGTCAGTAAGAGTCTGACAGTCCCTTCCGCCCCACTCAGGGAGGGAGGACTCATTAGAGGATTTTACCACCTATAAAAAAAAAGACCAACACGTAATTGCACAACGCCATCCATAGGTAAATGGATAAAACGTCCGTACGAAGCATGTATTTCAAAGAGCTGTCAGCAAAATGACGGGGCCCCCTCCCAGAGGGCCAAAGCCTGCCGGGGTCGCGGGATTTATTTCTATTACCGTGACCCCGGAACATAAAGGGCTACTGAAGGACACCGTGGATTTTAGTCAGTACAAGTCTGACAGTACCTCCCGCCCTGCCCGGGGCTGGAGGTCTCATTTGATGATTTTACCACGATAAAAAAAAAAAAAAAAAAAAAAAACGAAGCATGTATTAATGCGGTTCGTGAATGGACGGCGGCATTTAGTTATTTTATATTATCTTCGAAATTATTTAACCAATTGACATACTGTTTCGGGCAAATCGTATCTCTATGATGTTCTTGTGATCATAATAATATTTTTT
The DNA here is from genome assembly GCA_028554685.1 of Agrotis ipsilon. Classification (NCBI taxonomy): domain Eukaryota; kingdom Metazoa; phylum Arthropoda; class Insecta; order Lepidoptera; family Noctuidae; genus Agrotis; species Agrotis ipsilon. Next base: position 11,762,656 of record CM052973.1, on the reverse strand, counting down.
TTGATAAGGTTTAATATTTTGTTGATTAAAAAACCATCCAAAGGTATAAGATGGTTCGTGAATGGACGGCGGCATTTTGCGATTTAGTAATTTTATATTATCTTCGAAACCATTTAACCAATTGATATACTGTTTGGGGCAAATCGTATCTCTATGATGTTCTTGTGATCATAATAATATTTTTTTCGATAAGGTTGTATATTTTGTTGATTAAAAAACCGTCCAAAGGTAAGTACGTCGAAAAATACTTTTTCAAACTCATAAAAGCTACTATATCTACTAAAACATAAAAGATAGAAATATGGTGTCGCGGACTTTATTGTAGAACTATTCAAAGCGGACATTTTTGCCATACATTGTTTTCAATTATAAACAACTGTTAAGGCAGCGCATGCTAATATCTCTGTTGGAAAAGCAATTTTTTACCGCCCGGCTAAACAAAACTTGAGATAGTTCAGCTAATATGCATGATATCTTTATAATTTATAGCCTATAGCACTCAGGGATAATTTAGCTTTCTACCAGTGAAACATTTTTTTAAATCGGTTCATTACTTTCGGAGATTACCCATTACATACAAACAAACAAACAAACAAACAAATTTACCTCTTTATAATATTAGTATAGATTAATGATGCAAGTCGGTTATTAACACTTTACAATTTGTCTTTTTACAAACTAGATGAGGCAGTGTTTCGTACCCAACGACGATATATTACTAGACTCCGCATGCACGATCTAAGGAACAAAAACTTTTCTGTCAACTCGCTGAGGTACTACGTAAGCGAGGGGGACGCGGTACTGCGTTGTGATTGGCTAACGTAAGGTCTGTTCTGTCTCAAGGTATGTTTACGGCTCACAGGAGTGGTCGAAATAAGACGGATATAAGACTTTTTTGCCTAATGTGTTGACAGACATCAGTCGCCTGTTATTAGGAGTCTAGTAATATATCGTCATTGTTCATACCTGACTAATATTAGAAGAAACAGCCGAAACAAACTGAGAGTTCACCATCTCTTTTAAAGTCCAGATATTATATTGGTCAATTTGGTCATGCCATACAAGGACCATGTTGGTTAGTGAAACTAGGGTCTAAAGGCCAAATCATTATTAACTTTTTCAACATTGTGAAGGAAAATCTATCAGGTATACTCACTCTATCTCAGCTTCCTTCTCATTCTCCTTGTCACTGGACTTCTTGCCATCTTCCTGACTGGATGCTGTGTGATCATCATCCTTTTTCTTTGATTCCTCTCGCCTCTTCTGCCTGGCCGCCTTCTTCTTCTTTTTCTTTCTTTTATTCTTATTGGCTTTGTTTGCCAGTCCCTGGAATATTAATAAAGTTTAGTAAATTCATTCAATAGGTGTTTTGCCACCATCAAAAAATTGTAAATCATTTTAGTCCATTAATTAGGGGATAGAAAAAAAGTGGTGAACTGTGGTTATTTCTTTTTTCGATCTATACTAATATTCTTGAGTTAAAAACTTTGTTTGGTTGAACATGCATCACAGAAAGTACTGGTCTGAATCTGAATTGAAACACTATTTTTGTTTAGAGTAGTCCATTTATCAAAGAAAACTATACAACATCACACTACAACCAATCAGAGAGAAGCAGGCATGACATGGAGAATAAGTAATCAATGAATGAAATATTTTTTGTAATTTGATTACTGATAGATTAATTAGATTTTTTAGCCTTTTACCTAGCAGATTCATAAGTAAGAGATAAATATGTTGCAATAGGGATTATAAAATATAAAACCTACTTCTAAATTAGAGATTATTGGTGGCTGTGGTGCATGAGGAATATTTTCATCATCAGAGTCCGCATCATCCTCTTCGGCATCATACTCTGTGCTGATCACCGGTGCTGGCGGAGCCTCTGGCTCAGCATCTTGTTCTGGAATGAGTAATAGAATATAGTCATGATCCAACTGAAACACTGAGTTGAAGATGAGACAGGTGAACATGAAATAGTTATTTTTATGATAATAATATGCAACGAATATGTTAATCAATTTCTTCTACATCAATACATATAACAAGTGAAAGTATACTTGCCAGCTAAGTATATTGCTTTTTGGCATTTTGTTTTAATTGAAATGATCCATTTTCATAAACAAAAGTTTATAGACGCAAAATAAATTTTCGATAAAATTGCAGTAAACCATGTTTATAGGGATATGTGGTTGTTACTCTTTTAATTAAAAATTACAGAACGAAGTTGTATGTTATTTGGATTTGAGAGTTTATAACCTAGTTCAGGTTACACAGAAATGTTTGATTCCAATCATATGATTCCATCCTAACTTAACCAAGAAAAAGCTTAAGCGTAAGCTATTTAACATAAATTCAAATGTGAATACCTTTTCCTGCTTCTGGTTCTCCTCCAAGAGCAGCCTGTCTTTGATCTTTATAAGCCAGAGCTTCTTCCAAAGCCTTGGGGAGTACGACCCCACCCACACTAACTGGCTTGTTCCTGAACTCCTCAGGAGTATCAATCTTCATAGTTAACAGTGATGGCAAACTAGTTGGAGGTCCTTGCATGCCTCCAGAGTCATCCCCTTCACCTTCATCCTCATCTCCTTCGTCACCATGATCATCCCATCCTGGTGGGCCATCCTGCCGACCCCAGCCTGGAGGACCTTGTCCATCCCAGCCCATAGGAGGCATATTCGGCGGCGGTCCCATCCCTGGTGGGCCCATATCCATGCCCTGGTTGCCGAAGTTCCCTTTCATATTAGGACCGCGCATCATATTCGGAGGCATTCTTGGCGGTCCCATGCCTGGGGGACCCATCGGCGGACCCATTCCCATTCCTGGTGGTGGACCCATACCTGGCGGCGGTGGACCCATTCCAGGAGGTCCCATGCCCATATTACCCATCATACCGGGTGGCGGGCCCATACCAGGAGGGCCCATATTCGACATTGTAGGCGGCCCACTCGGAGGTCCGCTGGATGAACTTACAGGCGGCATCGCTCCTGGTGGCACCATGGGCGGTGGAGGCAGGCTACCAGCTCCCAAGGCGCCCGGTGGAGGCGGCATAGGGGGAAAGCTTGGCATCCCCGGTGGACCCATAGATCCAGTATTGCTGGGAGGCCCCGTGCCAGGTGGCCCTTCCATATTCACCAAATTTAGTCTGTTCTGTTATGTGCACAGTGTTTTGTTCCCAAATTACTGAATAAAACACTAATTACACTTTATTGACACAACACACAAAATCGCATTTCAGGTTAGTTTTTACTAGAGATGCACTTTATGAATACAGATTATAAATATTTTCGGTTAAAGTGCTATGTGAAGTACGGTTATTTCCAATTTTGTTTTCTTCAATGTTTACGTTTGGTAATTTATTGAATAGATTCTACTAATCGAATGATTAACGTTATTTATTGTGATTTAATTCGCGAACAAAACAGGAAACATACTTATTTAACTTTATTCCATGAATTTGTATGGGTTCTTTCAAATATTGTACAAATGAGTATATTTTAACTTTTAAAATATTAGCTCTTTGCATTTTTTAATTTAAGATAAGGATGATTCACGCCACCCCGGGCGTGACCAGGCAGTGCCCTGGCCATGACACGTCCACCGTGTGCTGGCCGGGCCCGTCATGGGCCAGTCATTCACGCACGCCATACCGTGTCCCGACCGGGCTAGTTAAGTAGCCGAGAAACAATATCCACCGACAATATCGAGGCACGGTATGAATCACTTCATACAAAAAGTCCACCATAGTGTTAGACCGTGCCCCATCCGCAGGACCGTTTTATCCATTAGGCACTATAGGCAACTGCCTAGGGGCCCCGCCACGTTCAGGGGCCCCTGTGCTACAGGGAAAAGAATGGGCAATGTTTCTTAAACAGTAAAAATTTAATTTGAAAATTTGCTCTGTACATTATATCGACGCTATGTTAGTACATTTCGGAACGCATTCCAATAATATGATGATATACCCAGGTTAGTAAAAAACACCGTAATTTTGAATTTTGTTGTGTTAACGAAAAAATTAGAAGAGGGTAGGGGGCCCCTGGATGAGCATTGCCCAGGGGCCCCGACAGGCATAACCCGGCCCTGCCCGTCCGGATCACGGCCGGGCCCCGAAACAGTAAACCGTGAATTGGATTTTACCGTGCCGGAGCTAGGAAACAATATCCACCGACTTTCCCGGCCGTGTCCCAGCCGAGGCAAAGTCAACCATGAAACACTTTATACAAAAAACTACAATGTTCGACAATGCCCAGGTTATTCCCATGTATCTGTTCAAACGCCAGCGATTTAAAAGCGCGGCGCTTATTTTCGATCTGTGTTTGATTTTATGTCACAGAGTTTTATGTGCTGAGCGGTGACAATGCGACATTTATGTTTACCTTTTTGATAAAATCAGCGCTTTTAACACCTGATGATAAAGCGTTCATGCGAATGGGCACTAATAGATATAAACTGCCTTAATGGTTCAGTTAGGTACTTGGGTGGGTTTAATGGTCGCAAGCACGACTGAGCAAAATGTCCTGGGTTCGAATCACAGGTCGGACCGCGATATTGGGTGATCAGGGATTCCTCAATAGTAACTGGTTTGAATCTGGATTGGTACCAAATTGAAGAAAATAAGCTCTCCCTTTCGTATACAATTATACAGGCTTTCTATTCGGTATCAACACGGGATTGTAGGATTTTTTAGTAAAACAAAAGCGTGTGGACTTCGCGAGACCGGTGTCGCCTAGCGATGGGTCGTTGACGGTTTTTCCGTCAACGAAACGTTAACGTTGATTCACGTTTGTCAACTAGTTAATCAACTAGTTGAATTCGTCAACGAGTTGACCAAGTTAACGGGTTCATCTTGTTGACGAATTTAACTGTCAACTTGCAACGTAAATCGTTGATTCATTAAACGGTTTTTATTCAACGATTGCGTGTTGAATTTTAGAAACAATTTGATTCAATTTATGTATTGGAAAACGTTTGAAAGAAAAATTTAATATTATATACAATTAACATCTAAAATTGTGTGAAATCGAAGATATTAATTCTATTTTTCTTAGAGGGGTTGTTCGCTATACCTTTGCGTCTCAAAAAGTAATACATTTAAAATAATACATTGGGATTAGGGTCTCAGACTATCAGTATCTGTGGTAAACGTAAGTAAACAAACTCCAAAAATATAAGTACTATTCTTAAAATAAACATTTCGAAAATCAACTCTTTCAACCGCTCGCAATCCATGGCGTTAAAAATACGAACCAAAAAATTCAACGTTGAAAACAACGTAAGTTTTGTAAATTGCTCAGCTCGTTGCGTTTACTTTTCGTTAATTCAACGAGACGAACGCGTCTCGTTGAATTAAACGCAAGAACGTAAACGCAAGTTGAGCCCGTAAACGTCGTTGACGAATTCAACTAGTTGATTCATAAACAGTTAACGTTAATACGTTGACAGGAGATCAACGGTTGATTCAACTAGTTCGTTGATTCAACGCTCATCCCTAGCTGTCGCCAGTTGAACACGGAAAGGCAAAGCAAATACGCATCGTGGCATAATAATCAAAGTATTCCTCCCATCCAGGGCAGGGCGGAAGGACTCGTACAGAGTGTACTGACTAAAATCCAATGAGTCCTTCAATAGCCCTTTATGTTACAGGGTCACGGGATATTGGGATAAATTCCGCGACTTAAGTATCATGCTTTTTTTTTTTTTTTTACGTGGTAAGATCATCAAATGAGACGTCCCACCCCGGGCACGGCGAGAGGTACTGTCAGACTTGTACTGACTAAAATCCACGGTGTCCGTCTTAGCCCTCTGGGGGGGGCTCGTCATTATGCTGACGCTCTTTGAGGCGCGCGTGGAACACGACGCGCCGTCGACCCGGGCATGGTCCATGGTCGGGCGGCGAGTTGCCCTTTACTTGCCGCCCGCATGCCCGCGCCTACGGTGGCCGGAGATCGTCTTTTGACGTCCGACGCCGTGGGCGTCCAGCACCGCGGGTGGGGCGGAGGGAGGACCTTGTCCTCTCTCTCTCACGCGGCCCGCCTCCTCCTTCGCGAGCATGACTGCTTCGCAGAAGGAGGCGACCGCTTCCCACTCCGTCTCGCTTCGCAGCATGGCCGCAACCAATGCCGGGCGCGAGAGGTCTCCGCCTATCGCCGCCGTGAGGACACGTCGGTGCTCCGCCCAAGCGGGGCAATCCTGCACCGTATGCTCGACTGTGTCCTCCGGGCGATCTACGCAGTGGTGACACCCAGGCGTTTCTTCCTTTCTCATAAGACACAGGTACCTCCCGAAACATCCGTGTCCGGTGAGGACCTGCGTCACGCGGAAGGTTAGGACGCCATGACGTCTCTCCAGCCACTCCTCAAAGAGGGGTCCTATCGCCGCTACGCATGCTAGGGCGTAAATAGATACTCGTAGATAGATAAAATAAGGACTTGTATGTACGAAATGCCGTATATCATCATACATGCTCAGGAGTGTCTGTCTTACTGAACCAATACTCTGGCACAAAAGAAACTAAACAGTATGCATAAAATGTATGGTAATGTACTTTCACAAGAAAGTATCTTCTCTTGTGTTCCCTATAACAGTCTTACTTGGTCTGTGACTATAACATATAAATAAAAAAAATACTTAAAATCAATATTTTTATTAAAAGCTATACAAAGTCATTATCACTGTAGTATTCTTACAGATATTTAACCTAATTGAGTTTACGGTCTTAAAAATACATATTCAAAATTACAAGCATAATCAGAATACATATAAATATTAATTTCTAATGTTGATTGCTTATTAATTACATTTCATGTCAAACAAAGGCTGGCGGCGCCCGGTGCCGGCACGCCACGGCAGATTGTGCTGCGGCATCCCGCGGCGTTCCGTAGCATGCCAGGTTGTGCTTAGGCATGCTGTGCCGACTGGACTGCGCCGCCTTATAACTGAAATGACCGCTGCACAAGTTGCAACCTTATTTTAACTAGCTCAGCAATCATAATCCGTCATCATTTATAGTGACTCATATGTCTCATGAACTGAAACAGTATGACTCGCCATGCCGTCGCATCCCGGGGCGCGTCGCGTCATGGCCACAGCATACCGCGGCCCGTCGCGGCATGTGGTATCGAATTAAATTAAAATGAACTGTAAACTCATTGAAATAAGATTCCAGTGCCGGGATATTATTACTAATCAAGTTATTTGAATTTTATTTCAATGAGTTGGGATGCGACGACATCCCGCGGGATGTGGCGGCATGACGACTCATGCCGTTTCATTTCATCACGAGACATATAAGTTACTTAATGTCGAGGAATTATGATTGCTAAGATAGTTGAAATAAGGTTGTAACTTGTGCAGCGGTTATTTCGGTTAGTGGGGCGCAGGCCGGTTGGTGCGTGGGGGCAAGGGAGGGAGAAGACGATGCAGATGTGGATGTAACGGTACGCCGCGCGCCGTGGAATGCAGAAGCATAATATGCCGTGCCATGCCGGCACTGGGCGCCGGCGCTAAAATGTCTGTTCAGCACAAATTCATTGCAACAAAGCTTATTTAATATACCCATAGTTTGAGTATCACCAATTTATTTGTGAAGTTGCTGGGGGTGCTGGCACATCACTAGATTTTAATACAGTCTGAAGATAAACTTCTAGTCTTGTCTTAGGCCCACCTTCATCAATATTTTCCAGTACTTTGAGATACTGATTATTTGTTAACTCTATTACTTTCCTAAATTGTTTACCATAACATTTGTCATACTTTGATCCACACATGATGAAGAAATCATGCACTAATGTTGCAGAAATATCTGGTTCAGGTTTCAAATTCAAGAATGATGCAAGCCATTGCCATCCATACCGCAGACCATTAGGATTTGGCATGCTCATGAACTTGGGCATTGCTGCTATCCAGATGGCACATCTTAACCTGAAGATGCCAGACATCCTCTTCAGGAACTTGTCCTGTTTCTCAACTACTCCTTCATCATTATATGTGTAACCTCTTGACATGTAGAACTCTTTGTCGGACTGTCCCTCTTTCTGGGGCAAATACATAGGCACTAAGTAAGGACAATACCTATGGAAGTTAGCTTCAACAAGTTTACCAAAGTGTGGGAATTGTGCCCACAAAGCTGCAGTAACAGCAGCCAGTGGATAAGCAGCTTCTGTATTACTTGAAACTAATAGATCTCCTTGTCTAACTATCTTCTTTGCTAATAATGCTGTGCAATAAAATAATCCTTGTGGATGCTGAGTTGCCGTCACATAAATATCTAGCACTTGTACTCTTTCCCCTTTCAGTAATTTTGATAGTTTATCATACTTGTCCCTCATATGTGACGCACTGACTGATGACAATGCATTCACTGGAGTATTGACTGCTTTCTGGCAGTCAAATCTGAATTTCTTAAAATTAACATCTTGTAACAAATTACTATATTGTGCTTCATACTGCTCCAAGTAGTTCCTCAGGTTCTCATAGTAATTGTAATTTTCTGCAGAATAAAATACTGGTTGAGTCTTCTTAGGTTGTTGTTGTAATCTGATTTTCTCTGCTTCAGCTGCCGCAGCTATTTGATCTGCTTTAACTTGTTGTTCTTCTCTCTCTCTAACTTGTTTCTGTAATAATTCTTCTTCCTCCTTCTGTCTTCTTAAGTTTTCTTCATTTTTAACAGTTTCTATATTTTCTAGGATTTTCCTTCTGATATTTTCAATATTCAATGCTAGGATTTCAGCTTGTTTTACATCTTTTTCTGTAACCCCACCAGTCTTACATATCTCCATAATATGATTAACATTTCCTACCACAGTGTTTATTGCTGTTGTATATTTATCACGAATGGTCTTGGCTAATGGTTCTATGTTCAAAATGTTTGTTATATCATTGTAACATATACAAATTTTAGTGTGGCTGTCTGTAATAGCGGCAAATCTGGCTGTCGCTCTATTTTGTTCTTCTAATATTCTGTTCATGTTTTCTATAGTTTGGGTGTTGATAATTTGGCAATTCTGTTCGTCTAAACGAGCCCTTTTTAAAACCGAAAGATTGTCATTTTCCTGTAATTCTTTAAGCATTTGAAGTTTACGTGCTTTGAACTCCATTGCCCGCTTGTTACATTCTTCACCTTGTCGTGTCCAAAACTTTGTCATGAACTCGGCGCGCTTCGATATCATGTTTTCAATTAAGTTTTTGAACAACTCCTCAGATGTTTCCTGGAGTTTGCTTTCACATTCTTTCATAATGAGTGTGTATCGCAGGTCCTCACGAAGCTTGTCTTCTATTAAGTTTTCTTCGTCGTTTTCTTCTTCGATGATAGTCACTGGCTCTTTAATCTCATCTTTCTTTATAGGACTGTTGGGTCCTATGGTCACTTCTTTCACTAAAGGGCTCATTTCAGCGGCTTTTGTTAGAGCAGATACTCGTAACCTAGCAAAACCTGATAATTGATCGCTGATACTTATGTCCCCTTTCCTTGTCGTATTATTCGTGGATAGATCTTCATAACTACTGAAGCTAATATCGTAAGATCTATCCATTTTTAAGAATTTCAATATTTAAACCGCAAAACATGAAAATAAAAACAACTTGACCCTGCGTTGGTAGATGACAATTTGTTTGACAGTTCTTTCGAGTTTTGACACCCAACAAAATAATGCTCGTGCGTGTATTATTTTTTTGGTAATTTAACGGTTTACGTTTAATTCAATACTTATCTTAATAATTAATTATATTTATTTTGTAGGTAATTAATGCATTTTCAATAATAGTATTCTTTAACAGACTTTTAACAAAAGGGTTTTCGTGTCTTTTGGAAGAAGAAGAAATGGTAATAAGTTAATTGAACGTCCCCAAAACGGTTTCTGTGAGAAATGGCGCGAAAATATGACAGTAGCGGTAGTAGCAGCTGATTGATGTTGTGTCAACTTCTTTAGCAATGGTTGTTTTTATCATTTTTTAAAATATTTACCACACCATGGTTCTACAAAACACGGGGAAATATAGGGCGGATAGGGATGATTCCAATAGAAGAGACGCTGGCTCGTCTTCTGGCCCCAGGTTAGTAATAAATAAGCTTAATGATATTTCATTTGCAGGTTACTTTTTCGATTTCAAAAGTTGAAACCATTTAATGTTTGCCTTGTTTGCATGAAGGGAGGAATCATCGGAGTCCCGTATCCGTGTGGCCCTGGAGAATGATAGAATTGACTCCAAGTATGGATTCGACAGAGTACGCGACGTCAAAGAACGAACGGGTTACCTGATAAACATGCACACTGTAAGTGTTTTTTGTTTGTTTACTTTCTTTCCAGTATAAATAACGTGATTTTATTTAACCATATGTCATATAAAATTGTATCTTAAGCATATAATTATTTAAAGAGCACAAAAACATGTTTTGTGATAACACAACCACAGCCCCTAAGCCTAACCAGCCCATAATCGGGTAAAATTACTCAGAAGCAAAAAAAAAGTATAATAAAATAATAGTCTCAGGTACCTTTTAATTTAGACATTTCAAATATAAGAACAACTATTAAAAAGTTTTTCCAAACTATTATTTCATATTAATTTTAAAACTTATAAGACAATTTTCATTTTCAGGCTGAAGTCCTCGATGAAGACAAGAGGCTAGTGGCTGCCATGGATTACTACTTCATAGAGATGGATGGATCCCGGTTCAAGGTGTCTCTGACCTTCCAGCCCTACTTCCTGATCCTGGCACGCAAGGAGTGTGAGCAGGAAGTCATACAATTCATATCAAAGAGGTTTGCTGGCACCATACACAAGATAACTGTCATAGAGAAGGAGGATTTGGATTTGGTAAGAATGGCTTAAAATACACTCACAACTTCTTCCCATGGGGCTAGGCAGAAACTACAGAGCTCCACCAGATACAATTCTTACATACTTGTTTCACTTCATCCATTTTTATACATGTGTTCATACAAGCACGTCATCTAAATTTTAAAATCATTGACATTACTGCCTACATCCTTGGATCTATAATGTTTCACAACACTAAGCATCCTTCTAGGTGCCATTTACCCCTCATATCTGATATTATAGGGTGATGACATGAATGTTATAATTTTCACTTATCACAACTCCATTGCATATACAGATTGTGGTATTATCGTTCTTGCTGCACAATTGGGTACTGCGACATAGGTATAACTTTTAAGTTACAAATATCTTCTTAGTTTACCTTCACACATTTTCATTTCAGCTGAACCATCTATCTGGCATTAAACAGCGCTACATCAAACTCTCGTTCATGTCACAAAATGAAATGATGAAGGCACGTAGAGAGATACTGACCGCTGTCAACAAAAATAAAGAGAGGGAGAAAAAAGATCAGATTTACGCTGAAATGTTGACCAATGCGTTAACTAGCGCGGCTGCTATTGAACATGCTAAGAAGACTACAGATCATATGGAAAATATACTTGATATCAGGTTTGTACACAGTAAATATTTTTAAAAGCTTTTTATTTACACTATTTCAAATGATTCCATAATGTGTAAAAGTGCTAAAGTGAAAGTTATATTTTGAGTAATATGAATTTTCAATTATTTATAAAATTATAAAAACTATAAAATTCCTTCTCATCGAACTGTATGCAGCAAATAAGATTTGATGTGCTCATAGAACTTTTGTGTGATGTGCTCATAGAACTTCTCATAGAACTTTTGTGTGTTGTGCTTACAGAACTTCTCATAGAATTTGATGTGCACATAGAACTTCTCATAGAATTTGATGTGCCCATAGAACTTCTCATAGAATTTGCTGTGCTCATAGAACTGTATGCAGCAGATAGGATTTAATGTGCTCTCTAATGATAATCATAATAATATCATTTAAAATTTTGCAGAGAACATGATGTCCCCTACCATGTCCGAGTTTCAATAGACATGCAAATTTTCTGTGGTACTTGGTACACAATCAAAAGCCGGGGAACAGAGACACCAATATTCACAAAAAGAGATGACATCATCGAAAGACCGGACCCTATAGTGTTGGCCTTTGACATAGAGACTACGAAGTTACCATTGAAGTTTCCGGACTCTCAGACAGATCAGATAATGATGATATCGTACATGATAGACGCGCAAGGCTACTTGATCACTAATAGGGAGATTATCTCTGTTGATGTTGAAGATTTTGAGTATACACCGAAACCAGAGTTTGAGGGGTGAGTGAGAAATTATACATATTTATTTTTTAGAATATTTTTTTTTAATTAAGTACACATTTATTGTTGTAATTTGTCAATCAATGGTCTATTGAACTAGATATTGATCATTATAGAGCATGAGCCCAGTCCTAAGTTTCGAGGTATAAGATTTATTCCTATAAGATAATTGGCAAAATATGCCTAGTCTTTTGAAGATAACAGATATATGTATCCATTTCTCTTGCAGACAATTCATAGTGTTCAATGAAGAAAATGAGCTGGCCTTGATACAGAAGTTCTTTGATCACATTATGGATGTTAAACCCCACATTTTCGTAACATACAACGGTAAGAACTGTTCAGTTTAATTTAATTCATTTTAATAGCAGGAAACCATGATTTTCAGGTTATTTCAGTGAATTTCGTGGAGGCCTATTAATTCCACCTTGTCATTATCTTCTATTCACCGATTGACTCAGGTCACTTAAAGCCACATTGATACCACCACTCTATCAGATTTACCGAATGATATGACAGATGCTATGAGAAGTTCTTGTATCCAATAATTTAAAAAATAATTCAGTGAATTTTGTGTTGTTCTGGCACAGCTATGTACAAAGTCTGTGGTATGTTATAATATCTTTGCTTTCAGGTGACTTTTTCGACTGGCCCTTCGTAGAAGCACGTGCGGCAGCGCTCGGCTTGGACATGAAGCAAGAGATAGGATTCAGCAAGATAGCCGCCAGAGACGGCACGTATGCCTGTCGACCTGCTATGCATATGGACTGTTTGTGGTAATGTATAATAAAATATTGTGGTACAATTAAAAATTACGTGGTTCCTTAATTAAAAAAGAGAGGATAGGTAAATTAAAAAAAAGGTAATTAAATTAATTTGTAGAGCATTGCTAATTTAACAGCGCTTGGCACGCGCGTCTTTGCTCATAACACACAATAGTCTTTTAATTGATTATTAGTCATCATCGTCTTACGTTTCCAGTTGGGTAAAACGTGATTCATACCTACCGGTGGGATCACAAGGTCTAAAAGCCGTTGCTAAAGCTAAGTTGAGGTATGACCCTGTGGAGCTGGACCCTGAAGACATGTGCAGAATGGCGGCCGAGCAACCTCAGGTATGATAAAACTACTAAACACCCTTACAACTGTTAGGGACTTTACTCACAGTGCGATGCGATGCAATGCGACGCGATTCAAACGAATTCCAACTAAAAGTGAAAATCAACCTTACCACTATGACATATCACATAAAACACGATGGTATCTATTGGTAGATGAAAAACAAAACACGATGGCCATGACGACGTCAAGTCATTTCAATTGCATCATTATTTCTTAGTAGCAAGGTTGATTTTCACTTGTAGTTGGAATACGTTCGAATCGCATCGCATTGCGTCGCAACGCGCCATGAGTAAAGTCCCTTAATGTTATGGAGGATATCTAACAACTGTTAGATATCGTCGATTATGTTTTCATAGAATACAAAGAACTACGTTCCGAACAAAATATCACAGTTTCTGGACACACTATACGCCCAATCAGTCACAAAAAGCTTCAAGTTTTGGCTTAGGCTTGCGAGGCAAGCGTTGCGAGGCGTGCGCGGCGTATGCCTCGCAACGTACCAGCATTTACAAAGATTGTTCGCTAAAACACTTGTCAGTGTACATGGCTGTCTTATTTCGTAGGTACTCTCAAACTACTCCGTATCAGACGCCGTAGCGACATACTACTTGTACATGAAGTACGTGCATCCCTTCATATTCGCGCTCTGTACCATCATCCCGCTGGAACCAGATGAGGTAAGTTGAATGTATTGTTGACAGCATACGCTGAGATATAATAACATCATACCTGTTGTCTGAGAAGGATTTATACATAAGAATTTATTATAGATGCACCTTCAGTGCATCCATACTTCGCAAGTTACGAATAAATCCCAGGTTATAGGAAGCGATAGGCTAATTTCAGCAACTGTCTAACAACATCAACATCATGCAACAACATCTGCAGATGTGAAGAGGAGGCTTAAAGATCTAGGAAGCTACTGCAAATTTTCTAATGGAATCATCTCTTATGTTATCTAATCCTGGGAATCGAATTCTAGACCTATTATCTGCAAAAGCGTTAGACTAGCTTTTGCTATGGACATAGCTTCCAGTCATACTCAACCCCTTTTCGGCACGCTAGGTTTTAATTCATTGAAGTGTGCAATTTGCAAACTTAAAAAAGCATTTTTTTTTCTTTTATGAATCAAAATTACCTAGTCTCTCATCTTAGTACTTAAAATGTGGAAGGACACGTTGAACTTGCCCTTAGAATATCAACAATCGGCGCTGAGCTGAACATTGAAAATGCTATATAGATTTTTTTTTTATCATCAAATGAGTCCTCCCACCCAGGGCAGGGCGGGAGGGACTGTCAGACTTGTAGTGACTAAATTCCACGGTGTCCTTTAGTAACCCTTATGTACCGACCGTTATGTAGACACTGCAAGGTTTTTCGATGATCCAAGATTGTTCAAAACCAGCGTTAATATTTGTAGGTCCTCCGCAAAGGTTCAGGCACGCTCTGCGAGTCGCTACTGATGGTGCAGGCCTTCCACGCGAACATCGTGTTCCCGAACAAGCAAGTTGAAGAACTTGATTGTTTAAAACAAGCGTTAATATTTGTAGGTCCTCCGCAAAGGTTCAGGCACGCTCTGCGAGTCGCTACTGATGGTGCAGGCCTTCCACGCGAACATCGTGTTCCCGAACAAGCAAGTTGAAGAACTTGATTGTTTAAAACAAGCGTTAATATTTGTAGGTCCTCCGCAAAGGTTCAGGCACGCTCTGCGAGTCGCTACTGATGGTGCAGGCCTTCCACGCGAACATCGTGTTCCCGAACAAGCAAGTTGAAGAACTTGATTGTTTAAAACAAGCGTTAATATTTGTAGGTCCTCCGCAAAGGTTCAGGCACGCTCTGCGAGTCGCTACTGATGGTGCAGGCCTTCCACGCGAACATCGTGTTCCCTAACAAGCAAGTGGAGGAACTTAATAAATTGACTTCTGATGGGCATGTACTTGAAACTGAAACCTACGTTGGTGGACACGTGGAGGCGTTGGAGTCTGGTTAGTGAAATTATAAATGCGAAAGTGTTTTTTATGCCTTCTACACCCTTTTGCGCTGAACCGATTTAGATGAATTTTAGTACAAGTTTTCGCTTTGGCTGTCTATGTGACCCGAAATTTGGAAAAGATCCGTACGAAGATTTTTTTTATTTATTTTATTTTATTTTATCCTTTATTTCAGGCATCTAAAGGCCCATAAAACACAATACACATATAGAAATAAAACAATAACTATAAACTAATACATATTCTAAACAATATATTTAAAACTACTGCACACGAAGTGTCGGCGTCGTGTTACGCTGCGAGGTGTCGCGTAGCCGGCCTCGGAATCGCCGATACAGCACACCTTTCGGCCAAAACTCTTCCTTGAGAAAGGTCGCCAAATTATGGGTCGGAACGCGCACCACAAACGAATTAAAATTGGTGTTGTGGCGTGCCTCCAACTTCTCCACCCTCAAGTCCCAGTTGGTCTTCACCCGTATGTACTCGACGATGTCCTCCGTCTTCGTAGAGTAGTGTAACCGGGATACGTACAGCTGCGTCGTCGGTAATGCAGGACGTAGCAGCATGTTGGGTCCTGCCAGCGCTGTCCCGCACTGGTTGCGATAAGATTTTATTTGTAGGAACTATATGGAACTGATTACGATCAAATAAAAAAAAAACTTAAATATAGACTATATCAGTCGTGAACGGAAATCAAGTGAAAACACTGCCTACCATCTGGCCGACCCAAAGCTGGGCAGAAATAATAGAAGCGTATAATTTTGGTACAGAGACAGATCGGACCCTGAGTAAAAGCTTCCGTTTTGCATACAATTTAAATGTTAGTATTTTTGGGTATATTTAATCTGTTGTAGCCATATTCTGAATATTCTCTAGTTAAAACTCTAAAAAGCAGTTATAAACGACGGAAGATTTTTTTTTACTAACTTGGCTGTTACTGTAACAATCGTTTATGTGCACTAGCGTAAAAAGAAATAAACCACTAATTTTCATTGGATTATTGTCATTAAACAATTTTCGACCATATTACTACAAAATAAAGTTGGTTTCAGTCAGTATTCCTCATCCTATGTAATTTTTCTAAAAAATGTTCACAGGAGTATTCAGAGCCGACATCAAATGCAAGTTCAAGATCGTGCCATCAGCGGTACAAGAGCTGATGGACAACACTGAGAAGACCATGAGACACGCCATAGAGGTCGAGGAGGGGATCCCACTGGACATGGTGACGAACTTCGACGAGGTCTGCGCGGAGATCAAGGAGAAGCTACAGCATATGAAGGACCATCCGAGGAGGGATGAGAACCCGCTTATTTATCACTTGGATGTCGGCGCTATGTACCCCAATATTATTTTGACTAACAGGTACTGTATTTCTAGCTTGAAAAATTGTTGCTAGACTATTGAAAAGGATATTACTTTGTTCAGATTTCTTTGTAGTATCATCATCGGCGTATAGCACTCTACTGACTTCGCACACCATTTCACTCGATCACCGACTATTCATATTTTTGTAGTATATGCTGTGTGCGTATACAGAGCCTAGTGGTGGTCACTGGGAGGAGCTGTAGTAGCACGCACTAGGGCGCCATAATATCTGCCAATTTTTGTAAACTAGATATTTTGAGAAGCATTTTAGGCTTGTTCTTCATTAATAAATTAAATGAAAAAAAAGCAATAGTCATTCTGTGTTGGAGGACACTTATTCGATTTGTTTTGTCAATTCGAAAATAGGTATTATCCGATAGGGACCATGCTTCTTAAGATTTGAATTACTTTAATTTCCATTTTTTTAGTTGCTGTTGTCGCATTCGCGTTTTCGGTTTATCTCGATTTGTGCAGTCTCATAATCCAATGTGAATTGTATAAACATCACAGGTTTTTGTCAATTAAATTATTTATATTTAATTTGACAGGTTACAGCCGTCTGCGATGGTGAACACGAGCGTGTGTGCGGTGTGCGACTACAACAGACCCGGCGCCACGTGTCAGAGGCACATGGAGTGGATGTGGCGGGGCGACTACTGTGAGACACTATTTATTTTATCCTGTATCATGAGAGCCTTTACAAACATTGAAACACACACACACTAACACTACATGTATTTATCATAATAACATTTACAATTTTATGAATAGATGCAGTATTTTTAGCACAATCTGCCAAAACTAGGGCTCGACATTTGTTTCTGTGCACTCTCTGGAGTAAAAAGGACGCTAGCAGCTATCAGAATCACAATTTGAATTGCGATTGAGATGGGATATTGTATTCTATTGATCAAGCAGTAGAGTAGATAATAGATAAAGGACTTTTTCTAGCTTGTCTCACTCCAGATCCCAAAATATTTTTTATCATTTCACAGTGCCAGCAACTCGCAGTGAGTACCAACGTATTCAGCAGCAGCTGGAGACTGAGAAGTTCCCGCCGCTGCATCCAGGTGGACCTACCAGGGCTTTCCATGCCCTGCCCAAGGAGGATCAGGTTAGTAGAGTCATGGGATCTGACACCTCACGTCGAGATGAAAGCAAATGCTTAAGGATGCGCTAGTCGGCGGGACGAACTCGTTGGCGGGCGGGATTAAAATGCTTGTTATTTCATCCAACATCACGTATCGATAGGATGGATGAGCAGTAAGAAGCTAGGGCACTTATGCACACATACTCCACCCTTCGACTGACTCATGAATGCGTGATTACTTTGAATAATGAACTACTGCAACTTTTCAAAAGACCTTCGGGAATTTGGATATTATGAAAAAACAACTGAATGTATCTGTTCAAAATAAAATTATCTAGAATTTTGAACAAATTATCTATTTCTGTATGGAAATTATTTTCCAATTTACTGTCTTCTTTTGTTATTTATTTCCCCCCAAAGATTCGTTAAAATTAGGCTTAAAATAAGGAAGTTTCGACACCCATAACTAATAATAGGTGTTTTTTTTTACTTTTTTGATTCCATACAGGACTAGACAATGATGAGATGAATGTAGATCATTGTTTAATGTGAATTTAAACCGTCAAATATTGGAATAATCGCGAAACTACGTTTGTATGGAAGAATGACCGACTAGCGTACCCTTAAGCTAGCTGCGGATATTGCAGCACCGGCCAAGATTCAACCTTATTTTAATTTGGTTTTCATAAATATTAACAGCGTTAACATCAATGATATAAGGTCTAAAATCATTTATCCACGAAAAATAGTCCTTTGGCGCTATACTGAGATATTCGATATTATTGACTGGCCTGTTGGTCTAGTGGTTAGTGACCCTGACTGCTATGCCGGAGGTCGTGGGTTCGATTCCCACCCAGGACAAATGTTTGATGAGCACGATCATTTGTTCTGTGTCTGGGTGTAATTTATCTATAATATGTATGTATTTAGAAATATATAAGTATGTTTATCAGTTGTCTAGTACCCATAATACAAGCTCTGCTTAGCTTGGGACTAGATGGCGTTGTGTGATAGTTGTAGAATATTATTATTATATTATTATTATTCGAACTTTTTTTTTGTTTTTAAAGTTAGAACCGCTAAAGTGAATACCGAGCTTAGTCAAAAAAATATGACTAATAAAAAAATTTTACTCTTTCGACCTCGAAATAACATCGAGTTAAACAAGATTAGACATTAGTTTGTTTTGTTTTAGGCTGCATACGAAAAGAAACGTTTAGCTGACTACTGCAGAGTGGCCTACAAGAAGACGAAGGTGACGCGGACGGAAGTCAGAACCACTACCATCTGTCAGAAGGAGAACTCTTTCTACGTCGACACTGTTAGAGCTTTCAGGTAAGAATCTGCAGTGCTAGTTGTCTTATACGTTGCTGTGTCGCATACTTGAGATTGCGTGGATGTACACACATCCAAAAAAAGTTTGCGTACACTTTGAAAAATGAAAATATTTTTTGTTATGATTTATTCTTCTTCACAGGGCAGGTTTTTAGAGTAGGTATTTCTATCTAATGAAAACACACAACAAAGATTTTTTCTTGATAAATCTCAATTTAAAACGTAAAACATCTTATGCTAGAGATCATAAACTTATTTGCTGTGTATACCCAAACCAAGTTTTTTTAAGTTCGGTAAGCGTACTACGGAAACCATAGATAACCTCCTCTAGATTCCGCATATTGGTAAGGCAAGTTATCTATATATATAAAAATGAAACCCGTTTTTCGTTGTCACGACATAACATGAAAACGGCTTGACCTATTCGGATAATTATTTTTTTGTTGTGTTTGTAACCATCGGGACCGGGTTTTAGACCGGGTCCTCCACCCGTGCGAAGCCGGGACGGGCCGCTAGTTTTTTATAAAAAACTTTGCCCCGTCTAGGAATCTCTCCTGTATCGTAGGTGCGTTTACACGCTTTACAAACATGGTCACTCACATACAAAAACGCCCAGACCCGCAACAACTACTTATACGTGTTCAAATATTTGTTCCGTGCGGGAATCGAATCCCAATCGCTCAGACACTGCGGTAATCGTGCGTGTTTATTCTGAATTTAAGTTAAAAACCAAAGTAGATTTCGCGAAACTATTAGCGTCACCACGGTTTCAGTGTCTAGCCGACGCTGAGGGGATCAAGAGCGAACATCAACTTAAGTAAAGCCACAAATAGACTGACGTGGGCGTGCATAGATTGTCTTGTATGCGGAGTCTAGAAGAGGTTATCTGTATTCATTTCGATTTACATTGATAATTTCCAGGGATCGTCGATACGAATACAAGGCTCTGAACAAGCAAGCGAAGGCCAAAGTAGCGGAAGCAGTGGCGAGCGGCGACGCGGCCGAGATCAAGTCCGCTAAGAGTCGCGAGGTGCTGTACGACTCGCTGCAACTGGCACACAAGTGTATCCTTAACTCCTTCTATGGATACGTCATGAGGAGGGGGTGAGTCATGTTTTTTTAAATAGCCTTTTATGTCTCGCTACTAGGCAAAGTCATAGTCATGTTGGAGAGGAGAAAGTTGGAGTAGGAAGGTTCTCGAATGGAGGAGTAGGGTGGAACGCCCCACCGACAAGATGGGCCGATGACCTGAAGAAGGTAGCTAGCAGTGGCTGCATAAAAAAAGCGGGAGATCGCGACTTAGGAGAGGCCGATGTCCAACAGTGGGCTGTAATACGCTGAATTGGTGATGATGACTAGGCGAGTGCCACCTAGAATCAGATTAATACAAGTTGTGTTCTGAACTACAGTTATTTAGATGCATTCAATTTTGTTGGAGTATTTGAGCATCAAAACCGACCTGAAAGTCTTAGAATTGTTATAAAGAATTACGATTAATAGAAGTAGACACATTTTATCGCATTTCATAAGTATTATTGAGTACACAATAAGAATGTCAAAGTTTTTATAAGTCTGTTTACTTAAAAATCTTTAACAATATTAAACGGTCGGCATTTAGATCGGCTCGGCACTTAGGCAGATCGGGATTTTCCATAAAGTTGTACATGTCAATAGATTTTGCTGACCAGCTGTACCGAATCAAATCGGTTCGATGCTTTTTCTGATTTGTAGCCGCCATCTTTTGACTTAAACGACTTAAAAAAAAAAGAACTTCTCAGTTTGGCCCTTATGTTTAGTGCTCGTTTACTGTGCTCAATGTTGGAGACCCGACAGTCGCCTATAAAAAAATGAGCATGTTATTTTTTTCTCCCAGTGCTCGCTGGCACAGTATGGAGATGGCCGGTATCGTGTGCTACACGGGCGCTAACATCATCATGAAAGCGAGGGAGATCATCGAACAAGTTGGCCGGCCATTGGAGTTGGATACTGACGGTATGTAATATAACTTCGAAATGTTTCCTGTCTGACAATTATGATACCACTTAATAAATGGATAATATCATAAAGAATTATTTACTGAGAGAATTAGGCTGCCCTTCAGAAACGGAGAAATATTAACGAATAGGTATGAATGTGGATTAAGAGAAAGGAGAATGTGGCGCTCTATAGTTTCTGCCTACCCCCATGGAAAGAAGGTTTGAGTTTATGTATGTATTAACCAATAGGATAGCAATAAATTACCGCTTTTTAGTGGTGCAATCCGAATGTATAATTTCTCCTTTTCTACACTATGCAGCCTCGTTCCGTTCCTGTGGACAGGTAGCCTTAGATTAGATAAATATTTTTTTTTTATTATTAGATTCTATCTATGTCCAAAAAATCGGCGGACAGCAATCGTTTATTATATTGTTTGAACTACAAATTATAGTATTTTTTGTTATTAAAGCTTGCATTGGATTCTCGTAAGTAAGTTTCGTCAACTTTTAGTTTTGTCTAAGAGTGTTTGGTTATTAATTTAATAGTGAAGAATAAATGTTATGTGTTCAGGTATTTGGTGCATACTTCCTTCCTCATTTCCTGAGAACGTGACGGTGCTAACAAAACATCCGAAAAAGAAGAAAATTAACGTCTCGTTCCCGAACGCGGTTCTCAATGCTATGGTTAAAGTAAGTATTAGCGACACCTTTATCCTTACGGGAATTTCTTTTTTCTTCTTCTTAGACTATATTTTTACCGTACGGGCCGTTGTATAATTTTATTAAACTATGAAACAATACCCAGAGTATTGTTTCATAGTTAAATAAGCCAGTGTCAACAATTTAAATTGTATTATTTACAACCGAAGGACAAAAATATAGTTATCGGCATGCTGTGCTACTGAAATAAAAATAGTATCAAATCACATGCAACAAATTATATAATTTTTCCCTTTCACATGGCAGATTATTTAGTAAAATAGATTGAGTACCATAATTTATTTATCAGCTGTGTATTTTCCACTCAGGATCACTTCACAAACGACCAATACTTCGAACTAGTGGACCCCGAACAGAAGAAATATGAGCAACGGTCAGAGAATTCTATATTCTTTGAAGTGGATGGCCCATACTTGGCTATGGTACTACCAGCCTCTAAGGAAGAAGGCAAGAGGTTGAAAAAGAGATATGCTGTGTTTAACTTCGATGGTTCGCTGGCTGAGTTGAAAGGTATGTTTTATTTTAGTAATTATTTTTTTGATTAGCCATTAATGTTCCTGGGCAAAGATCTCCCGCATATCCTTCCAAGTGCTAAAGAGCACTCGAAAAGTCGAGTGCCACTTCGTACAGTCAGCATCAAAAGTTGCTGACCACATTCAGATTTTCATAATCGCTGTACACAGTATTATAATGTATTATCACGGTTTACTATGAAAATTTACTTTTAAAATTTAATTTTTTTACGGTCTTTATTATGAAAATTTGAATGCGGTCAGCAACTTCTGATGCTGACTGTACCAGCCATGTAGATCGTCCTGCCACCTTTTATTGGGCCGTTCTCGTCGTCATCGACCATTCTCAGGCACCCATTGAGTGAATTGTAGTTATTTTGCCTAGCGACTATTGTGCATACAGCTTACGTGATCCGTCAAATCTCATTTGAGCTTGGCAGCTCTTTTACTTACGTCAATAATTCCTGTCTTTAGAGAGCATCGTAGTGTTCCTTATTTTATTGGGACTTCTTACAGTCATAAATTAAATAATTTGGAGAAAAAAAAAAGGATTATTTCCGTAAAATATCCAAAAATTATATGCAAAAAATCAGCAATGAAAGAAAAAGTAAAAAGAGTGACTGTTTCCGCCCGGGATCGAACCGGGGGCCTTGTGCGTGTGAAGCACACGTGATAACCGCTACACTACGGAAACTTGATGTTGTATGTCGAAATTACCAATCCCTTTCAATAAATCTAGAGCAACTTTCACTTTGGCACAGATTGTATGACGACATCGCATAGATAATTATTTCAATGTTATTTCGCGGTATTTTTACTGTATTTGTACAAATAGGAAGTTTTAAAAAATATATTGAATTGAACGTAATGGCAACTGCAGTAGTAAAAGGGGTTTCTGTGTGACTTATGGCACAAAAACATGCAATGAAAATATTTATTGACTAATTATTGTCCCACTGCTTTGCAAAACTATCCTCATACCATTATTTAGGACAATATACGTAAAAATAATAATTCTTCCCGAAGACGGGCGTCGCAGCTCGCAGCCGAGGCAGGCCCAAAAAAATTGGCGGGACGAGACTTGACTGAACTTAGATTCCTTTTTGAGAGACTGTTTGGAAAAGAGAAAAATCAACAATGAGTGGTAGACTATTGCTCACCAGTGGAACAAGATAAGATAATTTTTATTTGCTTAAAAATTGTATACAGGGTGTTAAATTATTTTTGATCTATGTGTACATGTTTTGCTAACAACAACTAAACAGGCCAAAAATGAATAAATAACATCTTCATCCAGGGTTCGAAGTAAAACGCCGTGGAGAACTGCAACTCATCAAGATCTTCCAGTCCTCAGTATTCGAAGCCTTCCTCAAAGGGAATGACCTGAAGTCTTGCTACAGTGCAGTGGCCAAAGTAGCCGACTATTGGCTGGACGTACTGTACAGTAAAGGCAGCAACATGCCAGACTCGGAGCTGTTCGAGCTGATCTCCGAGAACCGCTCCATGTCCAAGAAGTTGGAGGACTATGGAGGACAGAAGTCCACGTCTATATCTACTGCTAAGCGACTGTCTGAGTTTTTGGGGGATCAGATGGTAAAGGATGCGGGGTTGGCTTGCAGGTCAGTAGTTGTTAAATAACTCCTTGCTGTCTAGCATGCCAAGGTCAGTTACTTGGTAATAAAGTTAATTTTGTTTCTTCTTAGTGCCCCATCCGACACAGAGATATTCGACGTTTAAAAGTGCCCTTTTGATAGCCTAATTAAAATTAATGATTTGACTTTGACAAACTATAAGAATAATAATCATAAAAGATTCTGTAAATATTTTATTCACTTAAAATTTTCAAATGGGCAAATTATTATGTGGGAAACTTAATTTTTACATTTAATTTATAGTTTTATACTGATTGATGTATTTATCTGGCATGGAGCCCTAAATTACTGAATAAAAAGCATGTAAATGCAAACAGCCCTTTAAACCTTCACTAATAGGACACAGGGCTCCTTTCTTTAAAAGGATTGGGTTGTACAGTTGGCAAATTTTGATTTATCGTTTTCTGCTCATGACTGTTATCACGAGTAAACACTCTCACTTTCTATTGCAGATTCATAATATCAAAGAAGCCCGAAGGTGCTCCAGTAACAGAACGAGCGATACCACTCGCAATCTTCCAATCTCCCGCGGCAGTCAAACGTCACCACCTACGTCGCTGGCTCAAGGACAACAGCATCACTGAAGATATAGACATACGAGATGTACTGGACTGGGCCTACTACATAGAGAGACTGAGCGGGACTGTGCAGAAGATCATCACCATACCAGCTGCCATGCAGGGGGTGAGTACAGTAGATCTATTGGCTGAAGTTTCCAGCTGGGAGCCACATCATAAACTATGAAGAATATCGAAAAATACTCAAAGGAGTCATCGTCATTATCATATCAGCCGTAAGACGTCCACTGCTGAACATAGTCCTCCCTTATAGACTTTCAATAGGAGGATTGAAAGCGGCTCAAAGGAGTCTCGAGATATCGATTAGGATGAAAAGTAAATGTGCATTATTGGGTTTGTGAAAAATCAATATTCCTGGCCAGGAATCGAATTTGATTGTTTTGAAAAAAAAAACACATGCTGTATTAGTACATCATTTGATACATTTGGAAATTTTACTCTGTAAAATAGTACTAAACTAAGGCAACAGCGTCACTGATGTTATATTGGCAGCTATCCTGCTTTACTAATCTTACAAAGGCGAACACAAATAAAGGGATGAGGGGTATGCAGGACTCTCAGGATGTGCCGCCATCGCAAACTAAGACCTACCATCCCCTTCTGGTTAACCTACTTTAAACCCTTTGGGGACAAAGAGGAGTCTCGCTACGCGGGGTTCCTTTTTCATCGACTATGCCTTATTACATATTTATATTATCATGAAACTAAAAATAAACAGGTTTTATAACGTATTATTTAGGTGCGATATATTAGACCAATCGCGAATTGGACCAATTATTGTGAAGTAGACCAATCGCGAATTGGATCAACCGTGAACTGGACCAATACAAAATTGTACTAACTGTGCCTGAAGGAACTTTGATTGTAAATTTCAAGTACTTTTTTTCCACTGATACTACCCTTATCTTACCTTGCAATTAACAAACCTTTTCTATTATTATTCAGTTAGACAACCCAGTCCCTCGCTGCCAGTACCCCGACTGGCTGCACAAGAAGATGTTAGCCAAGACGGACAAGTTTAAGACGAGGAAGATTACCGACATGTTCAGCGTGCAGCCCAAGGAAACGAAGAGTTGTGAAGATGATGATGATGGAGAGGAACCGTCTACCAGTGGTGGCGGGGGGAATATGGTGAGACTAATGACGTTTTAATTTATTCTCGCCAGGCTCTTTCTGGCTCTATTTCGAGTCTTTTTAAAATCGATCTATAATCATTTATTTTCGGAATGATCAATAAGGCGGTAAAGCGGAGCTTACACGCATGAATTGTATACCTATTCTGAGTGCAAAATCATTATATTATGTGCTTTCCTAAGACACACAGTGCTGTGATTGAAGAAAGCTGTTGTAAATTCGCCATAAAATGATTATCCGTGGTTAAAAACTTACCAAATTGTCCATGGTACTATACCTGTCTCCTTCTTTCAACAGCGTGCATCCTTTTCTCCCCGTGAAAGATGCTCTGACAGCGAAGCTGTCAACTTCATAGCGTTTGTAAATTTTGCCGCGATAACATCGAAAATTTTTCCAAAGTTAAAAAAGTGTTGAAATACAATAATTAATTGTATTAAATGAGCACACAGCGTTTATTTAGAGTACGTGACACGTTTTTCTTTTGTGAATTAGTGTTTTAGAAGGATTACGGACTAAATTGAGTGGGTAAGTGTGGTGTGAAGTGACGAGTTTTGAATGTTGACGTAACGCTCCGGAGGAGGATCAGCATTCAAATACGGTGAGACATGATGACTGGTCGTCATCATCATCTTTATCCTCGAACGACGAGAGCATAGCTTCACATCCGCCCAACAAAAGACAAGGTCACGTAAGTACAAACAAGTCCAGACTTGTTCGGACACTCGTATAGAGACACAAATTCGAGAAGAAGTGTTTATTTCAAGTTATTTAACTACCTAACTTACCTTCTCTAACAACGAGAAGGCTATCTGACTCCACTTACATCAAATTTTTTGAGAAAAAACTTCATTGTCTATTGTGGTGAAGTTTTAGTATGGAGCTGGATGAAAGACAATTAAATGTAACACACTTTCAAAGAAAGATTAAAAGTATATCTAGATATCCAAAATTTAATCAATTTGTATGACATTTTATTTTATTTTGTTTTACAAAACCCCGTACAATATTGTATTGCTATTACTTGTTTTATAGGTCTAAAAGTTCATGATGGATTGTATCATTTTAACAAGACCAAAAAAGTTTATAAGTTTCAACTGATTGATTGACTGATTTATATTCCAACAATATTTTGGAATTGAGACAATTATTAAGTTTAACATTACAGGATTTGCTTAAGTGGGTGTCGGTTACCCTAATTATTTTCATTTGAACACATATTTTGAAAAGATTTATATAATTTGTAGTCCACCAACCTCGGACTCATAATTATGTGTTTAGTTAGGAGGCTTTGCACCCTACCAAAGCTTCCTTAACTGGACTTAAGGTCCAGCTGATTAAACAAGTATAAACAAAAGCTATTTGAATAGCTGATCATTCAGAACATTTAGAGGGGTTGTCTTAAGGACCATACTCATGCAGGGCAAGCACAGGGAGCAAGCAATCATATTTTGAAATTAATCACAACTTGCCATGTTCCATTTATAAAGGAAGCTGTCCTTGGTATCTAGTCAAACATGTTATTAGAAAAGTTTGCAACCCTAACAAAAGAAATAATCTATTAGTTAAACAAAAGAAAGAGCTAAGTTGACCCATTGACCATATAGTTACCTAATTTGAGTTTTACTAGGTCAAATGTATTTAAGACTAATTCAACAGTGGCTTATGTCCTGTATTTGACCGCGGAGGTCTCAACTCAAATTGCCAGTGAAACATTTCCAAGAAATGTAACCGGTTATAAGTTCACAAACAACTGTTTAGTGAAAATAGACATTCATTTATTAATTACTATCATCATCATCATCATCGTCATCATCAGCCGGAAGACGTCCACTGCTGAACATAGATAACATTAATTACTATGTTGAATTTCAATTACCAATTGCACAGACATACAGGAGGCTCCTCCTTGTGATCTATAACAACAAAGTGCTGCTGTTAACAGCTGTTGTATTTGGCCTATCTATGGCCCCAACTATGTTTTTCAAAATACAACTGGATTGCGGAAATCCTGTGAGAACAATGTTTCTGTATAATTGTGTACCTGAACTATTGTTCCTGGTTAATCAGGATCGTACAGTACTCGGTTCTCAGGTTGCGGAAACACTGAGAATATTGGAAATTATGGGGCATCACATAAATTATCACGAGTCTGCTTGAATCTTATCTCTAAGCAGAATATATTGGCCTAATAAAACTGTTACCCTATACACCCAGCAAAATTGGGTATAACATTACTGCAATAAAATAATAAGGATTAAACTAATCTTTAACAAGGTAGAGCAATAATTGAAACAGTTGTCCACAAGAAGCTCAGTCTTAATTGGTTTTACTGAATTATGGTAATTATGCAGTATCAAAAGAACTATATTGTTGCAAAATGTAACTGTTTCTAAAATTGTTCTATCAAAACAGGTTACTAGAGAAAAGTAAGTTTCCTCTGCCTGTTCAACAAGGGTGTTTAAAATCATAGAGTACAACTCAATACTATAGAGTTAAGAAAGGTGCAACTCACTTCTTAACCACTGATACACCCAACTAGGGGTAGGGAGCCCAATTAAACATCACTTTATCTGTAAGGTGGGCTCCATGCCAGATGACCTGGCGCTCAAATTTTGTTCCTGAAGTAGATGCCATATTTGCAGCCATAAATATGCACACATAAATATTAAGTCCGACAACAGGACTCTTATTGCATACCCCAGAAAAAAGGGGGGGGGGAGGATACATACCCCCGCAGCCACTGACTCTCGGGGAGTCTAAACGAAATTGCGGATCGCCTCTCAAGGGGCCGCAAAGTAACAGAGTGGCATCTTTTACCCCAAGCCGCGGAGGCCATGTTAAAGATGTGGGGCGTCCCAGACGTAGATTTATTCACGTCAAGAGAAACGGCTTACATACCAAAGTACGTAAAATTAGGTTCTAAAACCTAACGCAGTTATATGCGATATTTACAGCCGGCAATGGGACTATCGGCTGGGCTGGGCATTCCCCCACCCAGCGTAATACCAGAAGTATGAACTACTTATTTGAACAAGGCACAATCTTACAATCGACAAAGAATTATGACCCACCAGAAACATTATTTTCTTACAGACATTCAAATACAATTAGGTCCGCACTCATAAACATAATTATCAATATTAACGACCTTAACCTTTGTTATTTTGACAAATTCAAATAATCAAAAAAGGGTCATAATTCAAATTTGTTGATAGTACATTCTACTAACGCAAGACTGCGCCAAATGCTTCTCACTCCTCGATTTGCAAGCGAGAGCCAGAGCGGGTGCCACTTCCGATAAAGAACCTGCGGAAGGTCTTAAATCGGACTACAGGCAAGTACTCTGCAGAGGCGTTCAAAATTCCGATAAAGAACCTGCGGAAGGTCTTTGATCGGACTACAAGCAAGTGCCTTGCACAGGCGGTCTAAATTCCGATAAAGAACTTGTGTAAAGTCTTAAAATATTGGACTACTGGCAAGCGCTTGGCACAGGTGGACAAGTTATCCCCCTAGCTTGGAAAATTAAGGGTGGGCTGACCAAGTCTCTCTCTTTCTAAACACGCGCGGAACAAGACTTGTTGACAAAAAAAAAAAAAAAAAAAAAAAAAAAAGTAGCTGGCGGACATCTACTTTTACAACAATATAAAGCCCTAATTAAAAGATGGTGATCCAGTGGGATACCAATCAAATTAACCCTGAAATACTGTAAGTGTACAAGCTGATAAAGATTTCAGGCAAAATTGTTTTGAGAAAACAAATTAGGTTATAGAACTATTTGCCTGCATAAATCTACTATTTCAACTTGCTGAGCAACAGTTGAGGTAGATATCTCAAGACTATCTTTCATTCAGAATGTTCTGGAAGCTATTTATCTTGCTAAGGCTTGCAGTACAAAAGTTGCCAATAGTGTACACTATAATATTACTGTTCTTTTTATTTTATTTTATTATTTGATTAAAGGACTCTGCATATCCAGGTTCTTCGCTTGAGATAGCTAGGCGAATAGCTCTAATATTATTGCTACCCTCAAGTTATAGAATTCTTGATCTCGTGCAATCTCATGATCTCACATCAGATCGAGATTATTAGAAAATAGCCCTGAAGATCTTACTTCTATCAAATATGAGATCAGTCCTTGTCCAAAATTTTGGTATTTAAACAGAATCAAAATCACACAGACAGTAAGGTTCGTTTGTTGCGGAAACATCGATACCTGTCTACCCTGTTAGAACTGTCGGAAAATAGAAAAAGCACAGACAACAAAGTCACAAATTTATTCCTCTATCAAAAAAATTAAAGCCAGCTTCACAAGTTGGAAACATAGCATTACTTTTAAAGTTGCTAATATAAGAGTCTCACTGGGCAGTTATAACAAGTTAGCTATTATAGTCTCAAGAAGCTACTCTTGTTCAAGCAATACTTGAGAGGGAAAACTGATAGAGTTATAAAATGTATCAGAAGTTTCACTGTCAACCAGTAAACAAGATTGATAACACCAACTCCAATGCTTATTTATTGCAGTTAGATTTATAAATATTTGTCGTCATTGGTTATACCTTTAAAAGACATAACTTTATCCTATTACTGGAAAAAGATTTGATTTAGAATTATCTCCTAGTACCAGGTACCTCTATCAATTAATTACTATTTTGATTTCTGAAGAAGTTACTAACCAGAAAGGAACATTACACATTTTGTTACAGTAAGATTTTATGAAAGGTCTTAAAAACTTTCTTTAAACCTATATAAGCTTTAAAACAGTATTATAATTCATCATCATAGCGTTTGTATTTATCACCAGCAGATACCAAACAGGTCTTCAATCACAGCACTGTGTGTCTTAGGAAAGCACATAATATGACTGTTTTGCATTCCAACAAAACAGGTATTATGTGTTGAATAAGACACACAGTGCTGGAGCAAGTCTCTTGCTGGTACCTTGAAGACTCTATGAAGTTGACAGCTTCGCTGTCAGAGCATCTTTCACGGGGAGAAAAGGATGCACGCTGTTGAAAGAAGGAGACAGGTATAGTACCATGGACAATTTGGTAAGTTTTTAACCACGGATAATCATTTTATGGCGAATTTACAACAGCTTTCTTCAATCACAGCACTGTGTGTCTTATTCAACACATAATACCTGTTTTGTTGGAATGCAAAA
Source organism: Agrotis ipsilon (assembly GCA_028554685.1). Classification (NCBI taxonomy): domain Eukaryota; kingdom Metazoa; phylum Arthropoda; class Insecta; order Lepidoptera; family Noctuidae; genus Agrotis; species Agrotis ipsilon. Next base: position 11,731,827 of record CM052973.1, on the reverse strand, counting down.
CAGTCATATTTCAGATACATTTTGTGATGTACGTGTTTTTCCTGTGGTCTTAATCACACTGTAATTTGAGTCCTAGGAACGTAAATACTTTAATTTTTAAATTAAAAATACTTTTTCTCATTGCCTATATGAATATTTACACAATTTTATCAACTTTTTTATATCTATGAGGCATACTGATTGTGATTTTCAACGAAAATTTAACACCAATTAGGTCCAATTAAGGACATGAATTGCAAAAGATTACTTGTTGTAGAGTACTTGTCAGCAATACCCTTGTTAACAATCAATGAATGTCTCTTCCACAAGGACACGGAGGTAGACATAGAAGACATAGGCAACAAGAGCAGTGATAACGTCGGTACAATACGTCCGATAGTGCACACGGTGAAGAGGAAACGTGAGGAGTCTCCTCCGCAGGAGGGACAGAGCTGGAGGGAGGCGCTCGGGACACCTCCGCCATTCGGAACTACTAAGGTACAAATACATAGACAATGTTTTTAACTGACTTCGAAAAATGGAGGAGGTTCATTTGTCGCAGTTTTTTTTTCACTAGGTCTATTCGACGATTAAAGTGAACAACTGATCTTGCTATTGAATTTACATTATTCGATTTGGCACTGAAAGTCCTCAAATGTGTAACTATAAAAATATATGTAGTTATTGTGTAACTTTATGTAATAATCATTATGCAATGTATTTACAAAAAATCTTTGTAATTTAGATTATAAAACAATGACTTAAAGAGTCTCATGCTACTTGAATTTTAAAAGCATGCTCGCCTTTTTTTTTCTCGTTAAGACGACATCACACATATCATCTTTCTACTTCTGCAATAAAGTAAAAAATCTGGGAAACATAATTGACAAATTGCGGTAGCGCAATGTACTGGCGTCTATACACACACATATACTTATCCATACTTATACATATTGTTTCGTATCTACCAGGCTGAGCGAAAGGAATGGATATTGTTTCAAAAGAAGAAATGGTTGTGGCAGATGGAACAGCGTGGCCTACGTAATCGCAACAAAAGAGGTATTCTATTTCAATAAGCATTGCTTCCCGGGTCGAGGCCGCGTCGTGTTCCACCGCGCGCCTCAAATGACGCGTCAGCATACGGACGAGGCCCTCTCAGAGGGTAAAGCCCTGCCGGTCGCGGGTCTTATACCCTTCACCGGACCCCGAGAACATAAAGGCTATTGAAGGTCCACCGTGGATTTTAGTCAGTACAATTCTGACAGTACCTCTCGCCCTGCCTGCGGGTGGAGGTTTCATTTTGATGATTTTACTACGTAAAAAAAATAATAAAAAATAGCCTGCATTGCTTATCCAGAAGACCCCACTGTTCGAGTCCCACTCGTAGCAAAATTTTTCTTTCCTCAATAATTTTCTGCTGTTTCAACTCTTTGCTTTTTCAACATGTAATCTATGAGAATATATTCTTTGTTAGGTAAAATGGACAAGGACATGATGCCGCCTCCCAAGACTGGTCCAGCGACCACTTTAGGTGGGTTCATCAGGAGAGCTCAACGAACACTACTCAACACACCATGGCAGATTATACAGGTAAGGACGGAATATCTGCTTTATATTTTATGTCATTTTCCATATTAGGGTGAAGTGGGTTTGCGAAGGGAATTAGTCAGCAAAAGAAATAATGTTTATCCTAAAGGCCTTTTGTTATTGTGGTAAAATCATCAAATCCAGGGTGGGGCGGGAGGGACTGTCAGAATGTAAGATAATCTGTCTTTCTCATCGTCTTTACGTTCCCGGTTACCTGATAGTCCCGCGACCCCGGCAGGCTTTGGCCCCTCTAATGGGGCCCCGTCATGTTGCTGACAGCTCTTGGAGCACGACGCGCCGTAGGTAACTGGGTGTTTACCTGATAATCTCGCGACCCCGGCAGGCTTTGGCCCCTCTAATGGGGCCCCGTCATGTTGCTGACATCTCTTGGAGCCACGACGGCGCCGTTAGGTAAACTGGGGTTTACCTGCTAATCTCGATGAACCCGCAGCTTGGCCCCAGCCGTCTAACAGGGGCCTGTATGTGCCAGAAATCGCCCCATGACGTTCGTTGCTGTGGGCGTCTCCCGAGGCGACTGGGTCGCGAGGTGGACGCTGTCCTCTCCCTCACGCGTCTCGCCTCCTCGAGCGGTGCGCACGTTGATGCCCTCTTGTAGACATCCACCAATGCGCTATAAACTTATTTTTTCCAACCCCACAGGTAGCGGAAACAGCAGAACCCGGCCTGTTCAAAGTATGGGCCTTAGTTGGCACAGAACTGCACCACATCAAGTTATCAGTGCCGCGTATATTCTACGTGAACCAGCGCGTGTCCCGCGCCAGTGACAGCGGCCAGTACTGGCGCAAGTGTAGTCGGATACTGCCGCGAGCACATCCCGTGCTGCATCTGTACCAGTACACTGTACCTGAGAACTTGTATAGGGAGCATCAGGAGTTAGTATTATTTATTATTATACCAGTGAAACATCTTCTATCTATCTATCTTCTATAATATAAAAATAGATCGCAAAATGTGTTGCTAATCTCATAACTCGAAAACGGCTGGACCGACTCGGATAATTCTTTTTTTGTTGTGTTTGTAATTGTAACCATCGGAACCGGGTTTTAGAGGGCTTCCATCCGTGCGAAGCCGGGACGTGCCGCTAGTTTTATTATACGAGTGAACCACTGAAAAGTGAAAAAAAAACTAGCAATTAAATAATCAACCATTGTAAAGCTTCGTTTACCTAAAGATAGTTTCTCGACTGTCGAGTTTAGGGAACATCAATGTCAACGAGGCATCAGAGCAGATAATTTGGAGTTAGTCCAATTTTTGGACTCCAATGACCTCGCTATATCCCCCTAAAATAGCATTATTTAATTGAATTTTTATGTTTTTCTTTACAGAGAATTAACATCAGAACTGTGTGCACCAGAAATCGAAGGAATATACGAAACACAAATGAGTCTAGAATTTAGAGTACTAGTTCCAACTTGGCTGTATATGTACCGTAGATCCCACTGAAGCCAGAAAGTAAGATATTAAACCTTATTTTAATTGAAATAAATACTAATTTAGCATATCAGACGATGTTTATAATGTGGCATATTTTTAGGATGATTCAATTTGGTTCAACCAACATGGATTCGTTTGCATTAAGTCAACTCCAGTTTAAAAGTGTGGCGTTACAACCGTATTTGCAAAAGCAGGTAATAAACAAAAGTTATTTTAAGCATTCTAATAAATTAAAGCAAAAAAAAAATAGGTGTGTAGGTAATCCAAAAAGTTTTTTCACCACGAAATCAGTTTATCGTGGGCACCAAAAATCTTAGGAAAGCTTTTTCCAAAAAATGGTGGCAGCGAACGAGATCTGTTGAAGAGATTATTGTAACCTAAGTTCTGGTCGCGGGCGCGTGAGCTGTTAGCCCCTTCATACTAGTGTACAGTACAGTATAGTGACAAGTCTCCGATACCTTACGACTTTGACATCCATTGACGCGTGCCTGTGTATGAACCTCTATGGATTTGTATTTCGATAGTCGCCTGGATACCGAAATCGTAAGGTATCGGAGACTTGCGTCGCCTTGTGTACGAATGGGCTTAGTCATCTCAATCATCTCAAACAATCGCCGCTCGCGCACAGTACTTAGATCCCGCCTAACACGCGCATTCATTTTTTTTCATTGCGTAACATTCATTTCCCAAAAGGGGACGACGCTATACCACCGCTGAAAGCAAGGCGCAAATAATTCTATCCCTTTTCTTAGTATTGCGCCGTCTCCTTCCGTTCGGCAAACCCGACAAGCGTGTGTAGGGGGTTTTAGCTACGACTTAATAGGCTCTTTATACAAAATTTTAGTTGGCTATCAAATGATCATTCTTCAGTTATTCATAATTTCTGTTTCTCCCAGGACGGCATCGCCCCAGTGAAGCACATCTACCTATACCAGCACTCCGCTCTGAACTCGTCCCGCAGCATGTGGTCCCTGATCCTCCCGGCTGTGAGGCGCGCCTACATCTACGTGCTGGACACGGTCCGCACCAACCAACTACCTAATATGAACACGCTGTACCTCGCTGAGAGGACTGCCAAGTAAGTACTCCACTCTGCACGTCCCTGTTTTTTTATAGTGGTAATATCATCAAATGAGGCCTCCCATCCCGGGGCAGGGCAGGAAAGACTGTCAGACTTGTTCTGACTGAAATCCAAGGTGTCCTTCAATAGCCCTTTACGTTCCGGGTTCACGGTAGCTCTGTAGTCCCGCGACCCCGACCTTTTTTGGTTCTCTAAGAGGGGTCTCGTCATGTGGCACTCTTTGAGGCGCGTGTGAAACACAACGCGCCGTCGACACGGGCATGGTCCATGATCGGACAGCGAGTCGCCCATTACTCGCTGGCGCTGCCCGCATCCCCGCGCCTACAGTGGCCGCATCATCCTGTGAGGTTTGTCGCCGTGGGCGGTAGGAAAAAAACGTCATTACGCGATATTTGCGAATTGCAATTTCTAACTGACTTACGTCGGCGTGGCGAGCGTGTTTTGTTTTTTATCTAACCAAAGAGAACCGCACGTTTTTTATGTCATATGTCGTAGTAGTAAGGGTGATTTTTATTTGTAGTTGGAATCGGTTGAATAGCGTCGCATCGCGTCGTAAGCAAACTCCCTGGGAGATTGTCCTTACCTTTACCGTCCTGATTAACTTTCAACAGGATCAACCTAGGAACTGAAGAGTCTTCCCTCCCCGGCGCGGAGCTAACTTGGGAAGTAGTGATAGAAACAGAAGCGCGCGCCGTGAGCCGACACCTCCAACGTGCACTGCAACGTTACAAGGACGAACGTTGCGGGCCCACGTTACTGGCGTTGCAGGCTACGCTGTCGCCGCATTTGTTGATGCAGCTTATGCCAGGTATGTGAAGAATGATTATAAACCTTGCTACGATGTGATTTAAAGTTCATTATTGGTTTTAACAGCCTAACTTGCAAAGTTTCAAAATCAACGTATTTTTTCCCATACATTAAAAACCTAAAGCCATTTCGTCATAATATAATGTTTATTAACAAGAGTTCGGCGATGGTAATTCGCTTCGCAACGCCCTTTACATCAGACCTTAGTTTTAATACGATCATGTTTAGACGACAACTGGGCAGCACGACATCAAAAAATGCCAGGCACTATAAAATTTGTGAGCACAGCTAAGGAGTAGAATTCCTTCCCGGAGTCTGTATTTGCTGATAGCTACAACCTTGTGGTATTCAAGTCAAGAGTGAATAGATTCGTTCTAGGCAGGCGTGTTCCATCGTTGACTAATTGACTACATCATTACTTACCTTTAGGCGAGATAGTGATCGAACACTATCCTATAGCTAAATAAAAAAAAACTATTTAAACAGAAGATCATATTGTATGTTTTTTTGCATAGGTTTATCAGACTTCCCGATAGTTCCGATCCACGTGCGTGACGTAGAAACATTATACAGCTCGCTGGAATGGCAGCGTATTGGTGCCAGAGCTATAGTCCGACATTATCTGGGACTGGATGCCGTGTTGCAACTCACTATAGAACAATGCAGGTAAGATGTCGGCCATTTACTTTTAATGCTATTCATAATGTTTACTTTTTGAACACCATTATTTCACTTGCGCACAATGTGTTTTTTGACCCAAAAATAGTATATTTGTTACTTAAAAAAGCCAAGATAGAGTCTTCTACAACAAATACCCAAATAAAACTCTTACGTGGATATATTTTGTAGATATCTCAATTCTCGCTGCCCAAAAACGCAAGATACGAAAATATATACATACTTTGAATACTTAAAGGTATATGAAATTTCGTAATCACTTTGAAAAGCCTAAAGCTTAGTAATAAAACAAGCGTCTTTTGGATGATCTACGACTTGTCAGTGACGAGTAAATAGTCAGTATAGTATAAAATATATTTTTCTCTGTACAGGTATTTCCACGTGCCGGTCGGCAACATGCCGGCCGACCCGACTCTGTTCGGTGCGGATCTGTTCTACGCGCGACACCTCATCAAGCACAACTTCGTGCTGTGGTGCTCCAACAGAGACCGACCGGATCTTGGCGGCAGAGAGACTGATGATAACAGGTAACTGGATATTAATTGCCATAATGCCTATTTTATGTTTTCTACGTTTCTGATTGTTCCTTACCCAAATGGACCACCAAAAATACTGATGGTCGTATTTTTACTTTACAGAATTTGATCCTTTATAGCAACACTATCAAACAGCGTAATAATATAGGGTGTGATTTTTTTCCAAAATCAGCGGGTTCGATTCCGGGCCAGGATTAATAAGGATTTTTCTAAAATCCAATGCTACAGTTTTTTCGTCAAAATATGCCTCGAAACTCCTTTCAGCATTTTTCGATATTCTTTATAGTTTCGAATATAGCCATCCACACCTTGTTGGAAATCAAATTGTTATGGGTCTGCACAAATCGACATTATGTATTGATTACAAGTAGGATTTTTATTTTGGGGGAATGATCAAGATAAATTGATGGACAAAATAAAAGGCGCGCGGAAGCCCTCGCATTGATTGCACCGTTGAGCATGGCAGTGACTCTTACGGAGGTCTGTCTTTGGCAGCGCGATGAGTTGCGTTAAGAAGTACGTAGTAACGGATCAACGTATTTTATGCCACCTCTGCGTTGTGTTGACGCAACGCATGAGGGTAGACAGGCCGTCGAAATCGCAGCGCAAAGCGCCTCAGGGGGTGTCTATCTTCTAAGTCCGTCAACGAAAACACGGGAACGCATACAGATGTACTAACGTTATCTATGTCAAAATCAAATTGAGTGAAGATAATTCCGCCACAACTGATGTATTTACGTCATTACATCAAATTACATTAAAACAATCTAGTACCACTTTCTGCAGGCCATGAATGGTGGCGCGGAATCTTAGGAGCTATCTGTCAAATCGTAATATCATTCATTCTTAGTTCGGGCTCGTTTTTTATGGCCTTAGGTATGCTTAAGTTCAGCCTGTGACGATGCAACGCACTTATGGGACCTTCGTCTTGACTCAAATGTCATGTTTGTTCCTCTCTTCCCTACAGATTAGTAAGCGAAGTAGAAGAGCTGTCGGGCTGCACTCACAACGCGAGCGCCGCGTACGGCACCGTGTGTGTGGAGCTGGAGACTGACGCCCTGGCCGTGTGCGCGCTGCTGCAGGCACACAGCATCCTGCAGGTGGAGGGCACCAGCGTCGCCACCTCCTTCGGAGCGCAGCACGCTAACATACAGGACGCTATGGCTAATGCTGGTAACATTTGCTCAGATTTTCACTATAAACAAGTCAAAAACCTTGCTGCTGAAAAGTCATATTTTCAAAAAATATTCTCAATTCTTCTCAAAAATAGTAAATAAAATATTGTCAAGTCGAAAGAAGATTTCCTACACACATGTTTGAGTCCCACATGTCATACTACAATTTTATTGATTTGTCTTCCGGTTGTACCGGATCTCGTTGTTTCAAATACTTGTGTAGGATGAAAAAGTAAATATTTCGTTTGAAAAAGAAATCATTACCTCGTAGTTATATTCATTTTTTTTAATACAGTTGAGACTGCATATCGTAAGCTTAGTGTCTGATGCCCTTCCACTAAATGAGCCTTTAAAACTTGACTTTAAGAAGGTGGATAGGGTGGCGTAGCACAGCCTTGCAGTAGCCTATGTCTACAAGTAGAGTGCTATAGACTGAGTAATTGATTAAAGCTATGTCAACGTAGTTTTAATAATATGTAATAGTCGTATCAAACATTTGAACAGTGGTGAAAAACCTTACAAGTGTGATATTATTAATGTTTGTCTGTTGTAATCTTAACCATTTAATTTATTTGTCAGGATCTAACGCATCGATGCCATACGACGAAACGGCTCAATGTAGCGCAGCGTTCAAGATCCTTCGAACTATGATAGCATCATGGCTCCGTGACGTCACACAGTACAAGAACGTCTTCGCTGATTTCCAGATCTCGCACTTTTATAGGTAAGTATTTGATGATTATAAAATCATTATAACGCAACATTTTGGGTGTTAAAAGACAGGACAGAGTCCGGAATACGACGCGGCTTTCTAAAACAGGTAAAGTAGATTTTAGCGCTCAATCCCATTGTAGCTTAGCAAAGCTACTATTAGATTGAGCGGTCAGATCAGTCATATGCGGGATGAATGCATGACGGAAGTCTACACAGAATGGGTTCTGGAGGATGGCGCCGCGGCCGGTCCAGGAAGAGTTGGCAAGACGACATGGACACCTACCACGAGGACTGGTCCAAAGTTGCGGAATGGCTGTTCATTGATGCGGACCGTCTGCCCTTTGATGCGGAGCGGAGCGAGCAAGTATTGCGGAGCTGAGTTGCGGACTGTCTGTCCTTTGATACGGAGCGAGCGAGTATTGCGGAGCTGAGATGCGGACCGTCTGCCCTTTGATGCGGAGCGGAGCGAGCAAGTATTGCGGAGCTGAGTTGCGGACTGTCTGTCCCTTTGATGCGGACGGAGCGTAGCGAGTGATTGCGGATTGCTGGCCTTGATCGGCGGGCGAGCGAGCTTTGCGGATATTGTCTGTCCTTTGATGCGGAGCGGAGCGAGCGAGTATTTCGGAGCGGAGTAAATGTTGAGAAGTGTTCAGTGGGGTAGACTCGGTTTCTTCAGCGGAGCGGAAATGTTATGCAATCCTGTTGGTTAATATTTCCTCGTATCTCCGCTCCGCTAGCTCGCTCCGCATCAATGGACAGGCAGCCTAAGGGAAGGATCATAACTGACGTAAAATACGTCGAGCGTATCATCGAATGTTCTTTGACGCACTAACGTGAAGTATCATCGGTTGAGTGTGTACGGTCAAGTGTTTTTCTATGCATTTGTCTTTTCTGGCGTTACGCGACCTAATACGCGATGCATCTTCCGTCAGATAGGAAACTTCCCTAAGCCGTTTTCCATAAATGAACGTTAGTCTGTTAAATTACGTGTCATGTTGTGTCCAGTCCAGCAATGTGTATATCCAGACAGATTCTTTTGCACTAACATCCATATCTGCTATGACTTCGCACGAAAGTCGTTTACACGTCTAAAATCACAACACCTTCAACAGATGGCTAAAAACCTCCTCGTCCCTCCTCTACGACCCGGCCCTCCGCCGCACCCTCTACAACCTGATGAAGAAGCTGTTCCTCATGCTGGTGGCTGAGTTCAAGCGGCTCGGGTCTCTCATAGTGTTCGCGGACTTCAACAAGATCCTGCTATGTACTAAGAAGAATACTGTCATGGATGGCATAGGTATGTATATGTTGCAGTTAAAACCCATTTTCAGAGAGAACTCGTTTCTCCCTAGTTAGAACTAGTTTTTACCAAGTGCATTTAGCAGTATAATTTTGTAAATGTAAGATTTTTTCGCATGACATGAAACAACTTAGTTAAATCAAAGAGTAGAAATCTTTCATTTACACGAGTGTAATTCCATTGTGATGAAAATTTGTGAAATGATCAAAGTTTTTCCATTTTGATCATTTGCCATTTTGAGGATTTGGCTTTTAGAAAATTTGCCATTTTGAAAACTTATTTATTTTTATTTATTTAAACCTAATGCACAGTTACAATAAAACATGTACAAAGGCGGACTTAATGCCTTGGGCATTATCTACCAGTCTACCTTAGGGTGATTCAGAGACAAACACAAAGTAGGTGCAACATACAAGACAATTACTTAATATGATGAGATGAATATAAATTAGTACTTATCGTGTTGCGACACGGTTGCCATTTTGCAAATTAGGCTTTTTGCGCCTAAACCTCGCCCATTTACACAATAAGCGGAAAACGCTCATAAAATAAACCTAAACCAAACTGAATGCAATTTTATGGGACCCAAAAAAGAACCACACCTTTGGACAAGACACCTCGGAGTGAGAAAGAGAGAGAGAAAAAAATCGACCGAATTTAGAACCTCCTTCTTTTTGAAGTAGTTTAAAAAGTTCATCGCGCTATCAGGCTTTTTGAACTTTCTAAGTGAAATAAAAAGTCACATCAGAATCTTTGACTTCTATTACACCTTTGCTGCAGTCCGCCTGTTAATGTAGATAACAAACGCCATCAACTTAGCCTTACCATTTGATGAAACTTTGTGTGCAGGTTACGTGGAGTTCGTGGTACAAAGCATCAGGAATAAGGAACTTTTCCACGGCATCGACATCCGGTACAAGCAGTGCTGGTCGTACTTGCTGTGGCTGGACGAGGCCAACCATGCTGGAGTACAGGTAAGTCTTGTACTGAGAGAAATAGATCACGGCGAGGAATACTGAGGAATTAGGAGCAGGGCTCGGAAACGTTTTTCAAAATAACGTATTTAAAACATTTAGAACAGTTCTTTGCACCTAATTTTGTTCGGAACGAAAACGGGAACGTTTGAATGAAATGGGAAGAACAGATTCGAACTTAAAAAATCTGGTTTAGAAAAAAGCATTTAAATTTTTTTTTTTTCATTATTCTTATTAAAGTTAATAATACTCGTCAAAAATTAAAATTAGTTCCTACATCTTTGAAGCCAAAATAATGGTTAAAAACGGTTTAAAACGTTTTATTATCTAAGAACGATAAAATATTGTTCTTCTTCTAAACCGTTTTATTTTACGTGCCGTTCGAACATAACCGAAACAAATAAGTTCTTAGGCATTTAAGACGAAAACGTTTCGAAAAATACACCATTTTCCGAGCCCTGAGAAGGAGAGTTAATAATTATGCAGTTTTGGCTTCGTAGCCAGTTACAACAATCGAAAGATTGAACGTCGGGTTAGTGTGTGACAGAGATCGATACAATCGATTCGATAATGACCCTCATTCACTCACTGGACCTGTTTCTGTCATACAGCAGATTCCTGCGTCTTCCCTATTTTTATCCCTTTTATAAATAAACGATTTGACAAACGATACGAGAAGAAAGTTAAGCCATTTTTTTCCGCTTAAAAGATTCTCTTCGAATTTAATTTATATATTGTACAGTTTAACCAACGACGATATATTACTAGACTCCTAATAACAGGCGACCGATGTCTGTCAACACATTAGGCAAAAAAGTCTTATATCCGTCTTATTTCGGCCACTCCTGTGTGCCGTAAACATACCTTGAGACAGAACAGACGTTGAGTTAACCAATCACAACAACCTTGTCCCCCTCGTTTACGTAGTAGCTCAGCGAGTTGACAGAATATTTTTTGTTCCTTAGATTGTGCATGCGGAGTCTAGTAATATATCGTCGTTGAGTTTAACACAAACATAACGTAGCACGCAGCCTGTAATAAATAAAATGCGAAGATTGCTTGTTGTTCGTGTATAATAATGTATTTATAATCATTTAACTTTTATCGAAACAGGGCAAACTTCCGGAAGGTTTAACTGAAGTTGGTTCATCACAACTGCCAGCAGCTAGTGAAGAAAATGGCGACGACGAGGTAACTTTTATTTTATTACGAACGCTAACAGCAAATACCTCGACTAAATACTTGGAGTGCCGTTCAAATACTTCACTTATATCACTGTGTAAAGAGTTCTTACGCTTACTAAACAAAATTGTCTTTGCTGATTAAACAAAATAAGTGTATTTTTATATTTTGCAAAAAATTTAAAACATAATTTGGAATGAAAAACATTCACTCTTCAACATAATGTGCAAAATAATAACATTCATTTAGATCTGGAACTAAGCGTTCTTTTGCAAAGCGTTTTAACATCGTTAGCTGTTCCGCTTGCTTTCATCCCAACTGTTCGGCTCCTAATACTCCTAGTGTGATGATACTCTTCTTCGATAAATAAATTACACAAAAGTACCTTTTGAATCAGTAGTTCCTGAAATCAGCGCGTTAAATATAATGAAAGGCCATGAGTTCTTGTAAAAATTACCGACTTTTGACTAACTTCCATTGTCCAGACATTTTCCTTCCGATACAATGAAATGATCCTTACAAGTTATAAATCAAAAAACATCATAAAAAAATTGGTAATTTTTTCGTTCATACAATTTGTATGAAAAATTATTTGCTAAACTTGACCAACTTCCGCCGTCCCGATTTTTTCATCCAATACTAAAAAAAAATGATCCTTACATGAAACAGAGTCGTTAAGCATTAAAAAAAATTTGGTCAGTTTCACTTATTTTTGTGGACAACTCACACTTGACCAAAAAAATAAAAACGCCAAAATTGTCAACATCAAAAAAGAGCTAAAGGTTCCTAAGAAAGTTTTCTCGTATCTGTTATGGATAAGGATTTCTCCCTTTGGGCCCATTTAAAAGAAACACCCTGTATATTATTATGTGTACATATAATTTAAATACACCATTTATATATTTTTGTAGGGTACAATAACAATGCAGTGGAACTTATCGAACTTCCTGCCGGCGCCGGTCCGCGAGCCGTTCGCGGCGGCCGTGGCGGGCTTCCTGAGCGCCGCCTACTCACAGCCGAACGAACTGCCGGCCTTGATACGAGGGGAGATCTCACAGAAACTGTTCCAGTACGTTTTATTTTTAATTTACCTTTGTTTCACAGACAGTTTTTTTTTACTTTCTTTTACATGTATCTATATGAGGTGTTTATATTGAATCATGAAGACCTGATACAAATACAAGAGTTTCAAATGATCTTACTGTAGTTTAAAATATCGTGTATGTTTACAAATATATTTCAGAGGACGCCTTTTATTATTTTTAAAGAATCCTTATGCGCTCCAACAAAAGTTAAATTTCAAATATTTATTTATTGGCTTTACTAAACCAAAAACAATATTATTCATACTAGGTCCACACTAGCAGAAATTGTCATTTATGGACGTTTACACGAATATTCAAACACTTTGGTGTTTGTGAGTTTCTATGTTTGTAAACGCACCCACGACATACGAGAAATACCTTGTGTGGGGCAACGTTTTTTAATAACAAAAAAAAACTTATCGGGAAATGCCGTTAGTGTGGTCCTAACGTTATTAGTTGCCCTCAACAGAGTGACAGAGAAGATAAACACACGTCACCCGTCTCTCCGTCCGTCCGACATCGGCCAGCAGCCCGGACTGAAGCCGGACGCGTTCTCCGGCGACTGCAAGCCCGCGCTACTGTACGTCAATGCTGTCTGCAAAGTCTTCTCACTCGATCCTTCACTAGACGAAGAGGTTTGTACAATAAATACAGTATGTTTAGAGCAAGTAGGTGTGCACCTAAATTCCACCAGTAATGAATAAGTCATCATAATTTAAGTAAAATTCTTCCATTAAATTGGACACAATTCAGAGTAAATGCAATAAAAAAAAAAAAAAGGTTGCACTCTTTTCTCTGTTCGCGGGGGCAAAATTTTACCTGCTGAGAATTCAACCCAAGTCCTTAAGCCCAGCTAGTAGCACTAGCACCATTACACCATTGTTTTATTCATTACTAGCTGTTCCCCGTGCTTTCACCCTCACTGCTCGGCTTTTATTAGAAAGGATATATTTCCTTGATAAAAATAGACAATCCAATACAAACATATTTTTTCAATTCGAACCAGTAATTCCTGTAATTAGCGCGTTCAACCAAACAAATTAACTCTTCAGTATCATAATATTAGTATATCTATACTAACATTATGATACTGAAGAGTTAATTCCATCTTGGCTTAACAAACTACCTTGACCCCGGAATGTAAATGGCTATTGAAGGAACACCGTGTATTTCAGTAGGCACGAGTCTGACAGTCTCTTTCGCTTCATGCAGTGTGGGAAGACTCATTTGATGATTTATAACGTAAACAAACGAGTGTTTCTTTTATCCAGGTGACTCTCCTTCGTCGCAACTTGCTCCGTCTGATCGGCGTGGGCGAGTTCAGTAGCGCGGCCGAGTGGCGCGACGCCTGCAACTCGTGTGTGCTCACTGAGATCATCTGCAAGGTGTGCAACCACTGCCGGGACCTCGACCTGTGCCGGGACACACACACCGCGGTGCAGAATGATGTGTGAGTAATAAAACATATCAAAACTAGCTTAAAGATTAGATAGGTAGCGATGTGTGCTACTGGAAGAGCGAAACTAGTTAGGGAGCTACCCTATGACGCAATTCGACCGATTGGAATCAGTCTACAAGTGAAAATCATCTCCCGGGTCGACGGCGCGTCGTGTTCCACGCGCGCCTCAAAGAGCGTCAGCATAATGACGAGGGCTCTCAGAGGGCTAAAGCCTGCCGGGGTCGCGGGACTTATACCATCACCGTGACCTCGGAACATAAAGGGCTATTGAAGGACACCGTGGAATTTAGTCAGTACAAGTCTGACAGTCCCTCTCGCCCTGCCCGGGGTGGGAGGACTCATTTGATGATTTACCCCGATAAAAAAAAAGTGAAAATCATCTTTACCACTACGACATAATTATGACATAAAACGTGCGTCTACGGGTTGATGAAAAACAAAACACGCTCGTCACGACGCCGACGACTTCAAGTCAATCGAATTGAATCATTATATCGTAGTAGCAAGGACGATTTTTAGTTCGTGGAAATTGCAAATCGCTCTCTTACATAGGCTGATGTATGCTGTAGTCATATACGTGAGCAGAGCAGATTCATTTATTTGTTTGTTTTCATGTGTCTCAGATTGCATCGGGGCCCAGTTTAGCCTCGGCCTCATGCGTTTTAAGCTTTTGATCCTCGCCAGGTGGCATACTGACGGCTTAAACCGTGAATCGTTCCGCTGAGGGAAAGAGATAGAGCTATAAAAGTGAAGCGCCATCTCGTTCCCACAGTGGAACTACTCTCGCTTTAAGACGTCATGGTAGGCCACCTGAGCTCTCTTTGAACGTGCCAGATTACCGTGCCATCAAACTATAAAAGTAAAGGAATAGAGTTCCTGCTCACTGGCAGTTATGTAAAATTACGCTCTGCTCACTAAAGAAAGAAAGAAAATTGCGTTTATTGTCACTTGTGCTAAAACTTAAAACTAAAACAATACAAATAAAAATTTATGCCAAAGGGCCTCAGCTCAGCATAATGTTAGGTGGTAACACGAAGTAAAAAACTAAAACTTCCTCTCTTTCACACACTTTCTGACTTAGCAAGTCTCTATTGCTATGAAATGGAAAATCCCAGTAACGTGCGACTGTCACAATCGAAGGACCACGTATAGCGCATATTTTTTTTAGCATAGTAAAAGTATCAAATTAGGCAAGGAGGACAGACTGTCATACTTGCAATGACTAAAATCCTCGGTGTCCTTCAATAGCCCTTTACGTTCCGGGGTCTTGGTATTTCGGTAGTCCCACGACCATAGCACATCACTTAGGTTGCATTTCCCACAACATTCAAAATTATTTACCGAGGTTTTTTTCATCGAGTCAAGTTTAATCTGTGATTGAAAACTTTTGTTCACAGACCCGTATGCTTATGTCCGACATGTGGCACTCCGTACGAGAATCAAGAGCTGGAGTGGCGGCTGGTTGAGATCATGAACCGACGCACCATGTCCTACATGCTACAAGATCTGATTTGCAAACGATGTCATCAGGTTTGTACTAACATTATATTTAATTTCCACCCGGAATTAGTAGCACACATACATATACTTAAAAAAAAACTGGTTTTCTATTAACTTTCAACACTTATTTGATTGTAATGAGAAGTGTAGACTAAACGTGTTTCAGCGAGGGTAATTTATTATAATTCTTGTGATTCTAAAAAGTGTCATCATCATGAGAAAAAGCATATGACATAGGCTTCTTCAATCGCATGTTATTTCGCTCAATCACTGACTAGTTTGATGCAGGATTTGCATTGGTGAATGCAGATTTTTGAAACCAATATTAGCAAATACCGTAAATACTGATGCCGATATTCGACCTTGGTGTAAAGAGCGAAATTTTTTACACGCGTGATGTTTAGACAGCAGTTGCTCTACTAAGTGATGACTATGGCCAAGAAAACCAACAGCGATAGTCTTGTGAAGCACCACTTTTTAAACCACCTTCTATGTCTTTGCAGGTAAAACGCGAGAACATGACAATGGTGTGCGAGTGCGCCGGAGAGTTTGCACTCATGGTGCCGACGAAAGAAGTCCTAGCACAAATCAACACATTCAAAACCATAGCGGAGTACTACAAGATGCCGCTGCTCTCAGAACTGATCGAATACCACCTCAGCAATACGTGATTTGAATCTGTATTATAAAGTTTAAGATTAAGTGTAATTAAAATTGTTTTTATAATAAACAAGAGTTTTATTTACATCTTGGTAATAATAAGCAACTCAACTTACTGACTCTGACTTTGGGACCATAAACTAGATCCCCCATTATAGTCATTGCTAACCCATCCAAAGACAGATTTAGACAAGCAAAGCTTAACCTTGGTCACTTATAATCAAAGACAGACCTCCCACGGCTTACTCTGCCACCGCGCGCGCTGTATGATTTGACCACTCCTGTTTAACTTCCATTACATTTCACGAAATCAAAAAAATATCACACATCACTTTTTTTAAAGAGCTATCTGTTGGCATAGCGGTGGATCGATCGACTACTGCGCGGAATATTGTGGGTTCACTACAGGTAGATGTTATGTGTCTGGCTATTTCTGTAAGATTTTAAATGTTTTCTAATTGCACCCATAATACAAGGCAGAAATTTTGAGTGTAGGGGACATAAATATGCGCCCAGTAGGTACTGCAAGTAACCTTTTATGCACCCAGTGCAATGTTCTTTATCTGCACCCTGGTCTACCCAATTTTCATCCTGGTCTGACCATTTCTGTGCCCCTCCCGGGGCTGCGCCCTGTGCCTGGGCACTGTTAAGTGTGTCATATTTTTCATTTTAACAGCTGGTTGATCTTTTTTATCATGATGATACTTCATATAGACATAGAATCGGCCAAGCCGACTATTCAGCTGAAACTGGGCAAAACTAAAATTTATTTTAGCCAATAAATCAAAACCCACAGAAATAATTCATAGGATGTATATTACTAAGGAAATTATTCACAAGTTAATTAAAATAAACAAAAACATAAATAAATGAATTCAAAGAGTGCTTCTCTCATCATTTGGTGTTTGGCCCAAGCCTTTAGCTACTTCACTTATGCATAACCATTGTCCATCGGATCCTTCACGCCAGAGACTCACTTTGTTATCTCCTCCAGATACTGCGAGGATATTGCCAGTGAGAGACCAGCTCACACTCCATACTACATCATCAAAAGTGTTCAGTATTGTTGGGGTCCAGGACACATTATCATCACTTGTCCAAATAACAACCCTCTTGTCCTGGGAACAGCTGGCAATCATTGATCTTTGGAGACCCAGAGAAGGAGCCCAAGCTACATCTCGCACCCAGTCCATGTGCATTTCGAGTCTGTTTTCTTCTTCCCATTGATCACCTGTTTCTCTCCAAATCTGAAATAAAATTTAGTTTGAAAATACATTACCAACGAATCAAGGGAACGGCGTCATGACCTAATTCAATTAATATTACAGCACTGTTTGTACAATAAATTAGAATGCCAACCAACATACTCACTTTGATCAAGTTATCACATCCTCCAGTTACTATTCTCTTTGATGCCTCTTTATTGCTAAGAGGGTCCAAGTTCAAGTCGGCGGAGATGGCTGGGCACCAGCTGACAGAGTTCACTCCGATGGCATGTGCTCCTGGGATCTTCTTCACATCCCAGTTCCCGCCGTCCTGTGAGTACGTCAGAATGGACACAGAACCATCGGAGCTGCAACACGCCAGGATGAGGCCGTACTCAGCGGGCGCCCACGCAATAGAGTTCACGGAACTCTCATGTCCGGTATATTCATACAGTTTTGTCCACTCGCCGGATTCCTTCCATATGATAACTTTCCGATCATAAGAGCATGAAGCTAGCAGGTTTCCGTACTTAGGATGGGCCCAAGCGACCTGCCACACTGGCCCGAAATGACCCTTCAGGTCAGCAGCAAGGGTTTGTGTACCACTCTTGATGTCATAAATCTTGACCGAATTATCAGATGAACATGTCGCAAGTCTTAACCCATAGTAATCCAATTCGGCATCGTGTATCATGTCTTCATGGCCCGTATCGATTGTGTTTAGAACAGTAATCATTTTTAAAATATTTATCAAAAAACACAAAAATGAACAATATTTTAACCGCGAGTACTCGCCAGCTGTCAAACGGTTGACGTGGAATTGATGTTGCCACCAAAATGAGTAAAAATGACGACAAGACAGACTCGTCAACATTACATTTTCTAAAAGTATCCAGCATATTATTGGCAAGAGGTGCTAAATGACTTCATTCGTGTGCTCACAATATTTTTTTGCACTTAATCAACAATTAATTGCATTATAGCCCGCTTAAGCTGTTTTTTTTTTGTTTTTTTTTAAATTCTTTACTGCCAACATTAAACATCAAATGTCATGTCATAAAAAGTTTTCAACAAATCTGAATTTACAGATTACGAAAATACTAATGAGCTAATACACTGAAAATAATGATAATAATAAGTTGGTATACAAAATAACAAGATGACTGTTAAGGAAGAAGGATTTTTTTTCAAAGTTGAACATCTTTTAAATCAAGACTATCGTGGAGTGAATGTAAGTGCAGTTAGAGAAAATGTCATCTCTTATTGCTGATGATTATCACCAAATTATTACTTACAGATAGCGGTTTACGCTCTGGCGACTGCTGGCTTGGCAGTATCCATACACAAAATTCGTCCGGTAAGTGCTTTGCTAATCTTTATTATAATATACTATTAATATTACATAATAACATTTTTATTGAAATTTAATTAGGTTAGCAAGTTCTCAAAGGCCAGTGCAGTTCCTGAACATTTTATAAAGAGAAATGAGACCCTAAAAGGATCCTATGCGGGTGTCCAGCACTCACCACTTCGTGTTTTGGTAAACCATAGAGCCCCTATATACTTACCATTATGGCATTCGGAGAAACCACCACTTCCAGTCAAGGTTAGTATATGTTTACATCAATGTCATTGATTTCGGCCCGGTTGGATTGGTGCCAACAAATTCTTAAATAATCTGTTTTGTTTAGTTGTGGGGAGTGGAGGTTGCAAGTGGAAATGCAGTGAACTGGCTGGAATGTGTGGCCAAAGGGCAGAAAGTGTCACTGACACTTGTTGCAAGGGAAAATAATGAGATAGTCTCCAAAGTGTTGTTGCATTTACCACAACAGAGGGTAAGGATTTTTGTTAATAACATTTTCTACCTGTATTGCATTTGGTCCATTTTGTAAAAAATATTTGTTTTATATCTTTCTGGAAATGAAACTTGTAATTTATTACTGCTACCTGTTTTTGTTTCTAATAAACATGTCAGGCTTTTGAAATTATATAAATGAAACATCCAAAACAATAACAGTTTTTTTCTTTTTCAGAAAAACAAAATTGAGACCATAGACATTGGAGAAAGGCTTGTAGAACTTGGTTTTGCTAAAGCATTGGTGCCCAGGAACATTAAGAAAAATACAATTGAGTCCCAATTGGCCCCAGCAATATTGTCTGCTGAGACTCGGGCTAAGAAATACCGGCATGGCATCTGGTCTGACCATCTTCCACCTCTACCTTTATATACTGTGTATTGGAGAAAGGGATCACAGGCCACTGCAGAAGTTTTGACTTTCTCAGCTAAGAAATTGCTCCAATTTTTAATGATAGCTTCACAAAGTGTTCTTGGTGGAGCAAAGAAACTAGCTCTCCGACCTTTCAAATCGACCACGAAACAAGTACAGACTACATGAAAGCATTTATTTTTGAAAATTATTACATCTAGTTAGTTTGTACCAAATGCATTCTAATAATGGTAACTATTTAGGTACTTCGAGACTAGAGGTGAAACTTCCAATTTCAAAGTGTCCAAAATATTCATCTCTTTTGTATATAATGTTGGCAATAAATTGTTACTGTTAATTAACTGTAGTCATTATTATTTCAATCAAAAACATAAAATGTAAAAAAGCACTTTATTCAAATTAAATATTATATATTACATTAAAATATATATCTTAATTAAAATAGCAAAAGGAAAAGTACAGCTAAACAATCTATTGAAATAAACCTTCCAACCATTATTTGTAATGATGTAACACCTTAATTTCGCCCTAATATAAAAATAAATTGTCACTTCAAATGTAAACAAATGTAATGTACAAGGTAATTTACGAAAAAATACTGTTTCGTTTCAACTAAACGCTGAAGTAGGTATCATAGTCGCAGATATAAAAATACAAAAAGCAAGTCTGATCCCCCAGTTTGTATGGAGTTGACGCACCAGTATTAAAAAGATCGAAAAATATATAGTTGGTGGGTGTCGACAGAGAACCCTACGCGCTTTGATATATGGCTATTGGATGGCAATCCTGATATAACTCATAGTGACAGATATAGGAGCGCGCAGGGTCGTGTATGTACGGGCCTTAATACTTGTTGATATTGCTCGCGTTGTACATGGAGCGGGTAGGGTCCGAGCGGCGCGGGAGCAGGCCGCGCGGCCGGTGCGGGGGGCGGGGGCAGGAGCGCACGCGCGGGAGTGCGGGGCGCCGTCAGAGCAAGCTGCAGCGCGACAGCCACGACGTGGGCTTGCGTTGCTGCTCGTTGGCACGGATCTGGTGCGCGCCTGACCTCGCGCCCGCTGGGTTACTCGCCTCCTGGACACACACAATCGTATCATTAGTTTAAAGAAATATTATGGTAAGTTCTAATAATTGCAGAGTAATCAATTTGCAAATTATCAACGGCAATTTACTAAATTATATAACTATTATGAATTATTATTATGGAACGTTAGTACCAAACAGCTAGATAATAAGCGCACATAATTATCGAAGCGATTAAAAGATATCAAAATCGTTAATGAAAACAAAAGTAAAACCGTATTTAAAATAACAACACTATCAATAATGCCATGACGCAGTTATTTAAAAGCATCAATCACAGGTGAAACGTTGCCAAGATAATTAAAACTGGATTATTTATCTTTAGAAAATTAACCAAGAGCACAAAACTTCATTCTAGCTGAAAATTATACGCCTATCTGTTAGCTCATGTTATTAATTTAGAGAACCATCATAGACAACAAAATAAGGTTTATTTTTTATCTGGCTTATACCATCAAAGCAGTTATTGTTTTTCGAACCTTACTCCAAATAAGGTAAAGGTCCTGATACTACAAAAAATATACTTAGAACCAATTATTTTTTATCAATGAAACGGTGCTCCACACTAGGAATTTCTCCTTTGTGACATACTACGCAAACACGTACTTGTAGGTCATACAATTATTTGCTCCAGGAATCGAACCCGCGACACGCAACGCAGTAGTCGATCCGTCGATCACTGCGTCAATCGTGCCAAAAATTGCAGTGTTTACTGAAGCCGAGCTTATTCATGTTCACAGTGCTTGCAACAGTGTCAAAATATTGCAAACTCAAATCGAATAATATTTAATGTTGGAGGCATGTCAATAAAAATTTACCGTAAAACCAGGTTTAAATTGAATGACAAAGGGGGTTATAAAACAACAGCTGAATAAGCGTAGTTCCTAGTCTGAATAAAGTTCAAAATACAAAAAACTGGTTCGATAGTTGGCCAATGGTAGAGGCCTAGATGTAGCTTTTAGAAAATCATCTCTAAATGAATGCGAATCGCATATAACTAACATGCACTTATTAATTAACGCTTGATATTAATAATATGTATCCTGGTTGCTATCTAACTATCTTGATCCCGATCTTTATACGTAACCAAACGACGACCGAATTTGAAAGATGTCCATGTCCAATCATGAGCAGAGTGTCTATAATGGCCACTTAGCAATATCCCAAATGAATACTCATTGACGTAGTGAATAATTTGGAATATTGCTACAGGGCCGTTTAAGACCCTCAGCTGCCAAAGAAAACAGATCGGGATTTAGATTGGGATACATTATTATTGTCAGGCGTTAGTAGGTAACTCAAATAGTTTCAGTTTTACTGAATAATATACACAAAGGAACAACAAACGAGCGGCTTATTAGTCGCGACTCAACACTGTTCTGCCATTTAACTAAGAAGCGAACAAAAAAGACGACATTTATAAAAACTAGTAGGTACCGTATATTCGTATTCATTACCTTCTGTTTTCGTAAGGAATTGCATGAAACAAAAGAAGAACATTAAAGTGGGAAGAAAAATATCTATACGTAAGTTAAACGGTATCATTTAGCTGAAAGGAGGCCTAGTAGCATTAATGTATGGAGTTCAAATAAAAAGTGCATGAGCCCTTTTCTTGGGGTGATCTAATCATCAAATATGAATCCTCCCACCCTGTGTGGAGCGGTAGAGACTGTCACATTTAAGTACCGTAAAACGTGGTGAATAGGGACGCAGGGGTGAATCGGGACAAAACTTTAACAGGGATTTAAATGTTGAATTAATGTGATAGGTTACCAACAACTACTCAATTTTATTTATTAGTTAATACTACATTAATTTGAAACCTTGCTGGCAACATACCATCATAATTTTTTGTTAAACTCCACTTCAAAGTTTTGTCCCGATTCACCCCTGCGTCCCCATTCACCCCGTTTGACCGTTACTTTTTGAATTAGGTCCATACTAAAAATATTTTCGAATGTTTTTACTATCATCACTTGTTATAATATACAAAAATCAGGAAAGATATAAAAAAATTGACGCTCAACTCTATTCGACATCCGCCACCAAACAGCCATGGCATGCACATTTCACTAGTTATGTTGCTTCCCAATTAGGGTGAATTAGGAATTACAATTTTATTATCAGAGTACAAATCCAGACTACGACTCGATACTTTGAAATTACTGTCAGAAATACACAACAGCACACAGCTGTGCTCAACCTGGGAGTCGAACCCAGCTCCTTGCTCTTACAACCACACGACTATGATCGTAAGTAATATGTGTACTCCTCAAAGAGCGTCAGCACAATGACGGGGCCCCCTCTCAGAGGGCCAAAGCCTGCCGGGGTCGCGGGACTTATTTCTATCACCGTGACCCCGGAACATAAAGGGCTATTGAAGGACACCGTGGATTTTAGTCAGTACAAGTCTGACAGTCCCTCCAGCCCTGCCCGGGGTTGGAGGAATCATTTGATGACATTACCACGCTAAAAAAAAAAAAAACAATCGACTATGACCGTAAGTAATGTGTGTACTACATCAACTGATGGACTGCTAATTAGACCCGTGTTTTGTTTATCGATTACAATCATACGTCGGCAATCGTCAGGGTCAGCAATGTTCGAAGGAAGTAGGTTGTACACTTGTTAACGAGTGTGTATTGATTCTTATGCATCATCATTAATTGACACTTTATTGTTTAGTTATTGGGAAAATGTTTTTCTTAGTATTGTCGACTAAATACTTGATTTAGAGCGAGTTGTTTGAACAGTACTTTAAACTATTTGTTAAATGCTATACTTTTTAAAAGCATTTGTTAAAAAAATTGGAATTTAACAACAGTTAGTTTAACTATTGATCTTTATATAATTTAGCCCTTAGTATTTTTGTCGCATTTTGTAAAACTGAGCAAGGGATAAATTATAACGTAAAAATATAGAACTTTCCCATTTACTTCCAGTAGGAATTTCTTCTGTAACGTTGGTGCGGTTTCATAAAATTAAAACTCGCATATATAAACAGGCACACCCAGAAATAAATGTAGGCCATACAAATATTTGTACCGTGCTGGAATCGAACCCCGGACTCGCATCGCAGTGAATCGCACGGCTACTGCGCCAACTATGAAAGATTTCTGGACACGTAGAATGAAAAAGGGAGAGAGAGAACTAATTTGATTACAAAAGCACCATCTCTTTCTAACAGCTAGCGTTATTACACAAGGCTATGTAATGTAAATTCCACATTTAGCACACATTTGGACGTGTTACTCACGTTACTGTACAGTTCACATCACTATAATTTATTTAGTAGGTGGTGTACGAGATAGCAAATAGTTCACACTTATGAATAAGACCTTGATTCAATTGTTACATATGGACCAAAGTAAAACAGTGCATATTTGGTGAAAGTACACGTTATTTTTAGGTTTTGTTTAAAACCAGAATTGAAAATTGTTTTGTGAAAAAACATATTGACTAAAAATACCTAGAGTACCTTTAAAAATATTATGATTGAATGAACTAATGCGTAAATTAATGACGAATAAATAAATGCTAAGAAAAGTACATAATTATGTACCTATTAGCTATATCTGTATTGCACTCATGATGAATCATGTATGCATAAGTATGTTCGACAGCTGCAATCTGCATCATTCATTTGACAAGGCTATTCATATCAAGCCATGTTTTACTATGTAATTTCAACTACTTCTCAAACTGCTTTGCTGAATGACAAACAACGCATATCAGTCCAGGGACGGACTGGGCGGGAATGGCTAGGGTATCTTTGCACAAACCGAGTTTATGGCCGGCGCCATTCAGAAAATATTCAATACTAGTTGGGTGGGAGTTACAGGGGCCATCCGTTTCAAAAAATTTTCGAAGTTTTGCTATTTCGTTTTTGGGTCGCAGCAGCAGGAACCTAGTCTGTGCGGGGTCCTGGTTCTAACTACCCTCAAGCTTGCGATAAGCCCCGAAAACTGGGCCCATGCCACTGGCAACATGGGAGGTCTGCCTGGCAAACGCAATCTTGAATATATGGCTAGTTTGACACTGTGTCGGTCCATAATGCATTTGTACTCTTCATCAGAAAAAAAAAATGGCTATTTTATGTTTATGACTGCTCTATAAACAATTACATTCCTTGTAATGTGGTTAAGTTCCCTACTGATAAGAAAATACCATGACTCTGCTCCCCCCTTACTAACAAGTACAACATTCTAGTTTTCCTTAAAGCCAATGTTGGCAATTCATATTATGTCGTTAAAATAGTAGAGGAGTATATTTATATTTGGCAGAGCTAATCAATCACATAGTAAACAAAGGAAATGTTTGTTTATACAATATTTTTATATAATGTTTGTGTGCTATGACTAGTGTACACACACTTTAATCTCTTTCATACGCAATACATTCATAATCTCAAACATTTTCATGAGGGTATGCAGAACCTACTGAACTCGGAGAGCTTCATAGCTCTCCGAGTTACTGAACTCGGAGAGCTTCATAGCTCTCGTACAAAATACTTTTTCTTTGTCCATATCCATACATTACGCTTGGAATACTGCATTTTGTGTTCTATTTCTTAGTCTGTAAAAATCAAAATGGCCATACCTGTTTCTTCTCCATCTTTGCCTTGATATCTCTTGCTAGGGTATAAAACGCTGACTCAACATTTAAGGAGTCTTTTGCCGAGGTTTCTATAAATTTTATCTGATATTCTACAGCTAACTGTTCTCCTCTTTCTTTTGAAACCTAGAAATGTAAAATAAGTTTATGTTAGATTCAAATGAAAATGGTTATGTATAAAATTTAAACACAAGGGGAGACCAACCAAAATACTAATCTTATCTAATCTAACTATGATTATTAAAATATTATATGTCTGTTACTCAATCATGGCAGAACTGATCTTGATTATTTTAAACTACAAGATTGTCTGGGATAGCACATAGGATACCATTTACTATGTTCCCATGGTATAATTTTTAAGTTACACAAGGGTGGACACTGGCAATAGATATGCATGAAAAAAAAAAAAACTTTTATCACCCTATGGTAATTTAGGGACATGACAATGTAATGGATTAGAGTTAATGATTTTGTAATTTGACATAAATAATGTTAACTGGCTTGTTAGCTGTCCTCCCAGTTAATCCTCCGTTACTCTTATCAAGTAGATAAAATACCGCCAAAAAGCATGAGTCATAAGTATGATTGGTATAACATTTTACAATTCCATTTACCACTTATCAATACCAACATAATATTATTGATAACACATTTATGTGTTCACAGAGCTCAAACAGTAGGATAATCATATTTAGTTTCATAGCATTATCAATAAACATCAAGTTTATTTATATACTAACTGGGACTGTTATCCTGTTCAATTCAATCAAGTTAAAAGACCACTAATTAGTGATTAGGATAGTAATCAGCCATCTACATTTTGCAGTTCAAATTCTTGTGAAATTAATATGAGAAACCCAAAACTGTGATGTATTGATACAGAAGATGAGCTATGTAGTATATTCATATTTAATGAGGGGGATATTGATTGACTTAAGACTTTCAATGACATTTCGGTTTAAGGTCTTATTTGGTTAAGAAATGTTAATCTAAACACCATTAAATTCTTATACATATGGGCAAGGAATAGTTCAATAAATAATTTCATTCGTACCTGTCTCTTAGCCTCTAAATCACACTTATTTCCAAGAATCATCTTTTCAACATCGGCACTGGCATTCTCTTCAATATTCCTGATCCAATTCTTAATATTTTCAAAACTCTTTTCATTTGTAACATCGTAAACCAGCATTATACCCATTGAACCCCGGTAATAAGCTGTTGTGATTGTACGAAATCTTTCCTGACCTGCGGTGTCCCTGGAACATGACCATATTCACAGTTCAGTGGAAAATCCTGTTTATTAATAGTACAGAATGCAACAAAATAATTAATTAGCAATTATTAAATTTATTATTAGGTATGCACACAATAAATTATAATGTTTTCAACAATAAGCTGGGAATATTTTCCCATTGACATAATTATCACTTTTAGATAACTAGCACCATATAATTATCTCATAAATTCACAGAGGTCAAGCATGACTATGAGATTAGAATTGCAGTGCAAATGTAAATGTTGTTTTGTTCCCCGAATGTGTTACAGAACAACAGCTTGAGCCATTGTGTTGATAGGCTGAAGAAAGGAAGTGGGTACATTGTGCTAGCCTCATTACTCATTTACGATTGCAAAACTGGCCAGTAGCTTTAACTTGACCGCGCCTCTTAACAAGTCTGACTCTGTTTAATTTACAAAAACGAACACAACCAATAAAACTGAAATGAACTCACCATATTTGTAATTTAACTTTCTTTCCGTCGAGGTCTATCGTACGAATTTTGAAGTCGATACCTGCAACCAACAGTCCAGTTATTCGGGAGTCAACTAATTAATTAGTGTGTATGATGTCATGAACTCTCAATTCATTTAATTCGATAAGGGCTGCATTCACCAAGGCGCCGCGCCCTATTCACCACAAATATGTGTGACGATAAAAAATAGACACAAAGAACATGGAAACAAAAAATCCTGTTCATGACAATATACGTAAAAAATTATCTGACAATAACCTTTGGTATAAAGACTTGAATCAAAGTACTTACCAATTGTCGATATAAATGAAATATTGAACGCATCTTCTGAAAATCTGAATAATATAGATGTTTTTCCCACACCAGAATCACCTATCAAAAGCAATTTAAATAAATAATCGTAAGTTTTTGCCATTTTTTACAACAATCTGATTACGATACACATAGGTCTGCCATTCATTTGGCATTTTTGAGTAATCACTAGTGTTGTCAAGTTACATAAATAACTTTACAATCGATTACAGGCACTTGTTGTAAATCTCGTTTTTTATTAATATTTAACGCTTAGAAATACAACAAATGTTCAATTTTACCTCCGTAATATTTATTTTGATTAACATAACGATTCTTTCCTTTAGTTTTCTTTCGAAATTAAACGTATATTTTTTACCATGGCAACATTGACTCTGCTGTTACTGTCATCAGCTGTCATCGCAGTCTTCTGTCATCAATGGCGTAAGGACCAGAGGTCATTCCAGAAAAATCGTTGAAAAATAACATTGTCAGTGTCATAATTTTGACATTTGTGTGTTTGTGAGACGCTTCCTTGCACTATATTTGCGAATGGATTTAATTTTAATAGTATTTTATTATAATATGAAGTAAAGAGACATAGCAGTTGCAGATATTTAACTCTACAATGTTTTATCATGTGAGTAGATTACTTAAACCTCTCACCGCACCTTAAATTCACCTATAATGGCATAACTTGTTTTGTAAACAATGTTTCAGATATCTTTAGAACACGAAATTCTTCTACATCCTCGGTATTTCGGGCCGCAATTATTAGATATCGTAAAGCAGAAGCTATATACTGAAGTAGAAGGCACGTGTACAGGAAAGTAAGTCATAAATCCAATTTGTACATTAAAGGTTATGTACTGAGCTGAATATTTCTAATTACTTAATATTAGTCTTTGGAATTCATTAATTCTCTTTTCTTTCCTTCAGATATGGTTTTGTGATAGCAGTGACTGCAATCGACAGTATAGGTGCTGGTCTGATCCAGCCGGGGCAAGGGTTTTGTGGTGTACCCTGTCAAATACAAGGCTATTGTGTTCCGGCCATTCAAGGGAGAGGTACTTGACGCTATTGTCACTCAAGTTAATAAGGTGAGCAATTAACAAAAACCATATTTTACTGTTTCTACTAAAGACAGCTTTATTCTAGAAACAATTTAAAAAAAATCTTTTCATGTGACTCAACAGTGAGATATTTTGTTATTACACTTTAACACTGCAACATCACTATTATTGACAGTGTTGGGGCCACTCTGTCTGGAGGGCAGGATAGAAAGTGGAACATAGTTCCGTAATCCACCTTTGTGCTGTTTCATTGAGGTACCTTCTACTAAAGTACGATTATTAATTGTAGTCAGTAAAATGACAAGTGCAACTGTCACTGATACCTGTGCTGATACTATGAAAGAAGAATGGGCAGAAATGTATGGACCCCGTCCCTTTCATTTGATATATGGATGGAAGTGTTACAAGGGATAGGACGTTTTGCCCATTTTTCTTTAGTATGTTTCTATAGTGAACAAATGTCATTTTACTGACCACAATTAATAATCGTACTTTAATTAAAGGCCTCTAATATTACTTACGGAAAAAGAAGTGTTGGTCGTCCGGCGGCGAGATGGGCAGACGATATTGTTGCCATTGGGGGAGTGTCCTGGATGAGGCTGGCACAAGACCGTGGAGCTTGGCACAAACAAGGAGAGGCCTATACCCAGCTGTGGGTGAAGACGGGCTGTGGATGATGATGATGAATATTACTCTCTACTTGTGTGTTGTCCTAATACAAATTTCAGTTGTTGTAACTTTTAGGCTCTTACAGTAATGGAATAATGGACATTTATGGTTTTTTTTTTTCAGGTTGGAATGTTTGCACAAATCGGCCCATTGAGTTGTTTTATTTCTCATCATGTAAGTGCTTGATATATATAATACATATTATTTAATTAACTGTATAAATAGGACTAAGAGAGTGAATCCAGAACCTGGAGTTGTCTTTCTTGAAAGTGTTTTATGATATGGCAACATAACTTGAATGATTTATTTATGTACACACACACAGTATAGCAAAACATTTCAAGAGGAAAAAAATAGTACAAAGGCACTGCTACTGCAATTATTTTTCCCGTTAAACGAAAATACTTTAATCATTTCTGTGCAATCTAATTTACGTGTGGCGCCATCTACACAACACATATGCCAGAAACCTGGCACTATTCCATTGGTGGTGTTACATATGACACAAAATTCAAAACAAGGGAATGTAAGATTGGGCCTTGACAAGAAGAGCTTAATTGGTGTGGGGTCTGGAGTATTTATCTAGAAGGCGCAGGTTCGAGTCCCACTCGCAGCTGAATATTTCTTCCCTCAAAGAAGCTTCTAGCATTACACCAAACAGCAGTAATACTTACCTGTAATGAATGCTTTAAAACTGGTTCATTTTCTAATGCAGATCAGCAAATATCAACTACAAAATAGCAATTCGTCTTTTGTATTCTTATATTCGCGTGCCCCGTATCTAAAAAGACGCGTGCATTATGGTATGCCGATGGTATTGCCATACGAAAAAAATTACCCTATTTGTTTAGGAAGTTTTTAGCTGTTCCAATATGGTTCTATAATTATTGATTCCAATTAAAATCGATATTTCAGTCCATCCCGGCTGATATGGAGTTCTGTCCAAATGTGAATCCTCCTTGTTACAAGAGTAAACAGGAAGACAACGTCATACAGGAAGAGGACGTGATCCGGCTCAAGATAGTAGGTACCAGGGTAGACGCTACTGGAATTGTGAGTATATAATATTGTTTTCATGGGCTTATATTTTACCTCTTTTCACTGGTAGAAAACATTTTTGGTGGTTTCACTCCCGCTGCTCAGCTCATAGGGCCGAGTCACACCGGAATAGCAGCGGCCGGCAGCGACGCGGCGAGCACTTTCAGTGTGAAATAATTTAAAACTTTAACTACAAACTTAAAATATCAATGTCGCTTGAAAAGGGCGCGTGCCTCGCGCCCTCGGCTGCCAGCTGCGGATGCGACGCGAAGCTGCTCGCGGCACCGCGGGCGGCTGCGCAAGTCATGGACCCAGAATTCCCTTTTTCTCCTTTGTTTGTTTCTTTGTTCTTCTTCTTCCGCAATAAGTGCTATAATAATCAATTCCATCATGTTCACTCCAAACACACGAGTCTTACCTTGCCGAAAGGTCGAAAAAATACAAGGCGCGCGGGGTCTGGAGGTCGCGCGAAGCCTCCAGCGACGGCCGCTATTATTTCGGTGAGACTCGGTCCACCGAAATAATAGCGGAACGGAACCATCAAAATATAAAGATTCACTTCGAATCAGTAGTTCCCGAGATTAGTGCGTTCAACCAAGCTTTTCAGCTTTGCAATATAGATATGCAGCACACATAAGGAGCAGGATGACTATGAGTAATCATTTTAAGTATTATGTATTATATTGTTTTTTTTTCTTTTCCAGTTCGCTATTGGAACATTGATGGATGATTACCTAGGATTAGTGACACAGTGATTATAAAGTATGGATTAAGTGTACAAAATTATTTTTCAAATAAAAAACAGAAACATCACTTTGTAATCATTTATTTGGCATTCAAATAATAGGGTAAAATTCCATACACATTGTAACAAAAACAACCTCCATCAAAAAAGATATATTTGGACACCTTCAGTCTATTTGGGCAGTATGAGTGGTGGTACGTAATCACGTGGTAAGTGACTGTCGATGTTAACTGACATTCATTATCCTATATTAAAATAACTTACTTCTATGAGAAACAATTATAATTAATTGAAATATTGTCTATAAATTAGTGCTCAATTTTAGTTAAAACTCGAGGTTGGCACAGGACAGAACTACTATCAAAACATTTATTCACAAGTGTATTAGTGTATACTTGCGAATAAATATTGCAATATTTTGGATGGTTTAGGGAACTGGCAATCTCGAGCATTGCAATCGATTAATTGTGTTGTGTTAGTTTTTATTACATTCAATATTGACTAATAATAAGCCGAAAACATACCGAATGCCAAATATTCCAATAATTTCATATAATTTCAGCCTCTATGATATTACGAGAATTTCACGTCAATGAGTATGCTATGTCTATAATTATTTACAAATGTCTAATCGGATTTCATAAAAGATAAAATATCCAAAGGGACGAATCAAAGTCTTTGGTTCACCAATTATATACAAGTTATCAAAATACAAAATTAAAAATAAATAGAACCTAATCAAATATTGCTCGTAAATCAAAATATGGCATCTAAATAAATAATACTCAATATGAGATCAGAAACACAAGCTAAGCAACTCTTGGATATCCCTAAAGGTGATTACAGACTAGTGCATTTACTTGTAACAAAACATGGAATGTATCTCTCTTTCACGAATCGAACAAAGAGCACGACTCTCGACGCTTTGTTATAACTTGGTATTTTTTTGCACAAAAAAAAAGAGCTTATTGATGTAGTGGACCGGCTGGAAGTAACAGTTAATTTAAAAAAAAATGATGGAACCTGAAATTCTGCTATGAAAAATTGGTAAACTTTGCAATTCAAAGTTTAAAGAAAAAAACCATCTACATCAATTCATTCAAAGCCCCAAGGCGCTCCACTAATGTGTAACATTTCAATGAGCGCTGGCAAAACGTTGGTTGCAGGATATTAATCGCGGAATAGTATGGAATGTTGTTACCAGTAAAAGTTAACTTGCCGTGAGAATTGCTTTCAACAGTGTCTCGAGCATTCGCGGGAATGTTACATTACATCAAAATGCTCGATAAAACGCGCTAGTGTATACTCACCTTAAGCACCAAAGTAGTCCAAAATAGCGCATGTCCTTTATAATTACATAAGAACGAGGTATAATAGACATATTAATATTATGCGACAAAACATGTCCATTTATAACAAAGGGATATCTTTTCTCAATCGAATTTAATTCGCTACGATTCTGCTCCTTTAAAATTTAAACATTACTATCCTTTTTATCAGTACATGAATGGATACAATGTAAATGAAAGGGATTGACAAACTAATGTGACAGTTCATCGATATCCTCTTAATTTACATTCGAATGTAGTAACGCCGGACAACCGACTCGCTTCTCCAAAGGAACAGAATACACAGCTCATAACCTAGTGTTACTAACAAAGTAATTACTTACATTCCAATTAGCTCTACTATACCAAATATATTTTTTATTATAATAAAATATTGAGACATAACATTGTGCAATATAGTGTAATATGCATGATAGAAGTTATACTTTGAAACAATTGGTAATTATTTTGCAGTCACAATAAATTTGCACAAATCGCTCACTGAATTTAATACGCCTAATAATGAATGCTGATAGCCAATAACACAGTATAACTCATTATTTTAATTGATAAATACAATTTATAGAGATTCACAGGCTACGAATCAGCATCATTACGTCAGCTTTATACAAGGCACAAAACAAGGGTTTAGGATAAATATGCATTACAGGCAGACTCTAAACAAGGTTCTTTACATAATATAATTGATACCTACTGGGACGATATTTGGAGTGAATACACTAAAATAGGATATACGGTAGGAATATGAAATGTTAGCAGAGATAATAGTGGGGTACAGTCAAGAGGAGTAAGAATACTTACCTACTAAAGTCACATGAGCTTAGACACACTTCACTATACAAGATTCTGTCCGATAGATACCTATCACCAGTGTCCAGTTTGAACTATGCACACAATAACAAATAACTCCCATTACAACGCACTTGCTGTATTTTTACTCCTGCAGTCAACTGTACCATTCATATAGTCACTAATACATATAGTATTTTCTACAACAAAGATATCATGCTATATTCGAGTTTGATAATACAATGATTTACAGTGGGTTGGCTTAGCCGCGTTCATCGACATTTTATATAGTTCAGAGTTCACAACAAACACTTATAGTTCAAAAATGTCAATACAACGAGATCTTACATTACCAAAGACTACAGGGGATAAGATTGATTACTATCTACCAGATAAATCTTAACATCAACGGTCAATACATCTAACTGCAACATTTACTCTAACACTTTAACAGTAATAATACTGGCATAATTTTATTTTGAGGAATTTATTAGATCGGAATATAACAACTATTACACGATAGTGGGTTAAAATTTTTTCATTACTGACTATGAAGGTATGTGGATTAATTTAATTTTGCTTCCCCGTCTTTCTTGCAACTTAAATCGTCCATTCTGTCACTCAAAACCGAACACCACTTGATCAGATCTGTTGCTGTGAAGTAAATGCTTATCGTTCACAATATATTTAACTAAATGTAATAAAAATTAAAGTGTATAAGAGTGCGCGGTCCGCGTATTAACCGCGCTTGGGACAATTGAGCTAATGCCTTCCGCATTCAGATCCATTTACTTTGTCACTGTCAACATTCACTTCTTCTGTCTGGCATTCCTTCCCCTGTTCGACCCGCGATCGTATCTACTCCAAAGACACAATATTATCATCTCTAATAGATATCTGTTTAACGTATCCTTGGAGTGGATATAACATCATTATATAACCAGCTTCAACTACAACCACTCACGTGATTTTTATTTCAATTATTTTAACTCAATTAACTAAGTGGAAGACTTGAATCATAAGGTAAGGACAATGACCATGAATGTATGGAATCTGGTACAACCCTACAATAACAACAAAAATGTTTTTGGAAAAGGTTTTTCTATTGGAATTACTTTTACTGTGGCGAGTTTTTTGTTCGTTGTCGTTTCGGAAGATAGGGATCATTGAATCTGTTATTTTTAGACGCTATTATTATTTCTTAAAACATGCAGGTACAAAGAAACAGTTCTAATATGTAGTGCTTGTCGGGGTCGCGGGACTGTTTAAACAGGTTACCGTTTTACTGTAAAATAACTCGAACATGTACAATAATTATCTTTGCTTATAACTCCGAACGGAAAACGAATCCAAGAGTGCCGTCGTCATAATAATAATTTTTCTATAAAATTATCTATCCAATGATGTACATATCATTGCTACTGAATGGTTGTACCAAAATGTTCATTGTCCTTTTAACATCTCGAACTTTGAATTAATCTACAAAATTTTAAGTACTCACCGCTGAATCGATTGAATCATATTTTTAAATTCGAGAAAGTTTCTACTTGTTATTAAATTGTTGTTTTTTTTTAAATCACGTGATGTGCGTAGAGTCAATCGCTAGTCGAACGTTCCTGCAGTAGTCCTTGGCTGAGCTGACGTGTCGTCGCTCAGCGCCTGACGTGGAAGCACTGGCACTAGGCGGCCGGGTGTCACGACACCGGAGGAGCCGCGCCCGCGCCCACCGCCGGGGACACCGGCCCGCGCACCGCCTCGATGTAGTCCTTGATCAGAGTCGCGATCTGGTACGCCTGGACATGAAAACCAAATTATTTGAAAATACCGAAAACCTTTTTAGTTACCACTGCAAAACTCGCCCTTTCCATGGTCAATAATAAGCTCACTGGAGCAGTCTACTATACCTGATCAGTAGAGAGCACGAGCTTGGCGTGCTTGCGGTCCGCCCTGGTGACCAGCAGCAGCGCGCGCGGCGCGGGCGACACGGCCAGCAGCTGGTCGTGGTCGTGCGACACCAGCGCCGCGCGGGTGCCGCGCCGCAGCAGCGTCAGGCCGCGCGCGTCCACCGCCAGCCACAGCGCTCGCGGCCAGTTCGATGTGAATGATTGCTGTCACGAAAAAGATAAAAGATCATTTTAAATTTTTGTTTTTTTTTTATTCCACAACTATCACACAACGCCATCTAGTCTCAAGCTAAGCAGAGCTTGTGTTATGGGTACTAGACAACTGATATACATACTTATATACAGGGTGAATTTTTCAACTGGGCGTGGATGGTACTTTCGAAAAGGAATATCGTCAAACGTTTGTAAGAGTCTCCGATTTTGAGAAAAAGCTAACTGCATGATTTAGAAAAATCAAACTGGCAAATCGACCCGCTGATTTGGAAAAATCACAGCCGTTTATTCTTCGTGCAAAGATCAATCGGGAGTATCATACACGGCAAACTTAAGGAAAACGTACAATTACAAAAAAACTGATTAATCTTCAAGGCAAAGACTGTTTTCGAAACTTAGATTACCGTTCCTCCTTTAAAATAATGCTATTTTTAGTTCAACTCAATAATGTCGTATTGCTTAGTACAGTGGGATTGTGAAACGTCAAATCCAGTGAGACATTGAAAACAATGAAATTTTATAATTTCTAATAAATTATGGTTCAGTAGATGCAAAGTAACATGGAAAAATAGCAATTTCATAAAAATCTGCCATTTCCGTAAGTTTGCCGTATATGATTATTTCCCAGAATTTGATCCTTATTAGCAACACTATCGAACGGTGTAATAATACAGTGTGGTTTTTTTTCCAAAATCAGCGGGTTCGATTCCTGGCCAGGATTTTTGGTTTTTCTAAAATCCAATGATGCAGTTTTAGTTTTCGCCAAAATCGGCCTCGAGACTCCTTTCAACGTTTTTCGATATTCCTCATAGTTTCGAATGTAGCCATCCACGCCCAGTTGAAAAATTCACCCTGTTTGCTAATATACATATTACATAATATATTACATCCTGACACAGACAAATGATCGTATCATTACACAAAAATTTGTCCCTGGGTGGAATCGAACACACGAACCCCGCATAACATCAGGGTCACCTAACCCTAGATTCAACAGTCATTTGTTTATTCATTAAGGAAAAAGTCTGGTTAGTGCGACTTGCAGTATAGGACAAAGATAAGGAACCTATGGTACCACTAACCATGACATCAAAGATGGTAAGCTCTAGTGATTGGCCAGGAGGAGGCAGCGTCATCCACGCCCGCTGCATGCGGCGGCGGGCGGCGTTCCCGCGCGCGTCCATGTGGTGTGCATTCCACGGCGGGCGCGTCAGCTCGTGCTTTCTCCAGGCGCGCTTGCAGCCAACTTCTGCGCGTGCGTCCGCCTCTCACTCCTCGCCGCCATCCCTCTCCCTTCTCCAATCACCACCTGCGCGTGCAGCGCCGCCAACATCACCTGCACAAAGTGTAACAGTCACGTATGAAACTCACTGTTGAAAATGGGCAAGCGACTTAACAAAGTACAGGCGGGCAAACAACTTAACAAAGTATAAGCAATCGACAGCAAGTCCATTGGTACCGACACTAACAACGGTGTAGCAGTAACAACAGGTGTCCAGGTGTCCTACCATGACATCTTAAAGCGTAATTAGGATGTAGGAAAGAGACAGAGCTATACAAATGGTCTAGCGCCATCTCGTTCCCTGAGCGGAACCAATCACGCTTTAAGACGTCATGGTAAGCTACCAGCTCTCGTTGGTTAAGTATCATTTTCTACTGATCATTTAAACCCCAAAATAACGCAATTACTCACAGCCTCATCGGTCTCTATGGGTAGTCGGTCGTGTCGCACAGAGTGTAGAACTTGGTAGTACAACAGCTCCATCTCGGCGGCACATGATGTCTGGAGAGGACGTTCTCCTAAGAATAGGCGCTTCTTGAACACCAACCTAATAAAAAGAAACACGTTTAAGTTAACAATTACAGATTAAACTTAAGACATGTGGACTGAAATAGATACATCATTCAGCAACCTAAAACAGTTCAACCAAGTGACCTACCGTGACGACGCTGTTGTAGGGAAGTGGACATTTTGGGAAATGAACGTTTCGAGAAGTGGCCTTTTTGGGAAGTGGACAGGGAATTGGACATTTTGAGAAATGGACGTTTTGCAACCGGTGGACATTTTGGGAACTGGACATTCTGAGCCTGAGCGGTCTTAAAGCCAGAGTAGTTCCGGTGAGGGAAAGAGACAAAGCTATACAGGCGTTTTACGGTCAGTATAGTCAAGTACTATACTGACCGTAAAACGCCTGTCTATGCCGCCTTTCTGGACCTCTCCAAGGCTTTTGACCTGGTCAATTATGACATTTTGTGGGCCAAACTGAGGGACAACGGAGTGCCGGAGGGTATAACAGGGACTTTCGAGTACTGGTACAGACACCAGACTAATTTTGTAAGATGGGCAGATTCCATGTCAGATCCCTATCAACTGGAATGTGGAGTTAGGCAGGGGGGACTGAGCTCTCCCACATTGTTTAACATATATGTAAGGGAGCTGACCCGTGAGCTCAACAACACCGGTGTAGGCTGCTCCATAGATGGTCATATAGTTAACAACATTAGTTACGCCGATGACATGGTGTTGTTGAGCCCATCGGTAAGTGCCCTGCGCAAGCTCCTAGGGGTGTGTGAGGCATATGCTGAAGCACATGAATTGACATATAATGTCAAAAAAAGTGAATTGTTAGTGTTTCGGGCGGGGCAAATGAATCCTTCATATGTACCGCCGGTAACACTGAACGGGGTGGCGCTAAGGCGAGTGTCTCAGTTTGTGTACCTAGGACATGTTGTCAATGAAAGCCTAACAGATGACCTAGATGTAGAACGTGAACGCAGAGGGCTCACGATTCGCTGTAACATGCTGGCTCGCAGGTTTGCCAGATGTTCAAATAAAGTCAAAATAACCTTGTTTAGGGCTTACTGTCAATCATTTTATACCTGCAGCCTGTGGGCCAATTGCACGCGGCGGGTCGTGAACACTCTGAGAGTTCAGTACAACAATGCCTTCAGGTTGTTGATGGGACTGCCTCGCTATTGCAGTGCATCAGCAATGTTTGCAGAAGCACTAGTGGATGATTTTTATGCAATAATTAGGAAAAGAGCAGCATCGCTGATGCGAAGAGTGAGGGACAGTCCCAACAGCTACCTGAGGGTGGTTGCAGAACACGTGGAGAGTCCTATATGGAGGCATTGGATCCGCCTACATACAGGATAATTTTAATATTGTTTTAGTTTGTTTTTAGTGTTTTTGTGTGTTACTAACTTAGTTCTTAAGTGCCTGTGTATTACTAACACTCTATGGACTATCTTGGTCTGAAATAAAGTATTATTATTATTATTATTATTATACTAGCCGTCTAGCGCCACCTCGTTCCCTCACTGGTACTACTCTGGCCTTATCATGGTAGGCAACTTGATGTGTCAAGACAAATAAATTATGAAGAGTACTCCACCTGCAAGCTGCAGCGGTAGCCCCAGCCTTCTCCCACCGTGCCAGTACATCTCCGACTCGCTCGCTGCCCGCCAACGCTCGCTCGCCCGCGCCTGCTGGCGTCGAGTTCGCGCAAACCTCGTATAGCGCGTAACCTGCGTACAAGCAACAAACTAATTATAAAATTACAGTGGAACCAGAGGTACAGCCAAATGAGTAGGATATTCTAATATTCAGTTGGTATTAATTGTTATTTAACCGTCTGTCAAAAACAAATGGTTATTCACGGACAGATAGACAAAAAATCAGGCAAATAAAGGACCCAGCCATACTGCTTTGAGTTAGTCAACATTTGCATTGAAAATGCTGACTTAAAAGATTGCAGTTGATGTATTTTCTAACCAAAAGAAGTAGAATATAAATTTACTTATTTAACAAGTCCTGATGGCCTACCATGACGTCTTAAAGCAAGCGTAGTTCCAGTGAGGGAACGAGGTGACGCTAGACAATTTGTATAGCTATCTCTTTTCCACACTGGAACTACTCTAGTTTTAAGACGTAGACCACCACCAGGGGGCGTATTACAACGTCTCAAAACCAGTGAGTGAACGAGATGGCGCTAGAAACGACTTGTATAGCTCTGTCACTTTCACTCGCCGGAACAAGCCTGGTTTTAAAACGTTGTAATACGGTCGCTGATTAATGTACTGACCTGTTGCAGCATCACTAAGTCCGATCTTCTCCCTCAGCATGGCGACGAGATGGTCAGCCGTGGCGGCAGGTCCGAACACCAAGCCGTGTTGCTTGCCGTCCAGCAGCAACACCCGCACGTGCATGGGTCGCCGCGCCGCCGCACACAGCACCTCCTCCTTGGAGGGGGCTGCGAGGCGCCGGGGCACTTGCGCTATGCTTAGAGCGACCTGGTGACGATGAAAAAGATATGCTCAAGAAGCTGTTGTTTACCAAATAATTATGGAATTTCGATGTTTTGGGTCTTTGAAAGATTCTTATTTTATTGGGCAACAACTATTTTTAACAAAGGCATAGATATATAAGCCGACAAAATATTCCACAACTCAAAGTGCCACTTTAATAAAACACGTGAGTTACGGCAATATACATTGTTCAGCCCGCGAGAAAGAAGTGACCGATTACCATCGAGGGTGTCGTTTAAAGCCGAGGCGTAGCCGAGGAACTTTAAATACCCGAGCGGAATCGCACTTTCTCTCGATTGATACATATGCTTTATACTACACCTACGAGGAAAATAAATTACTTTCTACGAAAACTGAATCCACCCCCCCCCCCCTCAAACAACACACAAATTGAAAATGGCGTCTGCCAATTTCACATGTTCTTTTTCAAATTGTTTATCCTGCCGCCGCAAGTCGCCTGCCAGCCCGATACCATCCAACACACAGCTAGTGGCCATTGTCCATTTTGGCGAACTTGGAGATAAAAACGCACTGTAAAAACTTTTTGGCTTTTGATATTTATGTTACCGCGCTAGTCCAAAATTAAAAAAAAACCACGTAGAAATATTTTAATTTCCTCCCGCTCAGAGCGTTTTCTCCCAGCAATTGGTCGTATCAATGACGTACTTTCTAATTGATAAAGTATCGGTACTTCCAACAGTGTTATAAAGTTTATCAGCTCTAATCGTGTTAGTAAAAGCAGAAATATTTTAATTACAAAAAAAACTAGCGCTATGTTGTCAGAATAATCTAATTTGGAAAAATAGTGTTATTTTGTTTTTATAAAATGTTGGAGTTGGTCTTACCGTCGTACGGACGCGTCCGTCAGACGTTGAAGTGATAATATTTACAGAAGGGGTGGTGGGCACTGTGCACAGCATTGTAAGCTGGTTGATGTAAAGGATGATATGGAGGCCAATGGGCTATCTGTTGAGCAATTATTACGGTCAAGCAAAGCGGTGGTTAGGCAAGTTCCACCCTGCCGGGTAGATTTAAGGTGGTTGCCTGCGAGGTAGCACCTCCATAGTATTTTGTATGTTTAAATTAGGAATTTGACTTTACGTTGCAATTTGATTAGAAGCAATTTCATGGTTGCCTTTTGCTTTTTTTTCAACTACGGACTGCTAACGGAAGCTGTCATTTTGTCAGCAAGTAAACGGTGACAATAAGGCCAGCTGAACTACTTGAAGAACTAAAATGAGCTTGGTTTTAATTTAAATACATACACATAATTATTTAATTTCTTTGGAAGTTAAAAATATACTTACAATGCATACTTGTGTCTTCTTACTTTGCGGACTCCAAGATCCTGAGTGAGCACGATCATCCACACTTTACAACAGTACACAAGATAACATCTATTCATACCTGTTCAGCTCGTCGTGCGAACTTCCCTTCCTCTCCCGCGTGCAGTGCAGTCCCGCGGTACCGCAGGTGCGCCAGCAGCAGTCGTCGCAGCGGCTTGGCGGGCGGCAGCGCCGCGCCCACGGCCGCGCACAGCAGCGCCCAGTGCCGGGACGACACGCGGGACGACGGCTCGGGGTGCTCCGTCGTCTGGGGGTACGAACAGGTGTTAGGCCCTTCATAAGGACACCATACATGTTATGCAGCGATGCAACGAGTGGCAATGTGCGTGCGTAACGCTCGCCGCTTAACGCGAACACGCGGTTTGCGCGCTACCACTAGCCAAACAAAACAAAACTTTAGCACAACGACTCGTCGTGGGCGCGCGGCGAATTAGTTACGAGTTGTTACGATACACTGGCGGAATAGTCTCTCGTCGTGGAGATTCCCCGAAGATAGAAGGACGGACTCGCTCGCGATTCTCCCGCTCGTGGAAAAGTGGCCGTTTTAGACCTGCAGACATTACGTCGAGCTAAAAATTTGAGATGCGTAGAAGACACCACTGACGCATGGTCCGCCACACGCGACTAATCGCGTAATATGCGAGCACCAGTACAAATGTATGTACGACACTCCGCGGCAATTAATCTCCGCAGAGGCGGCGTAAAGCGTGGGCGACGTGGGCCACCGCCTACGGCCTCGCGGTACAAGGGGCCTCGCGACTCAAAAATGTTTAAAGCGAGAATAAAACATAAATAAAACAACAAAAAAAATATAAATCAATTTTGTTGTGAAACATGTTTTCTTAGTCTGGCAACATTTGCCGCCGACCAGAGTGCGGGGAATCCCCGGTTTATTTGTTTACTTTCTTTACTAGGAAGTCAACCAATCAAATCAAAGTACGCAACGCAGTCGCTAGGTGCATAACAATAAAAACGTATAATTGTGTTATTCAATATTGTTTATTTTTATACGTACCTATTTTGATAAGAATAGTTTGTTCAATGTTTTAATAATATTTAGTGAATAAATAGATAGTGTTTAGGTATATTGATTGCTCCTGTAAACTGACCCAAAATTTTAAAACAGTGACTTTTTTAATTGTTTTTTTTGTTTTCTTTGTGATTTGTAACACACCGGTACCTGTACTCGTCTATTTTACATAAGGTAAGAAATATTTAATTGGTAATCAGTATATAACGCAGTAATTACTTGTATATAAAATACGCTTTATAATATCTTTTGAAGGAAACCAAAAAAGCTTTAAGGTAAAAAACGTATCGACTTTTTAAGTTTATAAAACTAGCAGGTAGTAAAAGCTATCTTAAAGATTTTTATTTGAAAATTAATTTAAATTTAGGTTTTACAATATTAGGTAGATAAAACTGCAAAAAAATGTTAACTATGGCTTTCGTTTACAGTTTATAGATACGATGTTATCTAGAGATAGAGATATTGGAAGAAAATGGGAGTCTGGATCAGCAAAAAGAAAAAGAAAAGCTGAAAGAACTGCAACCAACCAAGTTTAAATTTGATGAATTTCCTCAACCAAACTGCATCTGGTAGTACAGAACCTTCTGAATCGATAGCTTCGACTTCTACACAACAAACGTCCGAGAAACCGTTGGAAAATGCTCTAGATGCACTGAATATCGAGAGTGAACGTCAGCTAGACGTAGAGCTTGGATCATCTTCTAGCCAATCAAAAATTGACGCTGAAAATCAAGCAGTCAAGAAGAACAGATTGACATAGATTCTCCAATTCGCAGCGACGACGCCAGCGCCATAGTTCAGCAAGTACTTGTTAATTCGGATCCGGGATTGTGGACGTTTCCCATAACGGATACACAGCGTCGTGACATAGTTCGAAGCGGCACCACACAGCAATTAAATAGCGGCGATGGAAACACAATGAGCCAAGGAAGACTTTCAGCTTTGGCTGTTTTATCAATTGAATCAGATTTGGCATCTAGGCTGAATTACGATACCATAATTAAGGAATTTAGTAACGTTAAAAGCAGGAAATTTCTGTTCCTTTAATAAAGAAATCTAATGTTTTTTAAGATACACTTTAAGAAATGTATATCTCCACCTTTATATTGACGATTTGTGATTTTTCATTCAATACTTATTAATCTAATTTGTATTTTTATGAATAAAAACTTGGCAGTGATAATTGTTTTGTTTGTTTTTATTATTTTATAAAATCCGTCTTCAGGTCGCCATAGAACAGGGCCTCGCGAAATCTGTCTTGCCCACATCAAATTTAGGTGTTGCCCCGCCACTGAATCTCCGGAACTCGCAAGATACTAGAATTGCCTAAGCGTATCTTAATGGGATGATCTTAGTCTTGGGAGGATTCAGATCATAGACGATATATTACTAGACTCCTAATAACAGGCGACCGATGTCAGACAACACATTAGGCAAAAAAGTCTTATATTCGTCGTGACTCACCAAGTTCGTTTTAGTTTCGACCAGTCCTGTGAGCCGTAAACACTTCCGCATTACTCCAGTTAAAAATCGAGAAAATTGACAATATGGCCCCGTGTACAATACGTTTTTGTGATAAAAAATACCAAACTTCAAGTTTCCTGAAAGACGGTATCACATTTCATCGGTAAGTAAGTAATAGTTCCATAATCTAAATTAGATTAAAGTTCCGACAATATTTATCGGGGTTCATCTTATACTGGTCGCACTTGTACGCATGGCACATTCGCGGAGCGCGCGTTGATGTCTTTTATGATTGCGTCCCTTTCTCTTCAAAGTGTTTTTTTCGCTATCTCTTTTCCTCGATTTTATGTAAACAAACTTAGTGATGTCCCAAAATCGTTCAACCACTTCTGTTGTCGATAAAGCAAAAAAACCCTATAAACATTTATGGCAAACAATATATTTTAAATAATTAGAAATGAGGGATTTTCTTTTGAATGTATCCCTAGTCGATGGATAGATGGCGCTGAGCCTGGTATGTTACTGTAATGAACGGAACGTCATCATTTTTTATTATTTTTTTTACTTGATTGTAATTTTGAGATCTAAAACGTAACGTACATGTCATGTCATTGTCAGTCACATCACATCACACCGTTGGCATTTGGAAATAAATAACAACAAGGAAAAATAAAAA
Source organism: Agrotis ipsilon (assembly GCA_028554685.1). Lineage (NCBI taxonomy): Eukaryota > Metazoa > Arthropoda > Insecta > Lepidoptera > Noctuidae > Agrotis > Agrotis ipsilon. Next base: position 11,687,873 of record CM052973.1, on the reverse strand, counting down.
AAATATTCATTGACCAGTCTTTTTAATTTATGAGTTTTCCACGCCATAAAGAAAATGTCCCAAGAGAAAAAGAAGAGAAGTCTGTGCCTCGTGGATTTGTGCAAAAATGAAGGCATAAATCTAGTAACGTAGTCAGTTCAACGCCATCTACAGAGTTCTTGGAAACTACTTTTTTTTTAATACTCGAAAAAGAAAACTTCTCATTACTACAGATACATGTGATAAATTGTGAAGCTCACAACTTAAAAATATCGCGCTGCATTCAATTTGATAGGTCTCACCAAGAAAGACTTCGAACATATAACTACGGAAATAATTTTAAAACATTGTTTTTATTCATTTTTATATTTTACCTACATGATTCAATCGTAATTAGAATAAAAAGGTAATTTCATGCAACTTTATGTATGTTAAGACATTTTTTACTTTATAAATTAATACAATAAAAAATATCGATACTTTCTTATTTAATTTAAAACTGTCCCATCCCTAGTGAAATGCACTGACGTCGCACTGACCTTGAGTTAACCAATCAGAACGCAGTACCTCGTCCCCCTTGCTTACGTAATACCTCAGCAAGTTGGCTGAAAAGTTTTCGTTTGTCAGATGGGGCATGAGGAGTCTAGTAATATATAGTCGTTGATTCAGATCAACGCAGTCTGGATTTTCCTTAAAATAGATTTCTTGAAGCTCACCTGTTTGATGAGCTGCATGTACAACTCGCACAGCAGCGTGTCCTTCTGCAGACAGCGCTGCAGCAGCGCCTGCGCCAGCGCCACGCGGTCGTCGCTGTCGGCCTCGTGCTGCACGTTGTTGTTGTTAGCCAGGTTCGTTGTACTGCCTTCGTTGGTCGCTGTTAGCCCGGCGTGACTCATTATGTCCTGTGGAAGGGATATTTAGAGTTGAAGATCTTTATCGAACACTAAAGAGCGCCGAAAGTAAACAGTCTCAAAGATAGCAACTTATATTGGGTTATCATGGAATACTCCACGTCACCAGTGCTCTTTCGTTTTCATGGAAGCATTAGTACTAGACTCTCTTAAGAAAAAATAAAATACTACATTTGATTATTTGGAGAGCTAAAAGAAGACTAACAACAAAAGACACTCAAGCTTTTTCTGCTTCATACTAATGGACATTGCAGAAGAAAATATGTGTACCTTGAATATCTGCATAGCGGCCACTTCCTCAGCCTCGTTGAGCTTGGTGAGTGAGTGCGGCAGACTGCGCGACCAGCTCCAGTATCCCGCCGGGAAACTCTTGTAGCTCTCGCCCTGACTCTCCGCCGCCATGTCCAGCCGCATCTTCTCTAGTCTGTGCTTGCTCAACCTGTAGAATATCAAACTAGTGTAAACTCTCCCATAATTTGCGTGTTGCGTTAATTTTGCGTAATTGTTTACGCTAACGCTAAGTTAGCATTCCGTTGCCAATTGACGTTGACGTTGATGCAACATAATTGATAACGTCGAAGCGAAATAATTTATGACGTTGAAGCGACATTATTCATGATTTTGAAGAAATAATTTATGACGTTGTGGCGACATAATAATATTATATACCATCACCGTGACCCCAGAACATAAAAGGCTTTTGAAGGACACCGTGGATTTTAGTCAGTACAAGTCTGACAGTCCCTCTCACCCTGCCCGGGGTGGGAAGACTCATTTGATGATTTTGCCAGGATAAAAAAAAAAACTCAAGTACAAACCTCCTCAGTGTATTCCTCAAGAAGTTCCCAGCAGAAGCTTCAGTGGGTCTCCTGAGCATGCCAGAGTCCACGAGTGCTCGTCTGGCACTCTTGAGTGCAGCAGCCAGGCGGGACCGCTCGGAGGTAGGGGCCGCGCGTCTGGGAGGCTCGTCAGCTAGACCGTTGGCCAGGACTGGACTGTACGCGGCCATCAACCATGCGGCCTCGTTCTTTTGAGGCGACTCCAAGACGATACACCTAAAGGATTCATTTTAGATATGAGTGCTAATATAATAAGGAATGGCAATAAAATATCGCAGACTAATAGCTAGGTATAAACGGCGCATTTCATGAATTCGCAAAAAGCGATTTAAATATCAATGACTTAAGGTTCAAATAATAATAGTAAATTATTGATTTGTGAAATGCGCCAACTATACATAAAGGCACATGGAGCGTTGGCTGTAGAGCAGAATTAGAGCTGTAGCATTTTTTTCCGCTGGCAACAACTATTGTTACCAAAACAGTATCAGCTGGCATATGGCAACATTTGCCACCGGGAGAGAAGCAGTATCCCAAGTCAACATTGTAAGCTGTCCTGCGGTTCTAAAACGACCACTTTATCAAAGTTGCTAAATATCAATATTGCTAAAATTATTCATGATTAATTATTTATCTGTTCAATTGCTAGACCAATATACCTAACATTACGTTACGAATTTTGTATAAAATATTGCGATAAAATTCGTGACATGGAATATTCTATTTTATTGGCCAAGCAATAGACTAAATAATTGATAAAGAAAGATTGTAGCAATATTGATATTAGAAACGTTGCTAATATGGCAATTTTAGATCCTATTATAAGGTTAGTGTCTCGTCAGCAGCAGGCATCATTATCGTTCAAGCCGTTTTATCAAAAGTCAAACATACCGATGCCCCTCATCCGTCCCATGCTGTGTCAAGTCTTCCTCCTGATCATTAACAACATACCGGTGTCCGTCGTGTTGTCCGTGGTGCGTGAGGCTGATGGTGAGTCCGTTGTCCACGGGGTCCATGAGCAGGGCTGCGATGTTGCTGTATGGGTACTCCGCGAGGACCACCTTGTCCGTAGGACGGACGAGGACGACGCCTTCAGAGCCGACGCCAAGGAGAACGTTGGGACCTGAGGAGTAATAGTTGGTGTTGAATACTTACTCTCTAGAGCTAGACAGTGAACAAAGTATACACGTGTACGTGATCAGCATCGTTTCGGCATAACGGCCGATCGTCATGATGAAATGTATGTTGAAATAAAAGAATCCATACAAAGAATATTGAAAAGTTCAACTTTAGTACTTATTATAAAACGTTCACCTTTTTCAACTATGTAACTATTAAATCCACAATATATAAAAATCAGTTCCAAGCACTCTGTATTTGCAAAATTCATCCAGATAAAAAAGGACAAAGACAAATCATACATCGTTTTTATCACTTACCATGTGCCCAGTAGCCCTTATAGGTGACAGGGAACAATGTGACTCCATAAAGCGGGTATTGCATCACACAGGACAGGTACAAAGCCTTCGCAGTCAGCTCCGCCCGGCCCGCACCGTACTGCCGATGCGCTTGCGCAAGGATATTTGCCTGGTGGAAATAGAATTTTGAATTCAGACTGATATTACATTTTTAAGGTGAAGCTGGCTTGTCTTTAGTATTTTTGGGAATCGTTACTTTGGACACAGGAACATGTTTTATAAAGCCACAAGTATTGTATCCTAACATCACACGAGTATTGTATCATTACATGCAACATGCCATATATGTAATGCCTTCAAAACTTATTCTTGTTATATAACATTTCACATAAGGGTAAGTTATGTACAAAGGCGAACTTAAAACCAAACTTCTTGATGTATAGGTACATCAAGAAGTTTGGTTGGCCCGCAGATCGGCTCACATTCGGCTTAAAATTTAATTATGCTAAATTGTTTGAAGTTATTATAAATTGATCTGAATCTGGCAAAACTAAGCTAAATTATCGGAAATCGAAAATTTTAAGTTAACATTAAAAAAAACTCTAAAACCAAAAAAAAATCGTGTAACTAGGATTAAGGTTCTCCAGTTATAGATAGCATTTACTGCTACAGCGTCGGAGTCACATTTCCTGCTTCCTACTTACCCACTGCTGCGCGGGCCTGGCCCGGGCTATCCTCTGCGGCAGGAACTGCTCGGGCTGCGCGTAGTAGGCGCGCGTGTGGGGCGGCGGCGGGGAGGGGGGGGGCTCCCCCAGGGACACCTGCGCCTGCAGCCCCGCCAGCTGGAGCGCCACCTTCTCCGACACGGGGAACTCGTCCATCTGGCGCGTACAACGATATATAATAGCATCTATTTCACACAGCTCACTTTATTTAAAACTTAACATTGTCTTTTTTTTAACATAAAATCACGTGTCATCCCGAAGGCATGCAACCACATTCCGCCAGGTGAGAGCTCAACAACTCTCCTCTAATTATATGGGACAAACATAACATAATAAGAGGTCTATGAGACCTCTTGGCTACTGTTGACGAATGCATGAAGAAAAACCCAATAACACTCTGCCTACCTGGGAATCAAGGAAGGATCCCTTGCTTAGCAGTCGCGCTTATCTTGGGACCAAAGAATAAACTATCATTCAAAAAGGGATGAGTACGTTCTCCTTGCTTGTTTAAGTACCCACTTAGTCCTATTTTAAAATTGTGTCAGTAGTTCAGTCTTGGCCCAGGATTGTCAGATAAGACAAAACTGTTTTATCTCAGTTACTTTTTCGCTTCCTAGAAACAGCCAATCTAGAACAATGGGCGTGGCTTCTTTTCCGAGTACTCCCGATGCCTCAGATCGTGACATAAGCCCCGCCCACATATCTCCGAAGTCACGTCGTGTTGTCATCTTACCTTGACGACGCTATGCACGGCCTGTGCGTACAACAGCGCAACTTCGACGGGGTCGTGTGGCAGCTCCCGTCCTCCGCGGAACAGACGCCGCTTGAACACGAAGCGATTGTCTGCGGAACCTCCGCCGGGACCTTGTTGCCTGTGATAAGAAAAAAAAAATAAGATTATAAATGACAGACAAATTATTACAAAACTGATTACATAAATAGTTTTCACATTTTAGGCAAGTAGACAGCAGATGTATTGATACTGTCTACGATCATTGCTTATCGAGATAATTGGTTTGCTTGGCTTTGTAGAACGTTGTCTCCGCCACACACATTACGTTTGAACCATTTTTTTATTAAAAAAAACATTGCCCGACACACTTTCACCTGTGTTCACTTGTAATTGAAATCGGTCGAATTACGTCGCATCGCGCGGTGGCGCTAGACGACCTGGATAGCTCTGTCTCTTTCCTTCACTGGAGCTACAATGGCTTTACGACGTCATGGTAGGCCAGTACTACTCACATCTCCCAGGCCGCGATGACGTCGTAAAGGTAGTGCGTGGCCCGCACGTGCTCCTCCTGGCCGGCCCGCTGCTGGTACACGGCCCAGCCGGCGCGCGAGTGCGGCGCCAGGCCCAGTTTGTCTGCCAGTCGCGCGGCTGCTGCCGCCGCTGTGTCCGCCGGGTGCACGTCGATGGCCTTCGTGCGTCCGTCCAGGAAGAAGAAACGACACACTATCGTGCCCAGACGACGCATAGCCTGCGAGGAAGAAATCGCAATATTTTTATTCCAAAGACTAACGTCTTTGCAGTTGAAACGACATGAAATGTGAAGTAAGTTATTTGTTCGGAAAATATATAAAAAATAACAAGGTTACACAGTCATACATTTCCTTTAAGTTATCACTTACAGCAATCTCCACAGTGCTGGGCGGCAGCTGCCTGGGCGCGGCTCCCCGGCAGTTGTCCAGGCACCACTGCGCACAGTGCGCCTCCCGGGCGGCCGGCGAGGCGGGCTCGGCCGGCGAGCCCGCCAGCAGCCGCGCGCGTGCTCGCAGCCAGGCGCTGTAGTACCGCTGCAGGCCGCGGCTGGGCTGCCACGCCACCGCGCACAGGCACAACACCAACCACACGCGCTCCGCCCACTCTTCTACCGGACATTCTGTTATCTGTGTAAAAAAACATTGCTGTAATGGTTGCAAGTAGTTGTTCCGGGTCTTTGTGTTTGTAAACGCATCCACGATACAGGATAAATATCTAGTGTGGGGCAACGTTTTTTTTTAACTCTTGCTAATGAAGGGGACAACAATCCTAGACGTTATGAAAATCAAATTGATAGATTCCCAGTTTAATTTTGATATAAGTACGTGTGTGTTCTTGAGACTCTTTTAAACTACGAAAGATTACGTTCCCTGCGTATTGTGTTGTTTGCTTATCGGAACTGATGAACATTTGCTACCTTTGCTATCTTACAAAATTAGTAGCCTAGTTATGGGCAAACTCAGTTCAGACGCATCAAAATGTTATATTGCCCTTATATGTATAAAGGGGACTGATTGCCTAAGAATCAAATACCTATGATTTATAGTTAAAAACAAAAGAAGTCGGCAAAAAATACTAGGCCCATACCTACCTACCTAGATAACAAAGTACAAGCAAAAGGTTTCTTTCTGCAACAAAAACATACCTGTCTCACACACTGCACCAGGATCTCATCCCTCAACTCCTCCCGCTCTATGCCCTTGCCGATAACTGACTGTATCACTTGAGTTTCCTTTTCAGCTGTCAGCTCGCCACGCATGTAGCGACAAAGATCCTATAAAATAACACATTGGTTACACTTGTCTATGGATTTTTAATTTGTTAGGTTTTTTATTAATACATGGCTTAGTAAACTATATTATGTAGATAAAATAATAACGCAAGTTCCAACAAATTATTTGGGTTCAAAAACAGTGAAATGGAACCAGGACTTTGAGCCATAGTTCCAGTATGGAAAAAAGAAGGAGCTATACAAGTCGTCTGGCTCCATCTCGCTTACTCACTGGAACTACTCTGGCTTTAAGAAGTCATGGTAGGTATTGGATATTTAATAAAAATGCAATTTGCATTGTAAATCTATATTTTACATATGACAAAGTCACTAGTTCATCACTGACACAAAGAAAAAGTAAAAATACGAAAGGAGGTATATAACAGAGTCTCCGCCCTCAATTATCCCTCCTCACAGACGTGTTTAACATCTGGTCAACGTGTCGCCTCCATGACTGGCCGTCATCTGTTAAAATTTCATAATGCAGATGGCCCATGCGTTTAACCACGGTCCCAAATTCCCATTTTTTATTTGGCCGGTAGTCTCGTATTTGAACCCTCTGCCCCAATTGGAATGTTCTCACATGGTCAGTATCATTTGTTGAATTGACTTGTAAATGTTTTTTTCTGTAATAATAAAGCATGTAACAATGTCCGGACCGTCCGGCCCCCAAAAATTAATTGATAGGGACTTTTCCCTGTCGTTGAGTTTGGCGTTCTTCTTAGTTGTGACTTGATTTTTAATATTTTCTCATGTAACGTAGCGGATTCATTGTCCATAGTATGTAAGGCCTTCTTCACTGTCTGGACAAAACGCTCGGCCTGACCATTGGTCGCTGGATGATATGGTGCCGAAGTTTTATGTATCACGCCGTTTTGCTGTAAAAATGAAGTGAATTCTTTGGATACGAACTGTCTTCCATTATCAGATACCAATATGTTTGGTAATCCGAAATCCACGAACAGTTCTTTTAATTTATTGATACACCACGAGCTTGTTATCGTCTTGGTCGGAACTATTTCAACCCATTTCGACATCGCGTCAACTATGATGAAAAGATAGTGTCCCTGTAATGGTCCAGCGAAATCGATGTGTATTCTTTGCCATGGCTCAGTTGGTACTTCCCAATGGTGTAGCGGTACTTTGATTGGCTCATTTTGCTTTAGTCGACATTGACGGCATTCGCGCACAAGTTCCTCAATATCCTTATCCATGTTTCTCCAGTAAACGTAACTGCGAGCCAGTAATTTCATTTTTAACATTCCCAGGTGTCCTAAATGTAGCTCTTCCAAAATTGTAGGTCGTAAGTTCTGAGGAATCATGACTCTCATTCCTTTCATAAGACATCCCTCTTCGATTGTGATTTCGTTATCATTATATCCAAGTGTTTTTAAAGTTTGACCTTTATTTAATGTTTCTAATAATAACCTGTATTCGGGATCTTTCATGCATTCTTCTGCTATTATAGTACGGTTGATGGTAAGTGTATCAATTTGATGTTGTTGGAATAAGCTATGTTGATCCATTTTGTAATCAGGTGTCGGTTCTACTGGAAATCTTGAAAGGAAGTCTGCATTGCTATTATTTTCAGATTTTCTATATTCTATGTTATAGTCGAAACCAGACAGGAAATGTGCATAGTGAAATAGACGCATCGTGCTCATAGCTGGTAAGGTTTTTTGTGGATGAAAAATTGAAGTTAATGGTTTATGATCCGTGATAAGCGTAAATTTTCTTCCGTAACAATAATGAAAGAATTTTTTAACTCCCCAATATATGGCTGTCGCCTCTTTATCAATTTGGCTATATTTCTTCTCGCTTGATGTCAGCGATCGTGAAGCAAAGGCGATCGGTCTGTCGGTGCCGTCTGGTAATCGGTGTGATAGAACTGCACCTAAACCATATGGAGAAGCGTCAGTTGCGAGAATCAGAGGCTTCTGTAGGTCAAAGTGTAGAAGGATTCTATTACTAACGATTTCGCCTTTAATAGCATCAAAGCTCTGCTGACATGCCTCTGACCATTCGAATTTTGTGTTTTTTTGTAGTAATTTGTTAAGTGGATGTGCAATAGTAGCCAGATTGGGAATAAATTTGTTATAGTAGTTGCTCATGCCTAAGAAGGTTCGCAAGTCATTCGTGTTCTTAGGGCTTTCTGCGTCTAGTATTGCCTTTATCTTTTGTTTATTCTTATGAAGACCTTGACTGTCAATAGTGTGTCCCAAATAGTTAATACTTTTTTTGAAAAATTGGCATTTGTCTTTGTTCAACTTCAAGTTATTTTCTTGTAATTTCTGTAACACTTTCTCTAGTCTTTCCTGTAGTTGTTCTTCAGTAGCTCCTTGTATAATAACATCATCGAAGAAACATTTCACCCCCTGTATATTCTGTAGTATCTTGTCCATAAATTTTTGCCACAAATTTGGAGCTACTTTGACTCCAAACATCAATCGATTCACTTTGAATGTGCCTTTGTGAGTGCTAAGCGCTTGTAGCATAGCACTTTCTTCGTCCATCTGCATATTGAGATATGCTTGACATATATCTAACGTACAATAATACTCGCCACCATTCATCTCAGCAAATATGTCTTCTATTATAGGAATCGGGTACTGTTCATCTTTAATCATCTTATTAAGAGTTACCTTGTAATCGGCACATAAACGAATGCTTCCATTAGGTTTCACGATCGGTACAACTGGTGTACCCCATTCAGCATTATCAATTTTGGTTATAATTTTTTCTTCGCATAATCGATTTATTTCATTGTCCACCAAGTCCTTAAGTGCGTATGGAATGCGCCTTGGTTTTATGTAAATAGGTATGGCGTCTTCTTTTAATGTTAAATGCCCCTTATAGTTCGGAATACATCCCAGTTTTCCATCGAATACAGCTGAATATTTTGCAATAATTTTGTCTAGTTTTGGATGGTTTTTCTCTTCTTGTGGTACTGCGTACATGTCAGCTATATTGAGTTTAATTTCTCGTATCCATTCTCTGCCGAATATAGCATCGACATCCCGTCTAATGATGTAAATCTTTCCATGGAAAAGTTGATTCCGGTAGTTGCATTTTACGTAAGCGACTCCGACAGGGGTAATGAGTTCGCCTGTGTATGTTTTCATACGTATACCGGTTTTGAAAATTTGGTTCTCTATGTTCAGTTTTCTGTACTCCTTGAGTGACATGGATGACAAGGACGCTCCCGTATCCAGTTCCATTTGAACTTTCTTGTCTTCAATCTTGACGTTGACCATAAATTTATCAATACGACTAGAGCTGATAGCATTAATGTCGCAAATGCTCTCAGTATTCACAAAATTGGGTTCATTAATTTGTTTATTTTCGTTTCGTTGTAAAGCTTGTAGGCAAACGCGAGCTAAGTGTCCAGTCTTGTTGCATTTAGAACATTTCACGTTAACATGTCTACAACGGTTTGCTCTATGATCGACCTCACCGCAGCGGAAACATTTCCCTTGTAACTCTTTTATTGACGTAATTTGCCGTGGTAATGTGGGCTTCTCATGATATTTTTGTTTGTTCTTTATTGAGTGCACCTGTATTTCTTTATTTCTATATGGTTCACCTTTAATGAATTCATTATCCGCTCTAGCAATTTCAGTTGTAGTGGCTATCTGTACTAAATCCTTGAATGTAGTAGTAGTTTGGTCGTCTTGCAATATTTTAGTGCGAACTTCGCTGTTTCGTATTCCTCTTATAAATTGCAGAGCTAAGAAATTATCACTTATAGGTTTCTTGCAGTTGTCACAAGAGAAATCGCAGTCGTAAGCAAGGTGTTTGAGTTCCGCACTGAAATTTGCCACAGTTTCATTTTCACCTTGAATGCGTGTTATAAATTTGTGCCGGCGAGCCCACACACTAGGTTTAGGATCTATGTATTGTTCCAATATATCGACCAACTCCCTGAAATCTAGCTGTGTTGGGTCTTGCGGTGCGCACAGGTCACAAGCTCTTTCGTGTAGTTCCGGACTTAAAGAACTCAATAAAATGTATGTCATCATTTTTGTATCTTCGCAGTTCGTCATGTATAAATATGTATTTAAACGTTTAACGAAGTTTTTAAAACTTTCGTTTTCTTGAAACGGCTGGAAATTAATTTTAGGAATCTGGTACCTGGTGTCCCCGTAATCTGTTTGAGTGTTGTGGGATGTACTCGGATTAGATGGACACATTTCATATAAAATTAATTTTAATTGCGTAATTTCCTCTTTAATTTCGAAATGCATCTCTGCTTCCTCTTGTATGTTTGTAGTTAATTTTTCGATTTGGTCTTGTATATTGTCGAATTTTTCTTCGTATTTTTGAATAGTCGATAGGCGTATATTATATTCGTATTCTGAAACATTTTTGATATTTTGAAGATAATTGTATATTTAAATAAATAAATAAATAATAAATTGTATATTTTGGTTATCTGACCTTTTATGTTGCTTCGTGTACGTTTAAGCGTAATTAATTCTTCTTCCATCTCGTCGCCAATATTGGATATTTAATAAAAATGCAATTTGCATTGTAAATCTATATTTTACATATGACAAAGTCACTAGTTCATCACTGACACAAAGAAAAAGTAAAAATACGAAAGGAGGTATATAACAGTAGGCCACTAGGAAACAGTGTAGCTAAGATATGAGAACAAACTTACTCTGAATATATTGACGGCCGCAGTAACGCTGTCAGGATCATGTAGCTGTATGTGTGAGGTTGGTATGTTGTTCCCTTTATGGTACGTTATCATCTCCTCCTTGGTCAGCAGTTCCATCGACTTGCTCTTGCGGGTTAACGTCGCCATTATTGTACCTGATGAATAAAAGGCATTTTATTTAGAACCTTATGACAGTTGGCACCGAATTCAAATTGGTTTCCCATTGGTTTTCCTAGGACTACGACATACAGTTCAAAACCTTATTCTCTTGTTCTCATGGTTGCATTACCTTCAGGAGATCGCGGATGGTCGTTGAAGTATAGCTTGGCGAACTCGGACAAGTCGTTAGTGACGTCAGCGGGAGGCGTAGTGGGCGGCAATGTGGTCGCTTGAGCCTCTATTTGATGTAATCGACGCTCTACGCGTTCCTTGCGACGCGCATTACGGTCTATGCCCTGTTGGGAGAAAATACTGATTAGTAAGACAGGAATCATGTTTTATACTACACCTGCTTGGAAAGTACCTTGATACTTTATCAAATTTAGGGTAGAAAGTACGTCATTGCATATCGACCAAATATGCGGGGAGAAAACGCATCTGAGCGGAAGAGAAAAGTGTATGAAAATCCATTTCTAACGTGGTTTTTTTTTTTTAATTTTGGGTAAGACTATGCGCCGGTAACCTAAATATCAGAAGCCAAAAAGTTTTTACAGTGAGTTTTTATCTCCAAGTTCGCAAAATGACACTGGCCACTAGCTGTGTGTTGGATGGTGTCGGGCTGGCAGTGCGACCCTGCGGCGGCAGGATAAACACTTTGAAAAAAGAACATGTGAAAATTGCAGACGCCATTGGCGCCATTTTCAATTTGTGTGTTGTTTGAGGATTCAGTTTCGTAGAAAGTAATTTATTTTCCTCGTAGGTGTAGTATAAAGCACTATGTATCACTCGAGAGAAAGTGCGATTCCCGATCTCGGGTATTTTAAAAACTCCTCGGCTACGCCTCAGCCTTTAAACGATACCCTCGATGGTAATCAGTCACTTTCTCCTCTCGGTGAACAATGTACTATTTTACACAGTTATACTATTTAACGACAGCATAATACAACTCAAGTGAGGTTATAAGCAGAGGTCGGAATTACGCAGAGTTATTTTAGTAATTGCATCGAAATGTTGATTTTAATATGGATCTTCCCGGGATTTCTAATAGATCATAATCAATCTATCTTGTGTGGAAAATAGTATTACAAAATAATAATAAAAACTTCAAATATAGTTAAGATAAGTAAATTATGTCAAAGTAACTTTTTGATATTAAAAATCACGGGATTTTTGTGCTCTTTAAAAGTAATTCCGGGATTTGGGGGACATCCACTTTATTCTTTCGCTGTATGAAATCAGTGTAAGTACACGAGTCTCTACTCTACCTAATTCCGACCTATGCATATAAGACTTACTGTAGAATCTCCGTTCATCATAGGTGGTGGACTGATGCAGGTGTCCATGGGTACTGGTGGGGCAGCCGGCGCCTCCATGGGCGGCAGAGGTGGTAGTGGAGCGTCCACCGGCTCAGGTACGATTTCAATCTGTTTTTGGATGAACCTGTGGGAAGAAATTTATAAATTAATTAAATTATAACTAGAAAATGACTGGAATTGATATTTTTGAAACATTTTAGTGCTGGCAATACACCCCAACGGTTTTTCTGTCTGTAATGCTAGCTGCCTTGGGTCAATCAATTAAAAAAAATGACTGCCTGCTACAGTGTGATAAGTGTTTTTTTTTTCAAAATGAACACAAAGTAACTAACCGCAGTTAGCTTCACAGACAAAAAGATCCGTCGTGTGTGACTTGAGACATCTTCAAGTTTCATTTAAAATGAACATGTTTCAGATTCTTCCTCTTCCTATACCGGGCCATCAATGATGAGTATCGAGTCTGTGACCCCTTCTCATTATTTTGCAAATTGTTGATGGTAGATCTATGATCAAACGGAGATTGGCTATGGTCAATTATGGTTTGTCGTAGAATCAATACCAGCCCATCCCGTTTTCTTCAATTTTAATATTTGATGTTCAAAAGTGTCTCTTTCATTTTAATAAAGTTTTCGAGTGACTTTAGCCTGTTACCTGATGTTGAATAACGAATTAGGTAATGATTATACATTTTGAACCTTATCGATACAATTTAATTCAAAATTAACTTATTTCAAGCGTGATTCAATAAGACTTAAGGAACAATAGCAGAACGACTTTGGGTACACATTCAAGGTCTGAATCATCAACCAAACATTGTGTATATCAAATTAATCATTTAACCTTGCACAAAAACGGAGGGCTTAGCTTGAAAAGTAGGAACTTTCAATATCACTGCAATTAAAACGATAATGGGTATGTTTTAGAACATAAAAAAAATTGTATCCTTTGGATTTTACCCATAGGCTGGAATTTATATGACTGCTTCCCTTACCGCCCCCCATCTCCATAAAGAGGCCGGGTGTAAAAATTTACAGGGGCATAGTTCGAAAGTCAAGCGGACGAAGTCGTGGGCGTGGCGCTAGTATTCGTAAACAACTCTCCACATACCCATTGTTGTCAGCCGGTGGTTGCGGCGGCGGCGGTGGTGATGGCTCGCTGTTCTGTTCGACCGTCGGCCGCGGTATCACTGACTCGTAGATCGGCTCCTTGCTCTTCACTACCGAGAGCTTCCCGTTGGGGATGATGCCGTTTGTCAGCTCTGGTGGGGTCGTATCTGTGAAATATAAGGTTTTTGATGTAGTGGGATAAAACCAACGACGATATATTACTAGACTCCGCATGCACGATCTACTAAGGAACAAAAACTATTCTGTCAACTCGCTGAGGTACTACGTAAGCGAGGTGGACGGTGTACTGCGTTGTGATTTTCTAACCCAAGGTCTTTTCTGTCTCAAGGTATGTTTACGGCTCACAGGAGTGGTCGAAATAAGACGGATAAAAATAATTTTTTGCCTAATGTGTTGACAGACATCGGTCGCTTACTCGCTTGTTATTATGAGTCTAGTAATATATCGTCGTTGGACAAAACTGTGTAAACTTTTGATCTGGTTAGTAATGATAGAGGTCTAAAATCACTAGACGAACATAACTTGACACTTGAAAGAATTTGAAACAAATGTTAGGAATTCTAGATTTAACAACCGGTGACTTCTTACCCCTCGTTTACACCATGGTATAATACATGTATTTGACAAGTTTTGACACGTTGTAGTCTTTAGTGTAAACGCAAATGTGTTTTATACTTGTATAAATACTTTTTGGCTACACAGTGTGAACGAAAGAATATTTGAGATTATGGTATGAGACACTCTCAATACATGTATAAAACAAATAAATTATGTTTTGACAAGTATTCTACAAGTTTTATATGAAACCAGTATTTAACTTGTTTTTTGGTGTAAACGAGGGGTAAAACAAGCAGCGCCACCTATCAAGGTTGTAAGTTACGATGATCAAGTTTAGTAGTTTCTATCGATCTCTGTAAAGATTACCTTTAGCAGCAGCAGGCGGTGGCGGCGGCGGGGGCCCCGCGGGCTCCGGGAGGGGACACGTGCTGGGGGGAGGGGGGAACACCGGGGACTGCTCCGACAGGGGCTCCTCCGGCGGGGGGGGAGGGAGGATCAGGGATGACGTCATAGCGTCACCGTTCGACATCGGAGACATTCCATTCATGGAATTGCTCATCATGCCGTTAAACGATGACGTCATGGAAGCCGGGGGTGGAGGTGCGGGAGGAACGATAGGTTGTATGGCGAGCGTGGAGGGGGGCGGGGGCGGGATGGACTCGGAAGGAGCGCCGTCCGGTTTGCGCTGAGCTTCCGTGTGAGATTTGCTTAGCTCGTTCATTTCCGCGGCTAACACGTGTTCCAACTGCCAACAAAAATAGTTAAATGAGCGTTTTAAGCAAGGTTAGTGTCATAAGAATGTCATTATTTTTTTTTTAAAAAGATGTTGAAATCAAAAGATGTACTTATACTTTTTTCACTAAAGAATATAATTTAAAAAACCTTTCATTTTTTGTTAAGCGGTTATCGAAATCGTAAAATAACGACTGTCTGAAAATCCATCGACTTTTATTTGGACCCACCTCTTGATGCAGATCATCAGCCAGCCTCTCCATAGAGTCCCCGATCTCCGCGATTGTCGGTTGATGTGTGTCGGGCTGTCCATCGGGCGCCCCTCGCTGTGTCGGCACGTCGGCCAGGAAGTCAAACAAGTTGTCCAAGTTGACCGACTCATTCCGAGTGCTGGTCGGACAGGACAGACCTCGCAGTTGGTCAGCCATGTTCTCGAGTTCTGCTCGTTCTTGATTCGCTTTTTCTTGGAGACTGGAATAGAAATTGGTGGTATAAGGTGGGAAGATCTATATAAGATGATAATTCTACTACTACAGATTCAAGCTGTTGTGTTTCACAGATAAGAATCTGAAGTTTGGTAATGCTCGAGTTTGAAACTGGCTTGATTATTAACGTCGCAAGAACGCTGAAATGTGGAAAGCTCAAAACGAACAAACATGGACAATTGGACATTTTTAGGCTTTCATTTCTAAAGATAAAGCCTAAAAATCGTCTGACAGCACATAATTCTGTGGATGAGTATTAGCAAAACACGAAAAGTAACAAATACATGCAAATGATGCTAAAAAGCCACCATTTATTTCAAACTCATCAAATGTGTTTCTTTAATACCATAAAGTGTTACCCCAAAGATGTTGAATCCTTACCTGTTCCTCTCTTCCCTCAGCTTGATCTCCTGGTTGACCCTCCTCATCTCCCTGAGTGCGGCCGCCACTTCCCTGGCGAAGGCTCCTCGCAGGTGCCTCTGCAGCGTGAGGGCCGCACGCCGGAGCCTCAGGAAGGCGGCGCGCTCCTTCCAGCCGCGGAGGGCCGCTTGGAGGACTATGGCAGCGTTGCGCCATTGTAGGTACTGACGTCGTTTCACCGAGCCCTTGTACCACTGTGGGTGTTTGAAATGTTAGTATGTGATGAAATGAAATCTATGTTGGACCGAAAATTTGTTTTTTTTTTGTTATTGTTATCAGGCGCTTTCACATTAGACGATAACGGTAACGTCACGGCATCGGTGATTTCATTAATTTCTTGGAAAAATGACCGGGATCGGACGAAACATAAGTGTCACGTGTGAAACCGCACATTAACGAGACTTTCCGGAAAAAAACAACATGAACTTAAGCTCAGTCTACGTGTTATGTGTAGAAATCAGTTTTTTTTTTCACTTTTCGAGCCGCCTTTTTTATGTATCTGAAAATGCTAATCCACCAGGAATTAAACGCAAACGCTGCAGCTGTTCAGGTTGCTACATAATGGTCAGTGGGCCATAGATTTGTGACGAAGATGCAGAACAGCTTGCCCTTTAATGACTTACCTTCTGTATACGCATAGCAGAGGATTGCAATAGCGCTGTCCTTCTAGCTTCGAGCGGGGCATGCACGGAACTCCTCATGAAGATTTTCGTGTGCCCGATCTGCCAGTCGTCCTTCGGTGCATTCACTATTGCCGTGATTGCCCTGTGAAATAAAATTAAATAGTTAATTATGAGTGCAAAACTAGAAATAAAAATTATAGTCTTTTGTAATAGCAATCTACCATGTGCTAAAGATTGTACGCTTTGCGAGAAAAGGAAAATCAAACATTTGGTTTTTCTTTTTCTCACAATTCTACTTTCGTATTAATATTATAATGCGAAAGTAAGTATGTGTGTGCAGATATGTATGTTCTTTTTTACGCTAATTTGTCTTTTCAACAGTTCTTAAATGAACTTTATTGACACTAAGTATATTGTCATTTGGGAACATCAATTTTTCAAAGACCTGAATAGATGATAGTGATGCTAATAAGCTTTTTTGAAGAGCAGTCGCCGCCTTTTGACTGATTGATGATGGTGATGAGTAAGAGTGATGAAACACTCACTGTATATCAGGGTTGCTGGGTCGTGGATGCGGCAGCAGACAGCGGTACCGCGCCTGGAAGTGCGGCGCCGGCAGATGGATGGGGTACCCGTCGCGGCGGATGCGCACGATCTCGTTCATACCGAGGTACTTCAGCTGCTCCAGCACCAGCTGCTCAGAGTACTTGCCTGCTTCTTTGTTCTCGTTGGGTTTAATGCAGCGGACGTACCTGTGGACGAAATTGAAATCCTTATGATCGTGTTTAAACGAAATGATTTTATAGGTTCATAAATAATGAATTAGGATAATCAGCAAATTTTGATCAACCTAAAGCATAGTAGTCGTCCCGCCATTCCGGCCCGTTCATGACTTTTGACTGGCCTGTTGGTCTAGTGGTTAGTGACCCTGACTGCTATGCCGGGGGTCGTGGGTTCGATTCCCACCCAGGACAAATGTTTGTGTGATGAGCATGATAATTTGTTCTGTGTCTGGGTGTAATTTATCTATAATATGTATGTATGTATTTAGAAATATATGAGTATGTTTATCAGTTGTCTAGTACCCATAACACAAGCTCTGCTTAGCTTGGGACTAGATGGCGTTGTGTGACAGTTGTGGAATATTATTATTATTACTTAATTACTTTGTAAATACGCGAATTCGCCACTGGCGATACATCGTGGCGTGTTTCAGACATTTATATTTTACAGCTCACCATCCCGCCCTAAGTAATCCCTTGCAGCGGCAAGGTCGTGAATGGCCCGTAGAGTGAGAGGCACGACTATTAAACTATTATAATATTAAGAGTAGCTTTAGTGACACGAGATATAACGAAAAGCTAAATTAAGTTATTTACCATACGTCAGTAGCTTGTAGCATATCAACGAGCGACTGTAGTTGTGCTCTGAACGTATCCACGACTGTTGGCCGACCCTTCGATGTGCCGCGCTGTGTGGTTCCAGTAGAATTAGGACTAGACAGCGACGTGTCCTAAAACAAATAATGGATATATAAGAGCACAAACATTTTGAAGAAATATCGTTTCAGAATGTGAGACAGCAACACCATTTCTTCCTACATTTGCAATAAGTAACAAATACCCTTCTTATTGTGCCATACAAAAATCTACTTTGCCGTCATTACAAAAAGGGTTCAAAAAACAAACTATAACATACATGTCCAGGTGGAGCCAAATCCTGCACATAGTCAGCCAGTTCCCTCACGAAGGGATTGGCCGACCGACTTAGATGGTCGATGAAGGCGTCCTGCTGCGTGTCGCGGTTCTTGTCCACGAAGCCCTGCACGCTGTAGCTGACTGTACCGGCGTAGTGCTGCACTCCGAACTCCTCCTCCCATTTCCTTCGAGAGCCCTTCACGAAAGATTGGTGCTCCCCGAACTCGCCTTGGATGTTTGTTAGGTAGGCGCCGTCTGAGCCCTGGGAAAAAATATGTGGATATTAAACACTGAGTGTGACGAATGTAATAGCCATTTTTACCATGATACATACAATATTCACACAACACTCCGATAGGTACAGGTATCTTTTTTTTTTGCGTGGTAGAATCATCAAATAAGTCCTCCCACCCCGAGAAGCGCGGGAGATATTGCCAGACTTGTACTGACTAAAATCCATGGTGCCCATCAATAGCCCTTTACGTTCCGGGGTCTTTAGTTAGTTGGTCTGAATCTTACCTTGGGCATATGACATTGTTCGCTGAGCAACTTGAGCAAGCTTCTGGGAGGCTTCTCCAGCAGTTCAAGACAAGCTGCGTTATCAGTGAACTGGATCTGATTGTATACGATGCCTTCTTGACGGTACTGAAATTAATAAGTAGCGTTAGTTAATAAAACAATTCGACTGCTGTAATAATTATCAATAAAAAAAGGTATTCTACTGCTGGTAATTTCCAGAAAAAAAGTGAACAGCAAATAAGTAATAATTTTAACTGTAAACTTTTTTAATAAATGCTCACATACATAAATTAAACATCAATAATAAATCATACTCACAATATCCTGTTCTAGAGCAAACACGTAGTTATTAAAGAACATGTGCAGTTTCTCATTAGCATAATTAATGCACAGCTGTTCGAGCGAGTTGGTGGCAAAGTTCTCAAAGCCAAAGATGTCGAGCACGCCGAGCGCTCGCGCGGCGCGGCCTGGCGCCGAGCAGCTGTTCACGTGTCGCACGAGCCACGCGAACGTTCGCGAGTACAGCGCGCGAGCCATCGCATGGCGGTTCTCGCGAGCCTGTTAACAAAAGATTTAATTAAAAATACATTGATATTTTTCGTTTGATCTGTGCTCAAAGGTTGGATTGATAAATTGACTCTGTATGGGTGAATATAAAATTGTTGTACACATATTTAAATGTTAAATTTTCTGTTCCATCATGCCTTTTGTAGAAAATATGATAAGATTTCAGAAAAACCATTTATTAAAATAAACGCTTACCTCTGGTAATCGCAGTGGTATTTCCGTGATATTGCCTCGCACGTTAATCTGTCGTTCTAGCAGTACTCTCTTGGCAGTTGGGAGAGGTAGTCCCAACAGATTAGCAACTGCGTCTACTGCCTCCGTGTCTTCTCCTGCGAGAGTTGTGCGTTCACCGTCTACATCCTAAAAACAAATAGAAAGTGTTATATCAATAATCTATTTCGGTCGCGATCTTGATATCGATCTTTGTCTGTAAACAATAATGGTGGAATTTGCCATTAGATTCTTAAAGATGTCCAATCAGAAGCAGCGTCAAAAAACAAAGGAACGGGATTTTGAATGTCGTAGCACGAAAAATAACCTAAGAACTGTCTGAAAAGTATAACTGCAAAAAGACCCTTATATCAAAGACAAATGCCGTTTTGACGTTGTCAGTTGTTTTAGACAAGTATTCAACAATGTTTAACATTTTTGTAGTAAAACGGTCTACAATTTTTTTTCTGTCATCACTCCACGTCCACACATACCTGAAACTGTATATTCCCAAGCCACAGTATAGCAGCCAGCACTTTGAACAGTCCCTCACACATATGCGGCGGCACCTGCAGCACGGTGAGTGCCAGCTGGAGCGCCTCCAGCTTGCCCTGCTCCCCGCCCCGCCCCCTGTGGGCCTCCTCGTCTTCTGGGCGAAGGTACTTGAAGTGAACATCGTCGCGGAGGCGGAGGATATTGCGGAGTTCGGCATTGTGCTGGAATGAAGGATAACGGGATTGTTAGCATGAACGAATTGTGGCTTTGGATGATCCAGCAGTTGATAGAATTCGTCTTCGGAAGAATGATATTCTGACTTAGTGGGGCTTTATAAGCTCAACAAACACTAAATTTAACTTTCCATAGTAGCAAGTTCAATCGGCTTTTTAGTTTTAAAGAATTCATGCGCGTCTTCAATTAAGAGCTCAAACTTTCCTCCAATATTAAATTAACAATTAGGTTTTTCTCAAGTGAAGGTAGAATATTTGATTTTTCTTGGCTTCGGTAGAATTTAATTAACTTTAAATAAAGGTTGCTACTTAGATTTTTATTCAATTTCTTCTAACGGCTTACCTTTGCACCTTCAACGAGCTGATAGAATACATGGTAGTTTGTTTCCCTTGGGGCAGGTCCCGTGATCCTGGCCCGTTCGAGCAGAAAGTCCCTCAACACTGCGCCCTTGATCCCGCCGCGGTGGTCCAACCGGACTTCTACGAATTTGCCGAAACGGGAAGAGTTGTCGTTACGCACTGTTTTGGCGTTTCCTGTAAATACAGATAAAGAATTTTAGGTACCTATCAACTTAATACATTTTGTGTTATTTTTAAGTGTTAAAATATATAATAACGCGAGAATTATTTCTCTTGACATTTATGGAACCTTGTAGACACAAATTCAACAATGTCAGAAGCTTATAGGTTTCCCAGTAAGGCCAATATGGCCACATCCTTACACGAAAAAGATAAATAAATAATTAATTGCCAGCCATACCCCTCAATTACTAAACTTTTCAATCAGCGACAGTATTTGGGTTAACGGTGTAATATAGCCATAAAATCCAAAATGCCGCCATAACATTTTTTAATACGTCACCATTTTTGGAGATTTCAATTTGGGCGAGGCTTAAGAAACTAATGATTTAGTTTGTCAGCCCCTCCTTTTATACAAAATGAAGGGTATGTCTTCATGACAGGTTGATGGGTTGATGACACGATGTTATTAGCGAGGGGGCGTGAGCAGTGATATCATAGCTTGAAAAGAAAGGTCGTCATCAAATCTGAATTAACATGGAATATGACATTTTACCTACTGTTAAATGACCGCTGAAAGTTTTATTCGACAGCATTATTATAAATGTACTTGTGGTCATCACCGCCTATGGGTCTTTATTATAATACCTGCAGAGACTATACTTTACGGTTGGCTTCTCAAGTTCACATTTATTTTTCTAATAAGCTTTGCATTACCTACACTGGAACCCATTTACCCTATCAGCAACGATGTTTGGCGGTAGCGGGTAGTTCTTTAGCTACTTTAGGCCATGATTTTTGAGTTGATAGTAGAAACAGCTTTTTTTAAGTAGATTATAATTAGTAAGAGGTATAGCTTGGCCCGAATAGTTTTAGATAGATGTATGTCTCTTACCAAAGGCCTCAAGCACAGTGTTGGCCTCCAATATCTGTTGCTCGGCCCACGAGGCCTGCCCCCCGGCCGCACAGAGGTACTGTAGGATCAGCTTGGTCGTTTCAGTCTTACCGGCACCGCTCTCGCCTGATATCACCACCGATTGGTTCTTCTCTCCATTCTGTTTAGAAAAGGTAATGTATCATGAGATAAAAGGCTGTATTGATCAAAAATCTCTCAGAAATGATCCTACATCTGTGAGAATCTTAATTTAACAATTAAGTAATATTCCTTTATTGTTTTGTAAATAAAACGCTCGATGAAGATTATCAGCAGCATTGCATTTACATGAATCATGAGTAATCAGCAGATGTAATTACAGATCTTGGAAACTGAATCATATTTCTTAGAAAAAACTGTGACAAGAAAAACTCAATACATTAACTTTATGAATAATCTGACCTTCCATTGAAAGTAATTGTGCATAACAAGTGTTCTTTTTGTAAAGATTTTGACAAAATAAGTAGACAAGTAAAGTTGGTCATACCTGTAATGAGCTGTAAGCTGACTCAGCCAGCGCAAACACATGTGGAGGTAGTGAACCGAAGGCTTTGCCTCGGTAGTTCTGCATGTGATCCTGTCAACAAGAAACGAATAGTTTTTTATTTGTTATCAGCTTTTGATTGGCTGTATGATACTAGACAACGACGATGTTGCAATAGACTTGGTTCTTCATGATCATTCTTCTAACCAAACCATGTCCCATTTTTTTGGGATCAGAGCAACGAGCAATTTTCATACTCGCCCGTTACCGCGATTAAGCTTTATCTTCCTCCACATAGTTCATCTTCACCTTAGGTTTTACGATATCTTGTTGTTAATCATTTGTTTAAAGTTATATGTGAATTTTAATTGTCCAAATTAATTGAGAACAATTTGAATAAATCTTCATATTTTTTTTTGTTTAAATTATTTAACCCAAAATGAAGTCAAATAGAAGCAACAACCCCATCTTTTCGTATCATGTTTTCAATTTCCATATAATTGGCAACAAGTCAAGTGTATTACTCACGTTAATTTATTCAGTCTTCATACATAATAGATAATTAACTGCTGAATAATGTATCATTTCCTCTTGTTTATCTGCTAAAGGAAATTGATGGAAACTGACGGCTATTGTCACGATCAAGCGATCGGTATCAAAAGAAATGTGAACACAATTATAAGGAACCGCTAAACGCCATGTTTGTGTCACCTTTGATACGCTTTTGATGTGTTTTTTTATTGATTTATTACCAGGTAATGACAGCGATTGTATGGTCTTGAAAAACCATCTCTATTTTTTTCTGTAGCCATTTCACGCGCAGATTTATTAAGATAAAAATTTCAAACTTACCGTGGTGTAACATCCCAACTCCTTATAAGGATTCACTGCGACTAGAATAGATCCTGTGTATGTCTGTATAAAATATTAAGGAAAAAAATCTCAGCAAATACCATCATGAAAATTCAGTGCTTTAAACTTTGGTACTTCACTTAGAATATTCACCGCTAAAGAGCCTTTCAAGTATCCAAGCCAGTATGTGATTTCAGAAAATCTAATTAAGTGTGTATACGTCCAAGTTGGCAGCAGCTTGAATGGCTGAAGTTATTGCGAGACTGTCTACAGACGTCTAGCTAGCTAACACATTCCTAAGTAATTTATAAGATGCCAAAGTTACTATGTTTTCGACGAATTTTGGAACAGAGAGACAAACCATTGCGGTTATAGGCCTTTTTGCAGAAACCTTGAAGTGTGGAGAACGGGGCTTGAGAGGCGAGAGATACCGCTGACAAAAGTTAGTTACATATGGACTAACTTAGGTTAAATCGTCTGTCTGTTTGTGTTGCCGAAATGTAAACAGAAGAGGAAGGTTATGGGGGAGATCTTTGCCCAGCTGTGGGTCAATACAGGTTTAAAAAAGCATATTCTGAAACTGATTTTACTTGACAGGGTCATTGAGAAGAGCTATATTTCCTCCCAGACATAACAGATCTAGATCCTAGGCTATTACAGCAAGTGTTTTTTTTATATAAAAGGATACGTAAACAAGGTCATGTATGTATCTCTTCTTAAGGTTGTCATTGATGGCTTGCTCGGTGATCTGCGGCATCATGGTCATGTCGGGGACGCCATGGTCCGCGGTATTCTCCCGCTCCTCCATTTTGTCTGCAAATAAAGAAAAAATAACGTTAATTTTACTATTATCACTTAATTACAACATAATGATCAATATTGGTAATAAAACTTATTTCAAATACGTTATATAGGTATTCGCATATAATATTTAAATGTCTATAAATGTATGTGATATTTATTAGAATGTTGCCTATTGGTACCTACAATGCTGTAATACAATAGGTATCATGCAGTGTACCACAAATATAATTATTATAAACCACGTTTAAACCCGGAAAACTTTATATTATATACGACTAACAATTCTAAAAATAATTAACAGCACGATGAACTTACTAGCTATTACATAGTTTTAAAGGCCATCTAAATATTGTCTACTTATTTCAATCAAAAAGATTTTTTTCTAAACTGAGTTAGGGCGCATCAAACTGGTAGAACTACTCGTAATTTCAGGAAATAGTCGTATATTCATTTATCCGACAGTAAATAGCCTGCGTGGGACTTTCCCCGACTTCTTAAGTGGCTATTTGGCTAATCATGAGCTTATATTTGAAGGGGAGGAGTAACGTAACCGTTCTAGAAAGAAATACGCCTAGGCACGTGTTTTCGTTTTAGAGTGAATTTCAACAGGTCCTATAAAATCTTCATTTCTGTGGTTTTTTTAATCTTAAGCTTTTTTAAAAAAAAGAAACGCTCTTATTAAAGTTTTTGATAATTTATATATTCTTTCTTAATATCTAGCAGATAACTTAAAAAACTAACGAGATATAAGGATTTAAAAATTTCGTGCCACGGCGATGAAACATGCGTGCACGGCAATGAAACAAGCGCCCACGGCAATGAAAGAACTGTGGCATGGCAATGAAATAATCAATCAACGATGAGTACAATATATGTTAAAATTAGAACTACAATTATATTCAAACTGATTGGCAGACTTTGACTAAATAATATTATACATCATACCGACATTTGAAATTTAAAAAAAAAATCGTCTTGTACATGTTTATTTTCAAGCCCATAGCCCACCCATTGTGAAACTCAGTCGAGGCCATTAAGCATCATGCTGAGTTCCTCCATCGACTTGCCATGACTATGATGTCGTCGGCAAATCGAAGGTGAGTGAAGTATTCGCCGTTGATGTTGATGCTAAGTCCTTGTCATTCCAGGAGCTTGAAGGCGTCTTCCATTGTGGCAGTAAACAGTTTCAGGGAGATAACATCCTTCTTACACCTCTTCTCAATGGAATCGCCTTCGTGCTCTGCTCCTGTACTCGAACCGACATGGTGGCGTTATCATACAAACACTTCAACACTTTGATGTACCGATAGTCAATAATACGGCATCGCTGGAGTGACTCAAGTAACACCCATGTTTCCACCGATACGATGGCTTTCTCATAGTCCACAAACGCTAAGCAAAATGGCAAGTAATACTCTTCGGTCTTCTGTATAACTTGCCGCAGCGTATGGATGTGGTGTATGTTTCTATAGCCTCTTCGGAAACCGGCTTGTTCGGGAGGCTACAAGTCATCAAGTCTGACAGTCATGACTCAGAAGCATGATGGGTATGTAGTTCTTCAATAGGCTGTTATCAACTTTTTTTAAGAAAAGCACCACTTGACCTTTGCTCCATGCTTCAGGCGTTTTGCCCTAGAACAGGACGGTATTAGTGAGCTTCTGGAGGACTTTAAGTACCGGTATTCCACCCGCTTTCAGAAGCTCTGAAGTGACTTAATCGGTATTACCTGAACCGCAGGTGACAAAAGATGTTTTCTTTGCCTAATCATACCATGGCGATGAAAACACAAGTCACGGAAATGAAATACCTGGCCACGGCAATGAAACTAAATTGTTTTACAAGGCATGGCAATGAAATTTTTTTAATTGCCATGTCTTTTTTTTCATTTCCATAGCAAATTTCGGCCACGGAAACCACGGCAATGAAAACACGTCGATGAAAATCAAGGCAAAAAATATAAATAACAAAAAAACTATTAATTATTCGAAGAAATAAGCACCTCACAAATGAACATATGAGGAATGGTGTTCTATCGAATGCTTACTCATGCAGACAAACTTATTCAAATATCAGTTATATCTATCCACGGCGATGAAAGAATTTTTTTCCAGTAACATAAAAACTGATTATTTAAATTTATGGTGCGAAAACGCAGGCACGTGTGTACTTCCTTCCACGTTGAGCACTTAGGCAGCACTAATATGCAACGTTTAGCATACCGGTAGGGGGGAAGAAAGTAGTAGGTAAAACAATATCCTTGAACATGATTAGGACACGGCGATGAAGGGTAGTCCTGGGACAAGTGATTTTTTATTAACCATTCGTTGTTTTGTTTAAATATTTGAATAAATGTATTCCGTAGCAATACTTTAACTATTCATGTATCAAATAAAACGAGGTTTTAGTATAAATAACCAATAGATTTTTATCAATGTGGAATAATACACAACAAGGTGAAGTGTGGACAAACACGGCAATGAAAGATTTCGAGGTTTAATATTTTTTTTTGGAATATCCATTAATCCAATTAAATAAACATTTAGTGCTACACATAGATTACTATTTCGCCAACACGGAAAAAAAATTGAGAACGTTATAACTATGTTTTTTAGTACCGATTTCATCGATGCCACGCAATTTTCGGTCCCGGGAAATTCACTCTTTAACTGTTAGACTTACTCACGCTGCCGTAACATTTCATAGTCTATTCTTACAAAAATCTACGGGTATCCTTCAGATTCAGTTGTTTGTAGACTACAACAATTTATTCCGATTTTCTAGTAATTATTCCCCAAATATATTTTCCACATGATCAAGTCTACATTGACATAAAAAACTTCGTTCAACACTACCTGTTGGAGTCCGACTCCAAACAGTTTTCACTGTGGTCCGTCAATACGAAGGAGTTCCAGATTATTTTGGGTATGCGCGCTCCATATTTCGTCTTATCTTGGTTTATCATTGTAATAAAATTAAATGAAATAACAAACATCTTCAATAAATACGTAAATTACCGTTATCATGCAGGCAATATTCCCAGCATTTTATTATAACACTTTTCTCAGGCAGGCCTGTCGTCCGCTTATTGCTTTAGTCTAGCCTTTTAAGACGTGGTTGAAATAGAAAGCACTATCTAAATTGGAGAATCCATTTATGTCAAGGGTCTATAAAGTGGTAAAAGTACCTATTTCCACAGATTACGGAATAGTTGTTTAGGTACCTCTATTACTTTAAAGACCTACATAAATGGAGTTTATTTACTCGAAAGGGTCATTTTCCAATCTACAAAGCGGAAAATGTCGAGATTATTTTTTGGTTATGCTGAACATGCTGAATAATGGATATTAGGCGTCTCCTTACTACGTGCTGATGCTGCATTTTATGCTTTAAGGTGTTAAGTTTCTGAACTTAAATTCGAGATGACAACTCGATTATTTTGAAATTAATGTTTCAGCATTTAAATTAATAAGTATGTGACCTCACAATACTAGGGTTATAGTTTGAGGACAAAAGAGCAAATTGATCATTAGTATGAAAAAGGATCGTTAATCTTTGTAATGTTATTCTAGTTTTCAGACGGGCTTTGTATTTGGCGAGGGAGGAGGCTTCTGAGACAGCTTATTAAATTATTCAAATGAAATGTTTGTGTGAGATAGGTAACAAGCGACATAAGTATAACAATCGTTTTAATTAAAATAAATTAACTTTGTGCCGGATTAAATTAAAATGCCGTCACGCTCAACTCCTAAAAAGGGCAATGTTTCCCGCTAAACATGAGGGCTGTAGTACAATGCTGATAAAATTAAAACACCCACGACAGACGCCCCTGTTATTTTTCCTAGAAAGAAACCCTTGGTGCTTACGTTTTACGTTCTACAATTTAGATAGACTCGGCCGAGTTTTAGGGGTTTTATTTTTAGGAAAATTATCTAAATTTTTAGGGGTATGCGCAAATGCGCAACTGGGTGTTAAGTTACTAAACCCTGATTGAATAGGAAAGATTAAACACATAAACGGGTGTGCGTGGCGTATCCCAGATCGAATCTCACCCATCATTAAATCGCAATCTTTCCAAGATTAATGCGATTTCTGACCTCCGAAATCGCGATAATAAAGCTCTATTTTCATCAAAGTAAAATATTTGCTGTCAAATCTATACGATTACGTCAATAAAAGTATAGATAATCCTCCGAGAGGGATCCAATGTTGTCTCAAAGTCGCCGGGGCCACGGTCTGCGGGCGTTTTGTCGACATTGCTCGACTTAGAACTTGTAAAAACTGAACTGTAATGACAGGTAATTTTCTTGAATGAAAGGCATTTTTTCATGCTCGTTTTTATCTCTTTTGTTTGCATTATTTATGCTCTTTTTGAACAAAGTAAAATCATTTGAAGGTGTATATTCCACCAGAGCATCGTAGGCCTTTAATCTTGAAAACTTTATGTAAATAAATAAATAACTATGCAATCCATTTAATTAAAATGATACAGAAAAATATTTTTTATTTTAATTACATAACTTTTGACCAAGTGAAGCCAGTACTATTAGCTATTCTATGGTGAAGGTTACATTTTTATTAGAAACCGATTGATAACGTGTACTTATCTGATAAAATTAAGTACGTACGTTAATTGAAAAGCTTATCTTACATTTATTTTTGCTTGGATTTCATGACTTTAAACTGTAAGTGAATTAGGACTTCGCATTTTCAAAGCGAAAGAAAAAAATACTCTGAACTTGTCACCATTTTATAAAGCGTCTTTGAAGAGAGCACTCCCGACTTTATCAATTTACATCGATCTGACTTCGCCCTTGCACCCCCGGGCTCCCTAAATACGATGTTATCGTTACAACGATTGATAACTGTCTTTATGACTACAAACACACGAATATGTTCGGTCAATAAACGGGTGAAATGACAGCTTTATGACGAGTTGTAAATGCCATGATATTTCTTCGAATGTGTATGTTATTCGACGTTGTTATGATATTTTTCATAGGAAAATAAATATATGTTTAAGAGGTCATAATAACAATGACATAAATGCGAATATAACCAAATGCATTATTCTTTAGAAATGTAGAAAGTTACAAGGTTCGTGATTAATTGTTTATCACTTGATCTAAGGTCGAATTAAAAAATGACCGATAAAATTAATTGAACACGAAAAGCGCATCATATCTGTGTGATGTCTACTAATTTATTTCAACCATTTTAAAAACAACGAAAACACATGCCATTTTAATAAAGTCCAACAAATTGAATTACAAGAACTTTGTTCAAATCACATTGAAATACTCGAACAAAATCAAAGAGAATTCCAACAACAGCAGACATTCAATTTCAAACAAATACAGATCTATTATACCAATCAAAGTAAAATTGTAATACGGTTGATCGAAATTTTACCGAAAAAATATCTATAACAAAGGTCTGAGCAAAAGAGTGCTCATAAAAACCAATCTATTTGCGTGACTTGAATAAATTCCAGGATTTCAAGGTGCAAAATATTAGCTGTCCCCACCCATATGACGTCATAGATACCCTAGAATTCAAAGTTATCCCTAACATGACAATCTAACAAGAACATCAGATAAAACAGAGTGTATGGACCAAGAGCCTGTGAACGCCAGACCTACGGTATTTTATAAAAGCTGAAACTTTGTCAACGGATGCTCCCAACACTGGTAAGCACGATGGCCAATTATGGAGTTTGGGTGATGGTGGCTTTGGCAGGTAGAAGGTACTAAAGGTGTCAAAAAAAAGAGTTTACTTACGTTATAGTATAAAAGCTGATTTTTATATATAATACTTGGGTAATAAGTAGATGATGTGTCCTCATCAGCCAGACACTTTTGATGGTTCCAACCCCTTGCCAGACACCCTTAATGTTCACGAAATTATAATTTTACCTACGTTAGTTGAACGCGGTAATCTCAGGAACTACTGGTTGGAATTAAAAAAATCTTTTTATGTTGGATAGTCCATTTATCGAGGCAGGCTATAGGCTATATAACATCACGCCGTCATCAATAGGAGCGGAGCAGCATTGAGAAATGTTTCAAAATCGGGAAAATGTATTCCATTTCGAGAGCTTCCGTTGCGTGCGCTGCATAAAAGGTTAAAGTTACGCATAAATAATGTACTACGGAATTATTCCTCATAAAAAATTCTAAAATAAAGTCCGCAACAGCATATGTCTATCTTTTAAGTCTAAGTCACTGTAACCATTTTTTTGGAAATCAATTTTGTTTTAAAGTTAGTTAGGCATTATTTGCGTATTTTCATTTATATGATACTAGCTTCTGCCCGCGACTTCGCACGCGCGTTCTTATGCTTATGCCAGCGACAACGGGGTCGTCAAAATCGAAAATCTGAAACGTCTGATGCCTAATTCCAAAAGCCCGAGTTAAAAAAATAAATGGGAGTTTTGGTCAGTAGATTCAAATCTATACTTACTAATATTATAAAGCTGAAGAGTTTGTTTGTTTGTTTGTTTGAACGCGCTAATCTCAGGATCTACTGGTTGGAATTGAAAAATTCTTTTTGTGTTGGATAGTCCATTTATCGAGGAAGGTTATAGGCTATAAAACATCACGCTATCACCTATAGGAGCGGAGCAGTAATGAGAAATGTTTCAAAATCGGGAAAATGTGTTCCTTTTTTAGAGCTTCCGTTGCGTGCGCTGCGTAAACGGTTAGAGTTTCGCAAAAATTATGTACTACGGAATTATTTCTCATAAAATTTCCTAAAATAAAGTCCGCGAGAGCATATACCTATCTTTAAAGGTTAAGTCACTATAACTTTTTTTATGGAAACCAAATTTGTTTTTAAGTAATGCATTATTTGCGAAGGTGTTTTCATTAACATGATATTAATCCGTATCCAAATAAATACGTTAATCATCACAAGCATTTAATTTTGAACGAAATTGCCCTTTACATCATTTGATTTCAATGAATATCTTAGGAGATATCACAGTTTCAAAATAATACCGCGACAAAATAATGACGGGCTGGGTAATGTGTCACAATTGCGTCTATAAAATCCCTCTTTAGGCCGGTTAATATCGACATCAAACATTGCAAACGCGCATGTTACTACCATTTTGTTATAATTTGCAACCCCGAAAACCCTGTGCTGTCAATTCAGTAGTTTTTGCGTGTGTATCTCATAAACCGTGATAGCTATAAGAGAGAGTTGAAATTTTCACAGGTGATGTACTTCTGTTGCCACTGTAACAAAACACACTAAAAACCAGAATACAATAATAATAATAATATTCCACAACTATCACACAACGCCATCTAGTTCCAAGCTAAGCAGAGCTTGTGTTATGGGTACTAGATAACTGATAAACATACTTATATATTTCTAAATACATACATATTATAGATAAATTACACCCAGACACAGAACAAATGATCATGCTCATCACACAAACATTTGTCCTGGGTGGGAATCGAACCCACGACTCCCGGCATAGCAGTCAGGGTCACTAACCACTAGACCAACAGGCCAGTCAGTCAATAGATATTAAAGGGGGGCTCCCGTACAAAAAACGTGATTTTCTCGCTGGTTTTTGTAGATGTTATAATGTAATGTTTCGGAGGCTGTTTCTCACGAACCGTGATAGTTAGATAGTTTAAATTTTCACAGATGATGTGTATCTATTGCCGCTATAACAACAAATAGGTACTAAAAACTGGCTAAGTGCAAGTCGGACAACAGTTTTTTTTTTTTTGCCATTTTTATTAATTTTTGACTAGCTTCTGCCCGTGACTTCGTAAGCGCATCCTTATGCTTTATGCCAGCGACAACGGGGTCGTCAAAATCGAAAATCTTGAACGTCTGATGCCCAATTCCAAAAGCCCGAGTTAAAAACGCAGCAGTGAAGGCGGTAACAGTTTAGGATTATGAATAATTTGAATCTACTGACCAAAACTCCCATTTATTTTTTTAGAAGCTAGTTATTCATAATCATAAACTGTTACCGCCTTCACTGCTGCGTGTAGGTACATCCAGCTTATGTTATTTTATACTTAATTAAACAGTGAAATCAGTCTCCACATCAGGTATTCCAGATCTTCAATTTTTATACGTCAACAAAGAGTGTCCATCAGGCTGAGCAACTCTTGCTAAGACGTCATTCCAGTGTATGTTATAGTGTAGCTGGGCTCTTGTAGTTCCACATCAGGTGTTCCAGATCTTCAAATTTATTATCTCTGCAGAGCATGCTCATCACGTGGAACAGTTTTTGCTACGGCACCATTTTGCATCTCTTATAGTTTAGCTGGTCTGTTGCGGTTCTGCACCAGGTGTTCAAGTTTTCAAGATAAATTAATGCCTTTAAATATGTTGGACACACTTAATACCTATACAACAAAAAAAAACAGTCAAATCCGTCCAGTACTTTCTGAGTTTATCAAAAATCACGTGTTCCGACTGTTCCCCATTCCCCGCGCCTGCCACCGAATCCCTGAGGTACCTCCCGCAGCAACCGTGTCCGGGAGGACTTGCATCAGGTTGAAGGTGAGGAGGCCGTAGCGCATCTCCAACCACTTCTCAAAGAGGGATCTTACCGCCGCAATTATACCCAGGCAGTCATTATTTTGTTGTGGTATAATTTTGAAACTATAATATCTCCTAAGATATTCATTGATATCAAACGATGTCATGGGCAATTTTATAAAACGTATTTATTTGGATAAGGATTAATATCATTTAAATGAAAATACGCAAATAATGCCTAACTAACTTTAAAACAAAATTGATTTCCAAAAAAATGGTTACAGTGACTTAGACTTAAAAGATAGACATTTTATGCTGTTGCGGACTTTATTTTAGAATTTTTTATGACGAATAATTCCGTAGTACATTATTTATGCGTAACTTTAACCGTTTATGCATCGCACGCAACGGAAGCTCTCGAAATGGAATACATTTTCCCGATTTTGAAACATTACTCAATGCTGCTCCGCTCCTATTGATGACGGCGTGATGTTATATAGCCTATAGCCTGCCTCGATAAATGGACTATCCAACATAAAAAGATTTTTTTAATTCCAACCAGTAGTTCCTGAGATTACCGCGTTCAACTAACGTAGGTAAAATTATAATTTCGTGAACATTAAGGGTGTCTGGCAAGGGGTTGGAACCATCAAATGTGTCTGGCTGATGAGGACACGTCATCTACTTATTACCCAAGTATTATATATAAAAATCAGCTTTTATACTATAACGTAAGTAAAATTATAATTTCGTGAACTTTAAGGGTGTCTGGCAAGGGGTTGGAACCATCAAAAGTGTCTGGCTAAAGAGGACACATCATCTACTTATTACCCAAGTATTATATATAAAAATCAGCTTTTATACTATAACGTAAGTAAACTCTTTTTTTGACACCTTTAGTACCTTCTACCTGCCAAAGCCACCATCACCCAAACTCCATAATTGGCCATCGTGCTTACCAGTGTTGGGAGCATCCGCTGACAAAGTTTCAGCTTTTATAAAATACCGTAGGTCTGGCGTTCACAGGCTCTTACTCTAGTATTCTTGTAACGCTGGATGCCTGGATGGGACGTTCCCACCAACTTATCGGACGGAAATGTCACTTGCGGATAAATACGTCACTGGGGCCCTCGCACTTGCTACTTATCAATATTACACATTATTTGCACAATTACTACAGTAACAGCTCCGCCACTGTGTCTATATGGCGTGATTCACGAGTCCGGTTCAAGATTGAAGACAATAGGAACAGGATGCGAGAATACTTTTACGATTATGAACGGCTTTATGCCATTTTCGTGCTGTTTTGATACATAAAAGGGCAATGAATTACTACTCAGGGTTAATCTACAAATTAAATCGATAATGCAAGGTGTGGTGAGGCTGTTTTAATTGAACAAACCAAACAAATTGATTGTCGATGTTACTGAAAATATTTTCGCTTGTATTTTTTTTTTGTTCTATCCCGCTGTTGAGCAGAAGCCAGTCCCATATCCCTCCAATCGTTTTTAAGTTTTGCATTTTCCGGCAAGTCTCTCAAATAGGAGTGGACCACTCCCATTTGAGAGACTTGCCGGAAAATGTGCTTCTTAACCACTCCGAGTGGTTAAGAAGCACACTCAATTTTTATGCTCATGGGAACCAAAAACAGTTTAGCTACAGTAAATTTGTTACGACGTTTGAGGATTATTGACGAACAAAATGAGATTATCAGCAAAATCTTTGCCAACAAGTCTCAAACTGATGTAAAAACAACTCTTGTAGCAATTACGATAATTATTGGCGAGATCGATACGGTAATGACCATAAAACTAAGCGGTAATGCGGTAATGACTAACATTGGTATCGACAAGGTTGTTTGGGACAATCGTATGACAAAACTTCCTGTCATATCACTAATGTTGCGTTGCTACGCTGAAAAGGACAAAGCTTTGATTGTTCATATTGGTAGGTTTGTTTGTAGTTATATTTAGTTTAAAAGCTATTTTCGAAATTGTGTTTTTACAATGTTTAACTTTCGAGTTTATTTTCAGTTTAGAAGAGGGAAGAATTCTGCAGGTTGGTAAAGGTCTCACTTTGAGTTTATCGAAACGCAAAGAAGAGAAAGAGGGGGAAAGAGACAAAGACTAAATCCAAAATAAAACATAGCTTCAAACAAAACCTTGTAATCCAATTTACAATCCAGTTCCAACAACAATGTAAGCAGCTTCAGTAATCTTGTGTACAAAGGGTGTGCCTCAATAAATACAGTATATGAACCTACAGTTTCCATAACTTAAACATGTTGCCATATTTGTACCAGAGCTGTGATACAAGTTATTGTTCCGGCACAGACAAAGAGATCTCAATCTGCAAGCGAATTTATTTACTAAACATAGCGCAGGCGCTTAACTTTCCTTCAATTCCTTTTTGAGATTAGGCTTACTGCGCGTGAGTTGGTAGACTTCGGAGAGGCGATGTTCATGATATCTACACGAATAATTTGAGAAGAAAGTTTTTGTTTGTTTAGAATGGATAAGATCAAATGCGGTCGGTAATTAATGGGTAAGCCAATTTTTGTATTTTATGTTCAAGCTGCTACAAATGCGACATCGGGGTCGGTTCCCCGGTGCCACCAGTATAACAATATTCTTAATAATCGAAGCGTAAAGTCTGGAAAATCCTAAATAATCGAACTTGATTGAATATAAATATCGCAATACTGTTTATTAGGATGGCGATAGCGTTGCTAAGTCGTCATCGTTGATACAGTTAACAACATTATTAATGCAATCAATTGCATCTTGTTCTATATAATTATTCGTGGTTGAATACCCCTCGTTGCAGTAATTACTCATTCGACACAAAAATAGCAATTGAGTTCGAGTTTCCTTCCTTGCTATTTTAGTTTTACGTATTTCAATCTCCTTTGACCCTTTAAAATTGAAAGTTTATTTATGGAATTTATGGCACCCTCAATACCCGATCATTTTATTGACTCGTAAGCTCAATGTCGGCAATCGTTCCGCGGCGCCATGTTTACCGGTTATAGAGCTTTGAACAAATATTGATGAATGAAAAGCCTCTTATAAGATAGGGTTGTCAAGATTCCACGACCAGAAAAATATAGACCCGCCCCGGTATTAACATAACCATAAAAATTAGATGATGAAATGGTTATATCCTGATGAATCGTCGTTGTGGAGGGAGGCCTAGAAAACGCTGTTGTGATAATCTAGACGCATTTATGAGTGATTGGCCGGAGAAAGCCGCACAAAGGGAAGAGTGGAAGGTTATGGGGGAGTCCTTTGCCCAGCAGTGGGACAATATGGGTTAACAAAAAAATCCTCAAATCAATTGTTTAGGCTGTTATGAAAAAGGTCAAAGAGAAGTTCGAAGGATTGTGTGTGAGAAATGATATCAAAGAAAAGGAGTTAATTATGTCGTGACGACCACCCGAAATTGCAAGAAGAAAACGTGTTACAAGGACCTCCAAAGGCAATGAGATAGGATAGGACAATGATGATGTACCTAGATGCATGAAAGGCAACGGGAATGAAATATTAAACTGAAAATCAAACTAAATCCGGATTTCGAGATCATTGAACGTCATTAACACTGGAAACGGTGTAAAGAAATCTAGGTCTTTCCATCTTTCCTAGTCAGGATGTCTGATAACCCTATCTGCAGTAAAGCATCTAACTTCTAAGTACTGTCGACACGCACTCGCGTGCTTAGCCGCTGCGTTCGTTTTTATGTCATTTAATTTCTGGGGAGCTCCCCCTAATATATTTGTTACGTAAATCTATCACCCGATATGACTCAGCGAGTTTAAAAGCCTCCATTGAAAAATGTGTCTAATCAAATTCTTTCCTTGGGGAGTTCCTTCGCGAAGCTTGGGTGTTTTATGTTTAGTTTTATTGCTATTTCCATTAGGCTTCTTTATTATTTTCACAGCTCAATCACTTTAGTTTCAAGTATCGTTATCCAGGCTGTGCCCAGTCAGAAGTAATCAAGAAGTAAATTGACAATTCTGTGTATGTCAATGCCCAAAATCCGTCAATTTATAATGATACCGTGTGATCGCTTTGTGCGTCTAGTGCGTATAATCGATTAATTCGATAGACGGCGTGTGACACTCGTGTACAACGTACAAAGACCACGCACTCCCGGGGGACTGTTGCTCTGATTGGTACAAGTCATGAGAGATTAACGGACAAAATGGTATTATTTTTTAAATTATTGCAGCAATCAGTTATTATCACAGTCTTTATTTATTAATCAAATAATAAGAAGGACGAAAACATAATATTTGATCATGGGGTAATGATTGTCTGGGGAATATTGCCCTACCCGACATGTATAGTTACTAACTTACACATTATATTCTAGATTGCCACCAATCTACTTTCACGTGAACAAAGCTCCACTACAGTGCAGCAGAAGTCGTAAAATCAACAAACATACTACCCTACCCACATACGGAAACTTTGTCGGAACAATCGCTGTCAACTTGTATCAAAACAAGAAACGGGTCTGCGGCGCCGGCCGCTACCCACGACGAATACAACGCAACTTTGTGTAAGGAACCCTACAGACACGCGGACGGTCTGACGCGAAGGGAACACCCATTCAAACTCCCTGATTTAATGGGGCCATTCAAACATCCAACCATGACCCAAAAGGGAAATGAAATTGGATATTATTATACGTTTTCATCATGTTGATTTGGGTTCATTGAGTTAGATATGTATGAAAACTTGAGACTTTCCAATTGATCTATCAATTGAATGCTTTTGATAGTTAAGCGGCGTTAAACTTGTGGGAAAATGTTTAATAGGATGAAGAACTCATGTGAAAGTAGGAATTTACTGATTGGCAATTATTTTGAAACAGGAGGAAATTGGTTTCATTTGCCAATTTGCGTTGAACACCTTTCAAAGGGAATGCATGCATCAAACTGTAAAAGTATACGATAAAACTGGAGGCAACTTTAACAAGCCCAGTATATCTAAGCAACTGCGACATTTCGCTAAATTGGAAAGAAATAAAGGAGGAAACCTGTGGGCGGACTCGTGCGGGTACCCCGGCGAGAAAACCTAGAGTTACGAGAAAAAAAAGAGCTTGGGCGCTGGCTGTAGCGTGGGCGGGAAATAACAGCGTTTATAGGCCGGGAGCCATCTTTATTTATTACATAATGACACTTTTACTAGTCGAGGCGATTTAGAAGTTTCATTCCTTTGGCCAACAGAGGTTCAAAAAATATCGCCCAGGCAGTCTTAAAAAGATAATTTTTTAAATAGTTACAGGATATTCAAAGACATTTTGATTTCGATAGCCCCGAGTGAGTTTAACAATTTTTGTTTCATTTTGTCACTTATTAAGGGTACGTCACGAAACACTGAACATTTTACCTAACCATAGTACGAACAAACTTAATATGACGCCTCATACTTAAATAAAACCGACACATTAGTAATTCAGAGAACATACGAGGCTTCAAGAGCTAAAAAAAGAACAAACTAAGTTACGAACTTGCGAATAATGTATTCTGTGACACGCGCGACAATAACAGAGTTAGACTAGAATAAAGGGAAACTAGGTCTTCCAAACTATACATAACTAAAGACGACGTAAAAAAAACCCGAGTAGCATGCAAGTTCGACTACAATCCAAGTTGCATGGAAGTTCGACTACACATACTGTCCATAATAAAGTCAAACTTAGAAATCGCACGCAAATTGCACGCAATTTCTTGCAGCTTGTAAATGGGCCTTAATAATATTAGACTAAATCTCGTCTTGGAATCGCTGCCACTTCTGGGACTTACATTTTGACACTGGGATTTAAATATTGGATAAGGACTAATAAAGGATAAATCTATTTGACACGAGGAGCTTATAACAGACAGGACAGTTACTAAACAATTTAAAGCAGAGCAAAATGTACCTACAAGTAGATTTAATTGATTAAATTCTATATTAACGCAAGAGAAGCTGCGGGGAAAACCTAGTTAGTGACCAATAACATTAAATCACTTCACATTTCCTAAACATCCCATGCCAGATTCTCTACCACGAGATACAACCGTTAATCACTTCTTGACAACCTGACAAGTATGTCCCTAATGTATGGTGACCAGATTAAGACAGCTGACAACAGTAACAGTCCGCCTTCTAAATTAGCGCCACCAGAGCCCTAAGTGGGCTTTACACTTCTTATTTTAGACCAGACAGATCTGCATGTAGGCGTTAAGAATACAGCGTCTAGGGCGATGACCATGCGAGCCAGATTACGGCGGGCGATGACATATTCGAATGTAGGAGAGAAAATTGGATGAGCAGGGTGTAACTGAGTTAACTAATGAACTAAACTGTGAAATTAATGATGTAATAGAAGCTGTGGTGATATCATTTTCCTGGTGATTCGCGGACACGGTGTTGCTGTGTGCTCAAAGGATAAGAAAATATCTTTGTAATAATATCGTACTATTTAAACCGTAACTAAAATATTGAAATAAATGTACAGATGCCAGCTGCACATCAAGCTACCACAATCTGTCAAATTTCTTAAGTAGATTTTCAACCATATCACAACAATGGAAGGTAAATAAAATTCCGATTACTAAAATTTGACAAATTCGGGTAAGTTGACCTGCTGACGTCTGTACAAGTGAGTTTTTTTTGTTGCGTGTTCACGTCTAAATAGCTAAACAGATTTTGGTGAATTTTAGAAAAGAATCCTGGAAATGCTTACAGGGTACTTTTTTGCATAACTTGAAAGCAAAGAAACGAAAGAATTGAGGCGAGCAAAGCCGAGTGCAAAAGCTAGTAAAATATAATTACAAGAAAGTTTAATTTTGTACATGATTTGTAACTTCAGGATAATCTCGAAATTACATAGTCATTGTTCTGTCATGTCGCTAATAAACTTCGCGACGTATTTAATATTAAACCGCTCTTCGCCTTCTAATTTATGACCAGCGCGTTTATTAGGTTACGTTT
The DNA here is from genome assembly GCA_028554685.1 of Agrotis ipsilon. Taxonomy (NCBI): domain Eukaryota; kingdom Metazoa; phylum Arthropoda; class Insecta; order Lepidoptera; family Noctuidae; genus Agrotis; species Agrotis ipsilon. The sequence goes on along the minus strand of CM052973.1, from coordinate 11,648,576 downwards.
ATTAACGTGTTAATCGCTCCAACACAGAATACTGATTAGCGGCCAATTAGTAACCACGACACGCCTTGTACATAATGTTTTATGTATTATCTTCTTGTATTTTTCTTAAACTGTTCATAATAAGAATTTTGGTACGTTTATTGTTAATAAAATAGACATAATTGTGTACTTTCGGAGGCTATAAAAAGTTTCTACATGTATTAGGGGACCACAGACCTAATAGAGATGCACATAAATATAAGGAGGTGTTCACACGAACGGCAGCGACCGTAACCGAGCGTCCCGGTCCCTTGAGAACCAACTATTTAAATCACTGCCTTAGATCAGTCGGTAACAGCGTAGATAACAACATCATTTATTATACAAACATATTTGTAGGAGACATGTGAAATAAACTTGCTTTTGTTTGTGTTTACACGCCTGTCAATTATGGTAATTAATTAAAATTTGTAAGTTATCACCACGTTGGAATCTGAAAGCCAATGATTATGTTTAATTAATACAAGTTAACCTCAAAACGATAAGCATGAAATATTCACTGAATCAAGGGTTTATCACAACTTTGGAGGTGTTGATATAACACACAAAATCACACACACAAAGACACTCCGCTAAACACATCTTCAACCAACTAATCAGCATTACTCTTTTCTACGATACATAAATTATATCGATGGTGTAGCCAGATAAATACCTCAGAATGCAGTACGAGGATGGCTGGTAGTATTCCATGCATGGCCACAATCTTATCTGGAATCTTCCTTGCTTCAATAAGTACAATAGGTCGTCAGTAACAGCTTAATGACGATGCTCATTTTAGCGAAGGTTATGGCTTGAAAGAGCCATAAGTTTGAGAAGGAAATGAGAAAATATTGTTTGTGGGAAAAGTTACCTAAGTTAAGGCTGGATTTAGTGTTCGACAGACTAGGATTTCATCAGCGGCTCAGCGCTGCATCACTACGTTCGATCGCCGTCAGCCAGCGCCGATCGTAAGTCAAGCACAAAATTCAGTCTTAAACGTAATTAAGAATAGGAACTAAGGTCAAAATTTACCAGTTTCTAAAAGCTTTCACAAGTAAATCTCATGTAAAGTAAAATAATTACATTTGTGGTTCGCCATTGCGGCTCCACCGAACACGAAACGTCACACCAGATTTATCGATCAGGCTTCCCGACACCGGAGGCTAGTCATCATAAATCTTAGTCCTGGCACAAATACAGCGATACATAGCGTAAACAATACAACAAGCGAGGCCAGGCACCCACTGGCATGCCAGTAAGCAGACGTAGAGACAATTAAACTGCCATTATACATGCATTATGATTTTACTGGCATTTGTGTGCACGGAGTCAAAACGATACCATGGCATAAAAATGAAAGATCGCTGCTCGTAAATAATTACGGTGTAATTGTCTTGTATTATTGTATACGTTGGATATGTTACGTATTGAATATGTTTAAGGCGATGATGTGTAGTGTAGGGTAGTTAGAAAGTTGAAAAACTTTGTTGGAACTGATGATAAATAAGTTCACCAATATTTGTGATTTTTGAAATGAATCATATCAATAATGGTAATAAAATTTTTCGCACAACATCTACGAAACCAAACCATTTTGGACAGTGACAAAACCTAGCATCATTTATTGTAAAACCACACGAGAAGGCCATGTTTAGCTGCGGACATTTACGAGCCAATATGATTGATCGCAGTGCTTATTCGTGCGATCAATTCGGTATCGATAGGTCCCGGGTATCGCTAAACAATTACACCTACGTATGACATCGCCTTAAGATAAAACACCATGAAGACAGGGAAAAGAAAAACTCGCTATTATTGTTTAGTTTCAATTCTGCAATATGGCGATTTTATCTGTTCATACACGCATTTCTTCTTTATTGTATTAGAGGTAATTAAAGCACTCGTAATTATAACTGACACAGTAGCTTCAAAGTGAATTTCCTTTGAAAATTCATTATATGCTAATATCTGTTTGGATCATGTTCTCTAGTATGTTGCCGAGACAGTATTTTGAATTTTAGCACACATAAAATAATTACGATGTCCTAAACTTTAAGATGTTGCGGACAAGAAGCATTCGTCGTAAAACCTCTGTCTGCCAGCTTAATTATTGTGTCTGCTGCATGTGTAGAGGGATAAGAATTTGTAATCCATACGTGTGATCTTGTTTGTTAACTTTGTCAAGAAAATGGGTAATTTTTGATTATATGGTTCAATTTTGTATACGAAGTATCGAGATGAAGGAATCTTCTTTTACCGTCACCAAAAATAAATGTGGTGTTACCAGAGGCGCTATAATTAAATCTGACATTAGACTACAGGGTTGTTACATCCTGGAACGAAATAGAACCGAAAAGAAAAGTCATGAAATACTTTTCTTTGCAAAAGATGCCGCAAAAGAGCGTTTGATCAGCCTTACACTTATCTCCAGTTTCATATGTTTAAAAAAACATTGTTATCTACACGCGGCATCCATAACTTACAGAGACCTGTCTGAGGACACGTGAGCCCGCAAGATGAGGCGACGAGCACCTCCTCGCAGGAGCGAGTGGGATGGAAAGGAACATGCCTTTACCTAATCTGGAAGACAATGCGGCTCTCAAGGACCTGCCAATGTTATTTTGGGAACTTGTGGAGCGAATAACGCTGTGGTCTGATAGGTGTTTTCTTAACAAAAAGTAGTTTTGTCCCCAAACTGGTTCGATACTGATGACTGTTAATTATTTAAGACTTGGCAGTTGGAACTTCGACGAAGTTTTTGTTTGTTTTATTGCCGGGGCGTTGTTTAGTGAACCGTGGAGGATTCCTTCACGGGTGGGTGCTTAGGTTAACTATTAGGTGTGAGCGCCCGGTCAACGAGGGGACGTGTCGAAAATGGTTTCAAAGAAACCTTTTAAGCTACTGTCTTGAAAGTAATTGCATAATTTTGGATCCTCGCAATCGTAGGTCTATAACAATGACCGAATAGTATATTATTCAATCTAGAGACAGGAAAATTCATAACATTATCTAACTCATGTTCTGATAACTTACAGCTGATCCTGTTAAAATTATGATACATTGCATAACAAGCGCCACTTCAAAATACCTTCCTACACTGGATGGATCAATGATCAAAAGCAGAAAAACAAAAAACAACTCCGTACGTACATAGTCTGCGGAGTGTCACAAACAACACGAAAAACAAAAAAGGTGACGCACCCCCCTACACAATAATTTGCACAGTGAACCAACCAGCACTGGCTTCGAGGCTTATTGAGCCTGTAAATTAAATGTTCTTCAAATTGTTCGACATTTCGAATGCGTCCGCAATTGCAAGAATTCTTTCGTGAATCTGCAATCCTAAAAGATACAATATTTTCATACCATTCATCACTATTAGTTAGACTCGTTCTTTTTTATAGGTAGTCATTTGGAACGCACCAAACTGCAAATGGAACAACATCACACACGAACACTGTTTCAAATATTTTGCACTATCGCATCCCGAAGCTGACAGCTTTTCTATTAAGCTATCTACCTCTAAACGTGTAGCTGACAAGCGAAAAATGCCGTGTTTCATAGGTATATGACTAGTCAACAAAGCTCGTGTTTCCCTGCAATACCGCAATATTGTACTCGTGGAAGCCTGTAAGCACAGGCCTGCTTGCATGTTCTGTTAAAATTTTACTCCATGCAGTATTTGAAACTTCGTTCGGCTGAACGTATTCCTAGAATAACTGCCTACGTGAAACCTTGACATAAATAAAGTATACGTTTTATCGCAAACCAATAACAGGATATTGGTTATCTTTCTCAACACGGAAGCATGCGGTGCTGAAGCAAGTAAAAATATACGCAATGAGGTAATATAATGTAGCTTTCAAGCGATGCACCAATAGACTGGCAGACGATAGTTTAAGATGCCGTAGTCTCCATTGCATACATAGAAAGACAGTTGACCCAATGAAATATCAATAGCGGATGACAACCTTAGCCAAGAACTTACCTACTTAGGTGTTATCCTTTACGTAAGAGCGCAGATAAAAAGTCACTGTAACTAATACTATAGGTACCTTTACCATCAGGCACTTTACTACAACCCCGGTATTAGTTGTCCGAGCCTTCGGATTATCGTTGTTAGTGCGGGCTCACCTCACCGCGATGAATGCTCTTTATTGGGGATCAATTGGCTTTAACTTGGTCTTTACAAGGCGCTACACGGCTCCATTTAATTTAATTGATCCTGTGGAACTTAATACTACTGCACTTGCAGTTTATCTGTAAATAAAATCTAGTGACCTTAGAGGCCATTTACAGTAAATGCAGGTTATTTGCTTAGGTCAAACGCCATAATAAGGGAGACGAGCATTTTAATGATGATTTTATAAGCAATGATTTTAATCTTCAATTAGAAACCGTCAGTGCTAGAGAAAATGATTCAATCAAAGATGGTGGTGGCAAGAAAAGCAATCAGAGTTGAAGAGGGTGAAATGAGAAGGGGGATCCAATTAGATTTTAAAGTGTATTACAAAAGAGAGTAAATATTTGTTCTTGTAATAAAACTTGCTGAAAGCTTAAAAGAATCTAATAACGTTTCAATGACAAAGAAATAATTCAACGGAGCTGAGAAATAAAAGGCATTAGAACTTGAAAGTGCGTCTGTACGAGATTCTAGTACAAATAAGTATGAGGTGGTATTTAAACAGATCGTAAAGCTCTCATAATGAAATGAAATAAATCATTGATAACGTCGTTAAGTCGCCGCGCGTTTCAATGACTGGCTCGATACAAAAAGAGGAACACTTTGTAACAAAGAAGCAGTGTTTTGTAAAGCTATACGAGGACCAGGATTGGATTAAAGCCACTCTAGTAAAACTAAAAGGACTTGATTGTGTGTTTTCATTGAGGAACAGAATAAATATGAAGTTAGAAATTCTTGGAAATTACATAAAATCACAATGAGAAGATTCCATATTGAAGCAGAAATTATAAAACGTAAGTATCTGATACCCACAAATTGTGATACAGTGCAAAAGATGAATCACGAATTTGATGAAGTGTACAAAGCTAAAAAAACAGGTTTTTAGTAATTTTCTGCCAAATAGTCTTCAAAACATGGAATGTGTTCAAATCTTTGACTATTTTGAGACATCCATAGATCTAAAACCCCAAAATTGTTTATAGCTCGAAAAAAGCAGAGGGTAAATAATGTAACAAAACCATAAATATCTACAAATGTAAAACCATCACATCGTTAGTTCAATGACATAAATAACATTTCCGTCAACTGATTTATGAATCCTTTTCCAGTGTTCAGAAAAAGAAACGCGTGTTACACCTTTTATTTTCTGGCGATAAATTAAAACTAAGTCCCAGTATTTTAAAATGTTGTGTGGTCTCTCCCTCTCTGTCCCAGTTTCAGCTACTATTCTAGCAAGAGAAGGATGTAAGAATCTAGTCTATTAAACGGGGGTAGTGCTACAATTCCGATTTCCAGGCAATTACCGTTCTGATCATAGAAGAAAACTAGTTCCTGTGAAATGCTTTTAAAGATAAAAGTTTTTGTTTAAGCTACTTTACCTTGAGTAAAGCACGGATTTTGTAGGCTTGTTCACAACAAAGTAAAAAGGGCCGAAAATACCTAACTTTGGATATTTTGGCTCCTTTAAAGAGAAGATAATTTAAATTCTTTTTTTGCGAGTTATTATGGACAAGAGTAAGGTCTTTCATAAGGCAATTGTGTGAATGTTAATCTTATATAGCGTTAAGGATTACTAAATCTTGAAACTTGTCCTGTGACCTTCGAGCCCTTCGAACACCTTCTTGTGAAGCTTTTACGACGAGCACATGTGGCCTCATTAAAATTAATGTAGAAAGGAGAAATAAAATTCAGATTCGCTTACAAATAAGATAAAATACGCTCCCTCGCATCCACGGCTACAGATTGGCAACCTCTAACAAGACGTGGTCGTAAAGTTTCTCACCGTGAAACAGTCATATACGTATAGACGCAAGTACATGAACCTACCCCAATCTGACAAATTTTCGCAATCGAATTTGAACCTTCTGCTTTCGTGATATAGTTGAAAGATTTTAAGAGGTATGTTGTACAATATCAAGCTTTATCCCAGAAGGAGTACCTTTCACACTTAAGAATTGCGCTAATACTAAACTACGCAAGGCAGAGGACAGGGTGATGTGGGAGCAGCATAGCCTGGGAGAGGCCTATGTCCCCAGTAGTGGACAGCGATCGAGTTGATTGACTAAACTACAAGCAAGATTTTATGGGTCTTTTCTACGTTTACTAAAAAGGTAGAAAAGACCCATAAAATCTTGCAAAACATTCGTGATGCTGATGATAGACATTTGGAATGTTCAGTTTGACTTGACATGATCTCCCCAAATGACATAACGTCACTTTTGAAGTCCAATAACTCAGAACAGAACACTGAACTGTCATCTTCAGACCTCAACAGCTGTCACGCAAACGAAAATGTAAAGCCGCGTACAGACATCGCGAGGCGTGCGACACGAATGGTTCGTCTCGCATGCCTCAACCTGAGGCATACGATGGTACATTTATACGTGCGTCCCGAACGAAACATGCTCAAGCTGAGCAAGCAAACCACCACGCACGGTGTTCGTCAGTCGTCGTTGACTTGCTGTGATATTTGACGCCACGCGTCTTCCCTTTTCCATTTATTGTAATAATCAGAATGTTTAGAGTCCCATAACACTCTATTAATTTCATAAAGTTGAACCAGCTCACGTAGTGACTCGGTATTGGTCTCCATGATGCATGCGCGCAACGCAAACAACACCTGTCCGTCCACACGGAGCGCACGGCTCGTACTGAGGCGGCGTTCGCAACGATCGTATGGCGCGAATGCTCACTGTGAGCACACACGTCCACACAGCCCGAGGCATGCGAGACGAACCATTCGTGTCGCACGCCTCGCGATGTCTGTACGCGGCTTAATAGGAAAGCAAATATTACGTACCATTTGCCTCGTCATAGCCTGATGCATTTTCCTCCGTCACAAGCCTTTCTGTACGGCACATAGTCAGATATAACGCACGTGCCGTACATATACAACTACACGACAGCGGCAGTGCACTCTGTCTGCTCTATTAGCTTTATGGATGGCAAGCAATTTACTTTACACTTTTCCAGCCTTCTGGAAAAGCTTTTAAAGACACATCATGGCTGATCAAGACTTGATATCACACTTTGTTACAAATATTTCTCCAAACAGAAAAAACCAGCTCAAAAACAAATACAATTTTGTGCAGATATTATGCGACTGTCTTTTATTTATCCATCGAAAAAGAGAAAATATTGAAATGTCAAAGAAGGACATTTGAATTCGACCTTTTTATAATTTCATTTGAAATTGGTGCAATCCTCAAATGTTAACGGTGCCGCGCTGGCTGGTGTGATATAATTTGATAATTTCAATAATGTTACTGTACATCTTTGCAAAACTTTTTTCGGTCAGGACCTGGATTATTTATAATAATTTATAATAGTTGAATATAGACTAAGATCACAAAATGAATATGGCAAAAAAAAACATTAACTTTTCTTTGAACAAGAAGAGCATATTCTAGCAGTGATATAGCATATTAAAATAGCAACTATGATGATATGGCTATACAAAACAATAAACGCCTAGGGACGCTAGGCTCACAACTTAATTACAGCCTCCGGGTACACGCGATATTGGTTTTCTGATTGCGTACCATCCAATACCAGGTAATTTGTAGGCAAACATGTCGTGTGTGGAAAATATTTCTGATGAAGCTTCGGATATTTGGTCCTATTAATTTCTGTATTAAATTCGCTACATGTTTGTCCTTTGTAACTTGAATTTCGGCCTTGTCTGACCTTTGACCTGAATTCGTCTGTGTCAACAGAATTTAATCATCGTTATATTTGATCCCTCTAACGCTTTTGTGTGTGGCAAAGGTATTGAAATTTACTATGAAGTTGAAAATATACGGTTGGTTAGCTACAAATGTGAAAAGGAGAAACTAAAAAGCAATTTTATTTCAATTTATTTTCTGACCTGCCGATGTTTCAATCTAAAAGAGTTGCACACAGACGTACACTTCATTTCCTTTGCGTTGTTTGTTGTAGAGGCGCTGACTCAGATGAACGCGGCAGTATAAAGGAAAGATTATCTTACGATGACACAAATGAAAATAAAGGACTGGCAATGAAATGTGATGCTTTCTCGGCATAATTAAGCGCCAGCACCAGTTCTCTTTTAACCATTGTACTTTTAGAAATACATAAATTCATTAGTCATAATAACAACATCAATGTAGTCTACATCCTTGCTAAGTGGCAATTAATCCAACCCGTCGATTAGTCAACTTTCTGTGGTAACGTGAACCCAAACATCCGTCCAAAAAGTTTGATCTTTATTTTTATAATTTCCCGCCACACCGTGGCACGCGCGGTGGATGCGGCTGCGCTCGCGCCGCTCCGTAATTTATCTCCTGTTATCTAATAGCCGTAAAAACTGGCACGTGCTTCATCTGAAATAGATGCCATATACAAATGCACCGGTCTAAATGCATCGTCTTTATTGCTTTTTGAGTGAAATGAGATAATTAAGCCGCGTATAATTATAAATAAGATATAAGCCCCTCACATTTCTTTGGGTTTTATTTTCTGCTACGGGATTAAAGTCGGATGCGGTTTTAAATCCAACAAATAGTCGAGAAGTCTCGCTCAACTTCTGATTCGAATGTTTAATCCGGAAGGAACCATTGAGGTTGGATTGTTGGACCAAATGTCGGCATTGTAATAGTTCTTTTTTTCCTTTTCCTTTATCATTCACAGATGTCTGAAGCTGTGGCTGGATTTACGATATTGTTGGAAGGAAAATGCCAGACTGATTAAAACATAAATCAATTAACTACTATCAGCTGACAAACGCTGTGATATTGTGACTAATTTAATTGTTGTGATCTTCGCGTTCTCGAGGGTCAACGTCGCCGGGACTGATATCTAAGGACCTGTTTTGCTTATTATTTATTTTATATACAAACCAGCCAGGTTCTATTTTAGTTCAAGCGAAGTTGGGTCTAAATAAATTGCTTTTAGGTAACAACCTAAATTTATTATCCTAGTTTCAAATATTTTCATTCGTCACAAACTTGTTCTAGATTAGGGACGTGAACTTTTAGTAATCCTATGTGCCAGACTCAGTATGCGAGCTCATTTATTCTAATCTAGAAAAATTGTCGTCTGACCCGAAAATGTAGACGCATTAGCGTCCAGGACCCACAAATAGAACTGGTTGATTATTCTCACATCCTCGTACGGTGGAATGCTTGCAAAATTTATTGGGAGACACATTGGGCTTTAGTAAAAGGTGTTAAGGACTAGAATATACAAATTCGGTGGCAACAAGGGTGGTCGTAATAAACGAATAGAAACAATTGCGTTGGCGGCCGCAGATTGAATAAAGCATTTAACCCATGACTTTAGGCTTAGTTCGCAGCGGTGTTCATGTATTGAAATTGGACTCTCAGGACTGTGCAGACGATTGATTTTTGTCAAACGAAAAATCCTGAGTGAAAAATGCTGTATACGAGGAACATGTGAATGACTCGATGAAAGTGTAATTTTGTTAGCAATTCTTAGGCAAGTGAACCCTTTCATAGCAAAATAAAAACTATAGACCTTTGTGTCTTAAACTAAGGGTCCGCAAATTCAACATTTGTTTATGTAACTCCATAAAAAAGTGTTAACGAAAGAATTTACATTTTAGGAAGCGTGTAAAACTAATGATCGTCAGATTAAATAATATTGCTGAATCACTACGATGAATGGTGCCTATTTAAAATGGAACATTACGGTAGCTAATAACCTATAGTCATTTTAACACATAACACCGATCTATAATTACGAAAAAAAAGGTCCGGTCTCATGATAAATGGACAAAGTTGATTCATCACTCATTCATTATGCTTGTTATTTTTTTATGGACAGATGTTAATACAGCTTGATGTTAGTTTTTTATACGTCACGTTTTTCACGTAAGCATGATGTGTTTAACTGTACATGCGACATTATTGTCGGTACAGTTAAAACACGCGTCAGCGACAGGGTTAAGATTTTTAGGGCAATGTTTTTTTTAATTCTTAATTTGAACAGTATTGTAAACTTTTTGGAGTACGATTTAAAAAATAATATTGTTTTAGTTAAAATTACTCGCAAAGAAGGTCCTAATTTAATAAATTTAATTTAATTTGTATGCCGTTTTAATATAAGTTACCACGTCCCTGAAAGACAAAGGGCAATTATAGCGGAAGAAGAGAGGGTTTTTTTTAGTCAATACAATTCCGACTGTCCCATCTTCTCCACATAGAACTAGAGAAGTAATTTCATAATTCCCCAAAACAAAAACCTATTCGAATATTATTTGCTTATTTTCTTTCTTTATCCTGGTGACAGTCTATGTGCGGTATTCGTATAACAATACATCTTTGTAATCTGTGACATGCGTAGTAATGACGGAGTGAAGCCTGCGGGACGAATAGGAGAAAAAAAGGCGCGGCTTGAATGGGCCCGCGATTGTGTCACAAAGGCTTCCCTTGGCGGGAAAACATTACTTAGTGCTCCAGTCGTGGAAGAACCGACGATAATAATAGGCAGTGGTTGATGGTAAGGATTCTAAGGAGTAAGGCACAGAAATATCTATGGAGTAAGGCATAAGCTGTGGCTGATAAATAAAATAGAATAATTTTGGTTTACAGACAACAGTATTTGGGTCTGATTCTTGGAAAGGGTACGTCGAAGGGCCCAAAGCCTGTAAGGGTCGCAGGACTGTCTTATTAAGAAACCGTGGCCGCGATACGTAAAGGGCTTATTATGAAAACACCGTCAGTTCGAGTCTGATAGTCCAGTCTTAGCTCATTTGATCATTTTACCACGTAAAAAGATCGTGAAAGAATTGTATGTCTAAAATAGATGGTGGGTTGTTATAATGTTACCAAAGAAGAGATTAACTGCGAAAGAGTATACAATTAGGTGTTTTTCGTTTATTTTTGTGTAATAGACTATTGATATAAAAAGTTTGAGAAATGTAACAGAATATTATTATCGATATAATTGGCTGTCGTCATGTTTTCCACACCGTTAGCATTTACAGGGTTATCCAAATACTACCTACGCAATTTCGTCGGAGTTCCCTCCTAAAATTGTGTTTGCCTCTCACAAATACTTTTATTAACTTCGGTATTTACTCAGATATTTTGCCAAAAACATTGTTGTTCAAATAATAAGCCGAGAGTTATGAGAATTCTAAGTATTCCCGACTGAATCCATTGTTAAGAATAACAACGGAGAAAAAACTTGGAAATTTTTGTTTCAGGCTTTCAGTAGAGCGACTTCGAAACAGTTAAATGTAATCATTCAAGTCTAGGTCTAGATAAAAGGCTCGGTCTGAAGGTCTGAGTCTGGGCGGTCTATTGTCTGGCTAGCTTCGGAGACAATGCCGTAGACTCTCGGGCTCTTAGAGAGCTCTTCCACCATGCGCCGTGTTTGGCTTTCCATAAGTTGCTATTGAAAATTCTAGGAATAACTGTACAGAATATTAGTAGTGTTAGAAAACTTTGAAGAAAAAGACGTAAAATCAATTGTCAGACAAAATTCTATACCTGTTTTGATGTCCCTGCACAATATGAACATATCTTAACTACATGTGTAAAACTCAGAGACTGATTAGAGGACATGTTGTATAAAGCGAGCCAATGACAACTTAAATAGCCTTTCATTTGATCAATAATTGACAATTTATATTATTTTATAGCTTTGGAGTGGGAATTTCATCGAAGAGGTTCGTCGCCATTATATTAGAAAGCAGAAAACACAATATAAACTAACATTAACGAGTAAAACTGTATAAGTAAGGTAAAGAAGATCCAATAGCGATTGGTTGACAATTAACAGTTTATCATCCAATGATAGAATTGCAGACATTAAAGATACTAAATACTAATCAAGTGTAGCCAACGGCAAGAAATAATTTAAACATGTTTCTCCTTCAGCAACTAGTTATCATAATTAGGTTTAACAACCAAAGAGGACGTGTTAGCCTAAAGCACAATTTAATTACAGCTGGCAACACTAACCTTAACACCGGCTGTCCTAACTACCAGTTACGGACGTTAAGTCCGCAGTAAACCATTACGAAACGTAAACCATACGGTTAACTTAGCTCTTATGTGGACCAATTAAAAGTTTAATAGGTCGTAAATCTATTGCAAGAGCATTTGTTTGGCTATTAAACGAATTAACATGTGTTGCGATAATTTTGATGTTACTTGATTTTCAAGTCCGGGTTTCTCTGAGCAGACTTGCTAAGCCAATGAACGTCCAGGTTGTAAGCTGTTAAACTAAGCCAATACTTGACATGCAGCAAGCTGTGTTAAGCAATAAGGTTAGTCGTGTACAGCAGTGGAATCTCATTAGGAGCTTGGTATAAACTAGGTTACGTAAACACTAGGGAAGCTTCAGGAATGAAAGCATTTATGAAAATTTCTAACAAAGATATAACTTTGTATAAACATCTTCAATTTAAAGGCAATAATACTTTATTGAGGTTGTTCTATTACACATGCATGTAAATGTCGGGACAATTGATAAACATGTGTTGTGATCAAAGGTGATGGAACTAGACACATATCCTGGTTTGTTCTCCATTGCAGTTTGAAGTGCGCAGTAGAAACATTTTGCTATTACGAAATTGAAGTTGCCTGGCGATACAATTTTGCTTGTGATGTCTACTATCGCCGAAATTTCGCAAATATATTACTTTATCAACATTATTTTCTTCCTATTTCATTAGATAAGTACGAGGAACTAGATAACGTAACAAAATAAACAGAAGAAAGTGTACTTTGCATACTCAAACTATTCATAAAAGATGAACACTTTAAATGCGAGCAAAAAGCCGCGCCCAACAGTATATCATATTAATAGTATTTCCTTTTTGGTGCTGGAATTAGGTCAAAAGTTCCCACAGTCGACGTCCCAGATTCGGATATTACCTGGCGACCTGTGGCCCCGTTTAAAATAGACTATTTAATACGTATCGTGTATTTACAAAGAGAAATATATTCTCAGAACTTAACAAACATATCGATTCGCAATATATTTCGCGGAAATTTCATATTTTTCAGTCTCTGAAATTTTCAATTTAAACGAACTCTGTGACGACAAAGGTCTCTTTCAGATTCTCAGAATATTATGGTTACGCCGATCGAGACTATTTCGGGAACAAAACAACCCTTTAAATGCAGCATGGTTCCGACAAACATGATTTCGAAACGGAACTTGCATTATTTTGAATACCTTTAGTTTACGGATTTGGTAATGTTTATGAGCTAGACAGGAAGACACTTGTGAATCAGAGTTATGATAAAAGTAACTACGGAAGTGAAAACAATGGGTTTGGCTATCTACAACAAATATGCGAAACCGTGTTTACCTTGAAATATTTACCTATCGCTTTAAAAGTTTGACCATAATTATTTTAAAACTTAAAGGACATGACGTAACCTTTCCCGCAAATATAATTAGGTCAACAGGTAAACATGATTACGCATAATTTTATAAAATAAAGGGCACGCCGCACCCCTGCTCAGCACGAACTGTGACAATAGAACAGTCACACGTGCATGTTAAAGAGTTGTTTACTGCTCTGTGCGGCTATAACATGACCACTTGATGTTTGATGTTAGCCTATTAACTATGTGGCTATTTGTCGAGGTACAAAATCTAATAAACATTTCAAATGAAATGGGTACACAATTTTGTGAAAGGCAGCCATAAAACTAAATTAAGAAATTATTAAGTCGACCTTTTACACATGAAACATTTAATTTATCAATAAAAACGATATTTACGTCGCTTTCATAATTAATTCACTGCTCCCTTATACAGTAATTAGGGCTTGATTGTTTCGCGTTCAATGACGCGACACGTAATTAAGCTGTTGAATAGAGCTAATCGATGTATTCTCAAACTCCCACCTACAGCTATTAGCTTCAATGAGCGAGGGTATCTGACAACGCGACTCGATTTAAAATCGTTTAAAATTTTCAATGAGAATACATTGCAAGAGATTCGATTAAATAGTGTATGACATCAATCTGTCGAGTTGTGTCATTTAAGACGGAATAGTAACAAATGATACATTGAATCGTAACCATGTAAAAATGTATAGAACTCTAATTATTCCGTTTGCCAAACTAACAGTCTTGCGAAAAGTCAGGCACATACAAAGAAACAAGCATGTGAACATCAACATACAATTTAAATGAAGAACCGCTGCACGCTGCAGCTAGACGGCCAATGTTCCACACGATATCACGTAAACACACGTCAAAGAGACTGACGGTACCCGCATTGGATAGCCTGCAGTCTGCTCGGGTTCACTCTCAAAGCGTGTCCTAGTTCGGAACACTTCCACCATCTGCAGGATTTAACGGACCAACACGTCGACAGATTTGTTGCGTTTTCATGAGTAATCAAGTTTTTGTGGGATCCAGAGTTTAACGTCATTACAGAAAGAAAGGATAATAAATACAAAGAAGGATTTGTTTATGTGATTTACGAAAAGGACAACACAAAATTCCAAAACAAGGTTCACTGCTGGAGAACTGAAAAAACTTACTCCAAAAATGCCATGACGTTAATTTAATAAATTCACTCCCAATCAGGCGGAAAAATAACAAACCACAACAAGAAGAAAACAAAATCCCTCGGCGCTGTAGCTAACAAGTTGTCAAACACAAACATTAAAGCTAACCACAAAACCAAAACGTTCGGAATTTCTCAATTTACATGACAGAGGAGTCTGTTGAACTAATCAACGGACGAGTCTGCGGGAAACGCTGAGAACACTGGGAGAATTAGGTCGCGGATGCTCAGGAACTAGGTCTGTGAGATCCTAAGTGGCAAGTTAGGGTTAAGGCACGCTCGAAAGCTTTGTTCACGTGAATTCGAGAATTAAATTTTTAAGTAGCTTACTGTAAAAAGTTAGCATTGTCGTTGTACAAGTTTTAAGGTGCGGAGGAGTTCATGAATTTTAAATAACGTTTACGACAATTAGGGAGTTTGAAAATGAATTTATAATCTAAGTACTTTTTTTTTACTTCAGAATTCTGTTCTTCGATTAATTCACGATGCTATTGCTAATTTAACGGCCAGGATTTTCATTTTGCAAATTATTGCGCGTCCCACATTGTGGGAATCTATAAAATGTTCTCAGTTTTTTTTTTTTTTATTGTTTTAATTTCATTAACAGTAATATTTATGAGTTCAAGCAAATATATACAAACTAAAGCTAGAAAATAAAAATAAATAAAACTATACATTTACAACTAAACTTACACTAAAATAAAAATTGACGAATTTTTTAATTTCAATTTCTCAGATTGGTTGGTGTCTGTGGAATCATTAGAAATAACGACCCAAACGGTTCTTCTCAGTAATTAATAGTTAATAGAAAGACCAGCTTGTAATGAATGGAGAAAAAATCTGGGCCGCACTCAAGTGGTCGAGGAGCTAGGAGGCGTGCGCGGGTTTATTATACCCGTCAGCAGTTTAGGGTTAGTGAACCCGTATGTCGCATGTGATTTTTTTGTGTTATTTTTTAGGCGCGACTTCAAATACTTGAATGATAATGTTTGTTAATGAATTGAGGGGTTCGAAAAGGACCATCGTTAAAGTAACAGGAGGGTGATATTTTTGACACTACATTATGTATGATTCATGTACCGATTTAATACATAATTTAATGAGTGATTTTTCATCGACATAACAATAATAAGGAAAATAAATAATTTACCTAAATCAGAAAATAAAATTATTTACTACATTTTAGGTACACGCAATTTCGTACTACATATTATTTATTCTTTGGTACTACCTAATACCTAATATTGTATTGCTCAAAGTTAGGTATGTATTACAAACATAAAGTCATCTCTTCGCTCGCTTAATTTAGCTCAGTCACAAATAAAAAAACGCATCTAATAAAAACATTCCCATGACAAAGAGCAAAACCATTTAGAAACGATCGAACGGAAGTTATTTCCCATAGCGGTGGGCGCTAAAGAGTGCGTCGACGATTACAAGAAGTATGGTAGAAGTATAAGCCAAGTCGTACTTGAATTTTTGTGTTCTGTGTTAATGTTGCAATATATATATTTATATTATTATTATTTTTTAAATGTATTCTCCTGTTGTATATGTTAAATAATTGCATTCATTTAGGTATATAATTAGGTTAAATCTCTTTAAAATGTCGACTATTATCACTATAATGTTGTACTAAAAAATAAAGATGAGTAGTGCTGTATCTCATCACTAACCAATATTTTTAAATTTAATGCTTTAGACTTAAGCTATAAAAATATTTGCATGCTGAATTATAGTAAGCGGAATATGTTGAACTTTTTAACCTTAAGACCTATTGTACCATATTTCATGCAAATAAAGATTATTATTATTATTATTATTATGGATTCCGCCGTCACAGCGACATTATAGTACAACTTCCTCAAGACGTGCCATCCGGAATTACAATCAGCCTATTGTTTATTGTAGTCGCCAGTATGGCCCTATTGATGCATTCAGTTCTGGACCTTATATTGTATAGATCGGTGATAGGCGACTGGTTCAACTAGGGCCTTTGTTTTCAAGAAGGGCATGCAACTTCTCGTATGGCTATGGCATTTCAAGCGAATATTCTAATAAGCGACTTTTGCAATTGTAAATGTTTTGTCGCATTCTTGAGTCCTTTTTCATTTCAATGACGACAGTAATAAGGAATGCCGTCAGTAAAAGGTCAATGTTTTATCCTAGAATGGAATACAATTTTAACACAGATAGAGATCCCTCACTAATGTCAACAAAGCACAATATAAGATTCGTTATTTAAAAAAAAAAAACCGTCGATTCCTATTATAAAGAGGCTGAATGCGAACGTGCCACAGATAACAAATGAGTTGTTCTTAGAAGCAGGTGTTACGTAACCGACGATGTAACGCACCCTTCGAACCCACCTGTTCTGTTGATACGTGTCCCGATGAATTAGCTTCGTTACGGCCGTCTCATCGTTCACGATCTGAAAAGAAAATAATCACATAAGTGCTTTCGTCCTTTTGCAGGTTAAGAGCTTTATTTATTGTTTGTTGTTATTGTGTTGGACAAAAACTTACGATCAATTTCCGCTAATTGGACATAAACGTTTTATTGTTGTTATAGATGATTTTCTTTTTATTGGGATCGATTTAATTGATGCTGTAACAACTAAAAGCACCTAGGATGTAATGAAGACATGCAAAATGTGATTATTACCAAAAATCAACCCACATTGTATCATATCCACTAATAACTGGAAGCCGTCAAGACTAATCTCGCAAGGCTGGCGAAACAATGTTTTAGGGGTTCGATTATTACAGTTTCCAAAATCCGGGCAGGGGTACCCTATGCCCTTATGCACCCCTCGTATAATATGACCATTAATCTTCCCAACGTAGTGAGGTGCGTAAGCATTACATATTTATAAACACAGAAAGACCAAACAACTTCCATTGAACCAGCTACCGTTGGAGAATTCTCAGAAATACGTTATCCCATCGTAGCATTGCGATATCAAATATCAATAATTTCCCCGTAGCGGAAACCAGGTCGCATCGGGATGGGAATATTTTCACGTTAACCGGTAACAGGCATCAATATTGAGTTTTCTATGATGGCGCTACGCCTACGAGCAAGCCTCCGGGTTTATATAATTTTAACTGAGTTTCTGCGCTACGGGCGGCGCTAACTTCACAATGTGGAAATATTCCAGTTTGTTGTAAATAACGGAAAATGTTGCCTGATTCGTTGTTGTCAGAGACATCCATGTAGTTTTTTACAAGTGTCAGCACTCATTAAGATGGAAACATTTTGGGGTTTGGGCACAATCATATTCTTTGGGCCGCTTTTTTCCCTGAGTACTTTAATAATTATGAAATTGTCCAAAATTGTCACATATTTTAATCAGTCTGGATATTACAAATTCAATAAAATCATTCAAGAACAAATAAACAAGAATAAAACGAATAATTACGATCACATTGTGTGGTGCAGGCTTTAAATTCGATACTGTAGTACCAAATATCGAATACATATTGCTGAATCTAACAATTAATTACTGAAAATTATGTTCAATATTGAATTTCCAGATTCGCTTCAGGCTGTAATTTATTGGATCTAGTTGTTGTTTGACAAAGCTGTAACTCCCAGTTCCAATTAATATTGGTCGGCAAAATATTACAGAAACATGAACAAGTAAATACTAGAACTATAGTTGGTGCCAGTTAAGATGTCAATAGCGGTCATTGACCTTTATCTAATAAGTCCTCGTATAATGACATAAGATCAGGGGCCTTACCACGATCCAGTTTAGGCTGTGGGAAAGAGACAGAGCTATCCAAGTCGTCTAGCGCCATCTCTTTCCCACAGCCTAAAACGGATCGCGTTAAGAGCTCGTGGTAAGGTCCCAGAATTGGCATTTTTCTGTGATATGATAGTGTTTACTTGTGAGTCTATAAAATCTTAGTTATTAAATACTTGAACTAGATTTCTTGGAATACGGCCTGCGGGTTTGTTATACTAAGACCCTACGCTAAGACCTCAACCCTTTGGTCAACACATTTTCAGCTAGTTACTACAATTTGAATTTGCTAATTGGACGTCTTGGGAACTCGAATCTTCAGCTGAGCTAAAATATATTCAGATAACTGCTATGTTTATATTCAATTAACCTAGTAGTGAAGCTTTGAGTCAGTTTTGGCAAATTAGGTGGTTGTTTAAATATGTAAGCGAAGAACTGAGTCAGCATAATTTAGTGGTGAATTCTGCAACTGAATAAGGGTAAAACTGTATTTCACTTTTTCATTGATAAAATGATATATTTTTTTATCAAGGATACGATTTTTTAAACAATAGTAAGTAGTAAATAATAATGCGGTGAACGGTTAAGCACGCTTGCTTATAAGTAACCTATTAACTCTCTATAAAACCCAAAGTTTGTAACTATCAGGAGCATATTGGTGCAAAAAAGTACCTATTATAGGTAGGTCTGCCCTACTTCTAAGATGACGTTCCCGGCGGAGATCGATTTTGAGACTAGAAATTACTTCGCTCAGTCAGGAGCTCTTTGCAATATTCAGTGTGATATTTGTTGATGCAACGGATGTTACCGAAGGACCATTTTATGAAAACGACGTGGAAAAACATTCTGGAATATTTTTTACTTTATTTTCGTTACTTCATTGCCACGGCATCGGCAATGTAAATTGAAATACCTAAGCAAAACATGCGGTCGCACACCAAAAGTTATTATCTTAACTGATACCGTTACAAGTAAATGTAGCTTTTTAATCAAGAATGGGAATTCCTGATATGAATGATTAAATTTTAATATTATTATTGTGAAAGTGTCGTCAAAAGGGGCTCGACCGATAATAAATCATTTATATAATTTTAAAAGCTTCATGCTCATCTACTAATGATCTGCTGGTGTTTTTATTCAACATATTCGTACAATTTTCCGCATAGAATCAGGTTACAGGTACTTAGCTAACATTGATTCTATGGAATAAATACTAGGAAAAATAATAAGAGTAATCAACCAGCTGTCATTTATAATTGAGGAATACAAACACGCCTCTGAATAATTGGCACGCGTACAGGAAATTAGCAAACTACCTATATACATTATCAAAATGCACGATATGTCAACGTGCATCTATTAAAACTTCATTACACAGTTATTAGGCTAAAATATTTTTTTAATTTAGTCACCGCGACATTTTGGGCGACCACCGGAAAATAGCGGGATCCAAAACGTATTCCTATTTTTTTTTTAATTCGGTTACGTCACGCGAACCAGTGTTTCCGAACGTTCCCGGTCGTGGTGTGCTTATAAACGTATCGATTTGAATATCATCAAACAAAGTGCGGAAGGATTTATTATTTAGTATTTAAGAAACGTTATTTTGTGTTCACAATTACTCAATATATCCGACTTAGGTGTAGTATACGAGCATACTATGACACTGTAAGAATGCAGGATGCATGGTTCTTTTATGGAAAGTTTTTTTGTGTGCTAATTTCGCTGTAATTTACGTGTCAGTGAGGTGTGATCACATTTGAAACTGTAGTGTACCGCAGTCTATACTAAGTCTGTGTATACCACCTAACTGATCATTTATGGTATCGAAATCGCGCAAAAATCGCTTTCTGTGACACTTTGGCACTCGAAATTGGCGTTGTATCTTATTCCAAAACCCTGATTGGTGGTTGGCTGCTTTTGATTGGGGAATGCTCAGCATCACATTGGAAAATTCGGTCGTTGATTTGTTACTAAAATCGGGTTTATGATCATGGCTTGAAAATACGTCAGGATAATTTTTAATTGACGACACGTTTTGGGTACTCAGTACTCACTGTACGAGTATATGAAGCACCTTTTAGCTAAACAGACATTATGTCCTCGTAACTATTTCAGCTCTGATATAAAGACATAGTTCCCTTTGTGTTGTTTCCCGGGGAATTTAATATGATGAAACAAGAATTATTTTTCCTTTTGCTGTTATTGCAGTATTACTTGGAAATGTAGGACGCCAGGAAATGAGGGATAAACCTGGAAAGCGTAGGTGGTGCGAGGAAGAAAATTATAATTTATTACTGTCGTTTGTACGAAGGGGCGCCAAGGAGTAATGGGCGCCATTATTGTTCATTTTATAGGTTGTCTGTGTCTGATGAACGATTTTAAAAGGTACGTATTAAGACAAAACGGGAAGCGTCTGAAAGAATATACGTAAACCTCAATTCAATGTTGAAGGACAGTTCTTAATGATTACAAAGTACAAAATATTTGAAATAAATACGGCTTGTTAAACATTTCCACATAAAGATCTAAGTCCAGTTACCAATGATACCAGAATAGCAACTCCAAAAAAACCTTAATTATTGTGAACAATTCCTCTCCACACATGCGGACTCATTAAGCTTTCATTAAGGAAGTAGTCATTAAAAGTGTGGAGCAATGAGCAATTTCCGTCGAGTACCTCGCGTCGATACAAAGAAGAATGCACCATAGCACGCAAATATCTGATGCACTGCACGAATATCAAATTATCTAAGCTTTTTGATGCATAACAGTTTTTACACCAAAGCATAGCGCCGGTAGATATGGGTATGCCGTCGATTCCATCGTAATGCACAGAAAAACAATCTTATATACTTCTTCAATTAACTGCAACAACAACAAGAAAAGCAACACACACAAAAATATTGTTTATTGCATTTCCCGAACGAAAAGATGGCAGAACAAAAGCAATATCAACACCTCTTTGACACAAAGTCATATTACTCGCACAAATTGGGTGTTAGCACGTCTACCCAATTTCTTCACAGTCGAGTAAAGATTGATGCTCATCGTATCACTAAAACACACGAGAAGCACCTCACTTGGGTCTGAATGATCACCAAATTTTCAGGACACCGTCCTAACGACATGGTGTCAACAACAGAACCGTATGGACCCAGCAAGAGCATTTTAACATCACCCAAACTGACGGTCAAGTTAAAGATAAGGCAGTTTATGGACACGACCTACTTAAAGAAGGTATGTATGTTATAAGCAAGGTAATGTAGTATGTCAGTAGGAAATGCTTTGTCCTAGTCAACTCCGATGCAAAAGGAAGTTGGGAACCGGGATCGACTACGTCATACAGAGGAAGAAAACGGTACCCTCGGTCCTTTTATCTTTTGAGTCATCGCAGCGCACTATTACCGGACAGTATGACATAAGAGTGTGTGAACCTGGTGAAAAAGGACCATTATATTCCTGATCATCATATCCTTTGTCAGTTTAGCATAAAATGAGCTCGGTTGGCCGAAAATGTAAAGTTGGATCAGTTCCAAGTCTGGATCAGAGGTCAACGGCCACGTTACGTGTACCACCAAAACATAAAACTGCTTTGTTTTAACACGCAAACAAGTTTAACGAAAGCTAGAAGTGAAGTAGACAAAACAAACTGAGTTGGTGATAAGTATTAGGTACTTATTTTAGAATAAGGATAAGTAAAT
Organism: Agrotis ipsilon; assembly: GCA_028554685.1. Taxonomy (NCBI): domain Eukaryota; kingdom Metazoa; phylum Arthropoda; class Insecta; order Lepidoptera; family Noctuidae; genus Agrotis; species Agrotis ipsilon. The sequence continues at coordinate 11,626,399 of CM052973.1, read as the reverse complement.
ATGTAAAGAATAGAGATAATACTTTGGTGATGATCAATTAATTCCCGGATTAGTTTAATCAGAAAACTCAAACTAAAATAAATGCATAGTATTGTGTAAGACATAAGAGTAGAGGAAGTCCAAAGAAATGATGGATACATTGTATGCAGGTGAATATGACTAAAAAAAGAAGAAATTACGGAAGAATGTCTTAGTCAGAAGAAGCATTCTGTGTCGATCTCATTATCATCATCTTCCTGCCCTTATCCCATTTTACTTGAGGTCGGCGCAACACGTCGATATCAAAACTCAAAATAAGGAGTTCTGCTAATTTGTACACGGACATTGGGTGACTGCTGACTGAATTGTCTCTATATTACATAGTTATGTAGGTTTGGATCGCATTCATAGAAAATATACTTATGCCAAAGTTTGAATCAAGCACGCAACATGTTTCAAAATCTGATAATATTTTATAGGGACCTAAAACAATCTCGTTTCTTTTTGAATTCGTCGTTGAAGGGGGATGCAAAGCGGCTGCGAAGCAAATTGCCCCCTTGGGCTGCTTTTATAGTGTTTGGGGCCAAGATTGCTAAATATATTACGCGAACTACCCTCAAATTGATGCTCTTAAAAGAAACAAATTATAAGAAAAAAACATTGAAGAAGTTAGTATTTGATATATAGGTATTTTATTAACTGTTACTGCTAATGGGAATAACGTTAGTTTTGCTTAAAGCTAACCAAATTATATGTTTCACGAATTTTGACAATTACTTTTAGACTTCAGGAAATAATGCTAAGCGGTAACGGTTTGCCTGCCGGCGGGGTCGCGGGACTTATTCCACAGACACCGTGGATTTTAGTCAGTACAAGTCTGACAGTCCTTCCCGCCCTGCCCGGGGTGGGAGGACTCATTTGATATTACCAGGATAAAAAAAAGCGGTAACGGTTTTGACTTATTAGCGAAATTAACAACCGTTAGCATTAAATCGTAAAGGTACCTACCTACTCTCGTAGTGTATATTATGTACATTGAGGAAGGAAAACCACATTTTATATGGTTTAGTCGCTTATACCTAAGTATCGGTTTATTTCAGTAACACCTCATATATGATGTGCTAATTATAAAATGTCATGTATGTACCTACTTGAATGGTCAATATTGCTTTTGTTTAGTCTGCGTTCAAAGACGTTTGGAATGAGACGTAGTCTCAAGTGTGGTCACTCTTCTATACAATGTGTAACAAATAAAAGTTACCTACATTTTATTCCATGTTCACAAAACGTAAAACTATCACAAGACATACAGCTTCATCAATCATTCCTATGAAACAGTAACAAGTCATTACCATATCATTGATAGTCCAAACACACGAGAGCTCAGAAGAAACTGTTATGTATGGACAAATACAGAACATATTGTGAGAAAATCCGCAGCTTTTCGAGACAACACAACGTGGATGGCCTGTGATCACGATCTGTGGGAGCATGCCAGGTATTTGCATAGAGCCGCAACACAACACCAACACGCGAACGGTACTACGGTACTACTCAGCTTTCCTAGCCCATTCAACTGTCAAACCATCAACACAGTGTCGTGTACGTCAATCAACAAACATTAAGAAAAAACAAGCAACCGTCCAAACACCTAATGGATTATTGAGAGATCTAATGAAGCGACTAAAAAAGGAAAGATCATCAAGTTTAAAATGGCTGCAATAAAAGATAACTCAGAATGCGCAGAAAGCAACCATAGCGTGATGTGCACGAAAAAAAAATAAACGGTATAATATGTGTAAGAGAGAGGATCATTAAAATCGAAGATAGCAAAAACAGCTTGACGTAACAATTAGCTCGCATGTACTCGGAAGTGAAGATTCGTAGTAGTGAAATAGTAAGATAGTATGGAGGTTGCGTGCCGGCAGCCATTACTATAGGCCATCGAGCGGGACTTTTGAGCCACGCGACTTAGGCCATTCTGTACACCGGCTCACGACAGTTTTAAACACCTCAGATTAAGTAATATTAAACACATAACAGGATGTTTAAGTGGTTGCAGAAAAACGCGGTAACTTACTTTGATGAAGTATGAATTATAATTTATAATCAACAGACGTGTTGGCATGGCACTTGTCAGAGTATGAAAAGAAAAATCTTAACAATAAAGACGAATACCAAAGTATCTATTCAAAGACTCGGTACTTAAGATAATCACACTAACAAGTAATACCGTACTAGACGTACTTATTAGTTACAAGCGAAAGACACAATCAACGAGTGGTTAAAAAAAATTGCCGAATCACTATGTTGATTGTTGAGACCACACCTCTCGAATTGGTTGTGATCAGCTTTTATATTACACGAATGAGAAGCATGTTAAGACCATTACATCAAGATTGAACAAAGCTTTGTAGAAACAATGACTAGTTTGAGCGAACATAGCAACTAAGTGCCCCTGCATTGTAGAACAAAATCGTTTCAAATTCAATCTGAAAAGCGGAGGAAAAACTTGGTGTATTTAATTAATTAAAACTGCTTTTACTGTTTGTTCCAACCGAGCTAAAGAATTAATGAAATGCTTCGAAAGTGATTTTGAAACAATGCAAACTTACAATGTTTCATGGAAGATTTCAGCTTAACGGCCAACAAAATTTTCTTAAGAATAAAATTATGGTAATTATAGTCTTGTTATTTTTGTTATGTAAGATTTCCACGCAGTCATCAACTTCAGTACAATCTTTATCACTTTGAGTCTTGAGAACGCTTAGTTCTGCGTTATGAATTAAACGATTTTCGAACACACAGACCTAAAAATCGTTTTCCAACTGGTAACAAACCCAATTTCAGAGGATCGTGTTTCCAAATTAAAACGGGCTGAAATTGACGAGTCAACCGAAGCTCCATTCACGGAGGTACTCGTAAATGACATCAAGAGCTCTCCTACAGTTTGTGAACGCTTCTAGTACCCTGCACATGCCCTAGTCGATGAGCATCCGAATTTTGGACGCACTTGATCGCCATTTTATGTTCCGTTACGTACGCTATATAGAATTAATGAAACAGTCAATGAAATCTTTTCAGAAATTGTAGCCGAAAGGATAACGATAATGATAATTTTAGCAACCTCCATAGATAACCTTGCTTGAATGGGGTTTTCCAGTACTGTTAAGGTTTATAATCGATCAAAGTCTGACAAGTAGGTACTCGATGGGCAAACAAATACGCCCTTGCAATAGTTTACCAATATAGGACGTTAATTGACCTACAAATCGTTACGAGATCTATCAATAGGCAGACCATATAACCACGTACTCTAGTAATGTGCAAACACAGTCTGTGCCTGAGCAAACCCATGATTGTGTTCGTCGAGGGGGTTACAATTTCGGGCATTCGGGTCAACGCCCCGACCACGTGTGTAATCACAATTTATTAGCCATAATTCGGACCATACTCGATTTGTTTTAGGGCAATACGTCCACGATGTGACGAAAGCCAGGTTTACGCCAAAATTATCAGCAAATTAATTAATTTTTAAATAAACTGAGCTTGTTATGTCGGTTCATCAATGTCCGTAAAGGATAAATATGTTAATTTTAGTACCAGGAAAATGTGCCTCCATTAAATAATGCTTCACCAGTATGCTGCACCTGCTTGCATACATTTCGTCTTCGGGATTCTAAGGAATGTTCAATTGTTTATTTATAAATGTAACGTTACAGCCCATAAAATACTTTTAGAATCAATTTCTCATTAGTAGGGCAATTTATTTTCACAGTAAATTATATTGAATGTTCGTGTAATGAAGATTGATTCGGTTGAATAGATATAAGGGCTAATTTAGGCAAATGAATCTATTCATGTGTTTCAATTGCCGTTTTATTTGCTTATCGTTATTGATTGAACGATATTCCAGAATAGTAATTTGTCTAGTTTCCTTTCTTATTTCAAATAATTTAAAACTTCGATTTGAATATCTTCTTTGATATTTCATTTCTCATGGAAACAGTATGTTTCGGCTGCCCGAAATTTAGCAGCTTGCAAAAATTGACGAGCAGCTGGTGTACAATCATTATTCGTTTTCGTTTTTGCGGCCAGAATTTTTTTGGAGTTCCCTTTTTACTCTCAGATGAGCGAGACGAAACATAATTTACTTGATGGCCTTCAAAAAGGTCATGTCCGTAGTACTCGAAACGGACATGATATAAAAGGATGCATGAGAGATTTGTGAAGGACCAGATCACGTGGTGATTTTTCTTGTGTTTAGAGAGGGAGAATGATATGAACTTGTCTGTTGAGACAACTGAGATGGCATCAAACTGCTTTTCAGTGTTAGAGTGCCATAATTGGAAAAGGGAAGTTTACAATTCACATAGTGGCTTTTTTTTATCGTGGTAAAATCATCAAACGAGTCCTCCCACCCCGGGCAGGGCGGGAGGGACTGTCAGACTTGTACTGACTAAAATCCACGGTGTTCTTCAATAGCCCTTTATGTTCCGGGGTCACCGTGATGGAAGTAAGTCCAGCGACCTCACATAGTGGCTTGGATGACTTTATGACTTGTCAATGATGTTGAAACTAAAACCTTGTTACGTTAATTACGACGTGCTACATATTTACACAACATGTAAAAGGCTCTGACTCATTCCGTAGTCCATACAAAGCAATATAATTTGGTCACACGCATTCCCAGATGTTTGTTTCAAACAGCATAACGAGAATAGAGATCTAAATACTGTGTGAAGAATTTTTATGACCTCCGCCGCAGACTAAGATAGGCACATACATTCGTGACCGTTCTGAGTACCAGGTAAGCCTGAGGGATAGATCTGAGGATCTACTTAGCTAGAAAATTAGCTAAATAGCTCTGAAAATTTGGTCGAAAGGAAGACTTTAATGATAGAGACATGAACAAACATAAATTAGCTATCATAGAATAAGTAATATCCCAATAATCCAGCAATATTTTGATGGTAATATTTGGCACATTTTATTTGCGTGTTAAAATTATGGTTCAGGGTGGGATGGTGTATGATAACATGATTGATGAGAACAAGGGGCGATAACGCTGGACCAATAGGAACAGTGAGGCTTTCTTACACGGAATACTCATCTTACTTCTCACAATGTAACTCATCGCGGATTTGGTTGAACTTTTGCATTACCTAGGGATCTTGTTTATGTAAAGGAACGAAGGCAGTTCTCCAAAACCACGAGAAAACGAATGCAGAAGCTAGTATAAAAAATAAACCTAGTTTGGTAATCAAATAAGAAATCTCAAGGTCTACAGGCTTTGCAGGTTACCTGTAGGTGCCAAAGTATTTATTTTGTAATAGAACGTGATTTAATGCGTTTATCGCTTGTCTAGCACTATTGGTATAAAGAACATACAGATAAAATAGTAGCACATTTATTTATTATTAAACAATCTTTAACGAAACATTGACATTACGGCATGATTATATTGCTACTGTTATCAAAGAATAAATTGTAATTTATTAGGCAAGTGTCAATATGTTTTGTGGGTATTGCCCGTGTGTGCTCCATTGAAATACATAGTTAATAGATAAGTTAGGTCACATGTGTATGCATTTATGCAGGCAAACATTAGGCAACATAGGCTCGTACTGGAGTTAGTCCGTTCAATGAGTGATATTATTAAGAGGTAACTTAACAGCTGGGCTTGCGCATGCGCAGGTAAAGGAAATATGAAAAGAGATGAGGCTTTTACTCAGCTTTGGTTGGAACAAGAAAGAAGATGATGTTAATGAAGAAATTAGCATCTTATTATTCCCGACATTTAGTTTGAAATAACATACATTTTGTTTCGACTGTAACGGACGTAATATTGCAACAAGTATAACATTTTATTAGACAATAACAGCAATTTATACTAACAACAGGTTGTAGGATAATTTAACGTGACAAATATCTTCGTTGAAACCGCAGAGAGGAATGCGCAGTGGCGCGCTCGCTGTGATAAGTTGCGAAGCGCGAGCGCATGATAATGCAAGATACTGGATGTCCGGTAGGGTATTTTTAGGACGGGCTTTATAGGTACGATATTAATTGTGTTATTGCGAAATTAATAAAGTTAGATAGCTTTCAATTTATGATTTCCGACAATGTCTGTACGAATGTAGTGAGAGGAAGGATCTATTCCAATCTCACCCTTGCCTTTCACAATGTGGTCTAAAACCCTCAAGTTCTACACAAATCTGAAACTCAATAAGTACTACATTCGACCTCTTCGGTACAATTCTATTTCTAAACCCAGTTAGTACACTAATGACATAACAATGGCTTTGTCCTTTACAAGTTTGTGGACAAAATTACGCGAGTTCCAATCAACTCCGGCGCATCTTCCGAGTCAATAGTTCTCTTTCGATTCGGTTGAACTATTATGTAAACAAACACGCATGTTTATGCGTTATCGTAATATTAAGTAACGCGTGATGTTTTTATACGTACGCACTCTTGCGTACACGCATGCGTTTCGTTGAGTTTGATAGAGGTTATGCTTGGTAAAGCGTAGCGTTTAGCGTTTTTAAGACATTAAAGAAATATGATTCAGACCATAAGGATACAGTTGAATAAAAAAGTAAACTTATTAAAAAAGACATACTCAGATCAAACTAGACATAAATCTTGGTGTAAGCACTTATACAGTCAGATAATGACATAGACATAGTTGAAACATTATAACCTTTTGCTACGCTAATGTAAAAGCAATAAATATCGCTCATGTAGACATTGCCAACATTTCCTACATCCTTCTATAGGAAGGTTAAAATAAAAAGTAAAAATGGTGCTTTCGTTTATTTATTGGTAGGACAAGTCGGGGATATAAAAATAAACGATTTGACTCTTAAAATAGACTGCCGTCTGAAGTTAAAGCCATGCACTCACTTGGCGACAAGAATTAAAACGGTAATAATGCTCGCGACCATGTAGCTTAGAAAAAAGAAAGAAATCTTACGAAGATGATCCTTGAGACGAGATGGCGCGAATAGAAAAGGAAGAAAAGGATGACCTTCCTGTTCTTCTACATGGATTAGATGAACCTTAAACTTGCAGCTGGGGTTGACTCCATGTGGAAGCTGGAGGATAGGATGTTGTTGTTCATTTTGGTAGAACGTTTTTGACAACAGCCAAATCGATCGATCAAGTCAAGTTTTCTTTAAATTATCTGATACAAATCGTAAGTTCAGGTATTGACATTATTAATTGGGGCAATATGGAACTCACTCCCTGGAAATGTCTCCTCGTATATAAACCACTTTAGTGTCTGATCATTCGAGGTGAAAGAGACGGACTACCACTTGGTCTGGACTTAGTCTGAATCACAACGGCAGGAAACTTTCTAGCGTAACTTAAAAATAAAAAGAATTTCGGCCATTGAGGTCGTAAATAGTACATTTACTTTTTCAGGTGGTTGGAAAAGTCAAATGTATTATTAGTGCGATAAAAAGCTTTTATAGGTTAACTTTATTTGGACAGATAGTTGTTTAAATCCGCCCGCCGTATTTTCATGTTCTTCTTGTGATAAAAGCTAGAATAACTTTAACGTATAGGCACGTTTGTTTTAATAAAATAATGACTATAGGAAGACAGTTACTTAACTACGTTCAAGACAAATACCATGATTGCCTCGTCGCCTTGATAACAGGAGGTCCCCGAAGGTCATACTAAAGTAGGGGCCTATTATGCGGCGATTTCCATCCCTGTCGCGGATGATTGATGCCACGCTCATAACCGGACATTATCCACCATCAGATTACGAGAAAGTCAGACACGCTTGATCACAATCGTTAGACTTATTTATTCATGGCTACGTTAGGTAATAGCATGTAATTGGCCACGGAGAATGTTTCTTTTAGTTACAGTTGGAAGAAATTATATCATCGAGGTATAATTGTGCGCAAGATTTATGTCGGTGCAAGCCATAAGTCAGGTTCAGAAATTGCTGACAAATTAACACATCGTGGTGCAGTTGATTCATGACCGTAGTGGGAAAAAACGGTTAATTTTAAACGATAAATGAAGCAACTTTTCAAGCGAATTGGGCGGACAGGCGAAGCTTGGTTAAATGTTCAAAAATATTTCTTTTGTTAGTATCTAGAGGCACATTGTCGTCGAAAATACCGTTGCCTTTTCTCAAAGCTACACCTGTAACTTTGTCCTAACACCATTAAACCAAAGCTTAATTGACACCGTCTGATGAATATTCAACACTTGACCTCAGCTGTCTTCCCAGTCTGCAGTCTACAGTATTAAAAGCGATTTGTAACACAGTCGCGTTTCTGGACGAAAGCCATTATGTGCCGTTCGCTGAAGCATTGGATGTCCTTTGATGTCCTACGAGGTTCGGGTTATAGGAGACTTGGCATTGAAGATGTAAACCAGATGTTTACGGCACATGTGACCGAGTTAATCGAGGGATCTCGCCGAATTGCCGAATGGCTAACCTCAGAGCAATTTTCTTAGGCTGAATTTATGTTAATGGTAGAAAAGTCTTTGTATTTAGCGTTAATCAGTGCACGATGCAGATAAAGAGGCTGTGATTGATAACGTAGTTGGAAACTTTTTAAGCAAAACACAGCAATGATTATAAGGCTATGTTTAGCACGTAAAATACTCCTACATCTCGAAAAACCTTCAAATATTCAGGAGCTTTTGTATTTTATTTCGTAAACGTGGCAAACAAAACGACGGAACGCCTCTATTAGAGTTATGTGAGCTTATTTTCCTAAAGCTTCCTTTCATATTACATCCGGACCTTTCATCAGATGACCTTGTGAGAAAATGTCTTGAATTTTATTCCCAACTGGATTTGTGGGTTGCTGAATTCTTCATGAATAAAAAGGACCAATGACTTCCAATATCGTGGGCTGGTTGATGCACTATTATTTCCACAATTTGCTGGAGTGGTTATTCTTGAATTATATTTTCACACTGAATGCAGATGCATACTATAAATATTTCGTGCCCAGCAGGTAGAAACATTAAAGGTCGGAACCACTTGCACGAAAATTGCAAATCGATGTCTGGTGTATCCGTGCAAAAAATACAAAATCTGTCACAGCTGCCGATGTAGGGAGCCGGGCACCGCACGCTGAGGCCCGCTCGGTATCGATGGATGATAATATCGATATAATTTACCAACTTTTTTTTCTCCAGGACCGGGTTACGACGGTTTTTGAGAGACGTCGCAAATATTCGGAACATGCTGACCGCAGTAATTATGATGTGACTGAAAATGCGGTTTGCACTTTATCAAGTTAATTTTAATTAGCGGATATTTTTATGCGGTGCTTTTGCAGGTTGTGTTAATTAATAGCCTTTATTTACAAATGTTGTTTTCACTCTGACTGTTTTAAATTATGTTTACTTTTTGTGAATTGAATAAGTGAACTGTTTCAATTAATATTAACGTCAGGAAGATGAAGCATTGTTTAAAAGCTTGTCATACCATCATTATTTTTTTATTATTATACTTGTGTGTCACATTTATCATTAATTATATGAAAAATATAAACCTATAAATTAAACAACACTCCAATTACAAATTGACATGGAATATTACTATAAATATTGCAATATTTATTACATTTTTATTCGATAACAACTGCCGATATGCCACCTCTCTTTCTATTTGGTTATCTTGAAAGAGCGGGACGGTGCATAACGGAGTCGTAATAAAAAAATTAAGGCGCGTGCACACCTGTTGTGGATCTGTACCTGTACATCTGTCCCGTCATTATTTTGTAACGAGTACCTACCGATAAATTATAGTGTTGATACAGGTAGGTATACAACCAAATATTTAGAGGTGTAAAAATTAAGCTAACTAGATAAAAAAAAATCAGATAAAAAATAAGACGAAAAAAGCTTTATAAATAAAAATCAATGAACTGTTTCATTAGTAAAGACATTATTTCCTTTTAAAATGCTTGAAATTATGTCTAGGATTGGATTTATCGTCAATCTATTATAAAAAAATTGTTATAGGTAGTCTTCTTTTTACCTCAACAAAACTAACTAGACTGATTTTACAATTTCGAAAGCACAAATTGTGATGTTGTACGTTTATGTCGAAACTACATGTTTCCAAGAAAAAGATAAAGCTGTACTTAAAACACGACCCAAAACTCGTAACAGTCGAGTGTTAACACTAAACAAATTTCTTGTTAACACTGAAACAGGCTACGCAACTAAATACAGCTTAAAAACACGGAGCTCTGCTGTTGAAGACTTAATTCCTGATATAATAAAATCAGACATTGAGTTCTTTATTAACGATATCGCCACGCCAAGACTTTCCTTTGATTAATAGTTTCTTCATACGTTGTTACCTAATTAGCTCTAACATACAGCTAAAATTAACATTTGCAGGTTAAGATTGATGACTGTATTTAATGTGCCCATGTTACAATGAGAAAAAAGGCAATATAAGAATATTTCAAGCTAGACGAAGCATGTTTAAATTTTTCAAAGAGACTTTGCACCGTAATAACGTGAATTGAATTCAATTTTCAGCGCCCAGTGGCACGTCGGTTTCTGTAGAAAATACCATTATTTGAGTTAGTGTTTATTAATTTTATGTAAATATGGTTAGGCTCATCATAAGGTCAAAGAGAACGGAGACAGTTCGGTTGTAAGATAAACTTGACATGTAGAAATGTAATGCAAGACAATTGAGATTCATCGTTTTGGTCGCAGGGATTACTGCTGCAGAGCTATTCCTTAAATAACCTGTGTTTGATATAAATACAAACGACACAATTGAATAAGACGAAAATATCGCATTCATAAGCTACACTACCGAACAATCAGCGTACATTCGCCATTACATCACTCATAGATGCCGTACTTCTTACTGAAAAGGTAATAAGACAAAGTACACAATAAGATGTGACATAAAGTCACTTCCATGTCGTGATAGTAAGGGCAAGTGCCCCGGGTCGGGTCACCGTCGTGTCCACTTCCAGTCTCATGCCTATTATGGGCACAAAACCGCGATTTTATCTCACTGACAACCATTTTGTAAGACGCCCGAGCTTTATACTCATACCGCACTCCCGGAGCCGCCTGTCTTGTGTTTTTGACATTGATAACAAAGCGATCGAGTGTTGGAGATAGTGACATTTTTAATGTCTGGACCGTAACGTTTTATATCTGTTCACAAACGTCTTGAACCTGGATTCTATTTGTACTATTCAACAACTAACAATTTATTGTGAGGAAATATGTTCTACAAGGAAGAATGTTAGCATCTTTTCGACATAATTCCCAACTTCACAAAAATTAAAATTTATTTTTATTTTTTTATTAATTAATTAAATTTACTAAAAGACTCACGACTAAATTGTTGCTTACCTATTATGAACTAAAAGCAAGACTTCCAAAGGACCACGGAACCATAACAATAACGAGGAACAAGAAGGAAGGAAACACAAAGTGCTTTGCGCCACAGACTTAGGTAGCCTTTAAGGTTTCTCCGCAGCTTTCCTTACCTCGCTACGCTATTGAATAACAAACTAACAAGACTTTCGCATTTGTTATATTAGCTAAGATTATAGGCGACTCGTGGTGGACAATACCCCTTGCCCGAGGCGATACGAAAGACGTTAACAGGCATGGGGACTTGGGTAGCCTTAGCGGTAACGGTTTCTTGATCTTTAAGCAACAGTTTGTGTTAACCTTCGAAGAAATAATTACACTGTATCGATGGGGATCCAAATTAATTTCTTTTTTTTCGCTCCGCCATCCAAGCGCGTCGGAGCAAACTTGCGGAATATAATTTTGCACTATAATTAAATAAACGTGTAACCTTTTTTTCTGAAGAACGGCTTCGAGCCAGGCGTAAGTTAACTTGGGCTTTAAAATGGTACTATCTTTTCCAAGGCATAATTAATTAGTTACAAGATGAAAAATAAAACCATTCATGTTAGTTACTTTGTGGTAAAGTCCAATACACCACCTCATTATTTCTAGTGGTTGTGACGGGAAGCAACCAAGAAGGGATTATTTCAGAAAGCTTGGGTATTTACGTTTAACGAAGTGCCTCGATAAGAAATATAAAATTATTTCGTAGTAAAGTAGTCATTTTAAGGACCTTTATGCGAAAGGAAAGATCTGAGAGTCTAAAACGGGTACTTTAAGCAATAATCCAAAATGATTCACTTCGTGCACTTCTAGCAATGTCATTGGCTATTCAACGTCATTAGTGAATAAATAGCCAGATGCTGCTCTAAATGTACAAAGTGAATCATTTTGGGATTTTGACGTTTTAGACCCTCAGTTCAGAATGGCTTAAGAACTCAACGGTTTCGAAACGAAATCATCATTTCATGTGGAATTGTTTATTTACTGTGCTACTCAGTAATTAAGCATGATGCCGAATGAAAACCTTTTAAAGCAGGCGTTACTTACGAAAATGCTTTTAAAAACCAGTTTATTTTACTTCACACGCGCCTTTGTTGGGTTCGTGTTTGCTTTCATTTACCACATTTTACTTTACGCGACGAAAACTGCACCTATTTATAAAAGCATCCAGACTAGAGGCGTCTGCACTCTCTCAATGAGAAACAGCAACATGTTTTGATATTAAACAGTGTGTACCCAACAACACCACAGATGAAAAAGAACTCCTAACTACGAAAGTTCTGCGAGCTTTGAATTTTATTTTGATAGAAAGATTGATGGCTACTTGAACACAAAGTTATGTTTGAGCTGGATAACTTTTTCTTTATCTTCGACTTTATTTAACTTGGCAGTTTCTCGCACTTTGATCCTACCAAAGAAAGCTTTATTTAAATAAACGTTCACTCCAAAAACCAGCTGTAAAATTAATGATGAGAGTTTCTGGTTTGATGTGATTTGCGGAGCGACAGCTGTCAGTGAGTTTGCACTTGGCACTAATTGATCACAATCCATTTTGGTACGCAAAAGGAGAAATCTCGTTAGCCCGGCTGAGATTCTTGAGATGCTTTTCGGGAGTATTGTTTATGTTTTATTTTTTTATGCTAATACCTGATTGCAACACTCTTAATGGTTAGCATATGCTTCAGAGCAGAGCACAAACTATCAGCATGTCTGTTTAAGATACTATAACGTGTTGTGTGTAATCAAGCGGTGCAGATTACATTGAGCATGATGCTTGCTATTGCTAAGCTTACGCTGTGAAATTGACTATTGATTGATGGATGCACATTCAGTTCCCAACACGTCCGTGTTATGTCTGACAAATGCGAGTAATTTACTAGACAATGCTCTGAGAATAGAAGAACTAATCTTAGCTTTGAGAAGATTGGTTTCGGCCTTATTTAGCTGCAGTAAATCTGCTGCGAAATGAGATTGAAAGCCGAGATGATCTATCTGGGTTGTGTGAAATTGCTAGCCCAGAAGTCACACAGGTATACCTTATATCTAGTACGTTTCTTGGGCAACCAACATCGTGAGTGCAAAGATTTGAACCTAGAACACCTCTTTGCTCTGTTCAAAATTCGTAGTAATATTGGTTGAATTTAATTTCTGCTAGCGAATCAAATTGACTAATTTCTTTCATTTCTAAAGTATGTTCCACGATATTCTAGATTTGTTTTCAAACTTTGATTACTTATAAAACTCCAGTAAAATAAGCTAAGTTCCATCAACTTCTTCCTTTCATTAAGTATAGTTGTCCACGAAGTGGAAAAAGTCTGGCGGAAACGTGATAATCCGTTGTAACTCTTCTTTTATTTTTATTTTGAAACTGCAGTCACGCAAAACGGTAAGTTCTTGGATATTTTTCGAGCAATCCAAATACAGTATGCTGAGTTAACGTTATTAAAAACTGTCATTCATTTCATGGCCCATTCATTTCCGTTTTATAGCCATCAGCAACATTACTCTGCTTTCAACTAAGCTAGTTGGTTGAACTGTCTCATTGCACAACTAAGGTATGGTAACGCAAAACCGTCATTCAGTAATATCTTTCTGGGAAACCGAGCGAAAGATCCGTGAATGGTCTGACGCATCATCAGCGTACACGCAGTACCGGTGTCATGACGTCACAGAGACATCGACCCACTTGTCTTAGGACCCCGACCACATGAAACGCATTTGGTCGAAAGATTTGTTGTATTGACTGCGGGTGGTGTATGCAGAGCACGAACAACAGGTTTAGTGGCTATATTGTCGTTTCGTCTACAAATAAAGAGACGTTGTTGCGTCATTGACTCCACAAAACAATTTAGTCGATCGACGCCATCACTAACGGTTTTTTTACACTTTCAACAGTTATAGTCTCGACTAAGGTGCGCGAGGCTTGTTAAATTAGTGGGATTTTACGAATGAGTAGCTCAGTTTATGAGCTTATTCAAAGCAGTTTCTCAGTAGTAAACCGTCAGGGTTTTTATAATGGCCGAGTGTTGTATTACGGTGGTGAGGAACGATGAAATATGATGTGGTGTAAGTAAGCTTGTTAGTAGTCAGCTGTTGAGACGACAAGGTGCAAAATTAATACACCTACCTACCGTGCTGGCAGGTTCATATTAATTGAGGCTATAAATAATGTTACACATGAATTCACCTGATGCATGTATCGGATGCATTGCTCGATTAATTGCAAATTGCTTTAAATATAAATTTTGTTTTACGCTGTCATGTCATACTGTCTAAAGATTCATTAACTTTATCATTAGAAGCATTTATGGGAAATTAACCGAGAATGCGACGTTCAATCAAGAGTGGAAAGCCATGGACGACACACTCTTGTACCAGCCAGAGATGACACAAAAACAATATAAATTTTAACTCTGCGTCGGAAGAATGGATACATTCTTCAGACAGAGTACCTACCTATTTAGTCAATGAAAGTGTATTGTCAAACATTAGCTTACAACTTTGTCAGACACAAAGAAATAAGAGTCAATCTTTAACAGAACCAAAATGAACCTAATTTACGGTTATAAACAAGCAAGCACGTCATTCAAGCTCAACTCATAATCTCAGCTCATTTACCTTCTAATCTACACAGATTACAGATAGGAGTTCCCTCGGTTCCTCGGAGGTCGGATTCTAGTGCGATGACTCACATGATAATGACACGCTGATCTTGAAAGATTTACTCATTTCGAACTGGTTCCGTCTACACACTGACTCACGAACTCACGCGCACTTTTTTTTCTTTACAAAATTTCGAAATGCATTTTTTAATAACACATTTTTAACAGCCGGAGGGATGTTTTGTGAGTGAGTCAACAGTCCGGAATTTGATATTTATGTTATTGGTACAAGGGTGCATTATAAGTGTGTGGGGTCATGACCTTTTTCGATGGTTTTAGAGCAGGTAGCGAAGTGTTAATGCTGTGGTTAAAGTGTCAAGTTCTGTGGCTGATAATACTTTATTTGCTGCTCATATAGGTAGGTAGGTACCTATAATTATGTTTGCTGTTCATATAGGTAGGTAGGTACAGTCATGTCAATTTTTTGAACCTATATGATAAGTAGGTAGGTATGTGGTTGTTAGTCAACTGTGTTAGGGGTTAGTTGTTGAAGGGAATCGTTTATATTTTATTTTGGCAACCATTGTCCGGTACAGGGTACGTGAAAACACCCTATTTATTGTCTATTGTGTTATAAAACTAAGTAAGTTATATTTATTGGTTAATAATTTTGTATCTTGATTAAGAATATTGCTTGTGTTAATTGACGTTTCTTCCGCTCCACTAAGAGGTGGGGACACATTTTGATGATTTTCCTTTACAAGAATAGCTGTTGCGCTTATTTACATAACCCAGAGATTTTGAGACTGTTTAGAGGGTGTCTCTTAAAGGCGGTCTGTCTTACAAGTTAATATCAAGGAATTTAGAGCATCAAAGTCAGTGAAAAAAGGTACCTATTATCCAAGAAAAGTTAAATGTGTCCAGCTGACATATTTAGACGCTTGATTACCCAGTGCTATCTATATAGGGCATACATTTCCTATAGGATACGAGTGTAGGCATGATTATTATGTCCGAGGTCCGTTTCTATATCCGAACGTGGGAATAGGTCATAATAAAATAGCCTACTTGGTGCAGTCGGGTAAAAAAATAATCAGGGTATACCTATGCGGGTAGGTCTGTGTGTTAATTGACGCACTATGCAAAAATGTGATAAAGTTCAAACAAACAGTAAACTATAAGAATAGTATTCAACAATAATTAAATACCCTGAGCCCCACCAGCAATAAAATAATCGTGTACGGAGCGCGCGCGGCCAACTGCGGCCAACCCTCGCAATAACATATTTTATACCATTCCCCCTCGAAAAAGCTACTTTTACTCACGGAAAACAGTGCGTAAAAGTAGTCTTTTACGCACTGTTTTGGTGTTTGAATTTAGAACACTTTAGTACATTCGACATCGACCGCGATGCTGGACAACCCCCTTGCTAATATGAAAATTACTCTTAATTCAAATCATTGTTCCGATTTTAATGTCAGCTTGTTGGCGCAGTGGCCGAGCGATTCTTCGCGAGCAGTCTGATTAAAAAAATCATTATTTTGTTTCGTTGAATATCTTTTATCGCTCAAATCTTTCTTTTTCTCGTAGTCATGGTATAAAGTATCGTTTGCAACTCTTGAATAAAACGGATTTAAATCGAGGGCCTGAATCATTCGCGTCGCTCAGGATTTAAATACTTGAATCACTCGCTTCGCTCGTGATTCAATCATCATGAATCACTCCCTACGGTCGTGATTCATTAATTAAAATCCTTCGCTTGCTCTTGATTCATATAATGGCCCTCGCTTTAAATCCGCTCTTTATTCAATCGTTGCAAAATATACTATTTCGCAATGGGGCGGTGTGCGCCCGACAGGGGAAAACAAGCTCTCCAACGACCGAACGACAAAATACAACACATCTAATTCATAAAACGTGCAAATAATGACACTTTCATTCATACATACCCTTTTTGTCGAAGAAATGTCGCGATTATTTTATTGATTCCATGATTATTTGTACACAAGTCGTAAATACAATCGAATAAAATGCCAATAAACTAAACAAAACCGTATATTTTGGTCCTTTGAAAGTCAGCACTAATTACTATAAGTAAATTAAAGAAGTTGAACTCAGTATCTACGAATAAAAATCCTTTTAGCATAACAATTTTCAAATTTCAACAAAAATCAGAATCACATAACACGACACCACTCCCGTCGAGTTGCACTGTGAGACTGAATGAAATGAACTAAATAGATTACTGACTTAAAGAACGATGAAGTATGAGCTAGTGTTGAATGAACTAAACATAATGTAGTTTGTGATTGGTCGCCCGGGGTTGAGCTAGGAGCTGTGGCTGTTCATTAGTAACGCGCCATCTATGTAAAACATGAGCAACATTAGCAAATAGCGCCATCTTCTGTTGAAAGTGGCATCAATAACCACATAGTGTTTTTAATTAGTTTATAGTGTTTGCTAAAAGATGGCAGTATAATTGTATCTTTGATTTAGTGTGATTTAGTGCCTCTGAAATAACGTGTCTAGTAAATAAAAAGAATGGACTAACGAAAATTTTAATATTAAGAAATTACTTAAAAATATCTGCTACATTAAATAAAAAAATAAGTATTGCGAAAGGTCATTGCACCTGTGTCTTGCCTGTTTCGCATCTAACTTCAGTCCATTCGATGCTGACATTTACACACGTCAAAAATGGAGGAGGAACGTCTTTTCGATGAGAGAATTTCTATTCGGGATTCAGCTCGGCCTCTTAAAAAATATGGAAGTACCTGTAACCACATGAAAAGGAACGAAGAATACATCAAGCATGTGATGGCAAAAGGCGATACGTTGCAAGGGCTCGCCCTCAAATATGGTGTTACCGTAAGTGTACTAACATCGCAATAAAAGTGTTATTATCTCGTTTAACTCTTGAGGGTTTGAACGGAAAGAGTGTTAAATGTGTCGTTTGGTTGTTGTAGATGGAGAAAATTAGGCGGGCGAATCGTTTATTCGCTACGGACAGTTTGTTTTTGCGGGAGTATTTATTGATTCCTGTCACCAAAGATTCTCCGTTCTACGAGAATGGTGAGCGAGTGACGGAGCTGCCCCCGCCGAACCACCGTGCGTCGATCTCCGGCATGCCCACAGGAGACTTCTCCCCAGGCAGCCCGGACGAAAAGAAAAGCTTCGACGAGTTCCTCAATAGACTGGACTCTTCACTTGCTGATATCAAGAAGCATGTAGAGAAGACCAAGGAAACTAGCGAGTGAGTACCTAACATTAACTCTTATCATTATTATTCAGGCCTTTATTAAATAAATAGATTGAAACCAAAGATTTTAGTCCTTTGTAAATGGAGATGCTTGAGAAAAGGAATAATAAATGCATTCAAATAATATTGAGCAATAATATTCCATCCACATAAGTGCTCCAAACACTTCATAAATATCTTGTTAACTTAATTAAGAATATTGACAAATAATTTTCATTTTTGCATCATCCCCTAAATTCAAATAGCGTAAAAGTACAAAATGTATTATTAGAATAGGTACAGTTTTTGATAAAATAATCTCAATATTGAGTAAACAAATGTGGAAGGTGTCTGCTCTTATGATAAATTGTGTTTGTATAACATTGATAACTGCGTGCTTATTTGATGTTCGGGGGAATATGTATGTATGCCGCAGCCTGTTATCAGTACTGCGTCTATTGAAATATAGAATATTCCAACATTTATTGGGCAAATAACACAGAATTCCATTTGCTAAAATATAAAGTTACAAATATTTTTCTTTGATTGCAAATAAATTGCAGTCCAATCAAATAAAATGCTCTTCGAATGTAAGGATAAGTAACAAATGTGTAAACAAAATTAAATAACATTTGCTCTGCTAGTTTTAATTGTCGTAATTATATTAGAATTATTGCTTCATTTGCATTATTTAATGCTTATTGTGTCTGCAGCTAGGGACACATTATTTATTAATTATACTTTCACATGTGTGGGCCTTTCCCCTAAAGGGGTACATATAAGTATGTAGTTGCTGCTATGTAATTGATTGCATATGGTAGTCAGGAGTTCAGGACTGAATGAAATCAAATTAATTGTAGTGAGTTAAATAATTATGTCAGGAAAATGTACTGTAAATTACCTATATAATTACAGTAACCCAAACATTGCTATAATCTAAATTTAAATTTTCCTTTGTACTGTTAAATTATGATATAAGTTGAATATTTAAAAGAAAACAGTTTAATATGCTGTGGGTTTACTGAACAAATTAAATCTAATCGTGGCAGCTTACTGCAAAACATGAAAAGGAAAAATATTGATTCAACAAACAAAGTCAAGGCAACCATCATTGATTTTTTCATTGTTTGTTGCTCTAAGAGATGGTTCTTACCACTTTGTTTAAAATTCCCTTTATAGGACATCTCTTACTTTACTGTAGAAAATGATAAAGAAAATAATTGAAAAACTAATTGTGTGACAAAATTTAATGTTTATAGTTATGGCTACAATTATTTTTACCAACATTGTAGATCCATTCTTAAATAATTGTTTCAAATACCTAAATCTTCACAAGCATTGCACTACCAGATTTGGAAATAGAAACACAAGAAAGTATATCCTACTTTTTTATACTGTAGAAACAAAAACCGAAGAACACGGCACTGTTGGCGCAGTGGCTGAACGTTTGACTGCTATGTTGCGTGTTCTGGTTTCGATTCCTGCACGGAAAAAATATTTGTTGGCTGGATCTAGAGCTTTGTGTGTTTATGTATGTGAGGTTGGCGATAGAATTCGATAGTACTATTGTACAACTATCATTCTTCATTTCCTTTTAAGTGCACATGCAAAAAGTAAAAAAAAACCTTTTAAAAAAATGAACAACCAACTACTGTTCCGTAGGTATATTAAATCGATTACGTGATTCATAATTCGCTGTCGGACCGGTTGAGAAATGTATCGAGTTATATTATGAAGATTATAGTGATAGTTTCATATCTCATAATGGAAGTAATAATGCCTGATTTCAGTCCAATATTCCTAGTGGGTTCATTGACACGGCTCGATCTTTTCTAGATCAAGAGACGTTTATCGGGAATCGAAGACTTCTCCTTGCCAGAGAAAGTATGGCCTTAGCCTTGGCTGTCATGCTGGGGTCGCGGCTGTCATATCAGGTAACCGCGACTCCGGAACGTCAAGGACACGGTGACTATAAAAGGACACCGTGGATTTTAGTCAGTACGAGTCTGACAGTCCCTCCAGTCCCTCTCCGAGTGGGAGGACTCATTTGATGATTTTACCACAATAAAAAAGCCTAGCCTGATATTTGTAAATACTTGAGTTTTGTAGATCTTTGCAACAGTCGCTATGATACGGGTCAGAAAGTCAGGCAGTCAGTCTTGCTAAGGCGGTTGTGGTCAGAGAGACAGGAGCACCATGTAAAATACTGATATTCAGTAGCATCCAGTAAGAAGCCGATGAAGCCAAACACTTGGGGATAGACTAGAAGAACATAATTCCGAATGAATTGATTCTGTTTAGCACAATGGTTAAAACTTACACGTTATTAGCTAATTGTTCTAACTTCCACGGGCCATTGTTGTTTGCGCAGTCGATAATGATTTTGTAGTAATATACTGCTAATTTGCTTAGTAACTATTTACAGCTCTTTGTGGAAATCACCCATACGGCATTATCTGGTGTGATTCTGTTAGGACGGTTCATACGCAGCGTCGTCGGTACCGCAGCTTGTAGGTATTTAGTGGATTTTCAACTTAATAATAATCTAGGCATAACGTTGAAATTCTTGGGACACGCTCGGTGTCAAAGCTGCGCTGTGCTTGTTGCACATTGTGCGTTTCTTCTACATCAGTTTCAATTATTAATTTTTAGTTTCCTTCTTAATTATGGCTGAGAGAACAAATGGTATTTTTTTGGGAAATACTATTGTCGTTATTCATTTTATACAAACATGTTTTGGAAACCCATGCTATCACAACAGGAAGTCTATTATCAGTATCAAACTTACGAACCACAATAGAACATACGAACAACAACTATTTTTCTATGAAACTATTTCATAGCGTATCCAATGTCTAATGATAACTTAAATTTTACGAAATTAAACGAAACGAAACGAATTAAACGAAATATTATCATCTTTATTCAGATAAAGAACCTCAGATTTATTTTTTCTCACTGTGGTCAGCTTTGAGAACCCACTGGTTAGCAAGATGCTGTGCACTCAACGCCTTGTAATAACGTTTCATAGTTTCGTCGATGGTTTACGGTTACGGAGACAAGTTGCTACACACATTCTGAAATGAATGTGTACTTTCCTTTTAACGTAATTGTTTCCGTAATCAATCATGGACCACCATACATTTCAGCTGTGTAATAGCCTGGAACCACCTTCTCACAATAAAAACTGTTGATTAGTTTGTTCCCCGCGACTGCGCGAAGGTCGTGGTTACGCTCGCGTTCAACACTTTCTATGCGCGAGCGCAGTCACATGACAGTTGCTTCCTTTCTTGTTTACGTACCTACACCGTTCAACGGACGATTATATTCGTTTTATGAAAGTTGCGCTGAATGTACCATTTTGGGGTAAATATACATCTATGACATCAGTTTTTCTTGTTATGCTTTATGTATTTTTCTTTTAAGTCTCGCATTCGCATGCGGGCGTGCCTATATCGAATTCTTTGGCATGACTTGACCGTATTTAAATTAAAATTATGCAATGGCAGCTCGTTTGTCGAGATACGTCACAAAAAGGTTTTTATGTAAAGGCATTTGAAATAAGAATTATGTTAATTGGGTAGATAATAATCTAATGATGATCAGTAAGATGAAATAGCAGGTTTGGATTTATTGCGTGTGGAACACTTTGAAAAGCTTTCAAAGATTTGACTCACTTATTGTGGTCTAGCTTGTGTTGCTCCAGGCACTATCTGCCTGTCGATTGAGGTCCAAAAACGGCTTAATAGGTTGAAAAACTACTTAAGTATAATGTACTAAAAAACTGTGTCAGGTTTGTTACCAAAATGAAACTGAATTTGTACCATCGAAACCGGTTTACAACGTGTCCCATAATGATATCTCTATTACATACAGAAATATTCAGAATACATAATCATGTCGAATCGATAAAAGATTCACTTCATTCTAAACCTTTTATAGGTAAGTAGGTAGTCAAGTTATGAACTGACCTAACACTTTGTCTAAAACGTCCACCTTTGGTCGCCACATTAGCCATATTGTAATTAAAATATGAGAGATTTTAGTTAATCGAAGTTGATCTTACCTGTGCATTCTGGATCTAGAGAATGAGCCCTTGTCTTAAGTTAAATTGAATTTCGTTGCGGGATCCAAGACAGTTAAATTTTCCTGGACTTCATCGAATTTAACTGTCTTGGTATGTTTCTGCTGGTTGCCCTGTTAATTCTGACTTTCAAGAGTTGCAGTGGTTTGGGAATAGTGGGTATTGAAGAAAGACCAGAATATTTATAATCTCTGGATGACTTCTGTATACTTTATTCGTTAGTTGATATTTTCGACTTTTCTTACAGTAGCTTGATATTTTTTTAAACCACCCGTTATTATTTAGTTATAACTAGCTGCCCCGACAAACTTCGTACCGCCTTTTTTTCTCACCTTTTAAACCTTCCCTGGACTTCCAGAAATTGTTAAAAACTAAAATGAGCCAAATCGGCCACGCCGTTCTCGAGTTTTAGCGAGACTAACGAACAGCAATTGATTAATTTAATAAGAAGATAAATGTTAACGAAACGCAATTTTCGCATAACATAAAGATGTAACTACACAACGAAAGCATTGTTGTTGACAAACAAGTTATGAATAAAATATTCTACAACGATCGATAGACTAGTATTGAACTTAAACTACCCAATGATATCGTGCATGCAACCTTATTGCGAATTTGTGATGCAGTTGAGCGGACAAATGCATCAACTGCATGCTAACTGCATCCTAAATTCTTTACCACACCAGCATTGCATATGTTTAGAATAATGTACATACTTCGTTATGGCAGAAGTCCCACTACCTTTGTTTAACCTTGTCCTTCGTTGTTGTATTTAATGTATGCGTTTATCAATTTTTCACGATTTTGTAACTCTAGAGGTCATTGTTGATATGGCCACTGTGGAGATGTGACACATTTGGAAGAAATATTCAACATTTACGAGTAACTGAGACCGATTTACTTAAAATAGCCTTTTAGATTAAGGGTCAGGGGTGCCCCTCTAGGGTCTGCGCCCTGTGCCTGGGCACCGATGGCAAACCTCTATTTTCGGCACTGCAGAAGAGACTAGTGCTACTCGCATTTAAATGTAGAACCTAAGATGACTACAACACTTTAAAATATCTCAGTATAAATAAATGAACTTGGTTATCCTTGGAAATTCAAATAGCATCTTCTTAGTACCGTTTGGAATCAGCACCGATATACTTATGACTTTTAAACCGTCACCGCACATTAGTTCTCGCATTGCCAACAAATTAACTCAATACTCGATTGCTCCATTGCTAACGACAATATTAAAACTGGCGTGAGTGTGGAGTAATGGGCGTGATCCTGTAGACGTTGGTCCACTTTGGACTGCCAAGAAGGGGAGCGTGCGGTATTGCAATAACCCATTTTCGTTCGTTGATGGGCTAACGCTGATGGATTATTTACTTTCGTCATAACTCATAAGTCTTTGGGAGTGACGTATTTGAATTTGCGCAAATGGATTCTCAGCATGACAGTGTAAACTAATGGATCGATGAAATGACGTGATCTTCAGTTGTAGTAAAATAGTCAGGATCCACATCCACTATGTGGATCGGTTGGTTGTCGTAGAGATACCTATGCAATGTACATAATTATGTAGCGCTTTGTACGACTTTAATAATTTTGGGATCACATGACAGTTGTTGTTGTTTAACCACGTTTAACCACTAACTGCGTGATCCCAACTTTTTACGGCGAAATGTTGTACAGCCCCAAGTGATCGGTTACGAGGAAATCGTCTAGGTTTATTGAAGTTTGTGATGTCTCATAAGAAGTTTTATCGTCTCATTGTCTTCTCTTTTCACTTAAATCGCTTTATTGTTCCTAGAATATATGAATATATTTATGTGCTGATAGATAGTTCTTTGTCTACCGTTCGTCAAATTGAAAACGTTTACACGCACATATTAACTGTTTTCGCAAAGATAGTAATTCTAATTAATGTGAAACGAGCGTATAAAATCATTTATTGTAGAATTAATTTCGAAACGAGAAATATGCAGACTTGCAAGAATAGTTTTATGAAGAAACTATGTGTCATATGATTAATGGTCGGTTTGCGTTTAGTGAGTGTTCCAATACGTTGTGTAAATGTTATGTAGAGTTGATATTAACTGTGATATAGCTTCCGAAGTCATTGGCCTTATCATGCAGCTGTCGTTCCCTTATCTATCACATTGCGGGGCCGACTTGCCGACTCATGGGATATTACTAGTAATAAGGGCCATTTGGGACACGCCTGGCCAAATTGAGTCTTAGCTCGTACTATCTCCGATATTATAATATTTGAAAAAGAGCTTTGTACTCAACCGTAAATGTTTTATTAAAGTTACAAACATCAAATTGAAAACATGATCTAATCAGTCTGTGATGTTCCCGCTGCTGAGACACAGGCCTCCTCTCCTAATTTAGAATAACTTTCTGGAAATAATTTAATAAATAAAAAAAAACTTGAGACAGTAGGTACTTCCGTCACGTGTCCAGCTAAGAAGTGGAATTGTCCTGCCGGAGTCTGTGTTTACTGAAGGTGAGCTAGGGACAACCTTAGAGTTTTTAAGTCAAGAGTGATTAGGTTACATTTAGGCAAGCGTGCTTAACCATCGACACATTGCTTGCCATCAGGCGAGATGGTAGCCGACGAAAGCCTAGTAAAATTCTGTAAAACACATTGCGTTTTATCTTCAGTTATGAATGGTTAGAATAGTTTAATACCTATTTCCTCAAAATCACTGAACTTTGTCCTACACCCATGTTTCTATGATCAATGAGCCACAATCACAGGCGATGGCCTGTTTCATTCTGAATCACCCCGTTTTACGTAGATAATTTTCAGAAATATGAAGCGGTTTTCCCGCCCCACATTTCGTTTCATTTCCTCCTACCAATTTAGTTTCACTTTGCAGCCCGTTGATGTTGTTATGGGACGGCTGCCCGCTGGAATAATGACTACGTAGGCATTTACTTGAGGATGTTGTGACGTTCTGTATGATAAAAATTTGATAAATTAACCTTTAATTTATGATTTGTGGTTTCCCTGAACTGTGTCGAGATAAACACTGAAAACGGAATGATATTTTTAACGAGAGAGTTACATGATTTATGTTATTGCGACTTTTAATAACTACTGTGTTTACTCAACAGCCAGCCTGAGCTTCGTTTTATTTGCAACTTATTTTTCCAATTTATTAGATCCTCAAAACAAAAATATACAGAGAGCCATAGAGCTGAGGTCTCGAAACTTTGTACAATTAATACGGTCAAACTGTCAAACGTTGAATGTGCTGAAATTAAAGACTCAATTAATCTTAATCTACTAGACTAAACTGTATCCAAGGTTTAAAGTATAGACCGAACATAGCCTAGCGAGAACCTAAAGCAATTAAGGCCAAAAGACAAAGACCCTAAATATATTCCGTCGCCGTAGTTCTTGGAAAGTCTCGTGAAACTAGATAAACAAACAAACAGTATCGATTGATGACTAGACTGCAGACGGCTAACGTAACTCGTCGGCTTGGGTGAGACGATTATGTGTGACATTCATAGGTTCTTTAAAAAAATTTTTATTTCAGCACAAGTAAACCTAATAAAAGTCTCGTGGTCGTAGCGAGCTGCGGCCTGAAAGATTATCATAACGATGAGTAAAGTTGGTGAGCAAATGTTTTCATAACACTCTGTTGACTGTTGCCAGTTAAGTCCGCTGAGTCGTTGACCGATATTACCATTTTGTTTTTAACAACCGGTTGTATATATGTTTGTTAAATATTACTATTTTCTCCAACTCTTCATCTACATATACAGGGTGAATTTTTCAACTGGGCGTGGATGGCTACTTTCGAAACTATGAGGAATATCGAAAAACGTTGAAAGGAGTCTCGAGACCGATTTTGACAAAAACTAAAACTGCATCATTGAATTTTCGAAAAATCAAAAATCCTGGCCAAGAATCGAAGCCGCTGATTTTGGAAAAAAAATCACACCCTGTATTATTACACCGTTCGATAGTGTTGCTAATAAGGATCAAATTCTGGGAAGTAATCATATACGGCAAACTTAAGGAAATGGCAGATTTTTATGAAATTGCTATTTTTCCATGTTACTTTACATCTACTGAGCCATAATTTATTCGAATTTATAAAATTCCATTGTTTTCAATGTCTCACTGGATTTGACGTTTCAACAATCCCCCTGTACTTAGCAATACGGCATTATCGAGTTGAACTAAAAATAGCATTATTTTAAAGAAGAAACGGTAACTTATGTTTCAAATACAGTCTTTGCCTTGAAGATTAATCAGTTTTTTTGTAATTATACGTTTTCATTAAGTTTGACGTATATGATTACTTCCCAGAATTTGATCCTTATTAGCAACAGTATCGAACGGTATAATAATACAGGGTGTGATTTTTTCCCAAAATCAACGGGTTCGATTCCTGACCAGAATTTTTGATTTTTCTAAAATCCAATGATGCAATTCTCTATTTCAATAATGATGCAAACTCTGCTCTTTATCTTATACAGTGCTGACATCGTCAAGTGTCTGATCAACACCAAGTTCCATCTATATGCTGATGATCTACAGATGTACCTCTCCTTCTGCGCCCGGGATACTGCGGAAACAGTAAGAATTATCAACGGAGACCTTGAAAGAATCTCTGATTGGTCCAGGAGGAACTCCCTGGTTCTGAATCCAGCCAAATCAAAGTATATTGTGATGGGGTCCAGGGATTTTCTAAGCAAAATGCTCACTGTTAATCTGGATCTCCGCATTGATGGTTGTGCTATAGAGAGGGTTCTGGAAGCCCGTAACCTAGGTGTAGTTTTTGACGGACAGTTAAACTTTGAAACTCACATTCTGGAAGCTGTGCGTAACTGCTTCTACCGACTCAAGCTTCTTTATCGTGTCCGTCCCTACATAAGTGTGGATATGCGAGTAATGCTTTGTGAATCACTCGTCCTAACTAAGCTAAACTACGCTGACACTGTGTATGGGGCGTGCATTCTCGGTAGAAGTCAGAAGTTAATCCAGCGGGTACAGAATGCTTGTGCTAGGTTTTGCTACAATGTGCCGCCCAGAACCCATATCACTCCTTTTTTAAATAAAGGTAATTTAATGAGAATGTCAGCGCGGCGAAAGCTTCACCTGGCTACCCTACTCTTTGGCATCATTCTCAGTAAGAAACCAGACTATTTGTATAGGAAACTGTCTTGGTCGCGCGATGTTAACCAAATAAAAACCAGAGCATCATCATACCTTATGTTGGCTTCCTCCCACAGAACTGCCGCTTTTCGTGGTTGTTTTAAGTTCGCTGCTAGTCGCTGCTGGAATGATCTCCCGCCACCTCTTCGTGATCTAAAATCAGTTGGTACTTTTAGGATCAATTTTAAACGTTATTTACTCCAACAGCAACTAAGTACCAATTGATAACTCAATGTGTTTTGTACGCAATTCGCAATGGTGACTGGGGCGACATATTTATTGGGGATAGCGGATACCTGTGTTGTGATGCACAATTACGTCCGTATTAATTAATATATTCGTACAATCTAGCGACAGTTACTGAATATTCGTCTTTTCTTCTTGTTTGTTTTACTCCCAGCACAGTAATCATTATAATTATTTAAAATCTTTATCACACACTATTTTATAATTTAACACTCACTTGTAATATTAATGTTTTGGTTTTTCTCTTCACGTAATGAATGACATAATAGTTTGCGCCCGCGTCTGTTTTAGTGTTGCCATCCCTTAGACACTCATGGCATGGACAAACTTACGTCGGGTGTCGATTTGGTATTTTTTATTTATTTATTTTTTAGTTTAATTATTATTGTTTTTTGTTTTATTATTTATGTAGGTACGTATCTGACCGTGACTTCACTTTGGGCCCTACCAGAAAACCAGCGCTGTGACAGTTAATTGTCACAGCACATGCTGAGGTAGGAGCCTTTTGGCCTCGCACAGGACTAAATTGTTTATGTTTTTTTTATTTTACCTTTGTTTTTCTTCTATTGATTTTTGTTTTTCTATGTTGTTTATTTTCGTGTAATTTTGTTTATTTTGTCTTGTGTGTGTCACAATAAATCTCTTTTCTTCTTTCTTCTTCTTCAATTTTAGTTTTCGTCAAAATCGGCCTCGAGACTCCTTTCAACGTTTTTCGATATTCCTCATAGTTTCCAAAGTAGCCCTCCACGCCCAGTTTAAAAATTCACCCTGTATATTTTAGCGCCTCCTATGTCTTACCACATTGTTTGGAGACAAAAGATCTGGCAATTCTGGTCAACTACTTAGATATTTTGATTCACATTTTCGGCTTTTTCTTGTTGTTTGTTTATGTTTAATGGATTTGCTCTTGACCTTAGTCTAGGTCAGGAGTGACTAAGATAAGGGCCACAAGATGGAGCGAGATTACCCAGAAGAAGCCTGTTTGAGAGAGAGAGAGAGATTTAGGATCTGGAGGACTTAGAGATTAGGGTTGTATGCGTTCGGAAACACAGAAGCAGGCAGAGAGTTCCACTCCTTCGCTGTCTGCATTTAAAAAGACGTTTGGAAACGCTATGTGGTTTGTGGGGTTGGTTGTGATGCATATTAAACTTTAGACGTATATCACACCGCGGGTGACCCCCGTTAAGTTCACATCTCTGTCACATTGGGAGCTGCGATCGATTTGATAGACCCCACCACCGACTTCGCACATAGCGTAAATAGCTATGCTTTGAATCGTCTATCTAGATGTAGAGCGATACGCGAACAAAGAAAAATCTTGTACGAAACGGATTGCAGTGCATCCGCATCGCTAGCAAAGGAAGATTTATAATATAGACCGTGCCTGATCCGTGTCTGGCACAGCTCTTCTGTGGACACAACGTGTCTAAGTCTATTTAAAATATTTACAGCAGAAATTGTGCATACGTGTCTTGGTTTGAACGGTGCGGTTGTGGATTAATCATCCTGTATTCCTGAATGACTTTTTTCCTATAATTCATTTTTTCATAGAAGAATAAGAGTGAAGTCACTTCTACGAAGCCTTACAAGTAGTCATAATTTTGAGAATAAAACCTTTAAGTGTGCAGTCCATGCAGACACGAATAGTAAGAACTAGCTCACTTTCCAATATTTATGCAGTTCTCGATTCCAATTCCTAAGAAAGCACTTTCTTTCACAATTACTTTGGTTCAGGGTTGGAACGTTGCCCGATAAATTGTGAACTTGCCTCCGTAACATTGTTACATAATGCCGCTTCCAACGAAATGTAGGTTTACGGAAGTACTACTTTGTAATTAAAATGTCTACCCTTTCAAATTACATCACGGTTAAGGTCAAGTTGCTTTTTAATGAGTGAATGACTGATTGTTACCTTTATATCTGTCATTATTGAGATTATGAGTCAGCTGTGCTTCGTGGTACACTATGTCGTCGACGCGTTTGGTCGCATATGTTGTCTGCTATTGTCATCCCTTTGTGAACGCTATGTCCAATAGCCGCTGGTAGTGCAAGGAGATATCAACTCTATCACCAAGCAGATTAAAGGCTTATAGGAAGGTTCTAACCTTGTTCAAAGACGTTGAGAACCTCTAATCCGTTTTCCAACCGATTCTATCAATGTGCCGTCCGGCAGTTTGCAATTCATCAATCACAACTTCAGATATTTTAATACTTACATTATTAAAACCCTCAAAGGTCTATCTTTTTTATTAAAGTATGTCTTGTTTAAATTGTTGTTTTTAATTGTTAGTAATGACTGTAATTTATTCTTCAACCCACTCCTCAACATGTAGATTTTTTTAACGCTACGCATGGTAGATCACTACTCATATCTATAGTGTTATTAATAACTAGCTGTGCCCGCGACTCCGTTCGCGTGGATGTCGGAATCGAACAATGTATTTTTTTAGTTCGAAGCCCTTAATTCTGGCCACGTTTTTCATATAAACCCTATATTTAAAATTTTCTAAGATTTATCAAGAATATTTGACACTTCTATTCCAGGTTTATGTACGAGGGGCGTTCAATGTATTCTCGGTATCGGGGTGATTCGATATTATTGTGGGTAATTAAAATATATCATTAGCTAACAGCATTATCTGAGAGTATTTATATAAAATTTCATGTTGATAACTTCATTAGTTTGTTTTCTACCTCCAGTCAACGACGACGAAAATGACTGACGCGACAATGTTGAAGAAAATTGAGCATCGTGCGGTGATTAAATTCCTCACTAAACAGGAAAATCTCAAAAAAATATTCATGAAGAAATGATAGCCGTTTATTAAGACTCTGTTCTTTCATTGTTGACCATACAGAAGTGGTCAAGTGAATTCAAAAGTGGCAGGGAAAGCATCGAAGATGATCCCCGCCCAGGTGGGCCAATCTCGGCGGCTATCGAAGAAAATGTGAAATTTATCGAAAAACTTGTATGAGAAGATGCACTTGTAAAAATCAAGATATTGGCAGGAATAACTAAGCTATCTGTTGGTACTATACATACTATACTAAATGATTATCTCAACCTTATAAAAAATAGTGCAAGATGGGTGCTGCGCTTGCTCACTCAGCTTCAAAAGCCGGCGCAGATTCACTCTTGTAATGAGTTTTTAGAGCTGTGTGGCGACGATCCGGCAAGTGTTTTCGAAAAAAAAGTTACAGGTAATAAAACGTGGGTTTATCACCATGACCCTGAGAGTAAACAGGAGTCTATGCAGTGGTACAATAAGGGATTAGACCCTCCGAAGAAGTTCAAAGTCACTTCTTCCGCTCGCAAAATCTTGGCCACAGTTTTCTGTGATAATAAAGGAATACTATTGATTGAGTACACAAAATTAGGTGAAACTATTAACGTAGAAAAATACTCTACCACTTAATGCCCTTTGAGTGAAGCAATAAAAGAAAAAAGAAGAGGAAAGCTGGCAAAGAATGTGTTGCTTTTTCACGACAACACACCGGTTCACACTGCGCGGCTCTCCAAGGCTGCTGTACGAGAGTACGGGTTCGAGAAATTTAACCACCCACTCTACAGCCCGGACCTGGTCCCCAGTGACTCCTTTTTATACCCAAATTAAAAAAAAGACCTCAGGAGAAAGCGATTTGTTGATGATAATGAGCTCAAGTCCGCTGGTAATGAGCATTTTTCGGGCCAAGAAGAAAACATTTTTTTTCAGAGAATAGAAAAACTTATTTCGCGATCTAACTTATGTATTCAAATCATGGGAGACTATACTGATAAATACATTTTTTTCGAGTTTTTATCTTTTTTCTAACATACCCATACCGAGAATACATTGAACGCCCCTCGTAGAACTATTTTTCCTAATGCCCGCTCTATGCACTCCACTCCACTCCCTTCCGTTCCGTTCCACTCCCTTCCGCCCCACTCCCCTCCCCTCCACTCCCCTCCGCTCGGAGTGGAGTGGAGCGTCCACTCCACTTCGCTCCATTCCAGTCCATGCCAGTCCATTCCGGTCCATTCCAGTCCATTCTTATTATGTGAACCGATTACGTGCGTTGAAATATGTATTTATTTGAATAATGTAGTTTTTATATTCGAAGTTAGATCGCGCGACTGACGTACGAAATCAATGTGTGAGACCAAAGTGCACCCGTAATTTTACTTTCTGAACACTTTAAATTCAAATATCTTTTGATAGACTGAACCGATTCCAATGAAACAAAAACTAAATTCCTCTCCAAGTTACGCTTAATCGTTGTGTATAAAAGTTATCTACATTAATTTCGTACATTTTATGTGATACCTGGACAAATACACAGACAAACAGATAAACAGACAAACAGACAAAAATTCTAAAAATGCTAGAAATGGGTTCTATTGGTTGTCCTTTAATACCCTGGCTATATTTTTTGAGTTTTTTTTTAATGTACAAAAATAACTTTTCTACAGTTTTATTATATGTATAGATAGAAGATAGATATAGATAGATAGATAGATAGATAGAAGATAGATAGTTTACTCATTGTTTTCTATATTGAAAACGTTAAGTAGTACTCGTAAATCAATGAGTAAATACTCGCAAGAATGTGTAACAGTATTAATATTCTTGATAACATCTCGGTGAGATCTGATTTGTTGATTAAAATTGCTCGTGCAGATGTTATTATGCAGATTCTCCGCTTCGCCTCCCTGCGTTCACAAACGTGGGTGGAAATGTCAAGCGCGACGTACTAAAGATAAAGTAATTTATCAAAGAATAGGTATTTAGATTAGTTAAGCTTCTAATGGAGAGAAGTTCATTAAAAATCTATTATTAATATTTGAACTCGAGTTCGCGTGACAATGCACAAAAGATTCATTTCGTTAATTATGACACGGGACAATTTGGTGTCTGGGACCTAATTGCCACCTGATGTTGAAACTATTTAAAACGATCAACATTCAAAATAAAAGTGAAGTTCACACGATCATTTTGATAATTGGACCCTTGGACCACATTGCTTTGTAGTGCACATGGAACCTTGATCATGGTGCATAGTGTTGACACCATTGGTACCACACATAACAAGTATTGCAAAATTATATTCTATACATAAAACTTATTTAAGTTATGTCTATTGCTAACATATTGTATGTTAGTTACCAATGCACGAACAACAAAAGACTAATAACTAAAACCGACAGCCGTGCCCTTCGAATTCGCACCAAATACTTCATAGAAAACAGAACTTTTCCATACTGGTATAAGAGTTAGTTTCCCTTGAACATGCAATCGGAAGTCGTGAGTGTCAATTGTGCAGTTGGTTTTATTCCGCCGAGTGGTTCTAAAAATAAGATTGTTTGTGTGTGGGCTAGTTTAGTGCTGATCCCGTGACCGGACCTTCGTGGTTATGCGAGCTAATGCGAGGGGTATCGTATATCGCTCACGGGAAACGCTATTAAGGATCTCTAAATTCCGGAATTCCTTTTACATGACGATAGATACCTATATAATATTTCTCCTGGCGATATCAATGCTACACTGAATCATAAAATAAATTTATTTAGATTTCCTTTTTGAGCAATGTAAAATTGGTATTTGTAATTGCTTCAGGATAAAACAATCAAACAATTTATAAAATATTGAAAAACAGTTTAAAACAATCAACCGGCTCGGGCTCTTCTGTAGATAAAGTACACAATATGAATTCGATAAAAGCTTTGTTGAAAATTCGTCTTTCATTTTGTGAAATTCGTAAATCAGGTATCGATTCAGGGTGCTTAGATTTATCTCGTAGCCTTGCCCTGGACCGCTGCCAGTATCCGCTTATATCAAATACTGGGTTATGACTGTGGCAACGCGTCATTTCCGAATTCCTGCCTTCTCGTGACTTGATTTTGAGAAAAATAATCTTCTTTTAACTGCGTGAGTAATTAGATTTATAATATCGGCTAAGCTTAGACGAAAGTGTATTTTCAGCGGGAAAATTTTATTTCAGTCTTCTTAGAAAATGAGTGCAGTAAATACGATATGATGTTTTCTCATTGTCTCGTTCTCTTTAAATATAACATCCGTTATCTTAAGTTCTGTGATGATAAACATTGCTTTAATAAGACAAAGGTCTAAGGTTGTTTGATTGTGATAAAACTAAGAGTAAATGACATTGCCCAAGACTACGAATCCAAAGCCAGCATTTTTCCAAGGACCTTCGGGAATCCAACGCATCTGCTATCAAACGATGCGATCTCAGTAGCATAGTCGGTCGAGCAATACTTATAAAGCATCAGTGTTCCAATCCAAGGGAAATAAAAAAAGGGTTAATTTGGTATATGCGACGAGTGCACACAACATAAACATGAACACAAAATTTCGTCTCTCTCACCTCATGCTGTATTAAACACCTCATATTATGTACTATAACTTATCCATGCTCATTTACCTTTTCCAGATTCGTAAAAGACCTGGAGGACGGTTTCGTGCGGCACCGGCCGACGGCTCGTCTCCGGCAGTCGGCCTCCATGGGTGCGTCCACGTCCTACAACGAGGTGATCCCGCCGCCGCTGCCGCCGCCGCCTGTGAGCCTCACACAGGGCCGCCGCGTTGACACCTCGCTGCGACGCCTCGAGAGGGCGCATGACGACCTGTTCCAGTTGTAGCGGCCGAGGCAGCGCAGGTAAGGTCTTATGACCCTTCAAACATTATAAAAAGCCTAACACACTGTCCCTCCTCCTAAGAAGCTTCTTAGGTCGCGTCAGATCAAATTTGGTGAGATTTTAGACCTAGCTAAGATCAAAACTACCGTCAGTGCGACCAACTTAAATATATCAGTCGTAGGCCGTTACCGTGGCAGCATTTGAGAATCATTATTAGATTAATCTATTTTGCCAGGATGTTCTATGATCGCCTTTTTGTTGCCTTTGGCTAAGGAAAAAAAAACCTCGACCGTGAAATCGGGTTTGGTCAGTAAATACAACTTTATATAATGCAAATCCCGACAACCGGTGTACATTCTGGGTAAATTCTAGAAAATAATATGCTAGGAAAGTTCTTAAAAGTCTTAAATGGGGAAATAAAAGTCTTCTATAGATAGTTGATGTAAAGTTTGATCCAGAAGCCAATGCAAAATATATTTTTTTCCATACGTCAAAAAAATACGGAATGCATCATTTCTGTTTACTTAAGAAAATTCAGTGGGATTTGTATCAGCAGTAAGATTACTCACAAAATGCTTTTACAATGATTTTGATGGATTGAAACAACTCAATGTTGTTGTTCCACTCAAAATATCTGTTGACTCAGAAATGTAACAGAAAATGTAATGTTGCCATTTGTATTAAAGTACATTTTCTGACCAACATTTTTATGTTACCAATGATGTGTTAACATTTATATTATAGGATAGAGGTTTTTCTTTATTGCAATTTTCTAGTCTTTGACGTCAGCGTGGTTTCTTTTATATCTAGCTGTTGCGAGCGTCTACGCCCACATATATACGTCGAAAATTATCCCACGGGAATCTAATACCGGGATGAAAGTTATCCTATATGTTATTCTAGACTATAATCTATATCTGAGTTAAATTTTGTTAAGACCCGTTCAGCTGTCTTGACGTGATTGAGTTACAAATATTTTAAACTTTCGCATTTATAGGCGGTTTCACCTGTATCAACTCGAAAATTACCTTAAGGAAAATCGGGAAAACTATCCTATGTGTTAATCCAGATTATAAACTATCTGTGTACCAAATTCCATCCAAATTCGTTCAGTAGTTTTTGTGTGAAAGAGTAACAAACATCCAAACAAAATTTCAAATTTATAATATTAGGAGGATAGGATTAGATTCTTTCTAGATCAGTAATGCATATTTTAATGGTCCAGATGCGGTCAGTAGTGTGTGCCAATATGATGTGGAAATAGAACAGTTTGAGTTATAAGAAAAATAGCTTTTTCACACTACTTGCTCGTAAATGTCATATTATACGTCAGGCGAACCTACTGCAAAGCATAACATTATTCCCCCTCGCTCGAGCCGGGAATAATATATGTACTAAATTTCATTATTCCCGTGGGAATAATGTGATTTGAATTTGGAACCTCAAAGAAAACTGTATGAAAACTTACACCAAGGAGTCGTATCAGTAATGGCGGCCGCTGGCAGCAACAGCTGATCGCTTACAGTGGTGCCAACTTCACGTTCGAAGGTTGTCGTACCACATCAAATTTCAAAAATCGAATTTATTTCCTCGCAGTAGGTGTGAAAAGCAGAGTACGCTCCTCGGGAGTAAAGCTGCCTTGTCTTGGGCTGACTTGAATCCCTCGCTACACTAAGGATTCTTAACTTAATTCCCTCGTTTCACTCGGGAATTAACACTTGAACCTCCTCGCTGCGCTACGGAGGTTCACCCCAGAATCCTTAGTGTCGTTTCGGGATTCAATACGCCCGTGACGTAAGGCAATGCTTTACTCCCTTGGTGCGTAATCTACTATTGTTTACTTTAGATATCATTGAATTAGCTTTGAAATACTTTTATTTTCATCCACTTTGATGGATCCATTTAATTATCGTAGCTGGCCTTTGTCTTGGATTTGATTCAAACACTGTTGTACATTAATTATGCCGATTATTCTATCATAGTTATGGGATCGGTCGAGTCTAAGCCGAACACTTTAATGATTTCTCGATAGTGGGGAAAGGGGACGCAGGGTACGATGGCAAATGAAACAGAGGAAGGACTTTTTACTTTTTATTGGTGTAAAGCAATATAAAGGTCGCCGTTAGACAATGGATGCAGGTCGCTTCCAACCGGTACATGTGGAAATATAAAGGGGACTCCTATTTTCAGCAGTGGACGTCCTATGGCTGAGATGATGATTATCATGAAAGCAATCTGACCCGTGTAGTTCAAAGTTAGCATTAGGCAGGTGCTTAGGTTTTTAACACCACAAAAGTTAAAAGCAATCGATTCTATGACCACTTAACCACTTTAGTTTTTAAAAGTGTCATTACCATGACTATTATTAAGCAATTATCTTTAATCTGTGGCACATGACAGCAATTAAAATGGTTTTAGTTGTCATTAAGGCGCGTTTCCATTAGATTAGTCTTGCATACAAATATGACGTCACATTTGTATTCAATTAGATAATTTTTTTTCAAGAGTGTGCAAATTCGGTAGTGGACGCCCACGGCGTTGGATCTCCGGCCAAGTTCAAACTACCTATGTAGGTACTTGTAACTTGTATGTAGGTTTGTACAAGTAGCATACAATTTGCAACTTGTACACAAGCAACTTGTATAATAGAAACGCGGCCTTAGGCCTACGATCATTATATTGTCGCAAGACAATCTCTGGCCACCGTAGGCGTGGGCATGCGGGTGGCGAGTAAAGAGCAACTCGCTGTCCGACCATGGACCATGCGCGGGTCGACGGCGCGTCGTGTTCCACGCGCGCCTGAAAGAGCGTCAGCATAATGACGGGCCCGGGGTCTCAGAGGGCCAAAGTCTGCCGGGGTCGCGGGACTTATTCCATCACCGTGACCCTGGAATATAAAGGGCTATTGAAGGACACCGAGGATTTTAGTCAGTACAAGTCTGACAGTTAGGGTGGGAGGACTCATATGATGATTTTACCACGTAAAAAAAAAGCATTATATTGTAGTACGGTCGTGTTTGTCTGTACCGCTTTATAGCGTTAATGATACGTACGATTACTGATAACAGTGTAGATGAACTATAACCCCCGCCCACTCGGTTGTGATTAGTTCACGAATTACGTGTTTAATGAGTCAAGTCGTTTTTATAACCGTAGAAAATATTAATTATAGCTTTCATAAAAATTATTCGTATAATAAAAAGTGGTGATAACTTTGAAAAATCTTTTTGTTACAGTTGATTATAATATTATTATGATTTCTTTTCTTTATTTATTTTGTTTTTCCATAATAAATCACAATCTAGGTACTTTACGATCCAGGGCTCCGGTATCCTGTTTAGACAGTCCGACAATAACTCGCGTCTGAGTCAATTTTGTAATTCTCCGTACCGGATAGCGGCGACTATAAATCCTAGGTGCTTACCGTTATCTCCATACAAATATACTTATACCAACATTAACTCGTTCCAGGTATGCGCGGTTACAATGAACGCGATGAGCCTGCGCTGTGCTGACGTCACAGCGGTCGGTCGCCGGCGGTCGCGACAGCGGTCGCGTCCTGCGATCGTGTCGCAGACCGCAGCCGCACTGAACACTCAAGTACAGTCGGTGAGTCAGTCGTGAGGGCACTAAGTGATATTAGATTACTTTATTCTTAATGTGATGTGCTTCACTTGTGTATTACATTTAAGTCTATCTGCATGTATCGAGTGTGGTTATATTAAATTCTGAAGTAACGATTAATATTTTATCTCAATCGAAACGCTAGTCTGTTTCCTGGCGGCTATTTCTGATAAAAATCTTTTAAGACTCGGATATGCATATTCAGTCGTCGATTGCTTACGGACAAAGATCAAGTCAAGTCAAAGTCAAATGTTTTTATTTCACATAGGCCCATGAGGGCACTTATAAGACGTCGACAAAAGGTGCTCGGTTCGGGTTGGTCGATTCCATGGAGAAGAACCGGCAAGAAACTCCATGGTTACTCTTTTAAGATTGCGGCCGATCACTAAGTTTTCTATAGAACAACCGAACTGATATAGAAAGTTGTTCAATTTTGTGTATATACCATACCATATTCTGTATTGAATATAATCACACTTTTCTGATGCAGGCTGTATAGGGTGTAGCCAGAATTTATTTTTGATCGATTCCTAGAATGACTAACGGGCCAATGTAGACTATCAGCTTGTAAATATGGAACAAAGATTATCAGAAAGTTCTGTTTTGTAAAGACACAACATATGACTAAGCGTCTAAGCATGGTCTAGCTTTTATTTTTCCTAGCTTTCCAGTCTAGACGATGTCTATACGATATTTATAAGTGGTTTAATAAACCATGCTATTACTGTTGTGAAGGTGTAGACAAGTGGCAAACGAAAGCAATCAGTAGTTTTTCATAGAATTTCGACTTTATGATTTACTGTGTAAAGTTGAAATTCTATTGTATCTATAAACAGACTGTTATGAAGCTAGATGTCTGCTGTATTTGCGCCCGATAACTGTACGTTTTTTAATCTTGGCTACATTCCTATGAAGATTTCAAATTTTAACGTGTATTGCACTACGAAAATGAACTTTATTGTTATTGAAATGTCTCAAAATTCTTAACTAATTACTACATAACTATGATCTAATTAGTGTTATTAGTCACACGTTGTTTTTATATTTGCAAACTGATAATTTGTAACCTATATCTGGTTGATAAATAATTTTAGATATCACTGCGTATAAGATAATACTTTCATTACGTCTGTGTTCTACATTGTAATGAAAAATAATATGAATGAGTTATAGATTATACATTAATATTACATAGATGATGTTTTGTTTGTTTTTTCGTATGTGATGGATTAACTAAAAAACGTGATGGATTAACTAAAAAACTACTGGGCATATGCAAAAAAAACACCAACATAAAGCCTTAGCTTTAGCCTTTATCAGTAACTAAAATAGGCTTTTTTGTTAATCCATGCTTTGAAACCGCAATCGAATATTTACCAATGTATTTTATTGTATAAAAATTCAAATTAGTAAAGCTAGCAACAGATTGTATGATTCTGTGCACCAACTTATAATATCAACAAGTGTATTATCTGCGTAACTACTGAAAGTAAACATTATCTTACCGCAGTGAGCATGTACGTATGAGAGATATGTATAAAAGTATAGATATGCGTAAATACGTAGTTGACGCCCCTTGATAAACCGTTAATCTTAAAGTTCTAGATGTACTTTAATTGTGTAAACGACTGTATAAAAAAATCAATTTGGAGCTCCTTTCGTAAATTATTTGACCACTGCAGTTTTTTTTCTATTTTATTCTGTCTCGCTCTTGGTCATTACATTATACCAATGAAAACAATAAACCTTTTACTCAATTAAAGTAAATCATAAACGAGGGCCATCCACTAAGTAGGTGATCACACTACTAGTATCTAAAAGTAATGTACTAAGAAATCTCAGCCTCACGCGACTCACCGTCTTAACGTGATATAAATAGAGAAAATAATAATGTAACATTATTGTAATAAAATATCTATAGTGATATACAGTTATGGTTTGGAAACATGACACCAATTGTCAGAAATTCTTACTTTCAACTTTAAATTCTTCCTTTGAACTTTTGGCAGCAACTAAGAAATAATACAGTAAGGCCGACTATTACTTTGGCCGACTCAGCAGTCAAAAGGCGTATATATCTAGCTGTTAGGACTTTGGTCTAAGCCGTAAACGGTGCGGTGTGCGGTGCGAATAAGACGTTAATAACTTGTAAACAAGTACTCAAATTCGCCACTGGCGGCGCACCGTGGTGTGTGTGAAACTATTAAATACATTAGATCTTTCCGCTCGCCGCCGCGCTAAGTATCGCTCACAGCGGCAAAATTGTGAAAGGGTATGGTTCTCACAGAGACTCGTCAATCTATAATTTAATTAAAATAGGCAGCTTAACTCTCCAACTGCTGTTTTTTTCTTATGTAATGACAAAAACATTGTAAATAATGTTACAGAACTGTCAGTCCTTATATTGGTGGCATGTTATCAAACTCTTATCAAACGTCCCTATACCCGTTATACTTATTGTATAAATTATAAATAACTTGTGAGGCACTAAATTTGTACGTGTTGTTGAGCTTAAAGTTTATCTAAAAAATCAAGTAATAACATAAATAACTTAGTTGTAAGTAGTCTAGTATAAAATAAGTTATACTGTTTATTTATATTCTAAGATTGTCGATGTTTAAACTATTCATATGTTATAGCTTTTTATAGATGTGAAAAGCTCATGATATAAATGTGAATAATCTGAGTAATATAATTTAGATAGCATAATATACGAAACAAAAATGTCCTATTCAATAACAAAATAAAACAATAAAATACTATACATATATTATATAAATACTATTTATTATATATAATTATGTGTATTAGTCGTGACGGCATAACGTCAATGTATCCATTTTTATGTCTCCCTTGACTTATAACTAAATTCTGATATTATTATATATGTAATTATAACTTCAACTTCCAGTCATGTACCTCATCTGTCGCAATGTATGTATGTTTAACATTATTGTATATAGTCGTATACAGCTGTGTTTTCATGATAAATGTATAAAATTAAAATGTATAATATCGAAATGCTTCATTTTAAAAGAAATGTATTG
Source organism: Agrotis ipsilon (assembly GCA_028554685.1). NCBI lineage: Eukaryota > Metazoa > Arthropoda > Insecta > Lepidoptera > Noctuidae > Agrotis > Agrotis ipsilon. Next base: position 11,585,387 of record CM052973.1, on the reverse strand, counting down.
AATACGGCAACTGACATAAAAGTATGATTGTATGCCAAATATAATTGTTACATCTGAGGTCTTATTCGCGATGCTAATTCTGTGATATTTTACGAGAAATATATGTATTTCTTCTTCATTTTATGTGCACACTGCTAATATTAAGTCCGTTTCAAACCATGCGGTTTACAAAATATGAAATAAATTAATATAAAAAACGAAACAAATTAATATGCTATAACTATAGAATTACAATTTTATTAAGCCATTAATTTGAAAATGTTTATCAAACAATTTGTTCAGAACTGGCATCGATAGTAAAATCTAGAAATATTTATAATGTAGACATTTCCTTAAAAATATATAAAAAATACGAGTATCAATGTTAATAATCGCGAGTAAAATTTACGATATCAGTGCCTTGTGATAGCTAATATTACTTCCAATAGACTAGCGGTAGCAGCTATAATATAAAATTATCAAGTTCTGAATATATCGACTTGACATCTCATAAGTAATCATTGTTTAAGATAATATCTAATGAATTATTGGCAAAAGTTTAGGTCACTCAGCCTCACTTTGTCTTTTCTTTTCACACCTGTTCTGCTGGTTCAATTAATTTCATATATAATTTTATTCTGTAATTTATTAGTTACGTGGCGTGTAGCATTTCTATATTATAAACTGACTGTATAGGCAGCTGAACAGAAAAAGTGAGTGTTAAAAACAACATCAGGTTAATTTACTGCAGCATTCTAGAAATATGATTCAAACCACTTCGTTCTTTTGAACAAAATACTGCGTAAAACTCTACTATAATTACACGACTGCCCAAAAAGGAGTGCTTTGCCAAAGCATTCGATTCAGAGCTACATGTTTTGTTATACGTTTGATACGAACTGTTGCACAACGATAGTAGACGATCAATAGTTTATATTTCTTTTTAGCCCATATGAGCCTGTTCTAAAAATAAAAAAATGTAGATTATAATCTCGCATGGTTATGTATAAAGCAATGTTTTCAATCATTAAACGGTGACAACATTTTTATTATAATAAAATGTTTATGTAAGCTATGTCACGATTATTTAAATATTATTTGTTGTATGCATTTCGCCTTTTATAAAAAATTAATATTTTAAATGAACTCAATTTAAAGCCGATATTTACATGAGAAATGTAAATAAAATATCTAGTCTTTCGGTCTTTCGTAGGGCTTAGATAGTAAAAATGTTAATCATGTTTAAAAAAAGGCCATTCTTGTGATTTTCTGAATAATATTTGGACGTGTAATGTAAAGATGTAAGTCACTGTACATTTATGTATAAATTCGTTGTATAGTGTGTCAAAATTGTATAATAGCGAACAATTTGTTAAATTATCGTTTGCCGATTAGTGTATGCTTTTTTATTATCAACATCTTTTATTTATTTATGCTAGTTGAGCTTTAATAAACCATATTTTATTACTCGTTTCATGGTTGTTTTATTGAGGTTCCGCCCAATTTTTTTTTTCTGTACACAATGTCCTTGCAAATTAAAAACCTAATTGAGATTCTGAAAAATAAACCACGTGATGCAACGACACTGCACGTGTATCTTATCGTGTAGTAAATAAAGTTGGATTTCGAGTCGCTACTAAAATGCAGTGCGGTGCCGCGCTGCGTTGTGAAAGGTGTATCTTTTCGTGTAGAAAATAGAGTTCGATTTTGAGTAGCTGTATTGAAATGTGCGCGCACCGCTGTGTTTCGGTCTTTTCCCTTGGTGCTTGCGGCAACGGTCACTAGATGGCGGTCTCAAGTAAAAACTTGCATGGCACACCAAGGCCCTTTAACCGGGTTATATTTCTAGTCATTAACAGATGGCGGTATCATGCTACATTATAAGAGGATTATCTATGATTATTATTATTTATTTGTGGTCACATACAGTTGAATTTTTCAACTGGGGTTGGATGGCTATTTCCGAAACTGAGGAACATCAAAAAATGTGAAAAGGAGTCTCGACCGAAAATTAAAAGTGCATCATTGGATTTTAGAAAATCAAACCCGCTGATTTTGGATAAAAAAATCACAACCTGTGTTATTACACCATTAGACAGTGTGGCTAATAAGGATTAGATTCTGGTAAGTAATCGTATACGGCAACTTGGATATATACAAGTGCCCCCCTAATTCATACGGTGCCGTTTTGTAGATACGTTATTTTGAATAATGAATTTTATTCAAATAGGTAAAACAGTGGAATTTTACCTATTTGAATAAAATTCATTATAAATCTATCATTTCTGTTCCCAACATTGTACTAATATAAAATTCATGCTGATCATCATCTCAGCTGATCGGCCTTTACGGCCTTACTTTGCACTGGCCGCGTACACAAGGTTTACGCGGCTTTTCAATTTAGTGCGTTCTATTGATCAATAGATGGCGTTATCATGCTGAATTGGTGACAGCGCGCAAGTGCGATTGCCGAGCATAAGGTCCGGTGTTCGATTCCCATGTTGAGCATCAAAGCTTTTCAATTTCTCAGCAGTGTAGCCAAAGAGTATATTCTAGAATTTTGCCCGATTGATAGCAAAAGGGTCGACCCTATGACGTAGGGCTTAAACATCACGAAAAAAAAACGTGAAAAGTATATTTTGGTACCTTCTGCTTATATTAACCTTTTGGGTCTGTTCTCCTTGCTGCGTAAATCACAAGGTCACTTCGGTGCGTGCTATTCACCACTAGATGGCGTTATCATGCAGTATTGGTAGCATGACATGTGATAACAGCCCCCTCAGCAAAGTGACAAACGATAAACGTAAATTCTCGGTGGTTTCCAAAAGATTTTCAACTTTATACTCTAGGCCAAAATGTTAAAAATTAATGAAAACCTTCTGGGCGTTTATCACTTGTCTAGTCTAGGGGCTGTAACGTTTAAACGCATATTAAAGAATATTATGACATTATTATAGGTTTGTAAAGGCACCCACAGTACAGGAGAAATTCCCAATGTGGGGTACCTAACGTTTCAAAAATTCATTGAAGATATCAAAGAATTTGAACGGGAAGCGATAAATTAAGTAGACAGCAGTGTGTGTTTTATGAAAATGTTAATACTCTCTAACTTCATTTTATCTGGGGTGCTAAGACAGGAAACCTCCACGTGCGCCCGTGGACTGGAGTTACCTCTCGGATACGTCCGGGGGGAAGACTAGTTTGTCGGGCCGGTGCACCCTGGGATGCGGGCAAAAGCTCTTCCTTAGGCACTGTGTGCCTAAGGGGTCTTTTGCGAATAGCCTGTCGTGTGGACGCTCCAACGCGTGTACCTCTGATCAGCAGAGGGCACAGCGGTGGAGCGGGCTTGCGGACGGTGAGTAATGGGTAGCACGCCGTCCGACCGAGGACTAAGCCCGGGTCGGTGGCGCGTCGTGTTTCGCGCCAAATGCTTGCTGGCGTCGCGGGTTTTTCTTAGCTCAGGTTACCGTGGCCCCGGAACGTAAAGGGCTTCCGAAGGAACACGGTTGGATTTTAGTCAGTAAGAATCTGACAGGGCGGAAGGACTCATTTGAAGATTTTACCACCTAAAAAAAAAAAAACTTTATTATATCTATGGTGTGTTCCTAATACGATACGCATAGTGATGTAGGATACGAAAATGTAGGCATCTCCCCAAACTTTTTTAATTAAGCTCTCCCACCACGCTATTTCAAGAATGTTCATACTTTGTTCAGAACTCCGGCGTGCCTGCATGACCCACATTCTCGTCTTTATAATTGCGGAATTCCGACTAATATTAGGTACATAGTAATAAACAAAACATTTCTTTATTTGTTCTTACGAGTTACTAGTTCTTGTCAGTGGTTTCGCTCGCGTGTTGTACACTCACGAATCAACCCACGGCAAAGCAGTACCGTATCCTATGTTTTAATCCAGGTTACAAACTATCTTTGTACTAATTTTCATCATAATCCATTCAGTGGTTTTTACCTGAGAAAGGAACAAACAACCATCCATCCACCCAAACAAACTTTCACATTTACAATATTTGTAGGATAGGATTAATAAGAAATACGAGTAAGATAAGATAGTAAGAAGTAAGGATTTGAAACGTACTACAAGTTCTTATAAGAGCAGATGTTAATGATTTTGTTCGTGCACAGCATTTCTCCAAACAATTACTGAGGGAAAATCTAGTTATTTCATATCTATACTTACTTACGATGTAACGAAGTTGTGGCTGTCAAGTTTAAGCCATTCTTCATTAATACTTCGGTGAGATTGCCCTAATTCCCTTAAGCGGACTTAATTGTTGTTTAGCAGATCCAGCTGCCTTAAGATTGATGCCCGTGATCAGTTGAGGGATCGTGGATCATGGATTTAGACTGAAGATATTATAATGATAATGCTATAATTAATGAACCCAATGGTGGGACACAGGGCTTCTTTCTGTGATAAGAAGTGGACTTAATTTCCCACGTGGGCTTAATTTCCCAGATGTCACGTCTTTGAATTTTTATATTCAACTAAAAATAGAAAACGTTCTTGGCTGGGTTCGAAACCACGATCTAGGTACAAGTCGAAGGTCGGTTCTTTTGCAACTGGGCCACCACTGCTCTTAAGTTTAATAAAGTTAAGTTAACCATTTATTTAGCTGTTACATTAGAGGAGTCATGCGAGTACTTCTAAGTCCAAAGTAACAAATATGTACAAAATTCTACTATAAACCTAGGTTAATGCTACTTTATTTCTAACCCCTTTTTGTAGAAAAATAAAAACCCGACGCTATCAAGGAAATACGAAACACGAACATACAAAAAGCGGAATTGTTTGAAACGTTAAATGTGACCCTTATACACAGATGTGACTTTGTTTCTAGAAGCAAAAAACCGGAACTGTTGTATCAAAGAAAAGAAAATGTGTTTTCTTTTTTAACATAATAATTCTAGGTTTTCCTTTTTGCATTAATTACAGAATCGCAAGGCATATTTTGTCTAGCTTTCCTATAATTTTATAATTGAAGTGATGGTATTTTTTGAATTTTTGAAAATTAAGTATTTTTCCCGTATTGTAGGTGTATTTAAATTTACAAACACATAAAAGCTATAGCCGGAACCCCCAGGCCATTTAATTGTAAACATGTAATTGTTCCGTTCGGAAATTGAATCCGCAACACAGAGCAGCGGCCGAACCATTGTAACCGTGTTGTTGTATTATGTAGGTACTCACTGACTTTGTGACGTAGCAGTGTCCCAGCAGCCTGCACTCGATGGCGCTGCATGAAGTGGCTCCCGGTGACTGCGCTGCTCCTCGCACCTCATACGTCACGTTGAACCAAAACACGGACAGCAGACCCAGCACCCTGAGCTGTGGGCCCTCTAGTCTGTTCAGGGTCAGCTCCACCACCAGCACTGGAAAATATACATAGAACACATGGATTATTGTTTCATTTTAATTTTTAATATCAAAAATATCTAAGGCTCGAACTAATTTTGTGTACCATAGTTATATAAGGTCAGCGTAACAATTCTCGCTTATTTTGCTGCCTCATTCTCAATTCAACAACAAAGAAGACATACGTCAAAGAAACGCCCTCGAATTATTTATGATCGACCCTCTCGTTAATCCACAAAAACAACGACTTGGCAAATTCCCAGGCGAGAAAATATTTTTTGCCCTTCACGCCAAAAAAGAGCTTGTTCATAATGTGAGGAGAGCGGCCATCAAACAGAATATGTGCTATTATTGGCAAAAAACAAATCAGAAACAAATTGTATGGGTATAACCTACAACCACATTTTTCCAACGAGCTGAATTTACATTTAAATTGCAAAAGGTTGTGTTGATATTTTCACTTTTATTTGCGAGTAATAAAAGTCACTTATTGCGGTGGATGAGTTTTATAAACGAGTGTGTTGCAATATTTACGAGGTCCCCGAGGCGAGCAAATTCCAAAGCACTTTTGAATCCGTGAGCGTTATGGAACGTAGCTTTTGGGTGACACGAGTTTACATAAAATATATTGGAACTAGCGTTCGAGCTGTGCAGTGGTTTAAGAGTATATATATAAAGTGTTGCTTGGTTAAAAAGTATATAAAATGTTGCTGGCTTGTAAACGAATGCGCTAGAATAATAAAAAATGTTCAATAATATGCTTAAAACTCCACCTGCCCTCCCATTCCGGGTGGAGAGCAAGGGGCATGGCCGCCGTTTGGATATAAAAATTGTACTCATTTGAACCATAATCTTGATCGAGAATTTTGATTTCTAGTCATATGTTGAAGTTTTGATCACAATATTACAATCTGTATACCAAACTGTGGAAAACAGATTTAGGAAAATAAAATAGTCCAGCTACAATATTACCTCATGCCTTGGGGACACGAGATGCAACACTATCTGAAAATTGCTCCTTCGAAACTACTTCATGAAACTCGCGTGAATTTTCAACATGTTATTTGGAGCATATCTGTGTCTGGGGAATTTTGTTGTTCAGCGCTTTAGTAACAGCTTATTTACTCAAATACGCTGCCTAGAAAGTAGTTGCTACTTGAGTTTATAAAATAGACTTGTTATATGTGTATAATACTTTTACCGAAGAAGAAGAAAGATCAGTGGTGGCCCAGTGGAACCGGCCCCGACTTATGTAACCAGGCGCATTACTTTGTGTATGTAATTCATTTTATTTCATCACCACTGCTCTTAAAACGACGAAGGAAAACATCGTGAGGATATGGGAATGTCCTACAACCATAAATTCGAAGATATGTGGCGGCATTCAGAAATAATAAAGGGCAAATAAAGACATAGTAACAAAATGAAGCGAAAAATACACATAGTGCTGTGCACAGCATAGTGCATGCATAGGTAAATTTAAGAACGGATTATTATAATTATGATGCTGGTAGGACCTTTATTCCTTTACAGCTTAAAATGCGGCTCACGTTCAAACGAACCACTTAACCGCAGACCACTTTATACCGGCTAAAGGCCGAAATATGCTGCATGAATAAAATCTGAAATTGCTTGTATTAAAATAGAACTTTAATTTCAATGCCTAAAACGAAAATTAAATATGAATCACAGTTTATAATCCCTTTTTGAACGACACTTGTGTTTGAATACTGTGGGATATTTTTATCTAATTTCAGACTATTATTTTCTTTGAGATAGTACCTAACCTACCTACCTTTCATTGAAACATCAGATAACATTCATGTTACAAAGTGCCTACTACATTTAATTGCGTGCAACATCAGCTGTCTAATACTTAGATCCTGTGAGCAGGGAACTTCAAATGACCTGAGATGGGAGACAAGATTACCTAGACAGAGACCGCCTCTCAGTTGTAATTACAGATAAGCTTAGTACTGCTGAGTGCACACGACAGCGTGAGGGCCGTTTGTCGTAGAGATTGAACATTTAACCGACGTAAATTGTTACTATGTAAAATGTAATTTGGGAAGGATTAAACGCCTGGATGTCAACCACTGCGAAGATCGACCGAGGACACAGGAGCATGCCCAGCTTGGGCAGAGCACCGACGTGTCCTCACGGCGGCGATAGGCGGAGACCTCTTTGCGACCGGCATTGGTTTCGGCCATGCTGCGGAAGCGAGACGGAAGTGGGGTGAGCTGGTCGCCGCCTTCTGCTGAGGCAGTAATGCCGGAAGGAGGCGGCGGGCCGCGAGAGAAGAGGACGCGGTCCATCCTCCGCCCCAACCGCAGTGGTGTACGCCCACGGCGCCGTACGTCGCAAGACGATCTCCGGCCACCGTAGGCGCGGGCATGCGGACAGCGAGTAAAGGGCAACTCGCTGTCCGAACATGGACCATGGCCGGGTCGACGGCGCGTCGTGTTCCACGCGCGCCTCAAAGAGCTGTCAGCAAAATGACGGGGCCCCCTCTCAGAGGGCCAAAGCCTGCCGGGGTCGCGGGACTTATTTCTATTACCGTGACCCCGGAACATAAAGGGCTACTGAAGGACACCGTGGATTTTAGTCAGTACAAGTCTGACAGTACCTCCCGCCCTGCCCGGGGTTGGAGGTCTCATTTGATGATTTTACCACGATAAAAAAAAAAAAATGTAAAATGTAATTTGTTGCGAACGTGTCATACGGTTAATAACGAAAATTAATTTAATAATGCGATTAAAAGCACAAAACACGTGCACAAAGTTTATTCCAATTTTAAGTTCACCAAATTTTCCTCTTACTAACTTTAAATATGAGATAATTTACGTTGAGCCCAACTTCATCTTTTACTCTAAACAAGTAACAAAACACTCTGTTATTACCTTTTCAAATGACATTATAGGAAAGTAATTAAAGGGTCGTATTCTAAGGGTATTTAATTTAGTTAGATGACCCAAATCTTATTGAATTAACTCGGAGGTTGCTCGGGAAGGGAATTTTCATTTACTCGCTATCTGTTGATTACCGAAGGTTCGCGTATAATGGAGGACGATCAATGAGTATTAATTAACATATACAGGCCCGGGGCGGCTATAATGAAGGGAACATCTTTAAAAAGATTTTTAAATAGCTGATTCGATAGTCTGACGGAACGACGGTAGGCACTTTTTAGTCGAGGTTCAAGAGGTATTAGTTGAGCTATAAGAGGCTACAGATGGGATCTACTTGGTACTCGGTGAATAATGCATGTTGTTCTCGACGCTCGGACGCTGGATAGAGTTCAGTGTCGGAACTGACACACGTCCTGGACACTAGTGTTTTATTCAAAAGTTTACTTCAGAGATCTCAGTGTTTTGAATATCAAAACTTCCCTACACTTGCGACAAACAGCTGTTACTTGACTTACACAATCTCGAGTTCGTGTCACAGAGTTAACAACTACATGTTGATTTGAACAAGTATTTTTATACGATGTAATAAAGTTACTTAATAAATCTAAAATATTGTGAAACTCACACTAGAAATAATATGACATAGCGGAAAAGGATCTGTTGCAGCTTTTATGGTAAATATCATTTACATTTTATGATACACCTCCTTGGCACTTTTCATGTTGAAAGGTGTTGCCAGTACCGTCAGCACGAGTTTTCAGTACTTGAGACGTAAAGTAAACTGGAACTTTGACAACTTCAAATTGACCATTTTCAAGGAAAAAATTGGTTCCTTCTTTGCACACCAGAGGCGCTGTTCCATATTTTCATACAAGAAACGCTGTAAAAACGAAAACTGTAAGTAAAAGGAAAACTCTGCTAGGGTAAGGTAGGAAAGTGAAACTCGTGCTAGGGGTACAGGTAGGGAAACAGATACTTTTATAGCTATTATTACACACCGTACGAAAAATCGTTACTATAAGAGGGTACAGTGTGTATGAGAAAAATCGGACAAACTGTACACTTTTTCTCATTTAGAAGATTTATCGTTGCAGTTTGAACTGTACATACCGTCCGATCGTAACGATATTTCGTAAGATGTGTAGCTGCCATTACAGTGTAGTTACTAACTAAACAGTCAGCCAATTTGTTAGCTAGCTAGTTTTTTATACTAGAATTCAAAATCAATTTGTTTTAATTAACTGCCTTACACAGCATCTACTGTTCGCACATTATTTTCATACTGTTTGAGATTATCCTATGAATCCTCATGTGTTGTAATAACTGCTTGTAATAAATCATATTCTGACAGAATAATTAAGTAGCAACTATACCGCAGTGCGGAGCACTCGAGAGACCATTTGTGCAAAAAATAATGCTCACGTTATAATAAACTAATATTTTCTCACTATGTAATCCGATCATAATTCACGATCGTTCACTACGTCGAATCATTTATTTTTTGTACACTTTCAGCACAATTAAGAAATAATGGTGCTGTTATTAGCGGACTGATAAATTATGCACCTTTTTACTTTGACCGACACGTAAAGTCAGCAAAACTGGATGCCATGCACAGGATGTGTATAATATGTAAACTTATGGAATGTTATTAAGGCATAGCGACATTAGAAGCTGTTTTTACAAACTAATCACAGCCACAATAAAAAATAATTTCTAGCCATAAAACGCTCTAACGAATTTCAGGTACAAGTTAAACCGAGGCATTCATGGTTTCGCTTGCAAATAATTTATCGTTTAAGTATGTATACGTGCTCAGTGCTCAGGTTCACCGGCGTGCTCAAATATGGTGAAACTTGTTTGATGATGAAATGTAGGGGAGTATAGGTAAGGTAAATTAAAAGGGTTCTTGTAAGTTCGCCGTAGAAAATTATTCCCGCCAAAAAAAGTTTTGATCCTGTTCTCCTAGTACTTTCTGTTCAAATTCCACATTGTATACTCGTTTTCGGTAGTGTTGTGCTGGATTTTATTATTTAAATGTTCTGCTTTCCGTGCAGAAAAAAGAAATGGGGCTAATTTACAATAATCAAAAATAAAAAACAAAAACCTTTGGCTAATTTATGCACACGTTTTTTTGTAGGGATTTATTTCAAACAATCTAATCAAAACAAAATGATGACTTCATATTCTCCTTCCTATACAGTTTCATACATTAGTTCCAGTACTTAATTGATCTGATAGATTGTCAGTGCCGGTTTTAGCACTACCAGCGCCCTTGGGCGAGATTTTCGTCGGCGCCCCCTAACTGCAATACAAACCGATTTTTTTCTCATCAAATTAGTCTTCCCTCCTCGGGTAGGGCGGGAGAGACTGTCAGACTTGTACTGACTAAAATCCACAGTGTCCTTCAATAGCTTCATGTTCCGGGGTCACGGTAAAGAGATAAGTCCCGCGACCCCGGTAGGCTCTAGCCCTCTAGAAGGGGGCCCCGTCATCGTGATGACGGTCTTTGATGCGCGCGTGGAACACAACGCGCTGTTGACCCTGGCATGGTTCGTGGTCGGACAGCGATATCCGTACATTTGGATAAATTTCTTGCGGGTCGCGAGCTTTTATAAAATTAAAAAAAACCAGGGGTAGCCTGATCTGGCAAATAAGATTTCAAGCTTATAAGCTCATCACATATCATACACCCATCTATATCGGATTTAGAGCCTACAGTTAATTTTAATTGAAGATCTCCATAGAGTTTTAGAAGATCAGGTTTTCCCGGAATCTTTTTCATATTGTAGGTACAAAAAAGACAATATTCTGGATACTCGTTAAGCTCTTCGTTGAGATCTTTCATGGACTGAAATTATGGTAGTGTCCAAAAGACCGTTGAAAAATTCAAACTCAGTTTTTTTTCCGGAGAAATTATAGGCTCATCAGAAAGTCGCCCCTTCGTATGTGGCGCCCTGGGCGGTCGCCTAACCGCGCCTTACCCTAACGCCGGTACTGTAGATTGTGAAATATGCAGGAGAAAAAATACTAGTGATAATATAAGACAGTTCCAAAGGTAGTTAAGACAGTTTCAAAGACCAAAAATAACGGACTGAATGTGCCTAAATATACAGTAGGTATTATGAAGGAGTTCTTATTAAATTAGAAAACCTTGAGGCGGAGTGAGGTCGTGACCTTATTATACTGCTCAACGGCTTTCTTATCTGACTTAGAATTACCATTTAGCGCAACGAGTAGCGGCTTTACTTCAGGATTTTGTAAATTTGGTAAATGCCGCCTGAAAATTTATCATACTGGGGGATAAAAAATGTCAGGTCGAATTTTCTTTTTAGGCAGCTTTAACCTTGATTTTTTTAAGGTAGAAAAGTTTCAGAGTGAACTAGAACTCTCTTAAAAAATATACCACGTACTGACATCTTGGAATTGTTTAAAAACAAATGCACCCCCAGGGGAGTATATACTACGCAAGTAAGTGGTAAAGGGGAAGTATTTTAAACATTCAGTCACAAGCTTGAACTGAAGACTCAAGTCGTCTATATTAATGTTGTAAAATAAAGTTGTTAAGGGTTCGTGCACGTACTCGTATGTTCAGAATAGTTGCTACGTCGTAGCACGCGGACGCTACGAGAGCTACGCTGTAGAAGCATCACATGCGAGCAAAAGTGATTGAATTTTTGACAGGATTTTTGTTTATGTAGAATGCCAATCTTTTTAAAATATTGAGTCACCTTCTAAATTGCTGTTCTTATAAAGTTCAATATTGTTATGAACAAAAAGGATCAAAGAAACGTGTTGCAGAACCAGATTTTTAAAGCTTTGCGAAGATTTTTCTATTCTATCGTCGCTCGGCGAGCTTAGTCGTTTGTTAAATTCCCAGAACACTATTCGTTTGAAAATCCGGATAAACTCAAGAGTCCCAAGAAATGTATTATACAACAAGTTGCAACTTGCAAAACAATCTGTTCGCTAATACCTTCCTGAACTAGTATAAAGAGCTTTCTTTCAAGATTCTGTTTAAGCGAAGTTTTATGGAAAGATGGTAAATGAAAGTTGAAAGCAATCACGTATTCCAATGTTTACAATTAAAAAAGGCTCTCACTCTTTTAAACAATAACCAAAAACGGTTAAAAAACCATACTCAAATGCACAAATGCTCATTCAGAATTCCATTTAATATCAAAATGAAACAAAGAGGAAAACCTTTTACTTAAAATCTCTCTTGAACGTTTCATTGAGCGGAACGCGGTCATAATTCATTTGTAAGCGATTTTTAAACAAGGATATTAAAACTGCTTTCATGAAAGATGACGACATTACATAATCTACATGAATTTATACAACTTGGAGTAGATCATTATGAAAATAATGTTGTTGTAACTACTCTTTCTAATTATGACGCATGGCTAATATTCGCTATAAAGGACATACGGCAGATGGAGCAAACATGTGCTAGAGTGGAGACCACGAATGGGCAAACGTAGTGTAGGACGCCCTGCTGCAAGATGGGTCCATGATTTAAGGAAGGTGGCTGGCAGTGGATGCCTGCGGGCTGCCCAGGACCGGGATGGTTGACGCTCTTTGGGGGAGGGAGGCTTACGTTCAGCAGTGGACGGCAACAGGCTCATAATATATTCCCATGCTATGTGAGTTTTCTGAAACTCCATTAAATAGACGGCAAGAGTAAATAAACAGAAAAAAACAAAACAACTTCGTGAGGAAGTGAATGTTACAGCCGTGGCGCCCGACTCTGGCTGTAAATTATGTCCTGAAACAATTTATGTATCTGTAGGGCGCAGAATTATTCATAGCGAGGTGTGAAAGATGTGACAAAATGGTGGCTTTTTGTGTTTGTTTTATTATGAGTTAAAACCTTTAGAACCTGAATCGCATAACCAAGTGAATTACTATATAGGTAGTAAAATGGACACTTCATGAGTTTTCAAATAATTATGGCAGCAGGTGCAAATCGAGGTGATTTTTATTTTAAACTTCAGTTGAAGCAGTAACTTGTTGAAGCTTCACTGTAAAGACGGATCAAAACGTATCCATTCGTTTACTTGTAAACATGTACTGCACTGTTATTCATCAGTTACATTTTTAAAAAATATGTTTATATTTGTTTTTCTTTCTTAATTTTAATGTATCGATCATTTATTATTGAATAATTAAAAAAAACGGCTAGATGTTATCATTCGAAATATTTTCCAATACTTTACTACTTTAGTAGACACAACAAAAGATCGCTATGAAAATGCACCATACATACATGTGTGGTTAAACTGAAAAAAAAATATTGCCCGTTCTTCTCCATAGATATCTAATTCTTGGTATCCCATCTACGGTATTTTCACAGTTTTTATGTCTTGCGGCTGGGATTGTTGCAACATAATTTTGTAGTAGTGTGTATAATTTTGTGTGTAATTATGTTTTTTTTTTAATAATATTTTATTTGTCTTTGACAATTGAAAAGTGCCTGTAATTGGCCTACTTAAATAAATGCTTTGTTTTTTTTATTTTAAAGTTAATGAGTAGCTATTACTTATTAAAAAGTCTTACAACCCTGTATTTAGATTTTCCATTTTTAATTTTACGTCTGGGGCTCCTCACAGAGGACGTAGTTATAACTAGAACAGTACCGTCAGCACGAGTTTTCAGTATTTGAGACGTAAAGTAAACTGGAACTTTGACGACTTCAAATTGACAATTTTCAAGGGAAAAAATGGTTCCTTCTTCGCACACCAGAGGCGCTGTTCCATATTTTCATACATGAAACGCTGTAAATACTGGAAAAACTCTGTAAAGTAAAATAGTGAAAACTCGTGTATTAAGGACGTTTCAAATAAAACATGATAAAAGACTAAGTTAAAATAACGTTTTATGATTGCAAAACGAGCGTTTTCATACGTGCATTTAAGAATAATCATAATCATAATCATAATCATTTATTTGGCTGAATATGGTACAATATGGTCTAATAATATGTTTACAGTTTCATCACATTCTGCCACACACATGTGGCGTGCAGATAATTTCAATTAGGTTTAAAATAAAAATTATAAATATTTAAAAGAACATCGCATTAAAATGAAAATATGCCAATACATGATAATTTTGTTAGGAAAAGATGTCAATAAATGTAAAATTTATAATAAAATGTCAAAAAAAATTAAATTAATAAAGTCAGAATTAAAAAGCATGTTATTAAAATGTCACTAAATAATGTCAAGTAAAAATGAAAATAAAAATGTCATAAGTAAAATCATAATTACGAGATGCCAATAACATAAACGAATGTCAATAATACAGAATAATGTCACTAAATAAACGATGTCAAAAAATTACAATTCATTCAAAACAGAAATATAAAATAAACAAGTCATCAAGACGTCATATTATTATCATTTAAATAATCGTTTATATTGTAGTAGCATTTATTGCACAAGAAGTCTTTGAGTCCTTTTTTGAAACCAGTCAAGTTTGATTCCTTAATTGATTTTGGAATTCTGTTATAAATTTGCGGCGCTAGACAAAATATGCTTTTCCACATGAGGGCAGTTTTAGCTCTCCGTCCACGCAACATATCATTCCGCCTGTTACGTTTAACAATGTCAGATAGGCGTGGAAACAGATGAAGGTTCCGTTTAACAAATAAGGCAGTTTCATAAATATACAAGGACGGTAGTGTCAGAATTTTATATTTTTTGAAAAAAGGTTCACAACTATCTCTCATTTGTAGCCTAAACATGGCTCTAATACAACGTTTTTGTGCTCTGAACACAGCTTCTCTATTTGTTGAATTACCCCAGAATATTATCCCGTATCTTAATAAAGATGCAACAAGACCGTGGTAAGCTGTAAGTAGTGCGTCGGTGTTTACTGTTGGCTCCAGTTTATGTAAGGCATAGGACGAACTGCTGATTTTTTTACATAGTGCTTCAGTGTGGTCTTTCCAGTTGAGTTGCCTATCAATAATCAATCCTAGAAATTTTGTACTTTCTACATCTTTAATGTTATTATTTTTATATTTTACATTTATTTGCGGGCTAGTTTTCCTTTGGACAAAGTGCATTATTTGGGTTTTATCAATATTTTCTTTAAAATTGTTATTATTCAGCCAGGAAATTATTGAGTTGACCGTATTGTTGACGTTAATTTCATATAGCTCTGGCTTGTGGCAGGGTATAATAACCGTACTGTCGTCAGCAAACAGTGTCATAGGAAAGTTTATGGCTTTCGGCAGGTCGTTAATGCCAATTAAAAACATCAGAGGGCCCAGTACACCGCCCTGTGGTACACCAAAATGGACAGTTCGTTCTTTAGAAAGGTATACAATTTCTTCTTTAGAATGATTATTGAAACCCGTTATAGCAGTGACCTGTTTTCTGTTTGAGAGGTAATCACTTAATAAGTCCAGAACATTACCTCTTACACCGTACGAGTAAAGTTTTTTTCTTAGAATGTTATGGTCAACATAGTCAAACGCTTGCGTCATATCACAATACACGGCACAAACAGGTATCCTATTATCAATATTTGTCATAATTTTATTTAAGAAGTCAAATATGGCCATGTTTATTGTCATATTTTTCCGAAAGCCCTTCTGCTCATGGCAGAGAATATTATGTTTTTCTAAATATGTGAATAGTTCATTGTAACCATATTTTTCAAAAATTTTGGAAAAAATTGGCAAAAGAGCAATAGGTCTATAGTTTTGCAGTAGCTGCTTATTGCCTTTTTTAAATATAGGTTTTATAATGGCTGTCTTCAGATGGTCAGGAAAGACACCATGACTGATACACAAGTTTAGAATATGGCTCAAATGTGTGCAAATTAGATCGGCAACATGTTTTATAATTTTCGTTGAAATTTCGTCATGCCCTACGCTATTCGTGTTCTTGAGACCTTTTATAATGTTCAGAATATTTTCTGGTTGACAAGGGGCCATAAACATAGATTTTTGTTGATTTAAAATATTTCCACTCACTCTTTTCCCTGCTCCTGGTATGGGCACAATTTTTTCTATGAAATAATCATTGAAATTGTCTGCAATTAATTGGGGATTTTTAATAGTCATATTGTCATTATTTATAATTGTATTTATGGACTCACTAGGTAGGTTTAATTTTTTTTTTTTTTTTTTTTTTTTAATAGCCTATACTGTCCCACTGCTGAGCAAAGGCCTCCCCCAATTCCTTCCAGGAATTCTTTTCCTGGGCCGCTTCGAACCAGCTCTCATGGTGAGCGTCTAGGTCGTCTCTCCATCTTTTTCTGGGCCGGCCTCGGCGGCGCCGTCCATCTCCCGGCTTCCATTGGGTGGAGATCTTTGCCCAGCGGTCCTCTTGCATGCGACAGACGTGACCCGCCCAATCCCATTTCAGCCTAGCAGCTTTCCTACCTACATCTATAATGCCAGTTTTGGAACGCAGCGTAGTGTTTCGCACCCTGTCTTCTCTTTTCACACCTAGAATGCTGCGTTCCATTGCCCGTTGGCAAACCCCAAGGCGGGACTTTTGAGATTCGGTGAGTGACCACGTCTGAGCACCGTAGGTTAGGACGGGCAGAATACACATATCGATGAGTTTACGCTTCAGGGAAATCGGTAGATCACCCTTCATTAGCGTCTTCATGGACCAGTAGCTTTTCCAGGCGTTTTCGACTCGCCGATCGATTTCCCTTTCTTGCCTGTTTTCGAAAGATACTAACTGGCCCAAGTAGATATACTCATCGACATAGTGTATTATCTGCCCATCTACCTCGACCCTACTCTTAGTGCCGTTGGTCATAATCGGGGTTTTTGACCGATTCATCGCGAGTCCCACCTTGCAGCTGGCTGTGCTCAGTTCTTGGAGCATAGTCTGTAGCTCTAGAGCTGTGGGGGCAAAAATAACTATGTCGTCGGCAAAACGGAGGTTCGTAAGCCTCTTATTGCCGACTACGATGCCCTTGGTCGCCCATGAAGCTGCCAGGGTTCTGAACATCTCCTCTAGAGTACTAGTAAAGAGTTTTGGAGAGAGCGGGTCGCCCTGTTTAACACCCTTTTGTATAATAAATGAATGCCAGGTTTAATTTAGGGTTGTTTATTATTTTCCATGTTGTTTTGCTTTTATTGCCCGACGTCTTGATAATGTAGTTATTTTGAGATCTTTTAGTTAGTTTAATAAGTTTTTTGAGCAAGTTTGAATAGTTTAGAAATTTTGTCTTATTTATTTGAGTAGGTTTAAGTCTAGATATCCATAATAATTGCCTTTTTTTGGAGCTACATAGTTTAAGACCTCGCGATATCCAATACCTTTAAGTTTTCATCCCACGCTCTGTGAAAAATTCGATACCGGACGAAAACTTTTATGTTAAACCAGATTTGTATCAGATGTTCACTTGCTCGAAGGATTTGAATGTACAATTTCTTCTGGCGTTTCATTTTGTTTTATTTCCTTGCCATAAGATTGTAGTTGTAAGCATTTCTTGCTTCGTTTACTACAAACATGTCAGAGTACGTTAAGGAAAATGGCAAGACTACCAGCCGGAAAATTGTGAAGCTCACCATTATAGCGGCTTAATTCAACCATAACAGTTATGGGCGCAATTTATTATCCCGTAATGTATTAGGTTGCGAACATTGTTAACATTTTTCCAGTTCCGACAAGGGCAAGTAACGTGCAAAAAGTTGACAACATTAAAATAATTGGTGTGTTAAAGTAACTTTCCTAATGTAGTCGGAAAACTGAAATGGTACAGTTTAATAAATTAATATTTATTTATAACATTGCGGATATTACACGTACTTATTATTTATTACACACGCGTATTTTTTGTACATAATGGTTTCATCATGGAAAACGATATTAATAAAAAAAAAGTAATTAACATTTATAAAACTCACACAAAGCTTATTAATAAGCGAATATTTTATGTTAAAATGAATTTGAAATAAATCTGACAAGGAAAAGAAAACCTGAGAGAAGAATATAATAATAACGAAATAAAAACATGACAGAAAAAATAACACACACATGGGGAGACGTCGTGGTGGCAAGTAATGAAAACATTGTTCCATTATACGTCTTACGGCGAATGATTTTAAAAAAGCTAATGAAATAATACAACGAACTGGTTAAATGAATCAGAAGTAACAATTTGTTTATGATATTTTCAGGGAGCGAAATACAAGTAGGTGTTTCATGTCGGACTTTTTGAAAGTTTCTTATGTAATGCAAGTGTAAATGTGATCCAAGAAAACAAAGCAATCTAAAGAAGAACAACGCATTTACTGAGCAGTGTGCTTGTAAAAATAAGTTATTGAGACAATACAACCGAAGATTTTCTTGAATCTTATAGTAACTGTACGATAACAGTCTCATTTTCTTGTACCTATTACATAATTCAGTTTGGAAAATCGATAAGGATGTGATGGTGTACAAATGTTGATATCAATGTTGGCTTATGTACTCGTAGTGATTCTCGTCAGTCATATAAGAGATGATTTATATGAAAGGAAATACAGTAATGTCAAGTCTCATTGTGCTTATTCATTTTGTGAACATTTATTACTGAGTGTAGATTTGATTTATAGTCAAAATTGAAATATTAGCCTTTGTCATTTCAAAAAGTCGTATTCAAGTTCAGCGTAAAATACAAGTATGCGCATGTATAGTTTTGGCGCTTTTAGATGTTATGTACACACGGCTACACATCAAGCTATACAAAACCAGTATTAGCTGACCGTATATTGTGTATAAAGTGAGACCAAGACAAACTGGTTTTGTATAGCTTGATGTGTAGCCGTGTGTACAAGCATACTGTTTGCTAACTCAGCTTACCACGCAAGTGATTTAAGCAGGAACTTGTAATGTGGATAACATACAGGTGTTCAAACAACATTATTTAGTAAACTTGGTCGGTGCACTTTGTCTTGTTCTAAACATTCTGCAACTTATTACACTGTTCACATGCGAAGGGGTTGTTAGTCATTGATATCAGCATAGTTTTTACAAAGAGAAGTTATCTTTATGTCTTGTGTGGTAAAGTACAATATGTACAAACTATAAAATACGCAGAGCAAAACCAATTGTTAATATTATTCTGAATAAAATAATGTAAATTCGCAAATTACTGCGTTAAACTCACAAATACAGTCTTCAGTTTCTAACTGAAAGACTTTATTGTGGTGAATTGGAACAGGCTGCCAGAGGATAATAAAGAATCTTGGTGCATTAAAATGTGTGCTCTACGGGAGAAGAATAAAGCTCCTTTTACGATGAGATTGCTTGTGAAGTCAATTGAGACAGCTGAACAATCGATAGCTCTATCATCTATTACATAAAAGGGTAGGCGTTACAATGTCACGGTATTTAATGAGTATTATCGAACAACCGTCATTGTACATAATAGATTGTATTTATTTATAAGTGCCAATTAATTGACTGACAGACTTCTTAGCCCTTATCACCGAGTTTTCAGTATTTTACTTTACAGTATCTTTCCAGTATTTACAGCGTTCCCTCGGCGTCGGACGTCGCAAGACGATCTCCGGCCACCGTAGGCGCGGGCATGCGGGCGGCGAGTAAAGGGCAACTCGCCGCTCGACCATGGACCATGCCCGGGTCGACGGCGCGTCGTGTTCCACGCGCGCCTCAAAGAGCGTCAGCATAATGACGAGGCCCCCTCTCAGAGGGCTAAAGCCTGCCGGGGTCGCGGGTCTTATACCATCACCGTGACCCCGGAACATAAAGGGGCTATTGAAGGACACCGTGGATTTTAGTCAGTACAAGTCTGACAGTACCTCTCGCCCTGCCCGGGGTGGGAGGTCTCATTTGATGATTTTACCACATAAAAAAAAAAAAAAGTATTTACAGCGTTTCTTGTTTGAAAAAATGGACCAGCGCCGTTGGTGTGCGAAGAAGGAACTATTTTTTTCCTTAAAGTTAATGATTCCAGTTTACTTTAAGTCACAATAGCGGAAAAATCATGATATTATTAAGGCCTCTGTTTTTTTCTTACTTGCAAACTAAACTAAACGCTATTTTGATGGGGTGCTAAGACAGGAAACCTCCACGTGCGCCCGTGGACTGGAGTTCCCCCTCAGATACGTCCGGGAGGAAGACCAGTTTTTCGGGCCGGTGCACCCTGGGATGCGGGCAAAAACTCTTCCTTAGGCACTGTGTGCCTTAGGGGTCTCTTTGCCAGTATGCGAATAGCCTGTCGTGTGGACGCTCCAACGCGTGTCCCTCTGATCAGCAGAGGGCACAGCGGCGGAGCGGACTTGCGGACGGTGAGTAGTGGGTAGCTCGCCGTCCGACCAAGGACCAAATGCCTGCTGGGGTCGCGGGTTTTTTTCTTAACCCAGTATACCGCGGCCCCGGAACGTAAAGGGCATCCGAAGGAACACGGGTGGATTTCAGTCAGTAAGATTCTGACAGTCCCTTCCGCTGCCACCCAGGGCGGGAGGACTCATTTGATAATTTTACCACCAAAAAAAAAACGCTATTTTGATTCACAGAAATAGAAATCCTTGTGTAAAAATCAGCATCGTGTTGCCATAATTATGTATTTGGTTTCCTTTCTTAAACTTGAACAATGCAATGCAATGCAAGAGAGCAATCCTGTAACTAGACTAACATTAAGAATGATTTATTTTAATTGCCTATTCCGGATCCGGACAGTGCAGCCTTCCGGGAACATGTCCTTAACGGAACGATATCGTCTCTGAACCGTTATCAATGGCTTCTTTTTCCTATTTCCTACTAAATACATAAGCTTTTCTTGCTAAAACTTCAACAGCAGAAAAATATCTACATACGAGTACAATGAACGTATCTATTAAAATTGTGGGTGAGTAATCGGTTTGAAAACAGAATTGAATACCAATTTTAGAATAAAGTTTATTATTTTAAATATTAATTAAGGTAAATAAAGAGCAGAAAATAAATAGTACGCAAGCACTTACTCAATAAATCATTTGTGACAACTATGTTCGAATTTCAAAAAAAAATAGTGTTGTTCGCCCTCACCGTGGTAAGTCGGTCTCGTGTCAAAGTTTACTGTTCAATTTAGTTCAGACTAACACTGATCGGATCGTATAACTTCATAGATTAAATGTGGAAAGTTCTTGAGATTCACGTTGATGTAATAAGTTGGTGACAATAATTCACGGAAAATTGGTGTTGATGGATTACGAACAAAGATAGATAGAGTCGTCTGCATGTTACGTTTCTATTTTTTTATGTGAGTAGGGTTTGCTCTTGACCAGATCTTGTCTAGGTCAGGAATGACAACGTCGACGATAGAGCGAGCTTACCCAGAAGAAGCCTGTTCTCTCTAACTTTGAAGAGTTTATTTTGTTTGATTGAATCACAGACGCAGGCAGAGAGTTCCACTCCTTCGCTGTCCGCATTATAAAAGACGTTTGGAAGCGCTTAGTGCGAATTGTTGGAATACCAATAAGGTGACGATGGTAATTTGCCGTGCGTCTAGTCGTGCGATGATAAAAGGGGGCTGGTGGGATAAGATCGTGAAGTTGTTGGGTACACTCTCACATTTTTTTTTAAATAATGCATTACTGTAATCTTTTCGAGGATCATAAATAAGGAGAGTTTTTATTCATTTATCTAGGAATTATTCTATAATACAAGGAAAATTAATCAGTAACATTATTTATCTGGTTATCCTCAATAAAGTAACTGTACAAAAGGCCAAAATGTTTTTTGTTACAAAAGTCTTTCACAAAAATCCTTTGCGTTACAACAACGTGAACACAAAAAATAATTAAATTAGAAGAAAATGTCTGCTGACGTTATACTAGTAGCCATTATTTTCTGCTAGATTGCTTGCCCAACCCTCATCTACTTGACATTTATTTCAGCCGCGTTACGTTCTATTGCATGGAACACAATGGAATCACCCGCACTATGTGAGCACAGCGGCACACGCTATCGTGTTCGTGAAGCTGCGCTCAATGTAGCAGCGAAAGTACACATAGTATACTTTATATTGAGGACATTTTATAACCAGAGGCTATACAAGATACAACGTTGCGTGTCTACCATGAAATAATGTTGCTGCATGAGAATTTACCGCTAAATTAGATATCTAAAATTGACTTCGTCTGATACAGAAAGAAAACTGTTGAATTATCCTCATAATTCAACAGTTTTCTTGCGTTATCTTATTTATGAAACAAGTCAATGAAAAAAAATCATAAAGTAGACATTTATGATTTTTTTCACTTCAGTAGCTCGAAAATGTAGGTTTTGCTGCCTGAAATCAGTGAGCAAATGCGATTTTGCTCACTGAGTGAGACAAAGTAACTTTTTAATTTTTGTGTTCAGCAAGCCACGGAGAATATCTTATTCAGCCTTGGGTTGATCATACAATTCGAAACATTTACACTCCATCTCTTTCCCGCCATTAAAAAAAGAGAGAGACAAAGACCAGCCCTTTTTTCCTTCTTCCTTTAGGACAGGCAAAGAGTCAAGCCCATACAGCCACAAAGACCAGCCCTTTCGAAGTTCCGATTTTGAATTCGACCTCAACAAATAATAATAATAAAATCGTTTATTTCGGGCCTTACACCCATACCATAAAAAGTCATAAAACAAAAACAAAAAAAAAAGTACACACACCATCATAAAAGTAAAAATTAAAATTATAAGATATTTAAACATTGAAAACATGGGGAATTGAAACATAAAGACAAACACGTTCGGAAATATGTACTAACTAAAGAAATTTTGCAAAAAGATAATTATGTCTTTTAATGCAATTTATTGAATTCTTAACTTATTGTTGAATTTAAACGAAAATAAGTATTTACTATGAATAAAACTGATATTTAATCTGTAAATATTTATTTCTAGTTTCAATAATGTTATTTAAATATTTTGAATAATAAAATATTATGGGTGCTATTTCCGAATACGCCTTAATTTTAATAAAAGAGCAGGAATAAAATATCGTGGATGGCGTAAAGAGTGTTTATTATTTTATCTCCTAAAGTGTTCTCGCTGCTGAAGTGAAAAGTTATGTGTGTTACACGAGAGCAAAGTTTTTTGCATCTCGTGCTTTTGAATCCCTCGCCACACTCTCTCGTGACTGACCTTCACTCGCTCGTGATTCAATCGTTGAATCCTTTGCTTGCTCAGGATTCAAAATCAGCACTCGCAGCAAAAAACGACTTTGCTCTCTTGTTGCACAAATAACTATTTCATGCCTATAGTGTTTTGAGACTATTTTGATATTATTGATTCGTAGTTTTTTGTCACCTAACCATCTTTTTTCCATAACACAGGTATACAAGAAAACTAGGTACATACCTAGTTATATTTTCATCGAGTAGCTTAGGGCTGTGAGGTAAACTAACTTTAATACAATAAATAAGTTTCATAAATGGCTTTCAGCAAAGTTAGCTCACTTGGCTACTACTGCGATACCCCTGATTGCTTATTACAAGTTCGTCGTATGCTCACACTCGCGGCCGACAAACTAATTATAGTCCTAATATTGACTTTAATTAACAGTTTCCACGAAAACCGCTGTTTATTAGTTTCATGTACACAGAGTTTACCGACTTTTTTTTACGTGGTAAAATCATCCAATGAGTCCTCTCACCCTGGGCAGAGCGGGAGGGACTGTCAGACTCGCACTGACTAGAATCCACGGTGTCATTCAATAGCCCTTTACGTTCCGGTATCACGGTAATTCGATAAGTCCCGCGACCAGAGTTTATGGACTGAGGAAGTTTAAGCTAGAGCAAACCCTTCATTGTCAAACTTAGCTAAGGCGTGCTAAGTTATTCAAAACTAAATATTTTCAGAGCAAGTTGTACAAAAACATTCTTTTCATTTGTGAGTTTTTTCTAACAATACCATTTACCAATTCTTATATTTTTCAAAGTCAGCTTCAATAAACTGTCAAATCCTTTCATAACTGGCTGAATCTCGTTCATCATGTCAATTTTTCACTGACGTTCTGAAACGGGCGCACGTTTTCAATTCGACGAGAATGATTAAAGCACTCGTGTATCAAAGAGATCAACTGTTGCCTGTGACTGTGACATATGTGATTGCATGAAACGTTCACTGGTATATGCATTTTTAGATTAGCAAAGACACGCTTTTCACGAGTGGAACTTGTGTAATTAGGTTATCAATTTAGTTGTATGCATAGGTATATGAAATGAAGCGTTTTGGAAAATGAAAAATAATTCATGAATATGATAGTAGTCCAGTATGTAATTGAACTCCAACAACAGGAAAAGGTTTTTCCTATTTTTCTCACGGTCGTTAGTCTTTATGATCGTTGAGCTATTTTTGCTGTCAGAGTACTAATTGTAGATTTATGGCTAATGCTTGCTCTGGCATCGCGAGAGACTCGACTGAGTGGAAAGGGATATACAATTTTTAATTAAAATTTTGTAATGTTTTTTTGTAGCAATGAGCAGGCCACATTGCTCGCAGAGCAGATGGCCGATGGGGTCGAAAAGTGCTAAAGTGGAAACCACGGACTATTAAGCGCAGCGTAGAACGTCCACCATCAAGGTGGACAGACGACCTTATAAATGTCGCTGGAAGACACTGGATGCAGGTCGCTTCCAACCGGTATATGTGGAGGTCATCAGTGGACGGCCTATGGCTGAGATGATGATGATCATGATACAATTTTTTTATTTCCCTTGGTTGTATCTGCGATTGACAGTATTTGAAAAATATTTGTAGTAACACACGCTCTAATTAAATATCGTGGAGCCGATATCAGTATATCGTTTTGCATCATATGACGTCACGCCTGTAACGTACACTGAAATGTGCTAGTTAGACGTGCATTTTCAGAAACAATGTTAAATTTTTTTATTCAACTTATTACTCTTTTTCTTTTTATTTCAATTTGCCAGTAAAAACCTCTATTTCTCAAACAAAAGCAGACTAACACAACATTACGAGCAAACATTTTTATTTTTATTACACAAGTTTACGTTAGGTATCGCACTTTATTACGAAAGTCCCGTCATGTCTGAAATCTCTCTCGTCGAGATATTTCTTTATTATACTCAAAGTACCTACTTTTAAGAAGTATAGCATTAACTTGAAAGCAAACTTATACTTAGAAGGTTTCAGCATTATATACTACTCAAAAGAAAATAAGGGCCAACTGATTTTTGTCGATTTATTAAATAATATTTAAATGTTACTGATTATAATGACTGAATCTGATTAATATTAACGATTTTACTTGGAAATACACAAAAATTAAGTTTGTATTCCAATCAATCGTTAAATTAAACGAAATTGAATGAAAAGTGGGGAATTGCAGAAATGTATCAACTTACACAAAACATCAAAAAACTCGAAAAAATAACGTCTCTAATGTTCCAAAGTGTTCTTTAAAGCTTCTCTTTTAACTCTGTTCTCTCTGTGCTACTCATTTTAATGGAGGTGGAATGTTCAGGATTAAATA
The DNA here is from genome assembly GCA_028554685.1 of Agrotis ipsilon. Classification (NCBI taxonomy): domain Eukaryota; kingdom Metazoa; phylum Arthropoda; class Insecta; order Lepidoptera; family Noctuidae; genus Agrotis; species Agrotis ipsilon. Next base: position 11,559,672 of record CM052973.1, on the reverse strand, counting down.
TCAAACATTTTCTTTGGGATTCTCTACCAGCAAGTTTTCTGACAATTTATGAGATCCAGCTGGATGTTGATGTTTTACTTTCTTTTGCACTCCTCATTAACTCATCTCTTAAATGCTGAATAAAACTTAGTAAAAATCTTGAGTAGCCACTGTAACATTGTAATTCGAACGTCAGCGAATGTATGCACTGTCAGTCGCGTCGTGTCCGCTCGACCATTATCCTGCTTGAAGATGAACTCAGGTAGTCGTTGCTGTGCGAATGGGATAATGTGGAGTTGCACCACATTCGCTACGCAAATTTGAGCAGTTACAGCAACGTTATTACGAAGTGCGAGCTCAGTTTTGTGTGATAGAGACAACCGCCCCAGAGCATAATTCAGATCTCATCGGAACAGTCTGTTTCAAGAGTGCAAGGATCTGAAACCTGTTGTTTAGATCTTCTCTACACTCTAATGAATCAGTCTTTATTAAAAAAAAATAAGCCTGCAGTCATAAATAAAAAGCAATGAAGCCCATTCAAAACAGTTAAATAATTTTTCTCTTTGCAAATGTTTCACGATTTGCACCATACGCTCCAGTTAACTGGAGGAGAACCAAGCATCTTCTTGAGTATTGATAGTCTTCATGGAGTCGATTCGGAATAGTCTAGTCAATTATAGGGGTGCCTGTAGCTCAACGCAATGGAGTTTGTACGGTCCGCGCAGTATATTTTCGCTCTATTTGCGCGGTTAATCAAACTTATTGGTCTTCTTAGGTTTTACTTACTTACTTTCTTCGTGGATCACGGCGTCTGGTGATATTACCCGTCTTTTGAGACCAGTTTCAAACTTTCTGAACCACTGGTTAGGAAAATTCCACCATAACACCTACCTGTTCTGGCAATGCCACCCCTGGATTAAGGTAACACCCCAAGTGGCTGTTTTTGCATCCACATGTCTCCGAATAAATGGCATTATGAGATTAAACAATCGTCATAGCCTTCTTGCTGTATAAGTCGAAGAAATCTCCGTTAGAAGTTTTAAAAATAAAAAACACCAAACCGTACATTCGAAGAAATCTCAAATATCTAATTAAAAATAAAGTTATGAATTTCCAATTATCCAGTGGAAACAATATTAATACTTGAAAGAAACCATAACAAGGTATTTACCATCTATTATGTACACAGAATGAGAGTGATACTTGATTAAAGTGCAATTTAATAAGTGGCCCCTATTTTGTTTTGACGAGTATATAAAAACTAAAAGGTATCCTTAATTATGCTGTATATTCAATAGTCAGTTCCCAAAATAACGGGGATTAATCCTGACTAAATTAGAATATATTTTGGCAGTTGATTATTATGAAGCAGCCGGGCGAAGGTGAACCGGGATATCCGCCGGTGATTAGCCGGTCATTATGTAAAACGTGGAGCAAATGGACCGGATCAACATCTACACACGTGGCGGCGAGCCCTCAGATGATTACATTATCAAGTAAATTAAAGGACATTGTCTATCAATTTCATTACCTGGAGTCTATTGTTGCCTCCAGTACAATTCCTCTTTAATTATGTTTAAGCTTGATTACAATATTTTTTAAGTTTTTTTCATTGTTTTTTATTCTTAATCTGCATGCATGATTTTGGTTGTCAGTATTTTCATTTTTTTTTCTTTTTAAATAATATAACTATGTTCTTTTGTACAGACCAATAACTTGTATGTGTGGTTTTAAAGCTGTAAATTCAAGTTGGTTATTATAAATAAATTAATAATTTTGTTTTTACTACCGAGATTATTTTATCAAAAGAAAACTTTTGTTCGTAATTTTCTTTAGTTCATTATTTTATTCTCCATTGATTTGAAACCAACGAATCAGTGGCGCTGAGATACTCTTGAATATTAATTCTGTTGCACTTTCTTAACAACATTTCTGTCGCGGACTTTCGAGATATATAATTACACAACGCTAAATTGAGGCGTTCGTATTTTGCTTTTCGTTTCAAAAATAAATAAATATTAGGAAATTCTTTGAAATGGTTGAAAGGGAGACGGGAATATTTGATAGTTTACGAGGATTACTGTTGTGTATGTTGTACAGCTCGATCACAGGACTTCAGTATTTTAAGTACAGCGTGCTTGAAGTATTACTGCCTTTAATGTAATGGAAAAATGGAACAGCGCCTCTAGTGTACGAAGAAGGAACAAATTATTTCCTTGGTATTATTGTCAAAGTTCCAGTTTACTTTCGTCTCAATAATTGGAAATTCATGTTAAGGCCTCAGTAAGTTTAATAGCGATTGTCTTTGTTTTATTTTATTCTTATTCAATTTGGATTAAAAGTCAAACGAATCCTTTTGTTTTTAGTTGTTGTTGTCTTCCTAAATCTATTCATAATGACGTAAGCGAAATATAAGGGAAGAAAATAAACTTATAACTAAAATCGAGCCCGTATCGGCCAAATAAGGTCAGGAAAAAGAAGACAGTTCATATTCACCTGTGTACAAGTTCACCCTCGACACAAACTGTCTGCTGCACGGGAACTTTACTTCCGATACTCACTGCTGGCTGACATTGTGCTCGCCACACTTTTGTTCGAAATTCTTTTACGATTTTCGCAATGTGAAAATGTATCAGTCAGCCATATCTACTGTAGTGTATTTTAGAGCACAGGGGCCTTAGTCAAACAGCATACGACAGTAAACGACAATCGTTATCGTTCATCAGTCACCAATACATTTTCAATTTTATACCCCAGCGCGTAAAGTTGAAAATCTATTAAAAACTGCTAATCGATAACGAACGAAACAAACGAAAACGATCTGTGAACTTCAATAGATTTTCAACTTTACGTGCTGGGATATAAAGTTGAAAATGTATTGGTGACTGATGAACGATAACGATTGTCGTTTACTGTCGTTTGCTGCCCCAGGCCCCAAGATTTCTTAATGAAGGAAGAATTTTATTGTTCGTTATCATAAGGGACAATGATTGTCAAAAAATTGGTATAAAATTTTGAGTTTGACTTTAATTAAATGAATACCCGTTCAAAATTATAACAAACTATTCAAAGACAGTATCAGTTAAACATTTATTTGGCTTCTTTTAGTAGGTAAATACTGCAATGCGAATGAATGCAAATGAGATATATCAATGGATTCGTGCGTTTAAACAAATTCTTTCCTTTTATCCGTATCACAAAGTAGGTATAAGTATACGCTGTCTCATCGCCGACTCATCAGTTGTTTCACAATCAAGTGCTAGCAATTCATCAAGCTCTCGCTTCTAATCTCCGACCTCCGTCTAACTGAAGGTACCACAATAGTTAGGATCACGGTATGCTCGGACAACGCTGACATCCGACTAATTTACGATGTCATAACTTACTTGACGACACTGTGGCTGTGATGTTGTTTTGTAATAAGTTGGTTTAACGAACATTTTTAGAGCTCATAGTGAATAACAAGTTTTGGGTTCAGTTTTGTCTGAACTGTATATAATGATGGAAAGATAACTGTACTGCTGTTTACCGCAATACGCACATAAACCTTATTTATTAACAAAGCTTAGTCTTATAAAAAAAATCATGACTCCAGTAATCATACTTTGTTACTTAAAAAAAATCGTACGGTAACAGTTCTGCCTCCCTAAACATACAAAAAGTCGGCCTTATCTGTTCATTGTAAATATTGTGCTGGTTTTACATATTTGATCTTTCGTTGAGTACCGTATAACGTTGTTTGTAATTATGCGAAATTAACGTTAATTTTAATTAGGGAATTTTGTTATTTAAGGCTCATCAAGTTTAAATGTAATTAATGGAAATAATTTGGGATAAACACGAGACCGTTTCTCATAAATTAATGAAGGAATGTGCAGTGATAACAAACGCTGTTACCGTGGAAGTAACAATGTAAGACATATTCTGAGTTAAGTTGTATTACTTTGTGAGCTACACGAGGAAAATTAAGATTGCGAACTGTAGCTCGATCACAAGATTTCAGTATTTTATTTACAGCGGACTTGAAGTATTTACTGCGTTTATTGTATGGAAAAATGGAACAGCGTCTCTAGTGTGCGAAGAAGGAACTGTTTTTCCTTGAAGTTATTGTCAAAGTTCCAGTTTACTTTACGTCACAAAAACTGTAAATTCGCGATGAGGCCTCTGAGAGATTCTCTCTCAATAGACATAATTATGAATAAATAATTACTTCTTCTTTAGAATTGTTTTAAGAATACTTAATGATAAACTGTTGGGTATGATGAGTCCTCACACCCAGGACAGAGCGGGAGGGACTGTCAGACTCGTACTGACTAAAATCCACGGTGTCCTTCAGTAGAAACTGCTAGAAATTGGAAATAAAAGGAGAAAATAGAAAACTCATCGCTAAATGCTGTTTAAATTCTGCTGTGAACTATTGTTTTAATATTCGTTTTTATAGACTATATAACGATCGTCCTCGTGATTTATATTATTGAGTGATGCAATACGCAAGCAGCAATTTTTAAAATATGTTGACACCAAACAGGCAATACACAAACCCCGAACCATGCACGTATTTGAGCAATAAATTGCTAAACTGAGTGGTTGCAATGCAATGGCTTCCGCTTGAATAAATTTTCCATTAATTCTGAAAGCATCCTCCATGTCCACACTTCAGGGCAATGAAGCTAAAACTACCGTTTTGATTAATTGTTGTTACACTTTTAATAAGTGCAGTAAACAAAGTGCCAACATGTTAAATTGTTTATATTTGGAAAGCTAGATCTCTAGATGTTACAGCAGTAAAATACTTGAGAAAAGCTGTTTTTTTAGGATACTTAATAATTATAAAGTTCTTAAGAAGAGCTTCTTTAAAACTTAAAATGACGTGCACCGTACAGTTGTGTGCAGAGATGAGAGACCCAAGTGTATTATGTAGATTAGGATCCTGAACTAACTGTACATATACAGTCTAATTAACTTCACGAGACATGTTTTTTTTTTAATCGTGGTAACTGCTAAAGTCTTCAAAATGAGTCCTTCCACCCAGGAAAGGGCGGGACTGACTAAAATCCACGGTGTCCTTCAATAGCCATTTACGTTCCAGGGTAATAAGAAACGTCACACAAGACATGCTAAGTAGTAAGTTTATTAAGATACTGGTCCGGAGTGAACGATCGTAATAAAAGCAGAGTGTTGAGCGCCCGACCTACATTGTGCTGGAATATGAAAGGAATTTGGCAGCAAAAAGGTTTATAAATTCTAGAAAGAGCGCTTGCCTTTTGTCTTTCAGCTGACTAAAGGTATAAAATAAAAAATTAAATTAAAAATAAAAAAACCCCCGACAAACTAAACCAAGTTCCCTTTGAAAAAGTAAATGATATAGAAAATACGTCGCGTTGCCCCCAACGCGACGTATTTTTATTATTTTTACATTTTTAATTTAATTTTTATAGCTGACTCGCTGTCCTTTTAAAGAGCTTCTGGTAAATAAAATACTTAGTGTTTTTTTTTTGAACGCTTCAACTTTTCCATTTGACTTTGGAAGAAAAGGTTTGCGGTGAAGATCGCGTAACTGTAGGCAGTTTCTTTTAGTTTGTTAAGCGACTTTTTTACGGAGATTAAAATTATCTTGTGACTTCTTCAACTATGTACTTTTATAGAAAACTTGGGGACACCTAGTCGGGTCCGAGCCGAGTGTCGGCCGTAGCACGGTCACCGAGCCGGTTTTCGTGTCTGAAATTACTAAGACGGGCCTCGACGGGGAATCATCGTTTGCGCTGTGATACAGATACTCGGCCGAGAAAAATCACAACTAGTTGGCTGCTTTAATCTGAGTTATTCTATATGTTATACTTACTATAGCGTCCTTGGTATCATTGAATTTTAATTGGTTTAAGTATTAAAACTTAAGGTTAAGTATCCATCTCTTTATCTTCTCTTGTCTCTTTATCAAAAAAATAATTTGAGATGCAATAGTACCTTATTTCAATTTAGTTTACTAAAATAAATTATTACGTTTTGACATTTAAAAGCTTTGAAATTTTCTATTGGCCTTATTATTCAGTAAAGTCTACATTATAAACTCTCAACGACTTTGACTAATGTAGAAATCAATCTCATAGGTGACAACTTTATCGTGTGTACGATTATAAAAGTGGTAGAGTCCAGAAATAGAAGACCTTTGTGTCTAAGGCTGAGGCTACATTAGACAGCGATTTGCGATGCGACTGGAAGAGCGAAACAGGTTACACGTGGTATCGCTGATGGACGGTGTAGCCATTTACGTGACCATTAATTTATTTGTTTTAATCGCTCATGTGTCGCTGATCGCGTCGCGGCCTAGTGTAGCCTCAGCCTAAGTGTTACAAAAAAAGTGAACCCTTTTCATTTTAATTAAGTAATGAAAGGGACCGCATTATTTGCTGAGTTGGAAGTACTATTCAGTGTTAACTGGAGATCTGGATCCAGATCAAAAGCAAAAAGTGGGCCTTTCTTAATTAACTTTTCTATTATTGGATAACTTAGGAAAATTGAGTAAAACTAGAACATTGAGCTATTGAGTTATTTTATAATGAGATTACTGGTTAGAAGAGCCAAGTAATTAACCTTATTCTTTGAATATTTGAAAAACTAGATAGTAAGTTAAGGTCGCTTTTAATTCTAGTTCATTCAATTGTTTGACAGTTCTGTGGCGTGCCCTAGGTGCGCGCACTCATCCTGGATGGGACATAGTGGTGATGCGTGGTGTCGTCTCTATACGTAGTAGTAATAGCTCAATTAATTAGAATTAAAATAAACCATAACTTACCAAATCAATTTTTTCAAAGAATAAGGTTAATTAGTTCGCCCTTCTAACCAGTAATCTCATTACAAAATAATTTAATGAAAGAAAAAGGGACGTAATGAGAGAAATGTCGTTAATTTCCACTATTCAATCTATTAACTACACAATGGCTGCTGTCCGGTCAATTACATCATAAATAAAACGTGGTTGTGGCTTTCATGACGAGGGTACGTGTCATGTCGGTCCACACACTATAGAATGTATTGTACCTAATTTTGTACTATAGCATAGTGAAACTTATAATCTGGTTTGTTCTAAACTTAAAATGTCACTTACGGGATTTCTTCCGTGATTAACTATTTGTTTGAGTTCCCCATATTTCGACGCTGTTGCAAGTGCCATGATCGCGGGTTGACTGCAGTCAACCACATTTTAAGTTTTGAAGCAAACCGTGATAGTTGAAAAAAAAACTAGTTTATTCTGTTGTAGAATCAGAAGAAATTATTTATTTTGACGTTATGTGCTATACTCTGATCGTACTTAACAAATACCTACTTAGTTACAAACTTTAATCAGAGTAAACAGAAGATAAAGTAGCTAATAATCAGTACATTATTTTCTGTGCTTAGAACTAAATGAGGTTTTAATAGTCTCACCTTAAAATGTGCAAATTGGCTGATATCCTCAAAAAAAAAATACAGATGCCTTTAAATGATTCAAAATTAAAAAATAATAAAAACTTTTTCTTTTCTTTACATGGCTGTCGTGTTTGTTTTTTTTTGCTACACTCGACAGCATGTGATGGTATTTTTGAAGACCCAAATTATTGACAAATATTTTACGAAGTATTATTTAAGACCTAATCAAAAATGTTGACTAGTTTTTGTGAAACGAAAAATTCAGATATTTGTAAAGGAATGCTGACCATTAGTTTGAGTTGATTTAAGTTACTTTCATACATAAATGAATGATGTTTTACAAAGACACCTAAAACTATTTATTTCCCTCAAAGGCCTAAAACCTTATTGGTTGAAAACTTTCTCCTAGTTTCAAAGTTACACATTTGCGGTTCTGCCCAAATCCTTGAAATGAATGTGTTCCAACCGGGAGAGTTACATGGGTAATGTTTGTAAATCATGGCATCGACACAGATGTTACTTGAAATGAAGGGAGATATCTAATATCCCGTGGGGTAATACAATATGATTTGTGTTGTATGGGCACTGAGATATACAATACCATGTATGTTATGAATTCTGTTCAAAATAATAAAAACTACGAAATTTGTTTGAAAACAGACTGCTTGTTTAATCGTTTATCTCGGAGTGAAAGCTTTAGTTGAACACATTCAAGATTTTTTAAAAAATCTTTTTTCACTAATTTACGATTCTGCTGAAAAAATACTCAAAGGATAAGGCACAAGCTCTCCCCGCAGTGAATGTTTGCATAAAAAACTATTTGGCTGCGTTCAGTAAACATCACTAACATACGTCCTTTTTTATGCCGGTCGAACTTCATTTGCAGGGATCAATAGAGGATAGAAAGAGTTATAGAGATCAAATTTAAAGATAAAGGGGACATTAGTATTTTTTTTTCTGTTCGCTACTTTTTTTGGAACAAAATGAGGTTTTAATGTTCTGACCTGGGAATCTTATTGGCTGACCTTCAAAGACAGTGACAGATGCCATTAGAATAGTTCATTAAAAAGAAATCAAAAACTTTTTCTTTTATTCAAATGGCTGACGTATTCATTTTTTTGCTAATTGCTGCCAACTATGTAGTGGTATTTTTGACGACCCAAATTGGTATTAAATTATACGGAGTATTATTTAAGACCTAAGTGAAAATATCAGTAGAAAAAAAAACCAGTCAATTTACAGTCGCCGATATTTAAAATAAATAAAAATCTTTTTCATTTCTCATACTCGGAAAGTAGTGTTTGTTTGATCAGAGCATTGGGTCGAAAACGATGCTTCCCTCCCTTGGGCGGGAAAGACTCATAGTAATTGCTTCCCTCCCTAGGGCGGGAATGAATTTTAAAAATAGAACTAAAATTGGTTATTTAGTTGGCTATAATTTTTTTACATAATTAAGAAAAATATCGATTAAAAAAAATGCTGCGGTCAATGTGATTAAAAAAAAAACACGTATTAAGGCGCTGTGAATAGCTAATGTGCCTCTCGCTCGCACGTTTCGACATTTTGAAAGATAAAATCACTGATCCCATTTTTGAAAAATTGCAATCAACAATTCTGTGTGCAATCACATTGCACAGTTTGCTTAAGTACTAAAACTATTAAACCAAACTTTTGAGTAGGTAAACTTGTATCGATTAAAATGTTTTTTTTTTACTAAACTGTGCAATGTGATTGCACACAGAATTGTTGATTGCAATTTTTCAAAAATGGGATCAGTGATTTTATATCTTTCAAAATATCGAAACGTGCGAGCGAGAGGTACATTAGCTATTCACAGCGCCTTAAAGTGGGATGGCCCGCGGCGGTGACGCGGGGCGTGTGTTCCATATTTGAAATTTAAATTAAAAAGACTATTAAATAGGTACTACTAATGTTATTATTATCAATAAATATTTTAGAAAAACTACAATTTTTTACTTTCCTTATATTTGAAATGAAAAGTAGAGTGTTTAACACGGGTGAAAGTCATCAATTCCCACTCGGACTATAGCCGCCCTCGCTTCGCTCGTGCGTCTAAATACCTCGTATGGGAATTGATTTCTTTCCACCCTTGTATAACAATCTACTATTTCATCTCCCCATCTCGGAAAGGGTACTTTTGCTCTTCGATATCTGACCGTAAAAGCCGTTTTTATCCTCAAGTGAGTAAAAGCCGTTTTTATCCTCTAGTGAATAAAGTAAATTTGAATTTAGAACATCGTATGAACATAAGAGTAGCAGCAGTAATGGCGGCCGGTGACCGCAACAGCTGATCGCTTGCTGTGGTGCCCACTTGACGTTCGAAAGTTGTCGAGGAAACAAATTCTATTTTTAAAATTTGATGTGGTAACATCAAATTTTAAAAATAGTTATTTGTTATACAAGAGTGCAAAGTTGATTTTTAACCGCGTGCTCATGTTTGATGACCGAGCAAGCGAATGATTCTAAATTTGAATCACGAGTGCAACGAGTGATTCAAAAATTAGAATCATGAGTGATAGCGAGGGAATCAAAAGAGCACAAGGTGAAAAATCTTTGCACTCGAGTGCAACACGTAACTTTTCATCCCACCTCAGCGAGGAAATTACTAAATGCAAAAACAAAAAAAAACAGATGTACAATCGTATAAACACAAGGTAGGCTTTTATTTCAGTTTAGGTATTAACTAAGACATTATTATAGAACAGAATAATTTTTAAATTAAAACAAATAATACTTAGGTAGTATATAGTTGAAAACTACTACCTAAGTATTATTAAGTTACTTATTTTTATCTTGGTTTGTCATAACATAACAATAAGACGTGAAATGAAAACCGCACAAAGCAAATAAAAAAAGGTATAACAAAGTACTGAGCCAAGAATGTTCCGGGTCTGAGATTTTAACAAAATAATTGTAGATTACGCTCCAAGGGAGGCGTATTGAATTCCGAAGCGATACTGAGGATTCTGGGGGTGAACCTCCGTCCGTAGCATAGCGAGAAGGTTCAAGTGTTAATACCCGAAATAAACGAGGGAATAAAGTTAAAAATCCTTTGTGAAGCAAGGGATTCAAGTTAGCCCAGAGCAACACAGCCTTACACCCAAGGAGCGCACTCTGCTTCCACCTAAGGCGAGGAAACAAATTCTATTTTAAAAATTTGATGTTACCACATCAAAATTTTAAAAATAGAATTTGTTTCCTCGACAACCTTCGAACGTCAAGTGGGCACCACAGCAAGCGATCAGCTGTTGCGGTCATCGGCCGCCATTACTGCTGCTACTCTTTTGTTCATACGATGTTCTAAATTCAAATTTACTTTATTCACTAGAGGATAAAAACGGCTTCTACTCACTTGAGGATAAAAACGGCTTTTACGGTCAGATATCGAAGAGCAAAAGTACCCTTTCCGAGATGGGGGGATGAAATAGTTATTTGTTATACAAGAGTGCAAAGTTGATTTTTAACCGCGTGCTCAATTTTGATGACCGAGCAAGCGAATGATTCTAAAATTGAATCACGAGTGCAACGAGTGATTCAAAATTAGAATCATGAGCGATAGCGAGGGAATCAAAAGAGCACAAGGTGAAAAATCTTTGCACTCGAGTGCAACACGTAACTTTTCATCCCACCTCAGCGAGGAAATTACCAAATGCAAAACAAATAATCAGGTGTACATTGTACTATCACAAGATAGGTATTTCAGTTTCGGTATTAACTAGGAGTACTACATTATGTATATAAAATACAGAATAATTTTTAAAATCTAAGAATCCTTCGTGTAGGTAGCGAGGGATTCAAGATAGCCCAAGGCAACGCAGCTTTACTCCCGAAAAGTGTACTCTGCTTTTCACACCTACTTCGAGGAAATGAATTCGATTTTTGAAATTTGATGTGGTACGATAACCTTCGAACGTGAAGTAGGCACCACAGCAAAGATCAGCTGTTGCGGTCACCGGCCGCCATTTTTACTGCTACAACTCTTTAATGCACACGATGTTCTTAATTCAAATTTACTTTATTCACTAGAGGATAAAAACGGCTTTTACTCACTTGAGGATAAAAACGGCTTTTACGGTCAGATATCGAAGAGCAAAAGTACCCTTTCCGAGGTGGGGGGATGAAAATAGTATTTGTTTTCTCGCCTTAGGTGGGAAAGCAGAGTACGCTCCTCGGGTGTAAGGCTGCGTTGCCTTGGGCTAACTGGAATCCCTCGCTTCACTAAGGATTTTTAACTTTATTCCCTCGTTTCTTTCGGGTATTAACACTTGAACCTCCTCGCTGCGCTACGGACGGAGGTTCACCCCCAGAATCCTTAGTATCGCTTCGGAATTCAATACGCCTCCCTTGGAGCGTAATCTGCTATTATTTTTTAAAATCTCAGACTCAGTACTTTTTTTTACCTTTTTTATTTGTTTTGTGCGGTTTTCCTTTCATGTCATATTGTTATGTTATGCCAAACTAAGATAAAAATAAGTAACTTAATAATACTTAGGTAGTAGATAGTTTTCAACTACTACCTAAGTATGTTATCACATAATTATGTAACAAAGTACTTAAACAAATAATTAATATCAATCAGGATTAATACTCGTTATTAAATACATTGAAAATAATATACTTTACTGTATATTTGAAATTAATAACTTCACAAATTAATATCAATGATGATAAAACAAACAAAAGTCGTGTGAACTAATTAGTAATACACTAAACATACAAAATAACTTATTTGGTGATGATCATGAAAACAAAACAACAATAAATGCCAATTTATAAAGTAAGTAATAAACAGCTAAATTCCTACATAAATATAAATCTATGCGTACAAGCAATTTTGCTTTTATGACAAATATACGTGCTCTCTGAAAATTAGCTATTTGTATGTATGAGCATATTATATATTCTGGTTCATTGCTCATCCCTCCTCGACATCCATAATTAATGTTGGTATAACATTATTGAGAAGTTGACAATAAGTTGGTATTATTTAACGTTTGGTGATATTATGAGGTGGCGGATTTTAATCTGATACCAATTGTTGATCCTGCTATGACAGAAATGCATGATAACGTGATTCGATTCAGAAGATCGTTACAGGTAGTTGTGGAAAACATAAAATTAAATAAATAAAGTAGGTACACATTTAAGATTACAGACGTCCGGTATGAACTATTAATGGCAGTCATTTAATAATTTATTAAATAAAACTATCGCATAGAGTAGCTTAAAGAACAGATAATCTCCATTCAAATTATAACAAGACCTTTTCCGCAAAACAAAATAGAGGAAGATAAAGATCTTTGTTAATTGGACGTTATTTAACAATGTAGTGTAGACCAAATTCAATTAAATGCTTTATATTGGAAAGCAGCAACAAAATTGGTTAAGTCCAACCGATAAATCTTATAGGTGTTTGTAACTTGAACGTCCAACATTGTCACATGAATCTGGAACCAATTAATATACCTAAACCTCAGCGTCTTCGACTACTTCAATGTAAAACTACTTCTATTTTCTTAGGAACTATTACGAAAAAGGTTGTTTGCATTGAAAGTGAACATAACGTACTGGACAACTATTAAAAAAAAATAAGAATGCCATTTCCATTCCAAAAGAAAAATAAATAAAAAACATACTTTTTATGGCGTCCAATATTTTTCTATACAAACCAGCCAGTATTATTGCATACCATGGGAATACAAAAGAGGTTGCGACTCAATTTCGAACTTTAACATTTCTAAGTACGTTGTGACGGATGAAGGAAATGTTTGAGCTATTTTAGACAACAATTGCTTTTCATGTTTTGAGCTGTATTAATTCATTTCTGTACCGTCAGCACGAGTTTTCAGTATTTGAGACGTAAAGTAAACTGGAACTTTGACGACTTCAAATCGACAATTTTCATGGGAAAAAATTGGTTCCTTCTTCGCACACCAGAGGCGCTGTTCCACATTTTCATACAATAAACGCTGTAAATACTGGAAAAACTCTGTAAAGTAAAATAGAGAAAACTACTACTGATGTCGATTATTTCTTTCACATGAATTGATCGTTACAAATATAACAAATGCGAAAGTAAGTTTGTTTGTTATTTTTTTACAAACCACTGAATCGGTAATTCGTACAATCATAAATTATACGTTATACAGAGACATAGTTATACCCAGACTGACGTAATGCACCTTTTATCCCGAAATATTGTACTATTCGCGAAAGTAATAACAATAATGTTAATATGTAAAAGATTTCACCCCATGTACGATCCGAATTGATTGGCAAATTCAAAGTACCGCAAGCCAAGCCGCACGCAAAAGTCCCTATAATGTATTAGTCTGCAGTACCGCACTACATAAATCTCTGTGTGACAACTGTGTGCCACTGTGTCACATAAATTCTGTTCAATATACTGCTGTTAGTCTATTATTATTAACGATGTGTATTACTGAACAATCCAGTTTGAACTTACTGTGTAGTTGGTGCGTATGAAATACAAAACCTATTAGTAAGTTATTCCAATATTTAAAAAAAAACATGTAAACACCAGTCAACAAAATCCTACAAAATACTGCATTTATTCCTCTACAATCTACAAAAGGAAATACTGTCCAAGTAACTCGCCTTAAATTAATGAATTTGTATTCCGCTGTACAGGAAAATCTTTTGTAATACAAAGAAAATGAATCAGTAATTTTCTTTGTCTGGTTTTTTATATAAAATTGAATTTTTAATACAGAACAAAAGGCAAAAATCTTTTGCGAAAAGACAACGGGACGAGTTCAATTGAATTGTCTACCAAAATTATATCAGCGACCAATATTTTCTGCTAGATTTGATTTGATTTGATTTGATTTGATTTGCTACACATCAAGCTATACAAAACCAGTATTAGATGACCGTTTATTGTGTGTAAAAATCGTACAAAGCAAAACCAAGACAAACTGGTTTTGCATAGCTTGATGTGTAACCGTGTCTACCCGCATTACACAACACGTCATCGTGTAGGTACGTGAAGCTGCGTTCTGTCGCAGCACGCGCTTACGATGTGCATCACATTGACGACCAGTCGATCATATTTAGCGCCTATGTTACTGTAATGAATGGACTAGATACCGCAATATGAGAGTGCACTACACTGTTGCCCACCTACCTATCTACTATGAAGTGACGATTTTAGTGCTACTAATTTACCTATTAATCAGGATTCCTGAAATAGATGGCGTATTCATAATAATGAATAAAGTTTTCATTAGCTCTTGCTTAAAAACGGAATCCATTTATTATTGAAACAGTCTTATTCATTTGCAAGTTTAACTTCGGCATTCTTGTCAAGCTAAGCTGACCTCAGCAAACATACCTTTATAAGTAGAAGTGCCTTCAAGAAAACTGTTATTATTTTCATCAAATTCCATAAACTTGAACCGTTTGGGTTTCCATACAACACATTTCCATCAATCGTAATGCTCCCATATATTTACGGACTTAGTAATGCGCATCTATTTGCTTTTACCAATATTACCTACATGACCTACGTCAGTTGCTGTTGCGGTTATTCTGATTTGATTCACTGTTTAGTTAATTAATCACTTGACTTGATTGACGCTGATGAGATTGCGGCTGAAGTTCGTGTAAATATCTGTTTGTAGTTTGACGCATCAATGGAAATGGCTATTTTATTACTCCTGTTCTAGAAACGATATGTTTTTTGTTCGCATCCTTGAAAGTTATAACATTAAATAAGATTTACTGACATAATAAAACACGAATGTAAGGAAGGAAAAATAGGATAACATTTTAATACACATTGTTTGTGTTTGCTCCTACCGATGTTCACTTATTCGATGTTATTTGTCGTTATTGCCGTGAATCTACACAATTTCAAGTTACATTACGAAATAATGCAATATTAATAAAAAATGCTTCAGTTTTTAGGATCTTTAATGACTTCTGCTTTCTCTTTTATCGCCACATTAGTGAGTATATTAAATCCCGGCACCCCGAGGGAATCACCTGAGTGGAAGGTTAGTGATGATAATGATTGAAATATACGCCTTAACTTTCTATCTGAAGTTTCTGTGTGATCACACATTCATTCCGTTCAGTGCTAACGTATATTGTAGACAAAACTTTCTTTTCGAATTGTTATATGGAAGTACCTACTGATTTTTCTTTCAATTTATTATTTTGACTTATGTGAAGAATTAACAGCAATGTTACTTGATTGATTGAACAACTTGTACAGATAAGTTCGTTCGTTCGTGTAATAAGGTACGTTGCATTCTTGTTCAGCGTTAAATGATAGAAGGATATTGGGAGATTATAAATAACTAAAATATATGGAATTAATAAATACTCAATACCGTCACCAACATGCTGCGTAAATAAAAACTAGGAGGTGAATTAAGGCTCTTGAACATAGTAAATACAGCATGAGTCGTGCTGCACTCGCTATGTGATGAATTAAAAAAATACAAAGTTCGGGACATTCAGAATTATTTTAACAACTAATAGAAAACTCTATTTGTTGATAACAATGAGAATATCCGTTGAAAATTAAAATACATATGAAGTAGTAGCTATCCGGGCGAAGGTGAACCAGAACACCCGCCGGTGATGAGCCGGTCATTATAAAACATCCGGCAAACGAACCGGATTAACATAAACACTCGCGTGGATACTGAGCCAATATAGTGAATGTATAAATAAGTGCCATCCCACTTGCGAAACTTTATTATTAACATAAACCATTGTGTTTCTGGATATTTTATTAAACAAAAACTTTGTCTGTAATTATTGGCACAGAAAAGTTCTTTGTAAACCAACAGATTCCCAAAAAAATATTTTCTTTCTAATTTCATCCTCCGTTGATTTGAAACAAAATACTCAGTCTCATTGAAATACTTTTGAATACTAATTTTGTTACACTTATAAACGAAATTTCTTTATTGGGGTCCCGAGATATTAATTACACAATCTAAATTGAAGCAGTACCTTTTTACTATTTTTGCAATTGAAGCTTCAGAGGCCTTTTTTTTTTTACGTGGTAAAATCATCAAATGAGACCTCCCACCCCGGGCAGGGCGAGAGGTACTGTCACTGTACAGACTTGTACTGACTAAAATCCACGGTGTTCTTCATTAGCCCTTTATGTTCCGGGGTCACGATAAGGAAATAAATCCTGCGACCCCGGCAGGCTTTGGCCCTCTGTGAGGGGGCCCCGTCATTTGCCGACAACTTCAGAGGCCTTAACATGAATTTACAGTTTTTGTGACGAAAAATAAACTGGAACTTTGAAAATAATTTCAAGGAAAAAAATAGGTACCTCTTCGCACATTAGAGGCGCTCTTCCATTTTTCCATACAATAAACGCAGTAAATACTTCAAGTACGCCGTAAATAAAATACTGAAATCTTATGATAAGGCTTCAGTAGTGCCAAAAACGGAACTCTCGACTCCATAACATTACTTCAATACGTGACTAACGTTGCTTGAAGTAGTGTTCTAACTGGCTGCGTTTATGTTGACTTGGAACAAGGGTAACGGTTAAGTGTTTCAGTTGGTAGCCATATAATAGTTATTTTCATCCCCCCATCTCGGAAAGGGTACTTTTACTCTTCGATATCTGACCGTAAAAGCCGTTTTTATCCTCAAGTGAGTAAAAGCCGTTTTTATCCTCTAGTGAATAAAGTAAATTTGAATTTAGAACATCGTATGAACAAAGACTAGCAGCAGTAATGGCGGCCGGTGACCGCAACAGCTGATCGCTTGCTGTGGTGCCCACTTGACGTTCGAAGGTTGTCGAGGAAACAAATTCTATTTTTAAAATTTGATGTGGTACACAGGTGGGAAAGCAGAGTACGTTCCTCGGGTGTAAGGCTGCGTTGCCTTGGGCTAACTTGGATCTCTCGCTTCACTAAGGATTTTTAACTTTATTCCCTCGTTTCTTTCGGGTGTTAACACTTGAATCTTCTCGCTGCGCTACGGATGGAGGTTCACCCCCAGAATCCTTAGTATCGCTTCGGAATTCAATACGCCTCCCTTGGAGCGTAATCTACAATTATTTTGTTAAAATCTCAGACCCGAAACATCTTGGCTCAGTACTTTGTTTTACCTTTTTTATTTGCTTTGTGCGGTTTTCCTTTCACGTCTTATTGTTATGTTATGACAAACCAAGATAAAAATAAGTAACTGAATAATTATATTATTTGTTTTAATTTAAAAATTATTCTGTTCTATAATAATATCTTAGTTAATACCTAAACTGAAATAAAAGCCTATCTTGTGTTTGTACAATGTACATCTGTTTTTATTTGTTTTTGCATTTAGTCATTTCCTCGCTGAGGTGGGATGAAAAGTTACGTGTTGCACTCGAGTGCAAAGATTTTTCACCTTGTGCTCTTTTGATTCCCTCGCTATCGCTCATGATTCTAATTTTGAATCACTCGTTGCACTCGTGATTCAATTTTAGAATCATTCGCTTGCTCGGTCATCAAAATTGAGCACGCGGTTAAAAATCAACTTTGCACTCTTGTATAACAAATAACTATTGTTATACAAGAGTGCAAAGTCTTTGCACTCGAGTGCAACACGTAACTTTTCAACCCACCTCAGCGAAGAAATTACTAAATGCAAAAACAAAAAAAAAACAGATGTACAACCGTATAAACACAAGATAGGCTTTTATTTCAGTTTAGGTATTAACTAAGACATTATTATAGAACAGAATAATTTTTAAATTAAAACAAATAATACTTAGGTAGTATGTAGTTGAAAACTACTACCTAAGTATTATTAAGTTACTTATTTTTATCTTGGTTTGTCATAACATAACAATAAGACGTGAAATGAAAACCGCACAAAGCAAATAAAAAAAGGTATAACAAAGTACAGAGCCAAGAATGTTCCGGGTCTGAGATTTTAACAAAATAATTGTAGATTACGCCCCAAGGGAGGCGTATTGAATTCCGAAGCGATACTGAGGATTCTGGGGATGAACCTCCGTCCGTAGCGTAGCGAGGAGGTTCAAGTGCTAATACCCGAAATAAACGAGGGAATAAAGTTAAAAATCCTTTGTGAAGCAAGGGATTCAAGTTAGCCCAAAGCAACGCAGCCTTATACCCGAGGAGCGCACTCTGCTTTCCCACCTAAGGCGAGGAAACAAATTCTATTTTTAAAATTTGATGTTACCACATCAAATTTTAAAAATAGAATTTGTTTCCCCGACAACCTTCGAACGTCAAGTGGGCACCACAGCAAGCGATCAGCTGTTGCGGTCATCGGCCGCCATTAAATTCTAAATTCAAATTTACTTTATTCACTAGAGGATAAAAACGGCTTTTACTCACTTGAGGATAAAAACGGCTTTTACGGTCAGATATCGAAGAGCAAAAGTACCCTTTCCGAGATGGGGGGGATGAAAAGGTTTATTACAGTTTACTAAGTGAGTTTTTAGAAACAGCCTAATTTCTTGAAGTGTCTTGTACTACAGTCCTCTGTTGATGAAAACTCGGGATAACCTAAACTAGCGAAAGCGTCACACAACATCATACAAAAGCGTCTGTGGGTAATAAACACTGTTTTAGTATCATAAACACTCGCAAAACTTTGTCGTGACCGTAAACGTTCTGAGAATATTATGTATCTAGTCCGCCCGTTCGTTGTCTGTTCAGAATAAATTACAGTAGAAAAACGTCGTTGAGTATGTACTTTAATTTATTACACAATATGTATTGTAACTCTAGTATGTGTTCATATTTTGTTTGGTTACGATTAGTTCGGTGCCTACAAGGTATTCTTTATAGAATTAGTAATTTGACAAAATTAGACTTGTCACCGTAGACACCCAAAGTTTGTTGATACATTAACATTATTAAGCCAGAATACTAACTCCCTTATCAATTCATCAAGACGATTAGCGTGTCAGAACTTGACACGTCCAAATTAAATTACTTTCAAGTAAACTCCTCAACAATTACCTAACAAGAAACATTAGCAAATAGCAAATTACTTAATTAAAATTAATAGGCTTTGAAGTTCTGAGTGAGTGTAGTATCATTAAAAGTCAGTTGTGTCATCTCACGCCAGGTTTGTTACAGCAATTTAGAAATTAATATCATTAGACAACCCGATGCTGCCTGTTATTATAAACACTGTGAAGCTCAGTCAAGGACCGTTTTGCCGCTGGGTTTCTCTAAATTAGGATACAAGGGACCTCTTAATACTCAGTTGGAAGTACTTTTCAGTGTTGGCTTTAAGATCCTGATTCTGAAACATTAATTTATGAAGCTAGTTTAAAAGCAAAACATTTTGGAACACTGTACAAAAATATTTTTACTTCGGGCTTTAGGGCGGTCCTGGTTTCTTTGACCAAACCATGGTCACAATTCGGTCAAGACCTTACTCCATCTGCCATCTCTGCGTATAGCCAGATGCCCTGCCCAACTTCACTTAAGGTGTAGCTACCTTATACCTACACAAATTTTGTACAAGAATACTTTTATTTTGAAATATTTTACTTAAACAAATATGCTAAGTTTCCAAAGTAAGTTTCATAAATATACAATGAGAATTTCAACAAAACGTAAATTCGGAGCGGCTAGAATGATGTAATAAAATGGGCTTTTACGCCGCAGTAGTTTATACCGAGGCGAGCGCTAATCGAAAGGCTCTCTCGCATAATGAATCCTCCCCATAGCTTGTTATCTGTTCCTCTACACAACACTACCACATAATACTGTTTCTCGCTGTGTTAATGGACCAATTACTGCGCTCTTTTCTTTTGCTTTCGACTTAAAATTCCACTCTCGTATTCAGTAGATTATCGTTTGTGACTTGATCCCAGTTTTCATCTAGTGTAGTGTACTCGATGGTACTGTTTTTACATTCAGATTAGAGATCGCGAGCCGCAATCTGTTTGTCTGTTGAATTAACACTTGACATAACAACTGTTTGGCTCGTGATTGTGAGATCTGAAGAAGACACTTTGATGTTTGCTGAGTAAACGTGAAATGGAGTTTGATATCTTGTTCAATTTCAAATCGTTTGAAGCTCCGCGAGAATGCTACTAGTTTATTCAAATGTTCGTCAATAAAGGTATATGTACCTACAATTTAATTATCCTGTACACTCCAGCAATTAGTCATAGAGATATCCTGAAAATATCGTAAACTCTGTGATCTGATTTAGGACACAAGATTAACTAGCTACAGAGACAACGTCGCATATCTGTAGTAGTTATTACAGATAAGCCTATTATTGCTGAGTGCACACGACATATTGAGGGCGGTTTGTCGTGATTATAGAACATTTAATTCAAGCTGCTAATTTCTATCCTCATTTGTGATGTGAATATTATTATGAAAGAGCAAATAAAATGAACCAATTAAAAAGCAAATAAAATAACATGCCACTCGGTTTTAACTATATTTAAGTACGACGGCCAAGTCTCAAAGTCTCTGCGACATTTTTGTCTCAAATCAAATTCATTCCGCTTATTAGTTCACCAAGTTTTCCTTTAACAAAATCAAACTTTCTATTAGAATTCCTTTTAATTTAAAAGGGTTCTATTTATAAAACAAGACGCTGACATTTTCGTTCAAGTCGCTCTACTAAAATATAAACACAGAGGAGTGTTTTAAGGGTATTTAATTTAGTTAGATGACCCAAATCTTATTGAATTAATTCAGAGGTTGCTCGTGAAGAGAATTTCCATTGACTCGCTATCTGTTGATTATCGAAACTTCGCGTATAATTGAAGACGATCAATGGGTATTTACCAATACCGATCCACTGGGATATGTATTAACTTGTTGATAATTATGGCACATTACATAATTACAAATTTCTCACAAGAGCAACTGAAGTTCTCTGTAGTAGTTGTTAAGTCCAAACATAGTTCACACGAATTTCTGTGACTCAAGTTCATAGCCGAAGTGTTCATGACTTGGCTTGTAAATAATTTATCAAACATGTTCAGGTGTACCGGTGAAGGAGAATATCCTGAAGCTTGTATGTTTTAAGTACGATAATAATGTTAGCCACGTTCGGGTGGTGAATGTAAATTTTAAAATAAGAACCACTAATACATCTTTATGTTAAGGAAAATTAAATACTCTTTAAAAACTCACATCAATATTAGGATTGAATTTTGTTTTTTTTATTCATCTAACTCAAAAGGAGGATTTAGCGTAAGGTTCCAATTTCGAAATGTTGACTGTTGAACTTATTATCATCATCTGAAAGAAACTGTTTAGATAATTATGTAGTAACTTGATTCTGGTTATACCATCCTGTGTGTCCTACCGGGTATTATTTGCTCAGCTCATTGACGCAGCTCTGAGTCGCTTGAGGATGTTGTATATCAACGAGATACAAAGAAATAGCTTTAATATCTAACCATTAACATGGTTTTAACTTTGAGATCCTCAAGCTAAGTATCACGAATGCCAGTGCTTAACTTGAAATCAAAACAAACAGAAGAAAAAAGTGTTTGATTTGTCAGCTCAAGTATACTTCTATACTTAGTATACCTCACTTCGAGGCAATTTAATGGAACTTTCAAAGCTACCAGTGCATATGAAATCTTAAATAATGTATAAAATAACAACGTACTACTAAAACGGTCGAAATATTTAATAACAGAGCTACCCTCTGGGGAGTATAAACATTAGGTTACAGTACACATGCATTATTAAAGGCAGAGAATTTGAAACATTAAGTAACGAGCCGACGGGTTCACCTTTATTATGTGTATGCTCATGTGTATTAATGTTTGTGTTAATTGCTTGTGTTAATTTTGGAAACTACGGTTTGTACGAGTACATACATAGGTATGGTATGGTGGTGGTATATAGGTATAGGTATAATGTTCTAATAAGCCGTTGCTACAACGAGTAGCATACGATAGCGGTCATAGCGCAATTATATTTTTGAGGATAGGTTGATTTGAGAAACCTATCCTAAGTATAATATATCATAATATTTCTACAATAGCAATATTAATATCAATATTTCTACAATAGCTTTATAACTAATTTGTTTAGTAAGTGCCACAAATAATGTCAAAGATATTTTTCACCAAGTTTATAAAAGCTCGCAATCATTATTATCTTCCACTCGTCGCCCGGTCGAGTGCTGACTCGTTTGATAATCTCATAACACAGATTGTTTATACCCGGATAAAACTCCCTGAGTCTCAAGACATACATTATGTAACAACAAGTTTATTTTTGCAAAACAATCTGTTTAGTCGCTGATACCTTCCTGTTTCCATAAATAAAGTTATCGGTTCTTTTTATGCGTTATGTAATGTATTTACAAGTATTTATAATATTCCAATACAATTGTTCAATAAAAGATAATGGAACGGTCTAACCGTTTAAAATTTGACTGTAATATTATAACTGTGGTTGAACAACTTCTTGCTATTAACAATTTCAGTAAGAGAATAAATAAAAACAGGTGTAGATGGGTCCAGCAATGAGTTCATAAAATCAGAAAATAAAAAGAAAAATAGTTACTTTTGTTTCGACGGTCATAAAATAAGATCAGAAAATTATTATTTAGATATACTTTTTTATTTATATACGTTCTTTGGTGGGAAATTTACGGCACTGTAAGTGCAGTGGCTGAGCGATCAGACTGCTGTGCTGCGTGTCGTGGGTTCGATTCCCGCACGGAGTAAATATTTGTTTGATTTACAAGTAGTTGTTCCGGGTCTGGGCGTTTGTTATATGACTTTATATGTTTGTAAATGCACGACACAGGAGAAATTCCTAGTGTAGGGCAAAGTTAAAAAAAAAAACAATTTTTTTGAGACAATTTTGCCATATATGCAGAAAAAGGGGCACACCCATAAAATAAATAACAAGGTATGTAAGTAACTTTGAGAGGAAATTAATGTTACAGGTGGGGAGCCGGGGAGACCTGTTGTAAATTAAGTCTTCTTGAAAACTATTTGCGTATCTTAAATGCGCAGAATTATTTATAGCGAGGTGTTGAAACTGTGACAAAATTATGGCTTTTTATGTTGGTTTTATGATAAGTAGGACGAATGGGCTAAGTTTTAATGGCATGTTTTGGAAAGCTTACGCGCGTGAACCTAAAAAATGATGATGCTAGTTTATGGTATTTTTCTTAATTGCAGTTATTAAATCATAACATTAATTAAGGCAGCAGTTGCGAACTGCAACCATTCATGAGCTCGTTTTAGTTTTCAATTCAGTTGATTTTGCTGTTCATTCTAATCATTAATTACTGATAAACTCGTGTGTATGTACTGCAATGGGAGCATATTTGCGAAATAGTTTCCAATAGAGCCTCAGTCCTGTAGGGGTCGCGGGAGTTACCGAATTTCTGTGACCCTGGAACGTGAAGGGCTACAAAATCCACGGTGGATTTTAGTTAGTTCGAGTCTGACAGTCCCTCCAGCTCTGCTCTGGGTGCGAGGACTCATTTAATGATTTTACAACGATAAAATAAAATAGAGCCTCAGTACCTGAAACCAGTCTGTAGTTCTCTAAAGATTTGAATTCTTTAAATAACTACTTCAAACAGTTCCAAGCTTGTTTTAATAGACTTTCTCGGAGTATGTTGTAGAGCGCAAGTTGAAGTCAATATCATTTATCTTGGCTCGGGTCGCCGCGTCCTCCACGAAACTAAACTAGAGATGAAGTCGATAGTTTCTAGATAAAAACTTTTCAGAATAAAGTAACCAAGTATTGGAATCTTACGACACGCTATGCACAGTATACATATTCGTCAAAAAAATATTTTGATTTACAACACTAAACATTTGTATTTCACAGAAAAGAAAACGGGTTTGTACGGTTTAAAAAAGTTCTTTGTTCTAAAAAGTAATGTTTCATCATCAAATGAGTCCTCCCACCCAGGGCAGGCCGGAAGGGACTGTCAGACTCGTACTGACTAGAATCCCCATCCTGTCCTAAATAGTCCTTTACGTTCCACGGGTCACGGTAATTTGATAAGTCCCGTGACTGAGTTCGATCCATATCAAACAAATCTCGGTTTGCGGATACTGTCTTTTTTATATAGCATTCGCTGCCAGTTCTGAAAAAAAATCGATTCTGAAAGGCAAAAACTTCTGTAGCTGTAAGATTTTCCCGTCCCCTTTATCCCAAACATTTCAGGATACATTAAGGAAACTATCAGGACTACCAGCCGGAAAATTGTGAAGCTCACCGTTAAAGTGGCTTTCATTGGACCGCTTCCACTCCGAGCGTAATATGTGATAATGTATTAAATGAAGGACCTTATTGACGTGAAGGCTTTTGGTTCGTTGACTATCAAATTTTGACAGGAAGATTATTATTAAATCGCGCGTTTATTTATCATTCTGATAGGAAAACTGGATAGTTATTAAATGGACGTAATCAGTTGCTCGACTACCGTTCCCAGATAAAATCGATGGATACCAAGAAAAGTCATGAACTATGTTGGTAATTACCAACATATTTCATGACTTTTCAACAATATTAGTTATGAAGTGTCAGAAACGGCTCTTTCTACCGATTAAGACTTAAAAATAGGTTTTACTTTTCGTCTAGATTTGTCTGAAATAATTAAACAAAAAGATCCTAAAACTACCAAACAAATTATCAAATTATGTAAAGCACAAAATGAACGCTGACATAATTCTTACAAGTCAAATAAAAACAAGACATCATAACAAAGTAACGAAATAAAATTGTTACAGACAAGGTAAGGAGGCGTCGAGGTGGAAATATAATAAACACATTATTATTATATTTAAAAGGCGCGCAAAGGAATTTGTTGAAAAGATAAATAATGATGTAACAGAACGAGCTGGTGAATAATAATTGTATGCCATGATTAATTTGTTGATTTCACTCATTTTATTTTCAGAAAGGAATTACGACGTTCTTCCTCACATTTTATTGACGAAATGGTTTTATTTTTAGCTCAGGAACATGAAATCTCAAAGTCGACGAAATGAAACGTGACGTTTATTCCAGTTGTTTGATTTTATGGAAGAGCTAGCAGAGAAAACAACCACTTTACTTTTCTTAGCTGAAAGACATCTATAGATGTGGAACAATGGATACTAAATTAAACTTAAAAAATTACTGATGAACTAAATTAAATCGTCCCCCAATAAATAATTGCACTTATAGTTTTTTTTTTAAATACCCCATGGAAATCCATAACGAACCACAATCTATCTACTGTCAACAGATATCGTTATCTCGTGGCTTCTTGCCTGGAAAAAAATCACATAATGTCTTATGTTGGGGCCACACTAACGGGAAATGCCGTTAATTATCACAATGATGGGCGTTTAATCTTTAAAGTCCATTATCGCGAATTATTAACGCCATTTCCCCGCATTATTGCTAAGGGTAAATATAAATATGAAATCGTCAGTGCTATACGTCACATTACTTCAAATGTAAGAAAGCGTAGGATCCATCACTCTATTACATCGTCCACATGTATCCAACAGGTGATTTATGTGAAGGGTAATATAATACACTAACGTCAAGCCAGCTGAGTGAGAGGTTTATTCGTATTATTTAACGTCCATTATAAAATGTGGACTTAATTTAGGTATGATTTCAATTCGGATACACAATCAAACGTATCACGGTCAGTACTAGCTACGCTTGCGATATAAGCAAATGCTTGTAATGCGGGTGTCATACACGTCTTCCAACAATGCTAGTAAACTCCCACTGTGTGTACATATCGTTACAGAATCTCGGGTCAAACATTTTGTAACTTTGTGATTATGTGTGCTGGTACAATAGTGTAGACAATAGTCAAGTTGCGGTGTCAGCTTAGTTTTGAGACATATAAAGTTTCTCAAGTAGTCTTCTGTAGTAAAATAAGAAGATAAATCTGCTCAAAACGAATTAAGAGCAAAAGTTCCGTATTTTTGAAAGAAAATTAAATATTTAAATCTTTGTCTCATGTTGTGTTTATCTCACATATACTTGAAACTGAAAACGTCATTGTGGTGGATAAGAACGAACTAGTGCTAGCCAATAAAGGAGAATGGTACATTAAAATGTGTGCTCTATGTGTGCCCAATTGTAGTGTGTGTAAGCAAGTATCATTAGTGTTATTATGTATGTGTGTGTAATCACACCTTATTTAGGATTAGCTATGTAAGCAATATGCTAAGATCATGTACTCTCATTGTATGTAAAGACACATTAAATCGAGACCTCATCGAGTACAAATGTCTTTCATTTACCACGACACTTCATGGCGACCCTGCCAGGATAGTAATATCGGCCATTGTTAATATTCGCCTGGGTGAAATTTCTGCCCCGGTTAGAATTTTGAAATGATCTTCCGTACCCACGGCGGTTATGATGATTAAAAGATCCATACTTGTGGCCACGTTGACCTTGACCACGCGGTCCTGAAGAAGGTGTAAACTTACCTCGACCTCCTCTCGAAAAGTGCATGACGTCCGGCTTTGAGGACGTAGACGGTGTTGATACATCCTCGTCCTTAGCGCCTTGTATGGCGTCCTTGAGATTACTATAGTTGCGAGCGCTCACGATGGTGCTTAGCCTTGAACTTTTCAACCCATCTGAAAATCTCTTAATAGCCATTTTCTCATTTAATGGCTTTAAAACCGCGAATTTTGATGAATCGCCGTCTGCCTGTGAAATGGTTAAATCGGTAAAAAGTTGTTCTATTTCAGAACCGTATTCCTCAATTGACCTAAAACCTTGGTTCATATTTTGGAGGCGGGACTGAATAGCGGTAAAAGATTTTGTAGTTAATAAATGTTTCCTTAAATCCTGTATTAAAGTAGCAACAGTGTCATAGTTATCGCATATACGGAGTTTAGCGTTCTCGGATAGGCGACCTTTAATTACGAATTTTATTAAAAGTTCTTTTCCCGAATCATCTAACATATCCGCATACATTTCCACTGCATCAATCAATCGTTTCGTGGTGTTCTCCCTACCATCCATAAGTGGGATTAAGTTACACGCCGTTCGAATGTCAAATTCCATTTTTACAATATTTTTTTCACTAGCAGGGGGAGCACACAATTGACTTATCTTTATAAATACGCTCTTAATATTATCAAAGGTGGTAGACAATTGCGTCACTAATTCGGGTTTTAAATCATGCGATAATTCAGAGTAATATAATTGTGCTTCACTAAATAGTTTCTTAGCCTCTTTCAACTTATTTTTCGCAATAGAGCCCGTAAATCTAGCTTGTCCTTTCTTTATTAAATATTTACTAATGTCCACTAAATCTTCATATATTCTCATAAACTCATCGGCCATAATCTAAAAATAAAACATCAAGGAATGCTATGACATCATACTAGCAAAGAAACTTCTTCATTACATTTCTTATAACCGTCTTCCAAACTGGGATAGCAATGCGAAAACATTCCATATATGGCGCAGGGTATCGCGTTCGGTGAGTCGCCGTGCACGATTTATGAAGTGTTACATATTGTTACCTTATACTAATTACTTACTCTTTATAACTCAATTATGCATTTTACACACTATTTTTATTTGTGACACGTAAAGTCAATTACTTAAATCATATGCCTATAAGGGCATCACTTGAAGTAACACTTGGATTATTTATTTTCACCATAGTCCACTTATTTGAATTCACTTGTTTTAATCTGCCGTTAACACCATGCAGTCTTTCACGTAGAAACCACTGAACCGAACGAAGCAACGAAAATTTGGAAAAGTTTTTCATTTAAACAGGTTTATCTGCGATATCATCACGGGTAGCTTGTCTCTTGAAATACATTGAGGTCTGCCTGCGACGTAAGGACCTGCGGTTCATCTGTCTCTCCATCCACTTCACATGCATCTTCTTGTAACAATAGCAGATAGCATAGCATGCCGCCGCCAGTAGGACGATTGTGATCAGGGTGAGGAGAATATTTGACGTACTGATGCTGGAGTAGCCTTGCTCGGTGGTCGCACCATTTTTCCCATTACCAGCAGCCGTCTGCGCGATAATCGTCTCTTCTTTCGTTTGAGTAGATTGGCACATGATGTTTATCTTAATCACTTAACTTTAAACAGTGCCCGACTTAATACCGAATCAAAAATCTTTTTAATTATTTTTATAATTTCACTCGCGCTGTGACCTTGAATGGCAGGGTCAAAGCTTAAGTTACGATGAGAGTGCTAGAAGTCTATTGGGCCAGCTGAACAATCGATTGCTCTGATGACATCTATTGAAAGGGTAGGCTTTACACAGCCGCTAGTGATGAATGTTATCGAACAAACGTCACAGTAATGAATAGTGCTATTTTATACAAACAGTATTTATGTGTTCAATCTGACACATAATCACTGTTTGGAACAACAACATAACAGTCTCGCTGTCCAAACTTGTAATGTTCAATATTTTGTGAATTTTATGATATTTACTGCCTGATTTAGATAATCCAATTAAGACTAAAGCAACTAAATGGCCTCTGATTTCAATAGCTTACACTTAACCTTAGACCTCTATTAACATTGTTGCAAGACCTCTTCGTTATGTGAAATGGCGGATGGATTTATTCATTGCTAAACTGGTCGTTATTTAATGGTTCAGTGTGCATCAAACCCAGGAGAATGCTATAAATTGAAGCGAGGTAATAGAATCGGTTATATCCAAGTAATCTCTCGGAAAAATCTATTCTCCAAACTTGGACGTCTTTACATTGTCACTTGTTCTAGAAATCTCGGTGCTAAACCTCTTAAGGGCGTCACACGAGGCTAAGATACTATAATATTTTATCTTAAGATGTTATATTAACATAATTATATTAGGCCATCACAGACGACGAAGATGCGATACTGTGGGCTGAAGACTGATCGCAAGATGTTATAATATTTATAAAAAAATAAGATAAGAAAAGTTGTGAGTTTTTCCTGTGTCGTGGGTGCGTTTACAAACATTCTACATACATACACAAACAGCCTACTGAAATTTTCATATTTTTTTTTGTAATTCCTAGAAAATGAGGCAATAAATAATATGAATAAATGAATTGCATCGTAAAAACTTCATTTGCAATAAATCACTAAAACGAATGAATGGAACGAGTGGAACTGGCGAGTTTAGATAAAAACATGAATAATGGTGCGGACATATTTTAATGTTCACGGAAATACATACGTAAAGCTTTTTCATTACATTCTATTTTTCTTTGTTGTGTCTACAGTTTACATGAACGATAAAGTATGTTTTATGTAAAAGTGTATTTTCAAGCATTTCGTCGTTAAGTTTTTATCTGAAGTCAAAACGCTCGTAATAACCGGCGTTGAGCTGACATCTGTATGACGTCACATATCATGGTGACGTCACGCCTGTAACGTTCACTGAAACGCTTCAGTTAGCTACGCATTTATTTTCAAGAATAATGCTACGTTTTGAGAAATAGGATTAGTAATAATCCTTTTACATTATATTAATTCTGGTTGTACCTTTTATGTTTTAATGTCTCAAAGGAAATATTTTCGTTAAAGATCTGTGTCACAGTGGACAGCCTAGTTCTATGTAAAAGACGACAAAGATAAACATTAGGAGCTGGCATTTTGAACAACTTTGTTTACATAAGACGTTGCATTCTGTAGTTTAC
Source organism: Agrotis ipsilon (assembly GCA_028554685.1). Lineage (NCBI taxonomy): Eukaryota > Metazoa > Arthropoda > Insecta > Lepidoptera > Noctuidae > Agrotis > Agrotis ipsilon. The sequence continues at coordinate 11,529,653 of CM052973.1, read as the reverse complement.
AACGAGACGCGAGTGAGTATGAACGTATAACATGCACGAGCTGGAATATCTTGGCGATGCTTCTATTTTATTCATATTGTGCATATCAAAGTATGTTTCATCTTCTGCAAGTGTTACTTTGAAAGGTCCTCATTTCATTTTGATGCCAGCAGGTCAACCTATCCGAATCTGCCAAACATTTCCAATTGAAAATTAATCTTCCACTATTGTGATAAGATTGAAAATCTATAAAAGAAATCTGACAGATTGTGGTAACTTGGTGTGCTGGCGTCTGTACATAATTGCTAAAAATAAAAAGGAAACAAAGTATTAATGCTAATCGTTTGCTTTCCTTAACTCGACTTTGTCAACTATGGTATAAATAAGTACCTAAATAAAATAATTTGTTGCTCGAGAAAATTTCGCATAAATACATGAAAATGTGTCGTAATGAGTTGTGAACGGGAAAGTAATTAGAATTATAATTCAAGTTGAACACCCTCTTTGTACTAGTTTATGGAAATACGACGCTGAGGTAAAGTTCATGTATTGTCTTAGAGCTGGTGACAAAGATATAAATAATTATGATTAAACTGGTCTGGGTTCTTTAGTGTCTTTTCCTTTTTATAATGGTAGATTCAGAATAGGACAAGGATTCTTGAAAAGTTTTTGGTTTTTCCTTCAAATGATATTTTATCTGCAATTCTTTTGGAGGTATCATTTAAAATTTCAGAAATAATGCTAGGGCAGATACAATAAACAAGTCGTATTTGAGCAATAAATTGCTAAACTTAGTGGTTGCAGTGTCTCCCTCTTGAATAAATTCCACATTTATTCCGGACGTGTCCTCCATGTTGACACTTCAGGGCAATGTAACTGAAACTCGCGTTTGATTAATTGTTGTGACGCCTACAGCGGACCAGTGCTGACGTGTTAATATTTGGGAACTGAAGCTTTAGATAAACTGGAAATGTTATAAAATGAACTCGAAACTTTATTTCTTACATTCAATTAAAAATACTTCTATTTTAATCTGCACTTCTAAAACTATGGTCATAAGAGCCTCCATTAAAGAGTTGTGTTGTTAGTTAAGTCCATTGTACAGACACGTGCAGTGTATTAGTTTAGGATCCTCAACCAACTCGGTAAATATAAACAATCTAATTACTGCACCAGACACGGCACTTATACCGAGGAACTTATCTAGAGTGAAGAATTGTAATTATATGAAAAGTTCAAAACTAGATCAACGATGACAGCAAAATAAGAAGAGGTTTTTAAGCAGCGAAAAGTTTTTGCGAATTCGAAAAGAGGCGCTTAACTTTATGTCTTTGGTTAACTTGTCTTACGAAACCTCTTAGTTACGCAAATTATTGTCTCTTAACATAGTTGCGATTAAGTTAACTTGAAGGGACAGGGCACGGTTAATTTAAGTCTGTAGTTATAATGTTTGGTTGGTTTAATAAGGCACCAGTAAGCATTAAACGCTGTTTTAGTATCATAAAACCCTCGTAAAATTGTCTTTTGTGACCGTAAATGTTCTGAAAATATTATCTAGCAAGCCAGAAAAAGTTGGTCGACGGCGCGTCGTGTTTCACGCGCGCCTCAAAGAGCTGTCAGCAAATGACGGGGACAGAGGGTCAAAGCCTGCCGGGGTCGCGGGATTTATTTCCTCACCGTGACCCCGGATCATAAAGGGCTAATGAAGAACACCGTGGATTTTAGTCAGTACAAGTCTGACAGTACCTCTCGCCCTGCCCGGGGTGGGAGGTCTCATTTGATGATTTTACCCCGTAAAAAAAAAAAAGCCAGAAAGAGTTACAGCAGAATAACAAGATACAGGATCTATTTCAAGATAACATTATTTTAGTACTTTGGTAGACTACACAATAGCATTATCGTAACTTGGGTAACGTAATATGTAGCTTATTTTATTTTCTATTTTACTAGTTTGGTCACGATTTATTCTGTACAGATACAGAGGTTCTTGTCACAAAATTAACAATTCCAGAAAATTAGATTTATCACCGAAAACACTCAGAATTCATTGAAACATGAGCATTATTTGGTTATAACACTTAATTCCCTCTTGACTTTATCAAGAAGATTAGCATGTCAAAGCATGAGACATCCATATTAAATTAGTTTCAAATGAACTTCTCAACGATTTGCCTAAAAAAACATTAAAATTTTATGAATGAACAAGTTTTTTTTTGTCTTTGTAAAATCATCAACCGAGTTCTCCCATCCGGGGCAGACCGGAAGGGACCGTTAGATTCGTACTAAAAGCCACGGTGTCCTTCAATAGCCCTTTACGTTCCGGGGTTACGGAAAGATTTGGCCCTCTGAAGGCCCCGCCATTATGCTGACACTCTTTGTGGCGCACTAGGAATACAACGCGCCGTCGTCGACCCAGGCATAGTCCATTGTCGGACAGCGAGTCGCCTGCCGCCGGAATGAAAAAGCATAGAAGTTTTGAGTAGTCTTTAAAATTCTTTATAAATATTGACATCTGTCGCCTGCTTTGCTTTAGCAATTTAGAAATTAATATCATTAGACGAACCGATTCTGCCTGCAATTACAGACGCTGTAAAGCTCAGATATTAAATAAACGACGTTATTGTCCAAGTATTGCTGGAATTATCTAATTTGTAATAAAAGGGACCAATTAACTTGCTCAGCTGGTAGTAGTATTCAGCGTTGGCTGAGAGATCTAGATTCTGATATTCACACAGTGAAAAATCTGATTACAACAAAGGTGGTCTTTTTCCTAGTTACTTTTTACATTATAAAATAAGAATTAGACAAATAAAATAAAATATAAGTACTTATATATTATTTATAATTTATATGTGTACTAATATTTTATTAAGTTAAGACATTCATTTTTATCTCTTTGTTATTTTCTTGTTCTCACACACTACTGTCTACATTTCTTTTTTTCACTCTTCCTATCGCAGGTCTGCTGGTAGAAATTTCTTTTGAAATAAGCAGTGTCTTTGTACTATTAGTTTAAATATGTTCTTTTATTTTATATTGTGTGTACATAAATGATTAAATAAAATAAATAAATAAATAATAAAACTAATATAAACAGGTTTTTTTCATTTAGTTAAAAGTATCTCTTCGCGGTCGATACAGATACGGTTTTGAAAAATCTGTTTTACCGATGTCTGCTCCTCTATTTTAAAACCCAAATGAGGTTTTAATACCTATGATATGGGTGACATAAACAATACCCATGAAAATATGTCACATGCCATTAAAATATAAAATAAATAAAACTTTTTTTTTGCATTTATATGGCTGACCTGATGTTTTTTTTTGTCAAACTCTTTATTGGTAGTATTGAAGACCTAAATAGGCATAATTTTTTTATGAAGTATTATTCAAATAATGCTTCATAAAAAATTCAAGTCAAGGTTTTGTATTTAGGTCTTAAGACCTAAATGCAAAATCTGAATGACTGAAAACGCTAAGTTACTGTTTGGCACAAAGGCCCTGAAGCCATGCCAGAAACATTAGAATAAAAAAAAGACTAAGTTATTGAGCCATTTAGACGGACGAAGAAAACTTTTGTTTTAATTTTTATAAAAAAGGGGTTAATCATCGATCTGAGCAGGGTCGTGCATCTTTAACTACGTTCCCCATTTGTTTCCATTACTCACGGGCAGCCGGTGAAACTAGCATCTTTATTGTCTCGTGTTTCACTGTTTTTTCTTTGTAGAGATAGTTTAATGTTCGTATTTTTATTCTAATTTAGTAGTATGTTTCATGAGAAGTTGTACACACTGTGCATTATTTGTAATTAATTTTAGGTTATCGACTCTTTTATTTCAACACCATATAACCTTTTCCACATTTATAATGTCTGGACTTTAAAAGAGACTGTGACCTCTGAGTTTGTTTCGGCTGTTTCTTCTCAGAGTAGTCAGTACCCCTAGCACGAGTATTCACTCTTTTACTTTACAGTGTCTTTTCAGTATTTACAGCGTTTTTGTATGACAAAATGGAACAGCGCCTCTGGTGTGCGAAAAAGGAACTAATTTTTTCCTTGAAAATTGTCAATTTCAAATTGTCAAAGTTCCAGTTTACTTTACGTCCCTAATACTGAAAACTCGTGCTACCCTCAGCACGAGTTTTCAGTATTAGGGACGTAAAGTAAACTGGAACAGGTACGAAACACCGGCCCCTTCTAGTTTTATGAAAAGACGTGTAAAAGTGTTGATATAACCTATTTGCGTAAATAAACATCATTTCATTTCACCAATTAAAATAAAACATTGTTTTACCACATCACCTCCTTAGATCTTCGACTAATTAGATCGATAGAGTAATTCCCTTCATTTAAAATCTACCTGGTATCATCGTCCGTGTATCCTCACTAAACACGATCCTTCCTCACACGCACGCTGTCTGTACCCTTTTAATTTACATTTTCACACTACTTGCTCGTAAATGTCATATTATACGTCAGGCAAACCTACTGTAAAGCATGACATTATTCCCCCTCGCTCGAGCCGGGAATAATATATGTACTGAATTTCATTAATCCCGTGGGAATAATGTGATTTGAATTTCCTAACCTCAAAGAAAACCGTATGAAAACTTTCACCAAGGACTCGTATCAGTAATGGCGGCCGCTGGCAGCAACAGCTGATCGCTTACAGTGGTGCCAACTTCACGTTCGAAGGTTGTCGTACCACATCAAATTTCAAAAATCGAATTTATTTCCTCGCAGTAGGTGTGAAAAGCAGAGTACGCTCCTCGGGAGTAAAGCTGCCTTGTCTTGGGCTGACTTGAATCCCTCGCTACACTAAGGATTCTTAACTTAATTGCCTCGTTTCACTCGGGAATTAACACTTGAACCTCCTCGCTGCGCTACGGAGGTTCACCCCAGAATCCTTAGTGTCGTTTCGGGATTCAATACGCCCGTGACGTAAGGCAATGCTTTACTCCCTTGGTGCGTAATCTACTTTTAGGGACCTGGGGTCGCGAGACTTATACCATCACCGTGAACCCGGAACATAAAGGGCTATTGAAGGACACCGTGGATTTTAGTCAGTACAAGTCTGACAGTCCCTGCCGCCCTGCCCGGGGTGGGAGGACTCATCAGATGATTTTACCATGTAAAAAAAAAAGGGATCCATGAAGTCTTAATCGGGTATTAATTAACAGAACCGATATCATGAGTTTTCTTTGTGTGCTGATAAAATAAGTACTTATTTACTAATAAATAAATGCGGATTTTCAGCGACGAGCAAAACAATTTATTTCTCTCAAAGGAAAGATTTCTGGGCAGAAAACTTTCTCCAAGTATCAATGTTACGCATTTGTGGTTCTACCCATATCCTCAAAATAAATGTGTCCCTACAGAATGAGATACATTTGTATTAAGTTTCTGGGATATGAGACTGACACAGATGTTATAAAATCGGACAAAGAAGTTATTTGATATCCAGAAAGTTAAATGCTAGTGACGTACAAACATCATTTGTTACTGTTATGAAACACAACCCATAAAAGAACATTCCTTAACAGTCACAAAGTTACTGGACTTTTTCGCTCGTCAAAAGGTTGTATACTCTACGTGCCAAACTGGCCAAACCAAATCTAACCTAATTTTTTAATGCTCTCTAAAAGCTCAACTCAAAACACTCTCCACTTTTTGAAAGCTGTAAAATCGCCTGAAACATTTTCACCAATTTACGATTCCGAGTGCCGGATAAATATTCAGGGGATCAGGCACCAGCTCTCACCGCAGTCAGTGTTTGAATAAAACGCTTTTTAACAGGTTCAGTAAACATGACTTTATGCAACACACGACTCTATAGCTTTTATTCATGCAACATCCAACATTATTCGCATCATTAATAGAGTTCAAATTCAGCTTAGGAGTCATCGGTCTATAAACTCATTCACTTTTCGTTCTCAACCGTTAAGGCAAATTGGAAATGTTCCGAATTAACGTTTCCTAACATATCCCTGTTTTTAGCGTGGTCGAGTCCTCTCCCTCCCAGGGCAGGGCAGAAGGGTCTGTCTAGCACGTACTGTCTAAAATCCGCGGTTCGTTAGTCCCGCGACCCCGGCAGGCTTTGGGCTTCTAAGGGCGTCTTTGTGCTGACAATATTTGAGGCACGCACACCGGTCAGACAGCGAATCGCCTATTACTCGTCGCTGCGGCAGGGTTGTGAGGTGGACGTTGTCCTCTCCCTCACGCATCCCGCCTCCTCCTTCGCAAGCATGACGGCTTCGCAGGAGGAGGCGACCGCTTCCCACTCCGTCTTGCCCCGCAGCACGGCCTCGACCAATGCCAAAATATCATATTTGGAAAAACTGTTAAATTTAGATATTGTCAAAATTATTGTGTGTTTGTATAAAGTATCTTATCGCTTGCTGAAGTAAAATCTTATTTCATTGAAGTAACGAACCTCGTCTAGGAAAAGATTGAATTTCCGCATTGCTGCGACATCAGCTTCCAGTTTCAGTTAAATGTAATGTTGTGCCGCGGGCGCCGTAGAAATTGCTGACAGAAAACATTTTATTTTGCAAAATATTTAAATTCGATATAAAACTTAAACGGATGGAACGTAAATAACAGCGACCCGCAATGACGTTATGCAAAACAAATCAAGTAATGTTATCAATTTCATCTGTTACATTTTCACGTGCATGTTGTTTGAGCTCACATCAGCTCGTTTTACAAACAACGTCCGTGATATTATGTACACTGAATGACCTGTTCGTTTGATCTATTTTCATTATTGGATTTAAATCTGGGGCTGTGATCTTAGGTTTTAGTTTACATAATCAGTCAACATTTTTGTTAAGGATATAAAGGCAAAATCAAAACATTAATTTCAAGGAGGCCAGTTACAGGCACTTTTGAATTGTCATAAACAAATAAAAATGTAATTAAACACTAAAAAGTTTAATGCTACAGCCCTAGTCACAAGACATAAAAACTGTGAAAGTACAGTAGATGCCCATTCCAAGAAGTAGATCTCTATGGATAACGGGCAAGAAACTCCATGGACACTCATATGTAAAATGAGTTAATACACCCATAAAGTAAACATTGAGTACAAATAATAATACCTAACATAATTTATTGAGTAGGTCGTATCGGTCTTTATCTTAAACAAACGTAGCCTGGAAACATTCTAGGATCTTCTCAGAAATGTTTTCGTAACCTAGTTTATGTAAGTATCTATTTTGATCAAATTCTCTTTCATGATAAGCTAGCAATTTCAGAAAAGTTTCAGACCTACAGTCTCTTACTAATTAAAGTAAATTCTAATTTATTACGGACAATGAAAACCTTAGTATGTTAATTCTACAGTTATTAGTATCTACGGAATTTAAATAACTATTTAATAAAGCTCTTTTACATTTAAGTATTTTTTGACTAAAATAACCTTAGTTGCCTTAGAAACTTCATGAATATAAAATGAGGTACCCAACAAAAAACGTATATCTGGAACGACCGGAACGATGGAAGAAAATGGCTTTTACGCGGTAATAGTTTGGTTATACCGAGCGCTAATCGAAAGGCTCTCACGCACAACAAAGCCTCCTCATAGCTTGTTATATCTTCCTGAACACAACACTACCACATAACACCGACCCTCATTGAATTAATAGCCCAATTACGACACTCTTTTCTTTTGCTATCGACTTAAAATTCTACGAGTTTTCAGTATTTGAGACGTGAAATAAACTGGAACTTTGACAATTGAAAAAATCATCAAAATGACAATTTTCATGGAAAAAAATGAGTTTCTTGTTCGCACACCAGAGACGCTGTTCCATTTTTTCATACAGTAAAATAGTGGAAACTCGTGCTAGGGGTACTGATTAGAGGTCGCGTACCGCAATCTGTTTGTCTGTCGCATCAATACTTATTTATTTATTTTACAACAGCTTCTGTATATAAATTAACAAAAAGTGTAGGTATTTATGAGTAAAAGACTACACTTGAGTCAACAACTATTTATTTGTGTTCGTATGTATATTTGACTACCGAACAGTTTATTTCTTTGATGTTTGCTCAGTAAAACGTGGAGTTATGTTCTTTTATATTTGCTTAAGTTCTTGTTAGTGGTTGTTTGCTTGTTACTAGGTGATTACTTAGCTTTTCATTACGTCGTGAGTAGTTACAATATCTTCCGATTTGAGTTTTCTTTATTTATTATTTTGACTCTCATTTATAATACTCACATTTCTTGAGCTAAGAAGTTATAAGCTACCTACTAATTTTACTAAAACACGCCACCAAATATTTCCAGCATAAATATGTAAGAATTTATATTGTACTCTAAAATATTTGACGCAGCCGTTCGTAGCTGCTCGTAGCGCGGTGTAGCGGCTCGTACCGACGTGCTACGAGCCGTAGTAATTCGTAGCACGTCGTATCCGATTGCACATCGGTAACAATTTGCTTCCTTTGCATAATAAACGCATTGACAATCATACGCTATTTGACGCTGCATTCTGATAAGATTGAACTAGATCGATTTGAATTTTCTGCGTTAAAAAAGTTGATTTTGCAAGGATGATTATGAATCCTGGGTGACCAATAATATTAGTAATGAAGCATAATAAAGAGTATCCTATCTATTACAGTTTACAAGTGGTACACTAAGAAATTGTTTATGTTATTTTTTTCTCAAAAGGACCATTTGCCTGGCATTTTTTCTTGTGCCACATAATAATCTAACATCGTAATTTATCAAATTAAAACCGGTTTGATCGTCAAAGACGAAATTGAGAAGTAATTCAATTTCGTGTGAAGTGCTATTATACTGTGGTTAGAGAGGGTTAATGTATTCTGGGTTCACATTATCATATTCGAATGTGAAGTATCCAAACAGGACATTTAGTTAGTAACTGTTTGATGAATTATCACATGCTGAGCACGGAGGCTGAGAGTACAGTACACAAAGATATTATTAACAGAAACACCTGTACGTTATACCTACGTGTTAACTAGTTAATAGTTAAGATTAGTAGAACTACTTTGGATACCTAAGTATTCTTGTGAATTTTATTGTTTTTTAAATATTTCCTATATTACTCGCAACGTTATACCTTATCTATATAACAGGCTTGAACTGAATTCAGTACTATTTCATGTGAATATTTCCATGTTCAGCGTGATGTTATGTTAGTTTCAAAATCCGGTTACATAATAGAATATCACTCATATGACAAGTGTGACGCAACATTCATATTTCAAGTCGATGTATGTCCGGAACGTTTGTATTTCCAATCAACTGCAGTTGTCCGGCTGACTGATCCACCGGACACACTCCGTCAACGGATGTCGTGTGTCATCCCTCGCTCCATAACTTCACAATTTCAGCGCATATTTTTGATTTTATAAACCTTAATCTTCAGTTATGAGTTTGAGGTTTTCTCTTACATCAAAAGACGCCCTTCACAAGTTAAATGTTACATTTTTTCGTATAAAAATAAGAACCTTAAAAGGCCAGTGGCTATAAATATAAATTCGTTTAGCGGTCATAGTTACTGCGGCACGGAACGGAATATATTGCCCCTTTCTAAAGTAATGGTCTCTACAAGAAAAGGTTTTTGTGGGTGTAGAGAGTGTTCACTTATAAATCATCGTTTATCTGTAAAGGGCTCTGCTTCAGTTTAAATTATTGTATGGTTGAGTTGTAACAGGTTATAAAAATCGCTATCAAAAAACTATGATTAACTCATGTGAAACTAAGTTAAAGATGTATAAATACAAAGCTTTGGTTAGACAAGTAATTGAATCTTTGTACATGGATATCAATCAGATCCTGTTTTCAATTGTTAACACTATATTGAGTTTACATATTGTGTCGCGTTAACATAAGAATGGAATAATAAAGTAGGTATTCTAGAAGATTCGAGTTTGAATAGCAAATGATAGAATAATAGAAAAGCGAAAAGCGAAAACACCGATAATTTGACAGCTGAAGTAAATAACGTAAATATACCTTCACGCAAAGAACTTATTTCAACATCACAAAATCAGAATTGTGGTAACCGTAAACGAAGACAAAGCAATTTGAAGTGAAGTCTTAACAAACAAAACTTTTGTCTTTGTTCCGTCTGTCTGTAAGCTGATAAGCAAACTTCAGAAACATTCAACCATAATAGTCCTATCAACTGTTTAAGATGTCACTGATCTTTTCCTTCAGACAGTATCATGAAACATGCTTACTTTAATATAAAATGTTACTAGAGGAAACAAAAAGGAGAAAGTAACTTACCATTGTTTTTCTTAACAAATACAAGAAAAAAAATCTTGTTTTGAGTTGACAAGAGACAGGTGCGTAACACGGGATTTACAATCGAACTCCTAACTACAGGTTACGAAATAAGGCATAGACGAGAGATAGACCCGTGTCAGGAATGTCTGTCTGCCGCCACACATACCTGTCACCCAACTATGTTACGTATATCAATAGTATGATCCTAACGTGCAGCGACAACGTGATGTACAGTGGACTAAGACGCAAATCAAATCAAGTCGTTATTTCAACTAGGCCAATCAAAAGCTGCTGCAGTCCCAGTCACAAGATATAAAAACTGTGAAAGTACCCTAGGTGTGGAAGTAGACATGTTTTAGCCATATTTTGTTACTGGTATCCTAAAATAATTATATTTGTACTCAAAGTCCCAATAGTGGAGTGTGTTTTATTACTAAAGTTTACGATAGCAATGGGTTCGAATGAAATTAAGGTCAATCTACATTTGTGCACTAAACTTGACGGGTCGGTATACGTCTCAAGGAATGTTTATGTGTTTCTGTATTGTGTTACAAACTAATGGGTTCATACTTTGCTTAAATGGTGATTAGTCTTATTAATTATTTTTAAACGCATTAACGCATGCGATGCGCATCGTAAAGATGATTTTAGAGGAAACAAAAAAAAAATGTGATTAGTTCATTATTTTTCACAATTTTTTAAAGCCTTATATAATGCGTCATCAAGTGTTATTACACTTGATGACATATTAACATATTTGCTTAGTGTGTTCACAAGTACCTAAGCAATATTATAAATTATGTCTTAAATTGTAATTCAAACTTCATAGCATAAAGCACAGGTTTGAGGACACTCAAAACAAGTCGTTTTCTTGTATTACCATACCGACATGGGTTTGCCATAAATATCATGTGTAAAAGAAAAATAAACATTTATATCGAGTACCCTCGTCACTTGTGTCCTCCAGAGACGAGCTGACAAATGTAGTGATCATCTTGGAGCAGTCAGAAACATTTGCATTTATATAAATAAAAATAAAAGTTTGTTTGTTTGTTGGCTAAAAATTAAATATTAAATTAAATTAAATATTACCTTAACTTTAAGAGCATTAACAATAGCAGTAGCATTTTTAATAACATTTATCATTATGTCAGTTGGTATACCATACGTCAATGTATATGACGGCACTGTGTGTTCGATTCCCGCACGGAGCACGTATTTGTTCGATCTACAATTACAAAATGGCATCGAGTCTGGGCGTTTGTGTATGTGAGTTTCTATGTTTGTAAACGCACCCATGACACAGGAGAAATTACTAGAGTAGAACACAGTTAAAAACAAATGCGGCTCTTAATTTTATTTATTTAGGGACAAATTTTGCTACATTGGAAATCTTTTCCGTACCCTGACAGAAATCGTTTGAATAAAAGTATTTGATACAGATTTTTGCGTTCTTACTAGAGAAGGGTCGTGAGATTATAGTAGGTACCGTACTCGACCCAGAATATTTTTGTATAAAAGAAAATTGTATTGAGTTATTCCAAACATGTTTTGCCTTAACATAAAAAAGCAAATATTACAGAGGCTGTCAGAAAAAACATGAGCAATAAGAGTTGGTACAAAAATCGAACATTCGGGCAACTCGCACCGACAACCGTTTAATTAAAAGATTTCGGAAGAACGTGGAATAAAGTTTCTGAATTTCCTCTCTCTGAGAGCACCGTGTGTAGCTAGCTTATTATCATAATTGTGAAACTTCTTCATCTTATTACGTAGGGAGGAACCGCTGCCTGACTGAAGTTTGTAACTACTAATGAGTATTGGTTTGATTTTGTTCGTCTAGTTGACTATCGAGTTCTATGCTAGGATAAACTTATGATTAACTTAGCAGTTTAATTATATTTACAGTTAATCCGACTGTAACCTTATATCCTTATTCCTTTGTCCTATATTTTTATCAAGACAACTGAAAATAAAAAGTATTGGACACAATAAACTCAAGGATGTAAATAAACTCGGCCTCGTTTTTATACCTCCAACAACGCCTAATTTTCCCCAAACAAATAGGTACAAAGAAAATAAACATTTCATTATTTCATCGGATTACCGGAACATACAAGACATTAAACTTATTGTGCGTCGGCCACCGCTATTTTTTTCTTTTAATCTTGTCTTCATAATTGTACTGTGTGTCTTGACTCATGTTAGTTTAGTTTTGTTCGTAATAAACTCGTGGTCATTAATTCCGTGGTTTTCCTGGAAAGATCTCCAACTATATCTAATAAGTATAAATGATACTTTAGTACATAGATACATGAAGAACATCCCAACGTAGCTGCCAGATAACAAAAAGATTACGATAGGATAGATACTCAGACATACCCCTAACCGGCTGTTTTATTATGTACGGATCTGGACTTTGTAAGCGGTGACGTAATATTTTAAAGGGTTATCATAATAAAAGAAAATGTTAAGCAGTAGGCAGGAGCCCTTTTATCTTTGTCTAAATTGCTCATACTGATGTAGTTAGGTTTAATTATTATTTATAGTAAATAATAAGACCACCTAAGACTGGCCTGTTGGTCTAGTGGTTAGTGACCCTGACTGCTATGCCGGGGGTCGTGGGTTCGATTCCCACCCAGGACAAATGTTTGTGTGATGAGCACGATCATTTGTTCTGTGTCTGGGTGTAATTTATCTATAATATGTATGTATTTAGAAATATATAAGTATGTTTATCAGTTGTCTAGTACCCATAACACAAGCTCTGCTTAGCTTGGGACTAGATGGCGTTGTGTGATAGTTGTGGATTATTATTATTATGGATTATTATTTATATCTTTTTAGATCTCGGGATAATAGGATCCCGGACTTTTAGAGGGCATGCCAGGAGCCGAAGCCATCTTGCAGAGGCCCATTACGCAATTTAAATGAAATGAGGCCCCAACCGACAGTTGTCCCTGTATGCACTATGCCAGTGTACCCAAGGACAGCCCCCGGTTGGAGTTGAACTGTTGCGGAATATGGAAATAAAAGATAGGGTTATGGTTTTTGGTGGGTTTGGTGGACTGGTTACTTATAACTATGGAAAAACTATGGCCCCTGCCTAATCAATGTTTAATATACATAGATACGCTGGCAGGGGGTGACTTGCACACTCAACAAATGGGCCCCCGAACATATCGCTAGCACTAGGTGACGTAGCGACAAGGGGCAAACATATCCTGAGGTGCTTGAGGAGTCGAGAGGTATTTCACGGTTCTCAGAATCGACCAGGAACCCGGAAGTATGGTCGATCCCTACAAACACTTACTGAAAGACTTCCTTCCTCCGAGCACGTTTGCTCTTGCGAATCTCCACTCTAGCCAGCCGGTTAAGGCAAGAAAGAGGTGGGAGGTCTGTTATTATTATTATTATTACCTAGTGTTAACGTAGGTACGAGAATTTTACATTGTAACCTTTGCCTGTAATTTGTACGGTGTGCGTAATCAAGAGCCATGTCGGAAGGCTGTGGGATTCCTAAACGTGGCTTAAAAACTCTATTACCAAAGGGTGGCTACATTTCACACGCAATGCAAAGAACAAGGATTAAAAGAATTGTCTTAAAACATTATTATGAAGCCGGCTCCGCACGGTTGCAATCTCTACTAATTTATGCATGTGTGAGAATGTAGATGTATGTCTGTATATGTAGGTATTTATATCTATTTAATAACCAAGCTTTGGTTATGAGGATAGTCACGGTGAAATATTTCTGGTGAATTATGTATGGGAATGGGTTTTGTGAAGAAAAGCACAGAAAGAGAATACTAAGCATTTATTATCAAGCTACCTCCTTTCGCAAACCCTAGGTCCTCGTGGAGAAGAAAGGAGAAAGAAACTCCACGGCAATATAGATTATCAGTATACACATTATAAAACACAATATATCAGTAACATTCTCAGTATAATTCATAATATCAATTAACTTACATTATCATTGTAGAACACAGGTACACACTTTGTAATTATCACACCATCTTAACTCTTAGAACTATTACAGCATAATAACCCCGAATATGGCGGTACATCCATTTTTATAAACTTAGAATCGTCCCCATCCGTCAAAGGTTGCCGCCATTATTTGGCCAATGGCAGATCGACATACATTATAGCTAAATAACTAATAAAATAAGTAATAATTAGTAAATCCTGTGTAATGGAAATATTTTAAAACTTGATTAGATAATTTAGCAATATAGCAAGTATTTATTTGTAACCTTAATTTATATTTTCATAAATATTAGAACATCAATTGATTTCGTTCGGAAATCAATTGTTGGAAATGTACTTTTTCTACTAATAATGTATATATATTTTCATATATCACACATGCTATAAACATAAAAACCTTCTCTATTAAAACCTCTATCTATATTTAAAAAAAATCGTATCAAAATCCGTTCCGCAGTTTTAAACGTGTAAACATACATGGGGACAGGAAGCGGGAAACGACTTTACTATTAGTGATGAGCAGCATTTGCATGAATATCATTTTGTGTAGTGCTATATTGTTTGCCCACTTCAAAATTTGATAAATTATAGCCTACTGCACTCACTGATAGAATGTATTCAATAAATAAATCTGAAACAATTATTTAACTGAAATGAATTAATAATTAAGTTTCGTACACATTGCAACTGAAGCGTAGCTGTGAACCTGCCACACGTTTCATTGGGTATTCAATTGTCAGTTCCACCGACCGACAGCAGGATTAAAATATTTCATGATACAAACTGAAACTTGAATATTTTTCATGTACATTATTATTGTATTGTATCAATAATTTTTTCTAGCATTATCGTCATGTTGTGACGTTCGGGAACGTATTTGAATGACGTGTGATGAGGGATATTCAAGTTTTAGTATATGGGATTAGCAGAGGAGCGGGATCATCCGCTTTGATATGATGTGAAACTGATCTAATGAATAAATATAATTATGACTGCTACGTTAATGTTTAATGTTTAGTTTATTCAGCGTCTCTCTCAACAAGTTCAGACGATTAGTCGAGGAGATAGGGGAACGCATTAATCAACCTACTTAGTAATTTCTTTGTCAATTTCTTTCTTTCTTTATTATTTTTTTGTTTTCAAATTAGTCTACTCAGTTTTCATTTAGTGTAATAAAAATAAAAATTATAATTTAACATTTTCATGGTAAATGTTGTCTATACCTATCATAGGCCTGCATACCAGCACTAAGTTTATAGTTTTGTTTCCTATTACTACATTGTATGTTTGGCTGTTGGTTTACCTTAAATAAATAAAGTAACGTAGGTATAACGTATTATTTTACTCAAATACGAATAGTATCGAATATTGTTTGTTTTGAATATCACTAAAAACCCGATCCTATTCAGCACCGATAGAATATTCCAGTAAAAATTTCGATGAGTGCGGCTTTAAAATGTTATGTGTGCACAAATTGTCCATTTCGCCCTCGAATGCTCTGCACAGATAAATGGAACGTTCAAATAAATACGAACGATGATTTGTACTGTTAGCGTGAGAATAGATGGAGTTTGAAAAGAGAGAAATTGTCTATAACTGTTGTGATTCGATTGTTGCTGACTTATATATTACACATTCAAGACACTAGACACCTGCACATTATTGGTTTCATAAGTGGGAACGGTTCTCTATAAAGTGAATATTTTCAACAATAACTAAAATATCGGGTCATATCACATTGGTTCTGCAAGTCATAATTTAAGAATAATCTTGCCAGACATTGGTCATAATGTACAATGAGAAATCAACCGTTATAAGTTTAACCCTACTTTTATCAGCCCCGGCTTCCCTGGCGCTTCTACTGACGAAGGTCTCAGCCACCCAACCCCTGTCACACCCACGCAACAATACAAAAATCAGGAACGGAAAACTAAGTAAAAAAAATCACTTAGAAAAATACGCCCGTGGAAAAACCTTACTTGTATTCAGAGTCAATTTAATTTGTAAGGGACTGTGAATGTTTGATCTGAAGTGTCCTCATTTGAGACAAAAGAAATAAATTGGTTCAAGGATAGCATAAATAGGATTACAAGAATTATCACAACAATCTTCATCATGAAATTCACAGAACAAGTTTGGGATTTACAATTATTGTTATGTATTATTCTATAAAAAGTCAAACAACCTATTTTTATCCTCACCTTTTTTCTTTTTCCATTAATTATTCCTGAAGCCAGCAAAGCGAGCGATAAATAAATTATTCAGCTGGTACCTGATCAAACAATAGCGGTAAGATCAAGTGGAAGCAAACAGCTGATATTCAAAGCTGAGAACTAAGAGAACAAAACCAGCTCAACCTGGACAATTGTGTTCCACGACTATTGTACTTACGCCACCAGGCTCTGTTTTCTGTGTTTTGTTTGCAAAGACTTTTAGTTTTGGTAAAGCAAAAAGGTTATATAACCTGCTCGCTAGAGTAGTAAATCCGATCATACGAGCAAGCCGGGAAATTGATTGTTAATCCCACCATTATCCCTGTGAGTCTCGTTGTACACTGACATTGTGTAACTAGATCTGATAATAAATACGAGAATCAGCCTTTGGTTACAATTTCCATTACGAGTTAAAGGGATTTCGGAATACCCATTTTCACATTTCATTAGTTTTACGTGGAATCCTGAATGAAGGTAAAACTGTAAATTCTGACACATAGCTAGCTAGCTGTGGGTATTGTGTTTACAATTGTATAAAATCCCCTTATTAATTATGTTTAGTAAATATAGTAGCTACTTTTTACACCGACTAGGTCCCGATTTAAACATTTTTTTCATCTAAGTTTCTTACACAGCTTTAATAAAACGATATGCAAACAGTTATGTTCTAAGTAGTTTTTAAACTCATTTCCTCAGTTTCTAACAGCCAACCAATAGACTAGTACAAAGAGATAACAACTTCTCTCACATTGTGCCTTGACTATAAAAACTAGTTTGTTTGTAACAAAGCCACGTGCAGGTGAAAGTTTACAATAAAAGAGTTCCGTATGGAGGCAATTAGTTAAGCGGTTAGCGTTGAGCTGTTACACGGAATTGTTTATGTGGTCACCATACAAGATCTTTTTAAACGTAGCATCCATTTTCTTGATACAATTCCTGCGCTACAGCGGTAAGCGTGCATTTCACTTGAAAAAATTATAAATTAGTAACAGTTATTTGGAAAGCACCAAACAAAATGTATTGTATGCATTACAAAACAAGAAGGTAAAATCAAGTATCAGTGTTTGAGAAATGTAATCCACCAATGAAAATCACATTTCTTACGCACAAAGGATTTACTAAAGCGAAAGAAAATCCTGTCTGCCAGCCTTTTATACTTATAAAAAGAAGGAACACTCTCATTGTTCGTATCACGTTGTTATAATAAATATAACTGCGGAACTTTTATTTATAACGTGAACGTTTGGTTTGAGATAAAGTGTTTCTGCCAACTTTTATTATTTTTGGCACGAATATATTTTATTGAAAGAAGCGCAAATTAATTATAAGTTACTCGTTTTTCATTTCAAAAGAAAGATGGTGGCCAACTGTAAGCAAATATGCATACAACATCACAACGTAGTTCGCCGCAATGAATGCTGAGAGGTGATTCCTATTAAAATCGAATTTCGTAATAGCCGGTATCTTTTTGATAAAATAAAAGTAAGTTATAGTTAACGATGCAGCAGTATTTTATGTTTTAAAATAATTATAGTGCTTGTGGCGACGACAACAACTTTGATTCTATTAATATTTAACTAGCTTCCGCTCGCGACTTCGCTCGTTTAGTTCGATGCCAATGGGACATGAGATCGCACTACCCGATAACTTTAGCAGTAGATTAATTTCTATAAAAAAGCTCAACTAATCTCTTAACAAAACTGAGTCTAAGTTTCTTTATATTTCAATCTTTTTAATATGTTAATAACTTAAAATGTCACTTACGGGATATCTTCCGTGATTATTGATTTGTTTGAGTTCCCGATGATGATGTCAACCCGCGATCATGACGCTTGCAACAGCGTTGAAATATCGGGAACTCAAACAAATCAATAATCACGGAAGATATCCCGTAAGTGACATTTTAAGTTATGAAGCAAACCGTGATAGTTTAAAAAAGTGTTTTTAATATGTTGTTTGCATCCATCCAAAATGGATTCGCTATACTCACCGCGAACAAACTAAAACAGGTTGCATTTCGATACCTCAACGAGCATGCATGCGACACACCGGAACGTTCCCACGGTCAATATTTGATTTGACGTGAACCGTCGCGTTTCACGCGTCGCTGTTTTTAATAGCGTGACGTCACAGCTCGGCGAGCTCCCAGCTTATTTCAGCTACAGTTGGAACTACGATTTCAGCTTCGAATGTGGAAAGCCGCGGAAATGTAGATTAATTTGTTGAATGAGATAAACTGTTGGTATTCAGCTGGCAATAAAGTTTGGTTCAATATCAATTTGCGTGTAGTTCACAATTATGATCCAAATTAAATTAAACTCTCGGGTAAATCGTGCGTTTAATTAAATTGCGTTGGGAATAGAAATAAAAGCGGAAGCAATTAATCAAAATCTGTAGCCCCATCATGACTTTTCCCGTTCTTGTGACGTAAAGTAAACTGGAAGTTATCTTAATTTGAAGAAAACAATGAGTTCCTCTTTCGTACACAGGTGCTTCATTTTTCCATACAATAAACGCAGTAAATATTTCAAGTACTCTGTAAATAAAATACAGAAATATTTTGATAAGGGTCTGATTTTAAGTTAATTTTCAAGCTTTTAAGTCTGTTATAGACTGCTGTGCACTATTAAACTAATATGTTAAATGTGAAAGTAACTTTCCTTCGTTTCTTTTTTACCTTTTCACGCCTAAATTACTGAACCGATCATCCTGAAATGGTAAGTATGTTGTCAGGTATTCAGAAACGGATGTAGGAGAGATCCTACGTCATGAAACAGGATGAAGGTGGTTTCACCCCGGAAAAAAATACTGTCCCGGAGAAAAACTGTAAGTACTGTTAATTAGTAGTTCATAAAAAAAAAAAAATCAAATACACATTTAAATAAAAAAAGCTACCCATTTATACCAAAATAATTATATATTATCAATCACTTGTGAAATAAAAATCTCTGAATGTTTTCTCTACAAATATTTTTTCTCATTGCGCAGACAAACCATGCTTTGATTTATCGAATCTGAAAAAGTAAGAAGTTGTGTTGTGTAAATGAAAAGCAGTGACTAAAGGTAGAATGAGGCTTGTAACTGTGAACAGAAGTAAGTGGCATTTGTTCCGTCTTCGTGGAAGCCAGTCACGCGGCTGTTTGATGTCCGCGAGCTCGAAACACCATTCTTTACTTAGGAACTTTCAAATATGACGATAAAAACAAACGTTGCGCTACCATATAAAAGTTTTAACCAAAATTTTACAGTGATTTTATTTTCTTACTCTCTCAAATGTATGATTCAACAATACCACGTTTCGCTATGTCATAATATTAAAATTTAAAGTTTCAGTTCTTTTTCATTACTCCATTTCTGTACAATACTTCTAACAGAATACGAATGTGTGAAAGATACCTATATAAAATAGTCTTTGAAACACGTCCGTGATATATTGCAGCGTTGCGTTATTGCGGCGCGCCGTTGGACGTGGAATATATTCAACTACGACTGACGCTTTAAGAAATTTCGATTTCAGTTCCTAGAATATTTATAAAGCCAGACTTTGATGTTATATGAATTTTGATCATATCGGTCACAAAGCGAAGATATTCATTTTGATATGTGCAAGTATTGAGAGCTGTTGACACAGTTTCATTCCTTAATGGTACATTTCAAGATCAGAATCTTTTAGAGCAAAACAAATTTTTGTCATCGAGTTTATCACTTCTTGCCTTTCCACTTAGAAAAAAAACAGCAAAAACAGGACCCTACTAATAATTTGTTATTTCCTTTCCTCAGGTTTTGAAATTTCAGAAATAACCACTCAGGTGTACAGATGTATTCAGTAGGTTCCGTATCAAAATAACTACGTTCATTTAAACTACTGTCGATATAGCTACGGTTGACTCACATAAGTTCAAGACACATACTGGACGTCTCAACTACTGTTCAACTTACATAATTTTGATTGAACTAAAATTGATTGCACTAACGAACGATTCATCTAATGTTCTTTTAAGATATTGGTTGTTTTAACTACGCTTGAAATACCTAATGGACGACTCGCCTACAAATATTTTTTTAATAAGTAAAACGCGCTCGTTTTATTTCTAAAGCGGAGGAAGAGGGCTTTCGAAGAAAGGTCGACGGAGCCCGAGGAGACGGAGACGGAGGTCTACAAGGTTTAAAGGACCAAACCAAACCGAACCTCGAGGTGACCTTGAAGTCGACCTTCTTCTTCTCGTTCAAAAGCATAAAGTTGTTGAGCTGCTATTTAGATAGGAGTGTATGTAACGGGGCAATGACAAAAAAAAAATCGTTAAAACGACTTGGGGCACCCCGACACGGACAGGTTAGGTTAAGTTATGGAAAATAGTATTAAAAATAACTTCGTTTAGAAAAATGCGCTCGTGGAAAAAACCTTACTTATATTTCAGAGTCAATTTAATTTGTAAGGTACTGTGAATGTTTGTTCTGAAGGGTCCTCGTTTGAGACAAAAGATTGGTCCAAGGATAGTATAATAAGATTACTTAAATGAATTTGGCTGAAGTTTGTGAATATATTTTTTAATAAATTCACGTTTGAGTTTGGCAAATGAAATGCAAACATGTGATTCTGAACCTAGTTTTTTTTCGAGTTTTTTATTTCTGAATCCGTCAAAAGCGAGCGTCAAATAAAATATTCAGCTGGTACCTGAACAATAGCGGTAACATCAAGTGGAAGCAAACAGAAACCGATATTTAAAGCTGTGAAGAGAACAAAACCAGCTCAACCTGGTAATTGTGTTCCATCACTATTGTACTTGCGTTATTATGCTCTTGTTTTCTGTGTTTTATTTGCAAACACTTATGTTGGAAGAGGCTTACTACCACCTACTGGCTTACCCACTTACTTGAAATTGTATTGTCGAGATTTTAATCGGATGAGAATAAAAAAAAAATGCAATACTCAAGCCGAGCGTTAATTTTGCTATTTCTACAGAAACAACTACTAACTATTAGTTAGTTTTAAAACGGGATATTTACCATGTTTATTATTTGTTTTGAGTTTCCGATATTTCGGCACTGTTGCAAGCGCCATGGTCACGGATGAACTGAAGATATTGCGTGGTAACAAATAATAAACATGGTAAATATCCCGTTTTAAAACTAACTAATAGTTATAGTGACCATGTCAGTCTAAAAACTTATACAACTACTAACGTCAATGAAAACTTTCTTGTTTTCTGGAGTTACCCATTACAAGTTGTGACACTGTGAAGCTATTGTAATAATATCTAGCGATACTGATACTACGGGACTGTTATTAAAATTTCAACTATCATAACATTTTTATAGCAGTCTCACTTTTACCAAATACGTAAGGTATACAAACACATTTTTAGGCACTAATTGGGAGAAACCAACCACACTATTCCCACTGCAACTCCTGAAAGCCAGAATCAACAGTGGCAACCAGCAGAAAAGCGCCGAGACAATGAAGCTCGACGTGTCCCGGAGAATGAATTAACCTGTATTGGGTCCTGCAACGAAATTAATCAGAAAAGAAAAGTGCAGGAGTAGGAAAAATATGTTTTCACATTCTCAGGCAGTAAAATATACAAACAACCTGTACCACAATATCACTCTCCCTATACTACAAAGCTGATCACACAAGCAAGCCGGGAAATTGAATGGCCGACGATAATCCACCATTATCCCTGTGAGTCTCGTACAGCAGCATTGTGCAACACGATCTGATGGAAATTGGATTGTACCTTTGTAACAAGTGATTGCTGTATAAGTGGAAATGTTCACTGACAACCAAAAACCACAGTATTTATTATGACTCAAGTTACCAGATACTTGTTACTGAATGATATAAACGGTTTTCACGCTTTTTTTAACCGACTTAGAAAAAAGTAGGTTCTCAGTTCGACCTGTATGTATGTATGCTTGTCCGCTGTCTGTCTGTCTGTATGTATGTATATATATTATCTCGCGTTTGGCTGAACCGAGTTTGATGCGGTTTTTAAGAAAAGTGTTCGTTACATTGTGGAGAAGTTAGAGGATATAACAATAATGCTAACCATCGTGGAAGTTGCCCCCATAGATCCGTTTTTGTTGCTTACTAGGGATTGTAATTTTCAAAGACGGCCATTATACGCGTATTATGAAGATTTGTGTTGAATATCTAACGAAAAAGGAAAATAAAAAACTTAAAAAAAAAAACGAAACCGGCTTCAAACCCAAACACAAAAAAACTGTAAAATAACTTTTCTTTCGGTCGGTGGCTTTGTTTTTTTTTATTTATTTTTCATCTCGCGGTCACCGTTTCTGGTCGGTGATAGTAGAATATAATTATTCACAAGCGAACCTGTTTAAAAAAATATTGAAAAAATTCCAAGTCGTTTTTAAACTCATTTCCGCTGCCGCTAACAGCAAACCGTCCAGGGCCGGCCACAAAGTTAGTAATGCCTTTCACATAGTGTTGTGTTCATATAGACTCGCTCGGTTTCAAACAAAGCGCTGGTGAAGTTTATGACTTTCATCGTTCTGTATAGAGGCAATTAGTCAAACGGTTGGCGTTTAGCTGTTAGCTAGCTAGGATGTGCCTACCGATTAAGTTTTTTAAATGTACAACACAGTTACTCGTAACTCGTGACTTGTTACATATTAAAACAAAACCTTTTTTTTCTATCGTGATAAAATCATCAAATAAGTCTCGTAGGGCTCTGTCTGGACCAATAGCCTAGGGCAGGACAGAAGGGACTGTCAGACTCATATTGACTAAAATTAACGGTGGTTCTTCAATAGCCCTTTACGTTCCAGGATCACGGTTACCTGATGAGACAGACCCGAGATTCCTACAAATACCTACCCTATTATTGGATCCATACAACACACATGTGAACAAATAAGATTTTTGAGAACCGTAACCAAATATACATAATGTATAAACATAAAATTATCAAGTAAAATGTGTGGAAAAAAAGACCATCCAATGAAAATCGCATTTGTTACGCACGAACGAGTTACTAAAGCGGATGTAAATCCGCGGCTTTCATATTTATAAATAGAAAGATTTACGTTCCCTCCTCGTTCCCATTCTCATTGTATCACGTTGTTATAATAAATATTACGAGAAACTTATATTTATTACATGAACGTTTCCGACCGGTATAAACAGTTGCTGCCAACTTTTACTTATTTCATGAAAACTTTTATATTGTTTAATTGGGTCACCTATATCATGCTGTAAAAGATAGGTACCTATATCTTCAATGTTAATTGGCAAAAGTTATTAAGTTTCAGGATCACAAGTGAAACGTCTTCCGTAGCAAACACAGCCACAATCAATACATATAAATATTGTATGTGGCCAGGTGTTAGTACATAAAGCAACACATTGAATAAATAAGGGGTTGTTGTAAATTCGCCACAAAAAATTTCCCCATGAAAAAAAGTTTTGATCCTGTTCTCCTAGTAATTTCTGTTCAGATTCCACATTGTGTCCTCGTTTTCGGTAGTTTTGTGTGGATTTTTATTATTTGATTGTTCTGCTATCCGTGTGGAAAAAAGGAGTGAATTTACAATAATCGAAAAAAAAACCTTTGGCTAATTTAAACATACTTTTTTTCGTGTAAAGTTATTTTTGTGGCGAACTTACCACAACCCAAATAAGGAGTCTGTGAGAGATGATTACTGTTCCCGTCACGTCTCTGAGCTCGCTGTGTATAAATATGTCAAAACCGAATTTGCAAATGGAAAGCATTATACTTGAAGGGTAGGTAAACGTTCAAATAAGCGACGATGTGTCCATGAGTTGATATAGATTTTTTCTGTATTTGCATCGCAGCGAGAGTATAATGGTAACACAAAGTTCGATATACATTACATTATATTGAATTGTTTAATAACAATTTAATCTATTGACGAAAATTAAAGCGTTCTTCAGTAGCCTAAGATCGATCAGCGGGTAGAAGCCGACGGTGCGTTGCGATCCACGCGCGCCTCAAAGAGTGTCAGCATAGTGACGGGAGGGACTTATCGAATTACAGTGACTGAAACGTAAAGGGCTACTGAAGGGCACCGTGGATTTTAGTCAGTACATACCACTCTGACAGTTCCGCCCTCCCTGCCCTGGGTGGAAGGACTGATATGATGATTTTAACACGAAAAAAAAAATGTTGGACAAATAAGTAACTCTGTATAAGTTTTGGTTTTGAATTCAATTTCAATACCAATTTTGTCGTCCAGCATGTATGTGACATACCGGCATTTCACACGGTCAATATTTGATTTGGCTCAACCCGCGGCTCTCTAGCTTCACTGTTTTTAACAGCGTAACGTAACGGCTCGGTGAGCTTCCAGCCTATTCCAGCGTAATGTGTGGAAAAGCCTAAAGGCTGGAGAACACTTTTGCAATAAATTGTTTGGTAGCTGCGATGTTGAGTTGGTACTTATTGGAAAAGTTTTTCAATTATTACATTTTAATTTTTAATGCAATGTAGGTACTATTTTGGAGTTGATTATATAAAATGTTAATAGCCACCTTTATACAAGAAAGGCTTAGTTATTATTTAGCCTTATTCATACAATTACTTTTTTTGTTAAGTCATAAAGTAAAAGAAATAACATAAGTTTCTCTTTCGAAGTTTAATCACTGTCTTTTTTTTTTAATAACTTTATAACAATATTTTCGCTTAGGAACGTCCTGTAAATTTAAATTTCAAATATCATAATAATTATATAACGATAAAGTATTGCCTATGTCCAACGAAAGCATACCTTCTTCAAATCAATTTAAAATCGTCTTCCGTGGCCGCGGGCTCACATCCGACATTCTTTCCTCTGTCCTCAGTTCCCTCAGGAAATTAATATTGTTCTGTACTTTTTAACCGACTTCAAGAAAAGGAGGAGGTTCTCAATTCGGTCGGTATGTTTTTTTTTTTTTTTATGTATGTACATCGATTACTCCGAGGTTTCTAGTCCGATTAGTGTGATTCTTTTTTTGTTCGATGCAGGATACTTGCAGTGTGGTCGCATAAAAATTTCATCAAATTTGGTTCAGTACTTTTTATTTTGTGAGCATTTTTATTAATTTCGCATACTTGGATGACATGATGATCTTTACTTTTTGCGTGTTTGTTACGCGATTACTTCGCCAATTGTGGACCGATTTTGAAAATTGTTTTTTTGTTGTATTAAGGATCGTTCACCTTAGGGAATACTGCAAGTTTCATCGAACTCTGTTCAGCATTTTTTTAGATAGGGAATTTTATTGGAACTTTCTTTTATGTATACAACATGGGCGATGTTAATACCGGTGCTACGGATTACAAAATTCTAGTGCACATGTAAGAAAATGATGTATTTGCCAAGAATTTGGGTTGAATATTAAAACAAAAAAGAGTAAAATAAAAAACTTTTTTCAAAAAAAATTTAACCGCCTTCAAAAACAACCACAAAAAAGGGTAAAATAACCTACAAAATAACTTTTCATTCGGAAGTCGGTGGCAAAAAGACATCGAAATAATAAAACAAAGCCACCGACTTCCGAATGAAAAGTTATTTTGTAGGTTATTTTACCCTTTTTTGTGGTTGTTTTTGAAGGCGGTTAAATTTTTTTTGAAAAAAGTTTTTTATATTATATTTTATTATAATAATATGGTATTCTGAAGTAGCTCTCTTTTTATAAATTTTTGAACAGAACTTATTCCTGTGATTATAGAAGATCAAGATTATAATTATTATCAGTTAGTCAGAAGCTCTAAAGTCTGTCAACCAGTCTTACCATAGGGTATGGTATTACCTAGTAACTGGGCTGTGGAGGTCCGACAGACAGTCGCTGGATGTAAAGTACTGAAATCCAGCTGCATCTGGTTTGACTGGACCCCAACCCCAATATAGTTGGGAAAAGGTTAGGCAGATGATGATACCAGACGGGATTATGTCTACAAATGTGATATTTTAAAAATTACAGCAAATATGAAATAACATGAACGAACTAATCATTTAATTGCACCTGCAGATATACATATTTATTAGCACAAATGTTAATCATCAATGGTATAATTAGATTCATTAGCGAACACAACTATGTAATTGCACTTTGTGTGGTTATACAAAGTGCAATCATATACGAATCTAATATTGTATTGTAATACATCACAAATTATTATTAGCGGCAGGAATTTAGTTTGTGGTTTAATGAATAAGTTTGAAGAGCGGTGCGACAGACTTCTTGCGAAACAGAATGAGCGAAAGAACAGTCGTAACTCCTTTTTTATTTTTTCAAACATTGCCCCACACTAGGAATTTCTCCTGTGTCGTGGGTGCGTTTACAAACATATAAACTCACATACACAAACGCCCAGACCCGGAGCAACTACTTGTAGATCATACAAATATTTGCTCCGTGCGTGAATCGAACCCGCGACACGCAGCGCCGCAGTCGCATCGCTCAGCCACTGCGGTAACCGTGCCGTCACTCTAACTTTAAAATTAATATAAAATCCATATTAATGTTACTTCTCCTTTTCAACGATGATAAAAAAACTAAGACCATACTGTATGTATGTATAACACCTTGCTAGAAAAATAAATTTCTATCAGTATTTTCTCTTCAAATAAGTTTTCTCGTTACACAAGAGAGGATAATATGTTCCGATTTACAAAGTCTACAAACCTGAGACTGTATGAGAAAATATCAAGAATATTTATGATTAGTGTTGTTAAAATGAAGATAAGTTACTACAGATGTAATGTGGTTTAAAGTTTAATCATAGTGTAAAAGTTAGACTACTTATTTGTTCCAGTTTCGTCGAAGCAAGTCATTTCAGCTAGATGTGTTATCCACAGGCTCATCAGACAATTCTTTACTAACAAATTGTCGCCCAACCATTAATAAATGTTACGCCGCTGTTCATCAAAAGTTACAAGGGTGTCAGATTTATATGAATAATGTTGTGTATTTATCAGTCTGGAACTGGCTTCTTATATATATTTATTTATTTATTTATTTATGTACACACACAGATATAAAGAGGAAAATGTTTCAAGAGGAAAAAAATAGTACCTACAAAGGCACTGCTTATTTCTAAAAGAACATTTCTTCCAGCAGACCTGAGAGAGGAGAATTTGAGGTAGAAGATAAAGTGGTGCGAGGAAAAAATAAATATTTTTATGGTAATTATGAAACATACAATATATATATATATATATATACATGGAGAAAAAAAAATAAAGCCACATAATAGTATAATAAATAAAATAAGTACATAGATAGACTAAATTCAAATAAATACCTATATATTTATATATAACAATAATAAGGCGAAATGAAATGATAAATGATCATCATGTGACCAAGGAAAGATATTATTCTTTGACCCGTTTCTTAAAAATGGAGACAGACTTACTGTCGCGTATTTCAGGAGGTAGTGAGTTCCACAACCTGACCCCGTGCACGGACAAGGAATAGGAATAGAAGTCAGTTTTGTGACTAGGAAATTTAAGGACTGTACGGAGATGAGACCTGCAGGAGGAGTCTGGAGAACGAGAATAGAAAAAGCGTTCCCGCAAGTAGGAAGGGGCAAAAGGATTATGAAGGATGTTGAACAGGAGACATAATATCGGCGTGTTCCTGCGAAGACGGAGTATATGTTTGATTGAAATAGATAAACCTTTGCTCAGTTATGTATATAACTATAAACAGTCACCTATGAACATAGAAAAGGCTCAAAATCATAGAATAACTCAACTGAGCAACTTTAAACATCATATTCACCTCAGGCGAATAAAAGTCAAAATATAATATTCCCTTTCCACAGTAAAGTCGACGACCACTTCGTTATGTTGAATAATTACAGTGAAGCGATACTTTATTAGCCTCCTTCTTACAGTGAGTTGCTTCAGGTAAAACGAGCACAATTTTTGCCGCCATCATAAAATACCGCGGTTATTCGTCACGTACTTCCTTTTCCGCATGAATGTTAAACATATAAATATATTACACACTGAGTAATATTTACTGCTTCCTCAGCAGAATTTTGTATTACGTCACCAAGAAGAATATTTAACTTAAAGAATTATGGCTGCTACAAAAGGGGAGAGTGCCTACCTTATTCAGTTGGCTTAGTGCCTGACAAATATATGTTACAGAAAGATCAATTTCATGCAAAAGAACATAACTGTATCTATCTATTTGATGCTGGCCCAATGCCTTGGCCCAATGTGTACAGCGGGCTTTACAACACTAGTTTTATGAGAGGTTTTCATAACCTTAATAAGTGTATCACAAATTGCATACAATTCTACAATTGGTTGTTAGAGGAATAGAGCTGAAAGTTCCTGTTGTCTCGCGTTGTTTTTTAATTTCGGCATGGTATGTCACTGAATTGTGATCTTAAAGCAACATTTGTATGCAAAATGCTATCTCTCGAGTTTGTTAAACTGTGATACTAGAGTTCATTGCTATGATCTAGGCATATTTCTGAATTTCACTATCCTATTCTTTAATAATACCTAGAAATTATTCAGGACGAGTTGTAAAAATATACAGTCTATGAAACACGTCCCTGATATATTCCAGCGCAGCGTTGCGTTGACTCCGGCGCCGGCGTATAGTTCCTTTACCTTTTGGTATTTATTTTGGCAAAACAACACCTTACTTTGTCGTTGTTTATCTTTCAGTTGTTATATTTTTGCATCGTCTGTACACAAACAAAATAAGAAGGAACTTATCAATGCTTTGTATTAAGTCTAAGTCTTAAGAGATAGACACAAACCAAGGTATGAAAGAAAAATAATAACAGACTGAAAACCACAAAGGACTGTTTTATGAGGCAGACCCTTTCGTTATTAGGGTATTGTGTAATTCATCAACATTCAGAAACAGTCTCTGAGATGTACAGACGCACTCAGTGGTAGTATTCGATGCTGAAAGTTGCGCACATTTGTCTTCGCGACGTTACCAGAATAAACTCGGACTGTTCAAGTAAATGGAACAGAAAATCTTTTGGGAACGTTTTAGTGACAACATCCGCAGTTAAATAAGTTTTGTTTTTATTGAGGCTTCATTCAGGAAGTACTTACAACGAAACTGTAAACTTTTGTAAATTCTGCACTTATTTTCGTGGAAGTTATCTACTTATTTTGCGAATGCACGTCACGAGAGGAGAGATAAAAATAAACTTTGAGAATGTTTTTTTTCCATATTTTAAAGACTGCAATGATTAACATAATAAAACTATGTCCTATATTCTGTATTTTTGTTTATTTATCCATCGACAAATTTCGTTTATAAGGTGTGGGGTATTGCTGTTGGAACATGAACTGTAATATAATTAGAATTATAATGTTTTCTTTAAATGGGACACAGGAGTTGTATTCTTTTTTTTTTAAATTTCTTTTTTAAGAATACTAAAGACATTGCTACTTGAAAAAGTCAAAGCAAATACTCCTAGTTCATTTCCAGAGCTTCGATGCTTTTGAAAGTAGTGCCTTTGAACGAGAATGTTACAAGATTTCAAAGCGACTAGGATAAACTCCCATCGTTATTTCCTTTGCAGAGGGAAATGTAAAATCACCTTGAACCATCAGCTGAGCTCTCACGTGAGTAACATCTCGCGATATCTAACACTTTCACTCGTCCTTGTTCATATCGTCAGCAGTGAGAATGTGAGTGAATATGTTAATGTAGGGGGGAGGAGGGAGGGGTAACATTTTATGTAGACTTCATTCCGTGGTTTATGTTCTAACTCAAAATAAAATTGTATTTGTGTAGACAATTTGGAGCGTTCTAAGCAAATTGAATTTATATTGTATTTATCCATTTTCTTGAAAGGACTAAAATCGTGTTAACATGACGTTTAATAAATGCGATCGCTGAATTGTCTGCTACAGAGAGGCATAGCAATTAACGTATTTACTTATCACTCAGGTTGAACGTAACCGTAAATAACTCGATTGCGTTGTTAAAACCTCACATTATGAACGCGCTTGCTGACTTTGTGGCAACATTGTGATCTAGATAGAGATAACAAAGGTAAACTGAAGTAATAATTTGTTGGATTCTATAAAAAATCTATCTCTAAGCTACCTCTAAGTAGTCTGGATACTACAAAACAAGTCGAACGAATTTTGCAGATACTGAAACTCTCGGATGTCTTTCAAAACCAATTGAGAATCGTTTATTGTCAGAACTTTAGCAAACACAAAACATTTGTTTTGTTTTAATTTCCGATACTATTAAACTTATTTTGTAGAAGTACAAGTAGCAAGGCCTGATCAAATTGTTCACCAAAAGTTTAAATTAGGAGTGTCGTGGCCCCCGCTCACGAAAACGAATAAAGTTATCAGTTATGTAGCAATCAGTTCAGTAGATAGATAGTATTCATTCAATGTTTACAAAACGCAGCATCTCTAGAGATATAAAGTGATCCATTCTATTTCATCTGAAGGTATCTCTGGAGAATTTAGCGCGAGATGTTTACACTTCAATGGCTTTGCATACAATATTTACTAGTACTTCTGTGAAGATTTCAAGATTTTGGTTTACGAGTAACTTAGATACACAATAGGTACGAAAATGGGATGTAAATATGTCTGAAAAGGTGTGATGTGTGTTGTGCTATTAATATGAAACCTTCATAAATATACGCTTATCTTTGAACTCGTAGAGATTACCAATAAAACAGCTTTCGTATCGCGTCCGCTTGATATAACTTGTCCACAATGGTCGCATATGTTGCCGCACGTACACCTCAACTTGAGAAAATCTCTTCGGAATACATTTATAACCGTCGTTGTATTTCTACTTGGTATTTTTCTTTTTCGGATAAATCGGCTTTCTCTTTATTTTCAATACCTACTACAAAGGCTCATGAAAAAAAAAAGAATTCAAGTAATCTATTGAGCATTCTTGCAACATACAAAAACGTTAAATAGTGAGTACAGCAGATGACGTCATTCGACGGGATGTACCACAATGAGCAGCCGGCGGTAGGGTTACTGCGTTGGATTTTTTTTACATCACACAAAAGAAAAACTGCTTCGTGTAAAAAAACGGTGTCTTTTTTGAAAAATACACGGCTTTTATGCCTGCCCATAAATCTAGCTTGTTGGGATTTAATGCAAACTGGAATGTCTATTTTGACTGGACTATCAGGCCTATAATCGGTTGTAAATAAATCAGGCTACAAGTTTAACAAAAGTTAAATTTTAAATGACACTTTCATTCAGTAAACCCTTTAAAATAAAAAGTCGTGATAATATAAAACAGTGTTTCATAAACTTGAAAGGTTTTATAAGCTTATGTTCTACAATGTGGTAAACCCTTTTTCCTCACAACCCGCCGTATTTCCAATAAATCCGCTTTCGGATCGCGTCTGCTTGATTTAACTCACCTACAAGCTTGGCCTTTGTGCACCTGGACACGTAGAAATTCCCTTGGAATATATTTATAAGTGCCGGGGTATTTCTGGAGCTTTTCCATTCAACATTTCCTCGTTTTTTTGTTTGCATTTAATGGTTTAGCGACAAGGAAAAGAATCAGCTTATTTTTTAATCTTATAATACCCACAAAAAATATAGTAAGTTATTTAACATCACTTGTAAGGATATGGCGGGAAGCCTTTGCACAGTACTTAGTGGGACATCAAAGGCTTATAAAAAGTTATTATTATGGTCTGACGGACACGGACCGTCGACGTCGACGACTCTCTACAGGATGTACCACAACGGGCATCAGGCTGCATGGTTACAGATTACAGACTGCTTTGGGATATGATATACCTACATAAACGAAATAAGTGGTAAAATAAGTGAAAAAGCTATAAAGATATTGTGATGAAAATGGATGAAAGCATTAGTTTTGTAACATGCTATAAAGATGATAGTGTGACGTTTGGATAAAATCCAAAGACACGAGTGTCGTTTACAAAACTGAAAAGCCAAAATGTTGTCATGATAGTTAGTAGTATTTTAAGGGAAGAGCTGCTTGCCGAATATTCGATTGGCTAAAAATACATTCGCACCTAAATCTCTTTTACGAGCAGTCTACTGAGTTTCCAATCAGGTATCAATACTTAATTCCCTTTATATCGAGCTCTTCGCACTTTTTGACCTGTCTTATTGAAATAAGTGTACCAAAGAGCATGAAAAAGTCTGTCTTTGCTTATTCGTTGATTAGTTGCAAGATGATTGCAATCAATAAGTATGATATGTGCATCGTATTCAAACCACGATACGAGCTCTAAACTAAGTAAATTCAAACATTCCGCGGCGAAGTCTAAATTAATTCAATAACAGACTGTTATTGCTGTTGTATATTAATGTCTGTAGAGAGTTGTAATATCCGCTGCATGTGTCGCCGATGTTAGCGTGGCGCGCGGCTGTGAGGCTCATTACATGGATGTACTCAATTAGGCCGAAATCACACGAACAACGAATGGTTTCATTATTCACGGGACCATGAGTTTGATTATTTGAACCACTAAAATCATACATGAATTAACTCTAGTAGAGGTCATTTTTATGTATTGATAAATCTATTTTTTTACTATATCTAGGACCGAGCAAGAGAAGAAAACAATACTGTATCCTGGCTAGTTGGCTAGTTTGGAAATAGTTAAAATGTCTCACATCATCATTACTTCTCCTTAACACAGATTATATCGTTTCTATTTCCCACTTGGAACATTCTGTAACATTAACAGCAGTTATCTTGATCTCTGTTACCCTCGTGGATATCAAATACTGTGGAATTATTAACATTGTGGTGCGAGCTAACCTTGCGTGCTCAGTCTCTTAGTAATAATCTCAGTTATCTCGACGAACACCGAATATATTGCACAAGAGGATGCTGAGCAGTTCGGTCTAGTTATAAATTTTAAATGCATGTTGCATGAAATAGTAGCTGATATAGGATTTTAAGCCACATTTAATGTTCGTGAACATTTATTGAATTTTAATTATTTTTCATTCAGAAATGTGCTTTCGTATATTTTAAGGGCATGCCTTAAAATACATATTAAAAGTATATTTAAAAAGGTATAAGTTATAGAAGGTTGACAATTTACCTGACTTTTGTAGCGAGAAATGTAGCATCAGTAGAACAAAATAAAATCTATTGCGATAATAATGCATTATTACGAAAAACTATTCTTTTGTCTGTCAGATTTATTATGACCAAGGGATGTTTCACTTGGTCAATTGATCTGACCTTTAACGTCATGAAATGTGACCTTATTCCACGCCGATAACGTCTAAAGTTCTTTGACTTTATTAATTATATTGATTCCATAAATCACGTGAAGATTAAATAAGTGCGGTGACAGATGTGTTACGTAATAGCTGCCGTGACTAGCATGCGCAGCAAAATTAGATTATATCGGACAAATTGGATGATTTATTATAAACGGTAAATGGTTAAAAAAGATAAGTTATGAAGCTTAAATAACTATAGAACACTGATAGGTAACCTATTTCGTAATTTTCCGCTCTGTTGACTTTCCTGAACGCTGCAGGATATTGAAGATTTTCCGGATGTATTTTTACTTTGTACTGAGATTGGAGAATACAGTTTTATAATATTAATATATAAGCCAACATCTACATTAACATTTTAAACAGAAAAAAAAATGTATTTTAGTACTACTAGCGGCCCGTCCCGGCTTCGCACGGGTGGACATGATGATTTTCGTCCTCTAAAACCTGGCCCTGATGGTTGCAAACACATCTAAAAAAAAAAGAATAAGCCGAATCGGTCCAGCTGTTGTCGAGTTATGAGCTTAGCAACACATTTAGCGATCCATTTTAATATTATAGACAATTTCCAAATAATTGATCTCCAATATTATTTCATCTGTAGAAAGCTTTATTATCATCTAAATTAACAGGCTACATTTTATTTTGAAAATGCAAGTTTGCAAAACCAGGTCAGGTCGCTAGTAATTTAAACATATTTCTGCCAGAGACGACGATAATTTCTAATTTTCTCTCTACTTGCTCTATTCATTTAAAATCCTATAACTTTGCGTATTTCTTAGATTGCATTTTCCACAGTCAGTCTCCATCCATCTTCAGAGATTCCGCTGTAGCCAGTTAGTAATGCATCACACTTTATAGCTGTAATAACTGCTTTAGCGAATACTTCGCAACTTGAAATAAAAATGTCGTAGTTTTCTATGATTATAATGTCCATTATTTTTTATTCATCAACTAAGTAGGTAAATCCTAATTCAATGATTGTATTTTAGTCAACTGATCAAAGATATTTTTTACTTGACTCTTGAGTTAAATAAAAATAACTAAAACCCGACTATAAAAAGCATACACACAACATTATATAACAAGACAATATTAATTTGATCGATATTGTACTAGCCGTGGTTGTGTGCCACCTGCGGTTGTATAAGTAACACACAACCTTTATTGGCTAGGCAAAACAATTAAAAACAGAAGAAATAAAACACTTACAACTTAGTACATTCTGAAATATAAAAATAAGAACTCTACGGTAAGGAAGAAAAACGGTCAAGGAAAACAGTTTAAAAGATCTCCGAGATAAAACGCTGAAGAGCTGCTAATGTTGGAATTAACATTCGTCGAGGTGAACATTATTCACTTACTTTACTGCTCATGGTATTTTGTTCTTGGAAAACCTATTTTCTTTTTATTATATTACTCGCTTAGTTGTTAGAATTTGCTTTAAGTCACTCTATTTGGACAGTGCAGAATAAGAACTTTTGACATTTCATTTTAATACATACGAAAGAAAAATATCTATGTTCAGAAAATCTACACAATTTTGAGAAAGTCGCGCGACTTATCTTCTTTCAAATGAGTACTTGAGCCACAGTCTGTGACGTCACAGTTCTACGTCACCATTTCCCGCACTTTTTGGCTTTGTTCTGCGGCGCGGCCGGAATATGCGGCTTTTGATGTGGTAATCTTACTTAACTGTTATACGCCTTTATTAACGCTTAGTTGAAGGGTAGTCTCGGCTTTACTTTACTAAACTGTTGACCTCATTTTAGCAATAAGTATCATGTTGCTAGAATAAAAATGTTGTTTTTATATTTAGCCAAAAGAAAGTATGTGATCGTCTCTATGTTTTTTTCTTTTGTTTTGTCTATCGATAGTGTTTCTCCATAATGTAAATAAGCAGGTGTACAGTATCTGCAGGAAATTTAATTTTTCGACATTATAGCTGCTTTATTTATTATTATGGGTTATTTCCTGAGCCCCCTGTTCCCTAAGGAAGACCCCATATGCAGGTTTAATCTCGTCCATAATCGCTCTCGTAAATAGTTATGATCACTTGCAGATCGGTATAGCACTAAAACTCTTTATGACGTCAGATATCGACGCATATCGTATGGAAATTATATTATCAGCTCACAACAGTGTGTTACGTCTTGTGTGACAGAGATATCTGGTTGAAGAGGCAATCTAAACTTATGGTGTTGACATTGAGATACAATCTTGATATGAAATGCTGAGCTGTTAAAATATATAGACGTATGTCTGTTAGAGACGTACGTTAAATTACAAAGACAAGGTTGTAGACAATATTGAACGCTAAATACAATGAATTGTTTGCTGAAGGACAAAATTTTCAATAATGATGAGTTATGACGGATTTTTTTCTGTTTTGTGTTAAATTCAAAGGGATGCTGAACTTTGGTAGTTCAGCATGAATGAATTTGGCTGCTCTACGTTCATAAGTGCTATATTTGTTTTATATAGACATTTTCTGTCACACGATTATTATTCAGGGCAGGTCATCGTGAACCGAACTGATGAGTTTTTAAATTCAGTGCACAAGCACGATATTTAAAGTGGTATGATCAATTTAGCTTATGAAACAAAAACGTCAGCGCAATCGAGGTGGATATTGGATGATAGATTTAATCGTTTTCATTGCATATATATAGCATACCAGTGTATGCAAAAGATTCAATAAACAGCAGCAAAATATTTTGGAACGAACCCACTGTGATTCCCATATTTTTTTCGTTTAGCTTGTGAACAGTATTGTTGAACGTTACCGACCTTGTTTTTGTTAAGTCTGTGTTGACTATACACAACTGTGTCAGCTGGAGTTAAGTTCTCAAGATCTTCTTACCAGTTCAAGCTCACTGTTTACACTCGGTTTGTTTACTTATGGAAGTAGATACATCTAAAAGTTATATGAACTATATTATGTTAGAACGTAGACGAGATTAAATTACTCAAAACAAAGACCATGTGTTTTCATGGCCGCCGAGCCTCAAAGAGTGTCAGCACGACAAAGGGGCCCCCATTTAGAGGTCCAAAGCCTGCCGGGGTCGCCGGACTCTGTGGATTTTAGTCAGTACAAGTCTGACAGTAGGGTGGGAGGACTCGCGGGCATGCGGGCGGCGAGTAAAGGGCAACTCGCCGCCCGACCATGGACCATGACCGGGTCGACGGCGCGTCGTGTTCCACGCGCGCCTCAAAGAGCGTCAGCATAATGACGAGGCCCCCTCAGAGGGCTAAAGCCTGCCGGGGTCGCGGGTCTTATACCATCACCGTGACCCCGGAACATAAAGGGCTATTGAAGGACACCGTGGATTTTAGTCAGTACAAGTCTGACAGTACCTCTCGCCCTGCCCGGGGTGGGAGGACTCATTTGATGATTTTAGCACGACATCGTAGCAGGCGGCGTTATGTAGTTTCTTTTTACCCCTATGGCAAAGGAATTCGTTGCACATATGTACCTACTAGTTTGATTATGTATATATTTGTAATTTAATTAATGTTGCTTGCCAAAATTAAGATATAATTGACATATAACAGACAATAGTTAACTATGGTTGTAATATCAAACATGATTACAATAGCTCCGCGTCTGATTGTTGCTTATCCAAGAACCTTAACTTGTACGTTATTTACACTTGAACTAATTTTGTCCTTTGAAACGGTATAATTTAATAATTGAAATTAAGTTAAGTTGGTGTGAAATCGTAGTTATAATAATTCAGTAGTTCTGAAAGGGTTAACTTATTCGCACAAGTACTTATAGTTACGATGAATGAAGCTTTTTCTTGTGCTGTTCTGTAGAATAAATAGGTTTATAATTTTTCACACTACTTGCTCGTAAATGTCAAATTATATACAAGGCAACCCTACTGTAAAGCAAGTCATTGTTCCCTCTAGCTTGAACCGGGCAATAATATATGTACTGAATTTCATTATTCCGTTGGAACCTCAAATAAAACCGTATGAAAACTTTCACCAAGGAGTTGTATCAATCATGGCGGCTGCTGGCCGCAACATCTGATCGGTTGCAGTGGTGCTAACTTCACGTTCGAAGGTTGTCGTACTACATCAAATTTCAAAAATCGAATTTATTTCCTCAAAAAAAGAAAAGCAGATTACGCTTGTCGGGAGTAAAGTTAGTACCGGAGCACACGGCGCGTTGCGGCGCCGCACCGCTAAAATTTCGCCCTACTGGCAGGCACACGTGACAATCATTTGTAAGGCGAAATGTTTGCATGTTTGCGGTGCGGCGCCGCAACGCGCCGGATCAGGCGGCGTAGAAGACATCCGTATGCAAAATATGAGGACCGAGTTTTGAGCTTTTTAATATATTTTTAGGATTGTCAAGATATATATTTTCGATGTTGCCAACAATTATCGTGGTCCAAAAAAAAAAATCCGCACCTTGGTATCAGATCAATAAAACGTTGATATTTGTGGGTTTTGATCTGAATAAATTTCATAGGATATGGAATTACATACTGATTATACTTTATTATGACGAGATCTTGATAAAATGATTGGAAAATATAGTAGAAAAAGATATTAATACATAATTATCTATATATTATTTAAAAGAACAGGGTATGGTCGTACGAC
This sequence comes from Agrotis ipsilon, assembly GCA_028554685.1. Lineage (NCBI taxonomy): Eukaryota > Metazoa > Arthropoda > Insecta > Lepidoptera > Noctuidae > Agrotis > Agrotis ipsilon. The sequence continues at coordinate 11,491,354 of CM052973.1, read as the reverse complement.
TCGCCTACAGCCGAAATAGCTAAACGTAGAAACTTGGGTTTTGGACAATAGTTGCAGTCTACCATTTAGAGGGGCGTAAAGACGGGATTTTGTGAAAATCGTCCTCTGAAAAGGGAAAAGGGGTGAAAACTACTGTATGAAAAATCCTATTCCTTGGGTATATACATTTGAAACTAGTCATGAATAAGAACACAAGTAAATAAAACATATTGGCACTTTTATTTTTTTAAAACTACCCTCCATTAGTGATCTAATCGATGTTAAAGTTTGTATGGAAAAATTATAACGCGTGATCCGATTACTTTGAAAATCAGTATTTATATAAGAAAACAGACATTATCAAACACGTGTTTTTGGATTTTTCAAAAATCTCTCCCAAAGTTAGTGAAAAGGGGTATTCAAGTTTAAAGGGAAGGATTTTAAAGCGCTATAAGTGTAACCTGCATTTTGGATGGTAGTTGCAATTTATCATGTAGGTGAGCACCCAGAAAGGATTTCACCTTTAAGGAGGTGACAATGGGCATTATTAGTTTTTTTAAACTACCCTCCAATGATACTCTAGACGATGTTAAAGTTTATATAGAAAAATCATAACGTGCTAACCGATGAATTTGGAACCTGGTATATGGAAATTAGATCAAAAATAATGAAACACGAGTTTTTGGGTTTTTCAAAAATCGCCCCCTAAATTGGTGAAAAGGGGGATTAAGTTTTAAGGGAAGGATTTTACTACGTGTAGTGCGGTAGTATTTTACAAATTTCTGGACCACTCCAGACACTGGCAACATGCATTTTTAAATAGTCCTAGAACCCATTTGCATACTTCATAGAACAGATTGCGGTCCTCATATTTTGCAAACGAAATTCCTTCTGCGGCCTGCACTACTTGGCTTGGGCTAACTTGAAACCCTCGCTACACTAAGGATTCTTAACTTACACACACAACTCGAACTCTCTTAACACTTGAACCTCCTCGCTTCGCTACGGAGGTTCACCCCTAGAATCCTTAGTGTCGCTTCGGGATTCAATACGCCCATGACGTAAGGCAATGCTTTACTCCCTTGTTGCGTAATCTACTATTAATAACCATCACTCCGCATAAATAAAAACAACGCATTTATACTTTTATAATAATAGATATACATCGAAACTTTTGTCCTATTTTAGATGATGACGTCAGACGTCTTTATCCTGAACAAACTGCAACACTGTGAGCTAATGAAAATTGTTCAAATAAGGACTTTCTCTATGAGGCCGTGCAAACACGGAGAAAATGATTTGGTTAAAATAAACTACTGAACTCTGATCTTCCCCTGAAGTAACTTACTGCGTGATGTTTGATAAGACGATTACCGCTTAATCGCTAACCAATTGAACTAATACCATCATCATTCGATTACAAATTAGGAATTCATGTTATGTTTGCCAAATACGACAGCATTACAATTTACTTAGTAAATTGTTAAAGGAAATCGTTGCACGGTAAATTAATTCAATGAATATTTCACTGTGCGAACTAATAAATCAGGGTCAGATGTCGGTAAAGTTTGTGCGGGCTTTAATTAAGCGACCTCCGGGAGAATGGCTGTCAACACTCACCTTGACTTTGCTCTATATCATGTAAAATATTATGTCTAGAACCAGAAACTTGGTGACTTTGAGGACAGTTCTGATTTACGGGCAAAACTTGATATTTTGGAATGTGCTAACTTTCTACTTATATTTTGTCATTTTTATCACTAGCTGATTATTCATACACTCATGATTTGTTTCGCATAGTTTTACGAGTGTTTAAATAAATACACATGTATTATTTAACAGTCGATTCGATACATCAATAGTAAATCATTTAATTCATTAATTTGTACTCACGAATAAAACCACGTCATTAACGCAATGATGTAAAGCTCCACTATACAGAATGTGGAAGTTTTAACAAACGAGTCCCTTTTATTGGAAAATGTATTCGTGAACACGAACATTCTCCCATTAAGTTGCTCAGTCTGTTAGAAATAAGGTTTAATATTTCATGTTACAAAACCCTTATTAACAATTCATGAAGCTCAGAGCAGAGAAGAAATGTAATAGATATATTTTATGTCGGGTTTAGGCTACCACCATTCTAAAACAAATACAAATGTTATTACTTTAGTAACAGTACGTGATATGCAGACATTCTTTCAAGAAATAATTTCATGAAACATTTTCCAGTACCTAACTTGGACCCGGGTCAAGTTCTCGTACATATCTGGCATGCTCTAAAACTCGGTCAGGCGTGTTGGCAACTTCTACTTTAAAGTAACTGAATAAAGTTAATTCTGACGTTCGCTAAATGCTCGATGAAGATTAGCTTTTCGTTGGCAATGTTGAGGTTTATAAGGTTCAAATCAAGATAGCACTTGCCTAAACCCAATACCAGTTTTTTTATGAACAGTCAATGTATGAGGTTGTTTAACATAATATTTTAATTTCTTTTACAATGGCGCATATTAATAGGACCTAGTGTTAAAATTATCACTTCAGTGAACTTACTAACGAGCTCGGCAGGGGGTGAGCAGTGAGCTGATCTTAATGTTTAATGAGCTTCTCAGTAACAGTTACTAATTCACTCTCGTTGTTGTAAAAACAGACTTAGATTACTATCACGTGAAGCAGCCAGCGAGGACATAGGTAGACGGAGGTCATGTCCCAATTTATATGTGTTCTGGACTACAATTTTCCATAATTTTATCTTGAATTAGTAAATTAAACCAGTGCCAATCCTTTTCATAATACAATTATCATTTAGGCATCCATTGTTAAGGCTTATAAAACATTATTCAGCAACAGCGGAATGAGTTTTGTTTCAATAATTGTGAGCGAATTTCAAACACAAACACGAGCCGTGCAAAACTAACTGAAGCGGAATATTTTAATTATAAATACTGAAACTTTTTTATTTTGCTGGGAAACATGGAAATTCTTTAGATTACAAAGTCACAACAATCTATAGTGACGACATGGTTGACGTAGTGGCTGAGCGATCGACTGTTGCGCAGTGTGTCGCGGGTTCGATCCCCTTATGGAACAAATATTTCTATGATCTGCAAGTAGTTGTTCCGGGTCTGGGTGTTTGTGTATGTGTGTTTCTATGTTTGTAATCGGACCCACGATAAAAGGAGAAATTGTTAGTGTGGGGAATCTTTTTTTTAAAGATATCTAGATTATAAGTAGATGCAAAGTTCATGAAGTAAAAATTCGAAACAATAAAAAAAAATACGTGGTTTGTTTTTTACTCAGAAAAAGAGTGCTAAATATAAAACTAAAAGCTAGTACACGTAGTTTTAAATATAAAAGTTCCGTGGAATAGACACTATTTTATATCATAGATCAAGTCCTGAACTACTTTTGTTTCAAACCATAATAAAGGTATTTATTTTCAGGTTTCTGAACAAAGTGCTACAAATTGGGACCGAGAAAAAACATTATAGTTTCTGAACGAAACATGATTTATGTGAAAGAGACTCTTTGTAACACTACAGCGGGCACTACCGGCAGCTTCAATGTGGCTGTTGGCTTGCACCAGGGTTCGGCTCTTAGCCCATACCTCTTCCTGATGATAATGGATGCTCTGACGTCGGATATCCAGGAAGAGGCCCCCTGGTGTATGCTGTTTGCCGATGACATTGTGCTGATTGCCGAGAGCGGCCTAGAGGTCCAGAGCAGATTGGAGGTGTGGTGGCAAAGACTGGAGAACGTTGGCCTGAAATTAAGCAGAACCAAAACAGAGTATCTGTTTTGCGATTTCGGCGGTCTCTCCAGTTCTGTGCCCATTACTCTTGCAGGAACGCCCATACCAGTCTCTTCCGACTTTCGGTACCTCGGGTCGCTTGTCCAAGGAGATGGCGATGTAGACCGGGACATAACACACCGGATCAACTCGGGATGGATAAAATGGCGACAGGTCACCGGAACAACCTGCGACCCACGGATGCCCCTCAAGTTAAAGGGGAAAATATACAAATCCGTGATTAGACCTGTCGTATTGTATGGATCGGAATGCTGGGCTGTGAAAAAGATGGATGAGAAACGATTGCATGTAGCGGAGATGAGGATGTTAAGGTGGATGTGTGGAGTGACAAAAATAGATAAAGTAAGGAACGAGTTTATAAGAGGGAGTTTGAAAGTCGCGCCGGTTATAGAAAAAGTGAAAGGGAATCGTCTATCTTGGTATGGACATGACTGTGATGAGGAGGGATGACACTCATGTGACTAAGAGAGTGATGAGTATGAATATTGATGGATGGAGAGGAAGAGGAAGGGCAAAGAAAAGATGGATGGATTGTATAAGTAAGGATATGAAAGAAAAAGGAGTGAATGATACTATGACTTGTGATAGGGGAAAATGGAAGAAAGAAACGTGTTGCGCCGACCCCAAGTAATATGGGATAAGGGCAGGAAGATGATGAGACTCTTTGTAACAAAAATAAACTGGTGTTTTCAGACGTTTGTGAGGAATATGTTATTATAAGACTTCAACTAATGGAAATACAATATTATTGTGTACTAATTATTTGTAAAAGCATTTTATGTTAATGTAAAGTGACAATTTTACGACTGATTAAATAACTGGCTAACTAAAAACAATTTAGTTTTAGCTACATAAATATAATAGTGGATTTTAGTCAGTACAAGTCTGACAGTCCCTCACGCCCTGCCCGGGGTGGGAGGCCTCATCTGATGATTTTATCACGTAAAAAAAAAAGTATAAACTTTGTGACATAGCCTTGTTAGTGTTACAATATTATTATGGTCTGACCAAGGACCGTCGACGTCGACGACTCTCTACAGGATGTACCACAACGGGCTTGCGGCAACGGGTTTTCGGCTATGATATACCTACGGAAAAGAAAAATGCGACGGTTTGGAAAAAACCATAAAGCCAGTTTTATGAATATGGATGAATGTATAGTTTTGTAACATACTATGCAGATTAATGCGTGACGTTTGAATAAAATCCAAAGACACGAGAGTCGTTTAGAAAACTGAAAAGCAAAAATGTCTTCATGTTAGGTTTGGATTTTGAAGGAAGACGCACCTGCTGAATATTCCATTGGCTAAAAATACACTCGCACCTAAATCCCTTTTACTAGCATTTTTACTCACAAATGGCCTGTAAGCACTCTAAGTTTCCAATCACGTATCAATACTTAATTCCCTTTATATCGAGCTCTTCTCACTTTTTGACCAGTCTTATTGAAATAAGTGTACCAAAGAGCGTGAGAAGTATGTCAAAGTTTTCTTATTCGTTGATTAGTTGCAAGATGATTAAACTCAATAAGTATGATACATGCAACGTGTTTGAACCACGATACAAACTCTAATCTAAATAAATTCAAACATTCCGCGGCGAGGTCTAAATTAATTCAATAACAGACTGTTATTGCTGTTGTTTAATAATGTCTGTAGTGAGTTGTAATATCCGCTGCATGTGTCGCCGATGTTAGCGTGGCGCGCGGCTGTGAGGCTCTTTACATGGATGAACTCAATTAGGCCGAAATCACACGAACAAGGAATGGTTTCATTATTCACGGGACCATGAGTTTGATTATTGAATCGCTACAATCATACATGAAGTAACTCTAGTAGAGGTCATTTTGATGTATTGATAAATCTTTTTTTTTTAAGCGTAACTAGTAGGTATGTACCGAGCAAGAGAAGGAAACAATACTGTATCCTTGAGTTGGCTAGTTTTTGTGGAAATAGTAAAAATGTCTTACGTCATCATTACTTCTCTCCATTAAAGGTTATATCGTTTCTATTTCCCACTTGGAACATTCTGTAACGTTAACAGTAGTTATCTTGATCTCTGTACCGTCAGCACGAGTTTTCAGTATTTGAGACGTAAAGTAAACTGCAACTTTGACAATTTCAAATTGACAATCTTCAAGGAAAAAATAGTTCCTGCTTCGCACACCAGAGGCACTGTTCCATTTTTAACCGACTTCAAAAAAAGGAGGAGGTTCTCAATTCGGTCGGTATGTTTTTTTTTTTTTTTTTTATTTTTTTTTTTTATGTATGTACATCGATTACTCCGAGGTGTCTAGTCCGATTAGTGTGATTCTTTTTTTGTTCGATGCAGGATACTTGCAGTTTGGTCCCATAAAAATTTCATCAAATTTGGTTCAGTACTTTTTATTTTGTGAGCATTTTTATTAATTTCGGCTACTTGGACGACACGATGATTTTTACTTCTAGCGTGTTTGTTACGCGATTACTTCGCCAATTGTGGACCGATTTCAAAATTGTTTTTTTGTTGTACTAGGGATCGTTCACTTTAGGGAATACTGCAAGTATCATCGAACTCTGTTCAGCATTTTTTGAGATAGGGAATTTTATTGGAACTTTCTTTTATGTACACAACATGGGCGATGTTAATACCGGTGCTACGGATTACAAAATTCTAGTGCACATGTAAGAAAATGATGTATTTGCCTAGAATTTGGGTTGAATATTTAAACTAAAAAGAGTAAAATAAAAAACTTTTTTCAAAAAAAATTTAACCGCCTTCAAAAACAACCACAAAAAAGGGTAAAATAACCTACAAAATAACTTTTTTTCGGAAGTCGGTGGCAAAAAGACATCGAAATAATAAAACAAAGCCACCGACTTCCGAAAAAAAGTTATTTTGTAGGTTATTTTACCCTTTTTTGTGGTTGTTTTTGAAGGCGGTTAAATTTTTTTTGAAAAAAGTTTTTTATTTCCTTGAAAATTGTCAATTTGAAAGTGTCAAAGTTCCAGTTTACTTTACGTCTCATTTACAGAAAACTTGTGCTAAGGGTACTGTTACCCTCGGGGATATCAAATACTGTAGAATTATTAACATTGTGGTGCGAGCTAACCTTGTGTGCTCAGTCTCTCAGTGGTAAGTACCTCGGTTATCTCCACTAACACCGAATATATTGTACAAGAAATTGCTGAGCAGTTCGGTCTAGTTATAAATTTTAAATGTACGTGGTCGCATGAAATAGCAGCTAAGGTATTAAATAATAATATACGATTGTAAGCCACATTTAATGTTTGTGAACATTATTTAATTTTATTAGCTTTCTTATAAAAAATTCTTTTGTATAACAACTTTATTTTATAGTATGCCGTTCACATTGAAAGTATATTTTTTAAAGTTTAAGTTCTAGAAGGTTGACAATCTGACTTTTGTAGCGAGACATGTAGAATCAGTAGAATGAAAGTAAAATCTATTGCGAAAATAATACATTATTACGTAAAACTATTCTTTTGTCTGTCAGATTTATTATGACCTATGTTCCTTTTGCTCAATTGATCTGGCTGTTAACGTCATGAAAGGTGACCGTATTCCAAGCCAGTAAGATCCAAAATTCTTTAACCTAATTAATTATATTGATTCCATAAATCACGTGAAGATTAAATAAGTGCGGTGACAGATGTGTTACGTAATAGCTGCCGTGACTAGCATGCGCAGCAAAATTAGATTATATCGGACAAATTGGATGATTTATTATAAACGGTAAATGGTTAGAAAAGATATGTTATGAAGCTTAAATAACTATAGAACACTGATAGGTAACCTATTTCGTAATTTTCCGCTCTGTTGACTATGTTGAACGCTGCAGGATATTGAAGATTTTCCGTATGTACTTTTACTTTATACTGAGATTGGAGAATATAGTTTTACAGTATTATTATTTAAGGCAACATCTACACTAAAAGTTTAAACAGATTAAAAAATGTATTTTAGTACTACTAGCGGCCCGTCACGGCTTCGCACGGGTCGACATGATGATTTTCATCCTCTAAAACCTGGCCCTGATGGTTGCAAACACATAAAAAAAAAAGGAATAAGCCGAATCGGTCCAGCTGTTGTCGAGTTATGAGCTTAGCAACACATTTTGCGATCCATTTTAATATTACAGATAATTAATCCCATATAATAAATTGATCTCGAATATTATTTCACTTGAAGAAAGCTATATTATCATCTAACCTCACAAACTATATGTTATTATGAAAATGCTCGTGTGTGCAAAATTAGGTCACGCCGCTAGTATATTAAACATATTTGTGCCAGAGACGACGATAATTTCTAATTTTCTCTCTACTTGCTCTATTCATTTAAAAATCCTATAACTTTGCGTCTTTCTTAGATTGCATTTTCCACAGTCTCCACCCATCTTCAGAGATGCCGCTGTAGCCAGTTAGTATTGCATCTCACTTTATAGCTGTACTAACTGCTTTAGCGAATGCTTCGCAACTTGCACTAAAAATGTCGTACCTTGTCATGATTATCATAATCATGACAAACTACGACATTTTTGTTCATTATTTGTTTAGGTACTTGTCTCTTTAGTTAAATAAAACTAAAATAAAAATAACTTAAACCCGACTACGAAAAAAATGCGCACTGAAAATTATAAAACAAGAACAATATTCATTTGACCGATATTGTACTAGCCGTGGTCGTGTGCCACCTGTGGTTGTAAGTATCACACAACCTTTATTGGCTAGGCAAAACAATTAAAAACAGAAGAAATAAAAAACTTACAACTTAGTACACTCTGAAATATAAAAGTTGTAAGAACTCTGCGGTAAGGAAGAAAAACGGTCAAGGAAAACAGTTTAAAAGATATCCAAGATAAAACGCTGAAGAGCTGCTAATGTTGGAATTAGCATTCCACGAGGTGAACATTATTCAACTTACTTTACTGCTCACGTTATTTTGTTCTTATAAAACCTACTTTGTTTATATTACATTACTCGCTTAGTTGTAAGATTTTTTTTTTAAACTTTAATTTAAGCAACTCTATTTAGACAGTGCAGAATAAGTACTTTTTACATTTAATTTTAATACACACGAAAGGAAAATATCTATGTTCAGAAAATCAACACAATTTTGAGAAAGTCGCGCGTCTTATCTTCCTTCAAAGCAGTACTTGAGCCACAGTCTGTGACGTCAGAGGTCTACGTCACCATTTCCCGCACTCTTTCGCTTTGTCCTGCGGTGAGCCTGGAATATGCGGCTTTTGATGTGGTAATCTTACTTAACTGTTATACGCTTTTATTAACGCTTAGTTGAAGGGTAGTATCGGCTTTACGTTTCTAAACTGTTGACCTCATTTTAGCAATAAGTATCATGTTACTAGAATAAAAATGTTGTTTTTCTAGTATTCTATATTTAGCCAAAAGTAAATATGTGATCTGTGTTTCTTTCTGTGTGATGTTCATGTCTCTATGTTTTTTTCTTTTGTTTTGTCTATCGATAGTGTTTCTCCATAATGTAAATAAGCAGGTGTACAGTATCTGCAGGAAATTAAATTTTTCAACATTATAGCTTTATTTATTATTATGGGTTATTTCCTGAGCCCCCTGTACCCTGAGGAAGACCCCGAATGCAAGTTTTATCTCGTCCATAATCGCTTTCGTAAACTCAAGTATGAATCAATAGTTATGACCACTTGCAGATCGGTATATAGCAATACATCGCTTTATGACGTCAGATATCGACGCATGTCGTATGGAAATTATATTATCAGCTCACACAGTGTACGTCTTGTGTGATAGAGATATCTGGTTGAAGAGGCAATCTAAACTTGTGGTGTTGACATTGAGATACAATCTTGATATGAAATCCTGTGCTGTTTAAATACATAATACTTATGTCTGTTAGAGACGTACGTTAAATTACAAAAAACAAGGTATAAATAAGATACAATATTGAACGCCAAATACAATGAATTGTTTGCTAAAGGATAACATCTATACTAATATTATAAAGAGGTAAATTTGTTTGCTTGTATGTAGGGGGTAATCTCTGGAAGTAATGAACCGATTGTAAATTGTTTCACTGGTAGAAAGCTACATTATCCCTGAGCGCTATTAGGCTATAAATTATAAAAATATCATGCATATTAGCTGAACTATCTCAAGTTTTGTTTAGCCGGGAGGAAAAATAGCTCTTCTAACAGAGTTATTAGCATGCGCTGCCTTAACACTGGTATATATTTGAAAACAATGTATTGCAAAAATGTCCGCGTAGGTCTACAATAAAGTCCATACTGTCTTATAATTTCATCACAACTTAAAATGTTTACCGCCCAACGAAGAGGGCACGGGGTCAGCTAGTATTCAATAATAAGACGGTTTTTCTGTTTGTATCAGATTCAAAGGGATGCTGAACTACCAAGCTGAACTACTACATAAGTGCTATATTTGTTTTATATAGACATTTTCTGTCACACGATTATTATTCAGGGCAGGTCATCGTGAACCGAACTGATGAGTTTTTAAATTCAGTGCACAAGCACGATATTTAAAGTGGTATGATCGATTTAGCTTATGAAACAAAAAAGTCAGCGCAATCGGGGTGGATATTGGATGATAGATTTAATCGTTTTCATTGCATATGTGTAGCATACCAGTGTATACAAAATATTCAATAAACAGCAGCAAAATATTTTGGAACGAACCCACTGTGATTCCCATATTGTTTCGCTTAGCTTGTGAACAGTATTGTAAAACGTTACCAACCCTGTTTTTAACCGACTTCAAAAAGAAGGAGGTTATCAATTCGACTGTATGTTTTTTTTTTTTTTTTTTTTTTTTTTTTTTTTTGTGTGTTTGTTACGCGATTACTCCGGCGATTGTGGACCGATTTTCAAAATTCTTTTTTTGTTCGAAAGGAGATGCTTTCGGAGTGGTCCCATATTCACCAAGTCAAGATCTGATGATTGGATCTTGGAGAAATCGAGGGCAACCCTCAAATTTTATAGGCCCACATATAGTTTTTCGCAAATATTATGAAGTAATTTAAGTATTTGCGTGTGGTAATCATAATCTCATGTAGCTGAGCTGATGATGGAAGGTACAACTCCTTAACAGTAAGGAGTAGGCATCGACTGATTTAGTTTGTGTTCGCTTATCTCCGGAAGTACAAGTCCGATTTAGGTCATTCTTTTTTTGTTATACTAGGTATCGTTCAACTGAGGGAACACTGCAAGTTTCATCAAAATCGGTTCAGTCGTTTTTGAGATAGGGAATTTTATTAGCTAATTTTGTACATGAGCGATGTTATTACCGGTGCTACGGATTACAAAATTCTAGTGCACATGTAAGAAAATGATGTACCTATTTGACAAGAATTTGGGTTGAATATTTAAACTAAAAAGAGTAAAATAAAAGCTTTTTCAAAAAAAAATGTAACCGCCTTCAAAACCAACCACTAAAAAAGGGTAAAATAACCTACAAAATAACTTTTCTTTCGGAAGTCGGTGGTTTTATTTTTCATTGTCTTTTTTGCCACCGACTTCCGAAAGAAAAGTTATTTTGTAGGTTATTTTACCCTATTTTAGTGGTTGGTTTTGAAGGCGGTTATATTTTTTTTTGAAAAAGCTTTTATTTTACTCTTTTTAGTTTAAATATTCAACCCAAATTCTTGTCAAATAGGTACATCATTTTCTTACATGTGCACTAGAATTTTGTAATCCGTAGCACCGGTAATAACAACCCTGTTTTTGTAAAGTCTGTGTTGATGCTATACACAACTGTGTCAGCTGGAGTTCAGTTCTCAAGATCTTCTTACTAGTTCAAGCTCATTGTTTACACTCGGTTTGTTTACTTATGGAAGTAGATACATCTAAAAGTTATATGAACTATATTATGTTAGAACGTAGACGAGATTAAATTACTCAAAACAAAGACCATGTGTTTTCATGGCCGCCGAGCCTCAAAGAGTGTCAGCAGGACGAAGGGCCCCCCCCCTTTAGAGGGCCAAAGTCTGCCGGTGACAGAATTATCTCATTACCGTGACCCTGGAACGTAAAGGGCTGTGGATTTTAGTCAGTACAAGTCTGACAGTAGGGTGGGAGGACTAATTTGATGATTTTAGCACAACATCGTAGCAGGCGGCGTTATGTAGTTTATTTTTACCCCCATGGCAAAGGCATTAGTTGCACCTATGTATTACTAGTTTGATTATATATATATTGGTAATTTAATCAATGTTGCTTGCCACAATTAAGATATAATTGACATATAACAGACAATAGTAAAATATGGCAATAATATCAAACATGATTTCATTAGCTCTGCGACTGATTGTGCTAATCCGAGAACCTTAACTTGTAAGTAATTAACACTTGGGCTAACTTTGTCCTTTGAAACGGTATAATTTCATAATTGAAATTTAGTTAATTTAGTGTGAAATCTTAGTTATAATAATTCAGTAGTTTTAAAAGGGTTAACTTATTCGCACAAGTACTAATAGTTATAATAAATCAGGCTGTTTCTTGTGCTGTTCTGTAGAATTGATAGTAAATGTTTTAATAATTTAAATAAAAAAACGCATTTACACAAAAAACTTTAGTCCTATTTTAGATGATGACGCCACACGTCATTATCCTGAACAAATATAAACGCATGTGGATTATAGAGACCCTAAATAACACTGTGAGCTTATGAAAATTGTTCAAAAAAGGACCTTCTCTATGAGGCCGTGCAAACACGGCCGAGAGAAAGGGTATTGGTTAAAGTACACATAAACTATTGAACGCTGCTGATCACTGCGTGATGTTTGATAACACGATTATCGCTTTATCGCTAACCAATTGAACTAATACAATCATCATTCGATTACAAATTAGAAATTGATGTTTTGTTTGCCAGACTTAAGCATTACAACTAACTTAAATTGTTAAAGGAAATCGTTGTAAGGTAAATTAATTCAATGAATATTTCACTGTGCGAACTAATAAATCAGGGTCAGATGTCGGTGAAAGTTTGTGCGGGCTTTAATTAAGCGACCTCCGGGAGAATGGCTGTCAACACTCACCTTGACTTTCCTCTATATCTTGTAAAATATTATGTCTAGAACCAGAAACTTGGTGACTTTGAGGACGGTTCTGATTTACGGGCAAAACTTGATATTTTGGAATGTGCTAACTTTCTACTTATATTTTCTCATTTTTATCACTAGCTGATTATTCATACACTCATGATTTGTTTCGCATAGTTTTACGAGTGTTTAAATAAATACACATGTATTATTTAACAGTCGATTCGATACATCAATAGTAAATCATTTAATTCATTAATTTGTGCTCACGAATAAAACCACGTCATTAACGCAATGATGTAAAGCTCCACTATACAGAATGTGGAAGTTTTAACAAATGAGTCCCTTTTATTGGAAAATGTATTCGTGAACACGAACATTCTCCCATTAAATTGCTCAGTCTGTTAGAAATAAGGTTTAATATTTCATGTTACAAAACCCTTATTAACAATTCATGAAGCTCAGAGCAGAGAAGAAATGTAATAGATATATTTTATGTCGGGTTTAGGCTACCACCATTCTAAAACAAATACAAATGTTATTACTTTAGTAACAGTACGTGATATGCAGACATTCTTTCAAGAAATAATTTCATGAAACATTTTCCAGTACCTAACTTGGACCCGGGTCAAGTTCTCGTACATATATGGCATGCTCTAAAACTCGGTCAGGCGTGTTGGCAACTTCTACTTTAAAGTAACTGAATAAAGTTAATTCTGACGTTCGCTAAATGCTCGATGAAGATTAGCTTTTCGTTGGCAATGTTGAGGTTTATAAGGTTCAAATCAAGATAGCACTTGCCTAAACCCAATACCAGTTTTTTTATGAACAGTCAATGTATGAGGTTGTTTAACATAATATTTTAATTTCTTTTACAATGGCGCATATTAATAGGACCTAGTGTTAAAATTATCACTTCAGTGAACTTACTAACGAGCTCGGCAGGGGGTGAGCAGTGAGCTGATCTTAATGTTTAATGAGCTTCTCAGTAACAGTTACTAATTCACTCTCGTTGTTGTAAAAACAGACTTAGATTACTATCACGTGAAGCAGCCAGCGAGGACATAGGTAGACGGAGGTCATGTCCCAATTTATATGTGTTCTGGACTACAATTTTCCATAATTTTATCTTGAATTAGTAAATTAAACCAGTGCCAATCCTTTTCATAATACAATAATTTAGGCATCCATTGTTAAGGCTTATAAAACATTATTCAGCAACAGCGGAATGAGTTTTGTTTTAAATAATTGTGAGCGAATTTCAAACACAAACACGAGCCGTGCAAAACTAACTGAAGCGGAATATTTTAATTATAAATACTGAAACTTTTTTATTTTGCTGGGAAACATGGAAATTCTTTAGATTACAAAGTCACAACAATCTATAGTGACGACATGGTTGACGTAGTGGCTGAGCGACTGTTGCGTAGCGTGTCGCGGGTTCGTGCCCCTTATGGAACAAATATTTCTATGATCTGCAAGTAGTTGTTCCGGGTCTGGGTGTTTGTGTATGTGTGTTTCTATGTTTGTAATTGGACCCACGATAAAAGGAGAAATTGTTAGTGTGGGGAATCTTTTTTTTAAAGATATCTAGATTATAAGTAGATGCAAAGTTCATGAAGTAAAAATTCCAAACAATAAAAAAAAATACGTGGTTTGTTTTTTACTCAGAAAAAGAGTGCTAAATATAAAACTAAAAGCTAGTACACGTAGTTTTAAATATAAAAGTTCCGTGGAATAGACACTATTTTATATCATAGATCAAGTCCTGAACTACTTTTGTTTCAAACCATAATAAAGGTATTTATTTTCAGGTTTCTGAACAAAGTGCTACAAATTGGGACCGAGAAAAAACATTATAGTTTCTGAACGAAACATGATTTATGTGAAAGAGACTCTTTGTAACACTACAGCGGGCACTACCGGCAGCTTCAATGTGGCTGTTGGCTTGCACCAGGGTTCGGCTCTTAGCCCATACCTCTTCCTGATGATAATGGATGCTCTGACGTCGGATATCCAGGAAGAGGCCCCCTGGTGTATGCTGTTTGCCGATGACATTGTGCTGATTGCCGAGAGCGGCCTAGAGGTCCAGAGCAGATTGGAGGTGTGGTGGCAAAGACTGGAGAACGTTGGCCTGAAATTAAGCAGAACCAAAACAGAGTATCTGTTTTGCGATTTCGGCGGTCTCTCCAGTTCTGTGCCCATTACTCTTGCAGGAACGCCCATACCAGTCTCTTCCGACTTTCGGTACCTCGGGTCGCTTGTCCAAGGAGATGGCGATGTAGACCGGGACATAACACACCGGATCAACTCGGGATGGATAAAATGGCGACAGGTCACCGGAACAACCTGCGACCCACGGATGCCCCTCAAGTTAAAGGGGAAAATATACAAATCCGTGATTAGACCTGTCGTATTGTATGGATCGGAATGCTGGGCTGTGAAAAAGATGGATGAGAAACGATTGCATGTAGCGGAGATGAGGATGTTAAGGTGGATGTGTGGAGTGACAAAAATAGATAAAGTAAGGAACGAGTTTATAAGAGGGAGTTTGAAAGTCGCGCCGGTTATAGAAAAAGTGAAAGGGAATCGTCTATCTTGGTATGGACATGTGATGAGGAGGGATGACACTCATGTGACTAAGAGAGTGATGAGTATGAATATTGATGGATGGAGAGGAAGAGGAAGGCCAAAGAAAAGATGGATGGATTGTATAAGTAAGGATATGAAAGAAAAAGGAGTGAATGATACTATGACTTGTGATAGGGGAAAATGGAAGAAAGAAACGTGTTGCGCCGACCCCAAGTAATATGGGATAAGGGCAGGAAGATGATGAGACTCTTTGTAACAAAAATAAACTGGTGTTTTCAGACGTTTGTGAGGAATATGTTATTATAAGACTTCAACTAATGGAAATACAATATTATTGTGTACTAATTATTTGTAAAAGCATTTTATGTTAATGTAAAGTGACAATTTTACGACTGATTAAATAACTGGCTAACTAAAAACAATTTAGTTTTAGCTACATAAATATAATAGTGGATTTTAGTCAGTACAAGTCTGACAGTCCCTCACGCCCTGCCCGGGGTGGGAGGCCTCATCTGATGATTTTATCACGTAAAAAAAAAAGTATAAACTTTGTGACATAGCCTTGTTAGTGTTTGTTATAAAACTGTATGTTATATTATTATTTGTACGAGTACTACAACTTATTTGATTGTAGTATAGCAATTTCAAACAATACAATACTGGATGTCATTGATACAGCTTCATCAGAAATCTATAAAACTGTAAACAGCTTAAACGATATACGATCACATTGTACAGTTTCATAATTTATTCAGAAGAAATAAACTCACACAATATTTCAGTCGTTGCGCCGTGGAAAATACATTCGAAGGCGGTAAATTCGTAAAACGTTCTTTTACGCCTCATCTTAAATAGGTCTGAAGTAAATAAACATCTTTATTTACTTCCCAAAGCCAAGAAAATCTTGTGAAAAACTCACAAATTACGTCGCTTGAATAAATTGCGGTCGCTGGTCTGGGTGAGAGTTCCTCACGTTACAGAGGCTGGGAGTAACATGATCACTTAAGAAGAAATAACCATGTTAAAGAAACATTTTCAAAAATTCAAACTGCAACCAAAGTTTTTGTTTAGAAAGAAAAGCACGTGCTGGTTATTAGGCAGTCAGCTGAAATAGTATTACTTGTTATCATTGTGGTAACCACAGCATGCAAAATTACCATTTAATTTTTAATCTTATCAGTGACGTAATTCAAGAAACATGAGAACAAATATAAATGTTAAACATCAACTCAAAATAGTCATAAACTCAACCTACTTAAATTGGACCATAAAGTGCTTAACTTGCTATAAAATTGCGCAATTTACAGTTTGTTCAAGTATGACCACCATAAAGTGTTCTCAAGTTATAAAATATTCCTAGCTGACCCTCATGTTGTAACAAACATTCAGACCACAGGGAACAACCCTGCGGTCTGTACGCTATTATCTTTACTCAAGTCCTAAAATATGTATACGGAGATTCCCAACTATTAGTGTTATTCAGTTATTTACGAGTATTGCGAGCGTCCTCCCAGATTAGTGTAGTCTCGTTACCTGTTTGTAAACTAACCAAGAAATTATTGAAGCAATTTTATAGTAAAATTATGAAAAGCATAGATATTCTTAATAAGTTGGAAAACATTTTTCCGTTACTCATAAAATGGAAAAAAATTAGTTATTTACACAAATGAAGAACGAAGATAACAGGAAATGAAAAGGTATTTGGTTATCTTTTTCAAAGATTTCCTTTAGGAAAGCATTAAGCTGTATTTTAAACGATGTCAAAGGATTTTGCTTCGTCTGTGGTTTCTCTTTTTTATTACCTTGAGTCACAAGTAACATACAATTTTTTTTTTTTTTTTTTTTTTTGTATTCTATTAATCTGCAATCAGCCTTTCGGCTATGAACAAATTTACTGTTTGTATCTTGACGTGCATAATGCAGGGCTCCAGCGAGCACAGCAAACATTATTGATACTTATTTCAGCTCAAGGATGTGGTGCCTTTTGAGGCGCTTGATGTTACTGGGCTGTAGCAAGTCTGTGGCTAACTGATTTGGGTGATTTTTAAGTCTGCTCTTGTAGGCTTTTTCTGTCAGCAGTGTGGTCTCTTTGACTGTGTGCACTTTTAAATGCTCATGGATTTCAGCGTTGGTGATAAACCATGGGGCGTTCGAGATTGATTTCAGAATCATATTTTGTAGGCGTTGAACGATGTTGATGTTTGAGTTCGAGGCACTACCCCATAGCTGTATGCCATATGTCCATATTGGCTTTATCACGGCTTTGTAAACAAGCAATTTGTTGTTGATTGACAGTTTAGACTTTCTTCCCAACAACCAGTACAGGTTCCTAAATCTGAAGTTCGCTTGGTCTCTTTTTGCTTTGATGTGGGTTTTCCAGGTAAGACGCCTGTCCAGGTGCATACCCAGGTATTTCACAACATCCTTGTGAGGCAAGTAATTGCTTCCCAGCTTAACTGCGGGGCAGTCGCCTTTTCTGAGTGTAAATGTTACTTGTGCAGATTTGGATGCGCTTGCCGTAATTCTCCATTTTCCAAGCCACTCATCTATTAGGTTTAATGCCTCTTGCAGCTTTTTAGAAGCTTCTTTTGGGTCTTTATTACTGGTTAAAATGGCTGAGTCGTCAGCAAAAGTAGCAATTGTAACATTTGGGATGCGTGGTATATCTGCTGTAAAGATAGTGTAGAGAACAGGACCCAAAACAGAGCCTTGTGGGACTCCTGCTCTTATTTCGTAGAAGTCGGAGTAATCATCCTCTTCTCTTACATGAAACAGGCGATCCGTGAGATAAGACTCAAGAATTCTGAAGTAGCTGTGAGGCAGATTGTTTTTAATTTTGGCGAGAAGGCCCCTATGCCATACCCGATCGAAAGCCTGCTGTATATCTAAGAAAGCAGAAGCACAATATTCTCTTAGTTCAAGAGCCAGTCTTATTTTGTTACACACTCTATGTACCTGCTCTACAGTGGAATGCATCTCCCGGAATCCAAACTAACATACAATAAAAAGCAAATGTTACAAGCAAATAAGCACTTCTCGAAAACGAATAAACGTACTTCAGCCGATTGATTTCCATCTATAGGTACTACTTTTCACCTTATATCAGCTTGCACATATATCACGATCCCTTGCTCCAATACATTATATACAAATTCACTCTATTTTGGTGAGCGAAACATCTTGCGAAAGTACTAACAGTTACTCGGATTTATTGTGACTCGTAAATTAACACGGGCAAGAACACGTTTATTTTTTTTCAAATATCACTTCACAATATTGGTTTGAACAAATCACTAGAGCCTCACGTTATGGTACCTTCCACTTATTAGTTAAAAACAATCACTTCAACTTTAGCATTCAGTTACATTAACTGCGACACCACTCAGCCGCCACTCATGGTGAATACTCGTATCGTGGTGGAAAATTTGTTCACGTAACGACAACGTTTACAATTCGTAACAGAATAAAGTTCCCCCAATACATATTTTGTTGTATCACATTTTATACCCTTCTACAGAGCCCATAATATGTTAAGGTGAAATGAATACGAAGTAGATAGATAATACAAACTGAATTAAATATGCATGTAAGTTACACCCACGTTCAGCCTATTTGAGATAAAAATAAATAGTTCCAGTAATTCTTCTGTCTATTTTTGATTCAGTTCACGTTTTGAATTTATAAAGGCTCATAGAATTTACAGATATAGAGATTACCCGCTGTTAATTATCCTAGTCGAAATAAATAATTCAGGCTATTATACCAAAGTTTCAACAGCGCAGCGCGGTGTAGCGATCGTAGCGATGACGTCTACGCCTCAGCTACGCCGTAGCAACCAACTTTTGTGAAATTATTTAAATAAAACTAAAATTAAGGTAATTATCCATCAAAGCTATTATGATGTAGTATCAAGTTATCCGAGACCCAGGTTGTCTACAAAATCCTGAAGCCTCCAGGCAAACTTGCAAAGTTTCAGTTACGTGACCTAGTTTGAACAGACCCTATTTTATTCAGCTGTATCCTTAATCTCATGACAAATCATCGAGAAAAACGTCGAGAGTTTGTAACTTTTATTTTCTTTTAGTTCTATTTTCCGAGAACTAAGGGCTAGGTTACAGGTGTTAGTAAACATAGAGAAAGAAGGTCAATTACGAGTTGTCACTGACAGCATTAGGTTAGAACAAGATACAGTGGACAGTAAAATAAAGTAATAATTAATAAACCTAAAGTAAAATAACTCGGAATTTCGTCATCAGCGTGTATTCTGAATATTTAGATGAAAGGTAGTTTTTAATCATGTTTTTCCAGCGTGGCCGGTATGTTAAGATTACTAAATGACAACAAGCCCGATATAAATATATTTATCAGTAGTTGAATGAATAAAAATGACGTATCATTTGATCATTTTACAACTATAAAAAAGACCATAATTCTCAACAAACTAATAAACTACGGGAACGTATTGGGGCTAATAGATTTAATTTACTTACTTATAAGCAGTACTTGAGCCACAGTCTATGACGTCATAGTTTTACGTCACCATTTTCCCACCCGAGACTGCTCGGGACAAAGCGAAAGAAAATTGCAGAAAGCTGCATTGCCCAGTGGCAATGCAGCTATTAATATGCTAATCTGGCACGACGTTGATGACTTATATTTTCCAGCATTACATAGATAGCTTTCCTTTAATATGTGTAGTGCGGAATCATAACTTAATCATAACTATTTGATGTAATTAATTAGTTACACATGACACTAATTTCACCACTTTCTAATACCTATCTGTATGTGATTTGTCAACAATTCATTATATTGCTTTATTAACTCACATATCAGTGCATAATTGGCAAGGATATAACATTATCAGCCCACACAGTGTGTTACGTATTGTTTAATAGAGATATATCGAGATTGAAGAGCCAATCTAAACTTGTGTTGTTTATATTGAGATACGATCTTGGTATGAAAACGTACACCGTTACACATCATCAACACGATGGAAGTTCCATACTGTTTAAACAAACAGTATCCTTACCTTGTTTCCATTGTAGAAACGTTATTAAACAATAACGTTTCTACAATGGAAACAAGGTGTTATGGCGGCAGCATTGTGGCAATATACTGTTCCGTTTCAAATTCAAAGGGAGCATCCCTTTGTTTTGCACGTATTTATAGTTCTTCCCACGTGATCATTGTTAACGGCAGCTCATTGTGAACTAAGTCAATGGTTGCTTATTAATTCTCAGACACGATATTCATATAGCTAATGAACTTATACCAGCGCCATAGTTAGATATTGGATAGGAGATTTAACTATTAAAGTCTGTTTGTTCTATCAGCTCATGATATCCGTATATCAAACTTCAGAAGCCAACTTATCAAACTTGCATGAAAATATCTCACGTTAACTTGGACTTGGATCAAGTTCTCGTGCATGTCTGGTATGTTTGTGAAGTCGGTCGGGTGAGATGATGACTCCTGCTCTCATGTAACTGAACATTAGCTAATCGAGTGGACTTTAGATAGGAAGGTTTAGTACAGTGTACTCACTATCTTACTTCGGACGACAGCGGACTGTCGCATGGAGAAGCTTATCGTCAAGCGACAGACCGCTGATCGTCGTCGATATAAGTTGTAAACTTGCTATCTGCTCGTTAATGCCTGGGTTGTAGTAGTTGAGGTGGCGATTATTAGTGTTTCTGCTAAATAATAAAAGGCTTTTGCACATTTAATTTTTTGATTTGTCTCGAAAACAAGTTCTGAGAAGAAAACAGAAGTTGTTTCAATACAGTTTACGCTCTGTAAAGAAACATTAAACATCAATAATAAACTTTATATCGAGGTCAACAACATAATAAAGCTCATTTATCGATAAACATGAATTTGCTGATAACACGGAGTTGGCAGTAATTGGCGTTTAGAAAGATACACTTACAACGACCGTGGGTTATATTTAGTACTACCTAAAGCTGCCAGTTATAATGTTATTATTTGTTAACTAACTGCATCTATTTCTCGCTAGCTACAAATGTAGTGACACAGATAATGCTGTATCAACACAGCATTATCGAACACCTATAAAACGCATCCAATAAAATATCTTGTTAACAACTTAGACGAAATGTGGTCACATTAATAAATCAGTATATAAAGAAATTAGCTTCTGATTTACTGAAAATCATGTTTCACACAATATTGTAGTCCTCATAGAAAACATTTTCACAAAATTCTTTAAAGCTTTGAAGTAAAAATAAACTTCCCTATTTGCTTTCAAAGCCAAAGAAATCGTGTGAAGAATTCACCGCTAGCGCTTCCTCACGGCAAAGAGCCGAATTACAATTTATGCAAAGGAATGTTTATCAAGCTTCCTCCCGTTCGAGGGAAAACGTTCTGTGACCACTCAATATTCTAACATTCCAGTCAGAACTGCAAGCTATGTTTGTGTTTAGGTATGTACAGCTAGTTGGTGGTCACGTTCTAGTTGGCAAGCGCTGAGCTGAAATATGTCACAGCAGGTTTATAGCTGCCATAACACGGAAATTTTACGAAATAATACTATACTTTGAATATAATACTATACTAAGAATCAAAGTATAGTATTGAGCGCAAGTAATAGCGCAATCAAATTATAGTATAGTGTGAGTGGACAAGCATGCTCAATAGAGCATGCTTGTCCACTCACACCAAATTAGCCACTGACTAATTAATAATGCACAAATTACAATAATTAAGTGATATCGTAGTAGTCAGGTTTAGCGTAAACGATTTTGTGGTGGAAACTGAAATGGTTATTGTCAGTGATAACTAACAAGAAAAGTAATAATTAAATCATGTTGTGAAATGAGAGATGATGCGTGAGTGAGGATTAATAAATTGTGTAAAGGATCAGTGTGGTAAGAGATGTGTGTAGTAAAGGTAATTTTTGATGAGTTCAGTTTGAGATGTCAGATCAATAGAAAACAATTGGATTCAATTCTGAATTTTTTTTTTGCGTGGTGAAATCATCAAATGATGTACTGACTAAAATCCACGGTGTCCTTCAATAGCCCTTTATGTTCCATGGTCACGGTGATGGAAATAAGTCCCGCGACCCCGGCATGATTTGGCGCTCTGTGACTCGCCCCGTCATTTTGCTGACGCTCTTAGAGGCGCGCGTGGAACACGGCGCGCCGTTGATCATGAATCTATGCCTACTATCAATTTATACCGATATAATGGTTTTTACTGCATAAAAAGCTAAAAGAATACAGCCATCACTGAACAAAGTGCCCCATTACTGCTCACTCATGCATTATTGGAGCACATACATAGCAGTGCAAAGGGATCAAGTAAAAAATAATGTGCTTTTAAAACCAGTCTATCGGAAAAGCAGTAAAATACTGAAACTGCCTAAAACTCTGCGTAGGTAATAATAATAATAATATTCCACAACTATCACACAACGCTATCTAGTCCCAAGCTAAGCAGAGCTTGTGTTAAGGGTACTAGACATCTGATAAACATACTTATATATTTCTAAATACATACATATTATAGATAAATTACATCCAGACACAGAACAAATGATCATGCTCATCACACAAACATTTATCCTGGGTGGGAATCGAACCCACGACCCCCGGCATAGCAGTCAGGGACACTAACCACTAGACCAACAGGCCAGTCTAAGGTATATCATATAAACGAGGATATTAGAAAAAGTTTTTTTTTTGCGCGTTGTAAAATCGTCAAATGAGTCCTCCCACCCCGGGCACGGCGGAGGGGCTGTCAGACTTGTACTGACTAAAATCCACGGTATCCTTCAATAGCCCTTTATGTTCCGGGGTCACGGTGATGAAATAAGTTCCGCGACCATTACAACAAGCTAATGCTTTTTTGGATACATTTATAGCTCTGTAGATCTACGTAGTCTTTGCTAATTCGTGTGTATATAAGTAACATAGAAAAGAGAAAGTTACTGGTGAATCATTTTTCTTTCTTCCAAAAACAAATAGACGAGCTTCTCACGATTGATTTGTTTTGTATCTCTGAACTTACACAAGTACAAACACAATCGCTCGTAGATATATCAAGATCCCTGTTACATTTGTTCCGATTCATTATTTACGTATCCATTATTTTTTGTAGTGAGCTGATCATGTGGTGAAGGAGAGACTTCAGACACTCTGATTTATTGTGACTCGTACATCAACAAAGGTAAGAAAACTTTTCTTCTCTCGCAATAACGTGTTTGTACAAATCACAAAAGCCTCACATAATGGTACATTTATCTTATTACTTGAAAAAAGACGTTTTATCTTCAACTTCAGCATTCAATTATATTAACGACTAGCTGTGCCCGCGACTTCGTTCGCGTGGATGTCGGAATTGATCAATGTATTTTTTAGTTCCAAGCGCTTAATTCAGGCTACGTTTTTCATATAAACCCTATATTTAGAATTTTCATAGATGTATCAAGAATATTTGACACTTCTATTCCAGGTTTATGTAGGACTATTTTCCTAATGCCCGCTCTATGCACTTGACTCCACTGCACTCCCCTCCGCTCCATTCCAGTCCATTCCAATAATGTAGTTTTTCTATTCGAAGTTAGATCGCGCGACTGACGCACGAAATCAATGTGTGAGACCAAAGTGCACCCATAATTTTACTTCTGAAACACTTTAAATTCAAATATCTTTTGATAGACTGAACCGATTGCAATGAAACAAAAACTAAATTCCTCTCCAAGTTACGCTTAATCGTTGTGTTTAAAAGTTATCTACATTAATTTCGTACATTTTACGTGATACCTGGACAAATAAACATACAAACAGATAAACAGACAAACAGACAAAAATTCTAAAAATGCTAGAAATGGGTTTTATTGGTTGTCCTTTAATACCCTGTCTATATTTTTTTAGTTTTTTTTTAATGTACAAAAATAACTTTTCTACAGTTTTATTATATGTATAGATATAGACGACATCTCTTACTACACACACAGCTGCCACTGATGATGTATAACAAGACATAATAATTCTTTAACAATAAAACACGGCATTACTGTGACACATTCAACAAAAAAAAACCGTTTATTACGCTTAGCAGATATTGCACGTATTTATCACAAATCGACAGAAAGGCACACACATAAATAAGCACAGAATACCTCTACGCAGATGTGACTCGCTTCCTGCACAACTCCATTGTTACAGACTTTTTTTATGGGTAAGAAACGATTGCCTTCTGTAGCTCGAGCTAGTGGAAGTCCGTTGTATGTGCTCACGTCGCGTATTATGTGAGCCATGTGATAGTGTTGCGGCTATAAACTTTATGTAGTAAATCAGTAGCAATCACTTCATCTCCCGAGAGAAGTGGGTCATTGTAAAATAAACCGATAAGAAGCCAGTACTACTGCATGGATCGTTGACAAGTTTTTTACATCATTTAGAAGCTTGGAGTGCATACAACTACAATTTACGTTAAATTACGAAAAGATAATTGTGATAACATTTCTTGTTAATTTAACACCGTACTAAATGGTTTAAAAAAAGGAAAATTATACTAGTATAATTTGTCATATTTTCTATAAAAATAATGAAGTCCGATAAAAATAAGAATTAAAAATTGTAAAACAATCGTATAAGATATTATCGGTACTAAAATTATCTAAAAAAGTCGATTAAAAGATATCGGTACTAAAATTATCTATGATAATTTTTTATATTAATGTGAATTCAAATCATGTACTATTAAAAATAGAAAAGATATCAAACTCTATTTCACGTGTACTCAGCGAACATCAAAGTGTCTTCTTCATATCTGTTGTTAAGTCAAGTGTTAATTTAACAGACAAACAGATTGCGGCTCGCGATCTCTAATCTGAATGTCAAAACAGTACCATCGAGTACACTACACTAGATGAAAACTGAGATCAAGTCACAAGTCAGATAATCTACTGAATACGGGAGTGGAATTTTAAGTCGAAAACAAAGGTAAGAGCGCAGTAATTACTCTATTAACATGGTAAGAGACAGACTATGCGGTAGTGTTGTATAAAGGAAGAGATAACGAGATATGAGCAGCCTTTATTGTGCGACAGAGGCTTTCGATTAGGACTCGGAATAAAAAAACTACTAGGTACGGCGTAAAAGCCCATTTTCTGAAACCATTCCAGCCGCTCCGGATGTACATTGGTTGAAATTCTCATTGTATATTCATGAACTAATAAAATTGAAATTTCAGTATATTTTTAAGTAAAATTATTTTTAAAACTAAAGTTATCCGAAAGTTGAACAAATATTATTTCGTGTAAAACTTTTTATTGGCCGAAAGAATTTAACTTAAATTAAATACACTGCAATAAAATATTTCAGAAATTGCTTTCTTATTGAGTTAATGTTTCAGAATCAAGATTTCAAGACAGCGAACTCTGAATACTATTTACCAACTGAGGAAGTTAATTAGTGGTCCCTTTACATTCAAATTTCTACAATTCAAGCAAAATTAAGCCAAAAAAAGTCCTTGACTGAGCTTTACAGCTTTTATAATTACAGACAGTATCGGCTTATAATATTAATTTCTAAATTGCTGAAGCAAAGCTGGCGTGAGATGACGTGACAGACTTTAAATTGAATTCAAAACTACATCCACTCAGAATTTCAAAGCCTATTCATTTTCATCAAGTAATTATTGTGTCTTCTTATGTAATTGTTGGGGAGTTCATTTGAAAGTAATTTAATTTGGACGTGTCAAGTTTAGACAAGCTAATCGACTGGTATATTAATGAGGAAGTTAGTATTGTGGCAAATAAATAATGTTTTCACACTACTTGCTCGCAAATGTCAAATTATATTTCAGACACACCTACTGTAAAGCAAGTCATTGTTCCCCCTCGCTCGAGCCGGGCAATAATATTGTACTGAATTTCATTATTCCCGTGGGAATAATGTGATTTGAATTTGGAATCTCAATTAAAACCGTATGGAGACTTTCTCCAAGGAGTTGTATCAGTAATGGCGGCCGCTGGCCGCAACAGCTGATCGCTTGCAGTGGTGCCAGCTTCACGTTCGAAGGTTGTCGTACCACACCAAATTTCAAATATCGAATTTATTTCCTCGCAGTAGGTGTGAAAAGCAGAGTACGCTCCTCGGGAGTAAAGCTGCCTTGTCTTGGGCTCCTCGCTGCGCTACGGAGGTTCACCCCCAGAATCTTTAGTGTCGCTTCGGGATTCAATGCGCCCGTGAGGCAATGGTAAGGCAATGCTTTACTGTAATCTACTATTATGTATTAAAAAATGTTGGATGGTTTCGGTGTCAAGTCTTAAGTCAAATTATTTATTCCATAACGAAAAGCTCTGTACAGAACAAATCGTGATGAAACTAGAAAACAAAATATGAAGACATACCCGCGTTACAATATAGCTATTGTGTAATATATTAAAGTACTCAACGACGTTTTTCTGCTGTTATTTATTCTGGACGGACAACGAACGGGCGGACTGGATACATAATATTCTCAGACCGTTTACGGTCACAGGACAGAATTTTGCGAGGGTTTATGATACTAAAACAGTGTTTATTACCCACAGACGCTTTAGTGCCACACAGAAGCAGTAAGATAGAATAAGAGAGAAAAAATGACCGTTTTGGCACGTTTAGTTTTCCCGAGTTTTCCTGAACAGATGACTGAAGTAGTTCAAGACACTTCAAGAAAATAAGCCATTTCTAAAAACGCACTTAGACTTTATTAAACCTTTATAGCTACCAACTGAAACACTTATCCTTTTTTTTCCAACAGCCAGTGTGGCGTGACGTTAGTCACGTAGTGAAGTAATGTATAAAGTCGAGAGTTTCGTTTTAACACTACTGAAGTAAAAAAAGAGAAAAAGTGACTACCTCGACTTAGATTGTGTAATTAAATATCTCGGAAACCCAATAAAGAAAATTATAAAGTATAACAAAATTAGTATTCAAGAGTATTTCAATGTGACTGAGCATTATGTTTCAAATCAACGGAGGATGAAAACAGAAAGAAAATATTTTCTGGGAATTTGTTGGCTTAGAATGAACTTTTCCTTGCCAATAAATACGGACGAAGTTTTCGTTAAGTAAAAGTATTCAGAAACACAGTGGTTAATTTTAATAATTAAGTTTCAAAAGTAAAATGGCATTTATTTATACACTACTAGCTGACCCATGCCCACTTCGTTGGGCGGTAAACATTTTGACTTGTGATGAAATGATGAGTGTGGTTCGGTTAGTACT
Organism: Agrotis ipsilon; assembly: GCA_028554685.1. Taxonomy (NCBI): domain Eukaryota; kingdom Metazoa; phylum Arthropoda; class Insecta; order Lepidoptera; family Noctuidae; genus Agrotis; species Agrotis ipsilon. The sequence goes on along the minus strand of CM052973.1, from coordinate 11,463,670 downwards.
CAGTGCCGAGTCTTATGATTTATTTCCTGACTGCCAAAAGGAGGATTTTGTTTTTATTGCATACTGACAGTAACCGCCTGCCGTCTTTCTGTTGCTAGGCGTTGCTCATGTTCAACGCTAGATTCATTCTAGCACGGGCCTGCGATGTTCTCATTATTTGGTTAGCGAGCTGCGCTTGCGCTCAGCCCTAGTCTATTCGTTGTTGCTGAGACATGCTGCTTTAAATCACTGAGACGTTGCGCACGTTCAGCGCTAGATTCCCGGGCACGGGCCTGCGATGTTCTCGCGCTTTGGCTTTTTTTTTCATGGTAATATCATCAAATGAGTCCTTAGTATAGATGTAAGCGCAGCATCCACGCGTGTGTTTATGTTAATCCGGTTCGTTTACCGGATGTTTTATAATGACCGGCTCATCATTGGCGGATGTTATAGTCCACCTTATCTCGAGGAGCTACTACTTCATATGTATTTTAATTTTCAACGGATATTCTCATTGTTATCTTAGAAACTCTAGTTGTTAATAAAATATATCTGATAGTACTGAACTTTGTAATTTTTTAATACATCACAAAGCGAGTGTAGCGCGAGTGCAGCAAGTCACACGTGTTATATTTACTATGATCGAGAGCCTATTCACCTGTGACATTCGTACTCCGCAGTATTGAGTCATCCATTACTTCCATCTATTATATTTAGGTATTAATTTTATCTTGTTATCCTTCTAACATTCCAAGGTTAAACAAGAATCCAGCATTTCGTAGAGAAGTTTTAAAACTTGTTTAAAAAATTAACTAAATGCACCATTGATGTTAATTCTACATTAACAAATAAGACAAATAAACTATTTGTACAAAGTCAGAACTTCAAAATAATAACATTCTGGCGATAAAAGAAAATGCAGAAGTGTTAATGATCCTTAAAACTAAAGCATTTTTAAATATATTTCGTAATGTAACTTTAACTTGTGTATTATTCTATATTGGGGATATACATATACTACATTTAAAAACTAAACTTAAAGGTAAAATATTTACAAAAATGATTGAAATAAAACTACTACTAACTTAAAACTACTACTTGTTATTAACTTGTGTTGATTCAATGCAATAACGAAGAATTACATCGAATAAGTGAACATCGGTAGGAGCAAACACAAACAATGTGTATTATAATGTTTTCCTCTTTTCCTTTCCTTACATTCGTGTTTTATTGTGACAGTAACTCTTACTTAATGTTATAACTTTCAAGGGTGCGAGCAAAAAACATATCGCTCCTGAAACAGGACAAATAAAATAGCCCTTTACATTAAGTACGATTGGTGCGTCAAACTACCAACAGATATTTACACGAATTTCAGCCACAATCTCATTAGCGTCAATCAAGTCAAGTGATTAATTAACTAAACAGTGAATCAAATCAGAATAACCGCAGCAGCAACTGACGTAGGTCATGTAGGTTATATTTGTACTAGTGTAGACGTGGAATACTAATTCCGTAAATGTAAGGGATCATTACAATTGATGGAAATGTCTTGTAGGCTCTCTGGAAGGTCGCGAGACTTATACCATCACCGTGACCCCGGAACACAAAGGGCTATTGAAGGACACCGTGGATTTTAGTCAGTACAAGTCTGACAGTCCCTCTCGCCCTGCCCCGGGTGGGAGGACTCATTAATTGAAGATTTTACCACGATAAAAAAAATAGGCTCTATGGAAGCCCAAATTGTTCAAGTGGTAATAAATAAGTCTCTTGTTAGGCATATCTTAGTTTATAGAACTTGATAAAAAGTAATGATAGTTTTCTCTAGGGCTCTCTGACTCATAAGGGTGGGTAATAGTAATGTTTGCTCGGGTGAATTGAGCTTTACGAGGATGCCAAAGTGAAACTTACTAAATAGATAATTACAATGTTTACGAATTTAATCAATATTATTGGATCCCGTGTCTAAACGCTAAAACAATTGTGATTCACATTGCACTCTTGTGTAAAGCAGCAGAGCTTCACCCACTTACACGACGACGTGTTGCCGCTGAACACACGTAGTGCGGGTACTACCATTATATTCTAGAAAGAAAAGCGTGAGGCGCACTGTTCACCGAAATAAACGTCAAGTAGACGTGGGTTGGGCAAGCAATCTAGCAGAAAATATTGGTCGCTGATATAATTTCGGCGGAAAATTCAATTGAACTTATCTCGTTGCCTTTTCACAAAAGACTTTTGTTTTTTGTTCTGTATTAAAAATACAATTTATATAATAAAGAACCAGACAAAGAAAATTACTGATTCATTTTCTGCGTTCACCAAAAGATTTTCCTGTACAGCGGAATATAAATTCATTAATTTGTTCTAGTGAAAAGTATTTCAGCGACTTGGACAACTGTTTCCTTTTGCAGATTGTAGGGGAAAAATGCAGTATAATTGGGCGTTTGTTGATTTGTTTTTATGATATTTAAATAACTTACTGATAGATTTATACTGCTCTACTTCATACGCACCAACTACACAATCGCTATGTGTTCAAACTGGATCGAACACATAGATAAGACATCTAATATAATAATAGACTCACCGCAGTAATACGAACACAAATTGTACGACACAGTGGCACACAGTTGTCACACAGAGAGATTTATGTAGTGGGGTACTGCAGACTATATTATATTATAGCGGCTTTTGCCCGCGACTTTGCCAATCAATTCGGATCGTACATGTGGTGCCATCTATTAAAATTTTTACATTGTTATTTTTCTCGTGAACAGTACGTACTTTCGGGATATAAGTTACCTTATGCCCTTCTCTGTATAGTTAACAACATATCAACGTAGTGATTGGTTCAGTGGTTAGACGTGAAAAGACAAGAAAAGGAAAAGGTAACAGACAAACAAACTTACTTTCGCATTTGTAATAATATTATTATTATTGTCCCTGCCTTACCCGCAGTAATTTAATAAAATATCTTGGTATACAGATAGATGATTGCTTGAGTACGAAGATTAATTTATATTTTTAAATCCCTCCGTTTCGTTGCCGACACCAAAGTACTGAGACTTGTATATTTTGCCCTCTGCCATTCGCTGTTACAATATTGTATACCTGCATGGGGCGGAACAGGTAAGATCCATTTGCTGAAATTAGAACGAGCCCAAAGGGCAGTCTTGAAGGTTGGTTGGCGGTTGCCTTTCCGCTTTCCTACCACCGATCTGTATACCAAATGTTCTGTTCTCTCCGTCCGTAAGCTATTCATTTTAAATCTTGTTCTGTTGACACACTCCAGAACTCCTTATGACCCTTCCAGATTTAGCTCCCAGCGTCGCAAAGATACTGTTTGTCCCTCGATCCAAACGAAATCTCGTTCAGCCCAACGTAGTTTCCCTTTTATTGGTAGTCACGTCTGTAACAAGACCAATAAAATTTTGAACCTATATCACATGACTAAATACCAATGTAAAAAAACTGTTACGGACTGGCTACTAAAATTAGATTATGCAGGGACTGAGGAAATCCTAAACATTGCGAGATAATTTCGTCTATCGGACATATTTACACATACGGATACAGCGTGCTCCACTCTGTAATCCACACACACAAGCGCGCACACACTCTGACACGCAGGTTCTCTTGCCCAGTATTCTGTCGAGATGCTGGGTGTAGGACTTACATGTTACACACGACATTCTCTATGGACTGAACACTTTTCAAAGAACGTTTCTATTATTTTATTATTTTTTCTTTAATTAATGTTACTTCCTTCTTTTTTTGCATTTATATTTTTTGTTAACTCTCAAAATTTGGTTGTCTTGCCATATTTTAATTATTATTTGTGTAGTTTATTTTTAGTAAATGTTTTTATTTAAATGCAGATATCGAGTGTGAGCCTAGAGATCTGTCACACAGGTCCAGTACCCAGTATAGACTCCAGCTCTCACAAAGGTTAAATTATTATGCTATAATTATGATTACAACTTGTGACCATTATTGTACCTTTTTGAGAGAAATAAACAAAATTATTATTATTATTTTTGAAATGTCTATACATCTCGGGATCAGGGATCCCGGACTTTTGAAGGGCGTGCCAGGAGCCGAAGCCATCTTGCAGAGGCCCATTACGCAATTTAAATGAAATGAGGCCCAAACCGGATGAAATGAGGCCCAAACCGGTTATTATTATTATCTCTTTATTCATTTTTTGTACATTTTATTTTTAGATTTTTAAATATTATTAAATATAATAAAAAACATTTAAAAATATAAAAAAATAGTTTTCCACCGGTGTGGGAGCGGGGTCCAAGCTACCGGTGGTTAGGGCCCCAGAGACAGGAACCTCCTCACAATACGAGCCGTATCAAGAAGTACTGCCTTCTGAATCAGGCCCTTGATCCAACCCCCTAAGGAGAGCCTCGAAAGGTGTTCATCGAGGCTCTTTGCCATCAGGCCATTGGCAGTAACGACAATCGGCACATTGATAGCCGAGCACACATTCCACATGTCGACAACCTCGCGCGCCAGGTCGACATATTTGATTTGTTTATCTTTCTCAGCTTTCACGAGGTTCTCGTCATGCGGGATGGTAACATCGATTATCATTGCGCGGTGCGCTGATCTGTCTATCACTACTATATCAGGCCTATTGGCAACAATAGTCCTGTCAGTAATGATAGGCAGATCCCAGTACAGCGTGACATGGTCCTTCTCGAGAACTGGGTCGGGCACATACCTGTAGTACGGCACCTCAGATTCCACAAGTTTGTATTTTAACGCAAGTTGCTGGTGGATGATTCTGGCTACTAGATTGTGCCTGTGCAAGTACTCGCCGTTAGCAAGACGAGCACAACCAGAGACAATATGTCTAATGGATTCACCTGGACGATGGCATGCCCGACACACGTCAATCGTCCCATCCTTTATAATATGTCTCCGGTAATTGTTCGTCAAGATAACTTCGTCCATAATCGCACAGACAAAACCTTCAGTTTCCCCGAAGAGGTCACCGAATCGAATTTTATTATTATTATTTCGTTTATTCATTTTTTTACATATAATTTACATTTTTAAATATTTTATAAAACAAAAAAATTAAAAAACATTTAAAAATATAAAAATAGTTGTCCGCCGGCGTGGGAGCAGGGTCCAAGCTACCGGTGGTTAGGGTTCCAGAGACAGAAACCTCCTCACAATACGAGCCGTATCAAGGAGTACTGCCTTCTGAATCTGGCTCTTGATCCAACTACCCAACGAGAGCCTCGACAGATGTTCGTCGAGGCTCTTGGCCATTAGGCCATTGGCCGTTACGACAATCGGCACAATGATAGCCGATTATTATTATTATTATTATCAGAAATAAATAAACAACTCAGACAATGAAACATGAAAAGCGATTGTTTTCTACAATAGCTCAGACATTTCCATCATTCGTCATAAAATTTTAGAAATGAGTTCGAAATTGAGTCGAAACCTCTTTTGTATTCTAATGGTATACAGATACTGGCTGGTTTGGTTAGAAAAATATGGGACGCCAAAAAAAGTTTATTTTTTATTTATTTATCTTTTTTAGGAAATGGCATTCTTAACCTTTAACTATGGACGTTCCATTTTTGGTACACTACTATGGACATGCGGTCTCAGAGACCGCTATCTTTACGGGCTGGTTTCTATCTTGATGCGTTAGTATTTTATCATTTTTTGTTTTAATCCCTTAGAAGAGTAACTAAATATAAATAAAAAATGTAATTTAAATGAAAAATAGTATTTATAATTAACTAAATCTAACGATATAACAATCGAAGTCGCTTTTCAGACTTTTTGGCTTGAGATCACTTTATAGGTGTATTACCAGCGGAAAATGTCTTTTTTAGTAAGTTTGACTTCTTTTTCAGTAAAATATAAAGACAAAAGAACATAGTTAACTTAACTTCATGTTCTCAAAACTTAACATAAAAAAATTGACAAGGGCCCAACTTGGTCCTATTTACACAGGTCATCTTTGCATAGCAGCCTCTTTATTTTTTTTCTAAATCATCGAATGAGTTCTTCCATCCAGGGCAGGGCGGGAGGTACTGTCAGACTCGTACTGACTAAAATCCACGGTGTCCTTCAATAGCCCTTTACTTTCCGGGGTCACGGTAATGACCGAATAAGTCCCGCGACTCAAGCAAGTTTTGGCCGTCTAGAGAGGGGTCCCGTCATCATGCTGACACTCTTTGAGGCGTACGTGGAACACAACGCGCTGTCGACCCGGGCATGGTCCATGGTCGGACAGCGAGTCGCCTATTACTCGCCGCCCGCATGCCCGAACCTACGGTGACCGGAGATCGACTGCCGATGTCCGCCCCCGTGGGCGTCTACCACTGCGGCTGGGATGGAGGGAGGACGCTGTCCTCTCCCTCACTTGGCCCGCCTCCTCCTTCGCGAGCATGAATGTCAGCTTCATAAAACAAACAATCATCAGCATCCCCATCGCTGTCGCACTGATCCGATTCTAAAAGCAATCGTTGACACTCGTCTTCAAAAGAAGGATCATATAATCGCAATATTTTATTGGCTATCTGAGTGGACGAACTCGATGTTCGTTTGCCTGCAGTCGTTGGTAGATCGTTTTTTGACATTTCAGTTTATAAAATATAAAACAAACAAAATCACCGTCAGTTTCAATTTATAACACAAATGTGGACGCGCGGTCTCACAGACCGCACTCAAAATATACAGCGAAATTACTCACGCAGTATTCAGCCGGCGGCATAATTTTCATTCTCAACTGTCGATTTACCACTAATACCGAAGCTACTGAGGATGGCATACGCGTGGGGTACGTAGGAGGAGAGGAACACGAGAATCACAAACTGCACGCGGTCTGAGAGACCGCACGTCCATAGTTAAAGGTTAATGTTTTTGTAAAAAGTTGCCCAGTACGTTATGTTCACTTTCAACGAAAGCAACCTTTTTGTTATAGTTCCTTTGTAATAAGAAGTTTTACATTGAAGTACTCGAAAAAACGTCGAGGTTGACAAAGATCTTTACCCTCCTCTATTTTGTTTTGCGGAAAAGGTCTTGTTACAATTTTAATGCAGATTATCTGATTGTTAAACTTTTCCAATCAGGCTATTCAGTCATTTATATCCGTCATAATTGAAGCATCTAAATCAGACAGCAAATATTTTAAACCTTAAGCAACAATTTCAATTGATTTGAAGTCCATATTTCGTACCATATTTTTCTTGAGTTTTATTTCATATCGGTATTATAATTTAAAAAAAATTAATTTAATTTTTTTTTTTTACGTGGTAAAATCATCAAATGAGACCTCCCACCCCGGGCAGGGCGAGAGGTACTGTCAGACTTGTACTGACTAAAATCCACGGTGTTCTTCATTAGCCCTTTATGTTCCGGGGTCACGGTGAGGAAATAAATCCCGCGACCCCGGCAGGCTTTGGCCCTCTGTGAGAGGGCCCCGTCATTTGCTGACAGCTCTTTGAGGCGCGCGTGGAACACGACGCGCCGTCGACCCGGGCATGGTCCATGGTCGGACAGCGAGTTTCCCTTTACTCGCTGTCCGCATGCCCGCGCCTACGGTGGCCGGAGATCGTCTCGCTCTTGCGACGTCCGACGCCGTGGGCGTACACCACTGCGGTTGGGGCGGAGGGAGGACGCTGCCCTCTCTCTCTCGCGGCCCGCCACCTCCTGCGCGAGCATTACTGCCTCGCAGAAGGTGGCGACCGCTTCCCACTCCGTCTCGCCCCGCAGCATGGCCAAAACCAATGCCGGGCGCGAGAGGTCTCCGCCTATCGCCGCCGTGAGGACACGTCGGTGCCCTGCCCAAGCTGGGCAGTCTTGCACCGTATGTTCTACTGTGTCCTCCGGGCGATCTTCGCAGTGGCAACACCCAGGCGTTTCCTCCTTTCGCATCAGACACAGGTACCTCCCGAAACTTCCGTGTCCGGTGAGGACCTGCGTCATGCGGTAGGTAAGGACGCCGTGACGTCTCTCCAACCACTCCTCAAAGAGGGGTCTTACCGCCGCTATTGCGGCTTGCCCGGCCGTCGGTCGCGACAGTCGTCCCCTCCATACTGCCTTGAGTTCGCGCCGGAGCTCTTCCCGCCGCGTCTCGACTTCTCGAGGCTGCTGCCCGGTTCAGCTTTGGGGCCAAACCCAGGAAATGCTCCCGGAAGTTCCACCGGCTGTCGAGGACGAGTCCCAGGTACTTCATCGTCCTCAAGACGCCGATGCGAACCCCTCCCACCGTGATGTTGTAACCCGACGTTGGCGCGTTGACGCGGCCATGAAAAAACATGGCCTCCGTCTTGTGCAGCGCCACGTCGAGTCCCAACCGCCGGATCCTATCGACGACTGTCGCGACCGCTTGCGTCGCCAGGTCGGCCGCCGCCTGGTGCGACTCTCCCTCTGCCAGGACGAGCGTGTCGTCAGCGTAACATATTACGCTGACGCCGTCAGGGAGGTCGCCGATAATTTAAGACTTAAAGTTAATACCAGGCTTCTGTAATAGTACTACTTTATACTTTTATAACAAACAGTAGCATGATGAATACTATGCTACTCAATAACTACACTGTAAAAGGTTTGACAATCACAAAGTACGATGTCGAACAAAAATAAATTTCCTGTAACTTCCCTATTATATCCTAGGCAAGTTACAGGAAATTGATATCGTTCTTCAAAATCAGTTTTCTATCTATCGTTTTCATCTCAAGTACAGAATAAAATCCGTATCCGAAATGGTTTGTTACTCTCAGCGTCAATTTCTAAGTAATTCAAATTTCCTGGAACGGAGGCTTATGTATAAAGCTATAGTTGTCAAAAATGTTTTGAAAGAAGAAATAGTCATCAAATTACAAACAATTTTATATTATCTATTGAATAAAGGAAATCTCATATGATTTGAATCATATTCGTTTCCATGTGGTATCAATTTTCGCTCGCCAAAAACCAGCGATGAATACTAAATAGTAAATTGAAATGTTGGTGAGCCGAAAGTTGTTCTAAAAATATGAAATGTATCGTTAACTTAGCTTTTATGTACGTATTGGAAACATGATTATAATAGACTATTATAGTAGCAGCTGTGTACTAAAGTACTTCCTTTTAGAATATTAGATAGTTTGCCACGAATACATGTAACGATGTTCTGCTTCAAATTACATAATCATGCCTAATTTCTGTCATGACAGGTTCAATAAATGGTATCACATTAAGATCCTCCAAAATATCATCAAACGTTAAATAATACCAACTTATTGTCAACTTCTCAATAATGTTATACCAACATTAATTATGGATGTCGAGGAGGGATGAGCAATGAACCAGAATATATAATATGCTCATACATACAAATAGCTAATTTTCAGAGAGCACGTATATTTGTCACTAGCTTCTGCCCGCGACTTCGTACGCGGATCTTGTTGCTTATGCCAGCGACAACGGGGTCGTCAAAATCGAAGATCTGAAAAGTCTGATACCCAACTCCAAGAGCCCGGGTAAAAAATTAATGGGAGTTTGGCCAGTGGAATAAAAGTTTTATTAATAAACTAAACTACGACCGCCTTCGCATCACTCCGATATATGTTATAGTGTAGCTGGGCTCTTGGAGTTTCACATAGGTGATCCAGATCTCCAATTTTCATACGTCAACAGAGAGTGCTCATCAGGCTGAACAACTCTTTCTAAGACTTCATTCCTATAAATGTTATAGTTTAGCTGGGCTTTTGGTGTTCCACATCAGGTGATCCAGATCTTCAATTTTTATATCTCAACAGAGAGTGCTCATCAGGCTGAACAACTCTTGCTAAGACGTTTTTCCGTTTTTTGTTATAGTTCAGCTGGGCTGTTGAAGTGCCACATCAGCTGTTCCAGATCTTCAAATTTATTCTCTCAGCAGAAAATGCTCATCACGTGGACCAATTTTTGCTATTGCACCATGTTTGTATCTCTTATAGTTAAGCTGGTCTGTTGCGGTTCTGCGCCAGCTGTTCAAGTTTCCAAAATAAACTATAGCCTATGTGTTGGCCAAACTTAATACCTAAACAACAAAAAAAGAATCATTCAAATCCGTCCAGTACTTTTTGAGTTTATCCCGGACATACATGACTTTTCTACTATTTTATTATATGTATAGATAAAAGCAAAATTGCTTGTACGCACAGATTTATATATTATGTAGGAATTTAGCTGTTAATTACTTATTTTATAAATTAGCGTCTCTTATTGCTTTGTTTTCATAGTCATCACCAAATTAGTTGTTTTAAAACATGTTTTTGTATTACTAATTAGTTCACACGGCTCTCGTTTGTATTATTATTGATATTGATTTGTGATATAATTAAAAAATAAATTAATTCCACGTAAACAGCTATTTTAAAATCAATGGACCTATTTAGTTAATCCTGAGTATAACCTGATTGATAATAGTTTTTGTTCAAGTATTTTGTTACATTATGTATAATTAAAAAAATGAGAATGATTGGTCATTTTAAAAATATCAAAAGATATGTTTTCATATAACTTTTGTATTACTATTAGGATTATGCTGAATGAAATGTATATGCCTATTTCAATTTTACTTTATTTATTCTGGAGCTTTATAAACATAGTAAAAGTTTAGCTTTCGATAAGTTTCCAGCTAGCTGATCTGACATAGCGAGGAGTGAGATAAGATAAATGATATCGACTTTAAGTTGTGCTCTACAAAATACCCTGGGATACTCTATTAAACAAGTTTCAAGCCGCCTGGCTCTTATCAATGTTTGAAATAACTAAAATTCACAAAACTGTTTAAATTAGATTTTTTTGCAAAGGCCCTGCGTGATTGAAGAATGAAATATTATAGGAACATTGTTGTGTCGTTTTGAAGAAATAAAAGGTTTTCATAATTTGATAGTTCTTTTCTACTAATCTTTTCATTTAGGTCCTAAATAATACTCCGCATAACTTGATACCAATTTCGGGTTTTAACCGAAGAAAGAAAAAGGAGGAGGTTCTCAATTCGACATGTATATTTTTGTAATTTAAAAAAAAAATTGAGGCGGCGCCAAAGAAACAATCAACGAATAGCTACGACGAGCTATTCAACCACGACAAGCTAAACAACGAGTTTCTATGTTTGTTTGTTTGGCGCCGACTCAAAAAGTATTATTTGCTTTTCAGTTCGATGTTTCGTCGGTTTGATTTTTTTTTTAAAAGGTTTTATTAAAAATACCACTAGATAGCTGGCGGCAAATGGCAAAAAAATGAATACTTCAGCCATTTGAATAAAAGAAAAAAGTTTTTGTTTTCTTTTCAGTGAAATATTCTAATGGCAGCTGTCATTTTCTTTTTAGGTTGACAGCCAATAAGACTTTCAGGTCAAAACATTAAAACCTCATTTTGTTCCAAAAAATATAAAAGCAGGCAAAAAGAAAATACTAATCTCCACGTTTTCTTTTAATTTGACCTCTATTACTCTATATATCCTCTATTGCTCCCTGCAAATGAAATTTGATTACCATAAATAAAAGGACGTATGTTAGTGATGTTTACTGAACGCTGCCAAATAGCGTTTTATGCAAAAAGTCACTGCGGCGAGAGCTTGTGCCTTCCTCTGAATATTTATTCGGCCGCGGAATTGTAAAATTCGTAAAAATGTAACAGGGAATTTTTAAAACTTGAATATGTTTCAAGTAGAGCTATTAGTCTGATTTAGACGAATAAACAAACAGTTTAGTTTGAAACAAACGTAGATGTTATTTCGGACAGTAAGTTTAGGAAACTATCTAAATATTCATAACACGCATGGTATCGTATATCTCACAGTCTATTCGACACAAATCATATTGTATTACCCCACGGGATATTAGATATCTCCTTTCATTTTTTGGGCTGGCAACACTGCCAAAGTGACATGTCAAACTTTTGCTCCGTATTTAAAAATTAAATTTAATTAGTTTTTATGTAATATTTAAGTGTAATTTAATGTGCAAACGTATAACAAGTATATAAATACGTACGAATATCGTTTTCTTGTTGATTGGATTAAGTTTATAAAGTTTTTGGTAACATAGTACTACCGCCGCTACCGGTAACCTCCAAAAAAAACAGCTGACGTTTGGACAACGGATTTAAAAGGGGAAGTATTGTTCACTTTTATCTAACATAACAGCACACAACAATAGTGATTTCTACATTTATAATTTCTGCAGTTATAACTCGCCCATTTCAACTTGTACTGAAAAATTGTTAATCTCAGTTTTGCATTGTTTTGTTTACCTACACACTTTGACAACTTATACATTTTCTTTGATAAATCAAATTATTAACTCTTCATTAAAATTACTATTATAATCTTTATTTGTCTTGAATTATTATAATATTACACAGAGATAAACTTTTTCACAACAACCTACCCACTATATAAAAAAAAAAGAGTGACTAGGTATGACAATTAATAAATAATTAATTTAATATTTTTATGAAATATAGCAGCCTGTCTCATAACATTCTATAGCTGAGTACTTCCTCTGTATTTAAATTTTTTCCCCTTTCATCACTAACTTTTCTTTACTGATTTATTCTATTAGTTCTCACCGTTTCTTATTTTCCAAATTTCAGTACCCAATCTGGTAACCATGCCTGTGATGACCCGTAAGGCTGCTGCTCAGGACTTAGAGTTAAAGCTGAGAACGGCACTCCATGAACTTAAGGAATCCAACGGCAAAGTCCAACAACTGTTACAGGAAATAGAAGACAGTGAGGTGGAAGTTAACAAGGTTAATGCCACAAACACAAGCCTGAAAAGGGAGCTAGTAGATCTACATCAGCAATTTTTGGACGTTGTTGATGAGCGGGATCAATTACGGGCGGTCACTAATGGGTTCAACAATTGCAGTAACTTGTATGAGGAGGCCTTATGTAAAGTTCGGAATTTAGAAAATGATTTAATAGATGCTAATGGTTGTATTTTAAGATTACAGAAAGAAAAGGAATGTTCTCAGGTTAAACAAACAAATAATTTATATAATGAATTAATGAATAGTAATTATAACCCTTCCTCTTTGGTAACAATTGATTTGACTGAAGATTCTATGTTAAACACTAATTATAAAGTTAGCCAAAAGAAAATTAAAAAATATGCTAAACTTAATAGAATAATTAAAAAATGTTATCAGTTTAGGAAACAATATAAACACTTTTCCAAATATATTCCACAAAGGAAAGAGCGTGTTGAATTAGTGAATAAGTTAAATAATTATGAAATTAAATTGGAGGACAGCATAAAAATATATGAAATTGATACCCAGCTTTTGCAGTCTAAAATACAAGTACTTCAGGAGTCTCTTACTTTATTATCTAGTAAGTATGCACGTTCTCAGCACCAAATACGGGAACATATTCTTGCTGCTAACGAGTTGGTTATGTGTCAATGTAGTTGTCAGAAAGTTTCAAACCATGACACTGTCCAGCCTGAGGTAACGGAGGACCCGTCCCAGGTTGAGGATTTATCTCAGGCCTGTACTCTTAACCAAGAATCAGCTAGCCAGCCTGAGTTTGTTGATAATAGTTCTAACTCAGTAATGTTCTCAGATAGTATAGGAAGAGGTTTGGGAAAGTTGTTAAGTAATAACCTGAGCTATTCCTGTAAAAATTATTGCATGCCAGGCTCAACATATAAGCAGATAATGGCCTCAGTTTCTAATAATAAATACAACCAGAATAGTGATATAATTATATTTGTAGGAAATAGTTCCAATATTAAAAAGAAGGACTTAACAGATAGTGTAACTGAGTTGTTAAAATTAAATTGCAGAAAAATAGTATTGTGTGCTTTCCCATATTTTGACAAATTGTCCTCTAGTCAAAACAATTATATTTACATGCTCAATAAGCATCTTCATTTCTTAGTTAGTCTCTATAGTGACAAACTTATGTATTTTGATACCAACGTTTGTATGGATAAACTTTGGTCAACTCGAGGTACTGTGTATCTGCCTTATATGTATAGATGCGAAATAGCTAGGCTATTAGTTTATTATATTCACACTGACATAAATAGTATGTCTAAGCTTAGTAGTATAGTTATTACTGATAGTGTTCATAGCACTCCTTTTGATGCACCTAGTGATTTAAACTGTTAAGTACGACAATAGGCAAGCCACATAATATGTTGAATGTTGTGCATCAAAATATGCAGGGTTTGTCTGGCAAGGAGTTAGAATTAAGTTTATTTATGGAACACTATCAGGTTCAGGTCTTATGTCTTACTGAACACTGGTTGAAGGAGCATGAATTACCGTTCTTCAATGATAATAATTTTACTGTACAAAGTGCGTTTGTCAGACGGGGCGCTATTCGTGGTGGTTCTTTGGTTCTTGTTTCAAACAAGTTGAAATGTAAAGAACGTTTAGATCTAGTTAATCTTTCTGTAGAGCGTATTATTGAGTTGTCTTGTGTGGAACTTGAGAAATACATAATAATTTGTGTTTATAGACCCCCTTCTGGGGATTTTTGTCGGTTTGAATCTGTAATGGAGGATTCATTTAGTAAGTTAAAATCAAGTAATAAAAGAATAATTTTATGTGGAGATTTTAATGTTAATATTTTAGAAACAACTCCATTAAGTGTTAGACTACTCAACCTTTTTAAATCTTTTAATTTAATTAACTTGTTTTTGGAACCAACAAGAATTACTGCATCTTCGTCGACTTGTCTTGACAACATATTTACTGATTGTGATGCCGAAAGTAAAGTAGTGTTAAGTGACTTATCGTCTGACCACTGTGGATTGATGGCTAGCTTCCCTATGCCATCACCCAAAAAGCCTCACAAGATTGAATGTAGGCCCTATACAGTTAGTCGTTGTAACAAGTTTAAGAATAATGTAGCTGATAAACTTACACCAGCCATAGCTGAATCAGATGATCCTAATGAAATCTATGAATCCCTTTTCGATGTTGTTAAGGATGAATACCAGTCCACTTTCAAAACCAAAATCATTAAGAAGAATGGATCCTCTGCTGGTTTCAATCAATGGGCTACACCTGGCATTTATAAAAGTAGAGCGAGATTGTACGAGTTATATGGTTTGAAAAAATTTAGGTTTGATACACCTTTTGTGGAATATGTAAGAAATTATTCAAAATTGTTTAAAAAGATTTGTGCTATTGCCAAGTCCAAATTTCTAAGCGAAACTATTAAAAATTCTACTAACAAAGTTAAAGCTACCTGGCAAATTATCAATAGTGAAACAGGAAAATCGGTTAATAAAGAAAAGCAATTAGAGATTATGATAGACAGTCAATTAATTACAAATGCGAATAGCGTAGCAGACGCATTTAATGAATTCTTTGCAAATATTCCTATAACTACAACTCGCTCCTTAAGCTCTTCTCCTTCTAAAGCTGAAAGCTTTTTGCAACAAAATGTGCCTAAATGCGGTAACCTATTTAGTTTTGAACACATAACACCATATGATGTAATAAATGTATTCAATACACTTAAATCGAAACATACTGGCGATTATTGGGGAATTTCAATTAAACTTTTAAGTAATATTATTGACATCGTCGCCCCCTATCTTGCAATTACTTTTAATAAATGTGTAGATCTGGGTACTTTTCCTGACCTCATGAAGAGTAGTAAAGTCATACCATTATTTAAATCAGGCAATAAAAATGATATTGGTAATTTCAGACCCATTTCTATCTTACCCGCCTTTAGCAAAATATTTGAAAAATTGATACTCAAGCAGTTGCTTAGTCATTTTAATGTAAATAACCTCCTTCATAGTGAACAATATGGTTTTACGAAAGGTCGTTCAACAACTGATGCAGGTGTTGCTCTGCTGAAGCACATATTTGAGGCGTGGGAGAGCAGTAAGAATGCAATTGGTGTTTTCTGTGATCTATCCAAAGCCTTTGATTGCGTACACCATGATACACTTTTGCGTAAATTACATCATTACGGAGTCCAAGACGAAGCTCTTAATGTTATAGAATCGTACTTACATAATAGATTTCAATGCGTAGATGTTAATGGCTCGAAATCTTCTGGTCAACCTGTCCAGCTAGGTGTGCCTCAAGGTTCAATTCTGGGTCCGTTTTTATTTTAGGTCTACATCAATGACTTGCCATATCTTTTAAAGGGCATTTGCGACATTGTACTGTTTGCAGATGATACCTCTCTTATATTTAAAGTTGATAGAAATAGACAAGATTTTGACGAAGTTAACACTGCATTATCATTGGTCACGGATTGGTTTACTGCTAACAACCTAGTCCTAAATGCCAAAAAAACGAAATGTATAAAATTCGCCTTGCCAAATGTTACAAATCTAGGTCCTAACATAGTTCTAAGTAATGAAGAAATTGAAACTGTTGACTCAGCTGTGTTTCTGGGTATTACAGTAGATTCTAGAATTCAATGGGGTCCGCATATCACATGTTTAGCGGGAAGACTAAGCTCGGCAGCCTACGCTGTCAGAAAAGTAAGACAGTACACGGACTTTGACACAGCTCGACTAGTTTATTTTAGTTATTTTCACAGCCTTATGTCCTACGGCATTTTATTGTGGGGCAAAGCGGCTGATATTCAAAATATATTTGTTTTACAAAAACGAGCTGTTTGAGCAATTTATCAGCTGGGTACTAGAGTTTCTCTGAGGGATTTATTCAAGGAGATTGGCATTCTGACGGTGGCATCTCAATTCATCTTTGCCAACATTATATATGTTAGGCAGAATTTACACCTATATACCAAAAACAGTGATTTTCACCCTATTAACACGAGAAATAAGCACCACCTGCGCGTTCCTTTTCATCGACTTCATAGGGTTCATAACTCATTTGTAGGCCTTGGTATAAAATTCTATAATAAATTGCCTCCGTCATTGCTAAACTTGCCGTTTAATGAGTTTAAATCTAAGATTAAATCCATCCTTTGTTCTAAGGCATATTATTCCGTAAACGATTATTTAGTGGATAATAACAGCTGGTCACTCTGTTGAAGTTAAGACGGCTTTCATGCTCTTTCCCAGTTTAGTTATTTTATTTACCTTTTTTTTTCTCTTCCGGACAAGTTATATGACTTCATATAATTGTTTATATTTTTTTCTTATGACTTAGTCAAGTCATCTTGTTTTATTTTATTTTATGTGTTTGTATTTGTTTTATTATTTTATTTTGATCAACGGGCATTGTTGTCCTACTTTACATTTTATTGTTGTCTTTTTATGTGTATTTTTGTTTTTAGTACGACAGTCGTAGGTTTCCTTCATTTTTAATAATATTGTCGGAGCGGATGAAGAATGTATAACTATCTCTTGCATTGTATAGAGTGTATTTATCTAGTATTATATAGAGTCATTACCAGCATTGTGTGAGTACCATGAGCTATCTCTGACTAAAATCCTACGTCTGTCATTGACTTGAATGACTCTGGCGGTTGAGAGTATGTCATGCTCACTCAAAAGTCTCGCTGATGGTGGCATGTGTGTTGGATCATTTAGTTCCCTTCAAAATGGTTGAGCTGAATGGTGCTGATATATGTGTCATGTTCGTGAACGGGCGCTGTCAGTTGGGACTGGTCATCTCTTAGCTGCCATGGTCTATTTTAATAATTAATAACTTTATTTTTGAATTGTCTTTTTTATATTTACTATGGACACTAATAACTTGCCACATCGTTCTCACATAATGTACCTACCATCTGATGATGAATGATGTAACCAAAGATCTGTAAAAATTTTGGCGATTGAAAAAGAGTGTCCATGGAGTTTCTTGCTCATTCTTCTCCATAGAGATCTACGCTTTGGAATGAGCACCTACGGTACTTTCACAGTTTTTATGTCTTGTGACTGGGACTGTAGCACCATAACTATTTTTGTACTAATTTTAATTTGTCTTTGACAGTTCAAAAGTGCCGGTTACGGCCTAGTTGAAATAAACGTTTTGATTTGATTTGATTTGATTTCAAGTAACATCTGTGTCGGTCCCATGACCTACAAACATGTAACTACCCATGTAACTCTCCCGGTTGGAACACATTCATTTCAAGGATTTGGGCAGAACCGTAAATGTGGAACTTTGAAACTAGGTGAAAGTTTTGTATCAAAAAGGTTTTACTCCTCTTAGGGAAATAAATTGTTTTAGTTAACATTCATCATCTATTTATAAATTGCTATAACCTAATCAACGCATTTAAGACTCATCGTCAACGTTCTTTAAAAAATATTTGAAAATTACTTCATGAATTAATCAACGTTTTTTGTGTGTAGTGACGATTAACGACGTGTTCTTAATTGAGGGAGGACCACATGAGATGCATGAAAGACCCATATCAG
Organism: Agrotis ipsilon; assembly: GCA_028554685.1. NCBI lineage: Eukaryota > Metazoa > Arthropoda > Insecta > Lepidoptera > Noctuidae > Agrotis > Agrotis ipsilon. The sequence goes on along the minus strand of CM052973.1, from coordinate 11,445,354 downwards.
CCTATTGCAGTCCACTGCTGGACATAGACCTCTCCCAGGGAACGCCACATCGCACGATCTATGCTTTTTTCATCCAGCCACTGCCAGCCACCTTTTTCAAGTCATCAGTCCATCATGCCAGGGGGCGTCCCCACCCTACGTTTACCTACACGCGGTCTCTGTTCAAGAACCTTACTACTCCCCCTATCGTTTGAGTATCTCGTCATGAGATGCATGAAAGTGATTTGAGATAATTAAAAAAAACACCAGGTTTTTTTGCAAAATGTTGTATGTGTGGCTATGAAACGTTAAGTATTCCCAAGGGATAATTAAGAATGTGCGATAAAGTAGCTGTTGGTGATGAATTGAAACAAGTATATAAAGTTATAAGCGGTTTACGACAGTCGCGGTCAGGCGATCATGGGCGGTGATCGATCATAAACCTTGTTTTGTACAAAAATGAGTTTGAAGGTCTGATGGTGTTTTCAGTCGATCTTAGATAACCCTCCGTAATTAATTTCATTACAAAAACCAATTTTTTTTTCGTTCAAGTCTTGAATTTTCACTTTGAATTGACACTTTTTTTCAAAAATTCTATTATATATGCTGAAGAGCATTATAAAACATGAATTCGGCAACTTAAGTTGTATAATTTTCATACAAGTTTTTTAACGGCACTTGTATTTTTTAGAGTGTGTCAGCCAATTATCATATACTTTTTTTACCATGTACTTTGAAGGTAAGATTACTAAAAACTCATTTAATTCTGCTAGTTAGTTGATTCCAGGTAAAAGTACTCACGTTCGTACTTGTGTTTATGTTTAGTGAATTATAACAGCCTTCATAGAAGTCGTAATTATGCAGTAAATCAAACGTATTACGTACACACTATTATCATAAAATTAATAATTTGAGTTGAACTTAGTCATTGTTACCGAATTTACAGGATAGCAATATAGCTCCAAAATAATTATTTAATGTTACTAAACAGGGTAACTTTAGAGCCCACGCTTATTAAAAAAAATATGGTATTTATCGAATAGAATTCAGAATAAACTCCCAAAGTAACTTGAATTACCATTTAGACATATTTAAATATATTCGTTCCACAACTGATCCAACCAGTTCACATTAATTTTCCCTCTATTACCCAATTACATACGCTCTATAGTGTGCGCACCAACATGACACGTACCCTCGTCATGGAAGCCACAACCGCGTTTTATTTATGATGTAATTGACCGGACAGCAGCCATTGTGTAGTTAATAGATTGAATAGTGGAAATTAACGAGATTGCTTTCATTTCGCCCTTTTTTCTTTCTTAGATTACGTTATTTTGTGATGAGATTAGGTAGAAGGGCGAAGAAACAGGCTAGCGTTAACATTATAATGAGCATTTTTAGAATGTCTGAAAAACTGGAATTAGGGAGCTTGTACATGGTGCATGTAGCTTGAGCATGTTGAGGCACTTGCGCGGGTTACATGCACCCGTACAAACAGCTTCCGCAAGTAGCCCGCGTCTTTACTTGCACCAATCATTTGAAACATGTACAAGTACAAGCGAGTAACTTGATCAAGTAGCTTGCGAATGTTACTCACGCGGGTAATCGGCACCTTTACTTGCTCCAGTTACAGCACCGTGTACAAGCACCCTAAGTTAGCTATGTTATCTAAAAATTGCAGTTTTTCTAAATTCACTTTATGTGTCTAGAAAATTTAACTTAAATAAAAAATAAATTAAAAATTTAAAAAACCCCCGACACAAAAACCAAGTTCCCTTTAAAAAGTAAAAAATAATAAAAATACGTCGCGTTGGGGGACTGCTCCAAATTATTCATCATCTCCTGTTTTTTTGCAGTCCCCCAACGCGACGTATTTTTATTATTTTTTACTTTTTAAAGGGAACTTGGTTTTTGTGTCGGGGGTTTTTTAAATTTTTAATTTATTTTTTATTTTATACTTTTTATAGGTACATACTCATATTTTTTATTTGTTGCTAAGAGTACTCCCGATTAAGTCATCAATATTCCCTTTCAGTACGCTTTCATTTGATACCCAACTCGAGTATATTTGCAGACCCTCGGTTACCTTTCCCCACTTTCACCCCCATAACTTCTAAACGGCTCAACCGATTTTCATCAAACATGTCTAAGAACACTCGCAGATAAGTCACCTTTCATACAAAAAAAACTAAATTGAAATCGCTTCATCCGTTCGGGCTCTATGATGCCACAGACAGACAGACAGACAGACAGACAGACACACAGACAGACAGACAGACACGTCAAACTTATAACACCCCTCTTTTTCCGTCGGGGGTTAAAAAGGCAACATCTGAATTTTTATTCAACATCTGAATCCAGACTTCACAGTCAACATTGAATAGGTCCAACTCAGCAAATAGAGCGGCCCCTTTCATTTCCCTAATTACAATAAAAGGGGCCGCTTTTTCAGCAATATTTAGACAGAAAGGTCTTCTATTTCTGGACTATGTCGCTTTTATAATTACTGTAGACAGGACCAAGTTCTCATATGACATGACATTCATTTCTAAATAAGTTAACGTTTACGAAAGTTTATATTGTAGACTTTATTGAATATTATGGCAACTAGGTAACTTAAAAAAAGCTTCAAATTAGAGCTTTATGACTCTCTAAGTCGTCTCTCGTCTAATTATTTTTTAGGAATATAAATTGAAATACAGTACTATTAGCATCTCAAACTTCATTCACTTTCATTGGCTTTTTATAAAATCCACGGTGTTAAATCCCGCGACCCGGCAGACTTTGGCCCTCTAGACTTTCATTGCCTTGAGAAAAAAATATGGATGAAAACGATTTTTATGAGTACCGAAATATCGGGAACTCAAAACAAGTAAAATATACCGTTGATATGGTACTTAAATATACCGTTTTAAACCCTAATATTTATCGATACAGTGGCTTATAACGGATCAAATGACGCCGTTACAGTAAGCGACGGTATCATCAAAGTCAAATAATGAAGTCGTGATCGTAAAAACTGCTTTATTTAATAAGAATCTCTTACGGCCAGCGATTCAGGTAAAATATACAAGCGTACTGGCTAGAATTTATAAAGTCAAAGTCAAAGTCAAAGTCAAATCATTTATTCAATTAGGCCATCAAAGAGGCACTTTTAAACGTCGCATAAATTAAACTTAAGGAAATGGGATGGGATGGGAATGATTCTACACCCATTCGCAAAGGTAGGTTGTATGAAGAAGAATGGGCAAGAAACTCCATACTTACTCTTTTTAAAAATGTTTTACAATATTTTTTTACATCCTTTGAAATAATAATGTAAAAGCAATGTACCTTGAAAAACTAGACTAAATATGATTAAAAAAATAAAATAATAAGAAATAAAAAAAATGCAAAAAGGTACATGGAGTTCACATTTTAACAAAACATTGCAATTAAAGCTATTTTACAAATACAATAAAGGAGTGTGTGAGCATTTAAATTTCAACCAGCTTGATTCTGTTTAAGCCCTACATTGTACTATGGAGCAGGACCAGCATGTTTCCAAACATTTTTATCTTGGATATAGTCTTCTAATTTATAATATGCTTGTTTACTGAGTGTATTTTTTACATAACTTTTAAATTTCCTTTCATTTAGAGTTAAAATTTCGCTAGGTATTTTATTATAACATTTAACACAGTACCCCATAAAAGATTTTTGGACTTTAGACAATCTAAAATAAGGTTGATCAATTTTGTCTTTATTTCTAGTATTAAAATTATGTCTGTCGCTTATTTTTTTAAAAAGATGAAGATTTTTCCTAACATGCATTATATTTTCATAAATAAATTGACAAGGCACTGTCATTATGTTAATCTTTTTAAATAGTTCCCTAAGAGATTCGCGACGACGTAGATTGTAAATTGCTCTGACAGCTCTTTTTTGCAGAATGAAAATGGATTCAATGTCAGCTGCCCGGCCCCACAGTAGAATGCCATAAGACATTATGCTGTGAAAGTAGCTAAAGTATACCATACGCGCAGTTTCAACGTTTGTTAACTGTCTTATCTTTCTAACAGCGTAAGCGGCTGAGCTTAATCGCCCCGCAAGAGATGCTATATGGGGGCCCCATTGCAATTTATCGTCTAGCGTGATTCCCAGGAAAACAGTCTGATTAACAAATTCCAGTTTTTCTCCGTTCAGTTTAATGTCACATTCGCTACTTCTAACATTTGGTAAAGTGAATCTCATACATTTTGTTTTTTTTTCATTAAGTACAAGATTATTCAATGTAAACCAATTTTGAACCTGATGAATAGAGTCATTTATCTCATTTAGATTTTTTGAACGTCGGTCTATTTTAAAAATTAACGAGGTATCATCTGCAAATAAAACCATCTTTGGCTGATTTTTAAGTAAGTGAGGTAAATCATTAATATAAACTAAGAAGAGGAATGGACCCAGAATCGAGCCTTGCGGAACGCCCATTGTCATTTTGGACCCTAACGAGTTCATACCGTTTACTTGAACTTTTACCTTTCTATCTTTCAAGTATGATCTGAGTAAATCAAGAGCAGTATTTTTTATTCCGTAATGCTCCAGCTTCAGCAGAAGTGTTTCATGGTCAACGCAATCGAACGCCTTTGAGAGGTCGCAAAAGATTCCAATGGCATCTTGTGCTTCCTCCCAGGAGTTAAAAATGTTCTTAAGTAGGGTTACACCGGCGTCAGTTGTACAACGTCCTTTGGTGAAACCGTACTGTTGTTCATGAAAGATGGAATTTTTATTAAAGTGACGTAACATTTGAGTAAGCATCAACTTTTCAAACACCTTACTGAAGACTGGCAAAATTGATACAGGTCTATAATTGTTCGGTTCCTTGCTATCACCTGATTTGAAGAGAGGGACTACTTTACTGTGTTTCATAAGGTCTGGAAAGACCCCTTGATCTACACTGTTGTTAAATATAAAAGCTAAATAAGGAGCTACGGTTTCTATTACAGATTTACAAACTTTAACAGACATTCCCCAAAGATCTTCTGTCGATTTAATTCTAAGATCTTTAAAAGCTTTAATGACAGCTTGGGGGTTTGTGTGCTGAAACCTAAACACCACAGGGCAAGCCTTAACATTCTGTCTAAGTAAGGCAGATGAGAGCGTTGCTGAAGAATTCAAAGTTTCAGTAGTTTTAATAGGGATGCTAGAAAAAAAGCTTTCAAATTCCTGAGCTATTTCTTTGTCATTACTTATAGGGCCATGTGCAGTTTCTAAATTAAATTCAGTATTCCGATTTTTATTTCTACCTGTTTCATTATTTATAATTTTCCAAGCAGCTTTTATTTTGTCATCAGCAAATTTTATTTTATTACTAATATAAAGAGCTTTCGCTGTTTTGCACACGGTTTTTAAAAGTTCTTGAATATTTTGCTACATACTGATGAAAGCTAGTTGTTTTTATATGTTTTTTAAGACCGTATAATTCATAAAGTTTCGCTCTGCTTTTACGTATACCAGGGGTTGCCCAATCACTAAACAGGAACTTTGGACAGACCGTTTTAGTTTTCAATGGAAAAATACTACTAAATTGCTTGTTTATAATGGAAAAGAACTTGGCGTAAAACTCATTTGGGTCAGTTATTTTGTTAAAGCTACATTCATTTAATGTGCTTGATAAATTATTGTTTAACGTATCTAAATTTTTATTTGTAATTGGCCTAAACTTTATATGTGTTTTTTTAAATGGTGTGTAAGCACAAAATGTTATTGTTTGGCCACTGTGATCGGATGGCAATTTATCAACTATTTCCTTATGTAAATAATCACAACTGGAAAATATATTATCTATACAAGTGGCAGAAGAAGCTGTCACTCTGGTTGGTTCCTTAAAAACATTTGATAAATTAAATGACTTAAAAAGACTCAACAATCTTATGCTATTGACGTTATTATCTAATATATTAATGTTAAAATCGCCACAAATTATGACTGATTTACTACTATTGCTTACTTTATAAAACTTTTCACTGCCAAAATCTATAAAAGCTTTCATTATTTTTCAGACAATGTAGGTCGGGCGAATACTCAGTATTCTCACGATCTTCTACTCTGGAGCATTATTTCAATTTAAATAGAATGTCTCGTGCAGTAATTTTTTTTAGCGTGGTATAGTCATCAAATTAGTCCTCCCACCCAGGGCAGAGCGGGGGGGACTGTTTGACTCGTTCTGACTAAAATCCACGGTGTCTTTCAATAGCTGGGTACGTTCCAGGGTCGCGGTAATGTGATAAGTCCCGCGACCCCGGCAGGCTTTAGCCGTCTAGAAGGGCGGGCCCCGTCATCTTGCTGACACTCTTTGAGGCGCGCGTGTAACACAAAGCGCCATCGATCAGGACATGGTCCATGGTCGGGCGGCGAGTAGTAATTAGACTGTTTATATTCACAGAGTTAGTTGAGATTTTAATCTAATGCACTTTGGTCATTCCTCCTGCACGTTCCATACAGTTCTGTGCTTACTAACTTTTCACCGCTTAAATAAAGCTCTTCTTCTTGCGGACATAATCTTGAATATGACGACTAGAGCTCTATTTTAGCACTTTTTTGTCTTCTTAAGGTTCCTTGTTTGCACTTATGTGCTATACAAGTTAAGGTTTCGTAAAATACATGGATGGTTCTTTTATTTGTATAGCAGTGCCTTATTCAATAAATACGATATACCCATGTCCCATAATTATGGTGCAAGTTTTTTACTACGCTTCGGTAATCATAAAAGTTCGTAGACATACTAGCTTTGATTATTTGAGATCAAATTATAATTAAATTGTGAGTTAAAAGATACGAGATTTCATCTATTACCATAAGAACGTTAATGTGGTTTCACTTTTCATCATGCATACTGAAACTGATACACTATGCTGAGGCCAAAACTCGTTACTCAATATTCAACACACAATATAAAACTCTTTAAAAATGTTCGTTAAAACCGGCTTATCACAAACAACATCACAACCACAGTGTAGTCGAGTAAGTTATGACATTGTAAATTAGTCGGATGTCAGCGTTGTCCGAGCATACCGTCAGCATAGCCATACTATTGTTTGTTGTTAGGTACGGTATCACAATTACACGGAGGTCGGAGATTAGAAGCGAGAGCTTGATGAATTGATAGCACTTGATTGTGAAACAACTGATGAGTTGGCGATGAGACAGCGTATACTTTGGGGTATGGATTGAAGTGAAGATTTTCTTGTGTGTGAATCTTCATCTGTTTAAAATAAGTAAATATTACCTTTCGTAATCTGAATAATTTTACATAATATCTCTTGAAATGCATGAATCCATTGTCAACGTTACAGCTATACGAATGTTATTTCTGTTGAGAAAATAACTTTTGCTAACAGAATTAACCTGCATTGCATATCATTTAGTAACTCAAGTAATTCTTCTACTTCAAGTAACTCACTTTCACTAATTTTTTTTTACAATGATTGACCATGATCATAAAAGAAAGATAACCCCTTTATACTTCATTTCCTGTGCACTAAACGAAACCTAAGTAGATATATATGGCTGATATTTTGACATTGTGAAAGTCGTGAAAGAGTACCGAACAAACGGAGGAGAGCACAATGTCAGCCAGCAGTGAGTATCGGAAGTAAAGTTCCCGTGCAGCGTACAGTGTGTGTCGAGGGTGAGCTTGTGTACACAGGTGAATATCAACTGTCTTCTTTTTACTGACCTTATTTTGTAGGCCGCACGATATAGGCTGGATTTATATTTTTTACACCATGAATATAACTAAACAAAAAATGAAAAAGGTATGGATCACTTTTAACCCAAATTAAGAAAAACAATTATACTAAGGAAATTGATGTAAAACTAACGACTGTACTCTATATATAACTAAAGACTGAATCGCACACAAATACCCGTAAATTATCGAAGTTACCCAGGCTCAGCTTTCAACCACTCCAAATAATTTCCTATTTATTTATTCCACGTCCGTTCTCCTGTAACTGGTTTGTAAAACGAAAAGCAAAATGTAATTCCCTCGATTTAGTGTTGCGTAATTAAATATCTCGAGAGTCCGCGACGGAAATGTTGATTAGAAAATAAAACAAGACAGCGTGAATGAATATTTTGTTTCAAATCAATGTACAATGAAATAGGAAACTAATAAAAATGTTTTGAATTAGTAATGGAACTCATTGCTTAAAATGACGGATGAACGTTTTCGTTCAATAACAATCTTGGTAGCAGAAACAAATTAATTTTTGTTCTAAAGCAATTTTTTGGACAGTTACTTAATGTAATCATTTAGAGGGCTTAGCAGCCACGTGTGTGGATGTTGATCCGGTCCATTTGCTCCACGTTTTACATAATGACCGGCTAATCACCGGCGGATATCCCGGTTCACCTTCGCCCGGCTGCTTGATAATAATCAACTGCTAAAATGTATTCTAATTTAGTCAGGATTATTCCTCGTTATTTTGGAAGATAAAATGTAAATAGAGAGAATATTAAGGCTACCTATTAGTTTTTATACTATGCTGAAACACTTTACGTACAAGTTTACTTTAGATATTTTTGTTGAATAATTACGTAGGTACAAATTTGATCCCCAAGATACAGACAAACATCTAGGTTGGGAATCATCGTTTAACCGGAATTGTATAAGCGTACTGGATTAGCGGGCATACAGGCAGCGAGTAAAGGGCAACTCGCTGTCCGACCATGGACCATGCCCGGGTCGACGGCGCGTCGTGTTCCACGCGCGCCTCAAAGAGCGTCAGAGGGCCAAAGCCTGCCGGGGTCGCGGGGCTTATTCCATCACCGTGACCCCGGCACTTAAAGGGGTATCAAATCAAATCAAAACGTTTATTTCAATTAGGCCATAACCGGCACTTTTGAACTGTCAAAAGACAAAATATAACTAGTACAAAAATAGTTATGTGTTATAGGTGATACAGTCACAAGACATAAAAACTGTGAAAGTACCGTAGGTGCTCATTCCAAAGCGTAGATCTCTATGGAGAAGAATGAGCATGAAACTCCATGGACACTCTTATTGTTATTGAAGGTTTAAGGATTGGTATTGAAGGACACCGTGGATTTTAGTCAGTACAAGTCTGAAAGCCCCTCGCGCCCTGCCCGGGGTGGGTGGACTCATTTGCTGATTTTACCAAGCTAAAAAAAAACGTACTGGATTATCAACAAATTATGTAATGAGAAGTTTTCTTTTTCGAGTATAAAAAAAAAGTTTTTTCCAAGAACTCTGTAGATGGTGGTGGAAGATTTATGCCTTCATTTTTGAACAAATCCACGAGGCACAGACTTCTCTTCTTTTTGTCTCGGGACATTTTCTTTATGGCGTGGAAAACTCATAAATTAAAAAGATTGGTCAATGAATATTTTTTTCTTTTTCCCTGTTGTTATTTATTTCTAAATGCCAATGATGTTATGTGATGTGACTGACACTGACATGACATGTGCGTTACGTTTTAAGATCTCAAAATTACTATCAAGTGAAAAAAATCAATAAATTACGACTTTCCGTTCATTGCAGTAACATACCAAGTTCTATCTATCCATCGGCTAGGGAAACAATGAAAAGAAAATCCCTCATTACATAATCATCAAGTTAATGTTGAACTTTATAAAATAAGGTAATTTATGAATAATAAAGACATATCTTGGCGATAGAGATTTCAGACATGAAGGAACTTTTGTAATAATGTGCGATACCTAACATGAACTTGAATAAAACACATAAATAAAGGGATAGTATTACACTGGTCAGCAAATAAACCGAGCCACCAGCTACCTAGGAACTCTGATTCGATTTCTCAAAAAGTATAAAACTTACAACTATCAAAGTTACACCTACAAAAAGTGCGTTTCATGATGATTAAAATGACTACAAATTAATTCGAAAGTACCGTCAACTCACATTGTAATCAAGCAACAAACACAATGCTAACGATTTGCTCTGTTTTCACCAGAGTTTGAAATTATTCGTTTTTTTTTCTCTACAATGAGGCTAGTCGGATATTTCTTATCATTTCTCTAGTTTTTGTCCATGGTTTGCTCAGTCGCGTGTGTTTTTGCTACTTTTTTCGATTAATAATGGATACAACACCTCAGGAAGCAGCTCAAGCTGTAGCATTACTTCAAGCAGGCATTGCGCAACGTGAAGTCGCTCTAAGGCTTCGAATCAGCAGATCTTCGGTGCAACGAGTTTACAGACGATACCTAGAGACTAGATAATTCGATCGCCGTCCAGGTACGGGCAGACCTAGGGCTACATCAGCAGCAGATGATCGTTATATCCACCTTACTGTTCTGCGAAATCGCCACCTTAACGCAGTTCAAGTCCCACAAAGTCTGCGTGACGAACGCCAAGTGGTCATAAGTTCAGATACCGTCAGAAGGAGACTTGCTGAACGGAACCTGACCCCAAAAAGAGCTGCAACAGGCCCAGCATTAACGGTAGCACACCGTCGAGCACGACTTGAATTTGCTAACGATTGTCACCACAGGAAAACGACTCTTCTTTGTAAAATCCTTAATAAACACTGAAATATTGATTAAACCCAATGAGTTTCCTTTGATTGTAATCACCATAAAACGCACTTTCTGTAACTACAACTTTGATAATTGTAGGTTTTTTAGTTTTTGAGAAAATCTAATTAGAGTGCCTAGGTAGCGGGTGGCTCGGTTTATTTGCTGTCCAGTGTATTTCTGAAAATGCACAAGCTGCTAGAGATCAGTGTACGTTACAGATGTTTCATTTTCTGTGTTTCATGTAATACAGCATATCGGTTCATGTTGGCTCTACGATACATAATGAGCGCATTTATAATTCTAGTGTAAGTATAAATGTTTGTAAATTACTATCAATCGTAAATACAACCAAAAAAATATTTTATGCTAATATCGCTTATTTTTCTATGTATTACCTCCTACGTCTCTTCTCCTACTTTTTTAAAATGCCAAATTGAACAAAATAATATAAACGCGTGAGTTAATTAAAAGAAACTATATATTTATAATATATGTTTATGTGATGCAGCGTACATTAAAACCATTATCTCTAAATCCCGGAAAAATCCATTATTAATATCAAAATTTCGATGCAAGTACTAAAATAACGCTACCTAATTCGGATCTATGATAATTATAATCATTATTTATTATCTTGTGTTTTCAAAATAGTACGTCATGTCTATATAATCTTGTGGGTATTAATAAATCAACAGCTACACGTTTCATAAAAAGTTACCTTTCATAAGTTTATTTATATTCTACTATGTGGTAAACATGATCCTTCGAAATCCGTCGTAGTTATTTCCAATATAATCGGTTTTGGATATCGTCCGCTTGAAAAGCTTGGACACGCGAAAATCCCATTTTAATATTATTTTTAACAGCTGCGGTATTTCTGGTGCTGTTCAATTCCAGGTAAAAACTTTTCCTCGTTTTATTTTCAGCTGAAAATAGCCCAACAACAAAATAAAAAATTCGCTTTATGTGATATTAAAAAAAAAAACATAGTGAGAAATACCAGTGTTTAATACAGTTTTTAGGGTTCCGAAGTCAACAAGGAACCCTTATAGTTTCGCCATGTCCGTCCGTCCATCCGTCCGTCCGTCTGTACGCAGCTTAGCTCAGAGACGCCCAGTACTAGAAAGCTGTAATTTGGTATAAATATACGGATTTATATTGCCGAAAAAGTGGTAAAATAAAATATAATAAAACATTTTTTTTAGGGTACAAGAGGTACCCTAAAAATTTTTTTTTTACGAGGGGATTTTTTTTCTCGCGTACCCCTTATTGTGGCGTATCATTAAATAGGTCTTTAAAAATATTGATAGTTTCCATTGACATTTTTTTGATAAAAAGATACGTTAGTGAAATTTTAAGCTTTAAAGTGCTAATTTTTGCTCGACTCCAGTGTCCCCCCCTCTACCGACTAAACGGTTATGTTTAGGGGTGTGAAAAAATTCACAATAGTGGTATATATAACGTAGTTTAAAGAAAAAATATCATGACCAACTAATAAAACGTACTTTTTTTTTACGTGGTATAATCATCAGATGAGTCCTCAGCGGGCAGGGCGGGAGGGACTGTCAAACTTGTACTGACTAAAATCCACGGTGTCCTTCAATAGCCCTTTATGTTCCGGGGTCACGGTGATGGTATAAGTCCCGCGACCCCGGCAGGTTTTAGCCGTCTGAAAGGGGGCCTCGTCATTGTCCTGACGCTCTTTGAGGCGCGCGTAGATCACGACGCGTCGTCGACCCGGACATGGTCCATGGTCGGACAGCGAGTTGCCTTTTACTCGCCGTCCGCATGCCCGCGCCTACGGTGGCCGAAGATCGTTTTGCGACGTCCGACGCCGTGGGCGTCCACCACCGCGGGTGGGGCGGAGGGAGGCCATTGTCTTCTCTCTCACGCGGCCCGCCTCCTCCTTTGCGAGCATGACTGCTTCGCAGAAGGAGGCGACCGCTTCCCACTCCGTCGCGCCTCGCAGCATAGCCGCAAGCAATGCCGGGTGCGAGAGGTCTCCGCCTATCTCCGCCGTGAGGACACGTCGGTGCTCCGCCCAAGCGGGGCAATCCTGCACCGTATGCTCGACTGTGTCTTCCGGGTGATCTTCGCAGTGGTGACACCCAGGCGTTTCCTCCTTTCTCATCAGACACAGGTACCTCCCGAAACATCCGTGTTCCTGCGTCATGCGGTAGGAGACGACGCCGTGACGTCTCTCCAGCCACTCCTCAAAGAGGGGTCTTATCGCCGCTATTGCGGCGTGGCCGAATAAAACGTACTTGGATTACATATTTTCCTAAACAAAATGTATCGGAGAACATGTTCTTCAACTGCAAATGTAAGTTTGTCAACTTTAATTAATTAAAATTAAATTCAGCAAATCAGTTTCCTTACTTCACGTTAGTATTTTCATGGGCAACTACGGAACCCTACACTGTCCGTGGCCCGACACGCACTTGGCCGGTTTTTTTTACAGGATTTTTATGTATAGATAAAAGCAGTGATTCCTACCATAACATACGTGAAACATAACATACGAGAGGTAGCGTGATATTTCTGTCTATCACAGGTTAAATCGATTCTGTTGCCCACTTGGAACATTCTGTAACGATAACAGCAGTTATCTAGATCTCTGCTACCCTCGTGGATATCAAATACTGTAATTTTATTAACATTGTGATGCGAGCTAACCTTGCGTGCTCAGTCTCTCAGTAATAATCTCGGTTATCTCGACGAACACCGAATATATTGTACAAGAGGACGCTGAGTGGTTCGGTCTAGGTATTAATTTTAAATGTAAGTGATCTTCGTGAAAAAGTAAATGTTTTAAAATGTAGCATGTAATCATATAAACGTGAACTACATCTTCGCGAATATTTACTGTATAATGTAAAGTTTTTCATGTGTTTTTTCAAACCGCTTTCAGGTTACTTAATTATGAACAAGAGAGGTTCGTTTCATTTTCATTATAAAAGGTAACCTTATTCCGTGCCGATAACGTCCAAAATTAAATTATATGGATTCCATAAATCACGTGAAGATTAAATAAGTTGCCTAGTGACAGATGTGTTACATAGCTGCCGTGACTCGCGTGCGCAATAAAACTTAGTTAATATCAGACAAATCTTTGCTTGATTTATTAGAACGTTAGTTGGTTATTTAGACCTCATAAAATGATTTGTGTTATGAAGCTTATACAACTATAGAACAGTAGGTAACCTACTTCGTAATTTTCCACTCTGTTGACTTTGTTGAACGCTGCAGGGTATTGAAGATTTTCAAGACTTAGTTATACCTACAGAGCTTTGAGAATACAGTTTTACAATATTAATATTTAAGACAACATCTACACTAATATTATAAACAGTAAAGATGTGTATTTTGACTACTGGACTTTGACAAAATCTGTCAGCTAAAGAAAGCTATATTTTCAACAAGTACCTAACAGGCTACATTTTTTTTCAAATTGCACGTGTTTTCGAAGGTTGCTAGTAATTTAACATTTTTGTGCCAGTGACGACCATAATACCTATATCTTATTTTCTGTCCTTTTTCGATTTTCGTTTAAAGATGCTATAACTTTCAATTTTCTTAGATTACATTTTCCGCAGTCAGTCTCCATCCATCTTCAGAGATTCCGCTGTAGCTAGTTAGTAATGCATCACACTTTATAGCTGTAATAACTATGCTTTAGCGAAATACTTCGTAACTTGTACTAAATATGTCCTAGTTTGTCATGATTATTGTCTTGAAACTCGGCAACTTAATGAATCAACGAATAAATTTTATTGAACTGTTTGTTCTCACGTTGAAGATTTCTAGTATAGTTTCATACAAAGGTCTTCCTCATCGCGAGCATTCACCTATAATTTAACATACGAGTACAAGTGCGCATTTGATGCACGACTGTCTTCCGTCACTGATGAAATGTTCGAATCTGTAACGTTCATTACGGGTGAATGCTCGCGGTGAGGGAGAGCCTTTTTATTATAAAATTTCAGGTCATGAAGTGAATGTTTATGTTCAGACATAAAAAAAGAAACGATAAAAGTATCCTTTTTTATCCTTTATATTTTTCATACCATTCCAAATAAAAAAGAGAAACTACAAAGATTTTTCATTAAAATACAAACATGTTTAATTGGCTTTTTAATTTTCTACATCTCATTTATCCACGGGAGGCTGCAATGGAAGAACTAATTGGAATGAAATAATTTAATTAACGCTGACTGGTAGGTTTATACAATTTGCTATGTAGAAGCAAGGAAATCTTCTAAGAGGTAATTTTAATAAAGATAGTACAGCATGAGTGACAATTTGACGAGAACAACTAACCGTCTTACCATGAATGATAAACGTCTCTGTTGAACACCTATATAAAACTGTCAATGTCAAAATGACATTTCAAGTTGATATAAGGGTTGTTTTGCAGTACTCTTATTTTAGACAAGCGTTCAACATATATATTTATTTTTTTGTAGTAAGGCGGTAAATCGAGGAGCACGTGGCTAAATAATTACAGCCGCACAGGCCGATCTTCCGGGTTAAGCCGCGCTTGCCTAGGTTGGTCTGTGGATGGATAACCATCTTTCATAGCGAGTTTCCTCCGTGCTTCGGAAAGAAAGTAAAGCCGTTGGTCCCGGCTGTCATTATTGTAGATCTTTGACAGTCGTTAAAGTTAGTCAGAAGCTCTAAAGTTTGACAACTAGTCTTACAATGGGTAATGGTATTACCCAGTTACTGGGTTGTGGAGGTCCGACGGGCAGTCGCTTCATGTAAAATGCTGACATCCAGCTGAATCTAACCAGATTCAGCTCGACTGGAAGCCGACCCCAATATAGTTGGGAAAAGGCTAGGCAGATGCGGTATATGTTTTATGTCTATTTTGGAAACAGGGAACAGTTCTGTGTCAGTACCTAATACTTCCCATCAAATTATTTAAACAATGTCGTGTGATCTTCTTGTGCTTCATTATTAATTGCTGACAGAAGAAACTCTAACATAAACTCAATTTAACAGAAGCTCCGAGTCGCAGCTAATTAAGTTGTAGAGGAACAGTAAGTACTTAACACAGATATTTAAGTTGACTCTTAATTAAAATAAATTAATTCAGGAATATTAATTGAATTTGAAACATTGTTATGTTGACATGTTCATTACTTTTACCATTTTACGGATAACTCGAGTACGAATACATACCTAAACAAAACAGAAAAACGCCGTTCAAGTGCGAGTCGGACTCGCTCACGAAGGGTTCCGTACCATTATATAAAATAATGCTTATTTTATTCTTATTTTTAGTATTAGCGCGAGATTATAGATAGGTATTTGTTAATTTCAATTTTATATAAAATCGATTTAATTAAACTGATGTCCTATTTTTCGAAAATAAATTCTAGTGATAGCTTTTTAAATCTAAGTACTTATCCTGCTTATGCGTATGAAGTTTCATTGAAATCAGTTTAGTAATTTTGAAAACTAAGGACTTGAATGTTTGTGTGAGATGTTCGCCGTACGCGCTTTTAAAACACACACATGCATTGTTCTAGTGGAAATATCCATGCATTCTATTTTTAGTTTTCCTGTATGTTTCACCTATCAGACGTATTATTTTATTAAGCGACTTCTCGTTTGTGAAGAATATTATGTTTTTAGTGACTATGTTTAATAAAATAGTTATTATTTTTTGTTTCTTTACTCTGTGTTCTTGTGAGGATGGGATTTTAGAAGATTTAGATTTATCTGAAGGTAAGCCCATGTTGACACGACTGTAATAATATAATTATTGATTTATATAAAATATATTTTACTGCGAGAATTTTTCAACAGGGCGTGGTTGCTCAAAGGACTTTACTAAGTACCATTCGATACTGTCGCTAATAAGGATAAAATTCTAGAAAGTAATGATATACGGCTAAATACAGGAAAGTACTACTTCTTTTACTGACTTTTTATATTTTTTAATATAAATGTTTTGTGTGTAGGCATAGAAAGACTTCTCTTTGGCAGTCTGAATCTGGGAATCAAATTTCATGCGTACTCCATTATATACTGATATTACGGAAAAAATTACGAATCTTGAAAAGTCCTAAGTTTTTACGTACATAGGTACATATTACTCTCCAATATGCATGGCGATGCATGGTAATGGCAGCAATATTTCTGTATCTTAAAATGTTCTAACTGCAGAAATGTCACTTTGACTTTTATTATTGAAAAAATACTTTATCTCTTTACTTAATGCATCTCAACACGCACTTGGTCGGTTTTTTCCAGAGTTCAGTGCTCCTAGCACGAGTTTTCACTATTTTACTTTCCTGTATTTACAGCGTTTCTTATATGAAAAAATGGAACAGCACCTCTGGTGTGCGAAGACGGAACTAATTTTTACCTTGAAAATTGTCAATTTGAAATTGCCAAAGTTCCAGTTTACTTTACGTCTCAAATACTGAAAACTCGTGCTAAGGGTACATTTAAAATGTTTTCATGCGTGACACCTACACTGTCAAAAAATACCAAATCACGAAAAAAGCCGTTTGGTGAAACGGCTAAACGTAAAAACGTTTTGTTCGTGTGAAAAACTGTAAGAGGATTTACCTCAAGTCAACCTCATCTTATTAAAATTGGTTTTAGGAGACTTTTGCGACTGGCATGGAGTTAAAGGGCAGTGTGTGAAAGAGACGCGATGCTTCACCACTTTGGATAAAGACGAACCTCACCCGGTAATAAATTATTTTACTTAAGGTACGAGTTTGTAGCCGACTGCAGACAGCAGCAGCAGAACATGTCGGTGTGACTGGTTTCGGTATTTCTATGAAATATTCATTCCGCAGCTAGCGAAGAAAAACGTGAATCTTGTGATTAAGGCTTTTAACTATCACATAAAGTCATAAAAAAAATTGCTTATGAAAAAATTGTAAACTATTTAATATCCTTAGTATTAAACTATCTTGTTTTTGTCTATTATTGATATTTTGATCCATCACGAGTTATCAGGTTTTCATTTTATAAATTAAACGGAAACTTTGACTTTGCTCCAAATCACATGAACACGCGACATATTTTGTTGATTTTTTCTTATGATCCACCGGTGGATCATAAGGACGTCTGAGGGGTTAATTTGATGGATAGCATTTGGCCAGGGTCTGTGTAGCGGCCATCTTGTCGGAGACTACACGACAACGATCTTTTGCTGTGTTCCATTCAATTGGAGTGCAACATTTCCTGAAGAGGAACTCCTGCACTCCAATGACAGGCCTGTTGGTCTAGTGGTTAGTGACCCTGACTGCTATGCCGGAGGTCGTGGGTTCGATTCCCACACAGGACAAATGTTTGTGTGATGAGCACGATCATTTGTTCTGTGTCTGGGTGTAATTTATCTATATTATGTATGTATTTAGAATTATATAAGTATGTTTATCAGTTGTCTAGTACCCATAACACAAGCTCTGCTTAGCTTGGGACTAGATGGCGTTGTATGATTGTTGTGAAATATTAAAAAAAAATAAAAAAATGGGTGAGCATTCTGGGTGACCTCGCTCAAGAGTCAAGTTAGATCGAAGCCGAGAGAGAGCATATTTAATATTTGTGTCTATTTCAGGTTTGCTCCACAAAAGAAGATGAGAAAATCGTGTGCTGCACTGACTGTGAACTAATAAATAGTACAAGGTACTGTATTGAATCGGTGTGTCAGCAAACTATATTGAACACGTAGATATGACGCGATGAACATCACAACTGTTTTTTAATACTTTAACTACTAATAAGTAGGTAGGTCTACTTTATTGCGTGTCAACACATCAACAATCATCAGCTTTTTTTTTCAGAAACGTAGTGCTCGCTCCAAGAAGTTTTTATTTATGGAAAAACGGCTATAAAGCGAGAGACAGTAAGTTTAATACTCTTTTGGCTAATTAATACCATTTATATTGTGGCTATAAAAAATGTAATAAAAATAAATGGGACGGATCCCGACTCACAGTTGGCAGGTTTATTGATTCAGTTGCAGGAAATAGACATGTTAA